>CM056209.1:8191426-9420176 GCA_029692085.1 Gymnothorax javanicus | reverse complement strand
CCTGGTCCTGGAGACCAACATACAGAGCTGAATTTGTAGTGACTCAGCAGCAGAGCACCGTGGAGGTTTATTACACAGCAAACCATGTTACTTAATTTCTAGAAGCTGAATTAGTCTCTACTTATCAGATGACCACAGTTTAGGATAACTACTACGAAATATCAATGTGCTGTCGCTCCTGGAATATTCAGCACTGTTAACCCTTTGAGCGCCAAATACATTTTCAAGGAATTAAAAATTTAATTATCCCGGGCTGTTGAAAACCTATCATGTGGCAACTTGCTTAAAAGAGCTCCCCAGCGGAAGCTCTTTTAAACAAGTTGCCACATGATAGGTTTTCAATGGCATCTGACTTTGATATCTTACATCATTGGGCAACTATAGTTGCCCACGGCGCTGAAAGGGTTAAACCCATCCTAATGTTTCTCAACAAGGCTGCTTAACCAGGTCCCAGGTGATGTACCACCCAGAAAGTTTCCATTCAAACCCTTACAAAGTATAACTCATTCGACAGTTGGAGATTATGTTGCATATCCCTGCTAATCAGAATGAGGAATTCATTGGGTACAGAACCCATAGGACAATAAGTCTCAAGGAACAGCACTGGGCAGCCTTGGTCTACATTAAGCGTTTTATGTAATCTGTTTAAGAAGGTTTCAACAGCCTTTACTGAAGACCCTAATGATCTGAATCAGGAGTAAGGCTTAATAAAAAACAAAATTGGGCACCCATACTACCCCATTTCGTGTGAGATTAGGCACCCCTGCACTGCAGCAAGTGTGGTTTTTTTAATCTAAGCTCGTTCAGAGCTGCAGCTGGGTGATTCTGACCTTTGGAGTGTTCGAGTGCCCCTCCAGCACCATGTCCGCCGATCGGCCAGGCTGCAGCTCCACGCGCATGGGGTGCAAGTTGAAGACGGGCCCATCCTCCAGGGGGGTCGAGGGGGTCAGCTGGTCACGTCGCTTCACCTCACGGGCACCACTACTCCCAAGGGGCGTCGGATTCCCACGGCGACGGAACTGAGGAAAGCCCTCGGTCATCCAGTAGAGCTGGTGGGAGCGCCGACCCCGATTGGTCAGTTTGAAGTGGTACCGGCATGGGCCTGAGCTGTGGGGGCGGGGGGGTTCGCAGTTTAATGGCTGCGGATAAATGACGGCTGGAGATTGACATTGCAAAACCAATGCAAGTCAATCATGCTTTTAGGGCCTCATTTTTCTGATTGCTAAGTCTGTTCCTATTTTCCTGTGGAGGCAAGGACTAACTGTTAATTTCCAACCAGTGCTGCATGGAAACTTGACGATGAAATGAATATGGAGGGTGTAGTTATATTTCAGAGGGTGTTTCCCATGTAAATTAGATGGCACTAGTGGGAGTGCCTTTTAAATGAAGCCACGCAAAGAGTTATCTGGCATCCTCCTCATACACCAGGCTGGCCACGTATGACATGCAAAAGTCACATCTTAACTGACATTCAGCTATGTTACAGGGGTAGCTACATACAGCTTTCACTGAATCTTTGTGATTGTGGAACTGACCTGCTCTAGCCACTGCTAGCAAAAGAAAGGGACTTCAATCTCCTTGAGCATGACAAAATTATACTACATAAACATACACACTGACAAAAGCGCTAATTTATTGTCATTTTTTTTTTGTCTGACATCACCTGGAACACCTGGAACAGTCTTTGGGATTTTGGCATGAGCTCCCTGCCTCGATGGGGATTTCCCCAGGAAATTTGCGGCGGAGGAAACTAAAAATAGTTTTATTTGTTTATTTAACCCTTATTTATTTATTTAACCCTTATTTAACCAGGGAAGTTCCGTTGAGATTGAAATCTCTTTTTCAAGGGAGCCCTGGGGCTTGAGGTGGAGACGGCGAGGACAAATTGCACAGTCAATGAGATCAGGGGATGATTAGGTGGCAGGTTGAAAGAGCCAGGGCGGGACTTTAGCCATGACACCTGGGAACCCTCTACTCTTATCGAGGAGTGTCATAGGATCTTTAATGACCACTGTGAGTCAGGACCTCGGCTTAATGGCTCATCCGAAAGACGGCGTCTCCTTCAGTACAGTGTCCCCGTCACTGCACTGGGGCATTGGGGATTATTCAGAGGGAAGATCGCAACCTATTGGCCCACCAACACCACCAAATATGTGGTCGTACTGTGTAGATGGACCAAGCCATCAAGTCCAGCAAGCTAACAGTACAAAACCAAAATTTATCAGCTAACAACAAAACTACCTAACATAACCAAATGCTGGCTAGTGATTGGCCTTGAAGAACACTTCTCAAGAATAATGCAGTATGGTTGTAGACAGAGTATTGGCCACATGCTTTTCAAGTGCAGTAGGCCCACATAAATCAAAAAAGGCCATAAAAGCCCCAAACACGCTTTAAAACAACAAACACAAGTAGATATGCAAGGTTTGGAAAGAAGTGAACACAGACACAGGTTGCTAGTACAGAATATTCAGGACTGTAGATGGTTGTGATATAATACTAACAGGGTTAAATTCCTGCATAACGTGCTTTATATTCGTTCTTAGCCGTGATCCAACACAGCATGAGACAGTAATAGAGTCTGCAAACCTGACACATCCACTCAGCCGGTCCGGCCAAAATGCCGAGACTCAGCGGCGGTGACCGGACCGCACGCTGCCTTCCACAGAGAGGCCAAATCAAACAGCCATTCCTCACATTTCCTGTCATATCACACATATCCGCCTCCTGCACGTGCCTTCTCTTCTCCTGCCTGCTTCAATATTTCACTGCAGTTTATACACGGCCGCAAGCTGGGTGACAGCAGGAAGAGGCTCGTGTGACACTTTTATTGCAAGTCAATACGATGGAGGAGAGTTATCTGCGTGGGCGTCAGTGAATGAGGGATGACGCTACACCTCTGTCTGAATGAGGGATGTGGCCACGACTGAGGCCTGTAAATCAAAGTGCGGATGACAGCGCTCACGTACATGTGCACACATACAGAGACACACACATACAGACGCATTCACAAACACACACTAAAGCATCACATGCAAGTGAACATAACCATTCGCATGTGGATGCGAACGTGCGCACATATGCTCAGAAAAATCATAGACACGCAGATAGAAATGTGCTCACGTGAGTACACACGCATACAAACATATGTACTTTATATACACACACTGTTCTACCTGAAATGGGCTCCCAGGTCCAGGCTGGGGGCAAAAGGCCGGTCTGAGACAATGGTAGTGCCCTTGCCTGTGGCACATACGGGGATGGTGTGAGTCTGGCTGTCCTGGATTGACAGGTACAGCTTGTCCTGAAAGCGCAGGGTGTCGTCCAGGTGAGCCACCAGCCTCAGCTCCGCCTCCCCCTCAGGTGGGACCTCCCCCTCGCTGGGCTCCACCCGCCAAAGGGACCGACTACGCGCCTGTAACCACACAACATTACAGGGACCTGTTACACAAAGCAGAAGCCTGTAATTATGCAGGGATATCACAGGGACCTGTCACAAAACATTGACATTACAAGGACCTGTAACACATAGCAGGAGCTTGTAACAATGCAAGGTTATTACAAAGACCTTTACCATGATATGGACATTACAGGAGAGTAAAACTCTGTGGGGAAATTACGGGAACCTGTAACCAAACAAGGACATTACATGACCATGTTGGGTATTTCTGGAGCTGGTAACTGAGTGAAGAAATTACAGGAAGTGTTCGCAGTGATGTGCAGGTACAGCACAGGGTCGGCTCAAATAAATACCTGCATCTATAGCATCCTGGATCGATAGCGTATCCTATAGACCTGGGTCAAATATTTAAAATGCATAATCCACTGTTCTATATTTCACAGACTGCATTCTGTGAATATGGATTGGATGGATTTCCGAAAATTTAAATATCAAGGCAATTATTCTGTATTTAACCCTGACATTTGGCATTTTCGCCACCCTCGTGAGTGTCAAGTGCACGCAACTGACCCGATCACAAGTTTTCAAGAGATACCAGCTTTTTGTAAATAGTACCTAACTACCCAAGTGATCTGATTATAACTGAATCTTTAATAACTTAATTCAACTCATAGGAGTCCCGACCACCACTTGTGCCAGTGAAATTGATGAGCACATCTGAGAACAGGATGTGATTCTGAGGTTCATGATTCTGAGCCACCAGGTCTGAATAGTCTGAATATGTCCCACATTCCAGAACTCTCTGATCCAGCCCGTTCCATTCATATCTGGGAATAGCTTGTTTTAATTAAGATCAATTAGACACTTTAGAGACAGAAATAAGTCGCTGAAAAACGGTCTCAAGATAAACTTGTACTATGATTTCAGCCGTCACTGTGCACAGTTGGTACCGTCCAACACTCAAATGCCGAAGTCAGAGCCGTTTGTCAGGGCCAATTTTTCACATCAGCCAATCAATCCGGTGAAAGGGGACGGCAACTGCGAGAAAATCGTTCCGGCACTTTCTTCCACGGTGGGCCTGATAAGCTCTCGGAGGAATAGCAGCGGGGGGTTAAGCCCACAGAACTCCCACCACTGAAGCAGCCTCTCGAGACAGGAGACTTCCCGGCGAGCAGCTCCCCTCCCGACTCCTCCACTGGGTCTCAGCTTATCTGGCCCTGGTGGCGTAATGAGCAGAAGCACAGTAACAGCATGTCTCTCTTCCTCCAAGGCTTTCTGTAAATCTCTTCATCTGTGCAGGATCGAGAGGGGCACACAGGAGTGGGGGGGAAGCCTGTCATGGCAGAAACACACGTGTCATATCAAGCCACATTGAACCAATAGAGTGGCACCCCAAGCCAAATTAAGCCAATAGGGTGGCTAACCCCGGTTCCGTTGCACCACTACGATGGCACACCCAAGCCATGTTGAACCAATAGGATAGCAAAGCCAGGCCACGCTGAACCAACAGGGTGGCTCATCCTGGTCACATTGAACCAATAGGATGGCACATCCAATCCAAATTAATCCAGTAGCGTGGCATACGCAAGCTACATTAAGGGTGGCACACCCAAGTCACACTGAACCAATTCAGAGGCACACCTATGCCTTCATCTTCTAACTAATGACCCAAAACAGCATTAGACACCAAGGACTAGAGGCACTGAAATGAAATGAAAAGAGGCTGATCACGTAATCGAGGGTGAAGGCTACAATGAAAAGCTAAATGTGTAGTCAGGCAGGTCATGACAGAACATGAAAGTCAGCTGATAGTCCACTTGTGTCAATGTAAAACATCTTTATGACTACCCATCGAGAAAATTCTTTGTTTTTCACATTTTTTTTTTCTTTTGCTTTGTGTATTTTCTGAACGCAGTGCTCCTCTCCTCCGTAAAAATTAAGAGCGTGCTCTGGGGCCAAAGAGACCAGGGAACACTGCGGGGTTTGAGCAGTACAGAGACTTCAAAGGCCTCCGAAATTACACGCTGTACTCCGTGGAGAAATGGAGGCGCTGATAAACAAGCACTCGGCGAAGCTGAAGCACAGATAAGGTTATAGAGCTCAAACCACTCTCCAAGTCTAAGAATTAGAGATTTGAGCGGCAGAATTTCCATGTCCAGGGCAGCATTGTAGAGCGCTGATCAGAGGAGCAGTGTGGAGAAGAGATCAGGGGAACAGTATGGAACAGTGGTCAGAGCAGCAGTGTGGAACGGTGGTTAGAGCAGCATGCAGCGTAGATAAGGGGTCAGAGATCTCAAGTTCCCATCTGCGATAGAGATCTATTTTGTTCAGAGAGGCCCAGAGTAAAATATCAAAACAAGTGTAGCGCATTACACTTTGTGGTTCACAGTCTGTGCTCGTAACGCCTAATAATTGTAATGCCCCTCCCCTCGGGCACTCCATTACCCCGGCTACCTTCCCTTCATCATTTATTGAATTATCTGTTGTTCACTTTCCTGATTATCCTCACATCTCCTTTCAGTTAATCTCACTATCTAAGAGTATTTATGCCTTAGTTTTCCCTCACTTGAGCAGGTAGCCTTCTCGTTTGGTTTCTCGGTTTGAGTTTAGTGCACTTCCCTTTATATTCTCCTGATGTTTGTATTAATTTAATTTCTCCCTCACGTATTATTTAACAAACTCCACGTCCCTGCATATGGGTCCTCCTCTCCACTCCTTGCCCTGGCACCCTCTTTTACATCTTGGGGTGTCAGGGCGTGACTATAATACTCCATAGAAACTAACAAAGCATTCAGACAGGAAGCTGAATACGGAGTCCCATAACTCAATTTTTCTCCTTCGAGGTCCTGTGCATTTTCCAAAAAAAAAAAAAAAAAAAAAATTAGCATGTCATCCAACACAAGTCTTGGGGGGGAATCAACAATTCGGATGCCATTGAGGTCACCAACAAGTAACTTATCCTGTGTCCTCCCCTGAGCTGAGGGTAACTGGAGCGTCATTGAAGGGCTTGCGCTTGCTGTAGTGGAATAGCCTGCGGATAATGAGACAATCCGAGGCAGCGTCTGTTCTGTCGCGCTCATGCAGAAAAGCCGCCGCGCGAGATGCAAAGCACTTATGGGAGGAGAAAAGCTGCCAAAAACTAAAAGGAGGGAAATTGTTATGCAGGAAATGTCCGTTTGATTAAAAAAGAAGATTATTCATCTTTTTGAAATTGCAGATGATTGAATGTAAATGCCTGGCTGCCGCAGATGCTGTTTATAGCTCCGGATAGCTTTGAGCTGTTTGAATTACCATCTCCAGTCTTTTAATTATTTGGGACATACGCGTCGCGGCACACATCCCTGCCTTCGGCGCGCCTATGACTTATTACTCTGCCGCCGTCGAATGTTAACGTTACAGATTCAAAGGCTGTCGTAGATTGACGATAAAAATAGCCTCGACTGTTTTATTTTCGCAGCGGTACCCCCCACACCTCATGTATTTTGCAGGGGATTACGTAAGAATTCTGTCTAGATATTTGTGTTCGCAAGGGTTGGATGCCCGAAGTAGGCAAGGCACTGTAGCGGTCTCTGCGAGACAAAACGTAAATCACAGTACTGCATTACAGTATCGACCAACCTCGTCTGAAATTTAAACGAACTCAGTTTCAGCAGGACATTGAACTTTCAGATGGAGGAGGTGATATATATCAGACTTAAACGATAGTGAAGACTGGCCTGATTCAGACTACTAGTTAATGTAGTAATGAGTTGTAGTTTGTAATATGGGGTAAAGTTGTTTGGACGACTATTAACCGTCCCTTGCTCTGCTGATTACTCATAACCCTTTAATATCCCTTCCTTATGCACCCAGGCTCCATGGATAGCCAAGGTTCTGAGCTGTGCCGACCAATAAAGCCCAGGAGATAAAGTTAAGTCTCTATACAGCCAGAAACCTCACCATAGATACCTCATTATGCAAAAACAGAAATACAGGAAGTCCTGCCTCACAATATTTAATCGCAGATGGGTTGACAATAACTTTTTACTCCACATTAGATATCAAACAAACGCTCTTCCTAAAATGCAGCAGATGGATAATACTCTCCTGCAACACCACGAAGACAGATTGACAGGAAAAAATAAATAACCCTTACATGTATTTCCGCCGATCCGCACAGCTTCTGTCACATGATACTCACGAGAGATAGGCTTAATTCTCAATTAACTGACACCCATCTCACAAACCCCCTTTTCATAATGTCTCCCATCTGTATGAGCAGAATCCTCCACACCTGAATCACAGATCCACTGACAGCTCTGTCTTCGCTCCCCACACACAAGAATTAAAAACCAGTTTCCATGAAACAGAGGTAACATTCTGACTGATGTGTCACGCATAAACTTTTAATTGGGCTCCTCAGACTGGGTAAACTGCTGGGGAGGGTTGCCAGCGTTTCAATCTTGTGCGTTTCTCTGATTAACAGCATGTTATTGGGGATGCCGTCAGGGCAAGGATATATCCTCTCTGGGAGAGAACTCAGGAGTGAAACAGACATGTCAAATCTGTCTTCCAGAAAGCAGTTTCAAGCAGAAGTGGGGGAAGGGGGATACTTTTATCTACAAAACAAGCCGCCTCCAGCAATAGAAAATGACAGACAGTCGTGGCTACCCAGACAAATGCCTTAACTCTCATTTAGGACGTTTTTCACAAGGTCCCTTTTTAAGGTGTTCCACGAGATCAGTAATTTACAGGTTGTAATGCGATGCTCTCTGGCTCCCACTCCCCATTTGAAAAATACATTTCAAATAATATTCAAAAAGAACTAGTATTAACAACAAATGCCATCACTTTTGGCAACAACCAGAACCTCTCTCCCTTAAAATTCCAAATCACTAGCTATGTAATAAATGGTGGTTAGCGATCAAAAGAGGAAGTAGCTGGTTTTCATGAAAAACTTCCATCCGTGCTACCCTGTGGTCTGCTAACCACTATGCTAACTCGTTTATATGTACAGTGCTTAATAACTCAAACATTGAAATTACAATCTTGTTGACACTTTATTTCATGCTTGGTACACTAATAATGAAATTATATACCAAATGTAAAAGAAGTATAACAAGTAGTTTCTTTTTTATGAATTTTTAAGTAACAAAAGTAACGATTTTGACTGATTTTGGCACCTCATACCAGTCAAACCATTGTATGAAAATTACCATTTACATAAGGTAAACAAAAAGTTTGTTTTTCTCAGATATTTAAACAATCCTTTCAATAACTCAGCTTGAATAAAATGAGGTAATAAGCAAGATGATATCCACTGAATATGAATCAATAGTAACTGATTGACACAAATAGCTTTATAATTGCAAGCACAGTTAGATAAAGCATGACTATTATTTTGGGTTGTATATCTTGTTCTTTTACTTTCCATGGTTCACTTCTTTACATTCCTGCAAAAGAAAACCAATATTAGCTGACAAAATCAGAATTTCAGCATGAAATAAGTGACAACATTTGCTCGGGTCAGTACTGACCCGGTTGCAGAGACGTGCGGTGAGGTGAGGCAGGGACCCAAACTTTTATCACAGGATTTTGTGAACCTGTTCCCACGTACTATTCCTGATTGACAATCAAAACAATTAAGATCAAGCCTATAGGAAGCCCGTATACTGATAGAGGAGATAATGACAAAAAGATTCATTCACGTATATGTTTCAAGACTGCAAGGATGGAAACCTGAATAATCAATTAGGAAAAATTCTCGGCTCTCGGTAATTCTTTAAATCGTTTTAACATTTTGTTAATCGGATTATGAAAGAAGACTGAAAATAAACGCCCACTTTTTTTTTGTTTGGGTGTAAAAGCGCATATTTAAAGGAGAATACATTGTATATTGATCAAGCATTGAACTCTGCATAAGTCCAACTGCTTTAATATTCATTGATGACATTGCGTCGGCTTTCTGGAAGCAAGTACGCGCTAATCTGCTGTGTAGTGAGCATTTCAGGTTCGATGTACTGAGTAATAACGCCGCAGAAACTTAAACTGGCCCGTCATTCTGCCGAGTAGTCTTACTAAACTAGTTAATCGTCTGATTGCTAATCAAGCAAAGGGGAGGATTCTGCCTCACCAAACTAACCTGAAACTAACCTCCGACCGCACGTCACTGCCCGGTTGACAATTTTATTAATGCATAAAAACTGCTCAAGTGATCCTACAAAATTTTTACACACCATAAAACAACAAAATTTGGTTCACCAAATTAAAAAAAAAAAAAAAATTGGGATCGATAGATTGAGATTTGTAAAAAATATGAAGGTTTTTTCATGCTCTGGGTCATTTCTGACCCGCATTTTACTGATTAGGGTTACTGAAATGATATTTTAATGCTACAATATAATTATTGTTATCCATGAATTTTTGAATTTACCGTTTTACAAAAAAGCAGTAAAAACTATTAAGCATATTATTATTTTTCGATTAAGATGTCAAATAAAAGTTATTTTCTTGAATTCCTGAACATAAAAATTAGTTCTAGTAGTTGAATGCAAGAATGTTATCAAGGCCAAAGGATGCCATAAAAAAATATCGTTTTTTTTTTTTTTTTGGTTTTTATGTATGAATAAGGACTATTTAGTGGTTTCAGTTCGTTATTTGCCAAATAAATAACAAAATGATTTTTAATTTTAAACAAGTTTTTGACAAATTTCTTAAATATTTGTGTTTTCTTGTTTTTTTTTGACAGGTGGTCTAATAAATTTGTTAAGCACAGTACCAAGTAGCCGTTCCCGATAACAATATGAATTACACAACAAGACAGCGAGCAACCCAATGTAGTTTTAACAGGACTCCACTATAATAAGTAACTATTTGCTGGTCACAGGGTGCATGTGTTACAATGCAGTTTCTGCAATCTGACAGCATTTTAATCAGATAGCCAGCACTGACTGCCTAACTAGTCCCACGACCACAACTTCAACCTATTTGAGGACGAATATTGTGAGATGGACACTAATATAAACTTAGTACATAAGAAAGGATGCCTACAAGACAGAGAAAAAATGGTGGCTGGGAGAGATGAAATTATCCATAATGATGTCAAGGCACTGCATGTATCCAAACACTAGGATATCCTCGCCTCAGTGAACACTCACAACTGTGCCCTCAGGCCAAGAGTGTGCAGTGTATGAGGGAATTCTGGGAAATAAGCTGGGAGAAGGGATTGGGGAAGCACCAATAATGTCTCCAGCTCAGAGGATTGGAGTGGAACATACACTTTGACTAAACATGCTGCCATGGAAACGCAGAACACCACACTGAGTTCAGGCAGAGACCCTTTGACAAAGATAAGTCAGGCATTAGCATTACCTGCAACAGCAAGCAAATCTATCAGTAATCATGAAATGCCATGCTTTGCAGTGTGGATAAAACTGCATAATCAGACACAAAAAAAGTTCACATCCCGTTACTCGCCAGAAGTGGAAGTTCAGTCCTTTCAACTCATGTAAACTTCCCATGACAAAATGGCAAAAACTCTGTCCATCCTTCTGTCTGAATTCATCTTTCTCTGCAATCGGTTGGCCAATCAATCTGAAACTGAACATGGGCATTAAGCATTGGCATAATCAGGGACTGACAATGCTGATTTTTCCATTTTACGATCCATCCCAAATCAACATAGCCACAGTCCCCAAACAGGACAGCCTAACTACAGAGCTAGATGCCAAACGCTAATGTAAATTAACCTTTCAACGCGAAGCCAAGGCACCAGTTGCCTGAGGCCATTCCATACAAGAATCTACTAACTAGTGTAGCAATCAATGTGTGGCCGAGGCACCACCTGCCGTGAGGCCGCTCCAACAGGAAGAACCCCTGACCTCCAAGGAGCATATCGCCAAACGATAATCCTGAGGGGTGCCTAATCCACTCAGTGATCCACCTGGAGCAGCAGCAGACAGACATAGCCTATATATTGTGTGAATTATTACAATATTGCAGCTTAAAGGCCAGTTTATAGTCCACTGACAGTGTCGCTCCACACAAATCACCGAACGTTCGTGACGGTCAACTGTCACCCGACACAGTGGTTGTGGTCGTTATGAAAAAGTATAAATTGACACCTGACGTCCCAATGACAACTGGTGCAGCAGACAATGGAGAAAGAAATAATGTCACTAGTTTGGTGCTTTACCTCTCAAAAGGAGAAAGCGAGCAAGGAGAGGGCATATTTCAGGGATGTGAATACAAGACGGCAATCATTTAGGGAACACAGTTATCTCATTAAAGAATTCAGGTTCACAGCTATTAATAAGTCTATTGCCACCAAGCACTTTTGATCAATTTTCAGTCATTGCAACAAATTTTCAACACTGACCAGCACAATGTCAACTGATACCTCGCGGTGAAAGACTGACCTTAACTCTAAGGTAGCTAATGTACTACTGTCAGGGGGGATACATCTGAGCAACTATTGATCATGCTAATCACGCCGAGTTCCTCTTTAGCTTCTGCTGACACAGCATTTATGCATATTTATCCATTTCATGAGATCCCACCAGTGCGTAGCAAGCTGTGAGCAGCAAGACAGCGGAGCTGAGGGTAAATTAGAGGCTTTGCTGGTATTAATAGACTGCTATATTGGGGCGGAACAGAGTTGTGGTTGACCTCAGCAGTCCAAATCATGTATTGGCAGTGCAATTGACTACCTGAATTTGCTTGCAAGTTTGCTTCATTTACTGAGTGGAAGTTCAATGGATTATTCATTATGGGAACTGCGAACATGAACCTTGAATCTGAATTTATCTTTCATTCCTATTCTTCTTCTTGATTCATAAAAATAACTTGTTTACACAGTGAATCGTGAGGCATAACAGCAAACACTTATCTAGCTAAAAAAAGCAGTTTTGATTCAGTCCCCTTTTAGTGCTGAAACATTCTACAACAGAAGACTGCGACTTATACTGGTTCTACCTATGCCCAACAAGCACTAATGCCCGCTGTCACCACATCATACATTGACTCCACTCTTGTTGAACTTTTAATTTTTTTCTCAACATCGTCCCTGTCACGTCTTCTATATCGGTTTCTTAGTTTTTTTATTTTTTCTGTTTCTTATTTAAGGATTTCTCTACTGTCAGCATGTTCCCCATCAATTGTTGTTTCATTAATTGAATCACTGTCTCTTAATCTGACCAATTCCCTTGTTCATTCCATATACTCTTTCCAGAACCTGTGTCTCATTGTTGCTCATTGTCTCAGTGTACATCAGTTCCCCAGTTTTAGTTGATCTTTGCCGGATTGTCTTTGTGCCTGCTTCCTGTTCCTTATTGCTTTCTCGTATTTTCTATTCCTTGCTCCTGGTTCTTGCTTTGTCGTCCCTGCCCAGCTATTCGTTTTGTTCCAGTTCCCCATATCCTTCGTTTGTCTACCCACTCCGGTCTCAACCATAATCTTCCTCACCTGCCACACTCCCCCTCGGACTGCCTTCTTGGTGCTGGCTTTGGCTTGCCTTATCAACAACATCCAGCTTGTTCTGCAGTTACCTGATTACAGCGTTTCAACCTCTGCTTGTCCCCGCGCTACAATCTGCACTGTTTATTGTGTTCTAGATCAGAACTGTTAACCTCCGCAATAAAAGCCTTGTTAATTTCACTTCTGGTTCCACTGCTGATTACCTCAGTTAGTGCTGCCAGACGAGATCCATTTCTCTAAACAATTTCCTTCTTGCCAGTTGGTAATGATAATTTTTTCAGCTCTCTCTTCACGGAGATTCAGCCACATTGATAATATAGGTTGTTTCCCTTCTTCTGGATAGGTAACTAGCTATGTTATTTTTACTATGCATTCTTTTGACGCAAAGCGTGTAATATTAGTTTGCAGATAATCATTGCGACCCACAAAAACCAGGCATAAGTGTTCGGAAGCTTTGCAAGCATTGTGTTGGCAGCTAGCTTGTTAGCATGCTTCTATATTAGTACTGTAGTACTGCCCTGCCCAATCCTTTACGCTGGCTGGGCTCCAGTTGTAATAATATAAAAGCAATCCGTCTATAACAGAATAGTCAATGGCATGTACTACTTAAAAACTGTAACTCTAATAACCTGTGCCTATGTGTTTGATAGCCTAGCGCAGCATTGAAGCTTTGCATTGCCTAGCCTGGTGAGGCAGTGAAAATAATAGTCCACAAGAAGCAAGATAATTAGGCAGCAGCAAGGAGGTGGATTTTACTCTGTAGTGTGCTGGTCTCTTTTTGTTGAGGACCTCCATATGCAAATCCCAAATCAAATGGCCCAATTTCAATGGTGTCGCACAGCTTGCCGAAAGCCTGGGCAGTTGGGATTATGCCAGCCTCACACACAAAGAGCAGGTGCAGCAACTACAACAACATGTTGTCAACAGACCGGAGAAAATCAACAAGACCCACCTGGCCAGAAAATTAAAGCATTGGTGATTACATTTTGGACTCTTATGGGGGTTGATGTGGCCACTTGCAGTCAATGAGGTCCCATTGAGAGCAGCAGAGATATACATGAGTGAACCACCACCTCATACATGAAGAATTTGCCCGGTGTTCGATAATGTGTCTGCAACAGCCGCAAATACAGCATAAGAGTCCTTGAACTACCCCTCACTGCCGTTATAGAGGAATGTAAGTGTTCAAAATAAATTGACGCCCAAGGACTCCCCTGACAAGACTAATAGAAATGCAGCACCCGCTGCAGATACTGGACAGAGTTGGAGCCCATGTGGTGCAGTGCAGGAAACGACATTTGCCTTGAGACAAAGTCATATAGTGGGACATGTTGAGAAATGAGGGGGGCTTTGGTCTGGTCACAAGAGGACCACATATCTGGCTGCAGACCACAACTGCAAGGAGAAAAGGCTGGAGGCAGGAAAAGTGCTGAGAAGAGGAGAGGCAAAGCAGAGGGCAAAAGCTGTCTCCCAGACTAAGTGGGATAGCCTTGAGCAAAGGCAGCAAGAAGGACGTATGGGACATAGAGTCCAGCAGGGAGAGCTTTCATCAGAGCTGCATTTGACATGCGTTCCTCACGAAGACGCCTCCATCAGAGATTCAATGATGATCCAATCTGTGCCCTGCGCCCAACCCCAGCAACCTTCATCGTAATGCTTAGCCAGCAGCCATACCACCACTCAATCTGCTCCAGCTGCATGGCTGAAGCTAAGCAGGTGTGGGCTTGGTCAGTACTTGGATGGGAGACCACCTGGGAAAACCAAGTTGCTGCTGGAAGAGGTGTTGGTGGCCAGTGGGTTCTGATCTTCCCTCTGGTGGAATAATCCCCAATGCCCCAGTACAGTGATGGGGACACTGTACTGAAGGAGCCGCCGTCTTTCGGATGAGATATTAAACCAAGGTCTGGACTCTCTGTGGTCACTCTTCGACAGCAGTAGGGGGTTCCCTGGTGTCATGGCAAAATTCTCACCCTGGCTCTTTCAACCTGCCACCTAATCATCCCCTGATCTAATTGGCTGTGCAATTTGTCCTCTCCCTCCCCACCTCAACCCCCAGGGCTCCCTTGAAAAAGAGATTTCAATCTCAACGGGACTTCCCTGGTTAAATAAGGGTTAAATAAATAAATAACTGCTGGCCAGCAGTATTACTGACCTCACGCATGACAATTCACCTGTGGTTATAATCAGGTCTTCATATGTGTGGCAGCAATGTCTGAGATTAAGCAGAGGGCAACCAACTATGTGTTCCCAAGAACAGTGGTTCTCAAATTTTTACACCACATACAACATAAAAATATTGCAGTCTTCGCATACCACCATCAATGAATATTATTTAACCCTGAGAGGGCTAAATGCAGCTATTATTGCTCAATGATATAGGATCTCAAGATCAAAGCTGTTGAAAACCTATCATGTGGCAACTTGTTTAAAAGAGCTCCAGCAGGACAGCTCTTTTAAACAAGTTGCCACATGATAGGTTTTCAACAGCACAAGATAATTAAATGTATATTTAAAAAAAAATTATTTCAGAGCTCTAAGGGATATATATACCTCTGAAAAATAAACAGTATCTGCAGTAAGAAAAAAAATACAACCAACATTTTGGGGTAAATGCCCCTGTAAAATAACATAAAAAGATGTCATCTGTAGGGCAACGTCAATAATCAGTGAGATGGGTGTGCAAGCGCTGATGATAAAGTCTTGCAATGTCTCGGTAAATCGAGGTCAGCTTTAATCACAGATGATTTGTATTTTGTCACAATCACAGGAGGTGCAGAAAAGAACTCGCAAAATCCACACGCCCTATTTGAAAACATGAGTACTTGCAAAGACTTTGAGAACAATTCCCACAAACTTTTTCCAGTCAATGCTGTTCTCTAGCGTCAACTCATTTCACCTCAATCAGGCTGCGGCGAGGCCTACTTGCGCTCTGTGCGCCTGATAAATTTATGCAATCCATCAGTTTTGATAAAACGACTAGATAGGTCTCCGTCCGCTTGATCCTGACAGTTCGATTACTCATAGAGCCTCTTTTGAGCCACAATATAGATATTTCTGGAAACATACATTTTCAATATAACTGTGCTAGCTATCTGGCTGACGTTAGTTTATACCGCTCACTTTGACCACCAGGCGTCACGAATATGGTTACATGGGCTGCTGCATCAATCAAAATATTATGGGAAAAATATTACAAGGATAATTAGGTTTCACCGTTTTTAACATCATTATGGTGATTGAGTTTTAGTTCACGCATTTTAATTCTAATTTCATTCTGTTTCAATTATATTTTTGACATTTTAAATTTTCAAATTTTGTAAAAATGAAATGAAAGGGGCCCCCTCTCATGTGCCATTTGAAGAAAGAAAGATGCAGATAAAGCAGTAAAACCCAAAGTCATCCCATAAACTTTCCTAAATTTGAAGGCTGAAGTATGGTATTAGTTGGTGTATTTCCTTGCCATTACTCATTACTCATGCTCTTTAATTGGTCATTACTTCTCTGGTTTTAGTTGGTTAATTTTCAGTAGTTTATATCCATTAATTTTGGAGGAACGCCTGTCTCCAAGGAACCTGTGTTACTCCCCTCCATTGTTAACCTCCATCTCCATTTCCTTGGTAACGCCTAAACTCCAACAACAAGGCCCCCCTATCCTGTCTCCCAAGCCCAGAGAAAGCACTTTCCCTGAGTTAACTTGAGTTACTCAAGGCATGAATATTGTATCCACATTCCTCCCAAATAAATACTCAAATCAATAATTGAAAAGAAAGTGTCCATGACAGAGGAGCCTGACTAGACTGCTTTAAGAGCAAAGCTCCTCTGGATGCTAGATAGGGAGATTCTGAACATGAAGTTAAGTTCAGGATGGGGTAACTGAGTGTACCAATGAGGTGATTGCTGTACATGAGTATGAGGGCTTCTGTACGTAAAAACCAATGTAACTGGTTGCAAAAATGGGAGTTCTTGTATGTAAGAATGGGAGTGAATGTCTGTAAAAATGGAGGTGCTTATATGTACAAACAGGGGTAACAGTATGTAAAAATGAAAGGATTTGAATGCGAGAATGGAGGTTCTGTTTATAAGATTTTGGGTTTGGTGGGGGTTATTATTTGCGCGAATCAAGGTTACTACAAGTGAGACTGGCAGTGGATCTGATGATGGGCATCAATGTGTGTGAATGTGGAGATTCCTGAATGAGCTGCAAAGCTGCAAGTACTTCTTGTGTATTGGGTGATGTGTCAGTTATTTGCAAGGAGGAAGTACACCAGAGCTGTCAGAACCAGAGCCGTTCTCTGGGACAGTGAGTCATAGCAATCATAGAAATTAATTGCTATTGTCTTCTGGCTATCACAAAAGTAGATTTAGAGCATTTCACACCTGCCTTTCATGATATGTAATATGGGAAGGAAGTCTTGAGAATAAAATGAACATTTTTGTAGGCCTAATCATTGTACTTCAGGTTGTAAGAAAGATTTCTTGACTGAGTATTGCAAATATGCATAAAGGCATATTAATTCTGCGTTCGTCGTAAATCAAAATTTAATGTTCCGACTAATCACAGCTCTTGTGGCCCTATCTTGCCGAGACCACATGACATGGTAGTGGCATTCATTACAAAGCATCTAAAACCAATTTATTTTCAGCTTTTTTTGTCCTTCGCCCATTAGATCCCTGAGGTTCTATTTTGTCCAGGTAAAACTGACACAGTCATATCACTGAATTACCAGAACCCTGAGTGCCACCTATCACAGAATTATGCGCCTGGAAATCAACCATCTTGTGGGTTTTCATTTAAACCATACTTTTTTCATACCTGATTCTACAAACTAGTAGCAAAGTGAGATCTCTAGCTGCTAAATGAGGATTGTATTGATTGAGTGGGAGTGAAAACCTATAGGATGGAAGATCTTCAGGAAGAGGGTTAGAAATCACGGACCAGAAGAACTTGGGCCAAGGTTAAAGAAGAAGAATGTGAGTAAGGATAGGAGCATCTTCCCAGCTCAGCTCCAGCAAGGACATCCTGCAGAGTGCACTAATATCAACGCTTGGATCAGAGATGCATTAAGGAGATTAAATCTCATTGACTGTTTTGACCCACATATTTTTTTAGCTTTCAAATAAATAATTCAATCTGTATAAAAAATAAATCCTTACCCTGAGGTATAGTGCATGAATGTTAGAACTGAACAGTCATGGGAAAATCTGGACACAAATGATTGCGGGCAATAAAAACATTTCATCTCATTAGAAGTGTAAACATGTGAGTCTTAATGTGACCCTTGAGGAAACTTGTTTGTTATTAACTTCATTTGTGACGTCAGAGAAGAATGGGGGATCGTCATCGATCCCAAGATAAAAAAAAAAAGAGGCTCCTCCCACAATGTATGACTTGCTTTATCTTGATAGCCTGAAGCATTACATTCACACGATGCTGCGGTGACATCACAAAGATCCGTGCAGCAGTGCTCTGACTGACTAGTGTTGCCCATACCACCCACCCAACAGCCAGGAAGTCAAACACAATTCAAAAAGAAAAAGTAGAAATTCCGCTGAGGTTTCCTGGTGACTCAGCAGGTTGCATATATTCATCTACAGGAGCTGACTCCGTGTAAAGAGTTTACAAATAACATGACAGCGGCAGAGCAACAGGCAGACACTTCCTCACCACAACAAGCCAAAAAATCACAAATACTAGAGCTACAAGAAGTAAGACCATAAAAGGACGCCATTTTGAAAGTGGATTGATTAATGATCTAAATTATTCTCAGCAAGCAAATTCTAACAAGCTCTTAAGCGCCTATAATGCTTCTTAAATGTCAGACCTATTAAATGTGTGGTGAAAACTGAACACTGGACCTAAAACCTTTTAAAAACTGTCACCAAAACTTCAGTTCAGGACTGATAACCCCTATTATGGTGAAAGAAACAATGCCTCATCAAAATAAACCAACGAACGTCCAGCCTTTGATAAGTACAAAACAGGCCTGATTATGCTGGCTCCTCACATGGTAGAGCAGTTAATTTAACCTGCTGCACAGCACAGGAATGAGCCAAAGACCATCAGCACCTTTGTATTAGTGTAAGTGCGCATGTTAATTTCAGCAGTCAAGGACTGTGTTCTGCTGAGCGTTTCAGTCTGCGTGTACTTATGTGTTAGCGCGTTTGAGGGCTGTGCATGTTAGTCTGTGCATAAGGTACGTGTGTTGGAGTGTGTGTGTGCCTGCATGTAAGGTGTGTATGTTTGAGCGAGTATGTCAGGTGTCTGCGAAGATTATACAGTCAGGGGGTCCATAGGTATTTGAACAGTGACACAGTTGACGTCATTGTGGCTCTGCGCACCACCACAGCTAATTTGAAATGAAACGACAAGAAAAATGATTTAAGTGCAGACTTTCAGTTTTAATTTGAGAGTTTTGTCAAAAACATTTTATGAACTGTTTAGGAATTATGACCAGGGACATTGTCAATATTAGAAGGTCAAAAAAAGTCATCAGACAACCTAACATAATCATCAACTAAATTGTTCCCTACGAGACTTGGTTTTTAACCTTTAGAGTGCTAAATGCAGCTATAGTTGCTCAAAGATGTAAGATATCAAAATCAAAGCTTTTGAAAACCTATCATGTGGCGACTTGTTAAACAAGTTGCCATATGATAGGTTTTCAGCAGCTTTGATTTTGATATCTTACATCATTCTTTCACACATTGATCTTAGTGCCATATATCTATAAGATGTTTTCCAGGACTGCACAGGCTTTTTTCATGTTTTATGGCAACCTCTAATCTGGTCTTCCTGTTCTTAAGGCTTACTGACCATTTACATCTTCTGGTAAACACTTTGTATTCACTCTGGTGAAGCCTTCCCCAGATAATTGACTATGACACAAATACAACTACCAGCGGAAAGGTGTTGTTAACTGGGCCAACTGTTGTGAAGGGGTGTTTTTTCCACAGATTTCTTCTGTCATCCACCAGAGTGGTTATTGGTGGTTGTCTGGGGCTTTTGGTGTTCCTGAGCTCATCAGTGCATTCTCTCTTTTAAGAAAGCAGAAAATGGTTGACTCAGCCACATCTAATGGTTTAGCCATCTCTTCAGTGGGTCTGCTTTGGTTTTTCAGATTTAACATTCAGCTTTGTTTGCATGTGTGCGCTTTCTTTTTTCTTTACTGGGAGCTGATTGATTATGGGTTGCACCTGGGAAGAGCTAATTGCCTTTCCTGATTCCTGTGCCCAGCCATTTATAAGCCTGAATGAGAAAATGGAGGCTACTGGCTACCTTTCCAGTAATCCCCATCTCAAGCATGCCGCCAGCCTTGCTGCTTGCTTTTCTGCTTTGTGTTTAATAGCCCATTTTTTTTCTTCCTATTGTTCGCGCGGATTTTTGTTGAGACCTCAAGCAATTATTTTTCTCTGCTGCACTTTAAGTTTAGCCCAGACCAGAGTTGGTAAGCAAGATTCCCAGAAGACTCACCTGCTGTTCTTTCATCGTGGTAGTCAAGAAAGATATTTCCGTAAGAGGGTAGATGTATTCGCTCGGGACTTGCTTGACCCTGCTCAAGTCGGCCACCTCAGTGCAGTATTTTATGTCAGGCCATTATTTTGTGTTTTAAATCCATTTTGGCTTGGTTATTTCCCCTTTTGAGTTTTGTAAGAATAAATCCAGTTTTGGTGGCAGCTGACTTATTCCACCTCCCATACCTTTCTTGCCACTTTGCCCCAACTTCGGTCGTAATAGTCAAAAGATGGCTTGTTTCCCCGACAGAGACAGCTTTTTGGACGTCATAAAGAGAGGTAGAAGCAATATACTCCAAATACAAGTGATACACTTAAATCAACTCTCAAGCTTTTATCAGCTAATTTGTGAATTAAATGAGGAATGAATACACACACATAAGCCCCGGGGAACGGCTGGGCAGCCAATTGTCCAATTACTTTTGGTCCCTTAAAGGAGAGGGGGGGCACATGTACAGCGCTGCAATTCCTACAGCTTTCACCCAATTCAGATGTAAATATCTTCAAACACAAGCTGAAAGCTCATATTCATTCATTTCAACTCTAACATGCTGTGATAGACAGGTGAAACAACAGTAACTTTGCCAAATATGTCCAAATACAAATGGACCAGACTGTATGAGCTAAATGAGAGAAGACAAGCACAGAGGAAAAAGCCTGCAACCAGTACTGCAAATTTAATTAGGAATGTTCTGGGGGAAATGAGATTTGGCAGTTAAGACTTCAAAGGAAATTCTTTGCCCATACTGAATTATGCTAGTCAGTAAATTAACTTGTGTGAAATCATAACAACAATAGCATTCATATTATTAATATTCATCCAGTGTTGAAATGTGTAATCATAGTCGTAACACAAACGTGCTATTACAGAGTGAAAACATACCATATAATTATATTAGAAATACAGTATGTAATCAGAGGGCTATTTGCCAATTCATCATCAAGGCACAATCACAGCAGTCTTACGCAGTCATGCTGATGCTATCTATTAGCTATTTGATGCATAGAGTATATACAAATGCCTTGGACCATTTGTTGGGATTCGGTGCAATCTTTTCTGTGTGTGTGTGTGTGTGTGTGTGTGTGGGGGGTGGTGCACAAGTCGTGGTCTGTCTGTCCATTATTTTGTACATTATGCATGTGGGATGCACACTGCCATCCAGTATTTTGAACATTATGCATGCGAAGTGACAGAAATAATGTGAAGTTGAAGAAACCTGGTCATTGATATGCATGATGATCTATCTGTATTCTGGACATTGCTTATTTGAGTTATTTACTCGCCATGCATAACGTCCAGTATTTTTGATAGAGCATAAACTCAGATGTATTCCAACAAATAGACATGCATTACATAGGTTATGTGTTTTCAGTTTGTGCTACATAATGTATTTCCATCCCCCAAAAGAAAAAAGTCTGATCAAAACTTGAACAATGTAAGACTATTTCTGACTTTCGCCAACTTACCTCTTACTTGTGGATGCAGCCATTGTGATTGTTTGTGGTAAATCATGTGACTAATCAGAGAGGCACCTATTGAGGAAATCATTATCTGGAAATGTCCAGTAAAATGTGCATTTTGTGTTTTCAGGGTATCTATGAGCCTAGAGAAAATAAACCCCACTTAACTTATGTCCAAAATATTCGATAACATGCAACAAAGGGTTAACATCACAACAATGTAACTTTTATGCCGCTTCAATAATCAGTACCATAATATTTACGAAAGAATAAAATGTTATGAACACCGAAGGGCACAATTAAAACACTGAACGAATAATTCAGGATGCAATGAGATAAACGTTTTGATCAAACAAATTAAATGACTCACAAGTAACTTTTCAGCATACTTTTTGGCATCAAAATTCCTCATTTTCTGACCACAGTATGCTAAAAATGTGAATCCAGGCATGGGTGCGGCAAAACGACAGGTCATATTAGCATTCAACCCGACACTGAAGAAAATTCAAGTTAGCATACAGCCTGTATAAAAGATGGCACCGCCAGAAAACTACCTTGAAGAAACGGCACTCGCTTTTTTAGAAGTCAGGGAAGACCGACAGCGGAGATCTGACGGGATGGAGATTTCAAGTCTATTGAATACACATTTATAGCTGTGCACATACAAATACGCACAGGGATGTGTGCAACGTGAAACGCTTGGCTGTGACCATGCAGTACTTTATATTACACCTCTTTACAATCGTACACTGAAGGCTGGGTGGGAGTGGGGGTTGGGGTCCTCAGGGCTGTTCCAATGTTGCGCAAATCTCTACGCTCTAGATAAAAAGACTCCGTCGAAGCCCCGGAGCTCCTTCTGGCCGACGCAGCTGGTTAATTATCCACAAGGCCCAAACGAGGGCGGGGGAGCGAGCGGTATGATTAATTTAACACTCAATTACACCACGTTTAATTGAAGCAAGAGTGATGAACTGAAGCAGGTATTTTGAGAACAGGGGCGTGAGGAATTAGAGGGGAAGAGAGAGATTAAAAATGGCCGGAGAGAAGAGAAAAGAGAGAAGGAGAGCTGAAGTGCCTGTAAGATGGAGGAGGAAAGGCAGCGAATCCCCAACAGGCCTTGTGTTCAGAGGGTCCACCCACCATGTGCGTCTGGAATCCGGCCAGAACGGGGGACTGGTTCGAGAGTCGCAGTGTCCTGGAGACGTCCGTCAGAACCGGAATGCTGCCGAAATCCACCTCCGTGACGTCAACGTGCACCACGGGGCCCTCGCCGGTGCAGGACAGCGGCAGCTCCTAAATGGATGGGTCGGGGGGACAGTTAAGTCGTGTTACCATCAAAATGGAGGAATATTGAGAGACAGGCAGAGAGAGGAAGTGTAGAACTTAGATGCTCTGAGCTGGGATGATGGTGGCCATGTTAATCCCAGAGCATATACATAAATCATGTCTCCTGCCTTGTTTCAGCAGCTTCCTGTGTGAGGTGGGTAGGGCAAGCGATGCGATGGTTGGCGCAGATGTACCACTTAGAGAAATTTTTCATGACTGCCGACATGTAAACCCCCCCCCATCTTCTGTTGCATCTCAGTTAAATGCGACAGGAGGCCATCATTTCAAATTCAAAAACATTTAGGGAGACATGTACACATACGCAAATACGCATCGCGATATATCACTAAAAATGCAGGGGAACATAACTCACTCTCTCTGACGGATATACACACATGCACATGCAAAAATAGCTGAAAAAAAACAAACACATTCACACACTTGAAAACACCACTGCATATAAAAAACATAGTTGCAACCCTCCATACGCACCAGAGGACTCACATGCACACAGTAACAATTATATAAACCACCACACACATTCACATTAACGACCTGAAACACTCACACAC
This sequence comes from Gymnothorax javanicus, assembly GCA_029692085.1. Classification (NCBI taxonomy): domain Eukaryota; kingdom Metazoa; phylum Chordata; class Actinopteri; order Anguilliformes; family Muraenidae; genus Gymnothorax; species Gymnothorax javanicus. The sequence goes on along the minus strand of CM056209.1, from coordinate 9,396,452 downwards.
AGCCACACGCATCCACACACACACACACACGCACGCACACACACGCAAACACTCATGCACATGTGCTCATGCCATAGACTGTATAAAAAGATGGACGAAGCAACCGTGACGTCACCCATTGGTTTCAGCATACCATTAAGGAAGCCTTGATTTTGGCAATTTGAATTGCGCCATTTTGTCATTTTGAAACCGGATGTGATTCCTATTGGACGAGAACGTGAATTGAATATCCAGGGAGGAGCAAGGGGTGGATCCACAGATGGATCTGACCATTTCAGATGAGGACCAGAGGATAGCCACACCCCTAAAGCATATTCTGTCTTTATCCTTTATTATAGTCTATTTGGGACCATAATTTACAAAAATGAAGATCATGATATATCAAAGGAGACTTGAAACTTGCGATAGATACCATAAAGTAATGTGGAAAATCACTGTTGAAATAATAAATCAGGTGGGAAAGTACGGTCATTTTTTCATAGACTTCTATAGCATTGAACTTCTTTCTGCAACCGCTGACATCGCCATCTGCTGGCCATTAAATAGAATGCAAATTTTAGAGATTTCCGCATTGGCCTCAGTTTTCAGACCCAGGTGCTGCGTCCATCTTTTTATACAGTCAATGGCTCATGCGCACACACTCAAACACACTGACTCACCAGTGGAGGCTCCTCACTCCCGAACACTGCAATATGGGCAGTGACCAGCAGGTGGCGCACTGCCTTGGCCTGCAGGATCAGAGGAAGCTCCACAGAGCTGTGGGGCGGCAGGACCCCCCTGGGGTGAGGACTGGAGTACAGCACAGAGGGGTTCTCCTCGTACTCCTGTCCAAACACACGCAACAAAATCGATACGATGACGCATTATTACACAAAGACCGGGCTGCTCGCTAACCCTTTCGTGCCCGAATGCAAAAATTTCCGTATTATGCTGCTTGACTTCTCTGCCCCAATAATAATTTTTCTGTGTTTTATCGATTGCCTTGGGGTCCTTGATCTCATCTAAAAAGGGCCCGTGAGGGTGCAGGCTTTCATTCCAACCAAGCAGTTAAACACCAGATTCCTCAAATCGAGGTCCTCAGCAAAGATTCAAATTCAAACTGATCATGTATCTCTGCATATTTGCTCACGATATGTAAAATCTGCTGCATTTTCCTGTGAATAAACACATCCAACCTGTGCTGAAATGTATAAGCAGCATTTAATTTTATTATTTCACACCATGAAATGCTGTTTCACTCAGAATTTAATAAAAACTTTGAGCATATCTGAATTGGACATGAGTGGTCTTCATTAAGTTGGATAAAACAGTCATGTTTGGTTTTGTATCAGCTAGGTGTCAAAGGGTTAAGCTACAACCACAGAAACCATAAATGAATGTTCTCAAATAAGATTTTCTTTGAGTTGCACTAACATGTATTCATGGTCATTTCTAATGGAAGCCTCAAAAGTATAAAAACAAAATTAAATGCAGAGAATATGTTTTGTTAAAATATTGGTATTGAAGTACTTGAGTCAAGTGATTTGGGTGATAATAATGTTTGCTCACATTGCCCACTCCTTGCCTAACTAACCTGAGACAGAAGGCCATAGCAGGCAGGCAGGTCACTCTCATTGGTCAGCTTCACCGACCGGTGATATGGGTGCCCAAGGAAGCACCTCTCAAACTCCAGCGTAGGGGGATCGAGCCGGAGGGACGGCACCACACACCTGTGGGTGAGGCAAGGGGGGGGGGGGGGGGGGTCACAAGACAGGAGTACCTATACAGATGAAATCCAGCAAACCCAGCCATCCCCCAAGGCTGCATCTGTAGACATCTTAATGCTGCAGTGTATCCTGGGTAATATCGTACAGTGATCTATGCGGAGTAATGGCGGGTTAGTCGCGGAGGAAGCACTCTGTACTGTAAAGCAAGTTTTGCCTGTGTTATTGTACAATGACCACAACGTGGGCAATATCGACAAGTGAGTCAGACATTGCACAATCTGATGAAGAAAAAAGATGGCTTCAGGGAATTGGGGAAAATGCAAATAGCATCTAATTATTTTATGTTCAAACGAGAATTTAATTGCCCGTTTACAACGTACAATGTGACGACAGCAATATAGTTAAAGCGATAGAGTCAATTAGGACAGTCCATTGTTTACCACTGTGTCATATCACCAGGTCTTTTAATCATACTTTCTTTGTATTTTCCATAAGTTGTCAACTGTCTAAGAACTGGGGTTGTGTATTTTGGAGTGAGTGCCGTTCGGTATATCGTAGAGTGAGAGTTTGATTTGTTGTACTCAATACTGAGCACTATGTGGTAGCTACTGCATGCTGTAAAGTGAGTTCAGTTTGTTACAATGAGTAGAGTGAATAGGTATAGTGTAGCTATCATAGCGAAGTGTGTTGTATTGTAAAATATTTTGTGTTATATTGGAGATAAGGCGTTTCACCTTGCTGTTACGGGTAGGGCCAGCACCTCCTCTCCTACGCCCTTGACATCCACCACCAGAGCTAGATTGTACAAGTGTACAGTGTTGGAGCACAGAGTCACCTACAGCAGACAGGGAAGAACAGACACAGTGAAAGACACAGGAGTGAACCTCAGAAGAGTACAAAAAACACAGGAACATAAGAAGGAAAAAATAAAAAGAAACGGCTTCGATCAGCAAAACATAGGGTCCACACACACGGCCAATATCACACCACTTTAAAAAAAGTATGCAACATTACTGAGGCTATGAGAAGGTATCAGCATACATTCTTCAGAATATGTCATGCTTTGACATTGAACCCAGAACCTTCTGAGTCCCTTGGTAAGGCACAGAGGTACGTCTGACAGTGTAGAGTCTGACGGACTGGACAGTCGTGTGATCAGATTTGGTGCAGGATGGACACTGGTAATGAGGCAGAAGCTATAAGAGCTGTTGTATGGTCTGCGATACTCTCTCTCAAGAGTTGTGCAAGGCAGTCCTGCGGACGCATAGGCCTCAGTCCTCAAAAAATTGAGAAAGACGAGGCTGCAATTAAACTGTGTTCCACCCTGAATCACTTATAAACAGAATGTACATGTTACTATTGTCCTACGACATAGCAACACACGATGTGCCCCCATTGCGAGAATCCGCAAGGACTAGCTTCCAGGATGTGGGGGAAGGAAAGAAAAATGGACGCGTCGCAGAGTTCCCGAAAATTACAGCAATGATTGTGAGGGTATAGAAGCATAATCCCCACAATTATAGATATCCTGAGTGAGGACTGTTGAGAGGACCGCATCATCTTAACCCATCCTCTTTATCATATTAGCAGCACATTAACCACAACAGGCACAGATCCGATAAGCTGATAGACAGAGCAGCAAGTTTTACATCCTTAAATATATTAGCCTTTTATGTTCAATGCTAGTCAGAAGAAAAGTCAAAATTGCTGAAGGCAAAGCAGATGGACGCTAGAGCGCATAACAGAGCTGCCTATTCTGGAGAGAAAAATGTTTGTCACAGATGAAGAAAAAGACTTTGAAAACATTTCTCACTGGGTGATGCAGAACTTCTGACCCAAAGTGACAGCGATGAGGAAGGCAGGGAAATTTGGAGTCTAAAAAATTGTACTTTTGAGAAATGCACAGTCATTGCAATTGGAAAAAAAAAAAATCTGTAAAATATTCATTTTCGTTTCATTGCCATAACATTTGAAACTGCATTTTGTCGGGCTGGTGGCTGCGGCTCAATTGTTTCAAAGCTGATCATTTTTGGTCACAGGGCCACAGGACCAGAGGAAAGAGCATTATCTTTCTCAACCAGACAAAAAAAACTTACATTCCCAGTGTTATTGCTCAATTTTAGTAATATTTGTTGTAATTCTGACCCTTGGAGAGCAATCTCCTGATGTTCAACCTTCAAAAGAGACTGTGATTATGCTTCTGTTCTAAGTGGTTCTAGAACAGTAAGCACTTTATTTCGGGTTGGTCACAGCTCAAAGAAGATGCTTTTTCAGAGGGTTAATAATTATTGCAATAAACAATAGCATTCCCACACTTTTCAGATCTTAAAAAAGTAAGCGCAAAACAATATGAAACATGTCATAACTTCATAATAACAGCAGATGCTGGTGAGCCATTAATGTCTGAGAAAAATGAAAACCGAACAGTCATGAAGTGGAGAGATCAATCAGGCTAATGAGAGGGTAGCCCTCCAGCAATCGAATCAAAAAAGCAGTACAGGAGGGTACAGTCCCAAAAACACACAGGGGGCGCTCTCTAAGACAGAGTGGCCCAGGGCCAACACCCCTGCCCACATTCATACATATTGCATTTCTTCCCTGAAGATGAGCAAAATGAAAGGTTAGGTCGGCCAGCACAAGGGCGAGATGACAGTACTGACAAAGCTTCCGGATGGTTCTGCACATTAAGCTGGGGGAAAAAGATCATTGCATGACCGGCACTTGCAAATAGGGTTGGAGACTGCCGGCAAAAAAAGGACAGGCTGGCTCCTACGGAAAGCAAAGGGGTCAGTGCGAGTGAAAGGAATCTTTGTCTGGGTCTGGTGAATGTTCTGGAACTTTCTTGCAGGTTATAGACTAATCTGTTTTTGTTTTTCCTGATTTTCAGGTTGTCAAGAGGTAGTGTAAGGGACTAACACTGCACTGCGGAACTACTGTCAGCCACAAGTTTTTCTATTTAGGAAAAATCAATTTTCGATTTTTTTTTTTTTAAAAAAAAAATTTTCTCTCAAATAAAAAACACAAGCTGGTTTTAAGTTTGTTATTTGTCTTGAAATCTGTAAAACTGCCTCACCCCATTAGCAACATTTTTGTCTCATTAAGCCAATTAGTAATAGCAAAACAATCTCAGCTGTGAATGTGAGACTAACTATGTCCTCAAACTGACTCACTCAATGTTTTTTGCAGTGTAGTGGTAAAAACCCACCCTGACATCGACATCTCCCTGCGCACGCACTGTCCCAGAGCTCGGAGAAACGGTAAACTCAGCAGGGCGATCGGCAAGGGTACTGCCAGCACCCCAGTCTCTCCGATTCAGGTCTGAGACCTGGTCCGCGCTTGTAACGCTGGACGGCCCGGTTCCGTCGCCCAGGATACGCAAATGAAAGGTCAGCGGCACCAGCGAGGTGTTATTCAGGCTGCAGGTCAGTGTTTGGGGGAATCCTGGGAAAACAGGAAGCAGGATGAATAAACCAGAGGCAGCTCCACCAATCAGAGAGTACACCCTTATTTAATCAGGCAGAGGGTTGATAAGATAAAAGCGCTCTTTTACAATGAAACCCTGAGAACACAAAAATACAACAAATACTGTATACAATGACATAACTGCCACAAAATTGAACGTTATGTTTTAAAAATCAAGCAAAAATTTCATATAACACCTAATTAAAAGGAACCTGAAATCCAGAGCACTAAGCCTTTCACCCAAATTTAGAGTAAACTGATGCTGATTTATTGTATCTGTACTGGGGCTCGAGCCACCAAACTACGGCTCAAAACCACATGCAGTTTCACAGGATCCTCTGACAATGGCGAGTATCACATGCTTTCCACTGGAGATAAAGCACCACATCTGGAAGTCTGGAGCACTCCGAAAATAAAACATAATTTACTCCGTGTGGAAAGTAATTTCCGGTAGGAAATTACTTACGTTTACAGAGACAACACACTGATGGGGGGCAATATGGCCTGAATGGCAGGAATGGATGATATTCATAAATGAAATGAAATCGACCAGAGAAAACTTTAAACGTCTTGTCTTCATACTGTCTACAATGAAATACAAGTCAAGTAAATTTAGAAATCGTACGCGCACTTTCCATACCATTCCAAATTTTTGTGAGTTTGGGTTGTAGGCGACACTACACTGCTGCATCCATAGTCGTCTCTCAGATCATTAAAGTGGAAGATTGTTTGTGTGAGCAGAGAGCACTTATAAACTGGCCATGCTGTTCACAGCTGTCATGAGTCCATTTCAATATACACCGACGAGCCAAAACATTATGATCTAATATGCTGTTGGTCTGCGGGCTGCAAAAACAGCTCCATCAAAATGACATCCATATGAATGCCCAAACCCAGGGTTTTCCAGAACATTTCTGAGAGTATGGTTCGCTTCCCTGGCAGTCACAGCTCTTTGGATTGCACATTGGGTGTTAACAGCAACAGATTGCAAATGCAAAAGCGACACTTGAAATCAACTTCAGATCTTTTACAGTATGTGTTTTCTTTTAAATGAAATTATTAAGGAATTAAACACACCTGGCCATGGAACAGCAGAACAGCTGATTGTTCAACTACTTTTTGTCCCCAGTAACAGTTTTTGTGCAGCCTAGCCTTTGTGCATTAACTTTTCAGCTACATGCCGAGCAAGAAACATCTTTAACTACTGGCCTCACTTATGCGTAATAATCTAAACCTCTTACCCGGTGACGCTAGCTTCACACAACAACTTTTACGGTCGACAACAATATCTAAGGCCAAAGTAGCTCCCAAAAAGTTCACTAAATAATGCACTCCACCAAAAACATGGAAACTTTTTCAGACACAAACTGAGTCATCCGGCAGGGGTACAATTCTCAATGCAGTCGATGAATTACAGAACAGACACGGGGTGCGGCTGTGCAGGCACTCGAGCATCATTAAAATCTTCTACTTGTGTGAGACACTGCTATTCACAAAAGGTCAAACACATACCTGAGGTTGTTAGAGAGCGAATAAAGACGGCGATAATCCACAAAAGTGCCACTTACCGAAGGGCACGTCGCCAAAGTCTAGCCGGGGTATGCTGAAGTGGAACGTGGGACCCATCACACGCCCGCTGCGAGAGACGAGCAGAGTTTAGGAACGTGACCCAAAAATGGCATAAAGAGACATGATGGAGGGACAGAGTTGGGCCAACAGAGGGAGGACGTGGATGACAGAGTGAGCCAGTAGATGTGGAGGAGAGGGTACAAAGATGTGGAAAGATAAGGACTTGCACCGATGAGGAAAAAATTCAGGTGCATTTTCAACAAACACCTTCAGTACAGTACCCGTTAGAAATGGTACGTAACCCGTACAGACCAGTACCTGAACCTAAGGTCTGATTTGCGTTTCGACCACAGACTTAAAAGTCCCCTATTATGTCACCAGGTGCACAGCCAATTAGTTACTACAAGCCATTTTAAAATCGTTCCCCTCTTGACATCACATGGGGAAGTAACCAACCAGAGGCAAGAAGAACTGATCAACTTCAGCCAATCAGTCAATCAGATTTCATTATTCTGGGTGGTCACTCCCCCTTGTGATGTCAGGAAGGGGAGATTTTGAACTGGCTCATAATGGCCAATCAGCTGTGCACCTGGTGGCATAATAGGGGACCTTTAAATGTAGACAGAGTTGTTACCAGATGGTGGCCTTGTCAAGCACGCAAGTGGCGGTTTGAGTTTAGTCCTTATCGAGCAAGAGTGGAGATTCTTTCTTGACCAGTCCATGGATTGCAGTGTTTTTAGCCCCACCTTTTAGTATCAGATCAGTTTGTGAGGTACCCCAACAAGAGGGTAACAAACAAAAAAAGACGGGGTTAAAATGTTTTTTAGTACCATTCATAACTTTTGGGAGATGCAAAAATAATCATTCTAATCCGATCTGAACTGAACTGAACCAAACTGCCTGGTGGAAATGAGGCTATTATAAGCAGCTGCCAAATAGGCTTTTGGTCCTGTTTGCCACCAAAACAGCTCTGATCTCCTGAGGCAAAGATCCTGCAAGACCTGTGAAGATGCCCAGTGTTATCTGCAAGGAGGCATTAGCAGCAGATCTTTTAAATCCTGTAAGCTGCGAGGTGGAGATGCCGAGAATTGGACTTCTTGTTCCTGCACATCCCACAGATGCTCAGTTGGATTAAAATCTGGGGAATTTGGAGGCCAGGGCACCACCTTGCTGTCCAGTTCATTAAACCATTCTTAATTATTTCTGTTCTGCCATAGGAAGCATAGTCCTTCTGAGAGAGGCCACTTCCATCGAAGAATGTCATTGTCATACAGGGTTGTACCTGGTATGAAACAATGTTCAGGCTGGTGGCTTGTATCAAATTAGGATTAGAAGGGAAGGTGAAAGGGTGAGTCGGGTAGGCGACGGGGTGAGGAGACAGATGTTTGTGAGTGAAGGCAGATGAAGGTGTAAGGGGACGTGACGAGGACAGCTGGTACCTGAAGATGAGCGGGACAGGCTGGGGGTTTCCCTCCACAGAGAAGAGGAACTCCTCGGTGAAGATGGCCAGGGTGTGGGAGCAGAACGTGACCTCCATGGCATGGCAGGCGCCGGGGGGAACCGTGCCCTCGCTGGGGGTGAAACTGAAGCACCGGGCCAGGGCTGAGCTGGGGGGCAACAGCCGGAACGCAGCGTCGATCAGACCCTTATTGGACATCAGCACCTGGGGAGAGAACGAGAGCGCACTCAGGTGTGTGTGTATGTGTGGGTACGAGCATAAGTGCACACGTGAGCATGCATGCATGTGTTTGTGTGTCTGTGTGTGTGTGCGTTTATCTGCGTTTTCCTCATCTCCAGCACTGGGACACACTGAAGCCTTGTTATATTGTCCCATGGATCTTCTCCTCCAGAAGTAGGCATTTCATCTGAATGGAGCACCACACACAAAACCAATCCCTCTGCGATATACCACAAAAACAGCCTTAAACCAAAAATGACAAGTGGGGTAGAGCCAGAGATGCCCACATGCATTACAAGCATAATACAGACCACATGTATACAAGTCTAGTTTGTGTTTCAGTGATCGCTCATCTTGTCACAACGTTTGCTGTGCACTTTAGCAGATAACTTCAAAAGTAGTCTATTCCCAGCCAAAAGGCATTCTGTTAGCATTTGAATTGCTGTGAGAGAGAGAGAGGAGGTTGGAAAAGAAGGATTACAGGAAGATAAGAATGACCCGAGGAATCGCCGTTTGAAACATAATCCTAAAAGCCTATGAGCTTTCCTGCCTTCAGATATGACCTCGAAAAAATATTCATCCCATTGTGCATCATTACATGCATTTCACAGGAATTTAACAGGGGTCCAGAGTGCGAGAAGAAGCCAGAGCCTCCACACCAGGCCTAATCCCAACAATTCACCAGATCACCGCCCCGCTACACACTGCGCTTCATTACAACAAAAGCCATCAGGAGACAGTATTTCCCCCAGCTCCTGCTACACGCTAAAATTAACCCAAGTGAAATGTTTCCGGAAAAACGAGGAAAATAAAAATGTGATATGTAACCGCAAGCGGTGATTTTTGGGGTTCAAGCAACGTGAGGCAATTATCAAATTTGAAGCACTAAAAAATGAAATTTTTTAACAATTTCTAATTCATTGCACACAATTATTCATGGGATTTCTCGCCCTGCAAGTTTCATGTTGATTGGTCATTGCTACGACGGTCAGCTGTCACCTGATTGTTTTTAAAGATTACTCTTGCCCATTGGAAAGACGTATAAGCTTTGTGAGAAATACAGAAAAAACTACAACCCCAATTCCGAAATAGTTGGGGCAAAGTGTAAATTTTGAATAATATCAAAATGCAATGACTTTCAGATCACATGAGCCAATATGTTATTTACAATAGAACATAGATAACATTTCAAATGTTGAAACAGACATTTTACATTTTTATCCACAAAATGAGCTTATATCAAATTTCCTGGCTGCAACAGGTCTCAAAAAAGTTGGGACACAGGCAAAAAAGGGCTGAAAAAGCAATTAATTTATAAGAGAATCAGCTGAAAGAACATTTAGCAAGTAATTAAGTTAACTAGCATCAGGTGTGTTATGTGATTGGCTATAAAAGGGATGTCTTAAGAGAGGCTGAGTCTCTCAGAAGTAAAGATGGCCAGATGCTCTCCAACATGTGAAGGTTTACGTAAAAAAATTGTGGAATACTTTAAAAACAATGATCCTCAACGTCAAATTGCAAAGGCTTTGAAGGTCTCATCATCAACAGTACATAACATCATAAAAAGATTCAGAGAAACTGGAAAAATCTCTGTAAGGGAAAAGGCCGAAGACCTTAACTGGATGCCCGTGATCTTCGGGCCCTCAGACGCCACTGCATCACTCACCAGCATGATTCTGTCATTGACATTACTAAATGGGCCCAGGAATACTTCAAGAAACCACTGTCTGTAAACACAGTCCGCCGTGCCATCCACAGATGCCACCTAAAACTCTATCATGCAAAAAGGAAGCCATTGTTGAGCATGATCCAGAAGTGCCGCCGCGTTCTGTGGGCCAAGGCTCATTTAAAATGGACTGTAGCAAAGTGTCCTGTGGTCAGACGAGTCCAAATTTGACATTCTTGTTGGAAATCATGGGCATTGTGTCCCCTGGGCTAAAGAGGAGAAAGATCACCCCTCCTCTTATCAGCGTTCAGTTCAAAAGCCAGCATCTCTGATGGTATGGGCATGCATTAGTGAATATGGTGTGGGACACTTGCATGTTTTAAAAAGCACCATGAATGCTGAAAGGTATATAAAGGTTTTAGAGCAACAAATGCTCCCCTCCAGACGACATCTATTCCAAGGAAGGCCTTGTGTATTTCAGAGGGACAATGCATAACCACATACTGCAGCTATTACAACAGCATGGCTTCGTAGTAGAAGAGGCCGTGTGCTGAACTGGCCTGCCAGCAGTCCTGATCTTTCACCGATTGAGAACATTTGGCGCATAATTAAATGAAAAGCCCGTCAAAGGAGACCCAAAACTCTCCAGCCGCTGGAAGCCTGTATTAAACAAGACTGGGATCAAATTCCAATGGTTAATCTCAAGAAACTTGTCTCCTCAATGCCCAGACGCCTCCACTCTGTGTTAAAAAGAAGAGGGGATGCTACACCATGGTAAATAGACCCTGTCCCAACTTTTTTGAGACCTGTAGCAGCCATCAAATTTGAAATGAGCTCATTTTGTGGATAAAATTGAAAAATTTCTCAGTTTCAACATTTGCTATGTTATTTCAGTTCTATTGTAAATAAAAAACTGACTGGTGTGATTTGAAAGTCACTGCGTTTTGATTTTATTCACAATTTACTCTTTGTCCCAACTATTTCGGAATTGGGGTTGTAGAACCATCTGGGTCAAATGGTTGAAGAAATGTAGGCAATTTTACATTGTTGAATCTTTGAGTGTCACATATTGACCAGATGACACTAAGTTGGGTAGGTCTTCTGTTTCTTGCAGAATGAATGGAAATTCTTAAGTTTAGTGATGACTTCTGTACATTGCATTCAGGAGATACACCTCATTATATCACTATAGGCCAGGCCCACAAAATGGCTGACTGTGGCCATGTTTTTGAAGGTGGCAGCTTTCTTTATGCATTGTTTAATGTTATTGGTTTGAAGATGCCATGCACCAAATTGTGCGCATATAAGACAAACCATTAAGGATAAGATCGATTTTAAAGGTTTAACAAAAAAATCAAAATGATGTATGATCCGATATGACACATCAATTTGGTCTCAGACACTTTTTCGTTCAGCTGCAGCCAGGGAATCTGTGAGAATAAGAATTTTCGATGTAGCGCAAACAGTTCAATTCAAATATGTGCTTCAGATCTCTATGGTGCCACCATCTGGCCAATCGGGGTAATTTTAATATTGACTGTTCTTTCATATAACCAAAGGTTTCATGATGATACATGCTATCTGACTGAGTAAAAGAACTGCTAATATGTGATTGGCTGATGGCAGCCATCTTGGAGCAATCCTGTGTACTTATAGAGACCCACAGGACCCTTGACCAAGATTAAGCCTGAAAAATTTTAAGTTGATCGGGCAATGGTATGGAGATAAGACTATTTGCTACAACTCCACCAATGGATGGATTTACAACAAATTCTATAGGCTCGAGTCTAAAGGCCTAAAGTTTGGTGCTGATTGGACATTGCATTCTGAAGTTAGAGCTCATTATATCAACAGAGGCCACACCCACAAAATTTACCGGCTTACTGCAGCCACATCTTTTGACAGAACAACTTCATTTACATGAAAGATCTTGCTCTGACAATGCTGTGTGCCAAATTTTGTGTGAATCAGTCACATCACGAAACAGGAGGTAGATTTTAAAGGTTTTTAAAAAATTCACAATGGTGAACAATCGATCCAGATGCATGAGAGTGAGTGGCTTATATGGATAGATTCATCTGGACCCATAGAATCGAGCAAAAAAGAATTTTGTTCCTGAGACTGACAATCCAAAATTTTGGGTCAAAAAGTAAAGCACCACCTAGTGGTCAATCAGTGTAAAAAATCCAAAACAGCAAAAGGAACTCCTCCAGCATGGGGCTGATGTGTTTGCCAAGTTTTATGCAAATGCGGCAGACAGTTTTCAAGTTATGCTCCAGACAAAGACATATTTACAGACAGATATACGGACATACAGACAGATAGACAGAGAGAGAGAAAAAGAGATAACAATATTCCCCACATTATATGCCGAGGGTACAACAATGAATTAAACAGCCTTCAGCCATTTCCTTACAGAACCCAGTTTTCTATATGTTACTGGAACATTTCTTCAGTTTTATACCAATGCCAGTGCAAAGCAAAAACATTGCAGAGGACATTTTGCGTCAGGCTTAAAAGCACTGATTGGCCTGCCAACACAAATTAACAAAAAGTAGACGCAAACAACACTAGATATTAGGACACTCCACAACCATAATCAAGCTTTAATTATTCAACAAAAACAATGGCGTCGAGGGAAAAGAGATTACGGCCATAAAAAGTAGATCAGGAGGGATATCAAACTGCCAGAAACAAACAAATTAAACTCAATTTGAGACTTTGTTACTGTTTTCTTCCACTTTCCTTCATTTTTATTAAAAGGGATTTGTCAAAGTGCTATGGATTGTCGCGGCACTATCCTGCTCTCAGATTTTAATTTTGTTATTAGTTCTGTTGTCAAGCAGTTGGCAAAGCAAAGATTCTCACATCATTAGTAACTTTTTTCCTGTGGAGGGATTAGTCTGCCCCATTTGTTTCACCTGAAAAAGTAACACAATTAAAAAATAAGTTATTTTTTAACTCATTATTTTATTGTTTTTTTCCTTCTTCTTTTTTTAAATAATAGATATTTCCAAAAATGATGTCTGCAAAATGTTCCAATGATATTCAGACAGATGTGTTCACTACTAACTAGAACTAATGATGCTAATTGTTGGGAGTTTCAAAAGTGAAATTTGTTCTCATTCTTGCCTGATACAGGAATTCAGTTGGTCAACAGTCCTTGGTCGCCTTAATCATGTTTTACCGCTTCATAATCCACCTCACATTCACATTCTCAATGTAAGACAGGTCCTGGCTGCAGGCAGACTAGTCTAGTGCCCGCACTCTGAGACGACAAAGCTACGCTGTAGTAATATGTGCCAAGTGTAGCTTGCCATTATTCTTGTGGAATATGCAGAGGCGTCCATGACAAAGAAAACACCTGGATGCAGCTTTTATTTTTCCAAAATGGATGTGCACTCTTCTGCATCAACTGTGCCTTCACAGATGAGCACGCCAAGAGCAGTAATGCAGCCCCAAACCACTATTTATGCTCGCTGTTGAATATAGAATATTTTCCCATGTATAAAAATCCCTCCCCATCCCATTAGACCCTGCCACCATTTTAAAAACTTAATTTATAAGGTACATAAAGAAAATGAAAATGGGAAAGAAACAATATTATTTGCAAGGAGCTCCGCTGGTTGTCATTCAGTCCCATGAAACTACCAAAAAGCGACAGTGTTTGCGTTAAAAGGCGGTTAGGGTGAGTCAAAACACAAACGGGGTCTGTGACACAAAAATTGCATATCGCCAGCTTTATGCATTAAAACACATCCTTTTGCGCTGTCCAACCCCTTGAGATGCAAACGGTTTTATTTTAGAGCAGGAAACTACCAAATGAGGTGAAGGCTATAAATATGCCTTTAGCAACACACAAATTTGTGCATTATGTTACCGCCACATGTGTTTCTGTTTGCAAAGACACAAAAATAATGCCTAAAGTGTCCACATTTACACCGTCTGGAAACTTACAGTGCCATTTCTAATCTCAAAGTGCATTACATCCCGATCCCCAAAGACTGCGTGTCACAGCATAACCCTCCTCACCGAGAGCAAGCTAGCCTCAAACGAAAAAAGCTTAAAGATTGAAGCCTTGTTTCCATCGCAGTTCTATTGAAACCATTCACTTTTAGGTTCTTGAAGAGGCATAATTTTCATTTCTATCTCATATTGCAAACAAGGACAGTCTCCATTCCTTAGATCATTTCATTTACAACCAGCTTTGTAAAAGGCCATCTCTCGGTCCAAAAGTTAATGTAGAGGACCCAAATCTGTCACTATGGTAAAATATTTCAGAAGAAAATGTGTTGGAAAAAAGGAACTTCACCACATGTTTTCAACAGCTGAAATCAATGGGGATATTGGCCTCAAGAAAGCAAGTCCCTCAGGGCTGGGGTCGAAAAGTACTGTCGCACAGCACACGGCCATTAATGCTGACATGCAAGACAGGCCATAAATACAGACGGTGTCAGCTGATCTAGTGATTCTGTATCTTTGGTGTTGGTCGCACATGTCAACAGTTGGACGGCAACCAGTTGACCCCGCTGGTTTTGGAGAATTCATTCGGGATCGCTCCGGCGTGGCTTGCTGTTAATTAAGGCTCGTGGTAAACTGTCATTAATCACAGTGGCTGTCTGGGCACGCTCGATAAAGCACCTTTTGCGCAGGGGTCAGAATGATCATGGAGCCTGTTAGTCCTCCGTTCTCAGACGGCCTTCTCCGGCCACTACTGAATTGCTTTCACTGCACTCTTTCTTCATTGTTTATTGTGCTTATCTGTTGTTCTGTTCTTTTCTCTCAGCACTGGGAGAAGAGAGGAATTTTGATTCAGGAAGCCTGTGGGAATCACCCCAACTCAGCCGGAACGCTACAGGTCAAATAACAGCTTTAAAAGACTACAGACCAGTCAATCAACTGCAAACATCACGGTTAACCTGGCCACTTCACCGTATTAGAATTTAAAAATGCATGAAAATGGTTTCACGGAAGTGTCCACAAACATCTTTAAATGTTACGCCATCCACCTCACTGATATATCTCGCTGTCACCCCTTTTTCTTCACTGATATCACTAGTACCCTATGAAAAGGTAATGTTCACAGGCTCGGCAAGGATGGCCAAAACATTCACAAAGAAATGCGACATACAGTCACCACAAAATTTTAACCAAACTTGAATTCAGCCCATTAAGAATGACCTGCGGTTCGCATCAACCGTTTGCTAACATTCCATTTATTTTGAAGAGCTGCACTATTCCATTAAAAACAGGCTGATTTCCATTAAAAACAGTCACCCGTTCCAACTGTTCCTAGCAACGTGTCTCCTATATTGCCTCAGGCTAAACTAGTGACAGTTTTTAAATTCACAATCAATAACAGTTGCTTGATAGTATCACTTGAAATTCAGCTTAAATAAACACTTACCAAGCTGGCTAGCTAGCTAGCTAGCTAGCTACAGATTCCCCTTGAAAATAAATCAAGGCCATTACTTCTTTGTATCTTCCAAAAAGCATAAAAGGTCGTCTTTAATATAAACTTTGTTGCCAGTCCTGCACTATACCCACCCAAATTAGTAGTATAAAGCAGACGGACAGAAAGTGGATAGCCCACACGTATAGGTCTTTGCTGTTTGAAGATGGTATAGCGCCGAAAAGAAATAAGCCTTGGGTGGAGTTACTCAGATGAGGGGTGAAACAATTCCCATGAGCCTGGGTGCGATGTGGGAAGGGGAGCCAAATCTGAATGGCGGCCCGATGCCACGCTCTACGAAAAAGGCAGCCCACAAAAAAACGGAGTTTTCTTTATTTCACAGTTTGTGGGTTGAAAGGCACTTCTCATACCAAAATGTGTGAGCACAAGTGCCATCAAAGTGAGTTTCTCAAAGTACGTCCCCTTTATACATGATACTGGAAAAATTAGACTACAGTTAGGTCATGATATCTGCCATTGACAGACGCTGCTTTGCCAGACATTATGTGAAGTAATGCTAGCTGCTCGGTTCCCATGGTACTTCACCAGAGTCTGTCTCCGCATACAAATACCAAGGATTTTTAATTAAGGATTATCTCATTTAAGCCTCACATTCAGCAACTACAAAAGACGCTACAGCAGATGCCGGGTTTTTATTTCAGAGATCTTTCAGAGTCTTGCTTTTGTTTTGAAGCAGAAGGGAGACCTTTTGATGCTATTTTTACACCTTTAATTGACTGTGATGTTATCCAGATGAATGCATCCTCCCAACGTCCTCACGCAAAAGATGCTGTCTACAATGAAGCGCTGAGGTTTATTACTAATTCTAAGGCCCTCTCTCAGCATTGTTCAATGAATGCTAAGGTTGGTTAGCCTGCATTGTCCATCCACAGACTGAATCATTGGCATGTTCTTAACTTACTTCCATCATACACTGATATCAACTGACCGTAAAATTGCATTTAATTTAACGGGCAGCAGCGGTGCCAGTACTTTTTGCAGTAAAATAGCAGGAGACCGTAAATTAAATGTAACTGTGAAATTAGGGGTAACCAAAACCTAAATTTAACCTAAATTAGACCTGTCCCATTGCTTTATCATTTGGGAAAAAAATGCCTCAGGCGGGTGCAAGGCAGGCTGGGGCTGGGATATTTAGCCCGAGGTCTTTACGTCCAATGCATGCCCGATGCAAAAAAAAATGCTTGTACGGGTAAATGAACAGTAAATTTCAGAGAAATGCATGTGGGCATCCGGCAAGTTGCATTTACTGTGAATCTGCGCCTGCAACGTGCTGTAAAATTACGGCAATTTATAACAGTGTCCTAATGTAAGCTTATGAAAAATGCTGGAAATAAACACCGCTGCTCCGAAACCTATGTGCAGGACTTACTCTTACTCTCGGTGCCCAAAGCCAGCCTCCAAATGGGGAAAAAGGGGTTTTAAGGTATAATGTTCCTGCTGCTTGGAACATACAGCAGAAGGATTTGGCACAGAGGAGGCTGGTGGCCCTCGGTATTATCAAAAATAGATTGAAGGCACCAGAGGTAGATGCATCAGGCTGTTGATGCTTTCACTGAATTACTTTGCCCGTGTGATCCTGGACACGACTGACCTAAATCTTATTTTGTATTTCCATGCTGTGACCTGACGTTCTATTGTCTGTACTGTTTGGTTGTATGTCTGTAACTTGCAAATCGTGCTGTTCCCCATCTTAGCCAAGACACTCTAAAGCTGCTTTCACACCGGACGCGAAACGAAATTTTCGCACGACAGATTACATTCAAAGTCACTGCAAAGATGCAAATAAATTCTTTAGCTTTATAAAGGTTTTTAATGTCAATGAGGCTTCCTAGTGAAATAAATATTAAATAAATAAATGAGAAATTTCTTTTCATAATCCCTGTGGTAATATTTTTATTCCAACAACTGTCAGTCACAAATGGCAGGCGGGCCTAAACTTCTCCAGAATACCAAAAAATATTCCCAAACCCAGTGAATTTAAGAAGTGAGATTCCCACACGATAAAATAAATGCAACACTTTTTAAAATGTTTATTTTGATTTTTTTCATATACACCATATATGACTGGCTCTCGGCCACCAAGAACAGCGAGAACAGCCTCAGAGGGCTTTGGCTTGGATCTTTCTTTACTGGAGAGACGGATCACTATTCTCCCAAAAGATATTTCCTCATTTGGTTTGATGATAGCGGTGACTGGTGCTGTCTAACACATTGTCCCAAAAACTCCCATTGGTGGATTGATGTATGGTGAACTGTGATTGAGCAGTTAGGTAGCCTGGCTCGTGTAGGATGTTACAAGTCCTTTAAAAACCCCAGCTTCATACCTCATAAGTGTGCTGGGAGCCGATGAAGATGTTTCCCATGTCCAGGAGGTGGAGGTTGAACTGCAGTTTTGGGCCGATTCCCTCCCCTTTAATGCGCAGGGGCAGGCGAGACTCTCGTCCTGAGAGAGGAGAGAGGAACTGCAGTTAAACTGCCTCTAGCACCAACAAAAACAAACACTTGCACACACAAACACAAGAATTTGTACTCAGACAGGGATTTCAACATATATACACACAATCAAGCACAAACATATCATATATATCAGTATGCGTAGACACGTTTTCATGCATGCACTCGTAGATATTATTAAAGGGGGAGGTCTAAAAGTGACAAGGGAAACAAGAAATGGCAGTGTGTCCTCTGGCTCAAAGACTAGAGCTCTTCCACCAGCAGGTAAACCTTCCGCAAACTTGTCTCTCCACAAGACTCAATAGTCCAGAACACCAGAGTTTAACGAGGTCTTCAGAGCGGAGCTCCCAAAATAACTCCAGCATTCATTTCATATATTCTGAAACCATTTCACAGTATTGCAAATAATTAGACTGTACTGGACTCAAGGCTTGTGGGAAGTGTAGTTCAACAACACAAAACAGGCCAGTTCTGTCACCCCAGAGCAGTACATACTTCCAGTTTAGGAGGGAGATGCAGTTACTAGTTTGTACCAGCTGTCTCCTATGAAGGGATAGTTAACTGAGTGAATGCATAATAGGACAAACTGAATTCCGGTAAAGAGAGATTCCTGGCTTGATTCACCTATAAGCAATGACTTTGTGGAGGGCTACAGGAGCTCACTGTCCAATGGCACAAGCTGAAAGCTAAAGGCAGGAGGTCTGCAGTGATTAATTGGACCAGATATCAGCTCTGGTGTCTTTTAATGGGGGACCTATAACCTGCACGAGAACCATGACCTATTGTGCTGCTAATTTAGCTCAGTAAGGAGCCTGTGATTACTGGAAACCTTTTAAGCTGGGCCCCAACTCCCAAGCAAAATCAGTTATTTATGAGCTCTGACACAGCGAAAGTAAGGATCTAATTTTTGCCTCCTGGCCCTTAACTGTTTGTGCTGTTCAAAAATAACAAGACATGTCGACCACAGTAAAGCCGTCTGTCTGACTCGAGCAGAGGACGACACGAAATGTCAGACAGCATCTGAGCAGCCCAGGCCAGCCCAAAGCCCTCCTAAGCAGAGAGGAGCCAGAACCGGAGCTTATCTCCCGCAATTTACTGAAAGAACAGACAAAACCGAAATGAAAATGGGCTTTTGAGTTTAGAGTTATTATTTTCCACTGGGATTGCCATCTGGGTGCAGAAATGTAAATGCATGGAAATCAGAGATCCTGAGATGCAAATGTACCGGCAGACCAACAAACTCTGCGACAGCGTAATTCAAACTGCAAAACAGCACAAAAATGCAACTTTCCCTCTCTTTGTTTTATATGCCGTGATGAGAAATTACACAGGCACTAAATAAACATAACAATGAAACCCTTTGATCTTGCTCCAAAATGGGTTATGTAATGTGATATATTAGTCTCTCTCACAGATGATGTATCATCAATATTAAAAAGGAACCAGAACCCAGTTCACAGTAATGCATTAGATGCTATTGCAGATGATATGAACGTAAAAAGAAAAAAAGCTTTTGTTCATTATGAAATACAATGATAAACAGTAAATAATTTATTTCCTAAGATGATCTTGAATTTAGGGACACCCAAGTGTCCTTTAAAAACAGTGCGGTGAGGATACAAAAGCTTTGCTCTTTGCTGTTGTCTCCTGACCTTTCAATTTAACATTGCTGTACTGCATCATCCCAGTAAGATTGGGGTGCTAAATATTAGTGCTGAGACTTTATTAACCAGTGGAGGAACTGAAAAACACAAATCTTATTGCCATCATTTGCATTACCCGTGACGTCACAAAACACAGTCAGATGGTACGTCTTGGCTTCGATCGGTTTAAAGACGATGTTGACTTCAGCTGCACTGTTGGGCCAGATGTCTCCTTCCTAGAAGTAAGACCAGAGAACAGCCACACATGAACACTGAGTCTCCTCTTATCCCACATATGCAGGAAGCAGTCAGGAAAACCTGAAAGGGAGCTGAAAGCCCGAGGTTATGTTCCGGGAAATACTGTATGTGGCTGCGCCGTGAGCTCTGTTCCCCGGTGAAGCTTATGGAGGCTGCAGGCTGCAGCAGGGTTGGCCGGCAGGCATCAGGTGCAGATAATGTGCTTCAGTGGCCGATGCCAGCTGGGGGGCGGGCGGGGGCACTTTGGGATACAGCGGAGACACAAAAGCGTGCGCCTAAATGAGGAGCCCAATGAGACTGAAGCATGTTTTTAAAGTTTTCTTTTTGTGTTGATGGGATGTCAATGAAGGCAGCAAGGTACGTAACACTCTGGGTTGCACTGTTGCCATGCCAAGATATCTATCGTGCTTGGGTCTTACTCTGGTTTTCTCCATCAGTACAAAGGCACGCATTTTAAGCTAACTGCAGACTCTATATTGCCAACAGGTATAAGTGTTTGAGTAAATGGTGTATGTACAGTCTTGTGCAAATTAATTGGATAAAGGTGCTTATCAATTGAATGAGCTGAATAGTCGTGCCAAGTGATGGACGTTTCACACAACCACCTCAAAGATCACTGCATAGTACCTTTTAGCCACGTTTCATTAATTTCCTTGACTTGTATGATGCTACTAATGTGATTGCATCATCAACACAGTACTGTAACTGTGTTGGACTGGCCTGGTAATTCACCTGACCTTAATCCCATTGAGAATCTCTGGTCCATCATCAAGCCAAGGCTGCAGCAAAAGGACTGCACCACAGAAGCCAAAGGCATCGATGCAGTTGTCGAGGTGTGGCATCACAACGAAGAAATCAAGGCAAGCTGCCAAAACCTGGTGAGCTCCATGCCAAAACGGGTGGAACAGCTTATCAAGAACCGTTGGGGACACATCTCGCACTGAGGGCTGAGTGTTGATGCTTTTAAAGTGATTAAAAGCCTGAAAATCTTTGTTGTTTGGTTTTTCCCAGTCCAGCCTGCTTTATTGAATTAATTTACACGAGACTGTACGTGCTCTGAAATGGACTGGTGAACTGTCTCGGGCGTATTCCTGCCTGCTGTCCTTTGGCTGATGAAATCCAGGCCAGTTACAAACATGCTGAAGCTGACTCACACACAAACAGTGCCGTGAAAGAAAGTATTTGCCCCATCCCCATCTCTTCTATATATGAATATTTGTCAAAATGTTTCACATCATCAGACTAATTTTAATAGTAGACACAAATAACCAGAATAAACACAAAATGCAATTTTTAAATGATGATGTCATCTATTGAAGGCAAAAGCTATCAAACCCCACCTGGCACTGTGTGAAAAAGTCATTGCCCCCCCCAAGTCACTAAATCAACCAATTAAACAAATTAAATTGATAATTGGGTTTAATCTCACTAGACACACCCAGGCATGATTACTGCCAGCTAAGGTGAATCTAAACATCACTTGAATAGAACCTGTCTGGCAACATGACAAAGGAAAATAGCAGCACATGATGCTGCAATCCAAAGAAACTGAAGATCTGTGTGCAGTTCATGGTCAAAAATTCCCCAATGTCACTAAATTTAAAGAATTCTGCAAAGACTGGGCCGAGATTCCTTCACAGTGATGTAAAACACTCATTTCCAGCTATCACAAATGTTTCATTGCAGTTGTTGCCGCCAAGGGTCGTGCAACCAGTCATTAGGTTTAGAGGGGAAATTATTTTTTCACATGGTTGATACAGGTTTTTAATAACTCTTTACCTTCAGTAAATGAAATTATCATTTAAAAGCAGCATTTTGTGCTTCCTCACGTTGTTTTCATCGTATATTAAAATAAGCTTGATGATCTGAAACATTTAAACATGACAAATGAAAGAAAAGTAAGGAATCAGGAGGGGGGCAAACACATTTTCACAGCACTGCACAGGCTGTCTTCCTGGCGGCCTACAGACCGAAAACAGAGCTGCGGGGTTAGACCTTCAACCCCACTGCGTAAATATAGATGCCGGTGTCCCTAAATTCTGAAATTTAATTGCTAAATAATTCTATAAATGATTTTCCAAATGTCTTGCTTCAGTGGAATAATTTTCCCCAGTCTCTGTGACACACATACTGAGTTATAAAGCCTTTAATAGGCTCATGCACAACAAACAAAAATTGCATAATTTGTATTTTGCATAAAGGGGTTAACACACACAACACACTTTAATCCATTCCTCTAAATACAGCTGGCAGGGATGCAACTTTACTCCATCCAGGCTGCAGGGTCACAATGTGCTGAGTTTGGCTTTTCAGCACGGCCGAATTAACCGCCAGCGCTGATCCGTCACTGTCACTCAATCCAAATCAGAGGATGGGGGGTGACGGTCACAAAGGGGAGGGATGTTCTAGGCCACTTTGTGCACTTTGCCGTGAACGGCGTCAAGTCCTGGCGCACGTACAGCGGAAGGGTGATGCCATCCATCGCTGCGGTATGCACTCGATAAAAAACCTCTCCGCCAAGTTTCCGCTGCAACTTCACTGTCATCGTTTGTCATTTTCTAACTTAGACCGCTGGATTTCCTTTGCCGAAAATATTGTACGCTTGAATTAAATCTCAATAAAGCCATTTTCCACTAAATAGCACGTAAGCTATAATCGAATTTTACATTGCTTAGTGTACACTTTTTCCACTTTGGCTCCCTGCCATCCAATCACGCAGCTGCGATGCATTTCCGAAACTCTTCAGCACAGATAACTCGTTCAAGGGCACAGCAGAGGTGATCTACCTGAAACACGCGGTTAGCCTGAGATTTATGGCCTGGCTCCTGGAGCAATCACCGTTCGGCGGCCATGAGGTTAAGCCCATCAGTCACTGGGCTGTGTGTGCTGTATATCAGGTACGTTGCATCACAATCTCCGAGAGAACAATTACACACAGCCACTAACGCAGGGACCATCTCAAGAATACAGCAATGCAACAACCAACCCTGTTAGGAGTGATATTAAAAACCAGTTGATTGGTGTGTTATTTTTACTATTCATTTTGATGTATACAGGGTAGGTTGGCTGAGAATAGGTGCCATCCTGAAGCAATGCCCTACAAATGCTCCTCCAGCAACTTTTATTGCGTGTCTGAGAACTGATGGAGAAAACTGTAGGACCTGAAGGATACCCACATTAGTTAACTGCACTTTATTATGCAGATGTGGTAAATTATTACTTTAGCAAACATCCACAATCTGCCAGAACATCGGGGAAGCTCCTGAAATTTGCCACCCCCTCCTGAAAATACTGAAGCAACAAATTCAAGCGAAAGATGCGGAATTTACGGTATCCTCCGGTCGCCAACTGAGAATTATCAAAAAATTAGTGAATTCACAAAGCTCGGAACACACCTTTGCAGACTCTCCACCCACCCCCAACCCCACACGAGTGTGTGTTTCCTGCAGGGGAGTATTAATTACTAATGGTTACCCAGAATTCATTTTTGCAAGGTTGGAGCGTCTGCTACCAGCAGCTGAAAACCCCTGAGTAAGTTGTACAAGAACAATGACTTAAAGTGCTCTGCTGCATCTACAGATGCACATTTAATGTGCAACGACCCTGTCAGATGAGAGGACAGATGAAGTGCTTAAGAAGCAAACGGCAGTAAATTGCTGCACACTGCAGGTCTTCGTGGGCATGAGCCAGCAGGAAAAGGGGGGTGTGGGTGGGTGTTGGGAGGTGGGGGTATGGGGGCCGTGAGGTGGGTGCGGGGCGGCCCATAGCCTTGTGGGAGAGGACCCCAGGGGGGGCAAGTGCGCACCGCGGGCTCCAGGGTGATGTGCTCGTGGGAGAAGGTGGGCGTGTCCTCCTGCAGCTGGCGGCGGCGCTCCTGGAAGGTGCGGGACAGCAGGGAGAGGCGGTCCCGGACGGTGGGGTCCGCCCCGCATTCGGAAAGGAACTGATCCATCTCCAGCCCCTCCTCCCTCTGCAGCTCGGAGCATAACCTGAGAGAGAGAGGGAGGGAGGGAGAGAGAGGGAGAAAGAGAGAGGGAGGGAGGGAAAGAGGAGAGAGTGTAGGGATGGGAGAGAGAGGAGAGAGTGAGGAGAGAGAGAGAGGGAGAGAGACAGGAGAGGAAGAGATGGAGAGGGGGAGAGAGGGATAGAGAGAGGGAAGGGAGAAAGAGAGAGAGGAGAGAGGAAGGGAGAGAGAGAAGGAACAGAGAAAGACAGTGAGAGAGGAGGGAAGGGCGGGAGAGAGAGAGGGAATAAGTGAGAGGGAGGGAGGGAGAGATGGGGAAGGGGGTAATGAGGGAGGGAGAAAGAGGCCAAGGGGAAGAGAGGAGAGGAGAAAGATGGAAAGATGGAGGGATAGCAAGAAAGTAGTGGCAAAAAAGAGAAAAGGTAAAACAGGGAGAGAGAGAAAAGGTAAGACAGAGGTAAGTAAAGTGTGGGAGAGAAAATCTGTCAGTAACATTTACCCAAATCTGCTTTGACGACGCACCGACCAAAAGAGTCCACGTTCACTAGACTTTGACAATGAAAGGAAAAAGTATACCGGAATACGTCTATATTGATTCAGGTGAATTCGCAATTTCAAAATCTTTGGGTGATTTCTGAAGAAACCCACGTCCTCAACCACACGCTTTCATCCGGCTGCAACATTTACACATTAGCAGCAGAAGCAGATATGTACAAAAACAAGGTGAGATGATTTTGAGCAGAATTTTCGGTGACCCTGACAGGGGAGGTGGGGGGACCGGCTCACAGGAGGGCCAGCTGGACAGGAGCACAGGGGTGGACTGACCCCTCCCCCGAAAACCAGGCAACGTCCCAGTCCCATCAAGCCGCCCATCTGTGACCGAATACGGGACGTCTGACTGCACTCCAGTCTGGAGAATGGACCTAACAGGTTGGTCGTACTGTTCGAGTCCGCCATCCCAGCCCAAAGACGGAAGGCCAGCGCAGAGCATTAACGTGTTTGAATAGTGAAAGCTTAATTATTACAAAGCCTTTTCTGCTATTCCTGCAATGCTTTAAAATGTCCTGTCTGCTTCACAGAGAATAATGCAATGATAAAATAAACATAATTCCAGCTTGATCGTAGAAAAACAAACAGTAGTGCTGCATCAGTCTCTGCATATGTTTGAGAAGAAAACAATTGAAAAACAGATAATCCCGCTATCCAAAGACAAGCCAGAGATTATCTGCTAATCATCAATGATGATGTCTGAGCTGTCAATTGAAGGCTTAGCTGAGTGGAGCCCCTTCCTTTTGTTCATGTGTCCATATTACAGCCAATATTTCATTTTTTAAAAATTTTGAAGCGAAGTATGAGCTCCCCCACCTCAATTTTTGCTGTTCCTCTTCCTCTTCAGTTGCCTGGCTCTTCCATTGGTAGTGGACGATGACATCACTTCGGTTCATGATGGAAACCGTGCGCTGGTTGGCCATGGAGATGTAGGTCCGCTCCACGATGACAGAGTTCTTATCCAGCCGAACATTGATGTCTGTGGCACCACCATACAGGCTTATATAGATGTCCTCACCTGGGGGCAGGACACAGACCAATGAAGAATAAAATTAAAAAGACTGGTTGCCCGCGACCACATGGGTATTGCCCCTGAGTGCCCACTTGTGATATTTTGAAAACTCCCGACCTCAAGACTGTTCACAAGCCAGATGGGCACATTTTCTGCATGAAATTGTGCTTTGATCAGCCAGTTCTGCTGCCACGGCAACCAAAATCAACAGGTGTCGTGACCCAACCATAACCTCGGCCCCACACCAAATATCGAAGGAACCGGTTGAAATGTGTGACCTGTAGAGCGTCCACAAGAAAAACTCTACGGATGCGGCGGTGGCGAAAATAACGACCGTGAATACATAGTAGCTGCTCGACTTCATCCGGGGGCAACAACTATGCACGTTAAGGCCATTGAGTTAAATATGGGTGAAGCAGGATGTGGATCGAGTGTGATTTGTATGAGGTGCGAGGTGCACCTTTTCAGCTCTGCAATGGAAACCTAAACGAGGTTGGATCTCGAGGAGCAGGGGGGTTGGTTACCAATGCTTTACACCAACTACTAAGCGCAGCCAATGTGTATGTCCCAGCAATATAGTAATGCGTTTATCACCAACATCAGTAACTATTTAGCCAAATAGGGTAAGTTCCCATGGATCAGGGTGAGATGCTGGAGAAAGCTCCAGTTCTGCAAGTAGCGCTGGTAGCGCTAACGGGTTAGCTAACTTCACACAAGAGGCTACACGAGATCTCAGCCCTCATGGTTAACAAACCTCCGAGGGACCCATACCCCTGTGTGCCCCATCGTTCCCAGAGGAATGCCCAGAGGCAAGACGAAAACAAATGCACAAGCAAGCACAAACAGAAACACACACACATACATGCAAGCACACACACATACACACACACACACACACACACACACACACACACATACACACACACACGCACGCACACACGCAAACACACAGACACATGCCCATAAACACTTAAGTACATACGCATAAACACAAGGCCCCAAAAGTACCCCAATTTTTAACCTTAATTTACGCACAATTCTAATTCCTAGCCCTAGTTCTCACCTTAAGCCCAGTTGTAACTCTCGACCTAAACCAAGCCCTCGGCAGAGAATTAAGGGGGACTAAAGAAATGTCCCCACTGTGCAATTTTTTCAGACTTTATTATATTTGCTTGGTCCAAGTTTCCGCGAGGCATTTTTTCTCCACACGAATATAAAAAACAAGTATATATAGACACATGCATTTATACATGCACATACACACACACATATGCAAACACATGTATATATACACACACACACACACACACACACACACGGGCACACCCCACGGAGCTCTTTTGTCCGCTCCTGCTTGTTGGACTTGTTGTTGGATCAGTTCGTTTTTGTTCATAACATTAGGCATGTGTTTATTAACCAGCAGTCTGACACGATCCAAACCTGATAGGCCAGAGAAACAGGACAACAAACACAGAATGGAATGTCATTCAAATAATAACTTAATTTCCTCTTTGCAGCAATATATGTGTTGGTTATATTGGGAAACAAATAACCTTGAGTTGGGAGGTAACACTTTACAATACAGGGTACAATAATTAACATCAGTTAATGAATTCTGGACCACTCCCAAAGTAGAGGAGAGTATTGGGTGGGATTGCGGATCGGAGATCGGGCGGATAGGAGATCGGGGCGGGTGTGGTGTTGGACTTGGTCTGTGATTGTGCGGGCGTTGGGCGCCCCCCGGGTGGTGAGACTCAGGGTGGAGCTCGCATCTCTTGTCGGAGTCCGTGTGGCTCCCAAGCCCCCGGGGTCCCAGGAGATGACTGTTTCTTGCTTCCTTCTTGGAGAGGGGAAGGGTGGGAGGGACGTAGAAGCAAGACGAGCGGGGATTGTGGGAATGTAGGAGGTTTATATAGGTGTAAGGACGAATAGGAAGGCGCATTGGGAGTGGCCCTGTTCATTAACCTACGGTATCGGGAACTCCCTTTAATGCAGTAATAAGAATTAACTAACAGCTTATTAATATTTAACTAATGCATCTGGTAATTATTTACAAATGATTTTTTTACCATTTTTTACAAATTGCCTTTTTTATTTATTCTACATATATGTTTTTTTTTTTTGCACCAAGAAGGAGGACTGTGCTCCAATTTCATTGAGCTACTGTACAAAGTACGACTGTCTTATTTTCACATCAACTAAGGTATTAATTTAAACATTACTACATTATTAAGTGGTTTAACAGTTTGAAGTGCAAAATAAGGGATACTTAAGGGATGTTGTCAACTTCACGATAAGGGAAGTGGTCAATTATGGTTGCTTAATGCTTATTCAGCTATCTAATGCATTAGTTACCTGCTAATTAACTGATAGTTAATGAACTAATGTTAATTAATGTACCCTTATTGTAACGTGTTACCAGTTGGGCTACAGGAACAGAATAAATGCTCTAAAATCTGTGATGCAGCCAAGGATCTCCGACACTGTCTCCCCCATCCTCCCGATTCATGAGGAAGTCACATGCCCGGGCAAATCCTTCCCATAATTCCCATGAAAACTGGAGCGTAACTTCAACCGTTAGCCCCACTGCACTCGGAGAGGAAAAAAATGGCCACAGGAGTGACAACAAAAACAAACTGAAAGGGATGATTTGGAGATTAGGAGATGAGGATAAGGGCAGTGAATCTGTCATCCGCTGATACCAGCTGCAGAGGGAGAACACAGGCTCACATCTTCGGGGCCTGGAGCATTATCATAGCAGTTTAACCCTCAGAGCGCTAAATGCAGCTACTGCTGCTAAATGATGTAAGATATCAAAATCAAAGCTGCTGAAAACTTATCATGTTGCAACTTGTTTAAAAGAGCTCTTTTACACAAGTCACCACATGACAGGTTTAAACAGCACAAGACAATTTACATATTTTTTAAAATTTATTTAAGTGCTCTGAGGGCTGAAACAGTGAGGACTCATAGTGTTTCCTGCACCACTCTCAACAGCTCTGACACCCCCCCGCCACTTCCCACCCCTCAGGTCTGTTCCAAACAACCCAGCCCCTTTAACCAGCCCGTCATCAATGCCCGGCAATTATCGCACCCCTCCGCGAAAACAAACACATTCATCATCACAGCCATCAGCCGTTCATGTTTGTCAGGATGAAAAATACGCTCCAGGGAGTTGCTCCAAAAAAAGCAGACATATTGTTTCCTGCAAAAAAAAAAAAAACGGACTCAAATACATAAATAAGGGGGAAAAGATCGCAATTTGGGGATAAGGGAAGCTCTGCTATCGAAACCCTCGTGAGAACATCCCGCTTCGCGCGGCGCGATAAATAATGCAGCGGCAGTGTTTGCGCTCGCAGACGATTTTAATGGGTTTGAATTAATATTGTTTGCTCTTGGTGATAACCGTGCTCGCCGTCAGCTGTGCACGGGGCTCAGTGCTGTGACAACACACGCATTCATCATCGTCGCCGCTGGGGGACAGCCACGGGGACGGTGTGGAGCAGCTATTGCAGGAGAATGCCGCCACCCCGTCATTTACCCTTTCGTTCTTCGACTCCTATAAAACGTTCCGCGATATTCTCTGCCCCTGCTGCACTTGCACGCAAGTCAATACACGCAGGTGGACACACTGCACGCAGGCAAACACACAGAAACGCGCAGTGAAAGATGCAAAGCAACGCAAACACGCGTGCACAATTCATAGATCTTATGATGTTTGACGTCAAAATGGTGGAAATATCATCTATCATTAAATTAAATATGACACAGCAAGTTGTTTGATCTGCAAGTGCATTACAACCGCACAAGGGGCTAATATGGGCAGTCACAAAGCAGACAGTATAACTGTTTGTGTAAAGTGACGGGGTTAACATGGACAGCGAAACAGCCGACAGTATTACAGTTTAAGTGAACTGACTGCAGGCTAACACAGACAGCTGTACAGCAGTCAGTATTACTGCTAATGTCAAACTGACAGGCCGCTGACATAGACAACCATACAGCGAACAGTATTACTGTCCGCACAAACCAGCAGGGGGCTAACATTGACTGCAATGTAGCAGACAGAACTACGGTTTGCTTTAACTGGCAGGGGGCTGAAAAGGACAGCCCCAACAGAAACCGTTACTGCTTGTGCAAATGGACAGGTGACTGTCTCAAGCTCTTAGGCTAGGTTCCCACTATCACGATTCGCGGCACGATTGAAATCGTCGTCTTAATCGTGGAGTAATCGTGGTGATCCTATCAGATCTTATCAGATCTTGAGGTCAGTCGTGGCAATCGTGTTGATCGTAGAAAAGTTTTGGACGGTTCAAAAATTTCCTCCGATCAACATGATTAATTGTCAATCGTGATCATCGCATCACCTTGTATCCAAACCTGAAATTTTAAATCAATGCCCATGTCCCAGATTTCACACGGACAGGTGTTGCCTAAATGTCTGGAAACTCATTTTTCAAGATAATAGTAATCGACAGATTACATTCAAAGTCAACGGTGGTACAAAGACGGCCCGAGACATTCTTATTGAATAATACAGTAAATTTCAGGCTGTCTAATAGATAAATTATACTGACCTAAATAACAAGAGCCATTTTTATACACTTAAGATGTTCACTGCGATCTGAATCCTGAGGAAAAAATATAAAATGGCAATACAGTAAATTTCAGGCATTAGAACAATTTGTTTTATTGCATTTGAAAATGTAGTTTCACCAAATGGTGGCCCTACCATGAAAGTAACTGAGCCATCAAAAGGTTCCTCCCTTGTGCACCGTGACTGTTGACAGCTAATTTGGCAGGGTTCCAAATAAAACTGTTTAAAGTTGTTGTTGGTGCATTTTTAAAAGTGAAAAGCTTGGCCTGATGTTGATCTTACAGAGAATATCATTGCGTCACCAACATCACCATAATACAGCAAAAACAATTACAGAAGGTTTGGCATGCCTCACATCAAAATTGCCCGAGTGAAACCCCATGTTGCACAATTTTTTTTCCTTTTTGCCCATTAAGAGAGGTGGGTGGGTTTGGTTATGTTAGTAACCACTACGAAAGAAAGGGTCAACGCATTTCAAAATGTTACATTTGGCCGAGTGGTGGCGCGACAGGAAACGTTACAGACCCAGAACAATCAAGAACTCCTTCCTCTATGCAACACGAATATTGAAAGCAGATTTCAAATAATTCCCATTATAGCTGCTCGAGTTATTGCCATTTTTTAAAATGAGAGGTTTGATCTAGTGGTGGGTCAACAGCTAAGGTCACAGACAGACCAAAATCAATAACAGCCCTTCTCTAAGTACCAGAAGCAATCACCAGAAGTAAGACCTGATTCCCATCAAAAATTTATCAGTTATTGTCTTCGTAAATTTGGGAAGTTTGACCTCTTGGTGGCGCTATAGGAAAGGTCATGGGTCACACAAACTAAAAGGGTCTGTTCTCCATGCACCAGGAATAAACGCACAAAGTTATGTGCGATTTGTATAAAAATTGTTCAAGTTAGCATGCTAACACGAAGGATCGGCGGCAGCAGTGTCCAAGTTGAATCCATTGTATGCCTGAAAATTCTGTTCTGGGGATATTATTAAAATCAATTGTAACTGTGTGATTGTTTTCTTTTTTAAACTACTAGGTTTCATTAAAAGCAAGGTGCACGCTAAATTGATGGAAGGAAAACAGTGGCTCTGGAGCGATTATAAGGAAATCTCTCAGGCAGTGACGGGTTCGCTACTGCAGATCCACAATATCCCGTGATGCTTTCGGATGGGATATACAATTACGATCCTGGTTCCTTAACCACTGCAGTACACAGCTCACCCCCTCCAATCCCCATCCCAGCTCCAATCCTCTTATTCTCCCTTCGCTGGCATTTTATCTCCACTCTTTCAGCCCCTATATTCTCTCTATCCCTCTCCTTCTTTCATTCCTGTAATGCTCATCCCTCTGGCTGAATCAACTCACATTTCGCACAGTGACCTGCAAGTGGATCACTCTACCAAAAGGAGATCACTGCCCACATCCACAACCATGTGAGTAACATGATTGGTCCAGACAGGGGGTGAAATCAGGAAGTGCACTGCCAAGCGTTTAAAGAATTACTCCGCCACGTGCCACAAATCCCTCGATTGGATGTTAAACTCTCGCCTTCCTTCCAGTGACCGGTATTTCGGACACCAAAGGCAAAATTTCCAGTTCCTACACAGCTCTTTAAAGTCCAGTTGCATTTTAACAACCAAAGTCACTCTATTAGATTTAAATTCAATCTACCAGTGTTGATTTGACATGGATCATGTGCACCTATAAGCGATAGGTCATTTACCAGCGCATTAGTTCATTTGTTCATTAATTCATATTCTTCGCGTTATGAATATAAAGCAGTGGAAATAAATCCCCAAACAAATCTGTTTTGCTAAATCTGAATCGGCATGAATGATTTAAGCCAGCAGTGCATTTAGCAGAAGAACAAGCTCACAACTCATCTATCCTGCCAGTCAGAGCCTCATTACAGTGTCTGCTTTCTGAGAAACACTGCATTCGTTTTCCATGTAAACCCTATCAAGGACCATTCATCTAACTACCGTCCATTTAATTCTCTTTAAATATCTATAGTTAGCTTGGTTCGATGCACTGTTTAAATACAGTGAAGTCAGTTTGTATTTGTATGGTGACATTTTACACAAAGTGCTGAAATTCTGACATGCTTCACATGATCTGGAAATAAGTGCCCACAAATTAAAGCTGATCTCCATTGAGCCGCATATTCATGACAATTCAAAGCCAATGTGCCACATTACAGAGTCACAAAGAAAAATTGTGGCACTGCTACAAATACTTTTCACTAGCACTATATGCTAAATAGAACAGAGTAGAGAGTGCAATAGTTTCCCAGCACAACAAAATGATACATTTAAGAAATTAACATATCTGATAAAGTTTAATTATATTTCTGTGCAAGGAGCAAATCTACCACATCTGTCACAATCCAAACATTCCCTCCAAACTGTCAGAGTCTTCATGAATTTTTAATCACTGGCTTCAAACATTTCCTCAGTTGCAGCGACAGAAAACAGGATGTGGAGTGTAAAAATGGCAATGAAAACAAGGCTTGTTCTCCAGAACTTGTCTCCCTCTCAAAAACAAAAAAAGATAACCAAAACAAAAATACGATCTGCCGCCAACGGAGAGACTGAACCTGTCCAGAGACGGTGGCACGGGCTCATCACTTCTGAGCATGCCCGTTCTCTTCCTCTAGAGGGAGGTGTTGACACACTCATGCACACGTGCGCAGGATTTAGGCCACCTGAGCATTCGTTCTGACTTGCACACGGATTTCCATATCAAACGCTTTAAAATCACATTTTCAACATTCCCTTTTTTTGTATGAGAAGAAGTACCAGCCACCATCGGCTTGAGGGAGAAAATCCCTGCCCCCCATCCCTCTCCTTCTCGCCTCCCCTTCCCTTCATAAACTCCGTCCCTCCTCTCGCTCCGCTGCTCCCGATCTTAATCTCCACCTCCTCCTCCTCTTCCTCAAGCACATTCCTCCACCATCCTCACTCGCACCATCTGTATCTGCAGCATCTTCCCCAATCTATCCTCCACCCTTCAGAGCGGCTGGGATGTTCCTCCATTACAGGGGGAAAATGCAGAGGTTTGGGGTTCAGGAAGATGAACGGCAGAGTCGGAGCTGGAACAGCTGGTGTAAAGAATTATTTCACTGAGGATAACCCGTGTGTCTTGTTTGTCTTCCAGACAAGAATGGGGGGGAGGGGGGGGATGTGGCATCATAGTAAATGCCTTCTTTCACACGAGCCTAGGAAAAAATAAGCTAAGCTTATGGAGTTTTGGATTATTTATTTTATTTAATAATGTATATTGCATCAATAATCATTAAGGCCTCTTGATTTCATCAGATCACAATACTAAAAATCAAGCATGTAAGTCCATGCATGCAAGTAACTGTATTTAAGGGCATTAGAGGTATTGTTTCAAGCCCGGCAGGGCAACTAACTCATAGTTGAGAAAAGTGGACTGATTCCAATCACTTACTTTATCAATCCTCACACCTCAATTCTCACCTGATCAGAAAATCTATCAGTCTGAAGGACATTGAATGTTTAGCGCTCAGCAGAGGAGTAAGACCCCCGAAGCTAGCGGGCTCCCAGGGGATGCTTCAGTTAGGAAACACTAATGCATCTTTCACAGAAGTTTTTTTCAGAATACGTGACATCGACAAACAGCTTTAAAAGATTGACCAGAGGATACAACAATCCATCTGCCATACTTGTCATTGCCCCGGCTTTAAACTGCCTGAGTGTACAAGGTTTTTCAATTTGCCCGAGACCTGTTTCCAAAATTCCTCCATCCTCGTGTAATTGAATATCGTGTTTCAATTGTGTTTGTAAAGTGCAAGTTCCAGAAGAAAATGTGATTAAAATACCGTATTTTTGGCGCATAACACCTAAGA
Source organism: Gymnothorax javanicus (assembly GCA_029692085.1). Taxonomy (NCBI): domain Eukaryota; kingdom Metazoa; phylum Chordata; class Actinopteri; order Anguilliformes; family Muraenidae; genus Gymnothorax; species Gymnothorax javanicus. The sequence continues at coordinate 9,362,551 of CM056209.1, read as the reverse complement.
TCCAGACCGGAATTAAACTGTCAGCGACTGAATAAGTCCATGATTTTAGAAAAGTGTCTCCAAGCAATAAAAATGCGGGACAGAGTCTCTATTTGTGGGAAGCTGGAAAAGACACTAAAATGCGGTGTGGTACAACGCAAAGCAGGACACCTGGTCACCCTACCTGACGGAAATGAATCATTGCACATTTAAACCACGTATTATTTGAGAAAATTCGCTTAAAAGAAAATGAAAATTACCTGCGTTTCCATGAACTGGCTTAGAGCAAATAAACTCCAATAAATTAGGCCAATTTCACCACAAGATGGCGGTAGAGGACACTCGTAACATGTATAGAACTGCAGAAGAAGAACAGGCCGCAAAATGGAAAGGAAACAAACTGAAGTGAAACAACCGAAAGAGAAACAACCAGAGGAGAAACGATGCTGTAAAAATGGAGAGAGGTCTCTAGGAGTTGCATGCAATTCAGTAAATCGTCATGAAGCTTTTCTTTCAGTCAATGATTGCAATGTTTGACGCAGTCTGGAGACAAAGACGGAGTTGAATGCTAATGCACACAGCGGCAGCAAGGCATCTACATCAGAACTTAGTCGGCTAAGCTGTTTCCATCCCACATTTTGCGTTTTAACTCTTAATCGCATAAGGCAAAAACCACCTCAAGCGAGCGTATAAACTTTTATGCGACTTTGAGGAAGTTTATTTGCATTTTACTGTTTCCATCTGCTTTTTCCAATGCCAATTTTCAAAATGTGCGTGAGAATAATGAGATGGAAATGCGACTACTGAGAGTTTGTTATATTAATCGCTAGCCAGTTGCTTGATGTAAGCTACTAGGCTAACACTAGTGAGAAAACACGTGATGCACTTAATTCATTGCTTGCGCATGATTATGTTTTTTGTCCATGACACAGCTGATAAGTCCATCGCGTGAAACCCTTAGGCATCGATCAAGCAATATTCCTTGGTAATGGCAACCTGTTGAGAAAGTGTGTGCTTCAAGCAGTTCTTAACTGCAATTCCCCCCAGACACACTAGATGGGGTTAAAACATTCAGAATCTTGCTGAATCGCTCATCTATCACCTTTAAGGATAAAGACAGTTGCGTTCCAACCTGTCATTAATATTGAACATAATGGAAGTAAAATTTTCAGAAGCAGTCATTTGGTATGCCTCCGTTGTGATTTCTGTGTCATAGCTGACAAGAACTTGCTTGACATTGGCTGACGTGTCTGCATGTCTGCACATCCGTGTGTTAAGTTTATCAAGAATAAACCTAACTTTCATGACAGGCAGTTATTGTTACTGACCTCACCGTATATTAGTGCTCAAGACAGGTCCCTCTGGCCAATCGTGGGCCTGCAGTCTGTCTGCTCTGTAAAGTCCCCACATATACAAACAAGCTCAGTGCACTGCTCTCCCCCCAAGGTTTTTTTTTTTTACCTTTACTTAACCAGGGACAGTTCCAATGAGAACGTTTTTTCTTTTTCAAGGACCCCCCTGGGAGAAATTCCAGATCGAGAAATTGCAAGTGAGGACGTAATGGAGAGAAATGGGTCAAGCCTCTAGATCTATATTGAGGTCAAGGGCCTTGCTCAAGGACCCAACAGCAGAGTTCTTCACAACTTCATCTCTCCGGATGCAAGTCAGCATCCCAAGCCCCACCGGGTGCTCGAACCAGCAAATCTTCAAATAACAGTCAAGAGACCAATCATTTGGCCACCCTGCAACCCCAAGATTACAACTGACATCAGACACCCCCAAAGTTGTAGTCTTCCTTCAAATTCAGGAGGAAATGAAGAGTTGTCATAAAGCAGCACTGGGAAAGAACGTTGCTATTCGACTAGCAGATTGGTTGCCTTGCGAGCTGTCGAATTCTAAACCGCTCGTCTTCAGAGAGCGCCTAGTTTCTCTGATCAGTGCATCGTCACTGGCACGATGAGCCAGGGGGCACTCGCTGCCCTGCAAATGCTCCCTCTCAACTCTCAGCTCAGGAGAGCCATGCTGAAAACAGCAGAAAAATTTTGAGAAACAACGTTCGCGTCATCAATCGATTATACAGGTTAACGCTTCATCCCCCAACCACAAAACAAAAAAATACAAAACCCTGACAACGTTGTAAATCACAAAGTGAGGCAATCGATACACGCCGTCTTCTCGGGACCATTGGATTTAAATTCAAAAGTTTAAGAGTTGGGGTATTAATTTTCGTACGACAAAGACCAGTGCCTTCTTAGGCCAGTTACCTGAATACAAATGTAGATTTTATCAGGCTGTAGGGCAGAAGGGAGATGGGCGCCAGGACTGGCTCTCACCCCAGAAAAATAATGGATGTAGCCGCATTAGCCATAATGCGAACAGCAGCACGCACCCAAAATAAAATACTCTAAGACTTGCACTCGTTAGCGGTTATCAGCGTTAATCTTGAGTCCATTTACAGTGTGTCACGAGCACCCCAAGGCTAGAAAGAGGGAGAGACCATGCCTTAGATTAATTGTTAAGTCAATTACTGCTCTAAATGAAAGCGTGGGGTAATTCAAGAAAAAAAAAAAAACAAAATGGCCGACCAAAATCTGCTTGTTACGAGAGAGGACTGTATGTGAGACTGCACTGACTGGGAAGTTCTAAATGCAAATTGGAATCTGAGTTAACGAGGATACAGTACAAATCATTCTCTCCAATCAGACAAGGGCTTCCTCAGAGATGAGACTTCATGAAACAAAACATTTACCCATCCCAATCTTTTGTGAAACTGAACTCAGCCTGGGGGGAGGGGAGATGTTTATGGGAGAGGAGTGACATTTCTTAATGAGATGTTTGTGAAGGTAGCTTGCATCACATCTGCTAAAAACGCCACAGGAGACACAGAGACACCTTCCCCTGATTTGCTTGTCATTCAAGCTCTGTCCTGAATGGCACAGAACCAGCCGTTGGCAGCCAAGCGGATGTGTGACAGCTGACCAATGAGAGGCCTGGGCAGGAGCAGGTGTTCTTGTCAAGAAGTGGTCACCTGACAAAGCAGGTTACTCTCTCTCCTCCACTTACGTTTCAAGAGCTTTACCCCTCCTCCGCTGTCTCTGCAGAGGGAGCAGTCTCAAAAGGCCACCTTCTGCAAAGCCCCATGGGAAAGTCGTCAGAATCCTCGCCCTGCCTCCTCCTGAGACTCTAACAGGGAGGGCTCCAGTCCCACTGCTGTTGTTTTCCTCACTCTAATTACGCAAAAACATATCATTCTTACTGTGACTCACAGGCTCACGCTCACAAGAGCTGAGGCTTGAGATATACAGACGTACAGAAGTCCATAAATACACATATTTTCATGGTTTATCACAGAATTACGGACTGCTAAATCGAAATTACCAGCTCTGTTGTGGCTATATCAGGCTCAATTATGAAGCATAACAACAAATTAAAAAGGGAAGGATGTGGACAAAAGAACAACTACAATTTTCGCAAAGAACACAGAACATATCAATGATATTGTGTATCTAGATTTTTATTCTTTTATTTTGAAGCATTGCGACAAGGCAGCCCCCAGAATGATAGCTTCATTCACTCACTCAGAGGACTTAGCGAGTAGTCCCCCCCCCCCCTCCCCAGTGTATTGTCAATAACTTCATGTGTCCAGCAGATGGTGATAAATCATGAACCAGAGGAGAGATCCACCACAGTTAGTAGAAGGCCTACAACAGCAAGTCTGTTTTAAAGGGGACCTGTTATGCTATTTTTTTTTCCAAATTATAATGCTGTTGGATGTCCAAAAGGGACATTAAAAATACTTTCCAGCAAAACAAAAAAAAAATCCACGATTTTCAGGCGCTTTCATTCCCGTCTTTCCTAGCCCTTGGAAAAACAGCTGTTCCAAGTGGGTGTCCTCTCTATGGAATGAGCATTGTTCTAAATGGCCAGGGAACAGATACAACGTGTCAACAGAGAACGACTTGCCATAATCTCCCAGCTACTGGCAAGTCTCTAAATACAGATGACTGAATAAGTAGCTAGCTAGCTCGCCATTAAACTACACTGTCAGTAACGTTTGCAGGCTAAGCAAGGATGGTGGTTACATTCACAGAACTGCAACATGCAGTCAACATAATAGTTTTACTGCACTAGTAATTCAGTTTCTAGCGTCCAAATAGGTGCAACCATTAGCTTATACTCCATTTATTGTACTAGCTACTCCATTAAAAATAAACTGAATTTGATTAAAAACGGTCACCCATTCTATCTGTTCCGATAGACGCATCTTGTGCATTGCTTCTTGCTGAACTAACAGGGGCTTCTAAATTCACAGTCAATTTAGTTGCAAGCTAGCTAATGGCCTCGGCCAGTTTGGTAGTTTCCTGCCCTTAAATAAAACCATTGTGTCTCAAAGGATTGGACAGTGCAAAAGGAAGGGTGCCAATGCATAATGCTGGCACTGTGCAATTTTAGTGTCACAGAACTTACATGCATTTGACCCACCAAAACCACCTCTTAACGGAAATGCTGTCACGCTATGGTTGTTTCATAGGACTGAATAGCAACCAGTGGAGCTGTTGGTAAATAAATGCATATAGCTTTCCTTCTCATTTTCATTTTTTTATGTACCCATTAAATAATGCCCATAAAATGGTGGTGGGTTGAATGGGAAGAGGAGGGTGAGGGGGTATTTTTATGGATGAGAATATTTTCTTTGTGTAAGGGACCTTCATATAATTAACTTCAGTCTCACCCTTCTTTTAATAGTGCAAGTGCTGTTTGATATACCATTTAAATTGCCTGCATCTTTTCATATGAACTGCCTTGCCTGGTGAATCAACCTCCATGCCTTCCAAAAGACTCCATGCATTTCCACATTGGACCGTGGTTCTCAGAAGACTAAAGGAGGTATGTTAAAACAAGTTTGGTGCTCGTTCTTCAACTGACAAAATTACTAACTCACAATGGCATTAATGGACTGCTTTTGAAGGGAATGACAGCGGCAAATCTGATTGGCCTTAATGAAAACATACTCCCACAACACCCACAGGTAATTCATTTTTCTCAATCCAATCCTTTTGACAACATTGCCACAGCCGCGCCATTGCCTCATGTCACAAATTTGCTGGAAAGGAGTTAGACACGCTCCGTTTTGAGCTGCAACATCGTCAGCACTCGCGTTTGTCGATTGCGTTTAGGTAGTCCAAACAGGGCCTCAGTTGCTGGTTTTCACTCACATAACACGGACCTTGACAACAATCGGTATCCACCAACATTATGCCCTTTCAGTGTAAATTTAGTGGTGGATTACAGTCATCACCTGCAAAACTTCAAGACAGCTTTCTCAAAGCACAAAGTAAGCTTCAGTTCTATGACAAAGATTATTACTAATTATGGAGGAGTGGGAAGAACTGACGAGAAAGAGAAAAAATCGATGGATCTCAGATGTGAGTCGAGTCAATACTGAAATGATGCAAAGTCTAGCCAAAAATTTAGTGATCTGGGTCGTCAAATTTTTTTGGGGAACGCTGCAGCTATCTGGGATAAGCACAATATTGATATTAATATAAAAATGAATTGTGGGAAATTATTTTTGAATTAGCTATCTCTGAAATTTTCTTTTTAGGCACTGAAGCCACAAGTCTAGAACCTACACTTACAAACTGATTGGTTGTTTAATAGTCAAGTGGTTTGGAGGACCAAGTAGCCAAACAAATAAGAATAGTCTACTGGCGTCAAACATTAGCTAATTGTTTAGCTGCTCTCCTAGGGTATTGATTGGCTTAATACCAGCTATGGAAATCTAAAAAAGATATTGCACCTTTAGATGGCTTTTCGAGGAAGTTATGCAATTATGCAGCGTTGGAGAAGTCCAGGAATCTGGTAAGTTCCCAGTTTAACCTTTCCAGTTCCCACCAAGGCCAGAGCTACACCAGGGAAAACAACAAAAAGGGGATTGCTTGCTTGAGTCATAACTCGCCATAACATATTAAGGTTATCTACTCCCCAAACATCAGCAAACATCCAGCGCTGTGTCTATCTGATTGCTATCTCACAATAATAAAACACAACTTCTGCGAACAGCAGGTCATGTGGCTCACAAGAGCATGGTATTGCTATCATATTTCTCATTCACAGTTGCTACGCGTGAACTGCAACCGCAAAAGCGTAATACTGAATAATTTTGTATTATTTACAAAATATTTAGTTCAGCAAACTGGGAGTTCAGAAATCATGCTGACGCTCCCCAATGGCAATACACACCAGGAGAGGAGTGCGAGAGCAATTTTACTACTCCGATTTGGGACTATTCCCAGTTCCCAGGGCATCTTGAATGCACCACTGGAGGGCACAGGAATGTTTCCATTGAATCTCTCTCTCTTGCATTTTTATCCTTTTCAGAGCATCACTCTATCTTATATTCAAAGAATAGAGCAGAGGATGCGAAGAGTCTAAGAAAATGGCCAACTATTATCATGGATGTCACAGTCAGAGGGGCACAATCATGGCTGATATAACGATTAGGGAAATCTGCCCACACCCTGAATAATTAACCCTTTACAGCCAGCCGGCATCAGCTGAATCTGTGCACTTCAAAGTAGAGGTCTGCATTCCCACTGGACTCCCACGGACCCGCGGGACCTGACGGACTAGCGTGTGGCATGAGGCAATTTTTCGATGAGCGTTGTGGTAGTGTGCGGGACAGTTCAGATTTGTCTGTGGGAGCAGGAGGGAAGGAGAATTTGCGGTAATCCCGCAAAGATTCTATCGCCTATCTACAATAAAATCGCTCAATTCTGAAATTGCTTTAGAACGTTTTGTCAACGAGTAGGCTTATATTCGTGTATATGCGGGAATGACAAGCTCAATAATCGAAAACTATTATAACTGATAATAGCAACTCCGGTTTCACTCCTTCCCAGAGAAGGAACTCTGCTTCACGTTGCAAACCAAAACAGACGACAGTTGGAAATTAGGGGCTGAAAGGTCCGCATGTGCAGCCTTTGATGTCTATTGCACAAACTACAGGCGCTCATACTGTGAAATGTAAAATTATTGGAGGACAATAGAGGTTTTTAATAGCAGTTCACTAATCTGGGCATTTCTGAAAAGACGAAACGAAAAACTGTCCTCTTTCTCCAAAATTACATTATGCTAAATTTGTCAGGGCCCAGGGCAATGGAATGTAATCCTGTGATTTTGAATATCCCACAAAAATCCACATTTTAACTGACTGCACTGATAAAATTCGGCCACTGAACATAGCGTGATATAACATCAATCTCTGCTGTGAAGTTATACTTGGTATCAATATCTGTTAAGCATGATTCAGTAACAGGTCACTTTAGTTACTTAATTCATTAAAACTAACAGTGAGATATGAAAACTAGTTCGTCAGCAAAAACTTCAATGACTTATTAATGTTAAGCCTAACTTAGGACCGTTTTTCTTTGTAGGTCTATGCTGCATGTTTTACTCGAACAATTTTCAATTTATTATTGGCCAATATTGGTAAAAGATTCCACAAATAAAGATAGCCTGAAGAAAACATGAGTTTACCTTTTTTGCGGGTAGGGATGCAGGACATAAAAAACAAAGTGGGTGGGAGTGGGACAAAGTATTAAATGTTTTTGTGGGAGCGAGCAGGCGCAGGAAAGATCCTTGCGCGAGCAACCGGGCGTGGGACGGAAAACTTCATCCCATGCGGACCTTTATTGCTAAAGCTAAACTCAGGAATGCTTAGCACTGCCCAGCCAAACCTGCTTTTTGACAGGTGACTTTTTGGAATTCCTGCACAATTTGCATAAAGCTCTCGAGGTATTACCACTGGCAAGCTAATAGGCATATCTATTTCAACAACCGGAAGATCTCTTGGCAAATGAAGACACCCAAAGCAAGAAGACAAATCGATTTCCCTTCCAGCATGCCAATCCAGTGAACTGAAGGGGGAAGAAAGGACTCACCAGATGGAGAGTACATAAACGAAAAGGATAGAAGGAATGAAAAGAGGTAATTATGGATAATGGCGCGCGGCCAGGACTACAGGTGTAGGATATTGTAATCACCCCCTACTTTCAGCAACTGCTGAAATTAATCACAAAGTTTTTTTTCACTTTTCATCTTTCATCATGAAGAAATTACTCAATCTGGGCAGTAAGCAGCTACTGTTTGTATGATTGACAAGAGATCCAAGTATACTCAGGCCCAATTATTATAATACACCTTCAGAACAAAGGGAGCTTTGGCTTTCCTCCATAGACGAATCCTTAGTTCATAATTGTATCTTTTTCTATCATAGCCTTTTGGAACCTCTTTTTTTGCTAAAAAGTGTACAACGTTGTAGATGAGTAGGGGGAAAGCAGTAGATGGGGTGCTGTGAGAGAGAGAGAGAGAGAGAGAGAGAGAGAATGAGACCTGAGGCTAAGACTGTGTATAGAATTAACACCTTAAATACAAACTTTTCACTTAACTTTTCCCTTAAGCAGGTTCTAAGTTAGAAAAAACTTTTTTTTTTAAATATATATTACAGGACAATGTCACATACGTGCAATATTCTGTATCTGATGGTTGCAGCACCTCACTGAAGCCACATCGCACTTATATGAAGAAAAATATTTAAACCTGGGTGCCCATGTTTTTTAATGGCCACAGCGTTATATCAAATGGAAAATATCCACATCATCTGATACACATTTTCCTGTAATTCAGCAGGACATAGTCGTCAGGAATGTTGGAAACCTTGGAATCATTGGGATCTCACTTAGATTTCAAAACATGCCTGAAGATCCAAATGATGGAATACAGCAGCTGCATTTCACTGACCTATAAATCAGTCTGCAGGTTTTATGGAGTTAATCATAGAGGCCAAAATCACACTTTCAAAAAAGTCAAATTGTGCTGAGGGCATGTCAGCTCCATGAAGAAAAAGATTCCCTTTTCCCATAGATAAACCATGTGCAGCAGCTTACAAACACTGCAGCCACATTTACGATATTGTAACAATAAGACAATAACCTGCGCAACAAAAAATATATACATCAAAGGCTCAAGCAAACGTATTTGCAAGAATGATTGAGTGAATAAGCTGGTAGGTGAGATAGTGGAAGCGAAATAAAGATAAAAGAGGGGGAAACACTAAAAAAGAAAGCAGGTATTGGAAAGTTTGAGAGCTTTGCTTTGTGAGTGCGGAACTGCCCGGGGGGCGGGGGGACCTTGTTCTTTGAAAAGCCACTCCAAAAGTACAGAGTGTGGAGAATCTTTCTAGTATGGGCACTCGGAACAGAGACACTCACTGCTGACCTGGAACAGGGATTAGCTTCACCTATTCTCCATCTCCTTGGACTTCATTCACAAAACCTACTTAGAGAGCTGAAAGCTCTCGCACACCAGAAGTCAACTCCAAATCAATCACAGAAACGCACACAAACACGCACGCACATGCACACTCCAGCACACATACAGAAATACAGGTGCACAAACACACATGGACAGACACACACACACACACACACAGACACGAACACATACACATACACAAGAATAGACAAAGACACTCCCACATAAAATGAATATTGCAACCACACGTGTACAGAAATAATCATGCACGTACACATACAAAAACAGTGGAAAGCGCAGACAGGAACATACACACATAAACCTAATGCAAACTCGTATAGACACGCACATCACATTTCCATTTGTTTGCTCTTTATCGCTCCAGAAAAATCGCCATATTGAGACACGCTTTTTCAAAACCGTCGGCGCAGCATTAGCGCTGCAGAGCTGCTCATAAGAGGATTAGCCGTGGCGCTAATGCGCAGTAAACCCACACCCGAGATATTCCATAAAAAGATTAAGAAAAGAAAGAACGTGAGCTCATTTACATTAGCGACTCTGAATGGCATATCATTTCACCTTCAGCCACCGTGTCATAATTATGAGCAATTCACTTTTCAGAGAAATAATGTCTGAGGCGTATTCGCCCACTTATCGCTATCGAGAAAGATGCTCAAGCATGCAAATATACACAATGTCTCCTAACTCACGGCATTTAATTTTAATTATGCAGTTAAAATAAGGCCGGCTCACACACTCCATTCAGTTTTATATTTTACAAATTTAGCTGCTCAGTCTTACGCTCATAATCCATTCATACATCTGGATGTTTCAATTTAATCAAATCACCTGAAGGGCCTCACAGCAGAGTCCAATAGCAGTATCCCATACAAGAATAAAACCTTGTGTCCTAAAATATTATGAGATACCGTCACCCAGGTCCAAACGGTTTTACTTCATGAACTATGGTTCACCGAAGAGAACTTTATCAGAAAAGCTGAGTCATCATTTATTGTGCTGCAAAAGTTCTGATCAAGCATTGTAATAATACATCAAGGCTTCGCCAAATAATGAAATATTTTCTCTCAAAGGATGTTAGCTTGCTTTAAAAAACTGACTGGTCCACAAGTGAAATTTTCATACCCCATTAGTTAATCTAGCCAATTGAAACATTTGAGTTGTAAATGGCTGAATACTGTAAGTAATAAGTGAGTCATTTATGATTGGGTATGAAATGACCAATCACAACAGGGACGGTTGTTTACCAGCGAGAGGATTCCAGGTTCACCACGTTGCCAAAAGCTGCATGAATAATGAAACAGCTCGACAACAATGATTCTCAACGTGCAATTGCATGGAATTTATGGATTTCACCACTGACAGTACAGAATTCAGAGAAACTGATGCAATCTCCCAACTTGAAAGACAAGGCCGAATACCAATATTAATTGTGTGTGACTCTCGAGCCTTAAGACGGCACTGCATTAAAAACCAACATGCTTCCACAATGGACAGAACCACACAGGCTCATAAGTACTTCCCAAGACCTGTGTCCATGACCACAGTACATTGTAGCATCATAAAGTACAAGTTAAGACTACAATGCAAAAAGGAAGTCGTCTGTCAACACCATCTTGAAGCCCCACCAACTTCTCTGGGCTCAAGCTCATCTGAAATGGACTGGCAGAAAGTGGACTGGAGTGCGGTGGCCTGAGGAGTCCATGTTTCAAATGGTTTTTGGAAATAATGGATGTCGTGTTCTCAGGGCCAGAGAGGAGAAGAACAATCTCAACTTTTATATACGGCATTCAAATTCAGTTCCTGTCATGACCTGGAGTTGCAATACTTTCCTCAGCATGGGCTATTTGCATATGTGTGAAGGCAAAATGGGTGTAAAAGGGTACACGTGCATGTTGGAACCACATGTGCTGCCTTCCACTCGTCAGCTTTATCAGAGATGCCCCTGCTTTTTCAACTGGGCAGTGCCAAGCTAAACTACATGTATTATAACAGCGTAGTTAGGTAGTCACTGAGTCCATATACGAAACTCGCCAGCCTGCAACCTGTCTCCCATTGAAAACGTGTGGCGGATTATGAAGTGTAATTTATGAAAGCAGGGAGCCTGAATTGTTGACTAACTTAAGTCCTATATCAGGCAACAATGGGATTAAATTCTGCTCTCAAATCAAACTGCAAGTACATTCCCTACTTAAGCAATGTGGACGCTGGAGGGGAAAAGGACTACTGCGTCGGTATTGGACTACCGAAGACACTTGCATCACCCTTGGCACTGCTTTCCACCAGGTGTAAGACATTCCCGCAAGAATTAAAGTTCCACAAACATAATTTACATTTTAGGCATTAATCAGGCATTAAAAGCTACAGTTAGTTGCAAAAATTCCCCTCCCTAAATCTTAAGCCATTGCCAATAACCAAACCTAGTGCAACCTACTCTCATCAGCATAATTAACACCAGCCAAGAGAATGAAGACTATTACCACTGACCCAACCATCAAATCTAATGACTTTTTTGCATTCAGTCTGCAGTGAGGAGCTGCTAATGAGCACAACAGACTTAGAGGAAAATCTGCTATGGAAATTACAACAGAAAAGACAAGCCATATTTCCAATAATCTTTGACCGGAACGCCAATAAAGAGAGTGCATAAACATAGCTGTCAATATCTATATCCTCTGGAGACGTGGCCGGCATAACTATCCTGCAAGATCATTGGAATGTTCAGATCTGGTGCTTTTGCTGACTAAACCCCGGGGACACCAACAGCATTACTGTCCATTTATAAAGCCGTAAAGGTTTGCCTTACACATGCGTATACAAGCAGCACACGACCTTAAAACACAACCAATGCCATTTAACCCCTCAGCACAGATTTAGACGTCGGCGTCCATAAATTCCGAAATTTAATTGCTAAATAATTCTTTAATTGAATGTCCAAATGTCTTGCTTCACTAGAATAATTTTCCACAGTCTCTGTGACCCAAAGACTGAGTTATAAAGCCGAAAAGCAGAACCAGAAAAATTGGCATGATGTGTATTCTGCGCAAAGGGGTTTAAGGAAAAGCATGGTGCTAATTCAACTGGGTAAAATACACTTTAAAAGTCAAATATACCCTCACAGAGTTGAAACAACACTGTATATTTTTCTCTGTAGCCTAAGCACACTGCCTGCTCATGACTACTACTCCTATAAGCCAACCACAACCTCCAGACCCCTGGTAACTGCTGTGATAACGGAACTAAATGAACACCATATGCTGGCTATCAGCCTGATGCAGAGTCCGCTGTCCCTCACATAATTAGCATTTACTAACAGCCATTACACATGTTCAGCAGATTGCAATCGCAGCTCGTTCATTTCATTAATGAGGGCAGAGAGGTGACAGCAGACACTTAATGCCATAATCAGTTGTGCACGCGGGACAGAGGGAGAGAATGTGGAGAAACAGGTGGGACGGGGGGGGTCCCCGAAAACCACACAATTCTGGGAATGGAGGTCCCTGGGGACTAAATTATATGTTTAGTTCCTATATATAGATCTTCATTTGTGATTCATATATTCAAAGGATTTGTGGTATTATTATTATTATAGCTGTGCAGGATTCTTTAGCGTGTATGTGTGTGTGTGTGTGTGTGTGTGTGTGTGTGTGAGATAATGTGTGCAACACATTGTTTGCAAGTGTACAATGTATTATACGGGCGAGAAAGAAAAATAGGGCACACGCTGTCTTGTGTCATGTGTATGCACATGCATGGATGCGTGTGCGCAGAATATTCAGGCATTTAAGCCCATAGCATAACAGACATACAAAGACAGGTAGATGTGGTCTTCAATGCCTACATCTGGGATTTGCGATTACTTTGCAGGGAAAAGCACAGCTTGTTTTCAGCGCTGACCTCCTCGCGAGCGTCGTACCCATCTGCTATCCCCGTTAAAATAACAACTGTTTTCCCATTGTTAATAATATGTTATTTCAATGTAACAATATTTTTCCTATAAACCGCAGCTATATTGCAGCAGTATTACGTGTTTGTTCAGCAGGCCCCACCAGCCCAACCAAGCCATAAACTGCGCCAAACACTGCATGGGTTTCTGACAGGGTATGAATTATGTTTTATTAGACTGTTACAGAAGCCATGCATGATGGGATTTGACTTTTAAATGTCAAGTGAAATAGCAAAGAAATTTTACTTTAAGGCAAACGCCCTACATGACTAATATACAGAACTGATCGCGCAAGCATTTGGAAACCGTGGCTGCATTCCGATAAACACATGGGCTTTTTGAGAAATGTTAAAAGTTTGCTGCTGTACACTCCTCTATTATCCATAACAACCTTCATCCTGACTTCAAACATAACCTTGGGCTCATGCCATTAGCTTATTTGTCACTTGAGTTCTTTCCTTCCCTGTGCCTGACCTGAGAATCAATAGACGTCCACCTTCATTAAGGAGATTCCAATCTGTTAAATGAGTTCAGAAAAATGAACAGAGGTTTCCTATAGGTAACTTCAGTTTATAAAAGTTGAGGCCATCTTTGCACTAATTATTCTGACCTCTGAATGAACCTGTCCGCGTTCTCCATGCTGCAAAACACACTCCATTTTCTTCATTCATTTCTTCAACACCTGCCTATTCACTCTTTTTTCACCTTTCTCTCCTGTCTGCCAAATGGATGGAGCTGTAAGCAAATAAACAGTAGCATAAAAAAGACGGAAGGCTCCGGAAATAGGAATGAGCTGCCTGATTCAAAATACAAGCCAAAGCCAAGGGCTCCATTTGCAGTACCGCATGCCCGAAACCAGTGGTGTCCAATCGTGTGCCGCGGACGGCCTACAGAATGCAGGTTTTCATTACACCGGCTGATTACACCAATTAGTTCCTTCCTCTCTGCCTGAAGGTGAGCGAATCAGTGAAATCTGCAGGTTCAGTGATTGGTTGAAATGGAAACCTGCACACTGTCAGCCCTCCATAGCACATGATTGGGCACCACTGCTCTACACTATAAAGTCCATATTCAACTCCCTACGTCCAATACCCAATGCCCTACAGTATAACCCACGTGCAACACTATCCACCCTGTGCTCTATGTCTTACACTCTCCATCACTCTGTACACTACACTGTTTGTGATGATATTGGTTCTTAGTCCTATTATCTGCACAGCATAAGGTAGTGGTTCCCAACCCAGTCCTCAAGGACCCCCTGCCCTGCAGGTTTTTGCTCCAGCTCTACTCTTTCAGACCTGATCCATTTAAGGGCTTCATGCTGATTGGTTGAAAAACATCTACCTGAACAGGGTGTACATAAAGGTGCATTTGGCTTTAAAGGTGCACTATGCAAGTTTGTTGACATCACTTCTGTTGACATTCGAATTCAAACAAAATAGAGGTAGTTCGCCCCTCCCTCCCATAGTTCATTCCCTCCCATGCTTCCGTAACTGTCAACTCTTGTCGGTGATTGGCCGGAATGGTTTGTTATGTTATGGGGCACAGCCTGTGCCCCTTGTGTTTATTTGCAGTTTGTGACGCCTGTGCGGTCTCTAGAGCCCGGGTATTTTTTTACAGTGAATTCAGGGGCAGGCAGATCATGGGGAGATGTCGGCGAATTGAGACAAAAATATAATCGCGCAGAAAATAAACAAACGTGCATAGTGCACCTTTAAATGGATAAGGTGTACAAAAGTAGAGCTGCAACAAAAACCTGCAGGACAGGGGGGTTCTTGAGGACTGGGTTGGGAACCGCTGGTATAAGGAGTGATACGCACGTCTGCGTGTGGTCATTATGTTGTGGCTCATCACAGTATTCATGCTTGCATGCTTACATGCTAGAGGTAAAGCAACCAGTCATCTGCAGCTGTACAGCAGTATCCAGGGCAGGTTTAGTCATCACAGAGAGTGAAACGATATCCTGAGTCATATTCAGCTTAGAGAAGTGGGGATTTTCCTTTGACGATGTTTTCTGTGGTGCAATTGAATTAACGAAGGGTCTCAAAATGTCCAAAATTAGTCATCAAGTGAAAAAAAACACACACACATACACAAACAACACTCTTGTTTGAAATACTCCTAGCTAAATCTCATGAGCCTGAACTTACACGCCACAGATGCTCATGACCTCCACTGTAGCAAACTGTTTCCTGAGGAATGTGTACTGCAGACCTGCACATTGCACATTTCAGTCTGTTTTTATCTGTTACCCGGCCACTGAACTGTAAGCCTGTACTGTTACATATTAAAACAAGAGTAAGGTCTTGAAAGCATGCCTGTACGCAAGGCTTGCCCCGAGGGCAAAGTAGCCGAACGACTTCAGCGAATATCAAGTCATGTGAATGAGTAATGTGTAAAATACATGCACCGAGGTCCCCATGCATGAAAATGAATAATGTAGGGGCATACTGCCGCAAGAAAACGATGGATTATGGGATATGCCACGCCTGTTAAGCAGTGTCTTGCCCTCAACCGGAAACTGTCCCAGTCACCCTAGATCTCAGTGCACTAGCCACTGCCCCTGGGAAATTCACAGTCAAACACATTTACTAGTATTTATTTTCCCCATTAAAGCATCAGTCCACAGATGCGTGCTCAGAATATTCCCGACCCATATTTTAACGATGATGGAATAATTACAAGTGGCAACTGAAAAAATGGAGCTGCAGAAGACTGTCATTTTTCATTTTTGAAAAAATGTTTTAAAAAAAATTCCAAAGAGACAATTTTCGAAGGGTCATCGTCATAAGCCCACATTAACAGGCTGTATTAACAGGAAGCTTCACACCGACTGAGCCACATGTCCATCTCTCTCAAAAAAGATGTTGGTCTATTAAATCCCACAGTTTACAAGACTTTGTATTCACAGTTGATGTGAGTCAGACCAGTGATCGGCCCTGTAGCTTTATGGAGGGTTTGATAAGAGCTGAATTAAAGATGATACTGCCTAAACGTGGCTGAAATGGTCTTTTCAAGGCATGTGATAAAATTATAATGTAGCCAGCTCCTCGCAGCAGAGTGTGTGTGTGCCCTAATACAGCAGGCCTGCGGACAGGGCCTTGGAAACTAACAGCTCCCCCCTCCTTTCACACATGCACACACAGGCAGGAATCCACTCACCCGCACTCGAGCACAGACATGCACACACACACGCACACACACACACGCACAGACACACAGTGGTACACATGAATGCACACACACACATACATGCACTATCACATTCAACAACAAGCACTTAAGTATGTGATTAAAACAAAAAAAAAGCACGCATGCACACACACACACATACACACACATATGGACACACGCACGCACGCACACACGCACACACACATCCATGCACACAAACTCAAACACGCACATACCCAACAACAAGCACACAAGTATGTGAAAAATAAATAAATACAAGAGCAAACACAAGTCCTCCTTTTCCACCTGTTTTACTTCTTGGCAGAGCCTGAGGAATAATCTAAGCATAGAGCCAGCACAGGAGACAAAGTGGAGGGAGAAAGGGAGGGAAGGGGGAGAGAGAAGGAGGTAGGGAGTGTGTAAGAGAGAGAGAGAGAGAGAGAGAGACATAATAATTTCCATGACTATGGTAGGTTTTCTCATTTTTTTCTTTGGAAAGACAAATATATTTCTGTTCATTTTCCTGGCATGACTTGGGCCCACTTGTACGCTTAAGGGGTCTTCAGGGTAAAGTGTAGAAATAACCATAATAATGTAAAAAGTAAGTAATAAACATACTCAACATGATTTTAACCTCATAAAATGAAGTATTTTGATAAAAATTTACATGGTTGCCATGGAAATGGCACTTTTAAAAATGACAAAATCTGAAAATATTTTGTGGCATTGATATTTCAATAACCCATGGTCAGATTTTACTCAAATTAGTCTCATATGAAAGGTTTAAGATAGTTCTATGAAATGACATAGTTTTTTTGTTTTTTGTTTTTTCTATCCATAAAATCCTAAGTCATTTCATAGATCCCCAACAGATACAATTTCAGTCCAAATTTCAAGTCAGTCAAATGAATATTAGTGATTTTATGAATTCCAGAAGGTTGACAATCAGTCAAAATTGTGATTTTCGGTAATTTTCATTTAAAGTCACATGTAACAATTGAGGCAGAGGAAAAACATAGATTCTTGGTGTTTACTGGCATCTCACTGCATTCCTTTATTTATTTTATGTGAAATTCAAAAATATTCAAATTTTCAAAAAAAAATTTTAATTTTTACACTGAAGACCCGTTAAAGGTGGAAGCGTCACTGCAGATCATTGCAGAGTTATTCTGGGTAATCTCCTTTATATCCTATGATGAACCACTTCTAACATGATGGGAGTGGTTCTCAGCTGACAATGACTCAAGCCCTACAGGGCACAAGGGTCACTGAATGGTTTTGTGAGCATGAAAATGATTCTGAGCAGATGATGCCACCAACTTCACAGTCACAAAATCTCAAACGAACTGAACTGAAATGGTAGATTCTGGAACAATGTGTCAGATAAGCGCTTTCTGTCACCATCATCAAAACACCAAATAAGGGAATATCTCCTAGAAGAAAGGTCAGCCATCGCACCAGTAAAGTTTCACACTATTTACCAAGGCTTACTGAAGCTGATCAGGTTGCTTGTGGAGGCCCAACACCTATAACTGTTTATGTTTATTTGTCACTTAATCTGTCACCCGCATGTGTGTATTTGGCTTTGTAAGTATGTGCACAAAATCTACACGAGGTGAATAGACCAACTTGCTTGTGAGTTTGTCTTGCTAATCGGTGGAACTGCCCTTGCCAAACAGCAACTAGGCGATCTTGTTTCATGTCACGGTCCAGACTAGGAATCAAGTGCAGAGGCAGAATACAATCCCACAGGGAGTTTATTGAAAGCTTATACAGTAATTAGGGGACGGAAAACCTAAGGAAGAGGTGGGGACAGAACCCCAGATTAGGATAGCAAAGATCATTACAGATATTGTGGAGGAAGCTGAGCCGTCAATCGCCGGCCAGTGGCTTCCAGGATAGCAGCCAGGTGGAGTGCATGCTTCGCCAGCACCGAACTGTCCCACAGGAGGATGGAGTAGCTTGAGGGGAACTCGGTTCCAATCTTGATGACTGTAAAAGGATTGGGAGCTTGTTCCTCACAAACTGGACAGAGGAACATACTTGGAAGGGTTAACAAGAATGAGGTCTCAATCCAGGACCCAGATTAGGCTTGGGAGCTTGTTCCTATTAAACTGGACTGACCATCTGACTTGAACTGGGTTAACTTGAACGCAGTCCCAATCCTGGACCCTGTTTCGGCTTGGAAGCCTGTATGAGATAACTAAGTTAAGAGGAAGGTATTCAGGAACTGCTGTCATTAAAGTACATATTGCACTTGATAAAGACAAAGACTAGCAATACTGACAGGTTCTAAGCACAAAAGACAAATTACAATCCAGCAACTTGCAACACAAAGCAGAGGGCTTAAATACCAGTCATATGGCCGTCCTGTTACTATATAACAAAACGCAACCGGGGGTTGGCTAACACTCAAGTCGTAAACCAATCAAAGGAGAGATACTTCTGAGAGACACACAAGTTGATGAATAGGAAGAGACACGAAAGGCATTCACACGAGTGTTGTGACAGTTTTGGCAACACAAATGTGTCTTAAACATCCATGGTTAATAAAAACGAGTTAACAGGAAGTCATGTGACAGAAGGAAATATTGTGAAAACAGGCAGCAATGAGAGGAGAGCAAGAAAACAAAACAGAGAGAAAAAAGCGTAACAAGAATTAAACCGGCTCTTGAAACCCAGACTGCCTCCACCTGATTTCCGTATTTTTGCACATTTTTTCACACAAAATGGTTTTATATTTCCATACAAAATGTAACATGAGTTCAATATATGACAAGGAGAGCATAAAAATACACAAACTACATTTCTGAAATTATCATATCATTTATCAAAAAAGGTTATCCAACCCCTATATACCCGATGTGAAAAATATATTGCCCTCTGTAAATAAGTACCTAGTTGTGCCACTTTTAGCTGCAACATCTTCCGCTAACACCTTTGATAGCTGGAGATCAGTCTTTCACATTGCTGTGGTGGAATTCTGGCCTGCTCTTCTTTGCAAAATCACCTTACTTCAGCCACATTGGAGGGTTTTGAGTACAAAAAGCATACTAAAGTTCCTGCCATAGCATCTCAATTGCATTCAAATCAGGGCTTGGACTATGCCACTTAAACTTTCATTTGGTTTCTTTTAAACCATTCAGAGGTTGAATTGCTCTTGTGCTTCCAATTGTTATCTTAGTCCACAGCCGAGAAGTGCTTGAGCTTCAGATCACAGACTGATGACCAGACATTCATGTTTAGATTTTCTGGTGGAGAGCAGAATTCATGGTTCTGTCAATAAAAGCAAGTGACCCAGGCACTGAAGAAGAGAAGCATCTCCAGACGATCATACTACCACCACCATGTTTGACTGTTATGATGTATTTAGTGTGGGATGCTGTGTTAGCTTAATGCTCGATGCAACAAAACCCATGTCTTCCAAAACGTTCCACAATCGACTCATCAACTCAAAGAATATTATCCCAAGATGTCAGAGGGTCATAAGACATGGCTTTTAGCTACTCTTGGTTTGCAGTGGCTTCGTATTGCAAAGCTCTTATTGATATCATCTTTGCCCAGTCTTTAGCAAAAGGTTGAATCACAAACATTGACCTTATCTGTGTTAAGCAAGGCAAGCCGATTCTTTGATGGTCGTCCGGATTCTCCAGTGATTTTCTGAGTGAGATCTCAATACAATCTCTGAGTAATTTCGGTGGGAACACTCATCATTATTCCAAGTTTCTACACTACAAATCATGGCTTTTCCTGTCATTTGCTGGAGTTACAGAGCCTCAGAAATAGCTTTGTAACCCATTCAAGACTGATATACCATTCTTTCAATATTCACGCTCATCTAATCCCGACTATCCTTTGATCACAGCATAGTGCAAGACCTTTTGGGCTACTTAACACTGCCGAAAACGTTCTATTTAGCGATTCTTAGATTCAACTGCGAACGTAGTAATCGAATCTGGATGATTTGAGTTTAACTGAACCTAATTATTGATTAAATTTCAATTGAGTTACAAGGAGAGGAATTACCTTTTCCACATGGGGCCAGTTGGTGCTGGATCACATTTCTTTCATTAAATGAAATGATCATTTAAAGCTAAATTTTGTCTGAGCTCTTTTTGTACTTTTCTCTCATATTACGTACATTCTGGTTACAAAAAGTGTGTCAAAAGAAATCAGGATGGGAGCATATACTGTATCATGGCAATGTTCATGTTATTCCAGTGCCTTCTACTGCCTCAGGGGAGAACCCCAATCTCTAGCACAGAGTAAGCCCAGAGTCGAGGCTCCCCATAAGAGGAAAGGCGCAGCCGTCAGGCCATGAGAAACACACCCACGTCCAGCCGTGATTAAGATAGTGCTCAGCGTCATGGGTTCACCTTGTCACACAGTCATGACCGGCGCTCATCAGGCCTCAGGGTACCCAAATTAAGAATCTCACCTTCGCTTGACCCCTGTATTAGTGGTTGATGTGATATGAGGGTTGCAGAAAGCAAGGTCATGGGGTCAACAACTCCCTGTCACTGACTGAGATGAGGCTCATTATAACTATTATCTTGTACAATCCTACCTCAGAAAAAGTTGGGACAGTGTAGAAACAAATGCCATACAAACAGAGAGCGGTGATATACAATTTCACTTTAACAGGTATTTCCTTGCTAGTACTTCCTTCCTTCCTATGATAGTCAATGTTTTGTCTGGTCAACTTCATTTTATTTGTAAATACTGTATAGATCCATTCTTGCCATTTAGGCCCACAAAGCATTCCAAAAAAAAGCTGGGACGGAGGCAACTAAGGACTAGTAATGAGGTAAAAAAAAAAATAATGATATAATTTGAAAAAGCTGAAGTCAGCAGATTATTCTAATCATGATTTGGTACAAAAGCAGCGCCCAGGAAAGGCTTAGTACTTCAGGAGCGAAGATGGGCCGTGGATCGCTAATTTATCCCACAAATGCAACAGAAAATCATTCAAAAAATTTAAAAACAATGCTCAAAGAAAGAAGTAAAGGGATTTGGAGATTTCACCTTCTATGGTCCATGTCATAATCGAAGGGTTTAAGGAATCTGGAACCATTTTTGTGCGCATGAGGACAGGGCGCCGGCCTCAGCTGAACACCTGTGATCTCAGATCACTGAGACAGCACTGCATCAAGAACTGTCATTTAGCTATATGTGGTATAACCACATGGGCCCAGGATAACTTTGGCAAACCTTTGTCAGGTACTGTTGCACACCTTAAGACATGTCTGCTAGAAGAATGAGACAGCATTACACCAGAAACACTAAATCACTTAGTGTCTTCCAGCCCTGACAATTTAGTGCTGTGAAAAGGAATGGCAACATTGCAAAGCAGTAAATACTTTACCATCCCAAGTTGCAAGAATTAAAACTGAAATTAGTGTTAATTTTTAAAAAAATCAACAAAATTCACCTGGTGAAACAACAAACAATATGCTGCTGTATTGTTTTCAACATAATACTGGTCAAAGATAATTTAGGGCATAATTTAGGGTTTTGATTTCAAATTACCATACAAAACCAACTTTTTCAGCTTTGGGGTTGAAGCTACAAGTCCATTCACCCGATCGATTTCACCATGACCTGACAATGACTGTCCACTTGCACACATGCACATACACACATGCATGAAAGTACACACAACCAGGTACAAATGTATAAACACATCCATACTGGCCTGATAATCCCACACACATGCACACACTCACACAAACACAGACAAGGTCGCACTGCTGAGATTTTAGTTATTCTCGTCTCGGCAAAAAATTAAACCAGGTCGATTCAATAAATTATCGTTATTAAAAGAACATTCCCGTAATTATGGAGCATTATTATGCAAATGCGGGAATGTATGAAGAAATCCTTAACAGCTGAAATGAGCGGTATCGACAGGGCCGGGCACAATCAATCTACGCGAACACAGCTGATAATGCTGGCGTGAGCAGCTAGCGCTAATAAATCTTTTAGCGCCGCTCTTAATAAGATATGTTAATGGAGCCTTCTGTCAGTTTCTGAGGAAAACCGTGCTGAAAGAAAGGACTAGGATGACAAAT
The DNA here is from genome assembly GCA_029692085.1 of Gymnothorax javanicus. NCBI lineage: Eukaryota > Metazoa > Chordata > Actinopteri > Anguilliformes > Muraenidae > Gymnothorax > Gymnothorax javanicus. Next base: position 9,340,048 of record CM056209.1, on the reverse strand, counting down.
TATGAGCAAACAAAATTAATAAAATGAAAATATTTGCTTTTCTGTTTTTACTAAGGACGTAATTCTTGGAAGAGGACATGTTGCTCCCATATTATGAACCATAAACACACTAATAGTTTTAGTTACAGACATTTAGGTACGGTGTTTGCAGCAGGTGTTTTTTCTCCTGAAAGATTAAGCACGGTGACTGTATCACCATTGGCGCTGGAGTTAAATCAGTCAAGTAAGAAGTTTTGCATAAAATATTGGCACAACAATGAAGTTAGTTTGATGTTGTGGCGACAGGACACTTCTTCCAAAAACACTGTGAATTTTTTTTTGTCAGAGAACAAAAAAATCTTTATTTCCAGAAAACCATGAAGACAGTTTCTTATCCGTCTCCACTGACGAGGTTCACAACCTTTTCGTAAAAGCGGGGCATTTTACTCACGACATTCAGCTAGCCTGGCTACGTCACTCTACCCCATATATAGCTGACATTGCAAAGTTATAAGACATTGAGAAGAAGTCCACAATGACCACATTTGAATTCATTTTTTACCTTGAACAGAGGTCAAGTGGACGTCAACACTGGACATTCAGAAGATGTCGAAAAAAAGACGTCATAGAAACCTTCATTCTGGCTCCTCAGGGGGACGTCTTTTCAATGCACCACAAACATATATTTATGGACCTGACTGCAACCGCTTCACTCATCGCTGAGTCAAACAGTGACATGTATTTATTATCAGGCTTTCCAGCATCGCAAGGGCTCCCTCCAATACTCTGGGTTCCATTCACAAGCCAAAGACCAGCAGCTTAAGCTGCTTGAGGGACAATTAAGGGGACACTGCTGTTCAGTACAGCAATAGAAGTGTGTTGAGAGAGTCTCCATATGCTACAGTGATGGTTGTGTGCAAATAGCAAATTCCCATATAACACAGTGACAGGAGGGTGTAAAGAATCAGTACCTGTATGGTAGTGTAGAAGCAGGTCTTGTGCATGGTCCCCGGTCGTTTTGGGCAGGAAGTCCACAGATACCTGCATGCTCTCTCCGACGCCCAGGTTACCGATGGAAGGATCAACAGAGAAGGGGCTGCAGGAGAGGGGTGGGATCACAGATACAGAACGCAATGAGTCCCAACATTCTCCATCCATTAATATGATATGACTGCATATCCTCTGCGGTACAATGGATGAAATGCATAAGACTGGACCTCATCACATAAAGAACATCATACAGACCACCCAGAACATCAAGCTGACATGGGTCACCGTGTAAAGACACTCGTACTGAAAGCAAACCATGAGGGCTCTGACTGGGTGTTCAAGTCACAGTTGTACTATCTCATGGATATCAGAGGAAGATCATAAAGAACAACAAAGGTCCACATTTGCTGGGTGAAAATTGGCCAAGCTTTGCCACAGAATGATCTGCTTGAAAAAGATCGCTCTAAGGTAAAGGGACAGGCAACATCTAGATGGCAGCATATGTTGTTCAATAATCTGTGCATAAATTTGTGCATTAATGGTGGACTCATACATTCACAAGTCACCCGTTCCACATGCATCGATACAGCTCCATAGATGCTGGCTTTTGGACCTGACGCTGATGTATTGTTCAACTTTAGCGAAACTTTAACTAGCATCTGTGGACGTAGCAGGGAATAGTGTTGGTTTACAAAGGTTTACAAAAGGCTTTCCAAGCCCATGTTGTGATACCCATTAGAGTCACATGACAGATGGTTCTTAAGACGGTGACATCAAGTGCATTCAGAAGTGGTTTTCAGCCTCGTCCTTCATGCACTGAGATTCGACCGGATTCCTTCCATCTTGTAATTTTATCACACACTGCCGAGGGTGAAATGCTGAAACTCCAACTGATTAGTCTTTGGGGAACACTGTTCACAAAATAAAGGATTATAATCACACGCACCTGTGGATAAATTGGTGAGCCTCGAGCCATCTTTGCTCTTGAGGGACACTGCCTTTTCGGAGGCTCCATTTATACTATAACATGATTAGCACACTTATTAAAATTTCCTGTTTCACATCGCTTTTCTGGCCATAACTGATGCAAAATCGCCACAGCAATGTTCCAGCAACAGGTGGAAGCCTCGCCAGAGGAGTTGATGCCATTATGGCACCGAAAAGGGGAGAAACTTTATGATTTTTGGAGTGAGCTGTCGAATAAGCAGGTGCACTTGCAAGTCTACCATGCAGTGTGTTATCAATACCATGGGTGCAGTTTCACTAAAGATGATTAACAGTCCAATGAGTAACACTATGCAGGAGGCTGGAGACCTTGCAGTTTTAAAGGGATAAAGTCAAGGGGTCACGCAAGCAGTAACCTGTTACCAACCAAACTTACTGGGAGCCGGCTACAGCAGTGTGACCCAAACACCATCACAGTCAATGTGAATATTTAAATCCAGTGAGAGGCCCCTTTCAAATGATTAGCCAAGGTAACCATATACAAACACAGCAGAACTTTTTTTTCCATCACACAGGAAGCACAGCTTTATTAATATGCATTACTTTTTCAAAAGAGACCTCACAGGGCCACTTACAAAAATATCTCATTTACCAGGGAATGGACTGGCAAGAGTTCAGTTTTAACAACAACCACAGCTGCTCAATTATTCACATTCCATCAACAAAAAAAGCTACTGATAAAAAATACCACATCATTACTTTTGTCATGTAATATTAAAAAAAAAAAAACTAAACGTTGCTGCACTGGTTGTGCTCATACATAAATCATCGTTCTGGACAAATGTGGATGTTTTGCAAATGGTTTTCTTCATTGGTGAGCACAGAATGATGGTCAGAGTCCGTGCAGCGCTCAGCTTGGGGCCCATTGCAGTGTTCCGGGTGTGTAATTACAGGGCTGCAGTCCATGCCCAGAGATGTGTTGGCGCATGGATAGCGTGATTAATGCAGGCCCCGGGGCCATTCCTGTGCGGCTCGGGGTCTGCAGTGCTAAATCTACAGCCCCATTCATCTGTATCCAGGACCGCTCAGGGAACTGAGACGTCTTACTCGAAAATCGAAGCCAGTGAGTGGCAATGATCTGAACCCGTAGCTAGAGTTCCACACACACACACACACACGCACGCACACGGGCACGTACACATACACATACGCGCACACGCACACACACACACACACACACACACACACACACACACACGCTTATACGCACTCATGCACGTACAAGTGCAAACCCGAACGCACAAGAGCACACATATGAACGCATGTATACACTAAGTAACACACACACACACGCAACATAACCAGTGAAAATTCATGTTGAATTTTGAGACAAAATTGCTCAATCTGTGTTCAATGAAGCCTATCTCTAAAGCAGTATTGCGGCGTGCCGGGAACAGTTAACTCTGCAAATGGAGTAGTGCAGTTTCACACAAAAAATACTCATCCCAAAAGGGCACAGTACCAATACCAATCTACAAAAGGAATTAAAATGGTCGACACCTTTCAGTCTTACTCTGAGAGTAGGAAATAAGTTCCTTTGTATGCTGTTACATAAACCAGCCCATTCTGCTGCAGTAAGTGAGAGACGATTCAGAAGCTTGCTGTAGCCGTGGAAAACCGTTTCGAGGGCAGGGTGGTCACCAACAGCGACAGAAGCCAACAAAAGCAGAAACACTGCTGATTCAGAGTCACCAAGCGGAGGGTGAGACGGTGTGTGCAGACTCGTAAAGCAGCCATGAAAGAGGTGAATCCTGTCACGCACGGAGGGATATTCCCCTCCCACTCAAAGATCCTGTGCAAACCAAGCGAACAGTTATAGCTTTAATGCTTTGTTTTATTTGCCCGTCACCTGGTAACACACAGAGGTAGAAAGCCCAGGGTTCAGTAAGTAGAAGTAATGCCATTTGTTTCTCTCCAGCCATGAGCTCAGTCAACTGATTGTACACAGAAGTTCTACCATCTGGCGAAAGAATTCTGCTACTAAGCAAATCCCGGTGATGCAACACAGCACTGGAGGTGATTTTTATCCTATGTCCTGAAGTGGAAGGGGGACATAAGAATGAGTGTTGTCCTTCCCCGTGTCTGTTCGTCTGTCCACGTATCCATCCGTCATGCATCTTTTCTGGGCAAGAACTTCTAAACTGTTCCACATCTTTTCATGAAGTAGATGTGCCTTTCCATACTTCCGTCCGTCCTCTGGTCTGCTTGTCCGCCCTTGTGTCGCTTTTCATTTCCAGGCCAGAACGCCAAAACCGTGGCAGGGGATTTAAGTATTTCATGGTTGTTACTCTCTGAACCCGGACTTCACACCTCTGGCGACAGGACTGAGCTCAGAGCCCATTTCATGTTATTAGACTGCTGGAGCACCTCTCATCACAGACATGCTCTTTCTTGTGGGGAAGAGAGAATCATGTTACACCACTGAATGTAAAATAAAACAGATTTTATATATTATAGGGGCTCTTCAAATTCACGTTGAAATCTGTTTCGGCTCAGCCAATCTGTTACAGCAAAAATATACCTATTTCTGATGCTTGTCTGAAGTGGTTCAGTAATGGAATCCCGACCCCAAGCAAAAAAAAAAAAAAATTTCCAGTTCTTCCTACACATGCTTTCTGTCATTCAAAATAAGGTGCATTAGCAGCTGCAGAACCTAATCGAATTCCAGATAAAGCACTTTACAAAGCAGGCAGGCTCATTGAAACCCATTGTAAAAAGCAATAATACTTAGGAACATAATTAAATGAACTGCAATGCTTCATCATCATTCCAGGTCAGCAGTGAAGCCTATCAGCTTGGCTGGCTCTCGCTTCCTTACAACAGAAAGCACAAAAAAAGCACAATAAATACAAAATTATGTGCATATCTCTGAATATAATGTTTGTCAACATAATTTAAAAACCCACAAGCATTCATTTTATCACCACTAAGTAGATATGTCCTCTATTCGAGGCACAATTTTTGCAGCATTTGTATAAGCATTTTTATCAGTGACAATATCACTGCCAATAATATTTGACATAAGTCAGCTTTAGGAGGTGCTCTTCTCTGGGTGATCATGATTCAAACTCTTCATCCCTGTCTGCCGCTTCAGAATAAGGACGGGCCGACCTCAGTCAAATCTGGCAAAATATCTGAATGAGCTATATAAATCAGCATTTCTTTCTGGGAGATTGAATTTAAATGCGCAACAATAACAGAGGCGCTCCCAGCCGGAAAATAGGCTTCTCTTATTGCTGTGGAAGCGATTCTCGGAGCGGCTCGTCTGTAACACACCGCCAAAGACTCGGGATAATCTATGGAGATAGCATCTTTCACACCGGAGTGAGTCACTGCCTCATAATTACAATTGTCAAAAGCAGAAAGGGTGTCCGTACAGTGTGTGTGTGTGTGTGTGTGTGTGTGTGTGTGTGCATGCTGGAGGAAAAGAAGTAAGAACTAGTGTGTGCCCTGCGAGAACCTGACCTCTGGAAGGACAGAGACAGAGAGGAGTGGCAGAAGAGAGGGAGAGGAGGAGGTGAGATATACAGCGCTCTCTGCCAGTTATCGCAAATGCTTGATTGCTGTTGTTGTCGCAGAGGGTGGCACAAAAAGTTATTAGGTTTAGGGGGCAATTACTTTTTCACATAGGGCCAGGTAGGTCTGGATAGCTTTTTTTCCCTTAATAAATGAAATCATCATTTAAATACTGTCTGCATTTTGTATTTACTCGGGTTATCTTTGTGGAATATTAAAACTCATTTGACGATCTGAAACAAAAAAAGAAATCAGGAAGGGGGCAAATACTTTTTCACAGGACTGTAGGAGAAAGGAAGAAATAAAAGAAGAGAGAGGAAGAGGAGTGCAGGAGATAAGGAGAGGAAGGGATGAGAGGAGAATGGAACAGGAGGAGGGGAGGGAAAGAGATGAGATAGGAATGGGAGAGATGTGAGGGAGAGGAGGAAGTGTAGAAGAAGAGAGATAGCTCCCTGTAGCCTTTTTTGGGCGAAGCCCAGCGGGGTCCCAGGAAAGACCCGGACACCAGCCTGTGCTCACCTATGAGCCTATCCCAGGCCCGGCTCCAGGAGGGGCCCCAGTATCCCTATTCCAGGACAGGTTCTCCTATCATCTAAGGGCCGTGTCATAGGGGGGCTACTGAGTTGCATTTTGTCTGGCCCCTCACCTGGGACCAATCTGCCTTGGGAAACCCGAACAGGAGCTGATGCTCCGGGCAGTATAGCTCCCAAGATCCCAGAGGCACGCTAACTCCTCCGCTATGATAAGGCAGCGATTCTCAGAGGACTGAATAAAATTAGCAATTCAAAAACAGCGAGAGATTCATATGAAATAATGTGACCTTAGCCTCATAAATCCCAGCTGGTTTACTGAGTGAACATCCACACTGTGTGCTCATAAATTTGCGCATGCATGTGCGCTATTATGGGGTGTGAAGTCATACCGGCGCGACCCTGATGTAAAGAGCAAGTATCACTAATCGCTGCTGATGACAAGCACCAGTTAATGCAATCACTGGTCTTGATTAATTCCCCAGGAAACATGGAGAGTCTAGAGCCCCTTCAAATCCTCATCCCACCAGATTATAAGTGTAATCACAAAACTGCTCCTGTGTTGCATTTAATGAATCAGAGTCAGGTTTTACACTGCAGCTGCGACCAGCATATGTTACCGCTACTCAAGCTTATCAGGCAACCGACAGAAACTTTGCACACAGAACCTGCCGTGTGGCCCGTACTCAGATTTGCCGCCTACTTGAGTATATTCCAAACCTAGACCTCCTTCAACCCACCAGATCATTGCCCAGCCTCATCTCTAACAGCCAACCCCATTCTATTTTTACAGTGGGGTAAAATATAAACAGTATGGTACAGTGTAAACGCAACACATTATTTACCCGTAATCTAAACCGTTTCTTCCACATCTATCTGGGTCACGGGGGAGCTGGAGCGCATCCCAGCCGACTATGTGTGAAAGGCATGAACCAAGACAGATCGCTAATCTATCGGAGGACGCGAACGCCGTTCGCTGGCACGCTCACAACTATCGGCAATTAAGAGACACCAATTTACCTAACATGCATGTTTCTGAGATGGGGGAAGCCCGGAAACCCTTGTGAACACAGAGAAACATGCAAACACCACTCAGAAAGGCCCCCGGCCATGTTCTTGCTGTGAAACGGCATGCTACCCCCTGCACCACCGCTAATTTATCACATAGGCTCTTGTTTGTGTGGTCAGCTAGAACTATACAGCGAAGCTCTTTGATCAATTGCGACTGGGCTGGCCTTAATTTAAAAAAAAAAAAGTCATGTGAAATTTACATTTTCACATGCATTTTTTATTTTCATACATGAATTAAAATATTCATAGGAAATGAGCATGTCACATGCGAACTAGTCATTATCCCATGCTTTTTTCACACTTGAAAGACTATATTCATCCACATATGAAAACAGATCACATTGTATCTTTTCATATTATCATTTTCAGATGTCGCAGACTTTACAAATACGTTTAAAAACTGCAATAAAGGGAGGTGAAAACAAAACATGCAACTTGAAATAACATACGTTATCTTTTATCACTCACATCTCATGAAGGTGTTTACAGCTCAAATGTACACACATACTTGGTTTTTTCCTTTTTCATTTACAGGAACACAGACTTACTGATTCCAGATCAGCTCTTATGGCCACATACTGCGCAAGAACACAGGCCCACTGATCCTGGATCAGCTCTTCTGGCCACATACTGAGCAAGAAAAAAACCCACTGATTCTGGGTCAACTCAAAGCTTAACACGCTAAATTGCTATCCTGCTTCACAGATCAGTTCTCAGCTCTAAGCCGGCCAGAGCTTGAACGATGATGCCCCACTGACTCCAGATCATCTCTTACCTGGATGTGCTGAGCTGGAACTTGGCCTCGCTGTTCCCTATGTTGCGCACGAGCAGGGTTTTCTGGGCGGGGTACTTGACAGGATTTAGTGGGAAGTGCAGATGGTCGGGGAAATCGAGGATCGCTCGAGCGCCGATCGCCCGAATAGGCACCTCAAACTTCTCTCTCTCTGTCACACAAATCAGCCTGTGAGCGTAATCCTGCCAGGGAGGTAAAGAAAATAGATTGATCGCAAATCAATGGATCGATTATCTGGCCAACCAATGAGCGGAAAGGGCACAAAATACAAAAAAAAAAAAAGTGTAAAGTTGGCCGCAACATTTATCACTGGAGAGGAACCCTATAGGAACATAAAACTGTGTTCACGGTCATGGGGAAAATAATTCATTTGTCATTAGCTTTTTGCTAAAAAACGTACACTGCCAGCCCAAAAAAAGCTGTATCAGCAAATAATTAAGAGCCTACAATTGAGTCATAATCACAGCGATGAATTCAGCTGGCAACAATTATTTTTGAGTTGCTTCTCATTTCTTAAACAACCAAGTCAAAAGACATATCCGGTGCACATTCCAAAGACATTACTGTATTTCAAGAGGGGCAAATTATTACCCTGCGTCAAGCAAAGAAAACAACTGAAGAGATTGCGGAATTCACTGGAATTGGGTTAAGAACTGTCCAACTCATCATTAAAACCTAAAACGATATTGGTCAACCATCAACTTTGTGACAGAAATGGGTCAGAAAAACGTAAGAATGATTATGATCAGAGATCACTAAAATGCTTGGTGATGTCTCATTGTAAGAAAATTGACATTAGAGCACATGGCTGTGTGTAAATGTGGAAGTAAGAGCATTTCCTCACGGGACAAGAACTAAAAGGATTAGGAAGAAAGAAGAAAGCTATTGGTTAATGAAGCTAATTAGGAAAAAAACAACTTCAATTTGCTGGAGAGCAGAGAGGTTGGATTTTGGAGCAATTAAAAAATGTCATATGGTATGATGAGTCCAGATTTACCCAGTTCTAGAGCAATGGGCAGGTCAGGGTATAAAAAAGGAAGCCCATGAGGTGATGCACTCCTCATGCATTACGCCCACTGTTCAAGCCTCTGGAGGCAGTGTTATGATCTGGGGTTGCTTCAGCTGGTTAGATCTAGGCTCAGCAACATTATGAAGAAATAAAATGAAGTCAACAGACAACCCGAATGTAGTGAATCACCAGGTTATGCCATCAAAGGATTATTTTTAAATCCCAGAAAGCACAGGCATGTTTTAGGATGACAATGTCAAGATTCATCAGGCTGAAATAGTGAAAGAGCTGTTTGACGAGTTTGAGGAATCATTCTCACACATTGAATTGGCCAATACAAAGTCCTGACCTTAACCAACTGAAAGTTTTTGAGATTTATAACAGAAGGCTTTACAGAGTGGTTTGACTCTCCTGAATTAATACAACTCTGGTTGGAAATAAATGTTGTAATATTCCAAAAGATTTTCAAAATAATGCCGTAAGGAATTTGCACCACGATCAAATCAAAGCTAAAGGCAGCCCATTAAAACAGTAGACGGTGTAACTTTTTGGGGTTTTTTTGTGGCTAGGCAGTGTACTTTCTGTGGTAGATTATTGTACCTCTAAGGGTACATTTCTAAAATATGTTCCTGGAATCATTCACACAAATGGAGAGCAATCACAGAATGAAATTCTATGTCAGAGAGACAGTAATGGCAAGATGAAAATTGATGGCAAAATCTTCGACAGCTGGATGAACTTTCATTTACGATGTAATAATTTTTGGCTATTGCCGTCTATCACTGCTATCGGGTCACATGCCAGTGTGAATAGGAGGGGGCACATTTCTCAAAATGAGGAGAGGCTTGTAGGAGACCGAGGGAAAGGATTACATTGGAATAAGCCAGAATTTCTTGAGTTTTTTTAATGTGTAAAACTTATATAGACGCACAATAACCAATCTCTTTTTTTGAAAACAGGTCTTTTTTCAAACGGTGCCTTCGGCCCACCAGTGTTCTATACAACACAGACAGATGACAATATGACAACTGATGCAAACATTGAGCAAACGAGTTGTGACATCAATTTCAGTGCCATCAGCTTTGTCCCAGCAGTCATTGCTTTTCCCTTTATGCTTTCTGTTGTGCGAATGACCCAGTATAGTAAAAATGTGCCCCAATTGTACCTTTAGTCCTTACAGCGTAACAGTGCAGGTATTTTCACTTATGTGCAGCATCTGTCATTATATGACTGACAGCTCATCTTCACGTCCCTTTGACCTAACAAAACTTACAAGGCCACACAGGCAAAAATTCAAATGAGAAATCCTTCACAGAGCTAGGCCTCAATGGACCAATAGCACAACACAAAATAATTCCCAGGGATAAAAGTGTTAAATAAGCACAGTTCGTATCAGTCTAATGGAGACCAAATGCACTCTACTACACTCCATCCACATTGATTGTACACTGGATGTTCTGCTGAACACAAACAGCTATAACAGACTAAAGAAGTTCTATACTGCGGACACCGCGGCTCTGAGGCCACCCTGGTTACTTTCTCGCATTCGCCGTATTTCTCTCGTGTTGATTTCCAGTGCTAATATATCAACTGTTTGGAGCACAAAAAGGTTAAGCGTATTTCTGACAAAAAAATGTGCTTTTTGTCAAATGAATGATGCTAAATTATACTGACCTAAAACATGATTATTAAACACAGCTACCAGCCAAAAAACTAGTACGTTGGATGCAAATAATATTTTTCACATTGTTTCAAAGTTTTACATTGCTCTTTCTCAAAACTTAAAAAATGCACTTAACCTTTTTGCGCTCTAATCAGTCGATATGATTAACTGAATGGCAAAAAAAGAGTTTAGACCAGCTAACCAACCCCCCCACAGTAATCCACCCCAGCCTAAGTTCTTGCCCATTGCATTTTTTAAAGTCCTGATTATATCCTTTGGGTGGAACAGCGAACTCAGTCAGATCTGATTAATGATCCCCCACACGGTGAGATGTCCGTTGTTAATTGAACTCAGACAACATGAGTCCAGCGTGGCCTGCATGCACTCTGAGTTGGTTCAATATCTGATGTTTTGCCTTGAGGTGTCCGAGAGCTCATCAGCTCCAACAATGAAGCACATCGCCAGCGGTCCTGCGTCTCTGTAGAGACTAATGTTACCTCAACCCCGAGGGACGCGGCGTACGCAGTGTGAGAGCCGGTCCAGGTGAAGAACTGTGTGCACATTTAAGTACACAGAGAGCTCAATAGCCAAAGTATCCAATGATATATAACAGCATGTCAAAAATGGCTCGGGGGGGAGGTGGGGTTTCGGTTTAAAACACACAGGAAAAGCTGTGTCTTTCATCACGAATGGTCCACCCTCTTAGTCAATAATTCCCTCCACACTGAAGAGTCGTGTTTCCAAGCAGGTTATAATGGGGGACTCCTCATTACTGAGGAAACGGAGGGGAGCAGATTAGCAGCCATCGTGGTAATCAAGGTGCTACAAAAGATGGCCAGTTATGCTGGGAGATGGAAGGGATTGAAACCGTCTCTCATCTTTTTAATTCTCCATTTCTCTCCCCCTCTCCCTCATCTGCTCTCTCTCCCTCTCTCTTTGGGTCTGTTTCTCACTCCATTACCATTCTATCCTCTCCCTCATTTCCAGTTTCTCTCTTCCCCTCTCATCTCATTTCTCCCCCTCCATTACGCACGAGCAGATCGATACTGAAATATCAATACTTACAATGTGGACATCTGCTCTTTCAGAACTGACACTCACTTAAATTTAATGAAACCAAATATTCTCTTTAAATGGATATTAATATTTATTTTAATAATGTTAAATGTGTGTCTGATCCTGAAAATGTGGATAAAGTGGAGAATAATTGTGCAGGAACCATTTCTCCACCTGCTTTCTACTTCTCATATACTCACAGAAACCCCAGGTGACACACGCATTCGGTCACATAATGAGACGGACAGAACGAGGGCACCATTAATGGTCTGCTACGTGGCAAACAGGAAGCAAAACAGTTAGTTCCATTCTCTAAGCAGTAATGAAGTAAACTGAGACATGTTGTGGCAACATCGCAAACATTCAGACAGGTGAAAATCAGCAACACACACGTGCGTGACAAATTACAGCACAGGCAAACAGATAAGTGGGAAGGAACACAGGCATATGACCCCACATCCAGCACCAAAACGAGACCAAGTTCTCAAAAAGCTGATTTCATAAATGAATCCAACTTCATGGTGGAAAACTTGGGCGAATTAGAAAAATCATTGGAGTGGCACTTTTACTTTTAAGCCTGGAATCCTCACCTGTACAATGGAACTGAGACTTATTCAGAAACACATTTTTTAATAATAAACAGCCATATCACCCACTCCTATGGTGCCTAGCAATCTCTGCGTGAATCTGACAGCTTGTCAGATCAGGTGCTGTATCTTCAAACCAGCTATACAAATAGCAACGCTGCCAAGTCGTAAGATGCCATTGATTGGAAGACTCCAGTATTCCTTTCAAAAATATCGACGCATGGCCGCGAGGCGATTGCTGTAGGTCAGAACATTCACCTCCTGCATTACTAGGAGGAGAAAATTAGGATGTAGGAGAGGGGGAGGAAGCTGGTATGCTGTTCCTGAAAAGAGGCAATTCAGTGAGCGCTCGCCAAAACACGCGCGTGCCCACTGAAGCGGAAATCTCCACTGATCAATACGTGGCCAGGCAGACCGGCCTATTCAAGCTGGGTACTCCATCAGAATCACAACTTTTATCCTCGCTAACTAGATCATCGAGTTACATCAGCACAGAACACAGCTGAGAATAACGTGAGGTCGGAGGGTGGGATGACGGGGTATCAGTGACGAAAGAGGAACCCGGCTGTTAAGAGTGGCACGACCTGCTGTTCTGCTCATGTGGCGTGACCCGTTTAGTTTTGTTTTGTGAATATTTTAGCGCATCAGCCCTCTCGTCAGACGCTAGACAGGGTAGAGAGTTCAGAAAGAGAAAAGAGAAAGTTCAGTTGTCATTAAAACCTCTTCCACGCGGGATTTTCAGTGCTGTGTCTCTGGTGAAATAAAAGGCCTTCAGTAACCTCACCTTAAAATGAATATTAACCCCTTTACGCAGAATACAAATAACACCTATTTTTTACTGTTGTGCATGAGCCCATTCAAAGCTTTATAACTCAGTATTTGTGTCACAGAGACTGCGGAAAATTATTCCAGTGAAGCTAGACATTTGGAAATTCACTTACAGAATTATTTAGCAATTAAATTTCCGAATTTATAGACGCCGGCGTCTAAATCGGCGCAGAGGGGTTAACTCCAAACCAGTTCCAATTTACTTTTCCTAATTAGCAGAGAGAAGGAACACACACCGGTGTTGGAGGGGTGCAGACCATTGTGAAAATACAAATGTGAGAAAGGGCAGTCATGCTCTCATAGCAACGATGTGATAATAATTAATTTAATAAATTGGTTTTGATGTAAGTCTTCTTCAGATTATTGAATCATCCCTCAATGCCCTGAAGAAGATTTATGTCAAAACGTTGGTTATTTTATAAATTAATTATTTTCGCATCATGGCTGTGACAGTGCAAGTGCTCTTCTTCAAATCTAATCAGCGACCAGATGTTAATTTGCTCATTTGCTGAGATTAATCAGTAGAATGAACTGCCAATTTGCTTTTACCTGACGTTGTTGTTCATTCCTGCAAAAAGTTATCAGGCATTTTCCCAGTTATCAGGCATTTTCAAAATTGCAGTAGCTCATAAAACAGCACTATTTGTTTGCTAAGCTTATAAGTGATGTTGTTTCGCGCCAATTTTTGTAATTCAATATGCTTTAGTAGATGTTTCTTTTTAACACTGAAAACATTTTGAGCAAGATATGTGCCATCTTAAAATAACTAAACTGCCGAAAAAAAAACGCTAAAATGGGATATGGAGTTCAGAGTAACCTCACAGTTCTTATAAAGCTTAATATGACCAAATTCCATCATGGGGCGTGTATGCAAAGTGTTCCATTTATTTTTCTCTAAACACCCGTTCATACCTGAACCTGTCTTAAAATGAGAAACAACTTTCGCACAAAACCAATGTTAAATAACAGAATTATCAATATACGAGTCCAGATATTATGACTTGGATTGGATCGCCAATAAACATCATAGAAGAAGAACACCTTCATTTGATTATTGGCCGCGGGCAAACCAGTTTACTTTCTTCATATCGTTTGGCTAAAACACCACAATAGGGCTTTGAATCCTTGAATTTCCATAGAAAATCCCTTAATATAAAAAGCATGATGCCTGAATAACTAAGATAAAGAAATACAATGCAAAACGCAGCAGAACTGGCAAGGATGGAATCAGATTATGACTTGCAGTCAAGCAGGTTCACTGTGTTATGATGTAAGTTCTGAGCATGTGCAGTAATCGAGATACGGCTCCTTTAATTAAGCTTCCTTTGTGATACATACAGGCCACCGTACCCCTCCGCCCCTGTGCTTTGTGGTGCATACAGGCCACCATACCTCTCTGCTCCATACAAACCACCACACCTCACTCACTGCCCCTGTACCGTTTGTCATATACGAACCACCATACTCCTCTGTCTCATACAGGCCCTCTGGCCCTAAACTGTGTGTCCTTTTCCAGCTTCCATACCTTGTTCTCCGGTGGAGTGAAGAGGATGGTGAAGGTAGACGCCATGCCAGGAGCCACCTTATTGCACACATCCAGGGGGCTGACCACTTTGAAGTACAAGGAGCCTTCGTCCACTACCTTGACCAGACGAGGGATCTGGGGACAAAACGAAAACAAGCGCGTCAAAGGCTGCAACTGACTCTCTTACTGCTTTTTGATGCTGCACAGTTTTTCACCAGCTGCCCTGAGGTACAGTCAACAAGTGCAGCTGCCAAGAATACCATCTGTTCGGGGAAATGATAATTGTCTGAAGGGCCCTGAACAAAAGGGTTGGTCCTCACTCCTCTCCTTTCTCACAATCACACCTGGGGTGACCTCTGCTCATCAATGAAGCACTCTGAGTATGCGGTAACACACAATTCTAAATAAGGCACCAGTGTACTGAAGCAACTAATGTGGAAATATCGCTACATTACTTAAGGAAGCGTACTGTGTAAAATGCCTTTTCCCCGTTCAGTCCACCAGTACAAAAAAAAAAAAATCACAGAGAAGGGTGACTTTGATGGCATCCCAATTTAGCCATTAAACCGCCCTTCTCCACTTCAACCACTGACACAGGATGTTTGAAATTCTGGCTGCTTTCTACATCACAAAAAAACTTCCTCTGCATAGTTCACTCCTCCCAGCCCGCTCTGTGTGCCCTCCCTTTGTGTCCTCACTTTGCTCGAATTCTGGTTGCAAGGAGTAAGATAACAGTAAGAGTGTATTTTCTCTACCAACAGCTAAAGGCACCAAGACACTCTTGCTCGATTTTATTTTCAATAACAGCATTCTGCCTGAGGTTAACACACGTGTGCCTCCAATTTTGCAACAGATGGTGTTTACAACGAAGGCTAGTACAAAGCCAGATTATTACTGAAGGACCCTCTGTTTCAAGTGTCCCTGAAGGAACTGCAGACCTGGAATTTCCAAGTATTTCTGATTTCTGTTCATTTTTAAGCTAAATTACAGGTGTAAGCTACTTTAACTTGTTTTGAGACTACATGCTGCCACTGGCAATGAAAATTATGCTGCTTTCACATGGAAAACTGCAGATAATACATGGGTCTTGCCCATCATGACTTCTACATTGCCATGTAGCATCTACTATTTGGGTGCTTGATCTTATTTACCTCGATTTACCATTGACTCACTTTATCCGTATTTAGCAACTGTTGCTAACTTAGGAGATTTTGATGTATTAATCGCTATCTGTTGATAAATGTTGTAGGGGGCCAGTAACTGTGCTTGTTGGCTTTTTTTTTTGTGCCCTCCCCATAGTCAGCCAATCAGAGCAGAGCTCATTATCATAGAGTGGATGTCCGCTCGAGACAGAGTTTTTTGAAGAGAGAAAATGCAAGCCATCGTATGGCCCAGAAATGGAATGAGATCTTGCAATGAGATCAGAGCCTTCACGAGAATCTTGTTCCAATCACTCTATTTTTCACAAGGTTCTGACCTTCTCTTACTAACTTTTCTGCTTTATGCTCCATTCATCAGGGAGAAAAAATATGAAAAGGGAGAGAAGATTGGGGGGATCACAGAGCAGCGAATGAGTGAAATCAAACATCCTCGCTCCTTCAAATTTCCGTTACAGACAGCGGATCCATTATTTATATGTCATGCATTTTAGACAGTTTTACTTCAGCAAGGATTGGTTTTCATGTTCTCTGCTCCAGTTACTGTGGGAACACCTCTTATTCCTTTTTTCCCATAACATATTAAAATATCCAAACTGATTACGGTCCTTCATTGATTTCCAGATTAGGCGCAAAATAGGAAAAAAGAAAAAACAAAAAAGTGATCGGAATGGACCCAACATCACCAAGCCACTGATGAACACTGAAACTCCACCTGATGCAACAAACTGGAGCTCCGACTCTGTGAAACACTGGAGCTCCTCCTAGTTCTCCGCACTGGATATCCTCCACCACTGAAGGTCCTCCAGCCGCCATACACTGGAGTTCGTCTCACTGTGATACTCTGGTGGTTCTCTCACTGCTACACACTGGAGTTCCCCTAGTTCTCCGCATTGGATCTCCTCCACCACTGGAGCTCCTCTTAGTTCTCCACACTGGATCTCCTCCACCATTGAAGGTCCTCCTACTGCCATACACTGGAGTTCGTCTCCGTGTGACACACTGGTGGTTCTCTCACTGCTACACACTGGAGCTCCATCCACTGCTCTGCACTGGAAAGCTCTTGCCACTGCTCCACGTGTGATCTAAGCCCCTGCCCCACCCTTTTAGCAACACTATGTAGGACTCTCTTCCTAAAATCAGTCCTTGAGGTCCAAGAACTGCGGCTTTTCCACCCTCTCTTTACCTAGGAGTCAGGTGTCTAGCCCGTCTGGCTAACTGGCAGCACTTGCTAACTGTCTAGCGACTCTCCAGTTAGGAAAGAAAACCAGGGACAGATTTGGATTCAGGAGTTAGACTTCCGGATCCCTAATGTAGGAGGAATGGATGTGTCAGCCAGCACATCTACAGTGCACCACTGCTTCATTAAGTCCACTGATGGATGAGACAGGATTTAATCTGGATACTCTGTGAAACAGCTGTTATCACAACCACCCCCCCCACCTAAGACATGCGTATCACTCAATGGGAATCCGTATGAGACGATTCTCACTCCTTCCGGCCAGGTGTCTCTGAATTATGGCACACTGGGCATGAAGAGCAATATGAGAGAATTAAGGTCCCGTCTGGTTCCTCACACCAATTACCCCAGCAGCTGTCTGAAAGGTCAGCCGCTCAGAGGAGCATGAGGTGCTAAATTGCTCAGGACAAGCACTTAATGGGGCTTAATGGGGCTTTTCCACCCAGTTAATACACCCTGGTACATTAGACGCGACGGCATGTCCCGCTGGAACATGAGCGGCCAGCTGTGGGCTCCTGGGTAATCCACACACATTCACTCACATGCTGGTTTAGCCCCCAGTGTAGCCACAATATAAGATTACTGCAACTTTTTTGGCCCGAAACCCTACATTGCTCCGGGGGGTATTGGCTCCTGCTTAGTCCAATCAACTGTAAGCTGCTTCAAAGAAAAAAAAAAACGGCACCTGCTAAGGAACTGTAATATAACCTGCTAACTATTTGTTTCACAGCAATGGCCGGCAAGCTTAGCCAACCCAGCTAACTGCTGCGAGGGAAATGACCACACAGGAGTTGAAGTTTGGAGAACCGTGGGGACAAGGGTGTCGGAAGAGAGAAAAAACAAGGGTTTAATTTTCTGCGGGAACCAGGAGTGGGAAGTTTGTGTCGCACACATGTGGAAGGACAACAACAAAACTGAGAGCCAAGAGATTTCAAAGAGAGTTGCGAACCTCCCTCAGCTGTTTGCCCTTTTAAACATTGTTCAAAGTTTTCTCCATTTGTAAATAATGCCTCTCACCGCAGTTTTCTGGGGTCCCAGAGCCTTAGAACTGGCTTTGTAACCCTTTCCTGACTGATTGGTGTCAATGACTTTGTTCTTTGTTCTCATCTGTTCTTAAATTTCTTTACAGAATCACATGCTGCTTTTTGCCTACTTCACATTGTTATATTTAAGTGAGGTTCACAAACTTTAGATTCA
Organism: Gymnothorax javanicus; assembly: GCA_029692085.1. Lineage (NCBI taxonomy): Eukaryota > Metazoa > Chordata > Actinopteri > Anguilliformes > Muraenidae > Gymnothorax > Gymnothorax javanicus. The sequence goes on along the minus strand of CM056209.1, from coordinate 9,321,902 downwards.
GCAACACTGGCAGTAATCATACGTGGATGTGTCCACTGAAATTATACCAAATTATCACTTAAATTGCCTGATTTAGTCATAAAGGGGGCAATTATTCTTTCCACATAGGGCCAGGCAGGGCTGGATAGCTTTTTCCCTTCAATAAATAAGATCATTTAAAAGCTGCAATTTGTCTGCACTTGGGTTATCTTTGTTTAATATTAAAATTAGTTTAATGATCTGAAACATTTCAGATGTGACAAATATGCAAAAATAGAAGAAATTGGGAAGGAGGTAAATACTTTTCACACCACTGTTCCAGAAAGTTTGTGACAGCAGACACTGCTGATGAAAAGCAGAATAGTGGCCCAGATAAGCGTTATCCCAAAAATCAAATCAAATTTAAAAAAAGAATGAAAAGATGGTGTATTGTTCAGATATGATGATGACAGAAAATAGAATTCTACTTTGTATAAACAATCTAGGCATTCCATTGCCCAAATATGGTAAAAGAAACCCTCATAGCCCAAAATGAATAAAATCCATTGAAAAAAAAACACACATTTCACTGCAAGCTCTGTCTCACTGGTTTCTTCACAGATGCTCAGCTTCTATTCTTACCTGAGTTCAGTTAATCATTAAAATAATGTTCCTCACTGATGAAGAGGTACTTGGGACAGGAAAAGAAATATTCTCTGATTACCCAGAGTTCAATGGGTACTGTTAATATGTGCCTTTGACAGGGATCTTACCCACACTAGAAATTCTGCGAGGGAGTCTGTCCGGTAAATTGTGTATTGTGCTTTTGATTTTGTTTTGCTAAAGCCAGCTGTAATGTGTTGTCCAGATTCATGTCATCTAATAATACCTTAAATATGACCACAGTGTTTCTATTCCGCGTAGTAAGCTGCTGTACATTAGTTTTTCATGCTCAGATGCCCAAGGGGGTCCTCCTCTGCACAGAGATGGCTGGTCCTCTGTCGAGTGGGAGCTCTAGTCTATGTGACTCATTCTTTACTTTACTCCCTGGGTTCTGGTTGCACACACTCTCATTCTCTCAGCGATATTCAGAAAAATAAAACATAAATGTGAATAAATTAAAAAGCTCAAAAATATTTTCTCCATTTCTCTTCTCCACTGTATCTCACTCTGTTTCACCGTCTATCTCTCCTTCTCTGCCACTCACTGTTTCTCTTTCACTTTCATACTCTCTCCCTCTCTTTTCCTGTCTCTCACTGCCCTGTTTCTTTTGCACTCGTTCTCTCCTCCTCTCCCTGTCCCTCTGTCCCTCTTTCTCCCTCTTTCACACTCTTTCCCTCCCATTCCCTTCCTCTCTTTCACTCTCCCTCCAATTCCTTCTCTGTCTATCCCTCTACCACTTAGTCTCCCTCTCTCCTTGGTTTTCCCTCTCACATTCTCCCTCCTTTTCTATCACTCCCTCCCATCTCTCTCCCCTTTCTCCCTCCCTCCCTCTCTCCCTCCCATGATCTCTCTCTCCCTCCCTCCCCCATCTCTATCTCCCCCTCCGCCTCTCTCTTTCTTTCTCCCTCTCTCTCTTTCTATCCCTCTCTTCCTTCCTTCCTACCTCTCTCCCTCCCTCCCTCTCCCCACTCTCCCTCCCTCCCCCCATCTCTCTCTCTCCCTCCCTCTCTCTCTCTCCCTCCCTCCCTCTCCCCCACTCTCTCTTCCTCCCCTCTCTCTCTCTCTCTCTCCCTCTGCAGTAATTACAGGCTTGTTCCTAATTGAGTTGACAGTGGGGCAGGACAGAAAGGGGGGGAGGGGTGCTTTAATCTCATTCCACAGTCGGCTCTAATGATGTGTTTCCAGCCAATGGGGAGGAGTGAATCGTGACACACACACACACAAACACACATGTTCTCTTTCTCTCCCTGCTCTCTGTTCCAGAACAAAACTCACTCAGCTGACAGCATTTCGTACACTATCACACCAGGAGAATCCACGGGCGCCTGGGTGATGTTTCCCTGATAATTAGCTTCTTGTAATCACAGTTTGGTACGCATATATACCCCTCTTGTGGTATGAAAGCAGCACATTAATAAACTGCCCAAAAATAAATTGAAAAACACCAAATTTACATTTTTCTGGGCCACTACAAATATAGCATATGTACAAACACAGTGCATTTTAGAGTATATAATTAAATATTAAGCAGTGTATTTCTCAGTACAAATGACAACGTGATAAAATAGTACCTTACAAGGGACATGTTATTATTTCACTAATAAGTTAACCTCTTGTGCAGAAATCATTGATGAGACATTAAATGTGAAAAATATTACCCCCCCCCAAAAAAAAACTAAAACTATAGAATGAAAAGAGTCGTTGGACTGGATTTCTCTGCATGTGGAAAAAATCCTGCAAATGGAGCGCAATGTTTTTTTATTTCTTTTGAATGTTGTTTTCACTGCTTGTGACCAGTCATAAGAAAAAAAACTGGATACTGGATGACAGATGAGGGCTTTTTCCGCAATTGCTCTCAGGTCTCTGATGGTGTCTAATGCCTGTGTGAATTCCCACTGGGGACCACAATGCAGGAACCTGTCAATGCTACTGAGTGTGTGCGTGTGTGTGCGCGCGTGTGTGTGTGTGTGTGTGTGTGTGTGTGTGTGTCTCGCTGGGAGCGTGCGATGGAGCACTCCGCATGTAATGAACCCCACAGCAGAAAAAAACCAAATGAAAAAATCAATGAATAAACAGAGAGAGAGAGGTATGAGATTGCCCCCCTGTTCATTTGTACGGGTACAGTAATGACTGAGCAGCAAACGTTTTCACATGGGGAGAAATCTATTCAACCCAATCACAAAACTTTAAAATGTTTTGAAAAGTTCCAAACCCTAAGGTCAGGAAGTTGCTTTAATCAATCCACTTAACATCACTGTTCTGTGTTGTTTGGGGGTGGGTACAGGGGCGGTTGGGATTTGTTCAGTAATATGGAAATAATGTGATCGCCTCATCGCTGTAGCGCCCCCTGGAGTCTCCTGATATATTTATGATAGTAACCCCAGGAGGCAGGGACGGTCAGAACAGCTTAGTCACGCCCGGTTTAATTGCTCGTTACAGGCCCTCACCTGGACTCAGCAGAAAAGCTGTCGACAGTCAGGCCCGCACAGCTCCCCGGCTTGCAATTAACAGGGGGAGGAGGGCATGTCAGGCGCATTGGAAAATCTCGCCCCCTGTCCAATTACTGCACCTGAGGACGGGTGACTGCGACCTCCCACCATCCCCAGCAATGGCGACCTCTCCAACTGGCAATCCTCCAATCCTGACCCTCATCTCCCCAGCGACCCACTGAATCTTCCACAAGCCCCAGGACCATCCTCCTCCTCACTCTCGCCCGGCTCCCGTCCTGCCTCACCTTATCATTGTTCCGAAGCACCAGCGGGACCTCGTAGGTCTCAGAGGGGGAGAAGTTCTGGAAAACGATCTCCGATGGGAAAGGTTGAAACATGGGCCGGTCTATATCCACGGATGAAAACTGTGAGAGAGAGAGAGAGCGATTATCGTTTACCCATACCGAGGTATTGTGGTTTCACAGGGAGAAAGGCCCTGCAGAATACACTATTATTCAGCTCGGGGGAGGGGCGCAGGGGAGCGAGGAGCTCGATGAAATGAAGGTATTATATAACGGCTTAAAATTGTGCCCGGAAAGATCTGCCAACCGAAAGATGATTAGCGCACAGCAAACACTGAATAGGACTTTGATTTCTGACTCCTAATTACAATCAGCAGCAGAAAACTGTCTGGCTGGTTTCTCCCACAACTCTCCTGTTCAATATCGCTGTGATTAGTGAAAAGAAAGAGGAAAAAAGGGTATGTCGATATCTTTTCTCCGTGGATGGAGGGCTTGTGACAAATTGTCTGTCCGGAAGTTTCTTAATACAAGTTTCAGTGTTAATCAATCTTATCAGGTTCCATCTGCTGCTGTTGGGTCTGTGTGTGTGTGTTTGTTTATGGGGTTTGTGTGTCTGTGTGTGAGTGTGTGCATTTAGGGGCCAAGCAAGTAAACGTGTATGCGCGTGTACGCGTTGCGGGACCATGCAATGGAGTGCGTGTGTACGCGTGTGCGAGTGTGTGGGGCGTGTGTCTGTCTCCGCATTTGCCTGTGAGTGATGGTGCGTGTGCCTGAGTGTGAGTGTGTGCTTCGGGGGGATGTCTAGGTGTGTTTGTGTGTGCTCGTTCACGCTTATGTAGTGAAGGGGAAGATAACGTCAACAGGCCTCAGGATGAGAAAGAACCCAAAATGGCACCACCCACTCCCTCCTCACCTCTTCTGTTCCATCTCTCTCCCCCCTTCATCACCCCCTCCATCCACTGATGTTGTTCCATTTCACCAAAACAGTCTGCGTACACTACAAGCCAAACTATTACAAACACCCTGCATTTTTTCAGAATTTGGCTGTTTTTTCTTTACTGAAAGTATATTTTCAGCAACAACAAAAAACAGAATACCATAGAAACATATCTTAACTAGAAATGTGCAAAATTATTTGCTAAGAGATATACATATTCAAATGAGACTTTCCACAGAGTACCCTCCCTTAGCCTTGATTACAGCTTGGAATATCCTGGGCATTCTTTCCAGCAGTTTAAGGAGAGAACTTCCTGGTAACTCATTCCAGGCATTCAAGAGTTCCTTCATGAGCTCTTTTGAACTTGATGGGCACACTTCTCGAACCGCCTGGTCAAGTTTATCCCACAGCAACTCAATGGGTGACAAATCTGGTGACTGTGGGAGCCACACCATCTTCTGAGGCACTCCTGCTTCTTCCTTTTTGTCCAAATATCTTTGGCACAGCTTGGAGGAGTGCTTGGTGTCATTGTCCTGCTGAAGCACTAAGTTCTGACCCACTAGTCTTTGCCCAGAGGGCAAAGTATGCCGGTATTAAGGTTTGCTAAGAACAAAGTACAACCAGCTTGACCAACAAGTTTTACAAAAAAATCATTATTTGCTAAGCTATTAACCCATGTCTGTGGGGCTCTAATCCAAGCTAAGGAGGAATACATGCTGAAACCTGAATTTCAAGATGTACAGCTGTTAGCAAGCAACATTTTAAGTGTCCCTTTGTCATTATGTGTGCCTTTGTTGCGCAAAATTAACCTTAAGATGACGAAAACCAGCCAAATTCAGTCTTGTATTAACTTGAATCCCTTTTATTGCCCAGTATAATTAACTCTCCTAGCTCTATTTCCAGCAGATGATGGAAAATATTGTGCCAGATATAACGGTAACAGAGCCAGCATGACCGTCCTCTCTTTAACGTCATTTCCTTAATTGTAGGTATGTGGGGGGGGCAGCCTGAATCAGTTTGTGATTAAGTAACCTTATCGGCACAAGAATGTCTCCTCCTCTCGCTCTGAAAATACAAACATGCCTGTTCAAACTTACATTTGCAACAGCAAATACAGTGCGGGAGGAGGAGAAGAGGATAAAAAGGTGAAGAAGACAGGAGCGGAGAGACAGAGAAGAAGAGAGAAATAATGATGGGGAGGAAAGGGACATGCAAAAGAGGAGAGAAGAGAGAAATCGCAACTGGAGTGAGAGAAAGGGAAGGAAGAGAAGAAACAATTAAAGAGACGTCACTCTTCCACTTCCCTCCCTATTTAATTAATCACATGCGGCCCAGAGTGTCAGCATCTCCGGCTGCCAGACCTTCACAGCTGACCCAAATCTCGTCGCGGAGAGGGCGAGACAGAGATGGCCAGATTGTATATCAAGTGCCAGAGCAGGGGGTCGACTCTATTTCAATGAAGACGGTTCAGGAAATTACTTGAAATTTAATTCCCTTGCAGCAAAATCCTCACGGAGTGTTTTTGCCATCTCACAGAATTCCTGTAGTGAATTCAAATGTGCTCACTGAAATGACCCGAGTGAAATTAATTGACAATGAAACTGCCAACCAAGCTCATTTTCTATTCACATGTTAATTGACAACGGTGGCCGCAGCCAAAAATTTCCCGTTAAAGTCAATAGCTGTCACAAAAGACTTCATACCGCACAGATTATTTACAGCAGTAACCGCCCGTATTAAGGACAGTTCTGTTAAACAACTAGCTATCTGATGTTCAGCTAGCACAGCTAATTAATGAGCCGCAGATTTTCTTATGCTGGTCGATAAATGTGGCAAAGAAAGAAGAACTAGGGCTTCTGCCAGAAGTAATATTGAATACTCTGGTGAATTACAGTTTGTTTGAAAACAGCATGATCTTCCTTTTCATCGGCGTATAATGACAGAGCGTGTGACAGGGAAGTGACAAGTATTACAATGTGCGATTGCTTCTTCTTTTAGGGTTGGGTAGGGTTCCTATTACGGTATTATTTCTATCCAAGAGACAATTTAACTAATGTGAGAGATAAACATGAGAGCATTGTTATTTCAAGCATGCAGACCCACAGAAAGTGAACCAATATTTTTATTTCCTATTAGTAATAATCTGTCCTGAAATATTCTTACAGCAGACAGCTGCAATTGCGAAATATTTATTTAGCGATAGACCACAAAGCTGAGATGTAACAATACAGCGAGAGCAACACGGACAGCAATAACTTATGAGAAGTGCTGTCAAACAGTCAGAACAAACAGAGATAATAGTCCCAGGAGAACTGCGGATATATGCAAATCAGCTTCCCTCATTTCCTATTCATATCTAAATTAAATGGCACACAGTAAGGATCCTAACAGCAGGTTTCTTCCTGAATTCTTCTTATAAACTAGCACTAAATGTGTGCGCCTTTTTGAAAATGCACATACAATTTAAACGTAGCTAGGATTTCAGAAGTGTTAGCATGAAAAGCATATTCTTGATGTTTTTTTAGTGTATATGTTTGTTGGTGCACACGCACGCGCGTGTGTGTGTGTGTGTGCGCGCATGTGTGGAAAATAAGGCAATACATCTGAACATATCAGCATGTGTAACTTCACCTTCTGGTGAGTGGTCTCGCTCATATCCAACAACTCAAGAACACGAGGAAGGTGCATCCGGTGCGTGTTGGCCAGTCGCTCCTCTGTGGACTGGGACATCTCCTGTGCAAACATGGATGGAGTCAGCTGCAACCGAAAGGAAATTAAACTGGTTAATTTAGCCACTTGTGAGTGACAGCAAGATAAATCTGCATACAGCTTTGACAAAAAAATATCCAGTGCTGCCAGGCATAACAGCAAGCCAAGGAAGTACTGAGCCGTGAAAAGGTATTTGCCCCCTTCCTGATATCTTCTATTTTCATCACACTTAATTGTTTTAGATCCTCAGACGAAATTTACAGCACGACAAACAAAACCTAAATCTACATTAAATTGAGAATTGTGGAAATTTACACAGGCACACCCAGGCTTAGTAACAGAGCCCACTAGAGTCCATGACCCCCCACCCCCTCATTAAAATCGAGACATCACTTTAATGGAACATCTCAGAAATTCAAGGAAGGTTAAAATGTATCGACAAGCAGCACACTAAGCCACAATCAAAATAAATTCAAGAAGAGATGAAAAGTTCTGTAACAATATCTTTGGATAGATGAAGCTAAGATCAACCTATACCCGAATGATAGAAAGAGTATAGAAAAGGTAAGGAACAGCTCACAATCCAAAATGTACCACATCATCCATAAGACATGGTGGAGGCAGTGTTTTGGCGTGGGAATGTGTATGGCTGCTAGTGAAGCTGGGTCACTAGTGTTTACTGGTGACATGACAGCTGAAAAAAAGTTTCAGGTGGAATAATTGAGTATGTAGGCCTCCACTATTTGCGCAGATTTTGCCAAATTCACTAAAACTGATTTATGGCACTGCACAGTACAAATGGACAATGACTCAAAACATACTGTGAAAGGAACCGAGGAGCTCTTCAAGGCAATGAAGTGGAATGTTCTTTGATGACCAGGTAAGTCAATTGACCTTGATTCAATTGAACCAGGATTTTACTGGCTTAAAACAAAACCGAAGGCAGAAAGGCCAAGCAGAAACTGAAAACAACAGCAGTAACAGCCTGGGAAAGCATCACAAGGCAGGAGACCCTGCATTTGGTAAATTTCCATGGGTTCCAAACTTTAGGCAGAAATTCACTGCCAAAACATTTTCTGAGCCCCTAAAAACGGGGGATGAATGAATAAAAATTCATACACCAGTTTCACACAATATTTTTTGAACCACTCGATTTAAAGCAGTGAGTCTGAACTTAATTCACAACCTGATTGCTTCATTTCCAGCTTATTATTGTAACATAGGGCAAAATGATGAAAATCGTGCCTCTACCCAAATTCTTACAGACCAAAATATTTGTCTTGGATTGCCTTTTGCAGCCAAAAAATGAAATAAGAATTTAAAGCAGCTGATTTTCCAACCCACTTCTCTCCCTATAACGAATTGGTCCTTATCAAAGTCAGTTAAGTCTAAACACCTGGATGTTTCTCTTGCATCCAAAATGTCAACTGTGAGACCCAAGTGTTCAAGTGACATCTTCATATATCCCAGACCGAGACATGCACCGATTTTATGAGATAATCAATGATCTTTGCTTCATCTGCCAGTGATTATAAGGCTTATTGGTGCCTTCAGAAATACAATACTGTTATCCATCACTTAGTTTGGATGGATAAAAGCATCCGCAAAATAAATGTCATGTCATTTTAGTTTGTGTATGTGAAGAATAACTACTGCCCATACAAATTTCTTCAGGGTAAAGGAATAGGGGATACTGGGGTCCGATGATCCATGGGGACCAATGAGCCATATCTCTATTTCGCGATCAATCGATGCCAAAGGTGTTTAAAATAGGCAAAATAGTGATATGGTTCATTTATTCCCATGACTCATCAGACAAGGGTCAAATATTTTGCCTATTTTAAGCAGCTCTGTCATCGATTGATCGCAAAATACTGACATGGCTCATTGGTCCCCATGGCTCATCGGATCCCAGTCTCCCCTGTTTCAGAAGCAGCACCGTTTTTGTTTAATCAGGTACGAGGTGAAATCCTTCTGCGAATAAAAAGGAACACTGAAACACACAGTGCCGAGGGTTCAACTTACTCTGATGGATTGATCTTCATGTTTGACGAGTTTGGGATTCCGTGGTGCTACCACTTTGCTCTTAAACCCCTCTTGGATTTTTGGGGGCAAGTTCTGAAGAGCATTGGACGCCACTTGCATTTTAAAGGTCGGCATTCTGATGTCGTTTTAGGTTACCTCATCTGGGAATATAAATGAAAGAACCTGAAACCCCAATACCAAGTACCCCATTTTCAGTACCCCATATTCACACCGTGCGAATAACGCGTCATCCTGAATGTTTGTCTTTGTATGAAAACTTACTTTATTTGCTGCATAATAGTTAACATGATAGTTAAACGAGGTTAGGCTATGCAACTCTACGTGAACACGAAATAACCATCGCACAGTTGGCAAATTTTTTAGAAGGGTCACTGATGAGTGATTCGGCTTACATCAGTGCTTTCACAATAATCAGTTATTTCACATCTGGGAAAGTAAAAATAATTTCACCTCAACTCACGCACACATGGCACCACAGTTTCCGATCGTGCAATCAATAAACATATTGTTTGGGTAATTAAATTAACTTAACCATCTCGGCTACAATATACAGATACTTCAGGTGTGTTATCAGGTGGATAACGTTTGCCAGGTGCAACAGCTAACCTTTGGATTTCTTTACCGCGTTTTAAGAACATATTGAATGAATAGCAAATATACTTCAGTTTGTAGAGTAAGCACCAATGCAAAATCAGGTCCTCGCTATTAAGGAAAGATACTTACAAAGGTTTTCTTTCTAGCTAATCGTTGCTCTTTTTTTTCGAGAGTTTTTACATCAGTGCGTTTCTTTCATTGTCTCACTGAGTTTGACGGTTGCCATGGCACTGCGCCTGCATGGAGCGTTTCAGTAAACCGGCTGGTGTTAGGACCCTGGGTAGCTATGCTCTCTATCGGTGCGCCCAGAGTTTTCAGAAGCCGAGAACCAACTTTGATGACAAAATATGGTTCCGATTTCAGAAAAAAATTGTTATGATGGTGGTGCATCGCTCACTGTTGAGCGAGCGTCGACACAATTCCTAATTTAAAGAAAATGAGCGCTGATGACTTTCTGTAGTACGCTCATCTAAAGTCAGAAATTTTGGACTAAAGCCGCTTTCACACTGGACGCGAAACGAATTTTTCGCACGACAGATTACATTCAAAGTCAATGCAAAGATTCGCGTTTGCGTTGACTTTGAATGTAATCTTTCGAGCGAAAAATTCGCTTCGCGTCCAGTGTGAAAGCAGCTCAAGTTAACTCAACGAGCAATGTTCACTGATGCCTTGCGTGTGTGCTTAACGGGCGTCATGTTATAGGACATCATTCTTCACTGTTAAAGAAAAAAAATGTTAGTCCGACGATATATTGCCTTGAACTTAGGCTTGCTTTGTATTTTGTGTATGATTAATCGTTAAAATACTTAATATGCAAATACAACTCGTAATTAGTGTGCGTTTCGCATAGTTCTGCGGACTGCTCCTGAGTCAGCTTGTCATTTGTTTTCAATGTATTTGGATCGGGGTTAACGTATTCAAAAGAACTGATCCTGGATCGGCTCTTTGGAGTTGACATTGCATCCTCCTCTATCTATGTGGTGTTAACGTCACTGATTGTTTTGGTGGTGCATGCCTTGCAGCAATTAATTATACCTCGCTGGGTATTAGCCCTTGGTAGCCTGCCTGATTAACATGAGTAACATTAGAGCTGGGTAATTATACGTTAACAGCCTATTGGGTAATCAACTCACAAATGACCACTTATATCTAGTGCAATGTGGCTAGCTATATCAGCTACCCAACCTGTGCTAGCCAGGAAGCTAGCTTAGTTGTGTAGGCCAAATGTAACGCCTCGGACTTTCCTAGCGAGGTAATCCCTCTTTGGAAGACCACTACCGTGAGCAGTGCTGGGTGCTTAAAGTAAGATGGCAAACGTTAAATGCATTTGCACAGATTGATGGTTGTTCGCGATTTAGAATCTAGCAAGTAACTTCGCTGATGCATTGTCGATTTTGGGTCGCTTCGGTTTCTTACATTGAGTTAAACCTGTTTGTGTTAGTTGTTAGCCAAGTAGCTAGCTAGCTAACCCAATTTTCCGCAATGACGTCTTACTGAAGACTGTTTGTAATTTTTGTTGTCACAATCTGCTCATTTATTTGTTGAATTTGGAAAGTGGCAGCATCCCCCGACTAATTTAGTTTCCTTGCCCGTGAAACGTATTTAGTTCTTTTGATGAATTATTTAGCCCCAGCGTTGAACATTGTAGCTGGAGGCTAAGCCAGTTATGTTACTCAGCGTAACGTTAGCGGTTGGTATACCTCATGAGGGTGTATACAGTATATGAAAAGGATAAATTCTTGCAGCATGCAGTCGCCAAGTAAGCGACTGTTTATGTAATCTATGATTTGATTTAATCTATGTCTTTTTTTTTTTTCTCGGAAGAAACTGCTTAACTATTCCATCAAAATATCGACTACACTTCTCTATTTTGCTTTTGAAAAACTGAACTTCTTTTTCTTTGATTGCAGAATGCAGGCAGACTATGCAGCAGGGAGGATGAGTTGGGGACGTGGCGTTAGAAAAAAGAATTCCACAGAAAACACGTCTGACTTGATCTTCAGCACAGATATAGTCAGTGAAATTCAAGATCTTTTCAACAAAATAACCAGCTACTCAAAACCTTTTCGGAGTGAATGGGTTATTCCAGACCACAACAAGTCACTGAGGTGTCCTCCCCACCAGCATGACCGCCTGCAGGCTTTGAAAGCCTCCCTGAATGAGGTGAAGAACCAGCTGAGTGACAAGAACCTGGAGATCTGGCATGACCACACATCCTTCACCAACAGGGCTGGAAAGGTTATTGCGCACGTACGAGCGGCTGCCAATGCTGAAATCTGCACTCAAGCCTGGTGCAAGTTCCATGAGATCCTGTGCACCTTTAACCTTATCCCAGACAGCGCCCTGCAGAATGGGGAGCTCAACTCTGTCCACCTCTGTGAGGCTCCTGGGGCCTTCATAGCAAGCCTGAACCACTACCTCAAATCCAACTCCCTGCACTGTGATTGGACGTGGGTGGCTAACACCCTCAACCCCTACCACGAGGCCAATGACTGCGGTACGATGATTGCAGATGATCGTCTCATCGTTAACACCCTGCCCTGGTGGTTCTTCGGGTCTGACAATACTGGTGATATCATGTCCCAGAAATACCTTCTGGAGCTGCAGAGCTTCACGGGAAACATGCGCACTGTGGACCTGGTCACGGCAGACGGCAGCTTCGACTGCCAGGGCAACCCGGATGAGCAGGAGGCTCTGGTGGCCCCTCTGCACTACTGTGAGGCTGTGACTGCCCTCCTGCTTCTGAGTCCTGGCGGCTCTTTCGTGCTGAAGATGTTCACTCTGTACGAGCACTCCTCTGTCTGCCTGCTCTACTTGCTCAACTGCTGCTTCCGCACTGTCCATGTCTTCAAGCCGGCCACAAGCAAAGCCGGCAACTCCGAGGTCTACGTTGTCTGCCTTGACTACTGTAGCAAAGAGGCTGTGCGCCCCCTGCTGTCCAAGATGATCCGGAATTTTGGCCCCGACATCACCTGCCGAGGGGCCCTCTTTCCTGTGGGTCTCATTCCGGAGTCCTTCCTGCAGCAGCATGAGGAAATCTGCGCGTACTTCCACGAGCAGCAGGTCCGGACCATCACGGAGAACCTGCAGCTCTTCCAGGCCGTGGGTGATTCGGCCTCTCGGAGGCTGGACCTCTTGAGGGACTGCGCTGTACATATGTACATGGAGCGCTTCCACGTGCAGTACCTTCATCGAAGTAAGTGGATAACCAAAAATTCAGTGTCTGCAGGCAGCCTGCACTTCAAGCTGCTTAATGGCAGGAAACAGGCCATGTCCTTTAATGAGAGGAAAGAGATGCAGGGCCTGAACTGGATAGAGAAGGTGGGTCTGGGCGCCTGCAAAGACTCAATTGAAGAGCATGCCACGGAGGCAGTAGGGAAGAGTTTCTTGTTGGCAGGGCCCATAGCAGAGTGCAACATGGACACTTGGTATGTCTTAGTAGGCACACCCTTACCCAAGGTTAGAAGCTCACCTTTTTGTGACCTAGTAATGCTCGACCATTTAAACGAAGCCCTGGAACAGAGCAAGGGAACCGAGGATTGTGGCCAGTATGTTTCTGCCTGCAGCCTCTGCGAGGTCTTGACTCCCGAATCCATCCTGTCTGTGGTGACTGACCTTCACAGCGGCCAATTTGAACGCAATACATGCAACTCAAAGTACCGTTGTCTGGTGGTGGGTAGTCCGTCGTTTACGAGCTGCCTGCCTCAGACCAACGAGCTGTACGTGGAGTGCATTGACGGGCCTTCGCACTCTGCTATGAGCTGCACAACGCTGCATGATGGGGCGCCCCAGTACCAGCGGGAACTGCTCGCCTGCATCCTGATAGCGCTTCGTAGCCTCCAGACGGGGGACTGTCTGGTCCTCCCTCTTCTCTCTGCTCTCACACGCTTCGCTGCTGGGCTGGTCCTTGGCTTGCATCGGTGCTTCCGCTGTGTCACCTTCAGGTGCCCTGCCCCCTCCGATACCGTGGGCTCCGTCGCCGTCCTCCTATGCGTCGGTTACTGCCAGCCAGCTGGCAGCTGGGTCTTGCAGTTTTTGGAGGAGTTGTACGGTCGAGTGCCAGAGGTCTCCAGATCTGAGGGCCCTTGCCAAGTCCTGCAGTTCGTTCCCATGGACGTCCTCCTGAAGGGCGCACTCCCAGAGTTTCTGTGGTCCATGAACACAGCCATCGCCACACACCGGCTGCACCTGCTGGTACAGGCTAAGCAGCGCTCAAAAATGGCAACCACTGAACGATGATGGATTTTAGGGTTGCCAGACTTTGTGCCTTGCTCCTTATTTTCACTGCCATTCCTAATTTATTTTGGTTTGCAAAAAAAAAAAGACTTATCATTCAAGGGGAAAAAAGCAAATTGTTGGAGGAACAAGCGTTTGTTTTGCATTGTTTATTTTTAATATATCCAGTGTGTAACTGGAGGAATGGTGTGAGTCCTAGTTTAGGCCACCATGTGTTACTGTTCAAAACTATTCTTTGAGTATCGTTGATGTATATTGCATACATTGTCGTTTGAGAGCCCAAATTTTTTGTTTTCACTCTGAAGGCCAAATAAAGCAATTCGTGCATTTTGTGAACGCAGAGCATGAATCCAAATGCTTGCTTTGACTGTTCGCACCATAAATTGGTATGAATGGAGTGTTTGTATTTTTTATTCTTTTTATTTTTTTTCAATGTGGAAGGAATGGAAATCATTCATGACTGCCAATTTCACATTTTGTTTCTACTTTAATGGCTAATTAATTATTTGCTCCAATGTTTGGGTAAAAAAAATGTCTTTACTACATTAAAGGAACACTTTTTTAATGTTTTGCCAAGATCTTATTGGAATAAGGTCATCTAAGTGTTGAAACTTACTTCATGAATGTATGACTGAAATCCAAGTAATATTTGGACACCTTGCTGCAAAATCGAACCAACCTACAAATTCATGAAAATTTAGATAGTGGTCCAGTCCTCTGTTGTAAAGTACAATGTCAACCAAACCGCATAAGTCGTGATGGCACTGATTAGCAAATAACACTTAAAAAACCATCCCGCAGAGCCCTAAACAGGCAGATACAATATTGCCAAAGAGAACTATGAGCTCCTGTCAAAACTTGTAAATGCTGAAGTGTACCAACCAACCATTCCATTCAACATGGAGACATCTTTCTTGCCTCAGAAACCTTACATCTTTGTATCTGCTGCATAATCCTTATATGAAATCTGCCATCTTTTTTTGAAGTTCATGACTTGTATCCAAGAGATAGGTCTGACTGATTTTTAACATTGATGACTTCTCTCTTCAAGTTGGACTGCAAAATAGTGCTGTTCAGTGGTGAGACATCTCCGAGATGAACTTAACTGAAAATGATATATTGAGCATAGTGGTCAACCCTCCTCACCTGCAGTCTCTGACAGAGGACTATACTGCTTGTAGCAGCGATAAGAGCATGAGAGAGATGTTGATGAAAACCCCTTGCATCAGATTCCTGTCTGTAACACCTGCACTACAGTCACACTCGGCCTGGTTCCATTTAACTCAGGAATTCCCCCATGTTTACTTTGGTTTAGCAATTCTGAGAGGCTGTGAAAACCTCCTGGAAGGGTGGTAGCATTTCAGTGATGAACGTGTTAATTTCCAATGAAGACTGTGGTGTAACACTGTTGAAAGTGTATGAAGATAGCCATGTTTGAAAGTTACTTAGTCATGCCAAATTTGGTAATTTGTTCGATTACATTTAATTTCAAAACAAATTTTTGAAATTTATGTGTCAGTAGTCTTTTCTAGAAGGCATGCTCTTTTCATTTCAGCATTGTTACTCTTTGTTTAACTCGTGTTTGACTTCTGAAACAGCGGAGACTTCAGTGGTTCACAGTTACATCGCGTGATACCTTTGTTATCCTAGGCCAAGTATTTGGTAAAACATGGAGCTGTTTGTTGTCTCTTGCAGACAACCGCTGTGCATATCACTTCAGTATGTGTAAAACTATTAATTGGCATTAAATTTTGTTTAGCAAAGTGTTATTTTTTTAAAACATAGCATGGGGTTGGGTTTCTTTAGCATTTTCCCTTTGCAATATATTATGTAGCATGACAACAAACAACAAAAATAAAAAACCAAGCATTTCAAAGTAGTTTTTTTTAATCATTTACATGTTTTCTTTTTAAAACAAATATAAGGTTTTGATGCAGATTATTGAGCTGCATCAAAGTGTGGATTGCGATTTTACATGACCTCGTTCTAACTTGATCATTCAGATCTTAAAGTTAGAAAGTTAAAATGGCCGATATCTCAAAATGTCTTCCTTGTGGATTTGTTCCGTCTGGCTGCAAGGTATCCATTTAGGATTGTAGGAGTTGGCTGTTTATATTTTATTTGTGTAAACTTGTGTATCCTCTCCAGTATGTGCTCTGATTTTTATTTATTTTTTCCAGAAACCACCCAATCAGAATGTGTATGAACCATCTATATGTATTAAACATCATATGCAAAAGAAAAGTTAATCATTTCGTCAGCCTGCTGATAAAACCTCGTATCTTCAAAATGAGAAACTTTACAGGAGAGCATAAAAAATGTTTAATTTTGCATGTAAGAATGCAGTTGAGCTGTGTTTGTGTAGGATGACGATTTTTCTTCCAAGAATGTATCCAATCAATAAAATTTTGTATTTTGCAATGTCGTGGACATACAAGTTTTTGTTTCTTATCAAATTGGGAATACGAGGTTTTATCAGCAGGCCGACGATTTCCTATAATGGCACTTTCAGGTCTTCAAATATTACCGCTCTTGTTTTGTGAATGTTGGCTGAACCTTTCTACACATTGCCCTCTGGTTTATTTGTTTCCAACTTCTTACACAACAGTGGATTTTCACAGTAACTGTTCTGCATTCGCACCTCAGTGTTCCTACACTGCGCCTCAGCTGTTTAATGAATACAGTGAATTTGTTTGCTTTCAAAACCTAATGAGTAAAAAGTTTCCTTGGGCTCACTTCTTCCTGTTGACTAGTCGATAATACTTATCTAATGCAGGGGACATAACAGTCGTGTGTAATGCATGTTCTGATTGTAAGAGCATATGGGGGGGGGGACTTTTTTCCCCCAAACCCTCTTATATTCAGGAATTTAAGAATTGCCTAATTTTACCGGGGGTTTTGTGAATAGCGCTTGTGCCTCAGTAGAGTCTTCACAGCTCCTGGCCCTGTGGGTGACAGTGTCCGTAGTATTTGCTCCAACCGAGCATGATAACACCTCACAAGTTATTTTGCCACATGAGGTCTGGAACAGAGGGAACCCCCCCATAATTTTATTCCAGTAATGTGGGCGTGCCTTCTCTTCTGCTGGATGGAACTAATGATTAAAATGATCTTGAGTTAGCGGGCGGGAGAAGAAGAGAGGCAAGATTTTAACTGTCTGACCCCTGGATTTTCTACCTTTGTTCAGGAAGGAGCAGTGGCTGCTTCACTGAAAACAAAGCGGTCAAAACTGACTGCACTCATCTTGGTTAAATATACATCAATTCACAACATACTCCATACCAGTTTCTATAGTTCTCCTGAACTTGTGTAATTCAATAATTTTTACTGCACTATTCTGCAGAGGTGATCAATATTATTTGAAATTGTGCATACATGCTCGTCTAGTTTTCCACACTGACGCATGGAAAAGATATGCAGTAGTCAGATTTTGTCATTTAAATGATCTTGACGCACTGGTTATGCAGCCTGTGTGGAATGCACTGTGTAACACCAACACGGTATTTGAGAGTGTTTCTTTTTCAGGCTGTGTGTTTTAAGGACAGCACTTCGGCACTTCTACCTCACAGAAAGGAGGTTTTGGGTTTGAATCAAGCCTGGAGCTTTTCTGTGTGGCCTTTTCATGTTTTCTGTGTGGTCTGGCTGGTTTCCTCCCACTGCCCTAAAACTTGCCTGTAGCTGAATGGGAGGCCCTAAAATTTCATGAAGGTGTGAGCGTCAGTGAATGTTGTCTGCACTCTGCAATGGATTGACAACCTATCCATGGGGTGTCCCTTCCTTTCACCCAGGGTTAATTTGGATAGGCTCCAGCTCTCCTGCCAGCCTTAAGAGGAAGAAGCGGTTTAGATTATGGGCGGATAATGGGTGGATACTTCGTGATTAAAACCTAGATTTCATTTATCATGAAGAAATTTACCTGCCGGCGATAACTGAAAATTTTTTCGTACAGTAATCAGTATTAACCTCTAAAGTGCTAATCACTGCTATAGTCACGCAAGGCTCAAAATATATGAAGCAAAATTTCACATTTCAGCTTTCAAAAGGTCAGCAATTTTGTCCATTTTTAGTCGGCAGATTTGTTGGCAGTGACCTTCAGAAGGGTACGCAGGTACCTGTGAGTCCTTCTGAAGATTATTTGTCAACTAAATAGTGAATTATTAACTTTTGGAGGGATAGGGTGAGTAAAAATTAAGCACTTTAAGGGTTACGGGAAGTTTTTGGCCTGTGTATTTTCAGCATAACAGTCATTGACAGGATGTAAATGGGTTGAGCTTGAACTTTTTGTCCCCAGTGATGATCCGTTTTCAATCGATCAACCGTTCTGTGTGTTTTCTTTTTGGTCCAGGCAAAGCACTAGTTCTATTCAGAAGCTGCTCGATGAGATCTCTGGCTGCTGAATGAGGTGTGCTTTGTTAAGGTTGTGGTGAAAACCAGCACAACCACTGAGTTCTACAAATAGTGCTGGGCAGCAACCTAACATTTGTACGATGCTGACAAACCTGTAACAGTGAAAGGATCCCTTTTATATGTAAGAAGTGCAGTGTAATAATGATTTAATACTATCCTTAGAAGTATTTCCATCTGAATATTATGTATTGCATAATGCTCATTGAATTTTTTTTTAAATTAGTTAATTGCACTGTGGAGTATTTAACACTACATTTAACCTATACCTGATGTTACCTAATAATGTGCTACGGTATCATGCAATAACTTGGAAAATTAACTTTGCTTATCTCTGCGTGATTTGTTCACTGGTAAAGGACTACAATATGTGGGCTGTGTGAAGGAGATGCGGAGATGACAGATCTACAGAATTAGGCAAATGAAAAAGGAAAATGCAAACAAGCCAAATAATAAATGGATTGGAAGCCCGTGAGCACATTAGGCCGTATAGCCAAGAGATGCAAATTTGTGTTTTAATGAGTGCAGCTCTTTTTAATTCATACTTGATACGTACGTGTGTGTGTGTGTGTGTGTGTGTGTATTTGACATAGTTATGATCTTTTATGAGACCTGAGTTGGGGCTTAGTACATGCACAGGTAATAAAAAAGCACTGAGTGAATGAGAGATTCAAATTTAATTGAACTACATTAGTGCTTATAAGACCGTGATTGACCTTTAACCCTTTCATGCATGGAGGTCACTACAGTGTGCAGTTGTTTAAAAGTGTTTTTTCTCTATATATGCCTGCAATTTTGGGCACTGCTGCATATAGTCCACTCTAGTGGACGCTATTGCATCATCCCATACAAAAAATCCCATTGGCAGGTCATTGCAATGGGAAAAAAGTAGTCATTTACAGAATAAAGATAGAATTTTTTTTTTCAAACCTTGTTTTACATTCCTAAGGATGTATAAAAACACTGACAGAGTTTATCATATTCATGCATGAGAGGGTTAATACCCCTCCCGCGCTCTTCAGTTCAGTCTGCAGTTGGTCTGCTTGTGCAATTAAGGCAGAGAAGACTGCGGAAAATGAATAAGGCCAGTAAGCCACTCACAGACAGGTGACTCAAAGCGTGCTGTGCTCATGCATTCCTGTGGGAGAAACTGATCTAGGGAGTAGGAATAGTCTTTTACAATAATAAAAGGCATGTAATTTAATGAGGTGAAAAGCTGGGTGGGGCTCTTTTGTAGGACACAAAAAAACCCAACTCTGGAGTGCATCATAGGATGAATATTATGAAATAAGAATATTGTCACCTGCATGATAAAATATGGATAAAAATGTTTGCGTAACATGCAGGAAATGGGATACAGCAGGGATCATCAGACCACAGTCTTTAAGGTCTAAGAAGTGATGGGATTCCACCCTCCCTTTACCTGGGGGTCAGGTGAAAAACAATCTGGGCAATCGGAAGCTCTTACTGTTTGCTTAATTACAACCCCATTTCAAAAAAAAAGTTAGGACATTGAGTGAAATGTAAATGAAAGATCTTTCATAGATCGTTCATTATGTTCATTGATCACTTGCCAAAAATCCGCCCACTTACGTCAGAGTGACGTCATTGCGACCCGTGACCACTAGGACCTCATTGACCGTTCAATATTTCTCAGCAAAATTGAATATGGCTACATCTTATTATGTAGATGTGCCTTTTCATACTTCCTTTCGTCCTCTGGTCTGTCTGTCCGTCCCTTTATCAGCCGTCTCTTTTGTGGAGTATCTGAGTATTTCATGCTTGTTGAAAATATTACAAAGACAACATATGAAATGTTGAAAATGATAAATTTTATTGTTTTTTGAACAATATCTGCTCATTTTGAATTTGATGCTAGCAACACGTTTCAAAAAAGTTGGGATAAGGGTAACAAAAAGAGTAAAAGTTGCTTGATGCTGAAAAAAAATACACATAGTAGCGGAACATCTCGCTGCTTATTAGGTTAATTGGCAATGGGTCAGTAATATGAAAAGATATTACCCAAGATATTGGGAATATAAAGAGCATCTAAGAGAGAGTTTGCCCCTGAGAAGTAGAGTTGGCGAGGGCTTCACCACCCTGTGAAAGACTGCATGGGCAAATAGTCCAACAATTCAAAAATAAAGTTTCTCGACGTGAAATTGCAAATAATTTGGGGACTTCATAATCTGAGACACAGTATTATCTTTGAAAGATTGAGAAAATCCAGAGAAACCTCTGTACACAAGGGACAAAATCAAAAACCAATACCGACTGGCCATGGTCTTCAGGCTCTCAGGCAGCATTACATTAAAAACAGGCAGGATTCTGCAGTGGAAATCATTGCATGGGCTCAGAGGCATATCTGAAAACCATTGTCTGTGAGCACAATTTGTCAGTGCGTCCACAAATGTACGTTAAAACCCGACCATTTAACGATAAAACCGTATATAAACAAGATACAGAAATGTTGCCGCCTTCTCTGGGCCCCAGCTCATTTAAGATGGTCTGAGACAAGGTGGAAAACTGTCCTGTGGTCAAACTAATAAAAATGTGAAATTGTTTTTGGAATTATGGGTGCCGCGTCCTCCAGGTTAACAGAGTAGAGGCTCCATCCGTCTTATTGTCGGAGCACAGTACAAAAGTTAACATACATGCTATGGTGAATTAGCACAAATGGCATGGGTAACTTCCACATCTGTTTTGATACCTTAAATGCTGAATGATATAGACAAGTTTGGAGCAACATATGCTGCCATCCAGACAACGTCTTCTTCAGGGAGAGCCTTTTCCAACAAGGCAATGCCTTTCCACATTTTGCGGGTATTACAACAACATGGTTCCATAGAGAAAGAGTTTGGGTGTTGCCAGACCTGTCACCAACTGTAAACATTTGGCAAATTATGAAAAAAAAAAAAAAAATTATATATATATATATATATATACACACACACACACATATATATATATATATATATATATATATATATATATATATATGATGAAGGAGGCCGCGAAGCGTTGTGCAGCTGAAATCCTACATCAATCAAGAATGGG
Source organism: Gymnothorax javanicus (assembly GCA_029692085.1). NCBI lineage: Eukaryota > Metazoa > Chordata > Actinopteri > Anguilliformes > Muraenidae > Gymnothorax > Gymnothorax javanicus. Next base: position 9,300,567 of record CM056209.1, on the reverse strand, counting down.
AAAACGTTTAGCTTTCAAAACAAGTGTTGCTGACATCAATTCAATGAGAGCATTTCTTTAAAAAAAAAAACACACACTATTTCTCAACATTCTTTCAACATCTAATATATAGTCTTTGTACTATTTTTGATCGAGTTTGAGTGATTTGAAAATCATTGCTTTCTGCTTTTATTTGTATTTTCATATGCTGTGGCTTAGTGGTAACCAAACATGTTCCAAAACATCCACCATCCCATTGGTTTTCTTTCTAATCCTAACTTGGTATATCTTACTCTGTTAATTAGCAGCACGACAACCCTGCAAGCTATGGAATGAGGTGAACTTCGTCAGGGTTAAAGTGAAGTCCAACAGCAGGAGCATCGTGATGCGTAAATATGGCTCAGATATGTGCTTCCTACAATACTCTTTTTTTCTCCCCTAAATAAGTGGTTCCTGAAACTGTGGGCTGGACCAACATGTTGTGGTTTGAGCTTAATTGCAAGCCATGTCATAATGATAGTTTTAGGGACTTTTTTCTTTCAACACTGCAGCAATCCGTCCACTGGTTGTTCAGTTCATTTTGGTACACTGTGCAAACCTTTCTACATTAGTCGTTGTATTTCGTCCGCGTTATTCAGACGGAGGAAGTTACTATACTTTTGGATTTGTCAGAATTAAAAGCAGAGTACTAGAGCCTGAATAAAGCACAACATTTTATTCAGACCGGACTAAATGAATACACAAGAAAAAACAACAGTGCAAATCTGAAGAATTGCCTGCAAAATGAAACTAAACATATGCAAGTTTTATTCAACAATTATGGTCAGCTGATTTACCCAAAGGCATAGAACGTTCGGTTAAACCAGGTAACATTAATGCAGAACCGGGAAACACCCAGCAACATTCAGTAAGGTATTTCTGCTATTGTATTGGGCTATAGAAATTCTGCTCCGAGCGATGTATCTACAACCAGCTATTCCACCTCTGTTGTTTGTCTCATAAGTTTGCGTAAAAGGTGGAGTCTGAATAATTGAGTTGAATACACAGCTGAAGTGCGACATTGCTGAAGATCACTACCTTGACTACTGGGAGCGTCCATGAGGCACTGGTGACCGTCAACCAGGATACTACGATAACAGCCACTCCTCCATCACGCGAGAGACCTTATAACTGCCTCATCTGCGATGTAGAGGCAGCTTTGGCTGAGTGCTGACGTAACTACACGGTGCTGCAGAACACTCGCTGATCGGTGCTCAACATGTCGTCTGCTAACAAATGCAGGTAAGACGTCAGTGAATTGATGCATTGTAGCCTATAAACAACAGATCTAAAGAGTTTTCTTACGCAACCACAGCATCCATTCTCGTCTTTAAAATGGTAATATTGTTACGTTGGATCTGTGGACTACAATCGTCATAGCAACATAAATGTCATGTGTCATCCCGGGACAGTGAAATAGAAATAAAGAATAGCTAATTCCATATTTCACTAGTAGCAGTAAATTAACATTTTCGTTCGTTTTTGAACAGACCAAACCATAAATGTCTTGATAAATCGAAGACATTTGGGGGAATCTAGCATCCGGCAAAACTAGGCTTTAACTGACAAATCATCACGAACTGCGATGGCTGATTATCCTTGCATTTTCTCAAAATAACGTTATATATATTAAAACTAACCCTTAGCTCATTCAATTAAGAGCGATTAAACCGGCTACTCTCTGAATTTCCTTGTTGACGCAAACTGGCTAAACTCAGAAATTCCTCGTAGACGCACGTAGACACTGTCTTGGGATTTGCTTACGATGACGTTTGTAATTGGTTACGTGATTTCCCACATACTGATATTAACTAGATAGAAGCCACATTTCTTCGGGAATGAACTGATGAAAAATTTAATTGGGCAACAGTCTACCCAAGCTGTTGTCAGCCATGAAGAGATGGGAAACGAATAATCTCCCGATGAAATAGAGAGCGCAGAGCCATTGAGCGCGCTGCTCTGTATATCCCGCCGACCACAACTGCGCTCTGGGCCCTTTCTGAATGGAAATCGCTGATCCAGCGAGGAGCCGCAGGACCCTGGACAGCTCTCCCGGAAGAGGCGCGGGCGAGGGTTCCTCACTCAAACCTGTCTTTGATTAGTCATCTGCCTGCCTTTTTTTCAGTTAGAGATACTCACTTCCCCTCCATAATTCAATTATATGGAAATATTTCTCTTTTAAAAGCAAGTCTCACTTCCCTTGCTTCCCGAATAAAACAAGTGGGCCAGGGGTCTATCCTGATTAAAGTACAAATTCAATTAAATACATCAGAGAAGTCTATTGCTAGCACGAAAGTCATATACAGTGGAATAATGGGTTTGTTTCCTGGTATGTCTGTGAATTTTATTATATTTGCACTATCTTTACTCATAATTGGTGCCTATCTACGAGTACTGTCCCTTGAAAGTGCACGTTCATTTGGGGGGATCACTGTAAATCAGTTCCCCTCAGGATAGAGCTGTTTTATGTGGGAATGGCAGTACATTCACAGGGTTACATAACAGGGTTTGTTGCTCTATGGCACAATAGCTCCTGGGAAGAATGGGCACTTTCAGCACAGGCCTGGTTAGTTGCCAGTCTCTCTCAGTCCCCCCCCCTCTCTCTCTCTCACAGTCTCTCCCGGTCAGGGAAGCGAAAGCATGTGACTGCCTGAGAGTAATACATAAACACATTAACACCAATGCCAAAAATGTGACCTCATAGTAAAGTGGTGCATGCATCAGGTTTATAGTTACCTATAAACAGGATAACTGTAAAATGTTTTAAAGACTGTCACGCGTGTCATTCATGCCTTGCTGCTAGCTGTCAGTTTTAGCATTTAATCTGTAGTCAGCAAAGGCATTTAGAAAATTCACTGAAAAAAGGTACTACAGCCGTGCTACAACAGACTTGTGTCAAAATCTTGTCATACACAGGACATCTTTATCCTACAGTCACAAACACACAGACGTGTGTCAAAATTTTGTTTTACACAACATCTTTATCCTGTACTCAGGAAGATGAGATTTCATTCTTCACACTTGATATTTCAATGGAAAACACTCTACTGAATAGAGGGTTATAGAATAACATAGCTATGTTTAACTATTTTATACCATGTATTGGACGCAAGTGCTTTCAATGAACCTGGTTTGTACAGCATTAGAGGAGGTCTTTGAAATTGTGCTGATCAGCTGGACAAGTTGCTGCGATACAGCATTTTGGATTGTTCCAACACTGCACATGATAGACCGTTGGATTTTAAGCTGGAGGGAAGGAGAGGGATGGGGTGAGAAAGTGGGTTGCGATGTGTGGTGAGCAGTTTGGCTGTTAATATCACCAGGGATACCCCTGACAGGTCATTCTAGAAAAAAAAAATGGATAAAATACTGCATAATACTGCAAGGGCCATAATATGTTAAATAAAAAAAAAAACTTTTGGAATAGATGCAAACTAGTCAGAAAAAAAGATGGGGATGCGTATTGCCCACATGTGTAGTGAGGAAGATGGTAAGGGAGGCAATGAAGATCATAAGGATTGTGATTTAAAAATAGCTATGATTGGCTGAATCTTGGGGTCACCAAGTCCAAAGAGTATCAAGACATGCCTACTCTATTGCAGTAAATTTCTTCAAATGGTTGCACGAGGAAAGCCTCCACTGAGAAAAAGGAATAAAGGCAAGGATCTGTTGTTTGGCGAATATAATTTTAGCCATGGCTGGAAGACAGTGTTATCGCCTGATAAGACTGAAATTGAAACTTTAATGCGTATACACCATCGGCGTATTTGACAGCAAAAGGGAATGTAAACAAAGAGAATTACTGTATGATACAAACATTGACTTTTTAATGCACTGACAGTGAGGGTAGTCAGAAGATGGTCCAAGGACTGGCAGTGACAAACAGGAACACAAACTGGTCAAGCTCCGGTGTTGCAGGAGGGCAGCTCCGAGGTCTGGTGCTGTAGTGTCAGGCTGGAGGGATTGGGGCACACTCGGCAGGGGCACACACACTCAGATAAGGACGAAGAAGATGCTGGAGGAAGAGGGACTCAACAGGGCCGGATACAATGGGGAACAGGATCCCTAGTAAATATTTTTCGAGTTAAACACCAAAGACAGGGGCCTACAAGGCAAGATGACGACCAGGAACTTAAAGACATAAAGGCAATAATTAATTTAAAAAGTGGATAAAAGTTTACAAAGCACGAGGAGAAAAACACAAGAGGAGAGGTGAAGAACGAGATTTGATGTGAATTGTAAGAAAAACAATTTACAAATCGAAACCAAAACTGACAGATGGACTGACTGTGGGGAAGGGTAATTAACAAAACTGTCAGTACATAACACTATCAGCTGGGTCTAATCACTGAACAAATAAGCATGACTATTTGTGTACAGACACTATGAGAGCTTGTCTACTTGCCTACTACAACTAGGTAGAGGGATGACCAACTTATATGTCTAGGTCTGAGAAAAATGTGATTGTCATAATAAGGGACCTTGGACCTTTGAAATTGCCGTGTTGGAGGAAAGCAAACAAACCGGTTTACTGAGCCGGATATTTTTTTAGGTGAATAGAAATTGTATGAGTGACATGGTCACTTGGAGCAGTTCCCCTTTTTTCTTGGAACAAATATTGACTTTGAGCTTCTAAAAGAAGCAGCTGGGATTGGCGAGAGCACCAGTCACATCAAGTAGGAATAAATTTAGCTCCCTACTGGTTCAAGGTAAAGTTTCATGCTACCATGTAACCTTGCTGTTTTTCCCATTAAGCTACACGTATGATGAGTACAAGGAGGCTGCCAGTTGGCTGCAGGCTAAGACCAACCGGTCACCCAAAGTGGCCATCATCTGTGGCTCTGGACTGAGCGGCCTTGCGGATCTCCTGGAAAACAAACAGGTGATTCCCTACGAGGAAATCCCCAGCTTCCCCCAGAGTACAGGTCAGTGGCTCTTTGTTAACTTTCTCATGGCATCTCAGTGTCTGGAGCTTTTCTCTCTGCCATCGGGGGGAGCTCAAAGTGTTAATTAAGTACAGCACACAGTGAAAAATATTCAAAGTTTAGCGTTATCAACTGTCGATTTTTGTAAATATATGCAAATTCTGAATTTAATGCCCGCAACATATTCCAAAACCATCAGGACAGGGTAATGAAAAGACTGAAATAGTTTTGGAGTCTTCAGAATCACACCCATTTATAATATTCCACAGGTAAATAGGTGATTAGACAATAGGCGATTCATTAAGAGTGGGCACAAATACTATTGTTGTACACTCACAACAGGCACGGCTGTTTACCTATAGGGTGCTTTGAGATTTGTCGCTTTGCCAAAGGCAGAATGAGTAATTAGTAAAAAAAAAAAAAGTTAAAGAATGAGGTTTAACATGGTGCAGTGGCTCAGAATTTGGAGATCTCACTATCGGATGTCCATAATAGTATGAGGAATCAAAGAATGTGGTGACAACGGGAGCAGTCTCTGTACATACATTATAAAGTAGAATGCCAATATTGGTATATGCGCAAACTTTGAGCCCTCAGGGCAGCAATGCACTAAGTACCAACATGCTTCTGTAATGCACATAACTACATGGGCTTGTAAATCCTTCAGAAGGCCTGCATTGGTGAATATATACCCTTATAAAAATTGACTATAGTTAACTATAGTTTACTACAGTAAAGTTGATGTAAACTATAGTAAACTACACTTTACTACAGTAAACTATAGTTTGTTGCAAATATACTATAGTAATTGAATATCATTGCTATAGTTTACTATAGTAGAGTTTGACTTTTGTGATTTACTTTAGCATCACTATAGTAAACTACAGAGTTACTATAATATATCTATACTACATCTATAGTAATTCCGCAAAAATACCATAGTCACTATAGAAAACTATAGTATTTTTACTGTAGCATTTTGTGGTCATTTTTCGTAAGGGTAGTTCATCATGGCATCACGAAATGCAAATTAAAGCTCTACTATTCAAATGGGAAGCCATTTATCAGCACCGTCCGGAAGCACTGCAGACCTCTCTGGGCTCAGGCTCATCAGAAATGGACTGACGGGGAAGTGGAAAAGAGTACTCTGGCCTGACGAGTCCACCTTTCAAATTGTTTTTGCGAATAATGGATGTTGTGTTCTCAAAGCCAAAGAGGAGCAGGACCATCCCAAGTGTTATCAGCGACATGTTGAAAAGCAAGGGTCTGTCATGGTCTGGCACTGCACTAGTGCACTCATCATGTGCAACTTGCATATCTGTGACAGCTAAATTGACACAGAAGGGGACATGCATATTTTTGAACAACATATGTTCCCTCCAGACGTTGTTATTTCTGGGACACCCTTGCTTGCTCCAGCAAGATAACACTGAGCCGCGCTACAACAGCGTGGCTTCAGAGTCACAGAGTGTGTGAACTGCCTGCAGTCTGACCCTGTCTCTTATTGAAAACGTGTTGCAGAAAATACGAGGCAAAATCCATAAACAGAGACTCGGGATCTTTGACCCACTGAAGTCCTATATCAGGCAAGAATAGGAACAAATTTTGTTTTCGGAACTTAAGAGTCCATCATATTTCAAAATACCTGTGATATTCAAAAACAACAAATTGGATGAGTTCATACATTTCTTATTTTGTCTTTGTACTTTTTTCATTTGAATACAATACATCAAGGATTTGGAAATTATTCTTGCGGTTTTTATTTACATTTTACCTTGTCCCAATGCCTTTGGAATCGAGGTTGTAGTATCTCACTGGATTCCAAAGCAAAAGCAGGGATTGACGGGCTGCCCTTTGTGAGGGCATCATATATTTTCCTCTCAGAACCTAGAACTGCAGTCCTATGTCTGTACAGTGAAAGAGGCTGGGCATGTAATCTGCCAATAGCTCTGAACCACGTTTCGAGTCATTTTTTACAATATAGTGGCAATGGCTTCAACATCAGACAAGGCCATTAAATCAATAGTCCATTGAGGCAGGGACAGTTTCCGGACTCTCGATACATGCGACATGTCATTAAATTAAAATCCATTTCTGCATGCAGAACCCTCAGGCAAAAATATGTTTCTAAATGAATGAAAAGGATGAAAAACTTACAGAGCACATACTGTATTTGGTCACACTTTATCTGAAGTGTTGCTTATGATGGCTTTCTACAGCATGTATAATGCCTTCATAAATGAGACATAAGCAAATGTCATGCTTTGTAAAGGGTGAAATAACACATCCTCATTCAGCATGTGATGCCATATGTGACAATGACAGTGTCACTAAGCTGACAATGTCACCCTTTATAGAATTTAGCCACTAGCTAAGTGACGTTGTCAGTTATATCACATCTGGCATCACGTGCTGAATAAGGATGTGTTGTTTCACCCTTTATAAAGCATGACATTTTTGCTTATGTATGATTTATGAGGACATTATGTCTCATTTATGAAGGCATTATACATGCTGTATAAAGCCTTGATGAGCAACACTTCATGTAAAATGCCACCCTGTATTTGTTTCAGGGATATCAATTGAAGCCAAACTTATGGGCAACAGCTGGAATCTTCTTTAAGTGTCTGGAAGGTTCCGCAGGCCTCCGCGAGGCAGGCAGTTAAATATGAGGTCGTGGATTGCATCGTCAAAGACAGGCAGGATATCATTGCTGGTGGTGGTAGAGGGATCCCAGGTGACATCATTACCAGGGATTGTGTTGCTGCTGACGGCTCTGCACAGATTCGCACCCGAGTTGTTGTGTTCCACGTATTTGAAAGTACACCTGCAGATTTTTGCCTGATCAGTTGTCAGGGAAAGTTCCCAACAGACAGACCCTCAACCTGTACATACTTGCCTTACCCATCCCTTGAATTCATAAGAGGGGAGCTAGGATTTCCAATATAGCTCATGGACAATAGAGGACATCTCAATGGTGCTTCTGAGAGGAAAATATTAAAAATCTTGTTCCCGATGGGATTGATGGTCCAGTTTGTGCAGTCTGGACTGTTCCAGATGGATCTCATGGCTTGGAATGGAATCTGAACTGTATAATTGCTGACTTAGACTGCCAGCCCCTCAGTCATGTAATTTAGCATAGATTATCATGGGGAGGATGTTCTCCAGCCGATTAGGTCAGCTGAGTTTCATTGCTCACCTGTGACCCCTGCTGGTCGTGTGGGGCGCTGGAAGACTTGACTCTCGTTCCTCTGTGGCCTTTGGCTTCTGGGATCTCCAGCTTCAGAAAGCACCAAAATCAAATTTGAGGGACAGTGCCTGAGGACTTTACTGTGGTTGCAGGTAGAATATTGCTGGAAATGCCTGTTACTTGAGTTCAGGAAGCAGAATGGACAGAGGGGTAGATGAGTCTCTGATAAGCCTTGTGAATCTGTGCTTGTGGTCATCTGCCCACATATGGGGTTGCTAATGGTTTGCTAAAGCTGCTATGGGTTGTTACAAGCTAAGTAGAGCAAGTTTAGCATCTCACATACTTTTGCTACCTCTCTTAGGTCATTTAGTTCAGTGACCTCACATCACTCTGCCATGCCACATACAGTAAAATGGGCCTCGCTGTAAAATAATGCAATGCAGTGATTTTATTATGACAATCCACATATATACAGTACAATGGGTCATGCTGTAAAATAATGCAATGCCATGATTTTATTATGACAGTCGACACAAATACAGTACAATGGGCCATGCTGTAAAATAATGCAATGCTGTGATTTTATTATGACAATCGACATATTCTCTTTGTTGTGAAAAGCCACTCTTACTGTCAGGTGTGTGAGCGTGTGTGTTTATGTGCATGTGGCTGTGAGTCTGTGTGTAAAAGGTTGAATGTTTGTGTCTGTGATTGTGAATGGATGAATGTGATGAGTGTGTTTCTGTTTGTGTGTGTGTGTGTGTGTGTGTGTGCCTGTGTGTATATGAGTGTGTGTGTGAGCGTCTGAGTGAGTGTGTGTGTGCTGGCGAATGTGCAATTGAACCCTTAGATGAGTTTCTAAAAGTCATGGACGTGTATCTTGAACAGGGACGTGTCATCAGGAGGTATGAAAGCTCTTCAGTGACTTCACCTTGTATTGCATGATTGCTGTGAATCCAGTTCCTGTTCACTTTGCCTGATTAGCAACCAAACATTCATTTGCCCAGTGCAAAGAATAATCGGTTGAATGGCTGGCAACTTTGTTTTAGTTTGCATTTTTGTTTGTTATCCAGCATTTTTCCCAACAAATTAATGATGACATAAAACATTAAGATGTCTTTTGAGGACTTTGAATTCATGTAGCTCATGAAATGGCAGTTTCATAAATTTGATGTCTTGGTTCATTATAAGTGAAACCGTTTGGGCCAATTATCGTTAACAGTGAAAACATTTTGAATAAGTGAAGAGCCATTTTAAATTAAATGATGCTGCAGAAAAGATGCTAAAATGGAATTCAGACAAAATTTTGGATTTTTTTTCTGAATTAATAATGTGGATTATTGCCATCATTGCAATATCATGTATTACCTGTAAATGTTGCCTATCAATGATATCTTTGTAATTTCTTGTTGAATAATTTTTTAAATATTATAGGTGATGTATTGATCATTATTATTCAGTATATAAATTGATATTTAAGCAAGTGATCTTTGATGAGAAAAGCTTGAGAGCAATCATTTGTTAAAAGGTGGGGTTACTGAAGGGCCTGTGTACTTTCGATGGCACACCACTGATCTTTAGTAGAGTTCAAAGTTTATCTATGGCTAAGTTCAGGTGAAAATGCTTTTAAAGATGACTTCCTGGCTCTTGCCTTCCCCTCCAGTGCCCGGACATGCTGGTAAGCTGGTCTTTGGAGAGCTCCATGGGAAGCAGTGCATTTGCATGCAGGGCCGATTCCACTTCTATGAGGGCTACTCCATGGCTACGGTCAGTTTTCGGCCCGAACGTCCGCTCAACATACCCTGGCTTTATTCTTTCCTTCAACTGTGATCTATAGTGATTGTCTTAGAGAGAGAGAATGATTTGTGCATTTGATCTTACCAAAAAAAAAAAAGTCGCCTTTTGGATTTAAATCAACAAATACTATGATTGGATCATTATTGCAGTGATTAATATGTTTCAGCTGGCAATAATTATTTTAACCCCAACTGATGAAGTGCATAGCTTTTCATTTCCTGAAAACTTATGTCGGAAGATGTATCTTTCAGTGGCGGAAAAGATGCAATAGTGTTTGGATCGTTTTCATACATGAATTGGCCACCACAAAGTCCAAACCTCAACCGCATTGAAAGTATATGGGATGTGCTGCAGATACTTACAGAGTGGTTTGACTGTCCTGTCATCGAAACACGAGCTAGGCTAAAAATGAGTGCAACTGCGATTGAAAATAAATGTTCTGACGTTGCATACGGTTATAATAACAATGACACAACAAATCTGGACTGTAATCAAAGCTACAGGGGTTCCAACTAAATATGTGAGTTTGTGACTTATTTGGACAGGCAGTGCTAATTGCGAAGGGTTGCTTATGTTCTCCTAATATTCATTCTTTCTGCATACTGTGATATATTTCCTTGATGAGTGGTCTTTGAGGTCTTTGAGCAGTAAGACAGTGAAGTGCCGTGGCTGTGTGACTGCCTGTTTGAATCCTCTGTTGCATGAGCCAGAAATTGCGCCTTGCTGGGCTGCAGGACCTCACCATTAGCCTCAGCCTGGTGATGTGCGCTCAAGAGCCTGTGATCTGGGGATGGCCATTTGTATTTGAATTGGCAAGAGTGTACGTGTTTGTCTACGTATGAGAATGCATGTCGATGTGTGTATGTGTTTGTGCACATGTTAGTGCGTGTGGGCATGTATATGTATGATAGTGTGTGAGTGTCCATTTGCATGTTAGTGTGTGTGGGCGTGTGTGTTGTCAGCCAGACTGAAATACAGTCCTGCCTAGACTCTGTCCCCAAAGTGAGCTTTGTTTACCCAATGGCAGAACTGCATGTCATACTGTAATGAAGAGTGAAGGTACTGAGGGGTTTCAGCCTAACACGATTAGCCTGGCAATTATGCAGGGGAATCTGGATGATTTGCTTTCCTGGTCCTTCTCCTGCTTTGTTCCTTCGCACATTTACGTATAGGTGGGAGTGAAACTACGACTGACATTAGTATGACCTGGTGTACTTCATGGCACATGTGGCTAAACCACTGTTCCTTCGATACTGTGAAGTACCCTATGCTCCTGAGTCAAATCCTGAATGCATCTGTCCAGGGAGGGAAGGTTTCAGTCAGCAGGATTATTCCATTATTATAGTGTATCCACCCAAATTTGCTGAGGACAGACAGTCCACTCTTCTGCCTACCAAATATCTCTGGAAATTTACACAGGAAATTTCTACTCCTCCCAAGCTCCTGGGGACTCTTATCAATCAACCAAATCAACAAAAAATGGCAGAAAAAATTGTTATAAGGCCACAAAAAAAAAAAAAAAAAAAAAAAAAAAGTTGGTTAACATCCTAAATGTTATGATTATCAGGGGCAGGGAGGAGGGTTTTTTTTTTTTTCCAATTCTTTATTTTATCATAATAACAGTTTGACACCCAAACAGTGCAACTAATCCAAATCACAAGTACATGTATTAACATAAAGAATCAAATCGCCGAACCTATAAGTAGCGCAGTGACTGAAAGCCGAACAGATCATCTGCTGCATGGACAGGGATTCTGAGCATTTTTTTTTTTTTCATTTTTTTCAGGTATGATTTTAACAGAATTTTTCAAAATGAAAAGAAAAGAGGAGGCAGCAGGGTTTTGCTGGAGTGGGCGGGAATGCCAACCAACTAATTTTTTTTTTTTTTTTTAATGGCCTAATTCAGGGGTCACCAACCCTGTTCCTGGAGAGCTACCATCCTGTAGCTTTCTGCTCTATCTCCTATTCAGCACACCTGATTCAACTAATTAGCTACTCAACAAGATCACGAGCTGGGCAATTAAGCAGCTAATTAGTTGAATCATGTGTGCCGAATTGGAGATACAGCAGAAACCTACAGGATGGTAGCCCTCCAGGAACAGGGTTGGTGACCCCTGGCCTAATTGAAGGATGTAATGATATTGCAAAAGGGAAGAGGCAGGGCCCTGCATAGCTGGTTAAGTGTTCTGGCGATACCTGTTGGCGGTCTGACGCAGGTCAGGATGAGATGCAGATCAGATGGTAGTTGACTCCCTCTCACATTTCACAGTTCCCAGCTTCTGGAATTAGTTTTTCCCCTCCTAGATTTTCATAGCTGGCTGCAAAACAGACTCCATATCCAACCTTCACATATTGCCTTCAACCTGTTCTAGTTCACCAGTTTGAAATTTAGCTTCAAATGTGCATCAGCCTGATCCTGCCTGCTTCCTACCAAATATGTCTCCGTTCTAACTCCATGTTTGTAGCCCGTGCACAGGACCTTGCCTGTCTGAGGAGACATCTCTCTCATCCAGTCAACAGTGTAGAGGAATTGATTGGATCTGTATGTCATTGTGTACTGTCACTTAAGCAAGCTGACATGCAATTACATGACTTTTGGATTATCAGTAATAATACAGTCAGCCTGTTTCGGGGAAGTGATTATATGTCCATATAATGCTGTTGGTCCATGAAGAGGCCCTCATAAGAGTAAGGAGGGCATTGACCCTTCGAAAATCTAACTGTCCAGCGCGTTTATGGTGTCATTTTGGGACTTCATGGGAACAATGTTGGCAGCAGAAGAAATTGCTTCACAAATTGGGAAAAATCACTCAGTTCTGGTCACTTGCATGTAAAGGATCCAGCTGTATTAGATACAGCGCTGTTTTACATGGCACCTATTTATGCAGCAGGACACACAATCGAGCAATTCAGGTGAGGTCACCGTACTCCTGTGGGTGGTGCCCTGCTTGAGAATCAAACCAACAACTTTCATTTATGAGCCAGTTCCCCTTCCCATTGTCCAACACTGCTGCCGCACTAAATCAAGGAAAAAAAACAGTTTTAATCAATGATCAGAACAGGGAAGCCACAATATGATTAGCGTAGCCATGAAGTCAGTTTGCGGAGTTTAATGGTGAATAAGGGATTTTCTATCTCTTTCTCTCTCTTGTTTCCTCCCTCCCTATCGGTCTCTCAGGTGACGTTCCCCGTGCGTGTTTTCCGCCTGCTTGGAGTGGAGATTCTGATCGTCACTAACGCTGCAGGAGGACTTAACCCCAGATTTAGTGTGGGTGACATCATGTTTATCAAGGACCACATCAACATGCCTGGCTTTTCTGGACAGAACCCGCTGTGCGGCCGCAACGAGGAGAGGTGGGCTTCGTTCCGCAAAACAACGAGTGATATTTTACCGTTCATTCATTATTTAGCACATATCCACGTGTTATGACATGAATCAGAATAAAAACTGCAAAAAATTATGAATTGAAGAAAGCTATCTGTTGTTCGTGTATAGGAGGGGCTTCTCATCTATAGCTGGATTCCTCTCAAAATTTCCTCCCGTTCACAATTTATTTTTCTCCACAGTCTGAGTGTTTTTGTCCTATTGACTTGCTTCAATAGATCACAGGTTGAAGTACAAGGCTTTGATTTCGGCCCAATTTTCTTTCCACAGTGTTATCCCAATCTATCTCTGTAAAAGCGCAATGAAAATAAAAATTAGACTCTTCGCAGATGTCCTTGTCTGATCAGAGATGGTTTACCCTCTAAGGCTGCATTGCAGCTTACCATATATGTCCCATATTCAGTCGGATGTACAAATATTAAAATTTTCTGAAAAATGGCAGATGATTCCTTTTGAACGATTTTGCTGTTCAAGCGGCTTTATTACTGGCTAAAACTCTAAATAAGTGAGAGCCCAACTGCGTTGAAACCTGAAAACCACGTATATTGTATGAGCAGAAATCTCACCCATTGACTGTATGGGGTGGGTGCATGAACAGGATGGTTATGGCGGCCTTATTTCCTCCCTTCATAGGTTCGGAGAGCGGTTCCCCTGCATGTCGGATGCCTACGATGCGGAATTGACGCGCCTGGCCGAGGAGGCTGCAGAGGAACAGGGATGTTCTTCCTTCCTCCAGCGCGGGGTCTACTGCAACCTGGGAGGCCCCTGTTTTGAGACCATCGCCGAGTGCAGAATGCTGCAGACTTTGGGCGCTGACGCCGTGGGTCAGTTTCCACAGAAAATATCCCCGTGCCTCTCTCTCTGTCCTCAGTCTTGTACTTGGCCTACCCAGACCCTCTAATTATGCGTACAGCTATGATCTTTAACATCTAACCACCAAGCAGCCCTGCGGAACTGTTGTAAAGCCACCTTAAGAGGAAAGCACCATAGTGCTGTCTAGCATCAGCAGGCCAGTGTGGGTCAATTTCACCTGTGTCTCTGGAAGAGGTCCTCAGGCTTCACTTAACCAAGGGACCTGTATCAAGGCATCAAGCCATCGAAGGCATCCCGTGGTACATTATCTCGACATAATATTTAAAAAATTTTGAAATATTTTCCCACATGATAATACTTATGAAATCTAGCCCGGGCACACATAAACAGCAACTCAACAAAAGGTACAAGTGATATCCAAAATGTCTGGACAGATGAGAACAGTCTCATGAATGACCAACTTCATCTGATCTGTCTGCAGGTGAGGTGGGGCTAAAACCATACAGCCTTATATCCATGTATTTTTTTATCCTTTTAAAAAAATCAAAACAAGAATCTTGGGAAAAGTTTAGCGTGGCATAAGGCTGCCATTTCACCTTCATAATTCGCTTCTTACCACTGCCACTTCTTTGACCCCGCACGGTTGACATTGAAGTTAAAGATAACTAGCGAGCACAGTCAGTTGGTTGATTTAATTCTCTCTTTTAGGCAAGGTAGCTAGCTAGGAAGCACATTATCTTGATAGATAATAATATACTCCTATTAAACTAAATAAGCATTGTGTACCAATTTGTGGTTCCATACGTAGTTAGCACTCATGTCATTACAACTGCTACTAACTGCCATTTAGAGGCTCCACCACCAGTTACTCTGCATCAAGTTCCCTGTTCTAGCGACACACTTTCCTCACCCACTTCGCATGCAGTGCTGCATCTGGCTTGTGATTGGAATAATTGCGCATCATCTCCACTTATTTAAAATTATTTAAAAGCGATTATTTACCCAAATGGCTTGCTCGTTAAGTCCAAGCTGGTGTCATTCATGGCCGTGACTGAAATACTCCACTGAACTACTGGCATGAACGACTGGAGATAGCTACAGTATAAACCTTGCCTATATAAACCTTGTGCACTACGAGACTGCATCGGTTGTTCGAGGTATCAACAACATTGCGCTAAATTCTGTCTCCTCTCTTTCACGTGTCCTGAAATTTTTCCTTTGCAACATACAACATGAGATGAAAAGGAATTTAGTTATTTTGGCTCATAAAAAAAAAAAAATCAAAGACCAAGGGCATTGATAATGGATGAGTTTGTCAGAGTCTTTGCTAAGAGAAAATAAGGCTTATGCTCTTAGAGGATGCTTTGTGCATGCAACAGGAATAACTATCATTTCTTTTTTATTTCACTTTTTTTAAAGAAATGCGTTGCATGCCACCAAAAAACAAACATTAGTTGATAAACAGTAGTTTATAATTCATTATTTAATGTATGTAGTCATATGTACAATATGTAATATTACATATACGCTAGTCTGATATGTTAACGAAGGAACACGGTGTGCAGACTAGCGTAGCATACTGTGATATGAATAAAAATCCTCCCACCCTAAATCTCTGGTTGCCCCCCCCCCATATCAGGGCAGCTGGGCCTGCTTGGATGAAAAAGTGCTGTGAGAAAGTTTTTGCTTCCTGCTTGATCTCTTCTATTTCTGCTAATTTATCATATTTCAATGTCTCAATCATCCAAGTACTTTTAACCCTTTCCAGACTGATAGATGCCAACGACTTTGTTTCTCATCTGTTCTTTAATTTCTTAAGATTGCGGCATCATGTGCTGCTTTTTGCCTACTTCACATTGCCAGACAGGTTCTATTTAAGTGATGTTTAGATTCATCTGGGTTGGCAGTAACTGTGCCAGGGTGTGTCTAGTAAAATTTAACCCAATTATCGATGAAGTTGATCGAATTGATCGATTTAGTAACTTAGGGGGACAATTACTTTTTCACATAGGGCCAGATAACATTGGACTTTCCTTTAGTAAATGAAATCATCATTTAAAAACTGCATTTTCTGTGTAGTCAGGTTATCTTTGTCAAATATTTAAATCAGTTTGAAGATTCAATACATTTAAATGTAACAAATATGCAAAAATGGAAGAAATCTGGAAATGGGCTAATACTTTTCCACTGCACTGTATGTTTGCCTCTGAGCACAACTTAGAAGTGAACTGAGGAGAGAAATACTGCAGTTCCAAATCAACATGTTTGCCTGATAGAGCACCATTGCAAGTCCTGTTTACCTCCTGCTTTCGTCAGTCCCATTCATTGCATTTGTGAGATACATTGTTTAGAGTTGTTTGCTCATGACCTTTGTCAGAATAATATGGATTTAAATTTATTCTGTAATGATTATATTTTAATGCAGAAATTGGTCCTAATTTCATAGCCACTGTCATTGCCAATCAAGCAATAAGGCAACCGCTTTATGGTTTTTGCACAAGACAGATCCAGGTCCTTGGTGGGAAGGGTCCAGCAGCCCATAGGGGCAAAATAATAACCCACCAGTGGAAACAATGTACAGTGCACAGTTGAAAGTGGCTTGCTTTCATGAAAGGTGTAATGGTCAGGACACATGAGTGAAAGTGGCTTGGCTTGCTTGCAAGAGAGGTCTGTTGGACAGCCTACGTGGCCTTGTGGTTAGCGTCTGTAACTGAGAGTTGCTTGATTACCACTGGAGTTGCTCCAGTGAACAGCTCATGATATGTGCCCCCTGCCCAAGTATAGCTTTCATTCCAGTGAATTAAGGCAAGTAAGGTCTGGGGTAATTTAACAGAGATACATGAAGTAAGTCATTTTTTCCCGTTCCACTGCGTTTTCTTTGTCTGTGAGTGCCTATTTGTTAAAGGGACTATGTCACATCCGGCGCATGCGCATGACGAAGCAAAATTTCTTGAAAGCGTTAGGTAAACTATTTCAAGATCCTCGGAGATTTCGTGTAAGCATTTCAATCTGTTTATATTGCGTTCATCCTTGAGAGGTTTGATGAAATTTTTTTACCAAAAAACTATCTTTATTGATCGTTGAGCCTGTTCGTAGCATCAGTTTGTCATAGTTCGGGTTTTTGTAGCGTTATTATTACCCCGCCCCACCCGAAGGGTGAGGGCAAGGGGTTTTGTTTTTGGTTCGGTTTGTTTGTGTGTTTGTGTGTTTGTTTGTTAACTCTTTAGCAGCAAAACTAATGGCCAGATTCACCCAAGATTCGGTTTAGGGATTGCCACTGACCCAGAATAGATGCCTATTGAATTTCGGAAAAGTAGGTCAAAGTATGTGTGAGGGGCGGGGTTTGTTGTGCCTGGCACCACTCGTTGCTTTTGAGTTAGCCTACGTTGATTGTTATGTCGTCCCATGGCAGCCATCGAACTGAAAGACAAACTGGTCAGACAAAACGTTGCGACAAACAGGTTCTACGAACATTAAAAACAGTTAATGCTTGATAAAAATTTCCCCAAACTTCTTAAGGATGCACGCAATGCAAAAAGATTGAAACACCAACACAAATTCACTGACGGCATTGAAATAGTTTACCTGACACTTTCAATGTGCTTTCGCCCAAAGAAATATGGACGGATAGTATAATTTGTTCTTCGTAGGTTTCGACAAAGATAAATGCGGTTACTCTAGCAACTCCGCGTTTGCAGGCCATCTTCTGTATTTAAAACAGCAACGAAAATATGCTTTACACACGTACTAATACGCTTGGGGTTTGTATTTCTGCTCCCTTGATATTGCACTGTATGTATGTGAATATTTATCGACTGGACTGTACTATGCATGTGCCCCAGCTGACATAGTCCCTTTAAGTTTGAGTTCTATTTGGACTGTAGAAGAATATTACTTGTGGTTGAATTGGGGAAGAAAACATTTCTGCCTTTTACTCGTGTTTCAAGGACACTGACTCAGTTTGTACTGCACGGACTCTGACTTCAAATTGCAACTGCACTTTTGTTTCCCTTTCACTGCTGAAAGAAAGTCAGTTTGTGATGTCTCTGGGACCACGTTTACATGTGCATTAATTTTCCATTGTTTTCCAAAGAACATTGCTACTTGGCTTCAAATTACCGAAATTAGTCAGCCACTAGTAGCTTACACAGAAAGGCCACTCTTCTATACTGAAGACGGTTCTAATCTGTTAATATTCCACCTCTTAAATTATACATATTATTAAATATTTGCTTTATCTGATGTGCAGTTCTGAGTGTTTAACATCTCCTTGAGGAAAGTTCACTGAATATGAGATGTGCATGACCGCGTAGTGATATAGAATCCCCATGAATAAAACTCTGTCTGTAGTTCTGGGAAAATTCAATATTCCCCCATACTGTGGTAATGACTGAGAAAATGGGCAATCATGTGTGTCTGTGAGTGTGCGTGATTGTATGTTTTTTGATAAAATGTTGGACCGGAGCACTTACTGAGTAACACCCCGCTCCCACACACACACACACACACACACATACACACATTCATACTCCCTTTTTACACCCTTTTTTTTTGTTTGTTGTAGGAATGAGTACAGTCCCAGAGGTGATTGTTGCTCGCCATTGCGGTCTACGCGTCTTCGGCCTCTCTCTCATCACCAATAAAGTAGTGACAGACTACTCCTGCAAGGAGCGGGCCAATCATGAGGAGGTCCTGGAGACTTCCCGCATCAGGGCTTTGGCGCTCCAGAAGCTCATCAGCGGCCTACTGGCCAAGATATAGAGAGCCTCCTGTGCACAAGCTGACTTTTTTCCTTTTTTGTTTAGTTATGAATCTTCAGTACCAAAAGCTAACACAAACATGCAACTATGTGACATGGCTTCAGATAATCTTCCATTAGCAATCTTACTTGACATTTAAAATGTGTCAGTATTATATGGTACACATTACACAGAGCAATCTCCCTCTGCCTAATCCTCTAGAGCAGTGCTTCTTAAACCTCTTCTGGAGGACCACTTGTCCTGCATGTTTTAGATCTCTCTCTTCTCTCCTGCATAGGTGATTCAAATGATCACATGGTTATCAACCCCTGAAAGTTGATTGATAATGACCGGATCATTTGAGTCAGCTCTGCTGGAGCAGGGAGAGATTTAATACATGCAGGACAAGTGGTGCTCCAGGAGAGGGTTGAGATGCACTGCACTAGATTAATGCAAGAAGACCCTAAATACATGCTTCAGTATAGCATGACATGGGGTTAAACTGGGGCTCTGGGCAGGCAGACAAGAACATGAAGAAACAGAATATACTGTGAGCTCACATTGCTCATGTTCTTGTGTGTGAGTGTTTGGGGCACGGCAGAGCTTCACAATAATATGGCTTGCATGAAAAATGGGGGCTTTAGTGAGCATTGATCATTCAAGACCATCAGAAATTTCTTTGCACTTTGTCTGGCGACTTCTCACTGTGGCTATTGTTCAGAGGCTGCAAAGGAACACTGCTCTCTGTTTCAGTCAAGTCACAAAATTTTTCAAAAATTTTTCCTTCTACGTAAAGACGTATTAGCTTCGGATATAGACTCTACGGTTTGTGGGACATACTGGATTTGAAAAAAAAAAAAAACAGCACATGTTGCTGTAGGGCGTTGAGGGAAACTATTTTGTATGTACTGTTAGTATCCAGTTTCTTGTTGAAATGAATGTGTTTATCTAAAATTACTGAGATAAAGCAGCAAATTAATACCTCACGTTTGCTCTAAGCCTATACACTCCAAGCACAGAAAGATTATTTTTTCCCCAAGTGCTAATACACAACGGAGACAACTTCATATTTTTCTATTTATTTTTAAAAATAACTATATACATCTATACTTGAAAATTCTGCTCACATTTACTTGATTAATATTTATGTTAAACAGAGGGACTACAGTAGTGTTCTGCAGTTGTTTACATCAGAAATGTTGTGAAGCCAGTTTACTTGAACATTGTATAACTGTTTTATGGCATGTTGAGCGATAGTTTATGCTGTAAAGAAGAATAACTATCTCCATAAACATGATTGATGGTATAAAGACAATGTAATAAAATGATTAAGGAACTGTTAAAATAGTAAATTATCTTTAAAAGGATTAGGGATTGATGTATATATTTTTAAAAAAAAAAGTTATTCTATAATAAATAAAAGTAATAATATGACTTGTATCTTATGTGTTTCTGGTCTTCTATACTTCTTTATTTGCAGTGCCACAGAGGGGGGACTAGAGTCTCTTTTAACTGCATTGTTTAGGACCTCTCAAGCAATTAAGAATATTGTTCCAAATAATTGCTTGAAATTCAGTCTTTACATAAAAACCGCAATTCTGATGTAGTCGGGACATTGTGTAAAACGTGAATAAAAACAGAATACAATGATTTTCAAATCCTTTTCGACCTACATTCAATAGAGTACACTACAAAGACAAGATATTTAATGTTCAAACTGATAAACTTAATTGTTTTTTTTTTTTTTTGGAAATATTCCCTCATTTTGAATTTGATGCCTGCAACACGTTCCAAAAAAGCTGGGACAAGGGCATGTTTACCACTGTGTTACATCACCTTTCCTTTTAACAGCACTCAATAAGCGTTTGGGAACTGAGGACGCTAATTGTAGAAGCTTTGTAGGTGGAATTCTTGCCCATTCTTGCTTGATGTACGACTTCAGTTGCTCAACAGTCCGGGGTCTGTGTTGTCGTATTTTGCGCTTCATAATGCGCCACACATTTTCAATGGGAGACAGGTCTGGACTGCAGGCATTATTATTATTATTGCAGGCAGGAGTAGGCAAATAAATAATGCGTTACTATCCAGGAACATTTCACCATACCCCATGAGTGACTGCTAACTGATTTTCACAGCTCTGTCATCTTGGGGAGGCTGCCATTGTTGCCTTGGAGACCTGTGTAATTCCCAAGGTGGGAGTCAGCTGAAGGAGCTGTGAAGTCCCACTTCATGGAAGGTGAGAGGGGTATTAAAAATGGCTCCATTAAGGTGCTAATGTGAGAAGCAGTGCTGAGTCACTCTCTTTGCTTAATCGTTAGCGTAGAGGGTGTTAAGTTATACTGCGAGCGACGAGCCCGGTCGCAGAAGTATACCCAGGTGAACAGGACGCTGATGGTACCTCGATTTCTCCTTTGTGTCCCTATTGATCGGTCGAGAGATCAAAGACGAATAGACTAAAGTCTTCCCTACAAGCTTCATCGAGAGGTAGAAAAGATTTTACTCTGTGTTTAGAAAGGGCACTGGGGGTAATAGTCGTCAATAATGCCAATCAATAGCCAGAGAGAGACAGAGAGAGCGAGAGATAAAGGATAATGAGTGAGGAAAGAGAAATGTCCTCCCTTTATTCCATCACTTTGCAAATCAAACAAGACTAGGTCAAATTATAGAATATGGCCGGAACGTTTATGATCTATGTGCGAAATGTGGCCAATGAGCAAAGGCCAATGGGGAAAGTACACTTGGCAGGATGACCGTTGGTGTAGCTTCATCACTCACTCAATCACTCAATCACTCAGTCACAGCCACGGACAGACACAGATGAAGCATCAGATCGTACCAGTTTGGCCAAAAATACCGGAGCATGCAGAGCCATTGCTTATGAAAGGTAATGGGGAGTTAAGGAGGTCCACAATTGCAGATAGCACACAAAAATGTAGTTTTATTAAAAAAGGGGGACCCAGAGGGAACCCATTTTCTTTCCTAAGGCCCCGTTTGCATACATGAAAGTATGGGTGTGTACAAAAGTTCAGCCTTTTCAGCACAAGAGGCGATAGTGCAGCTGTGGCACTGTTGTCAAAAGGCTTCGACTGAGACAAACTAATAAATTACCCGTAGGTGTGGTGGGGGTTTGGTTCCATTAAGGCTAATAAGATAAGCTACAGTCATTCCCTTAAAAATCAGCACGTTAATGCCATGGCAACTGCCAATTTCAAACAAGCAGAAAACTTGCTTTACCATTGCTTTATTTGGTCCTCTGAGAACTGCGCACCAATGTAGTAATGTGTGGAGGCATTCGGAGGACTGGAGGTCGATTCATCAGGTTATGCGTTATGTATGGAAAAACATGGGCGATTTAACCCGTATATAAAATAGCACTTGTTGTATCAAAACAAATGTGAGACTGAAGTTTATTAGGCCAATTTCATTTCCTCTTCACAAAGACAATATTTGCATGTATAAAAATACCCTTTCACCCTCCCTCTGCCATTAGACCCCTCCACCATTTTGGAGGCATTATTCATATTGCACATAACTAAAATTAAAATGAGAAGGGAAAGATATGTGCTTATTTGCAAACAGCTCCGCTGGCAGCGATTCATGCCAGTATTTAATGTTAAAAGGTGGTTTGGGTGAGTCAAAGTGTAAACGAGGTCTGTGACACGAAAATTGCGCAGCACCCGATTTATGCAGTTGCACATCTCCATTTGTGCTGTCCGACCTCACTGGCTGCAAACGCTTTGAAAAATTCAGCAGTTGTGTTCATTGTGTGTTCTTTCCATTTTGCCCATTTTCATGAAAGATGCCATTTGTTGGTAGGAGCAACAAGCGTGGAATTATAATTGGGATAACCAACCAATAGATCCTGCATTGTGTAAATAGAAGCAGGGCTCCTCAAATCACGGTCCTCGAGGGCCGAGAACTGCTGTTTTTCCACCCTCCCTTTACCTGGGAGTCCGGTGAGATGACAACCTGGCCAATCAGCAACATTCCTTGTTCACTAAATTGCCTGGAAGGAAGGAAAACCAGGTCTGTATTTGGATTCAAGGGCCAGATTTGGAAAGCCCTGGTTTAGAAGATATATTGCAATGATTTCTTAATTATATGAAATCATTTTTCAATTCATAAGCCCAAGTCACATATTTTCCTCTTACAACTTCTGGGGCTGAGCTCCTCTGGGACTTGCAAATGCAAATATTCAACTTAAAACATGTTTTTATAATTTTCCAATTAATTATTTATATTTCCCGATTCTCATTCATCCTCACTCTCTAGAACTGGGGCTGTTATTAAACATTAACGCAGTTACATGCAAAAAAAACAAACAAAAAAAACAAATAATGAAATAATGTAAGATGTATATTTCTTAAAAAATAAGACTAGAGGGCATGCTGCTGAAGACAAAATCAGACATTTTAAGGAACATTTTTTTGCTACTCTGAGGTATTCCTTGAAAGTCACCTCTAACATATGCATGCATGCATGCACAAACTCATATGCATGCATTTACACACACACACACACACACTCACACACGCGTGCTCACACACGCCTGCATAAACGCATACATAAAACTTATTATTTACTGCAGGTAGCTCATGGGGATTTTTCACTGGTTTAATCAACCAACCATTCCCGGACTTAGAGGAATTATTTATGTTAAACATTTTTTGGATTATAGGGAGAACTAGGCAAAATTTTATGAGCGACAGAGAAAGAAATCAAGAGAGAGAATGTTTTATTAATGAGGATTGTTAATTTGACAATGAAATGATTATGTTCATTATTTTGAGGCATATTTTAACTTATGATTAATACAATGCATTTGTATAAAGCTTTGGCATTGCATATATTTGAATATTTTATGTGAAAATTTAAAACATTTTGAATTTGCATGGACAGAAAATCCAATCAGTTTATAAGAGGTCCCATATTATGCTGTTATTTCAAGCTGTTATATTCTTAGATTTCAAAGAGTGGGGGTTAAACTTTTTAGCAAAAAATTCCCCGTTAATTCTACGGCGTCTAAGGCACCATTCACTTCCTGTCAATGGGCTGTTTGGAGTGGGCGTCTCCTCCATGATAATGAGCTCTGCTCCAAACAGACCTAAATGTAAAAAAGTAAAGTTTGTGCTGCAGCAGAGAGAGAGAGAGTTGAGGAGGCTGGACAAGTCCGTGGGAGGGAGCTAGGCTGGCAGAGGCATAAACTATGCAGAGCAGGTCTGTCTGTGATGTAGAAAATAGCAAGACTCCAAAACCATGAGTTTCAAATACTGAAGTTCAAAAGGTACTGTAGGTTTAACAGATGAATGGGGGGGGGTGTCTTCTGAGTCACAACACAGTACCACCTTACAGATGAACTGAACTGGGAAAATTACGGTGCAGTTAAGGTGACATGTCAATCTAGTAAAGGTTCTGAAAGGCATTAAAAACCATTCTGCTGCACAGGGCCTTTAGTGAGAAGACAGACATCCTCTTAAAGCAGGGGACTGGGGGAGGGGGGTTATGACCATGCACATTATGACCATGTCCAAATCAGCACACTTGGCTACTGTTGAGTATACAAAATTGTGCTCAAAAGACATCTGCAACTTGTATAATCAATTGGCAACTGCACTGACTCTGACACAGCTAAGATTTCTTATCAAAAATGTGGGACATTGGCGAATATCAGCCTCCAGTAAACGGTAGAAGATGTTTCCTCATAGGTGCTCAACTGATGACTGCCCATCCAATGTGTTTTCTTCGTGCACTGGATGAGGGCTATATGCGGACTTTCCCACATGCATTTCTAGAGGTCGTGCTCCACACATGCTCACATCGTAGTTATGGAGGTAAAGGATAACAATAACTCAAAAACTCAGGCTGGTCTGGCTCCCTTAAAAATCGAAATGATTACTTGGAACTTTTGGGGTACGCTTGCTTCTGTACGATTATTTATCCTTTATTTAACTAGGGAAGTCTCACTGAGATCTAAATCTCTTTTTCAAGGGAGCCCTGGGGGATGAGGTGGAGAGGGAGAGGACGAGCTGCACAGCCAATTAGATCAGGGGATGATTAGGTGGCAGGTTGAAAGAGCCAGGTTGGGAATTTTAGCCATGATACCGGGGAACCCCCGACTCGTGTCAAAGAGCGTCACAGAATTTTTTATGACCTCAGGGAGCCAGGACCTCGTTGTAAAGTCTCATCCGAAAGACAGCATCTCCTTCAGTGCAGTGTCCACATCACTGCATTGGGGATTACTCCACTAGAGGGAGGATGGCAACCTCCTGGCGCTCCAACACCAATTGTTTTTTTTTTTTTTTTCCCAGGTGGCCTACCATCCAAGTACTAACCAAGCCCACACCTGCTTAGCATCAGCCACGTGGCTGGAGTAATGGTATGGCTGCTGGCAATCCAAGCCAAGGAATCTGATTGAGGCTGTAAGGTGCACGTAATGTATGCACGTGTGTGTGTGCGCGCGCGCGTGTGTGAGAGAGAGAGAGGAGCCCAGAATGGAGGATTTCATGTCCCATTTAATGAATGTGAATGGGGGTTCTTCCAACGAGCACATGGAAAAAATGAAAAGTTTGAATATTAAATCAGATGAGCTCTTTGTTCTAATCTTATTTACACAAAATAAAATTAGAAATGTTACATTCTATATTGTTCGACGGCAGAGAAACGAATCTTTGCTTTCACTAGTAATACGAAAGTAAGACTCCGGGTGGATTTCTCAAAGGATTTCCGCAATTAGTGATTAGCCGGTGGTTTTCCGATTAATCTGGCCCTTACTTCAGTTCCTGGGGAAAGAATGCTCGTAACCCTGCTTGTTAAAGTTTTTTTTTTTTTTTCCTACCCAGTTTGATAGTCAATCTGCCACAGGCGCATAGCAATTACTGCTGCGCGTTTCCCAGCCCCCCATACCCGCCCCCGCCCGTTGGCATGGTGCAGCCATGTGGAACAATCCCCATCGGCCCCGCGCTCCAGAGTGACGCTGTCCCTAACGAATAAGCGTAAACATGCATTACTGTCGTGTGATAATTAGCCGAGACTCGGGATTCATCCCTGGTGACCAGTCTCTCTCACCTCAAAAGTAAACACATTTTTCGCGCGCAAGAGATCATATGGACACCTTACATGATGCATTCGAAAATCTCGGATTTACTCAGACGTGCATGCACGCGTTATAAAGGCCTGCTCTCTGGCCACTGTCAGCTTAGGCCAACAGTTTTATTACAGCTCAGTGTGTACTTACAGCAAACAGGCTGACTGACCAGTAAAAATATTTCTGAAAACATTTGGAATGTCAGCCTTCAGTACATTCCTGTTGGTGAAAGAGTGTAAGACATCTCTTTGTACGGCATCATTTTCATAATTACAATGAAATAGAAAGACGGCGCTCTCAATACATCGCCTGAGGGATCCGAGCAACAGCAACCCGCTGGGCTGCTGAAAATGCAGAAGATGCGTCCAGGGCATTGCGCATCTCTTGGCTCACCGAGACGAGAGGCGCGCACTCCAGTGAGAATGCTTGCCGCGACAGGCGCACACAGTCAAAGTTTCAGGAAGAGGGGCATTGATCGTAGTGCCGCTGCGCCTCTTGCAGGACTGCGAAAGTAACTGCAGACACTGTGGGAGTTTAAAAGCTCCGTCTGAGCACAAGTCTTTGACAGTGAGTATCTGGATCTGACTGCGAAGAAGTTCGCTCGGGATTTTCAACCGCAGAAACAGATAAGAAAAAGAAAAAAACCCAATATGGCCAACAAAGCGCAGCCTCCTTTCCTACACCTGGCGGAGCTGACTGCCTCACAGTTTCTGGACATCTGGAGGCATTTCGACACTGATGGTTAGTAGAGCTATGCAAACTTATTTTAAATATATCTGGGGGTATGAAAGGGACTCTTCCGGACAAAGCAAATCCGTTTGTTTCCATGGTACCTGAAATGATGTTTTAGAATTTAGGAAGAGGCAGAATGTTGCCTTCCGAGGGTTTAAATTTAAAGTAATCTAAATAACCACCCAAACTAAATGAAATAATTAAAGTATTTGAATTAATGTTTTCCTAAATAAAAACGCATTCTGTCTGAATTGTACTACTTTTAAACGAATGTTTGGTTAAATTGCAGTGAAAGAAATATATTTAAACCTGAATAAAGTAACATAAAAGTGCTAGGAGTGGTGGCAGAGGATATTCAGTATTGCAGCGTTCAAAATAATCATGGAAAAGGCGATTAATCGGGTAATCCTGGTGATTTCGTTTTATTGATAACGCCTTCCCCTAAATTGAGCGTACAAGATTTTACAATTGACAAAATGAATCGAGATCCTTCAACTATATCTGCGCTCAAATTTTTGGGACCTTTTTCTGGCATTTAGCCCGTGCTTAATGATCAAAGCCCATCACTCCGCTTTCACGAAATGCCCCGATCAATTTTGTTGCGCGAAGCCACGCAAACACGCATGTTGTGAATCATTTTATTTAATTCTAACACTGTTATCCACACACAGTGTGAAGTTGATAGGCTATAGACCCATTAGTTATCGTTTCTATGGATTTGCTTTTTGAACAACCAATTCCAGTCGTGTCAATTTAAGTGAATTTAATCGACTTACCGCACTGGATATGTTTCTGAACATATGCCAGTAAACAACCTTATCAAACACTGACCTGTTTCGGCATCAAACCAACCCATTCATAAAGTTAAAGTGATTTTATCGCAGTTGTTCCACTGCCACCCATCCCCACACAGCTGGAAGCGGAGCCTGGAATTTACATTGAGTTTTTGTTTCTTCATTAAAATGCCTTACACTTGGTGATTTTTTATAATCATTACGATTGCCTAGGCGTAGCTTCGTTAGATAGGCTATTGATTCAGCAGCGGAATTCGATCCGAATGAAATGGACCAGTGTATTTTTATCATAGTCTCAGCCAGTGGGGCGTTTATTGACGAGAGAAGCCCCTGATACGCGCATCTTAATGCCTCGCAGTGGAAGAAATATGGGCGTGTCAGCCGAACTAGATTCCCTGCCTACAGCGCTGCTTCGCTGTTCCCGAGGGATGCGCAACTTTCATTCCAGTCCAATAATCAATGGAGCGATTGGATTTACTATGATAAACAGACGTAGCCCACCGTTATCTTTTCTTAGAAGTGTAACAGTAGAGGATTAAGTAACCAATATATTTCTTCTGGCACCATCAAATGGACATGAGTTGGACTAAGTATCACTTAAATGCTCAAGAGACAGCCTATCACATTTAAGCGAGTAGTACTTCAACGAGCAGGCTACTTATCTTATGAAGTGAATTTGATCTTATCTTGGCCTATTCAATTAGCCAAAAATTGAGTAGGCTCAATGAATAAAACGCTCTGAGCCCCATCAAACGTTTAAGAGACAAACTGCGGTAGGCCATATTTAGGCCAATTATTTGACGATTAGCTGCGCAATTAATTACGCGGAATGCATACTTTCATCGGTGATCCTGAAATGACAGCTAATTTCCAGCCGTAATAGCCTACTTTAAAATAGCCTATCATCATCACATTTATAAGACAACATCGAAAAATGCATTTACTTGCGTTCACGACCTCGTCTGGCCGTTCTAAATATGAAGAATAAATAAACTAAAAGCAAGCAAACAAACAAACACTTACCGCGCCATCATCAGCCGATATTATCGCTGTTATAAGCGAGCCTAATTCATTAAGTGTAGCTACTCGAGCTTTTTCGACTGTATGGTTGCTGCCCTCTGTTGGTGTCTTTGATATGCTTTAACACGAGTTGGGACACCCTCAGGAACATGTAGGCAAATTAGGCTAATTAAACGACAATTATTGTTGTAAGTGTATACAGGTATATGGTAATAATAGGAAACTGAATTTTGGAGCATCTGTCTGCTAATGTTTTCCCAATTTTTTCGGTTGAAACCATCAAAGAAATATCCCGATGGAAAATTCTTTAAGTTCTGTTTATGAGTCAGTTAAACAAGATGAAAGTATTGGCTGCTTTCCTTAGACGCTAATTTTTCCTTTAAGATTTCCTTTTAGTAGGTTCAAATTAAGAAGAGGCTTTTCTAATTTTCATTTGGTCGGACAATGTCTCATAGGTCTACACATTCTGTACCCGCTGGTGGCAGCGCCTCACTGAAGCTACATAACACTAACATTGAAAGAAATATTCAAACCCAGGACACCATGTTTTTATGGCCATTGCATTACATCAAATGGAAAATATTGAGATGTTGTACGTCATTTTCTACACACTTCCCAGTAATTCAGCAGGACATACTTGGGATCGTCGGAAACATTGGGATCTCCACTTGAATTTGAGACAGGCCCGAAGTTCTACAGGTTTGAATGCAACAGCTGTATTTGATGGACCCATATATGGGTCCGCAGGCTTTATGGGGTTATTGATGTCTCCTGCAGAAACGATGATCCCCCTTGTCAGCAAAGATGATGCGGCACTGAAATCATTTCGCTAAGGCGCGATGCAGGATCTTTCCGCTCTGCTGCATGTGCTGATGCCAGGACAGCATCATTCGGGGGGTGGGGAATGTGCCGTCGGCGAGAGAAATAAACTTAGTTTTCTTGAGGGCCGCACTTTATACTATAGGCTCGGTGTGTGCTTGACTGCAAGGTATACCTTTATGAGGGTGTTCTGGCGCAGACTTCTGTGTCCCGCTCTCTCTCGCTCTCTCTCGCTCTCTCTCTCTCTCTCTCTCTCTCACTCACTCACTCGCTGTGCCAGTGCCACTGGGTCATTGCTTACTTGTAGCACAAGCCAGGGTTACTTTGATGAAATTTGTCTCTTCAGAGATGCCTGTGGCTGGTTTACATGTATCTAGCAGATTATTGTCACCGGAATATTGTGGAATCTTTGCTGGAATTCATGTATTTTGATTGGGAAGATGGGATAAAACCTCATTGGTGTATTTTTCCCGGTTGATGTGTTTGCTGATCCTTTGTCATTAGTTGAAAAGAGGCATCTTGGGGCAACAGAACATGTGACCGAGGGTTTGCAGGTTTTAGTCCAAGATATCTAATTTACTGTTTGCCTGACCAGGAAGGTGCTTTTTCCTCAAACTGCGGTGGGTAGTCTTAAAACGTCGGAACAAAATACTATCTAGATTTAGGTTTTATGACTGATAATTCAGATATAAAGCACAATCATGATAAGTCCGTCCTCGAGGGCAGAGGCATTTATGAGCGATGCATGATTTATGGATGCTAAATCAGCATGCTAAGTCCGATGAGGAAGTCTGCCAGACCAATCCTCTCTCTGCTCAAAGACGTGCATGTCAAGATAATTGAAATTAAATTGTCCATAGGTATGATGAGTTTAACGGGTATTTTTTAGGGTATAGTGGGTATTCCTACCCAGGTCAGATCAGTAACATACAAATTAGATCATGGATGGTTGGATAAGTAACATGGTCACACAGACTGGCCAGGTAGGGCCAGATGTGCTGAGACATTCTGCACGTGATGAACCTTTTAGCACATGCAAAAGCAGTAAAATGGTCTGCGATTGGCCAGGGTATTTGTTCTACACCAATCATTGGCCAAGTTACTGGTTTTTACATGTGCTAAAAGGTCTTGAATGTGCTAAAATTCTTTGTAAATCTGACTCAAAGTATTCAAAGGAATGATGATGGTCACAGCAATAGCATTGGCAATGTGGGTCAGTTAACTCCTTAAATCCCCTTAAATATTACATAACTACACCCCCATCAACACAACTGAAAACAGTTAGTGAGGACGAGGTTTTGATTTTCCTCGATTACCATCCATATACTCCAAAGATGGAAATCGAATGTTCCCGAAATGCATATTCTTGCGCCAAAGAAGGACTGATTCAGTAGGCTGCATCAGGGCGGAGCATAATAGGAGAGCTTGTCATTTGGGTTAATCTTCACTGCTTTGCAATACCCACTCTTAGCCCCAATCCCCGCACTGGGTCATGTGACCTTTTCATCATGACCTCTGCCCCATGCTCATCCTCTGGCATAATCTCCACAGCACAGCTAAGTGCCAGGAGACAGAATTTACTGTTTTCTATTCTAAAAAAAACAAGACTTGGTGAATTTCAGGTGCTGGAGCCTGTTCTTGTTGAACAAGGCAGCCAAACATGAATTTCCCAGAAATATATGAAGTGTTTCTCTAGGAATTGAATTAAATGCCAAGTGGCTTTCCACTTTTCATCCTCAAAGCATGGAACACAATGTCTGATCCTTTATATTTAAAGCTGAATCTGAAGAAGGTCATTTGATGAATAAAATTTTGTTATTTTACGGAATATTATTAATTTTCAATCATAATTTCTTCTTTCCGTTCTTAAAATTCAGCACCCACAAGCTACGGAGAACAAAGAATCATGCTGATAGGAGCCCAGACTCATCCCGCCTCGTCATACAGTGCCGCTACCTGACCAGGCGTCGATATATGATGCACAAGGAGGCTTTTGGTGTCCTTATTTGACGCCAGTTTAAAACAAACCATATTCCCTAACTGTAAGCCTGAACCTTCACCCTAAATGGCAAATACGGATGCCAAAAGCCCCCTTTTTCGTCTTATATAAACGCTTGGTCAGGTGGCATCACCATATGACGAGTCGAGATCAGAATGTGTTGCCAACAGACCAGTACTCCCCCGACACAGCAGCCTGGTTGATTAACTTTTTCACGAAATAATCAAATGCTGCCCCCTATTGGTACACCATTAGCTATATTTTAACCGCTGGATTTCCCAGAGAGGTACCCATTCTAGCCATTTCCAATCCTGCCTAAGAAATAGTCACCTTAGACAAAAGAACTTAGTGGTTAACTCACATGCTAATAGACAGTGGTTAGAGCGAAACTCTCAACTCTCTACCAAACTGGGCCATGTGCCTTTATGGAGCCGATATCACAAAGCAAGATCGCTGAGATAGCTGAACAACTGCTCTCCCAGATTTTATTTGGACAAAATCCAAAAACCCTTTCAAATCTGGAACATGGGATGAAAGAAAGAGAACAATTTAATTCAGCACAGGTACTCATGTAACTCAGTAATCCTGCTTTGTGATACAAGGTCCAGGGCATTAGGCTCTTTGAAGGCCATGGACAAAGCTTAGGGGAGTTTTTCCAGACCCCAACATGACTATTCATTGGCTGAACAACCCACCGAACCTGAGATAGGTTTTTCTTTGTGATGATGTTGCAATTGGTCTGCCACAGGGAATAGAAAAAGTAGTCGTTCATTTCGTTGGGATATTACAACAGCCACAGACATTATCAACTGTCATTTTCTGACTTTTGATCCAGGCCCCTTTGAGGTTGGACAGGATGAATTAGAAAGTGACAGCGAATGCACAAAACTAGGGTGCACCGAGCAGGCAGTCCAAAGTAAAACATCTGGTGTTAATTCAACTCTAACAGAATACATTAGTCAAATTGGGAATTGATGTAACACTGAACATTATCTGCATAGCTGCAATAGAGATAAAAATTCTGCTATGGTTTGAGATGAAGGGAATGGAAGTTTATCTTTGGGAAACTGGAGTGGCACTCGGAGAGCGCAGGTCTTTGCAAAGGTCAATAGTTCACTCTTCTTTGATATGTAAATCTGCAAGCACAGCCATTGTATTTCTGAAATTGGGCATGTTTTGTCACATCTGAACTTCACTGCCATCTATTAGATTTCAAGATATATGACACTTTATTTTTTATTATTTGGCCTTAGAGGCCAAATGCCCTATCTCACAATGTTAACAAGAGTGAAAAACAATTCATGTATCTGCCCCATAGGTCTGATCTGCTCCAGAATTTTAATGGGTTCTTCCTTGGCCCATGCTGCACTCTTCCACCAAATTTAATAAAAATTGGACGCGTAGTTTTTTTTGGTAATCCTGCTAAATAACCAACAAACACAGCTGATCGCATAACCTCCTTGGCATACTGTAGGTAAAAACACAGTAGCTTCTTATATGGAAGGTGCTGCAATACAGCTGGTCATCAGTGATTTTGGGCACTGGGCAAGCTTAGATGAAGCTCATATGAACACAGCTTCACACTGTGAACTACGTTGTACTGTATTGTTTAATAATCCAAAAGCAATAGGTGTGTTAATCATTGGTTTCCAAGTTAGGTTTTTCTCTGTACAGAGGCATATATAGTTCACATCCCTTGGGTCAATGAGACTACCCTGAGACCACCCATCCCAATGTAATAAATTAATGGATTTTCCTGCTAAAGGTACGCACATTTTCCTCTGAAATTGTGCCGTAGTTTTCTGTGAGTGGAGAGATTTACAGTCACGTAACACGCCAACTCTCATTTAAGATGAAATACACAGAGTTGGACCACAATCACGCCTCAATCTTACTGAGGTCAGGCAAATCTGACACCTATCCACTCCCCATCCCCCTCCTGACCCACCGTGCCACAGGACACAGCTGTTCAGCTTTGTCTCGTAATTTGGTTCCAACTCGGAGCACAGATTACTGGCCATTGGAACATTGCCTGCACCTGACTATTCACCTTTCAAAGTGACATGCAAAGAAGGGGGGTGGAGGGGCGGGGGTGTTGGGTGGTGGAGTAGTTTCCTCTCAAGCATCCTTTCTTTCTGTGCTGAATTCATGCTCAGGAATCAGACTGTCGCAGTAAGCGTAAGGCATAGGTCTAAAATCTGGACATGTCGAAATATTAGCACTTAGTAAGATACGTTACAAAATGTAAGATACTGGCTCATCACATATGCATGCAATATATTATACATGCTCTGCAGATAGAAATAGATAATATATGGCATTCAGCTTGTGGTAGCTGAATGTTTTAGAATAACTGCTACTCCAAAGCCTGTATTAATTTCGCATGCAGTTTTCCTGAGAATGATTCATTTCATTCCGCACAATGATTTCATGTCCTGAGGAACATTTCTCTTAATTTAATATTCACATCTGCCCAAAAAGACATTACTGTCTTTAAGATTTATTGCATTTCGACGCAATCAGTTAGTTTTGGTTAACTTGAGAATGGCAAAGTTGAGATCGGACAGAAGTAGACCTAATATACCAAGCTATTACTAAGATACGATATAAGCTGTTGTTTATTGTTATAATTCATTACATAATATAATTTGTTTTGCAAGCATGTGACTCTTTCTTTGCAATTGTTTTTCCTGATGTATTCCGTTCTGCCTTTCTATTTAAATATCTCTCTCTAGTATTGCCCGGGGAGAGTTGGTTCTCCACGTTGCCCGCAGATGAATGTCATCACAGATTTGAAGGTTGAATTAATCCATTGAAATGGGTGGGAGTTTTATGGAAATGTGGGGGTTGTCGGGGTTTTATGGAAATGTATTTTTGACCCTTTCATGCGGTAGATCTCAAGTACTTACAAGCGCAACCCGTAGCGGGGAAATCGAGTTTTTAAACTGGCCTCACCTCCCTACTTAGTGCATGTAAGATGTTTCGCGAGTCATGCTGTTGCTGATTCGCTTTATTTGGATAAAACGTCTGCCCTCTGCTGGCGATTTGACTGCACTGCCTTCGTCCAGGTGAGCTGCTGCGTGGGGTGCTGGGCGGTGGATCTGATGTTTGTGAGGGTACCCTCACAAAGAGCCCGCGCTCCAAGACATTAGCCCGTTCCGCGAGCGATTTTATTGCGAAGCGTGTCCAGGATGCAGGGTGTTTCAGAAGAAAAGAGATCTCCATGCAAGGCCGCAGCCTTTCCAAAAAGGAAAAAAAAAAAAAAAAGAAAGAATAGTTGATGTACTAAATCGCCTGCAACTCCGGCACATTCAGCTCTCCTCCTCGCATTAAACAGACTTGGGTTCGTACTTACGGAAATTTGCGTGGATTTCAAACTCAAATATTTTGTAAACTCAAAAAAAAAAAAAAAAAAACAAAAAACAAACGATGTATATTAAAAGGTATCACAATTTATAAAACCATGGGTAAGCTCATCTGCATGCAATTCCTATTAAAATCAATCAGGATATTTTTATATGCACATAATCTTATTAATTTCTTGTTTTTTAATGTCAAGATTGTTTTTATAATCCAAAATCCACAAATAAATTGGCGGCATTCATTTGTGTGCCTACAGACCGTTTACAAATGAAACCCTTGATCTGTTCAAACTGCACCGTCCAATAGGGCTGTCAATCCCTTTCTCTACATATGCGCGTTTGCCCTTCCCTGCCACAGATGAAACATGAGTCAACTCTGTAATATCATGTCTTCCACCCTCACCAGACTACCATCACACCAATCAGCCAACTCTTTGTTTAAGGCACAGATCTCTTCTACCCTGTGTGAACTACGAAACTTTCAAAATGTTGGCAAACCAATAACAATGGAGACAATCTCGGTCTCTGCCACTCATAAAAAATTCTGGATTTCTATTCTATAAAAACAATGTGTCAGAGGAAATCACACACTTCACAAGCCATGCCTAAAATTATAAACTCAAATCAGCTTGATTTTCTCGCTTCTGTTGCAGAACAGTGGAAGAGTGGATTAGACA
Organism: Gymnothorax javanicus; assembly: GCA_029692085.1. NCBI lineage: Eukaryota > Metazoa > Chordata > Actinopteri > Anguilliformes > Muraenidae > Gymnothorax > Gymnothorax javanicus. Next base: position 9,265,213 of record CM056209.1, on the reverse strand, counting down.
GCAGTGACTCAGCCTCAGACCATCTCGCATTAAATGATCATTGGAGGCCGAAGCTAGCACAGACCACAGATTTTCTAGGATTTCCTTCAGATTTAGAAAAAAAATCCTGGCTCAGTGCAAAAACCCTATCTTGGTAAAGAGTGCACTCTGGCATAATGCATGTGAATGTAGAACACAGAACATCCCAGTTCACTGATATTTTGAGGATTTTAGTGAATTTCTGAGGATTTTCGCAACCATGGTCTATTTTCTGGAGGAGAAAAATGGAAAAAAAATATAGAATCTGCCTATCTGCTGGAAATTTCTCTTTTGTCTCTTCAAATGAGTTAACTTCAAAGACCCTGGCTGTAAAACAGCCCCAATTAGAGGCAGAGTGGAAGTGTGACTGTGTGTGTGTGTGTGTGTGTGTGCGTGCATGCGTGTGCGCGTGTGTGTGTGGATGGGGGGTGGATGAGCTGAGGAAGGCCTGCGACAGCATACACACACACAGTCCAGGGCTTTAAATTAAGATCCATGAAGTGGTGATTCTGTCAGCCAGATGGCCACTTAAGCAGTTACGGCAAATAAACTGGAACATGGAAAGAGAGAGATACAGGAGGACAGAAAAAGAGAGAGAAATAGAGAAGGTGAGAGAGACAAGGAGACAGAGAGACAGGAGAAACCGAGAGAAACTGATAGCAAGACAGGAATAGTTTAAATGAGAGAGGGAGATAGGAAGAGGGGGCAGAGAGAGAGAGAGAGAGAGAGAGAGAGAGCTGCTCTGGGCCATTGAATGATGGATGAACAAAACTTTATCTCGAAACACACAATCATTTAAATAAGTGCGAGCACAGCTCCCAGACTGGCAACCAGAAAAACAAATCTGACAACAGTGGCTAGTTTCCTCTGTCATCAGTAACAAAAAGCATTAATACAGCATGCTGAGAGTCACTGCTTATTGGAGAACTTAGGGTAGCGCAACATGCCGGCGTGTGTGCGTGCATTAGTGCATGTGTGTGTATGTATGTATGTGCAAGTACTGTATGTGAGCATCTGTGCCTGTGTCTGTTCGTGTACCTTTATACTCTTTCATTTTTCATCCTTCCATCCATCCTCTCTGGTCTGCATCTGGTCATATGTTCACATGCATACATGTATAATTACCCTCATGGGGCAGCAGTGTGTTTTGGGAACTGAACCTGCGTGTCACGTCCTGAATGTTTCCCTTATTGTTTTTACCGCAGTTTAGTCGTCTTTGAAGGTTTTGGTCTTGTTGTGTCCATTGTTTTTTATCACGCAATTATTGTCTTGTTCATCAGCCCTCCCCTTGTTTTTCCACTGCATGCTCTGTGCATGTGTTCCCTCTTTCTTGATTGTCATCGTAGTGTATTTTAGTTCCTCATTTTCGTCTCCCATTTGCTAGACAATTACTTTCCATCTTCAATGTTTTAAAACCCCTTTCCCCAGATGTAGACGCTGGCGTCCGTAAATTCCAAAATTTCCTAAATTTAATTCCTAAACAATTTTGTAATTGAATTTCCAAATGTCTAGCTTCACTTGAATAATTTTCAAAAATCTCTGTGACGCAAATCCTGAGTTCTAAAGCTTAAATAGGCTCATGCACAGCAGGAAAAATTGGCAAAATTTTGTATTCTGCGCAAAGGGGTTAACTCTAGCTCCAAAGCATCTGTTTATTAGGGATATGCTTCCCAGTGCCTGCGATTCCGGTGAGTGGCTCCCAGTTTCTTCATTGTCCAAGTCTGAGAGTCTGCATCTGCCTGGTATGCCCTGATCCATTTGGCTTGACACCCCGGCTACTGACCTCGGAATAGCCTTTCCCACTATGCCCAGCTTAACCTCCTGTGTTCTCGTTTGCCCCTTTCTGACCTCAGACTGTCTTCTGACAATTCTCCTCATTAGTGTATATTGAAACTAAAGGCATCCTGACAGCTTGCCTGTGATCTGACTGTGGCTCCAGTGGTCTGATTTTGTGACAGAACAGTCTAGTCACTCACGGCACCAGCAGATCTCCCTCATCCTGTAGAAGCCATCTGCTCCCTAGGGATCTACCTGGGGCATCAAGAGATGGAACTACGTAAGCTCCATCGGTTTGTCAGGGCTATGTCCTGTCAGCTCACCTCCGTCACTGAGATTTCACAGGACTCCACCACTGCCGCTCATTCTTTCCCACATGAAGCTTAAGCCAGGTCTTTCAGACCTCAGGACCCCAGCCTCACTTTGTTGGTGCAGTATGATGGCGATCCATCCTTCTGCCGCAGTTTCCTGCTGCAGTGTTCCATGGCGTTTGACCTCCAGCTGTCTTCCTTTCCCACAGAGCGTTCAAGAGTCACATTCGCCATCACTCGCTTGACTGGGCACGTCTGCGACCCGGATACCACATTTCGGGAGGCTGGGACCCTGCTATGCAGAGCTTCCTTCCTTTCGACAACAAACTGAAGAAGGTCTTTGACCGTTTCCTCTCCAGAAACATCGCGGCACAGCTGCTCCTCCAGCTCTGCAAGAGTAACCTGTCAGTGTCTGATTATGTCATCGAGTTTCGCACTCAAGCAGCCTCGTCCCCTCGGGGTCTTCAGGTCCTCTAAGACACCTTCCTCTATGGTCTTGCTGATAGCATCCAAACTGAGCTGACCATGTGTCTCCTATCACCTGACCAAGATGAGCTTATAGATCTTGCTTTCAGGGTTGATGCACACCTCCAGGAGAGGCAGGTGGACTGGCAAGGTTGTGTTTTAGCTCCCATTTCATCAACGAAAGCTGGTTCATCCTCCGGACCTGTTTTTCAGTTTTCACCTTTGGAGCCTATGCAGGTAGATTGTGCCAGGTTGTTTCACCTCAACTCTGCGGAATGACAATGGTCTATCAATTCAGGCCTCTGTATCTATTGTGGCAGTTCCAATCAACTCATTGCCGACTGCCCAGTCTGCCTATCTCAACCAGTCCTGGGGGAGAGATGCTCACCAGTGGCTCTGTCTCTTTATCCCCAGCCACAAAGAGTTGCCTGTCCTTCAAGAAATCCCTTTACCATAACTTCCACCAGGCCTTCTGCAAGTCTTGAGCTATGTCACTTCCACCACATCGCTCCTTACAACTGTGTGATCGATTTCTTTCTGGGGACATCGTCACCTACGGGCAGACTGTACTCTCTCTCTCGTCACCTGAATCCAAAACAATGAATGAATGCATTTCCGAAGCCCTGGCTACCAGAATCATCCGTCCATGGTCCTTACCCACTGGTGCCAGTTTCTTTTTTGTGTCAAAAAAAAATGGTTCCCTTAATCCATGTATTGACGACAGATTTTTCAATGCCATCACTGTCAAGAACTGCTACCTGCTACCTCTTATAGATTCCGCCTTCCCTTATCTACAAGGAAGTCACCATTTCACCAAGGTGGACATGTGCAAGGCTTAAAACCTGGTTTCCATCTGGGTGGGTGAAGACTGCATTCAAATGCCCCCTAAGCCGACCGCTATGAATATGTGGTGACGCCATTCGGGCTCACTACCACCCTCGCAGTGCCCCAGAACCAGATCAAAAATGCCCCCCGCAACACGATCTCTCGTTTTGTGTATTTGCACCTGGATGGCATCCTGGTGTTCTCTTGCACCCTGGAAGAACATACCCAGCACATCCGCTGAGTGTTTTAGCAAATTCTTGAGAGCCATCTCCTCCTGAAGTCTGAGAAGTGTTAATTCCATCAAACATCAGTAAAGTTCCTGAGCTTCATGGTTTCTTGGATGGAGATCAGAATGGATTGGCAGAAAGGACGAACTGCCCCAGATTGGCTGGAACCTGTGGTTCGCAAGCAGCCCAATGATTCCTAAACTTCACTAACTTTTACAAGCACTTAATCCAGGGCTACTGCACAGTTGCCGCTCCATTAACTGCCCTGGGCCCATGCCGCCCCTTTGCTATGCCATCCCAGGTTTTTTCACTCCCTGTCCCTTATCTGTGAGTGGATCTGGTGGCCTTCCATCTGGCTTGACACACAGAAGTATGTCACCACTTGTGACAACTGTGATCGGGCAAAGTCCAGCCAATGACCTTGGAGGAGCCCCTTCTACTACGCCTAGCCTGACCTCCAGTGTTTTTGTTCACTCCTGCTTGTCCACAGACCATCCACTGACAATTCCCTACATTCATGTACAATCCCAATTCCGAAATAGTTGGGACAAAGTGTAAATTGTGAATGAAATCAAAACGCAATGACTTTCAAATCACACCAGCCAGTATTTTACTCACAATAGAACAGAGATAACATAGCAAATGTTGAAACTGAGAAATTGTACAACTTCATCCACAAAATGAGCTCATTTCAAATTTGATGGCTGCTACAGGTCTCAAAAAAGTTGGGATAGGGGCTTGTTTACCATGGTGTAGAATCCCCTCTTTTTTTAACACAGAGTGGAGGCGTCTGGGCATTGAGGAGACAAGTTTCTTGAGTTTAGCCATTGGAATTTGATCCCACTCTTGTTTAATACAGGCTTCCAGCTGCTGGAGAGTTTTGGGTCTTCTTTGACGGACTTTTCATTTAATTATGTGCCAAATGTTCTCAATCGGTGAAAGATTAGGACTGCAGGCAGGCCAGTTCAGCACACGGACTCTTCTACTACGAAGCCATGCTGTTGTAATAGCTGCAGTATGTGGTTTTGCATTGTCCTGCTGAAATACACAAGGCCTTCCTTGAAATAGATATCGTCTGGAGGGGAGCATATGTTGCTCTAAAACCTTTATATACCTTTCAGCATTCATGGTGCTTTTTAAAGCATGCAAGTGTCCCACACCATATGCACTAATGCATCCCCATACCATCAGAGATGCTGGCCTTTGAACTGAACGCTAATAACAGGAGGGGTGGTCTTTCTCCTCTTTAGCTCGGAGGACACGACGCCCATGATTTCCAGCAAGAATGTCAAATTTGGATTCGTCTGACCACAGGACACTTTGCCACTTTGCTACAGTCCATTTTAAATGAGCCTTGGCCCACAGAACACGGCGGTGCTTCTGGATCATGCTCAACAATGGCTTCCTTTTTGCATGATAGAGTTTTAGGTGGCATCTGTGGATGGCACGGCGGACTGTGTTTACAGACAGTGGTTTCTTTAAGTATTCCTGAGCCCAATTAGTAATGTCAGTGACAGAATCATGCCGGTGAGTGATGCAGTGGCATCTGAGGGCCCAAAGATCACGGGCATCCAGTAAAGGTCTTCGGCCTTGTCCCTTACGCATAGAGATTTTTTCCAGTTTCTCTGAATCTTTTGATGATGTTACGCACTGTCGATGATGAGACCTTCAAAGCCTTTGCAATTTGACGTTGAGGAACATTGTTTTTAAAGTATTCCACAATTTTTTTTTTACGCAAGCCGTAACGGGTTGGAGAGCCTCTGGTCATCTTTACTTCTGAGAGACTCAGCCTCTCGAAGACATCCCTTTTATAGCCAATCCTGCTACACACCTGATGCCAGTTAACTTAATTACCTGATAAATGTTCTTTCTGCAGATTCTCTTTTATATTAATTGCTTTTTCATCCCGTTTTTGCCTGTGTCCCAACTTTATTGAGACCTGTTTCAGCCAGAAAATTTGAAATGAGCTCGTTTTGTAGATAAAAATGTAAAATGTCTCAGTTTCAACATTTGAAATGTTATCTATGTTCTATGGTAAATAACATATTGGCTCATGTGATCTGAAAATCATTGCATTTTGATTTTATTCACAATTTACACTTCGTCCCAACTATTTCAGAATTGGGGTTGTATATTGAAACTCCTATCTTCTCTATAAAAGTCACCCCAACAGCATGTCTGTGATCTGAGTGTGTTCTGAATTTGTGACATTATGACGCTAAGGGTGCAGGTTTAAATGCCTAGTGGAAGAGTGACTTTATACAGGTACTTGACCTGAAATAAATACATATCTTTATAAATTGTTCTTCAAGAATATGTGCGCTATATACAAAATGCCGCAGTGGATTGACACAGCTATGATATGCGTTATGGCATTAACCTGTCATAAATGTACAAACAACCTACCAGCCACGGAAATGTATAGAAACTCGTGTATTCGCGTCTTTGCATTGACTTTGAACGTAATCTGGCGTGTGAAAAATTTGTTTCGCGTCCGATGTGAAAGCACCTTAAATCTGCTCACCTCTGTTTCAGGCAATGGCTACATTGAAGGCAAGGAGTTGGAGAACTTCTTCAGGGAGCTGGAGTCTGCCCGAAGAGGAGCTGGAGTGGTAAGACACATGCAGACACACACAGTCACATACATGCTGTCACATACATATGCCACATGCAAATACACACACACACACACACACACACACACGCGCGCACACAAATACACACAACACACAGAGATATAGACATTGTGGGAACTCAGGGGCCTATAATTCCGAATAGACACAGAATCAAAGCAGATCTACCTGCTGATCAGAAATTTAAATTCTGCTGAGGGCCCACAGAATCGGGTATGACTGAAAAAGTGAGGTAGCCATTGCCAGTGTCAGAGCTGTCAGGATCTGGACATTTATTGAACCTTATTTGTGATTTTCATGGGTTAAATACTTGGATGTGTCTTACTTATGATTGAACCTCACATCCAATCACAGACAAGTTTCTGGTGATGAGTGCATAGTAAGATTGTGAATGCTAATTCAATGCCAACAAATTCCTATTAAGTGGAGGAGGGGGGGGGGGGTGACAGGTGGCAGATGGGCTAACATATTCAATGAGCTCTAGAATATTTGGAACAACGACTTATTTTTTGGGCCCTTATAAACGCGAATGTCACTGTGTGAGTTACTGCGTGAGTGCACTCAGAAAAATGAAATGTTAGATTTACTTAATAATGTTATGTCAACTGGTTCCATGCAATTGCTTTGCATAACCTTTATTTGACTTCTAACATTTTTGGCCAGTTTAATTAATTGCATTGAGTGGAATGTACTTAACTCAGTTTTGTGGAACCAGTTGACATAACATTATTAAGTAAATCTAACATTTTCATTTTTTTGAGTGTGACTGACTGACTGACTGACTGCCTGACTGACTGAGTGATCAAGTTCAGCGATTGATCGGCCGGTGGGGAGGAGGCGGCCCAGCCATATACTAGGTGCACCTAGTCTTGTTTTGACTTGGTTCTGTGCTCTGCAATTTTAGTTTCTTTTTTCAAGCAATTTGTTGGTAGGTAAAATTCAAATTCTAACACTTTCTTACAGGATACTTCTTTTATTTTTATTATTTTGGGTTCACCATATAGAAGTTGTTGCCCTATTTATACATCTTCGGTGAAGGTTAAATGTTGTAAAAATTCTTTACAATTCAAATTAAACCTTCTGGCTAAACTGAACAGCAGTTTGCCATCAAAACTTTGTCAAGACTGAATTCTCCAGTTCAGAAAACATTGGGCTTGCTGGTTTATCATTGGGGCGTTGCATTCAATGTAATGTATTTTATTCTTGGCCAGGACAGCTTTTATACTCAGGCCAGCTAACATGACAGACAGCATGCTAAATAAATGCTAAAACCTTACATTTGAGTTAAATGTGATCCATTTGAATTAATTTTGCTCTAAGCATTTTTCTGTATTGTTGTAAGTGAAAATGCTAGGGTGTAATGGAACATCCAAAATAATAGAACTGGCTACTCGGGGAAAAACTCCGCTAACTCAGCACAGAGCTAAATTACTTTTTTCCCCACTTGTACAGGATCCCACAAATGTTGCTTTCAAAGAAAAGATGAAGGAGTTCATGGCAAAATTTGACAAGAACGCTGACGGGAGAATCGAGATGTCGGAGGTAAGGTCGCATTGTCACATCCTCATTGTATATCCACCAGAAACACAAGTATAATACAAATGTTGTAGATGACAAACACATGTTGTGGTGAGAAAATGTTGAGAATAATAAATATAGAGTGAGAAGTCAGCGCCATATTTCACTGGGTTGTAACGCATTTTTTTATTTTGGTTCTGAATGCTAGCACTCTGAGTTTGAAAAGATACAATGACAATGAGGTTGAACTGCACACAGTTTGGTTTAATTTGATAGTGTTTTCATCTGTATCGAATGAACCATTTAGAAACGGCAGCACCCTTTGTTCTCAGGCCCACTCCCCACCCCCCACCCTCACATCTTGGGGCGCATAAAAAATCACGGACTATATTACAAGACAATCATGGAGTACCATGCCAAGCATTACCAAGCAATGCTAATGCATTTTTTAATCTGCCATTGTGCCATCCCACTTTTTTACCTCCCAGAACAGTCCCAAAATTTCCTTTTTGATGCCGACCATCTACTGTTGTCCATGTGAATAAGCATGAGAATGGGAAGGAACCACCATAAGTCGCACAATGCTGTACTGCCAGTGGCTACTATGGCAACAAGTGCACACCAGCTTGTGCACTTGTGCAAATTCTCTCATAGTCATGCCAAAAAATTTTGACATCCTTTATATAAATGAAGAAAAAAAAATGCTGCATGCAATAAACAACATATTATTCCATCGTACATATGAAGCTCAACGACAACCCGAGCAAACACAAAATGCAGATTTTAAATGAAGATTTTATTTATTGATGGAGAAAAGCCATCCAACCCTACCAGGCCCTACCGGGTGACCCTACCAGGTGATTTAGTAATTGCCTCCATAGTTACCAAATTATCCAATTAAACAAATTGAATTGACATTTGAGCTCAATTCCCTGGACAGACTCGTGTATGATTACTGCCAGCCCCATTGACTCTATATATCACTTTAATAGAACCTGTCTGGCAATGTGAAGCAGGCAAAAACCAGCACACGATGCCATGTTCTAAAAAAAATCAAAAACAAATGAGAGATGAAGTCTTTGACATATATCAGTCTGGAAAGGGTTACAAAATCATTTCTTGGGGTCTGGGACTCTAAAAAACTAGGACAAGAGCCATTATCTACAAATGGAGAAGATCAGTGTGAACCTTCCCAGGATGTGGCCAGCAAAGTAAAGTTTCTTCGAAGTATCTTGGCAACTCATCCAGGAGGTCACAAAAGAACCCAGACTAACATCTAAAAAAAACTGCAGGCCTCTTATCCCTCAGTTGAGGTATGTGTTCAGATTCCACGATATGAAAGAGACTGGGGCAAAAATAGCATCCATAGGAGAGTTGCAAGGCAAAAACCACTACCTGCAGAAAAGAATGTGAGGGCTTGTCTCACATTTGCCAAAAAATATCTTGACCCCCCAAGACTTTTGGAATAATATTTTGTGGACTTATGAGTCAAGAGTGGAACTTTTTGGAAGAAATGGGTCCTAGTACATCTGCTGTAAAGCTAACACAGCATACCAAAATATGAACACTGACAGTCAAACACGGTAGCGGTAGTGTGATGGTCTGGGGCTGCTTTGCTGCTTCAGGATCTGGGTGATTTCCATAGTTGATGTAACCATGCATTCTGCTCTCAACCAGAAAATACTGAAGGAGAATGTTCAGCTATCAGTTCCTGACTTAAAGCTCATGCAGCTAGGTTAGTCAACAGGACAATGATCTTAAGCACACAAGCAAGTCCACCTCTGAATGGCTAAAAAGAAACAAAATGAAGGTTTTGGAGCGGCTAAGTCAAAGTCCTGATTTGAATCCAAATGAGATACTGTGACGTGACCTTAAACCATCAGTTCATGCTCGAAAACCCACCAATGTGGCTGAAATAAAACCATTCCTAAAAAAAGGAGGGCCAGAATTCTTCCACTGTGATGTAAAAGGCTCCTTGCCAGTTATCATAAATGTTTTAATGCATTTGTTGCTCCCAAGGGGGGCACAACCAGTTATTAAATTTAGGGAGGAAATTATTTTTTTCATATGGATGATATAGGTTTTGAATGATTGTTTACCTTCATTAAATGAAATGGTTATTTAAATGCCAAATTTTGTGTTTACTCACATTTTCTTTGTTTTAAACTAAAATTAGTAGGATGATCTGAAACATTTAAATACAACAATTAAACAAAAATAGAAGAAAATCAGAAAGGGGGTTAATACTTTTTTCAAGGCACTGTAAGTAACATAATTTTACCTGGCAGACTTTTTAAAATTTTAATGGCAATGTTTGTCTGGGGTTCTAATAATTAGACAGCCATTATTTACACAAAAAATTGAGTGACACAGTGAGAGGAGAATAAATGTATTTAAATGCAACTGTATGTTTATTAATTATGCTGTCAATTCACATTTTTGCAGCCTTTTTTAAAATCAATTTTATCAAAGGCACCAATAATTGTGTTCCTGACACTGTGTTTACACAGGCATGCTAGCATGCACACACGCACACACATGCGTGCATACAAACATGCACACGCAAACGTGAGGAGCTTAGAACAGCTTTACTCTGGTGATTATATGGGACAATGTTCACATTTGTCCAAATGTTATCACGATACACATAATACATTACATGGCCATTATGTAATCGGCATTAAATCCAATAACTCCTAGCTTATTCGTTGTAATTACTGTCCGCCTCCGTGCAAATGCTCTTGATGTAATCAGACTGTTCAAAGGCCAGATCATTTTTACTCAGTGTCTAACTGTGTTTTGGTCCCAATTGATGCCACATGAAGGAGGGGCATACCTATTGCTGAATGGTATCCTGAATGGTACACATAGCAAACGACATGTAATGCATTTGAAATATGTCACATTGATTTTCATGAGCAAATTCAGTTGTTATTAAATAAGATCTTTGATTCAGCTTCTGTAGTTATAAAGTCAGGGACAAAGCTTATTAAAATCTGTATGTTCTCTATGCATGAGCAAGTTATGAAACAGTGAAGCCAAATGCAAACCATTGTGGGTGGTGCCAAAAGTATATTTATAATGGTTTCTGATTGGATAATACATTGCTCAGGTGTGCAATCGACAGCCTGCAACAGGTTAATCCATTTCATTGTTCATGTCTATACTAGTATGTAATGTCTGTGTGTCTCAAAAAACAGACTTACATCAATCACTGTTCTGGAATGAGAGGTGATTTTTCCTGACAGCAACACACTTTGGGATCACTGGAGACTTTAGGCGAGTAAATGAAGCAACCAAAAAGGCAGGAAGCATAGTGCAAATCCAGTCATATTAACAGTAAATTTAATGAAACTACAGGAGACTGAGTCGGCCTGCACAGCCTTTCTGTCTCAAGGTAGCAGGGATAACATGAGTCTCAGACTGAGCCGACTGAACAGAGCCATTCCTCAGTCTGACAGTGTGAAGGATGCCGAACTGAAAGGGCCATCCATTTGTTTTTCCCCTCATTGCGATTCAGCTCGCCTTGGGACTGCAACTTTCACACAGGGAGTAATCAGTCAATGATCGCCAACAACGTCTTCAAAGCCTTGCCTTTCTCTATCTCTCCCACACTATTCACTCGTATATTTATTCCTTTTTTCTCTCTCTCCATCTCATCGTCCCCTGTTTTCATCCATCACTATTTCTGTTTTTTGTCCTCATGGTTTTGTTTCTGTTTTGTCCTGTAGCTGGCTCAGATTCTGCCCACAGAAGAGAACTTCCTGTTGTGCTTCAGACAGTTTGTTGGGTCCAGTTCAGAGTTCATGGCGGTAAGTGATGGAGGATAATTTTGTGTGGAGTAGAACAGAGAGCGTGTGTGCTTGTTTCTGTGTGTGCGAGCATGTGGGTGAGAGAGAATGTGTTTATGCGTGTGAGTGTATCAGACAGAATGTTTGTATGGGTGCATTCATGTCGCAGTGAATGTCTGTGTATGTCGGTTTCTGCATACGGATGATGTGTGAATGTGTGCGTGCAATGGACACAGAAGTCAAGGACATAATGTGTTACAGAAAGAGTACTAATCACAGGTATTGAACTGTGCTCAATACAAAAATGTTGCCCTTTCCCACCAGACGCCCTTTGACCTTTTATTTTTCTCTCCACTTAATTCCTCATGATGTAGCACCTGTACTGGTGATACTATACTATTTTAAAGATTATGTGCTGTCACTCAGAATCTCTTTTAGATCACTGTGTAATAGATAGATTTAGGAAGACAATAAATCAGTGTAATTGTGACAGAGTGTAATATTTAACTAAGAGGCACAGCATTTGAATATTAAAATCGCAAGCTAACAGAGAGAGAGCAAATCCTGAGGCTTTTCTTTTTCAGCCTGGGCAGCAGGAAAACTGTAGGGTCAGACCAGTCCTATAATGAATGAATGCACAAAAAAGGATTCACTCCTGGATAGTTCAGTCTCTTAATTTTGTTTGCAAGCTGTTGTCACAGTCGGTTTTTCATTTCTTCAGTTTGTAGCTGGATCTTAAAATTCAATGTCCTAAAATCTGGGGGTGCATAATGCCGCCAAATAATGTCATGGCATTAAAGTTCAATGAATGTTAAATTGTATTTTCAGTTTGACATTGTCCTGATGCATTGGAATGGCAGTGTGTATTTCGGCATTAACAAATGTTATAGCTAGTGATTAGCTGTCCTCCTCCCTACATGAGATCTAACTTTCCTCTCAAGCCAGCTTAAATCAAGACGTGGACCAAATATGAAACTGAAATAACTCCAATTATTCTCCAATAACTTGGGGCTATGATTTGGTTACATAATCTTATTATTTATTTACATTAGCTATGGTTGCCATTGGAAAGGAAAGATAGCTAGCTAGCTAGCTAGCAACTAGGTCTTGGGCTGTGTTTGAATAGTCAAAAAATTACGTCCTATCCGCTAACTCCTAACCACTTTTCTGTAACCTTTGCGGAAAGGTAAAGGAAAGGTGCAAAAGGGAATTCCTAACGGCTTCGGATGCAACCATGACAATAAGAGAATCCGAATGCACTTACACTAGGCTATGTGATCATATGACCCCTGCCCGTCATATACGTTTTTTTTGCGATTGGCTGGATGAATGGTCGTCGCTTTAAACATTTCTGCCATGCGGAATTGTGGGATAGTGTTATCTCCTTTCTTCTCAAAGAGGATGGTTCTGTGTTCCCTATGCTAAAGGAGGTAAATTAGGAAGCACTGAGACACCTTTCCTTAACTTTTAAAAAATTTGAATGCACTTATTGTGGCTGCCGCGTAATTATTTCTGGATCATTTGTTAAGAGTTAGAACTTTCCAAGGCAAAAAAACTATTCGGACGCAGCCTTGGTCTTTGTCCAGTTCATTACCTGGATGATGCAACTGATGTAATCATGTGATTGGCTACCAAAAAGTCCCTGTTGAAAAAAATGCATTTGTGAATCAAGCAACATCAGGGGAGTCTCAAAAAACTATATTTAAGAAAAAAATATTTGAGTGTGCATCAGAAATGTGTTTGTGTAACTTAATTTTTCATATGTTGATTTATTTTACATTTAATTACAGCAATAAATAATTGTGTATGCATTGTAAAATATTTTTGTGGACAGTCATTCATATATAAATTCCAAAATGCATTTGTGAATCCCTCTGCATGCATTCATTCATAATGAGACTCCATAGAAAACACTTTGGGCCCAGAGCAATACCAATGTTGTTGAACAGAATCATACTTCCTGCTGATAGAATGATATAATGAGTTTACTGCCCAATCCCCTCCCAACCAAAAAATATATAAATAAACATGAACACACTCACGAACAGACACAAAAGCACATTAATCGAGGCAAACTGACGTTCACGCGCGTATAAACTTCATCTGTATTTACAGTGGCACAGAAAACACTCATACACACGAAGGCACTCAAGCTTTCTCAAGTAGAGACACAAAAACACACCCACATGCACACTCTTCCCTGCACACATGCACTCCCTCTCCTCCCCGAAGTAATTTTCCTTCGTCAGACTGGCATTTAAAAGCCTCTACAGCCCTTCGAAAGCAGGCCGAGAAGCATTCAGATCCTCTCTGTAGCAGATAGCCGACGGGCAAAAGTGCTTCTGCTAAACTGACACCGCACTATTTAGGTTCCATTGTCTCCACCTGCCCATCTCTGGCGGGAACAAAAGACGCATGAAAGTTAGCCGCGAGCCATTCGAATAAAAGGAGATGAGATTCATGGATTTACTGATTCCTTCTGCCTCTTAATTTCGGTGTCAGTTCCAGGGATATCATTCCTCCTGATATTAAAAGGGGGGTGAGGTTAAAGAGATGATGAAGAGACAGATAGATAAGAGGAGGAAGAACTGCCTCCAAGAGATTAAGCAAACAGAGAGAGAGAGAGGGAGAAAAAGAGGAAAAGAGAATGAATTGGGGGTGTAGTTTTTGACCACATTGTGGAATTATTGCAGGTGGAGTGAATACTGTACGTACAGTGTAGAGAAATAGAGATGGGAATGAGTGAGTTTTAATCACCAAAGCTTTTAAAAGCAGAGCAAGAGGAAGTACAAACTGCTATTTTCAGAGAATCATATATAATAGATGGTCCATTCTGAGGCTGCACTGGCAGAAGGAGGGGGAACATCTATCTTTGATAAGAGCGCGCACCAGAACCAGGGCAGCTGCTGGATTAAAATATAAATTAAAACGCTCTCCTCCTTCCGCGTTCGCTTGCGAAAACTGAGGAACAAAAATAATGGGAATGCGAAAATGAAAGCGATTTAATGAATAACTTGATCCGATAAGGCAGGCTGGCAGAAAGAGGGAGAAATAGACAATTACACGCCAAATACATTCAATATCGTGGCATTTTATTATCCACTGAGTCAGATTTAAAGATATACTGCATGAGTTGTCATATTTATGAACTGATTTATATTTTCTAACTATTTTTCTGTGAATATAGTTATTTCAGATGAATGTGGAATTTCTATCTCCTAGAATGTCATCGCCATGGTGACACCGCCGCACATCATTTACGATTAGGAACTAATTCCATTTATAGGAAACCAGTCAAATTTAAAGAAATTACTTGGATTGTTCATGCATTGAAATTTATTATTTGAATGCATCCATTTCAGAGATTCAGTTCAGTGGATGCAAGTGTGTTTACGTGTGCACTTGAGCGTGCATGTGTATGAGTGTGTGTGCCAGTGTATGTGTTTGTGTGCATGCGTTGTTTTTGTTTGTTTATGTGCATGCATAGTGCTTTTGTGTTTGTTTTTATGGTGGTGTTTAAGCGTGATGTTTGTATGCCTGTGTGTGTGCGTGTGCGCATGCACACCTGTACGTGTTTTGGCACATGTGTGTGCACACCTGTTTGCGTTTAGTGTGTGTGTGTGTGTGTGTGTATGTATCTGTAGTTACTCTCATGTGCTTGTGTGTTTGATCTTCAGGCATGGCGAAGGTACGACACAGATCGCAGTGGATACATCGAAGCCAATGAACTGAAGGTAAACGGGGGGAGTCTGGGTTATTTTAACACCGCACCACACACACACACACACACACACACACACACACACATACATGCAAACATGCAGAAGGGCAGATGAGTCTGTGCTTTATTCCCTAACATCAATCCAGTGAAGACAGAATGAGAGATTCTTGATTACTGCACTAAAGTGATTTGGCAGCAGGAGATGTCCCTCATATAAAATGACTGTGGGGAAAATGGGCAAAAAGTCAATCCTATAAAATAAAAAAACTATAAAACAAGACAAATAAGTCTCTGTTGTTATCATTGTTATTTTTGTTTGTAAATTCTTTGAGGCTTATTTGAATTGTGGCTGTGAAGAGAAACACCAAACCAAAACAACCCTTAAACAGACCGTAACAATTTGAATGCAGGTTTTTGCCGGATATAGTATTGCAAATAAATCAGTCAACCCATCTTCCCAATTTAGATAACATAGTCCATGTCATCCTGTGTTCTCTGCCTCGTTAAATAATACCCTGTTGACTGTAGGCCTTCCCTCCCTCATTGATACAGGGTGACGGATGAAAATGAATGCAAATTGTTATGTCCGCCAATCCAGCCACGCTAAAGCAATACACAAATTTTTCAGGCTTCAAAAAAAAAAAAAAATCAACGGGATAATACATATTACTAAAGAGGAGTTGGGATGAGAGAGTTTTGATTTTTAAGATGGTTTAGTACATCAAAAAATGAAACCCAAAGCAGTCATTGTTCTTCATATAATACAATCCATTTCTCTGCCTTCATGGAAGATCCAGTCAACTGTGATAGTTACGTCAAAACACATCCTCATATTCATGTATTCATTGTTAGCAGAAGGGCCCAACTCCATGCTGAAAATGTGTGGAGTTGGGCCCTTATTGAATTCACCAATTCAACTGATCTGAATTCAAAGCAAAATCAGAAAAATATCACAATGAATTCAAAAAACATGTTAAATGAAATTCTTGCTATATCCTCTTGATAAAGATATTTTTTCTTTCAGGATTCCAATGCTAATTTAAAGTTGATTGTTTAAGTTAACCATTATCTGCTGCAAGTCTATACATCTAGATACCCTCGAAAAGTTTCTACGAGAGAATTTCAACCCGTCGTCCGCACTGTGTATGTTCTGTGTCCTTGCTACTGAGTTCGACCAGTTTAACCCTTAGGGCGCCGAAAATGCTTAAAAAATTTAAATATCTTGAGCTTTTGAAAACCTGTTATGTGGCAACTCCCACAGGGGAGCTCTTTTCAACAAGTCGCCACGTGATAGGTTTTCAAAAGCTTTGACTTTATTTCAGTGTTTCAGCAAGTGGCAAATGCTGCCTTTGGTGCTTTAAGGGTTAAGAACCAGACCATGTGATCATGTGTCACAGTGCTTGATCATGTGACAGTGCTTTCATATTTTCGCAGGGGTTCCTGTCAGACCTGCTGAAGAAGGCCAACAGACACTATGATGATAAGAAGCTGCAGGAGTACACGCAGACTATTGTGAGCACGAGAGCCTTCCCCACCCATCCCATAAGCACTGCAGTCAATGCACTAAGATCATTCTCACAGTGCTGCAGACTGTGGGCAGCCAGTTCTCGGGGACGTCTTTAACATGCTTTCCTAAAAGTGAATACGCTGACTAACATAAGCTTGCTGGTTACTTACCGCTCCCTATACCCACACCTTCCATTATTGTCCCCTAATTCCCCAGTCCTTTCTGTTATTGCTCCGGTTACCTGTGAGGTGGCTTGAGTCAACGGCCTACATTTACGTCTATCTATCTATCTATCTATCTATCTATCTATTTCGAGAATTGGAAATTACACGGAGGCGTTTGTGTAGCACGCCATGAAAACGGGGCTACACATGAGGTCACTGCCTGTTTCCATTTAGGTCAATGGTAGCCCGAGTGGACACCTATTTGGCATCTAGTTACCCTATGTTGCCCTATAAAATGTATGTATGTTGCTGCCCCTTCAACCTCCACATTTTGCCTGTGATCGTCTCATATACATCTCTGCCTCCTGTTATGCTCCTTCCTGTTCAGTAGCATACTCCCTTCTTTTCAGAAGGTCTCTGTGTTGAGTATTTACATAAGTGCCTCTTGTTCTGGCTTGCTCGCTTTCTCTCTCTCTCTTTTTCAATCTCTTTATCTCCAGCTAAAAATGTTTGATCTCAATGGAGATGGGAAGCTGGGTTTGTCAGAAATGGCCAGGTGGGTGAGCAACAGTGCAGTAGTTAAACATATTAGGAACTGTGGTACCAGTCTGTAAAATCTGAAGTCTACCAGGCACTTCAGAAAGGTATACTGTGTTAAATCCTACTGTTCTGTCATTGCAGGCTACTACCGGTGCAGGAAAATTTCCTACTGAAGTTCCAGGTAATGGACAGCTCTTTTCACTACAATACATTAGGGACAACAGTTCATTCAAGGAGGAGTCTGATAACCCAGCCAATATGTGTACACACGAGTGTACAGTCTGACCCTTGAATATTTGGACACAGGCAAAGTTATTGTTATTTTAGCTGTTGACCATAGTAAATTGGGAGTTGAAACAAAATAATGACTATGAGCTCAATGTACAGACTTTCAATTTAATTTAACCCTTAGAGCACCATAGGCAACAACAGTTGCCCAATGATGTAAGATATCAAATCAGATTCTGTTGAAACCTATCATGTGGCAACTTGTTTAAAAACCCCTTTGTGCAGACATAGACGCCGGCGTCCGTAAATTCCGAAATTTAATTCCTAAACAATTCTGTAATTGAATTTCCAAATGTCTAGCTTCACTGGAATAATTTTCAAAAATCTCTGTGACACAAATACTGAGTTATAAAGCTTAAATAGGTTCATGCACAGCAGGAAAAATTGGCAAAGTTTTGTATTCTGCGCAAAGAGGTTAAAACAGCTCCCGTTGGGGATGATAGATCGTCAACGACTCAGGGTAATTACATTTTTAATTCCTTGAAAATGTATTCAGCGCTCTAAGGGTTAAGAGCATCAACATCCAAATAAGGAAATCAGTATAGTATATAGCGGTATAAGGAAATCAGCACTTTTCATATTTTCCTTTGTGACTTCCCACACTTTCTAAGGGACACCTACTCCAGTTTTGTGTTATTTCCTCATTATTGTTAGTGTTTGAACCTGTTCCTGTGTATTTTATTATTTTTCATGTACCATTCTCTCTCTGTCGTCACTCCCATTCAGTCTACATGCACTTCAGTTTATTTCCTTTCTCCCTCACCTACACTGCCCTTTCTGTTTCTTTATGACCTTGTTTGCTCCCTTGTTTAGAACCACGCCCCTCACACGAGTTCCTCATCTCACTCACCTGTTCCCCATTCCCTCCCTGCTAAGTTTCCCCTTACAAGCCTGCACTTTCCTTCAGATTATTTCAAGTTTGTTGCTGAAGTTCATCTCCGAGTACCTTAAGAGCATTTCCTAGACTTCTGATTTCCTGGTCACAATTTCCTTTGGTTCACGATTCGCGGGTTTTGTCTATCCCCTTTATGTATGGAAAGGTTACTAGTTTGACTATGGTTGGCTATAGGGATTTAAGATTTGTGATCTCCCTTTGATTTGTTATTGAATTTTTGACTGTGTAATGACATCGATTCTGTCAGCTCCTTGTGTGCTGCATTCTGCCTGTTTTGGTTTGACTCAGATTGTCTGACCCTGATTTTGGCTTCCAATAAAGTCAGTAAACTGGGTCCCCAGTATTTTTTGATGACGGGAATGTTGACAGAAGTAGAAGGATGATCCTGAATTATTTCGGGCTATGTTATCTGCTCAGATTCAGCCAAATGCTTAAAAACTTTTTGGACAATGTTTCACAGCACAGACAGACAATGACCTAAAGCAAGAAAATTAATGTTTCTTAAGGCAAAGACGTGGAATGTTTTACAGTGGCCAAGTCAATCATCTGACCTCAACCCAAATGAGCATGCATTTCACATGCTGTAAGCAAAATGCCCTAAGAACAAGCAGGAACTGAAAACAACCAGACTGCGAAGGAAGAAATGTACAACTATTTGTTGTAGACACTAATCTGTGAATAGGCTGAAGAAATTAATGAATTAGCTTGAGCCGGGTATGCCACACCTGGTTATTGAATTCGCCTATAAAAAGAAAGAATGTATATTGGTTGCTCTGAACATATGTTTCAATGCACTGAAGAAGGTCACAGTCCAAACCTTTTTCACTTTTCACATTTTGTTGCATATTTTTTGTTTATGCACTAAAAAGTTTTACTGTATCTTCTGCGGGGTCTGATTTAGATACCTCTGGGATAAAAAGAAGCGGTGTGACAGTTTCCCCTCGTTTGTTGAAGGGAAGGAACCCAGCAGCTGGTGATGTCTGTGGGTTCCAGACTTCAGGCAGTCATTGACTGAACGGATGTGCAACCTATTATTAAAAATGGCTTTATTTTTGGAATTATGTTAGTTTGTCCGATTACTTTTAAAACCATAGGGTTTCGGGGTATATTTAAAAAGTGTAGCAATTCCTACAAAGTTGTAAAATAGCTGAAAGTCTGTACTCCACGCTCATCTTTATTGTTTCCCTTCAAATGCATTGTGGTCGTGTGCAGAGCAAATAAAATAAAAATTGTATCACTCTTCAAATACATATGGACCTGACTGTACGTGTATGAGTACCAACCCCATATTCTCACATTGAAATTTATCTCCTGACTTTGAACAGGGTCTCAAGCTGACACCTGAGCAGTTCAATGCCATCTTTACGTACTACGACAAGGTAAACGAGGGACACCCTCTGCCCTGCTTCATAAAAAAAAAAACCATGCCCAATGTCTGAGTGCTATTGAGTGCCACGAGTCAGGATAAATTTGTTTGTCCCATGTGTGAAGTGAGTCCCAATGCAAAGCTGAGGCCTCTGCCTCTCACCTAGCCTGGAAAATCAACATGAAAGGAACACCTGCACTTGTCTGTATGTGTGCGTGTGCTTGTGCGTGTGTTTGTATGTGTGGGCGCGCGCGTGTGAGTGCATGTGTGTATGTGGGTGTATGTGTGTGCATTTGTGAAAAATCAGAGTTTTAGGGGTTAATTCCATTTGATTTTTTTCTATTAACAAGTGTACACATAATATTGAGGACTGTTTTGACAAAAGAATGACTGAAATGTTAATGTACTTAGTAATGCCGTGGAAAAGGTTAAGAAATCATGACAGCATCTTTTATTTAGGAAGTTATACCTCCATATCTTCCCGTTTGCATTGCCAGCCACGATATGTCTGGAATTGCAAATGAATGGCAAGTTCTAAAATGACACAGAGATTAAAAATGACTGCAGTGAGTTTGAGGAATGCTGTTTTTATTTGCCTTTGGTGATTGCAATAATTTTTTTAGTGGCCTCCATTTCATGAAGAGGGAGATTCTACTGAGCACAGGGTAACATGCTGAACAGCAGGAGGTGCGCCGAGATTTTAAACTCACTGGGTGCGTCTCAAAGTGTAGGCTGCAGCCTTCGAAGGCCACATTTTTAGGGGTCCTCACTTACTTCCAGCTGCCAAACTAACATATAGGGTTAGGGATAAGGATAAATTTAGGGTTAGGTTTGGGGCTACGTTTAGGGTTAGGAGTTAGAGTGAAAGTTAGGGGTTAGGGAAACTAGTGACGACTCGCGTAAACCAAAGCTATTTAACAGAGATGAAATGATGTCATGTCAGTTTGGCGGATAGAATTAAGTGACGACCCCTAAAAATGCAGCAGACTACGCTTTGAGATGCACCCAATATGTGTGTGAGCTACTCCCATTTTGACTATGCAATACTTCTTAACGTTAGTTGCACCCCATCCCTCCTCTCTGTCTGCAATTCGGCCATTTAACAAGCATAATTAATTACAAAACTACAGCAAATGAAAAAAAAAGGGAAGAGGCCAGAATGAAAAATTACTTCAGGTCAAAGAGACACTAATGTCAGCCACACTCTGGCAGAAACAAATTGTGCAGTCTGATGAAAACTGAGCGGATGAACAGCATCCTCTTTCTCCCCTAATGAGCCGACTTTCCAGACCAAAAAAAAAACAAAAAACAAAAAACAAAAACAGTTACAGTGCTCTCGGTGTTGTGCTCTTCTACAGAAGCACAAATTCAGCTCCATAATTTCCACTCCAGCATTTCTTTCCTTTTCCTGTCACGAACGTTGATCCATCACAGTCCCATGCATAATTAAACAACAAGCTGCCACAAACCTTTCCATCTTGGCCTGTCCTCAGCTCAACTGTGCAAAATACACGAGTCGTGCTGAAGCTACATGCTTAGCCTTGAGTAATTCTGGTCACCATACTGCTCATCTATGGGGAATCCCAAAATAACAGATCACATGACATTACAGGGCCAAGAACATATTCTTTTTTGATATGAGAAAAGATAATTATAATTTGAAAAAGTGCATATTTGAAATGGACCGTTCAGACTGTATTATAGTACTTTTTCCCTATTCACTGAAATGTTTTCAACTTGACCGCCTTCCATTTGAGCCGAATCTCTCGTATTTTGAGGGCTTGTCTGCTCTCCAAAAAGTCAATTATATCTAAAACTAGGCTCTAGGACTCTTTGTCCCTGGAATTTTCGTCCCCCAGGGATTTTTGTCCCCAGACTCTTGCCCTTGCCCTTTATGCACAGAAATTCCTTGAGATTCCTTGAATGTTTCAATTATGTTATACACCATAGAGGGTGAAATATCCTAATATCTTCCCTTCAAGGAATATTGCTTTCAAACCTTTCAGTTTTTCTCAAGCATTTTTGGCAAACTGGTGCTCCTTGGCCCATCTCTGCTCCTGAAAATTTAGTTCTTTCCTGGATGCAGCTTTTGTGCCAAATAATGATGACAATCACCCGCTGACATACACACACTATTAATCAATTTTTTTTTACTTCATCATTGTCTAAAATTGCCTGCATCCCTACTTTATTTGGAATGTGTCACAGCCCTGAACAGCAGGAATGGATCTATATTTACAAATAAAATGAAGTTGACCAGACAAAACATTAAACATCTCATCTTCATAATGTCTACAAGGAAATATCAGTCAAAGTTAATTTAGATATCACTGCTCTCTGTGTTTTGTGCATTTTTTGTACTGTCCCTTCCTTTTTCTGAGTTGGGGTTATATATCTGCATTAACACCTGTGTTTTTTTTCCTTCCCAAGGATGGAAATGGTTATATTGACGAGCAAGAACTGGAAGCTCTGCTCAAGGACCTTTATGAGAAGAACAACAAGGTGAGTGGCCAAAGGTGTGGAAAATGCCGTGGTCCTTGAGACAGTACAATGTACTCTATATGGTGTCCATCAGCATGCTGTGTGTTCAGCATAAAACATGAGACTAAATTTCTGATTATTCAGCTGTTCCTAAATAAAGGAGAAAAAATAAATTCACCCTAGACTTAAACAAATGTTTTTTTTCAAAGTAGTGAATTGTTTCTAAGACAGCATCTCTAGCCTGTAGTATGATGCATAAACTGGAGTTTGCAGTTCAAACAGGAAAAAGTTTATGAGACTCATTTTCCCAATATGCATCAGGCGGTGGACTCCAAGAATCTGATGGGATACAAAAAGAGCATCATGGCTCTGTCGGATGGTGGAAAACTGTACCGCACCGAGCTGGAGATCGTCCTGTGTCGGGAACCACTGCTGTGAACCATGCAACCCCCTGACCTAAGATCTGCCTCCATCCTGCCCCCTGTCCCCTCCCTATGCCACGCCAACACCTGTCAAACTTACCTATAACCAGGTGCATGCGCTGGGCCTGGTTTCATCGATCGGTTTCTTGAATAGATGTGCACGTAAAAAGGCACAAACTAGCTCTTGGCCCCACCCACCTCCTGCCCCACCTGACCTTCATGCCAGATTGCGGACAGTCGTTTCTATGAGAAGCAACCATTGTCTACAGCTTGTTTTGGTTAAGTTTGATCTTTCATTTTTTGAAACTTTTGAATGAATACAAAAAAATGAACATCGAGTACATATTATTAAATGGATATATTTCAGCTGAAAAAGTAATATAAATATAACTATGTGATAAATCTATTTGAAATGCTTGTTTTGACTTCTGTCTCCTTTGTCGTCTTCCAAACTCCTTCTCTTCTTCTTTGGAGGGTCTGTTGTAGGCCCTCCTGCCTTTCTTGCCATTGTATCACTGTTATCTTGTTTTGTTTAGGAGTTTTTGGCAAATACTGTTTTACTGAGGATTTCACTGGAAGCTAGAATAAAGATATCTGAAGACTAACACTTGCCTTTGACTTCATTGCTGTTATTTCTGTAATTCATCCGTAGAGTTTGTTTCCAAAATGCAGTAGTGCCAAAATTACAAAAATTGAGATAATAACAGAGCGATAGCCCTGTGCTTCTTACACATGGTGCAACAAATGGTGTTTTAGAAATCCCTACTATAGCGTGTATTTTTTCATGGTCAAAGTTTTTGTGTCTTTCAATAAAATGCAATAGGCGCCAACATAGAAAAAGCTGATTAACTCAAATGAGTAAAATGAATATACTGTGTCTTGGAAACAAACTCTTTATATTGTCTGTCTTCAGTTTACCATTTTCACTGAAGTTGAGCTCTTGCCTTCCACAGTGTATTTTTATAGGCAGATTATTTTGCTAATGAGAGCAATTCTTCAGCCACGGTGCCTAATTAATCATTATCAGTTCTTGGGTGGGAGAAATATGGTACCTTTCCTCTCTGACCCCTGGACTTTCCACTTCTTCTATCCTTTCTTTTAACTTTTCCATGAACCAACCCAAATATTACACTTCTTGAAAGCAGCACTGAATTTGCCGTCTCAGGCTGAAAATGTGCCAACTGGCTGGTCTGCTTGCGGCCGGAGAGAAAGCAGGTGTTTGGCTGAATTTAGGGATATCTCAGTCTTACAGACTACTTCAGTAATGATGGAAATGAAGAGATAAATGACTAAGTGTTTACTGGGTACTGAATAACAGCACTGAATGTGAATACAACTCATTATTCAATACATATTCTACATTTCCAGGCAATCAAATTAAAAACTGTCAAAAAGGGGACACTGTTCTACATAGTTCAATTTTCCTCACTCTTTCTTGCTTGCCATCAGAATAATTTTGTATTTAAACCCTGCTAACACCCTCTGTTTGAATGCATATTGAGCAGAAGAATCTCGAGATTAAGTCAATTGAATTTTTTCCCCATTCATTTTATGCATTGCAGAGGATTTTAGATTCTCCGATTCTCAGGCCAAGGTCATCAGATCATTTGCATTTTCATTGAACACTGTCTAAGTTCTATTCTCTGTCACAATCAGCAAATCCAAATTGCAGTTTAATGGCACAGCTGGCTAACACCATTCATCTGAAGTACTTCACCAATCAACGTGATAGAACTCTTGCATGAAAAAGAAAGAGTGATTTTTTTTTTTTTTTTTTTTTTACCACAGGTATAATTTATTTTCCATTTAAGAGGGCTTTCAGTACGGGATCTCCAAGTGATTGAGGAGTGATTGAGAACCAAGGCTTGTTGGGTGGGGAACAATGATCAGTCTGATCTGTACAGGAGTGATTCAATCCAAAGAAGATGGCCATTTGCCAAAGCGGCCTCCACTGCAATTCTATTTTTTTATGTCACCCTGAAAGACGAGATTTTAGCTGAGTTAAAATATCTGTTCTCTGATGCCATGGGACCTTCTCTCTGCGGTACAGTGTCTTAATGAGGGAAGCATATATATGAAAATTTTCATATAATCTTTCCTCCTGTCTTTCCATTTATCTTCTCACATTTTTGAAGCGCAGACGTGAATGCCAATTTAAATATTACCGTAAAATCAAAATTCGCAATTTTTTGATTTCCTTGTGATCACATCAGCCATAACCACCCATATGACTGCAACATTTGAACACAATTTTACAAGTGTTGGTGCCACATGGAGTGTGCCGAGTGTAAGGTGAGGATGAGTGGCCAAATGGACATGTGACAGATTGACGGCAGTGAAGCTCTATCCGGGGGGGCGGTTGTGTGGGAGCCCAGAGTGCAGGGGGAATAGAAAGGTGTCACATAAGCATCATCAGAGATGAACTGCAGCATCAGCTATGCCTGTCACCTCTGCAGACATCTCTGAGAGAGCTGGCACAGAACATCATGAACACACACACACACACACACGCACAAATACACGCGCGCATACCCACAAACATGCGTGTGCACGCGCAAGTATACATGCACATACATGAATATGTGGACACTCACACTTGCCCACACTCAAATTATCAAGCGTATGCACACAAAATGAGTACAAAGACTTTTTCCATTCGGAGAGAAATTTTATGGTATATATGCAAATGTTAGAGCAGGCAACTTTCATGCACTGGAAATTTTTATTCATGAACATACTGCGAAACCTGCACACTAAGAAATCCAATTCACAAACTATTCACACAAAGATTCTGCAAAATATGCTTCACATTGTATTGGTTTATTACACAAAATTCACTGTATTGTTGATTCTATCTCTAAGTATGCAAGCATTTTCTCTTTAAAAGGACCTCCACATTCTCTGGTAAGATTCTTCTCTAATTGCGTGCAGAAGCTCTTAAACTTACCTCAATAATTCAGCACTCGAGCCTCCCTCGTACCGTACACTGAGGGGCTTGTAGGAGTACCCATCAATTAATCATCAGCACTTGAATCTTTAATTGAAAGGTAGTTTTGGTTAGAGAGAATTCAGCTTTTTTGTGCAGTATGCACTATTCACACACACACACACACACACACAAAACCTACGCACTAACAAACAGGAGTGCACACCCCATGAAGACACATGCATAGTATATTTAAGCGCAAATGCAAACACACGTAAAGGGTTACCAACACAGGTAAAGACACCCATGCCAGCGTTGCAAGTGACTGAAAACAGGCAATAGAACATAGAAACAGGAACAGGAATTTGTGGACGTGCACTATCTCCACCTAGTATGAGAGACCACTCAGACCATAAATCATTTTTATTCTCACACACAATATAAAGAACTATTTTCTTTAATGTACACGATCAATCCCTCATATGCACCCAATAATACTCTCACACACACCATCATATTCCGTCTTGCCCACGATCCCTCTCTCTCACAAACACCATCATAAAATCTGCAACACCCTATCATTCTCACATACTGATATAGAGGGCATGATAGGGTATGTGAGAGAGTACGATTGGGTGTGTATGAGAAATTGACAGTATTCCCAGGTGAGGTGGGATAGAGCAGCTGCAGAAATGGAATTTGTCATTTGTAATACCTGCTAGTCAAAGGCTTTTTTAGTCACTTTTATGTTAGAAATGAATGCGTGACGTGTGCTGAGCGACTGGAGCACAAGCTACTGTATGAATATCTGACGTGTTGGTTCAGTCAATTCCTTATCATACCATTTCGTGATTCACACTGGCAGGGTTCATATTTCACTGGTGCCTTCGAGAGGCTGTGGGAGATTGTGAACTGGTGAGGTGGGTGGGGGCTGCAACTGCAGACATACGGATGTTAAATTAAAATAAATAAGATTTCTGAGAATATTTCTTTAGGAACATTTGCGAGATGGTAATACGTCAAAAGCATGAAAATGTTGCATTTATTTCCATCTAGTTCTTAGGAGATATTGCAAGAAATGTCTTGCTATACTCACAAAGACTCTCACATCCCATGCGGATGCAAAAGGTTGAATCTCTCACAATCCTTCAACCAATCCCAATCAAGGTCCTTCCACTGTTAGGCTCCACTGGGGCCATCCCTCGTCTGCTCATAAGTGGTGATGAACTTGGGAGGCCAGGGGCCTGTTGTTTGAAACCTAGATAAGGGATTAAGCCAGGACATGTTGGTTATCCTGGCTTAATTTAGCCGCAGTAAGTTGTTCGAAAGCTGGATAACGTCATCCTGGTCAAGTACCATGGTGATTTATTCTCCACAGTTAGCCTGCTCCAGACCGGGCTAAATGCCAGGCTTAGTTGATTCTGTTGTCTTATCTGTGGAGTCAGCGGCTGTGCTGATCATAAATCAATGTGTTTTATACAGTTATTCCATGTTCTGATGGAGGCTACGTATTGGCCTCGTTTTTAAACAATTCAGCGGTTGGTGGGCCACCCCCCGTGCCAGACCTGTGTGCCTTCTTCTTGACTGCTAAAAATCCGTGCATACATGAAAATCTGAATGAGACACGGTTTATTGAAGTAACTCTACACAAACAAGGAATTTGCTGTGGCAAAAGGCATGTAAAAGGATGAAAATGGCATGGAGCAGAAAAAAAATACATAACCTATACTGAACTATATAAATGCTGGTTGAAGTAATAAAATAAGAATAAAATTAATGTTTGAGCAGGATCATTCCAAAGAATTCGCACACCTCATTTGAACATTATCAGCAATTTATTCAAGCACCAGGCTGCATAATGTTCTTATATTCAACTTTCACCTTTTGACCACTTGTGCAGCTTGAACGTTACTTTACATTATAAGACATTTTTGCAATGGATCAATTTCCACTGCTTATCATTAAGGCAAAAAGCACAATTGTTAATTTGCGAAAGGAACTTGAATTGTGATTGTGATTAGTTTTGGATTACTTACTCATTTAATCAGTCCGCCGTGCGTCTCAGAGCTTCATGACAGCGGCGGTGCTTCCTGTTGTAAGAGGTGTGTCACCTTACGTCAGCATTAAGAGCCGCTGTTCATTGGAGGAAGGTAGCCACACCTGTCCTCTCATCTGTGAATCTGTGATCAACCTCTGTGGTCTGCTGAAGGAAGCCGTGGCCGCGCACTTACTCGTATTAGTTATACCTGGCTTGACAAAGCTGCCCCTCATCAGCCTGGCTCAGCGTTCGAACAACCAATTAAACCAGGATGGGCTTATGAGACTTTGTCTAACCTGGCTTTTTCACTTATCCTGGATTTCTTTATTCTACTTTCTAACAACAGGCCCCGGGTATCAATATAGGGAAATACGTGGGTGGTAAATCATACCAGGAGGACTGGACTGAATCAAAAACAGAAAGACAAAATAAACCATTACCAGGTGATCTAGGAATCAAGGAGTCCTTGTAAGTGGATATAAAGAATAAAGAAATCCAGGATAAGTGAAAAAGCCAGGTTAGACAAAGTCTCATAAGCCCATCCTGGTTTAATTGGTTGTTCGAACGCTGAGCCAGGCTGATGAGGGGCAGCTTTGTCAAGCCAGGTATAACTAATTCGAGTAAGTGCGCGGCCACGGCTTCCTTCAGTAGACCAGAGAGGTTGATCACAGATTCACAGATGAGAGGACAGGTGTGGCTACCTTCCTCCAATGAACAGCGGATCTTAATGCTGACGTAAGGTGACACACCTCTTATAACAGGAAGCACCGCCGCTGTCATGAAGCTCTGAGACGCACGGCGGACTGATTAAATGAGTAAGTAATCCAAAACTAATCACAATCACAATTCAAGTTCCTTTCGCAAATTAACAATTGTGCTCTTTGCCTTAATGAAAAGCAGTGGAAATTGATCCATTACAAAAATGTCTTGTAATGTAAAGTAACGTTCAAGCTGCACAAGTGGTCAAAAGGTGAAAATTGAATATAAGAACATTATGCAGCCTGGTGCTTGAATAAATTGCTGATAATGTTGAAATG
Source organism: Gymnothorax javanicus (assembly GCA_029692085.1). Lineage (NCBI taxonomy): Eukaryota > Metazoa > Chordata > Actinopteri > Anguilliformes > Muraenidae > Gymnothorax > Gymnothorax javanicus. Next base: position 9,236,264 of record CM056209.1, on the reverse strand, counting down.
AGGTGTGTGAATTCTTTGGAAGGATCCTGCTCTCACATTAATTTTATTCTTATTTTCTTCAACCAGCATTTAGTCTTTACAGGCGAAATGGAGAGGACACATGCAGCTTACTTTTCCCCGAACGAGCAACAGCTCTTAATGGAGACATGTGAAGAGGTTAAACATTTGATCAATAAAAAGGGTAACACTGCCGCTATAATAAAAATACGGGAGCATGCGTGGCAGACAATTGCGGACCGACTCAATGCGTAAGTAATCTAAAACAATACACTTTAAGCTCCATTGAATCCTCATCATTGTAATTCAAGTTCTTTTTGCAAATGCTGTAGCCTTAAATATGAGCAGTGGGAATTGATTCATTGTGCAAATCTTTTCTATCTCATGTAACGTTCATACAGCACAAATACAAGTGGCCAAAAACGCACCTGGCAACGGGTGAAAATTAAATACAAGAATATTTTGCAGTCTGGTAAATGCTTCAATAAATAGCTGATAACTATGCACAAACGAGGTGTATAGATTCTTTGGAAGGTCCCGCCTCACACTTTTAATTTTATTCTTATTTTATTACTTCAACCAGCATTTTTATAGTTCAGTAAGCCCTATAGGTTATTTATTTTTTTTTTTCTGCTCCATGCCATTTTCGTCCTTTTGCCACAGCAAATTCCTTGTTTGTGTAGAGTAACTTCAATAAACCGTGTCTGATTCAGATTTTCATGTATGCACTGATTTTTAGCAGTCAAGAAGGCGGCACACAGGTCTGGCACGGAGGGGGCCCACCAACCGCTGAATTGTTTAAAAACGAGGCCAATACGCAGCCTCCATCAGAACATGGAATAACTATATAAAACACATTGATTTCTGATCAGCGCAGCCGCTGACCCCACAGATAAGACAACAGAATCAACTAAGCCTGACATTTAGCCTGGTCTGGAGCAGGCTAACTGTGGAGAATAAATCACCATGGTAACTTGACCAAGATGAAATTATCCAGCTTTCGAACAACTGACTGCAGGTTAAATTAAGCCAGGATAACCAACATATCCTGGCTTAATCCCTTATCTAGGTTTCGAACAACAGGCCCCAGGAGGACTGGACTGAATCAAAAACAGAAAGACAAAATAAACCATTTCCAGGCGATCTAGGAATCAAGGAGTCCTTGTAAGTGGACAAAGGAAATTTTGACCAGGCTTGCCAACTCTGATAAGACAAATAAGCGACCGCAGCTTGAAAAAAAAAGCCCAAAACAAGCACAATATAAATTAGACAATACTAAGATGGTGTAGACCTGGGGTGGAATCTCTTTCGTTTTGTTGGGCGGGGGTGCGGAGAGATTCTTTCATTTAGTTGAGGAGGGGGGGGCGGGTTCTCTCACATGGCTCGTGAGGCTGTGACCAGACAGAGTCAATCGATGAATCGGGGGGAAATAGCAACCATAAACGTATAACAATTAAGTTGCTTGTTACACTTCCCTAACAAGCAACCATATTTTTAAAATTTTAAAAAAATTTTTAAAAACAAGCCCAAAAAACCGCAACCCGCGACCCGTAATTTTTTCAAGCGACTTCAGGAAAAAAGAAGCCCAAAGTCACATATTATAAGCAGACTTGGCAACTCTGATTTTGACTGACAAAATCTCACGAACTGAGCAATAAAGGGGGAATATAAAGGGAAGGTAATTGACTAATTACTGTGATTGCAGGTGCAGTGAGCTGAGGGGACATGCAGGGAGGTGTGGCTACAAACAAGGAAAAAGCTGACTAATTAACAATGAAAATGGGGAGGTCCAAGTGTGGGAGGTACTGGCTGAACTAATCGAACAAAGTAAATGCTAAAATAAAGGATGGAAACCTGGAAAATAATGAAGACATGAAAAGTACATAAAACATAATGAAACAAACTCAGACCCTGACAAATCCCATTGTTATGCTGTGGCATGACCTCATACAGGCAGTTCATGCTAGAAAACCCTCCAATGTGGCTGATTTAAAATAATTCTGAAAGGGAAAGTGGGCTGAAATTCCTCCACAGTGGTTTAAAAGACTCACTGTCTGTTCTTGCAAACATTTGATTGCAGTTGTTGCCTCAAACGGCGGCACATCCAGTTATTAAGTTTGGGAGGAAATTATTTTTGCACATGGGTGATACAGGTTTTGCCTTCAATATATAAATGAATGATCATTTAAAAGCTGCATTTTGTTTTCCCTCAACATTGTCTTCATCTTACATTAAATTAGTTGAATGATCTGGAACATTAAAATATGATAAATAAACCAAAAATAGAAAAAAATCGAAAAGGGGTCAAATGCTTTTTCACAGCACTGTAGGCCGTCGCGTGATTTTCAGGAATTCTCTGGAAGTTGGCGGATTTTGCCTAGATGATAGCAGATGTTGGATAATCTTCCTGATGGATTTCCTGAAGGGAGTGGGGGTGCGTTGCATCCCGTTGTAATCTGAGTTAATCCCTACTTTCCTGGGGGGAGGAGTTTTTTTAATATATATATATAAATTTTAAAAAAGAAAAATGCAGATTTGTGCCTTTGTTTTTTTGTGTCTAATCCTTTTTCTTTTTCAATGGAATAAGTCCCTGGTGTGCCCATAACCTGCAGACTGTGTGTGCTGACATGTGTGCATTGCAGAGTGGAGAAAGGGATTTGCGTGGGCGTGCTGCTACTTTTCTCCACAAACGCCAGAGATTCCCAACCACATCCCCGACCATCTCTCTGGGCTCCAGGGCTGCAGGTGACACACTGTGGGGAGAGTAATGGGGCAGAAACTCAGAGGGCAACCAGTGCGCATATGTGACCGCCCTGCCTGGTTCAGCAAACCCTGAATGGCCAGTGTTCCGGAACATTCACCCAACAGTTCCAGAGTGTCCCCACCAAGGAAACAATAATGCGCCACCTTTGCTAACTGCGATGATAGCGGAGCAGCTGCTTCTGAAGATTCCGCCCGGCTCAAACTCGCATTTCTAATCAAACGGCTCTTCAGTCCCTCGAGTATGTCACGCTCCAACCTTTAAAGAGAATCCATCACATGACATGGAGAAGGCTGCCTTTGTGCCTCCCGAATGAGTAGAATGGGGACAGGGTAATTAATTAACAATGTAATTATTAAAATATCATGGTTTTCATTACAAAACATCACACTTGCGATGGCTGTGACAGGAGGCAATTTTACGGATGCGTAAGGAGCAGTTGGAGGCTGACAGAAAAGGATTGAGCTGAGTGATGAGGGCATTTGTTGTGAAATTGCTTTCTTTCATGTGTAATTCTGAAAGTGAGGAGTGATTTTTCGAAAAATGTAAAAGGACAATATATCCCTGGAGCATTGTGACATTTTACAGGATGCGGGACAATTTGCGACAACAGAAGGCCAATGGAGGGTCCGAAAATCCGGTGGGAAGTTTTTATAGGCGAGGAATCAATCACTATAAAGCGAAAGCAATTTTATGGTAGATCCTTGAGTCTATGAATAGATTGGGCCCTGTGAGACTGAATATCATGAATTGACATTCATTTGTGCTCTTCACCATTTCTTTCCTTTAGGGAATATTCTTGCACTGTCTGGCCTGTATATATACATATGTATTACAGGGAATTAACTCTTACTGTATATCCAGATACGTGCCAGATAAAGCCAATACTTGCCTATGTGCACATGGCCACTGCTTAAGGCTTTAGGATTTAAAATTCGCAAAGATTGATTTCACTGAAGGAAGAAACTTGTATCATTTGGAATTAAATTTACTTCCATTGATTTTCATAATTTTGGGACAAAAAACTACCACAAACACAAAGAAACTTCATGAAAATTCAGCACTGAAGTTGTTTCAAACTGTAATCCTGAGAATCAAAAAATAACTAAAAGGTAAAACAATGCATTCCCTGGAGGACAAGTGTGCATCATCTGAGGGTAATACTGTGAAAAAAATCTGTGAAACCAAATACGTTGTATAAGCTGCCCCCCTCACCTCACCCAACGGCTAAAAATTGAGAGATTTTTGCTTTGGTGTGAATTATGAATAATGTAAAGTTTCACCACCAAGCAACTGTTTTGACTAGTGGAACAAACCTTTGAATGGGCAAATCTTGACTGGCATATGTACTCATGTTATTATGTTCTAAGCAAAAGCAAAGTACAGTAGAAGGCAAAGATGGGGCTGGGGGGTAGATTTCACAGAACAGAGGACGAAATGCCTGGTGTTATTTATACTACTTTAATTACTGCTACTGTTCATTAAATTTGCTACAGCCAACTCTCCAGCCCTCATCTTCTGGAAATATTCCCGTTCCTGAGAATCTACCGTCCTTTTGGCTTTCACTGCAACAAGCAAAGCGAGCACACCCATTGACTGTATATAAAGATAGACAACCTAACACCTCCTCAAAAGTGAAGCGAAAACATCTTGATCGCCATCTAGTGGCTGGCTGCAGTCCAGGTTATAGGCCCGCCCCCCTCTATGATAATGGATGGGACTTGTACCTCACATTAAAGTGCGTGTCAAATAAGCTTTTTTTCTGAAGATGGTTTCTGTCATTTTAAGTAGTTCTTACCATGCTGAAATGTTTCAAATTGTTCTTTTTTTCTGATAAGTTTTGTGTTAGTTGAGACTGTACTTTTTTTAAGTTTTACTTTATTTGAGACTACAAAAAAGGGGTATGAACTCATGATTGACAGCTGTGATTGAACAGATTCTCTTAGAAAAGTTTTCACCTGCTGACCTCCGGGAATTATACAGAGATGGATTGCGACCGTCAAGAAGAGATATAATGTCAACATTACACGTGCATATGTTGCTAGGTCCCAGAACAACTGAATGTTACCTTAATAATTTGAAAGTCCCACAAGAATTGACAGTAAAATGGTATTTGCTCTGAACATGAAGCGATGTAACTGTAGAAAGGTACAGAACGCTCTTACTAGTTTAGCAAGATTCTAGAATAGGTTATCGTAGATAGCAAATCGTAGATAGCAAAGGAAATCAATGGTAAAAAGCTATTTACTTTGAACATATGTGGCTACTGTTCGCAGTGATGCTATGTTCAGAGCAAAGAGCTTTTTACAATCAATTTTCTTTGCTAGCGTAAGTGACCCAATACTGAATCTTGTTAGCTTGCAAAAAAAATGTTAGCTGGCTAGCCAACTGATGTTTGCAAATGGAGATTCTGTAATGTCACCCTTGTTAGCTGGCTACCAAGGAAGCTAGTTACAATAAACATTAAAACCCATTATAGTTGGAAGTCTATTCACCCAAAGACTCTATTTACCTTATTTTAAAGGTTAGCTAGCTTGGATTTTTAAAGTAAGTTTGTATGAAGTGACTAGCTACCTACATTTCTATTGTTTGTATGAGGTGTTTAGCTTCCTACTTATCTAATGTCAATGCTAGGCTGTAGGCTTAATGTATTACACTTGATTCCTGCAGGGCTGCATTGCCTTAATGGTGTCTGAGGCATTTTTGTGCTTTGGTGCTTGGATCATTGAATTGCTTAAATTGAGAAACCATACCTTATTAACCAAAACCTACTAAGAATGCAGATCAAGAGGAAACTACACAAAAAAGCAAAGCCTTACAGTACCAGAGTTGGGACAGGGGCTTTAGCTTGCTTGAGAAGCCTAGTTAGTTACCAGAGATGGCACAACTACCCCCAGGACAATTCTCTTCAGTTCACCATATCTACACTGACCGCGCCATTTCAATATACATTTCTTAGTTCAATTAAACACCAACAAATCCCACCTTTTATGATTTTTTCCCCCCTCTGGATTCATACAGGAGAGTCATTTTTAGCAAAGGAAGCAGCTGGTGTATAGTCTAAAGGACTCTGCTCCGCTGGTCTGCAAGGTTTAAATCTGTTTCTTCTCCCTGCTTCATATATCGAACATAATCAAAGTGGCATCCCAGGAGATACAACAAATCCCCTGAAACAGGATGAGAGAAAGGGAGAGATGAGCTTTTGCTTCCATAAAGGTTTTTCATTCCAGAAGTTTCCATGACAACTAGGCTGAACACACAACTGACTGTATTAACTTTGATCAATGAACCTGCATACAATAGCTAAACAATTCAGTTGTCTGTGCACGTTCCACATTTCCTAGTATGCAGCCAAATCCATGGCAGTTTGCCTGTGAGTGTGATGGTGTGTGTGTTGCATGCTCGTGCATGTGAGTGTGTGAGAGGGAGCATGTGTGCATATCCTAAACAAATTTTTGTACAACAGTAATTTCTGACCCAGCATATGACCATCAAAATTGCATGTCTGCTCAGTCTTTTCTGTTCTCTATTGGTATACAGGGACTGACTAACAGATGTACAGACAAACAACCCAACACATGGGCGGGCAAATGCAGGAGGGGGCCAATTAGAACATAAACAAACAGGGAAAAAAAAAAAAAACGAGATCGCTGCCAGACTCGGCCGCCTCGCCGTGACAGGCGCCAAACTGGCACAGACGGGCTAATTAGCTGTAAATGAGTCTCGCCGTTCCAGAAGGCCAAGCCAGCAGGTCCAGCCGCAATATGGCAGGATCAGTTAGAGGGCCTGTGTGTGCAAAGGCTCATTCCAGCCCTATGTCCCCCAGGCTCTGGTCACTCCGAATGTTCCTGAGCACCCATGACCCCCCCTCCCCCACTCCCCATGCCCCACCCCCCCATGCTCCCTCTCTGCCCCCTCTCAGCACTTTAGAATATTCAGTTGTCCCTTTACGCGGTGCTGGAAGCCCCTAAGAGGAGCAGCCTTCAAATGTCAGTGCGCATCAATCTTTGGATCTTCTTTTAATTTCCTCCTCCATCTGCACACCCACATCCCCCAGACCCCCGTCCCTGCCAACTCCACCAGCTCCAGTTAGCTGTCAGACTCCCCGGTTGCCAGATATTCTCCGAAAGCTTTCACACTCTCCTAATAGCAAGAACGCGTACTGGTGGAAACACGTGTAACCACATACTCCAGGCTACGCATCTTTATCCCAGAGAAACACGCAAACATGCACACACACTTGTCTCCTTTAGGCAGTTTGTTGCATACGACTCTGTTTGCTTGTGCGCTTCTTTTTTCTTCTTCTTGCTTGCTGGCTAAGAGGCGTTTGATTACAGGTTGCACCTGTGCTGGACCCATTTACCGTTCCCGTTTCCTGTGCCTGGCCTTTTTTTTTAAGAAGCTGGATGTGAAAATGGGCTGCTTTTCTCAGTCTCTCTGCTGTGCCTGGCCTTTTTTTTTGTGAACCGTGTTTACTGGATTTTTTTTTTGTCTTTTTTATGAAAATGGGCTGCTTTATTATGTTTTATACACATTTTTGAAGTTCATTTGTTTACTCCAGAGTGGGAGAACTAAATTCCCAGAGGACTCAGAGATTTTACTTTTGACTCAGAAGTCAGGGAAGATCTTGTTAAAGTTGGTAGGGGTAGCCACCAAAAGGACTTGCTGACCCTGCTCTGGTCAACTGCCTGTTTCATTTGTCTTCATATGCAATCTGTATGTTTTTGTTTGCTTGCAAATACCTTTTTTGTACTGTAGTAATAAACATGTGCTTGGTGGCAGCTTTCAATTTGACTTTACAGTCGTCCTTGTTACTTTCGGCCTACATCAGTCATAATGCAGTCACTCAGATCCTCTCTCTCTTTCTCTTGCACACATACTGATAGAAACATACACTCATCTTTTCACATGATCAAGCAGTCACAACCATATTATGTTTCATGCACGTATACACGCACACATTAATTTTTTCATGAAGTCACCCAGTGCACACACAAACAGAATGCACAGAGAGCCTCACATGAAGAGAAACAATGCCCTCTATGGTAAGAGCCGGGAATGCAACTGACAATACGGTCTGGATATAGTATTTTCTTGAAGATATAGAACATCTCTGGTTGCTGTCAGATCAAGGACATTTTAATTAAGAATAAAACAGCACCTTTGAACTTTGAACTGCTTACTCCCCTAGACAGCCCAACAGCATGAAATATCATAAGGCATAAAAATTCTGATCATGATTATTCTCACTCTGTAACTCAGAGAATCCCAATATTATACACCATGCTGCTTAATGCTGGGTTTACACATAGGCACAATGCGTTACAAATATCATTTTCCCGTCATTCTTGGCACATTCGTGACATTCATAACGTGACTTAACGCATCTGAATAGGGTTCTTAACAGCGCGCGTCGGTTCGTGACATTCGTGGAGCATGTTTTTGGCTGCCAAAAAATCTTAAACGAATGTCACAAATCACCCTCGATTTGTGGAGTTCGCAACTGAGCGTGTCGATTCGTGGTGATTAGAGGTGATTCGTAATAGAGCGTGACAGCATTCGTAGTGTATTCTTGCCATTCTTTGATCCCATATTGTCACGCGTCGTTACGAATCGACACGAAAGCTATCAAGAACTGAACTGAATGACGCGTGACGCCTCTACCCCGAATCATCAAATTCAATTAAAATTTGTGATCCTCGGTCACGAATTCGTGGCATTCGAGACTTTTCGTCGTTATGTGTAAACCCAGCATAAAAGTATTTATCCCCCCACCTGCATTTCTTTTTTATATATATATATATATATATATATATATATATATAGTCACATTTAGTTCTTCTGACCTTAAAATCAAATTTGACCTTTTTTTTTCACTAGGACCCCCAGTGGTCAGAATGCCAGCATCTCAAACATCTTTTCACACCCCCACACACCTTTGGGGCTAATTTATTGTGGACTGATGAATCTAAAGTGGAACTTTTTGCTTCCAGAAGCAAACATGGGACATGAGTCAAAGCCTAGTGACATAGTGTGATGGTGTTTTGCTACTTCAGAGCCTGGGTGACTTACCACAATTAAGTGAACCATGAATCCTGCTCTTCTCCAGAAAATCCTGAAGGCGAAAGTCCGGTCATCAGTCTGTGATCGGAGGCACAAGCACAGTTGGGCTTTTCTGCAGAACTATAGCTGGAAGCACAATAGCTAGTTGACCTCTGAATGGCACAAAAGAAACAAAACTAGAGACCATCTTGCAAAGAGATCACGCCAGCCATTCTTCCTACCTCCCTACTTCAATCACAACCAAAAGATGTGCCTCATTCCCTCGCTGGCTACGCCTAGTACAATTCTATCTTGAATTAGTTTGTACGTCAAACCTCTTTATTTGCACGTCAACTCACTCTTGCACAGCCTGCGCTCATCCATCTCTTGCTTGCCGCAGCCAAACATGCATCTTTCATAGATCAGCTTTTCGTTGGCTTAAAGTAATCCTTCAAAGCCTCCAAGATAGTGGCCGGATCCTTTATTTCTGGACTGTCGGCAATAGATTGTGGCTGCAGACACCACAGCGCTCCCTAACATCCCATGAGCCACCTCAGCAGGGCCACTCTTACCTCATTAGCCGAGGCCGTAGCCAACTCATAGTCATCAAACCTGGCCCTGAAAATACCCCAATTCTTGACCGCACGCCCACAGGGACTGGAATAGTGTTTATGTATGTCCATTGTCACTAATCAGTCCCCATTTCTGACACTATGTCTCTGTTTTAGTAAAGTATTGATGACATGATCTTATGTGTATAATCAACATTTTACTGAATAGCCTGCATGCCACCAACAACAATAATGATATTAATAATCATAAATAATTATACCAGACACAGCTGGGTGACGACACAGCAAAGTCAAACAGACTGAATGGAAAAGCACGTAACCGCAAGGTCTCACTGGACGTTTGTCCAGGGTCAAATACTTCCTCATAGCGCTGTATATGTACAGGTATTTCTTTTCCCACATGGCTATTTTTTTTCCTCCCCATTGAAATGTACGCGATCAAACTGGAATTTTTTGCATGGTAGTCAAACTGTGTTGTTGTAAGACATTTTTCCACTGGCAGCATCTCAGAGGTGCAGTTTGCTGTGATGCAGGATTCCTGGATTCTCACTGATCCTTGGACGTTCTCCCTCCTTGGTTATCGTTCTCAAATGACAAGATGGCCGCTCACGAGGATTCCTCTGTACACAGACAGCAACATATGGAGAAGAGAAGCGGAGAACATATGGAGAAAGAACAGTAGAATGGGAAATCCTCTGCCCTTGATGCAAAGAGATGCTTACAGTGCTGGATGTGGCGATGGAGAGGTTGGCACACCCACACAGCAGACTGAGAGTGACAATGTTTGATCCCATATTCATCTCAAGCCAGTCCAAATCTGAGTAAAAACAAAGACGTCTTGACAACGTGTGCACCACAAGCAGACAGATGGAAAGACCCTGACTGCAAGGGCATTCTTTGGCGCATTTCCCCTGTTACACACTCCCCATTCACACAAGCTCTCTACTCCTCACATACACAGTATGTGCACAAGCACACCTGCACTCTGTTACGTGCACACATACATACACTCCAATAGACACGCACACAACTGTTCACACTCCCATACTCTCCCTCACAGCAACACACTCTCAGTCACATCCTAAGAAAAGGAGAATTGAGCATGAAGTAACCAAGAAAAGCCAAAAAAAGAGAAGAAACAAGATTAAAAAGAGGCAAGAAAGCGCCAGGACAAGGCTTGCGCCTTAAAAAGGCGTGAGAAATGGTGGATTGAAAAAGAAAGACAGGGCAAAAAACAAAAGCGCAAGAGGAAGAAGAGAACAGAAAGAGAAGGTGAAAAAGTGGGTGGCAGCCAAGTAAGGCAGCAAAGGGAAGCCAAAGAGGAGAGAATTCCAGTCATTCCCGCCCACCTCCCCCCCCCCACCCCATGAGAGCCCAGGAGAGAGGAGAATAGCAGCCCCATGTAAAATGGATGATGTGCACGAACACTCCTCCTCCAACCAGCCTCTCACACTCACCCCTCAGCTCCAACCGTCATATATTCAAACATTCAATATTGGTAGCTCATTTTAACTGATTTTAGGCTCAGCGCAGGGGAGGACAAAGCTGTATAGACATCAATCACATACAAGTAATCTTGCCCGTCCTCCCAAAACTATTAATTCTTAAGACTAAACCTGGAATTATACTTTCCACGCCCGAGAGTATGCAAGGTCCATGTCATGTAAATTTCGTTATCAGAGGGTATGTGTCCAGCAGGCTCTGTGTGAACATCCACCTACCTCCAATTTATTTAGACCACATAGACCTTTTTGCATGGCTACTATTGTTATGATTCTGTCATGCCTGCTCTGTTTCTGCCATGTCTGTTCTGTTTTTTGCCATGCCCTGTTATGTTTCTCCCATGCCTGTTCTGTTTTTCCCATGTTTTAGTTCTTTGCCATGTTTTTGTTTTTGCCATGCCAGATCCATTATTCTGTTAGATTCCGGTCCATGTCTTTGCCCATGCCCTTCATTGCACTTTGTCTCCCCTGTCTGGTCTTTTAAGCTACAGCTTCTCCCCAAGTCCTTCGTGTCACATGTTTAGGTGATTTCATGGTTTCTGGGTTTCAAACATTCCTTCTAATCTCGTTTGCTTCCTTCGCCTTGCTTTTCTGTTTTACTAACCCATACTAACAGTTTGTTATTTTTGTTTAGATACTAACCAAGACTAACATTGTATATAATACTAACTTACTAACGAGCACTAGGGATTGTATAGCTGCACTTACTAATTGATTAACAAGCTCTCAGCACTCGCCCTGTTCTAGTCTCCGCCTCTTGCCTTCTCTTAGTCTTTGCTGCAATTCAGCGGATCCTCCGCACCTGCTCTACTCTGTCCTGCCTCTCATTATCTGTGCACATTAGAACTCCCTAACCGGAGCTGTATGTTTTGTCTATAGGTTGTCTCATGATCCCTGTCCGCGTTTTGGCTTTTGCCAATTTCATGTGGTTAGGTTCTCCCTTGTGTTTGCTCCCACGTAATTAGTCTGATCCCATTCACCTGTCCCTGATCATAGCATGTGACTACCCTTGAGTGTACTTAAGCAGTCTTTTCACAGCAGATCCCTGTCAGAACGTTTCCCAAGTCTACCTGTGCTGCTTTTGTTTTTGTCTTTGTCTTGTATTCATAGTGTTGCTTTTCTGACTGGACCGTCCGATTTTTGGCTCTGATTTGGTATTGTTATCTGCTCCTGTGTTTCGAACCCTTTTTTTGTCTGACTACGATTACTGTGATTGCTGCCCTGGTTTTTCGACTTTGGATTCTGCCCCTGGGATTGTGATTTTTGGATTGTGGACTGTGTACTGTTGCCTTTGGTCCTGCGGGGGTTTACCCCCTCGCTGAATAAAATCACATTCATTGCATTTCCTGGTTCTCACGACTGGTTCCTGAACGATACCTCACAACTATGCTACCAAGGCACCAAGCGTACATGCACTGAAAAACCAGAGTGGATGCTGACTTTGAAGAAAGGCTGTTTGAAGGGGTCTTCCAGTAGCTTCCAATCTACTTTTCATGAATGCAACTGTCGTCGATTTCATTCAGACATATTTTCATATCATGAGGTTCCCCCATCCCCAAGCAATTGGAGAGAGACAGATTCTTCAGACAATTAGGCTTTATTGTGGCATATTGATAAATATAAAGCTGAGTTCTTTTTGCGCATGAAGAACTCACATCTTGCCTTTCACACCCAGTTTTTAAACCTTCATCACAGGAAATATCTTTCAAATATGGCCTTTCCGCCTTCTCATTCTCACGCTGCAACAGGATGGGCAAACCAAAACACTGTCAACTGCCCTTGAGAACTTCAAGCAAAAGATAAGCATGCACATCACTAAAAAGGAGCAGAAAATTACAGTCAAGAGAGGAAAAATACAGCCAGATGAATAGGATACAAGTAGATACATAAATAATTCAATTGATTATGTTTTCAGTAACAACTTATGATTTTATTGAACAAATATTGATCAAAGCTACAGAAATCAAATACATCACCTGATTATGTTTTTGAATCAACTTAACAGAAGCCTGCTTACTAATTGAAGCTACAGAAGCCCGCTGCTTATGTGTGAGCTGCTTATGCATGTGAATTGAATTGCTTGCATGTGTGTGTGACTGTGTGTGAACTGCTTGTATGTGTGTGTGTGTGTGTGTGCATGTGTACGTGTACTGCGTATGTGTGTGTGCATGTGTCTGTGTGCACTGCTCGTGTGTGAACTGCTTGTATGTGTGTGTGTTTTTTATGTATGTGTCTGTGTGTGTGTGTTTGTTTGCACTGCTCATCCCTCCCTATGCGTATGTGAACTACTTGTATGTGTGTGTGTGTGTGTGTTACTGCTGCTTACATAATATGGTTATTCAACATGGCAATTGATCTACTGATGAATATGATGAGAAATATTGAAATATAATCCTCAACACGACCTCCATGCAATCTCCAGAAAGTATAATACACTGAGCTACAATGCGTCCGTAGTGTCGGCAACTATCCGGGCACTTGCTTGGGAGTACATTAAGGCCTTAAAATTGATGGTTTTCTTTTTTTTTGGCGGGGGGGCAGGCAGACAGTTTGGGGGTGAACCCCTGCCATGCTGTCGAAGGGACCCCCAAATTTTCCTTGTTCAATGACCCATACCGTAAGTCCTGCAAATGCTTTTCACACTGAATGTCACTGACAGTCTGCTGCATGCAAATTTAATGAGCAATGCCATCACTCAGCTGTCAGAGAAAAAATTAAGAATGAAAAGTATTCCCTGTGATTCAGAATAAGGGCCAACACAAAAACACGCCATCCGCGAAGATCCTGGGGGTAAGGAGGTATGATGTTTCAATTTCATAGAAACCACAGAAAAAAAAAAATCTAGAAAAATCCAAACCTAACTGAACTGGACATCTAACTCAGGGCAAACAGTTTGGATAAAAACAGATCTGGACCTTGATGACTCAGGGTGACTGAGTAACTGGGATAACTGCACAGTAAAACTTGCAGTCCTCCCACATCGTGAATATGGACTGCATACTGAACGGCCCTCCAGGAGCTGAGCTGCCTCACCACTGCTTTCTTCCCCAAGATACTGATAACCACGAATGCGACTCTTATGTCATTTGCGAGAAAGTTAAGTATTTTGCCTGGTTCATTCACATTTGTAATCCAGCGCTATACCCTATTCAATATCGTTCCTTTAAAAAAGCAATTAAAATAGGATTTAATGCTAATTTATTTCCAAAGATCCAACCTTATGACCCCCCACTGAGTTCCCTTAAAGCACAAATGGTAAAAATCACTCCCTGCTGTAGACTTTGCCTAAATGTGACAATAGCACCAGGAAATAGTTCTGGCATTCCATCATTCAGTTAATTAAATTGTGGCCATTCCAATGTACCTGGAGCTAAATTAAATGAAAGCCTTATAATTAATTAAAACTAAATGAAAGAGAAAAATCTGTCCCAAAGGGATACTAGTGGATTAAATTTGAATTTCAATTCTAGTTCAATTTATTCAATATCTGAATTAAAATTTACCATTTCATTTAGTATTACTGTAGTAATTGTATGGTTTTTTGGAACCATTCTAGTTCAGAAAAAACTTTGTAATTATAGCTGGTGAAACTTTTAACATTCACTAGGTATACTATAGAACTAAATGAAGACTAAATAAAGTATACAACAGAAAGTATTTAGCTATTTTCCCTCCTTAGCTTGTGTTTCTTGCATGGTGAAAATATATTGTTTTTGCAATACCAGGGGTCATCAAAGGCCATGGTTGTTATAAAACCCTGAGTATTATTTTTTACAAATCATCGCCTAGCCAATCAAAGAAAGACGACAGTTGCGGAAACGTACTGTAGTCGAGGAGATAGTTGTTGCTTAAGTGGAATCACACTATTATGTGTTCAAACCACCCCGCCGCTATTCTAGGTGTGCAACCATGTGACAAAATAGTGAGACATAAGCATCCACCGCCATGTTGGATGATATACAAATCTACAATGCCGTCTCCAGTGGCGGCTGGTGAACTGGCGATAAGGGAGGCTGAAACCCATCCCTTAGAAATAATGATTGGTCATGACCTATTTTTAATCATTCAGTTAAATTACCATTTCAGAAACCCCGAAAATTCTAAACATTATCAAGTGTGGCCAGTTTTCATTAATAATGCGTATCTAACTCTCACGCATTCGGCGTCAGTTTTTGTGGCATATTTACGTTCCCCTGCTGTAGTCAGCAACTACTCAATCAACGCATATGTAAGAGATTCTCACGCAGAACTGAAGTCCTTATGCACGGAGGTTTATCATTTTCACGTGCGATTATGACTCCGGACTTCTTACGCTTTTCTTTACTCAGGGGTTGGAAGCAATGCATGTGTTTCATAATCGTTTGAATTGTTTAAATGAAATAAGATCATTTGTAACGTCTTTCTTACAATGATCTTATTTCATTGAAAAAAAAAGCGCTTCCATAGCGTTAACAGTGCGAACCATCTCGTTCTACAACAGTGGGGGACACAGAATTGGGTATTGGAAGCACCGTGAAGAACCTTAATCTTGGTTGTGGTTATCATTCACCATGGCGGACTTCGGGTTTGCTAAATATGCGTGACGTCATGTGCACACAAAAAAATAGGCTTGTACAATGTAAACAGGAAGTCATTGTCGAACCCGTCAAAATTTTTAAATTATTTAATTCAGAATAAATATATTTTTTTACGGAAAAGAAATACTTTTATTCTGCACCCCTCTAAACACACCGTGGATGTATTATTTTTTTAAAAATATAGCTTTTCATACGCATTCTCCATAATCAACCTTTAAATATACGGATAATCATTGTATTTCTAATTAATTCTAAGTAGCCTACTATTAGGGCAGAACAGTTCCATGTAGGGTGACCAGACATCCGGATAAAATCGGGATGGTATCAATTTTAAGAGCCATGTCCATCTTCCCAGCTGGCATTTTAATGTTTTTTTCACTGCTGAATCAACGTCATGGATCACAGTTGAATCACCGTTGAATTATGTTTTGATTTTGAAAGATGAATCAACGTTGATTTCGCAACTTTTTTTCAACATTGTTTCAATGTTGTTTCAACGTTGAAACAAATTTTGTTCAAATTTAAGTGTTGATCTGAGATCTTTTTGTTAACCTTTTTACAACCATCAGAGTTAAACGTTGTTTCAATAGCGTTTCAACATTGAAATGACAACTGACATAATTTCAACCATATTTCAACGTTGAAGGTCGGTCGTGTGCCGGCTGGGTTACTACACCATTTCAAGCAGCCTAATGACATCGTCGTGACTCCTCCTTCTCTATCATATTAGGCCTGTTTGCTGACCGAAGTGGGGTCTATCATCACATCGCCTTTCAGCAGAAAACTTCACCAGCATTGATCGCAACGAAAACTTCATCTGTAACCTCCAACAAACGGCACAGCCTACCTTTTCTGTGGGAGTTGGGACCCCAGTTCCAGAGAGAAACGAAGCAAGAAACTGTGCTAGTAGAGGCTAGCTCCATAAAGAACTAGCGATGTTGCGAGGTTTCGCAAAAAAATCTGAGTAAGCTGTACTCGAAACTTCACGGAGCCAAAATGCAGTCAGAAGCCAAAAGACAAATACTATGACAAATAATTTGTTGCGTGTATTTGCTGTTGCAATAATTTTTAGCATTACAGTGAAAATCTAAACAACATAGGGAAGAAATATGGTGGATGGGGGAAAATATGCAAAGATTTGTGACGCCTGTGAATACAACCCATTGTTCACAAGACTAATTGAACCTCAATGGGCACATAAAGTGATATATATATAATCTTTAATGTCTTCAAATAGTTTGTTCATGCGTTGCATATTTTAGACAGAATGAAGCTCAAAGGCAAACAAATATGTAGGCTAGCTAATGGAGAACCTCAGGAATTTTGGAATGGTGTGGGAGGAAGAGAAGACACTAAACATCAGAAAGAAGGTGAAGGGGGCAAGTGGTGGTAGGCAGAGAGACTCAGGATGATCAAAGATCGAGGTGTTGCTCTTGTGCTGAACTCACAACTTTTCTATGGCAGAAGACTTTTAGTAAAGGGTGTGTGACATGCTGTAGTGGCTTATGTTCTGCATGGATCAGCTGAGGCAGTTGGAGAAATTAGGCAGACAGGGCGCCAGCTGGGGTCCAGACAAGGTCTACCACTTCCATGTCAGCCACCTCTTTTCTATTTTTATACCTCCAAACTGAGGAAAAAGCCATTAGAGATTCAAAATTAAGATAATAAGCAACAATAGTGAATTAAAAACATCTCATTCTGAGCAAACACTCTTATCAGCACCTGAAAAGAACATGAACATTGTACGTTTTTTTTTTTTGCGTTCCATGGCACCATACAATTAACAGATTGAAATGAAATTTTTACAGGTATCATTGACGTTTCTGAGGAATTCTAAATGGTTCAGAACACGATCATATCAGCCATCAATAGCACATTAGTGCAACTACCCCTCCAAGTGGACAACTATGTTATTACATTTCAGTGCACAAAATTTTGGCATTCAGAGGGTGGCATGGTGGCACAGTGGGTGGCACTGTCGCTTCACAGCAAGAAGGTCATGGGTTTGAAACCAACCTGGGGCCTTTCTGTGTGGCGTCCTCCCCGTGTTTGAATGGGTTTCCTCCGAGAACTCTGGTTTCCTCCCACAGTCCGAAGTCATGTATGTCAGGCGAATTGGAGACTCTAAATGTCCCATGGGTATGAGCATGTGAATGGCATGTGCGCCTTGCAATGAATTAATGAGCTGTCCAGGGTGTGTTCTTGCCTTTCGCCTTTAGTCAGCTGGGATAGGCTTCAGCTCATTCGCGACCCGAGTGAGGAAAAAGTGGTATAGATAATGGATGGATGGAAATCCTGGACAAGAACCTTCCAAGAAATTTGGCTGCTATTAATTCTGACAGTGTCAGCTGTTGTTGTTTTGTCCAGTCTGTGTGTGTGTCATATAGCAAAATGTGGTCCTTGAGACATCTGTTGTCTGTATTGTCTGTCTGTTTGCCTGTGTACAGATCTTTCCAAATCAATTGTGTGACAACTGTGAAAAATGCTGTCAGAAAACTTTGCAAGTGCATTGTTGACATCAAAATGAAGGCCAGGTTCAAATGTGGGCATGGTCACAACAAGAGCATCAGAAGTTGGGTGGGTAGGAGGACGCACCTACTTTTGTGAAACTGTCCATACAGGTTGCATGATCCAAAAGACAGAAAATTACCACCACCAAATGCAAATACTCTACCGTAATTCCACTGAGTTACATCCTCCTGTATGCTCTCCGCATCATAAATTCAGTTAGCTGTACTTTGATTAAGGCCTGAATATGACCCAAAATAATATGATTTGAATGTTTGTCCTTTTTCCCTGAAACTAATATTTTTCTTAAAGGGATAGTTCACCCAGAAATGAAAATTCACTCATCATCTGCTCACCCCAAGGTTAACTGAGGGGTCGGTGAATTTCTTTCATCCTCAAAACACTTTTGGAGTTTCAAGAAAAACAGCACTGAAGACAAATCCAAAGCAACTGAAGTTTATGGTGACTACTTTGTCATGCGGAAAAAGAACAACATTAAAAAATATTTTATTACATAAAAAATTAGGAGATTACTGCTTGCGTGGCGTAATCCAAGTGTCTGTAAGCCCCGGCATTCAAATTTGACTCAAAGAGATGTCTTTTTCACCATGATTTTAGCCTAAATGTCCAATGTTGCTAGGAGCCATGTTCTTCGCGGGAAAACATCTAAGATTCAAGATCCATTATCATGGAGGCCTCAATCAACTAAAAGACGAGAGGAAGAAGAGACAAAAGACTTGCGGTAGCCTCAAACTTGTGTTTACATGTGAGCCAGAACTATCACGTCACGCAATAGAGAGAACTATGCTGGATCAACAAGCGCCTTTGACAAACTTATGATAACATCGCTTCAACACCAGCAGATATGCAAGTTACTGAATGGGAAGAGGGACAGAGGACACTCATACGAGAGTCGCAACACATGACCTCTTCCTTGACTTTCATTTTTTGACTGAAGTATTGAAAAAAACACTTAAGATTAGGTTTTGCCTCTTCTGCAATTTGCCTTTCAGAGAGACTTTTAGCCTTCCTTAGTTTTTTTTTTTTACTTTAGTGCACATTTTAAAATATTCAGCCTTATTATTCTCATCACTGTCACTCAAGTATGTCTTATTAGGGATATTCTTCTCTCTCAACTCTTCCAAATACCTGAAGTCATCCACTGTGGAGTACGCCTTTAACTTACTTTTGCATACCTTTGGAATGATTTTAATCCAAGCATCAGGTATAACCCCCTTAAATCTACCACATATTTCATTCAGTCTTGTAGTCAAGGAATTTCATCCAATTTGTTGTTCTTACATACAGTACGTGCGCTTCCTGTTAAAATTTGCACACCTAAAATTAAAAATGGTAGTTTTTGAGGAAAATTTTAGTTTTTGAGGAGTCCCTTTTAATTTGCCATCATACATCTAAAATAACGGCGGAAGAGCCCTGCTCCTGAAGAGCCAACACCCTGCACGTTTTAGATGTCTCTCTTCTTTAACACACCTGATTCAAACAATTACTTTGTTATGAAGCACTGAACTAACTTCAGTCATTTTAATCAGGTGTGTAAGAGAAGAGACATCTAAAACATGCAGGGCTATATCTCTCCAGGAGCAGAGTTCATTACTCCTGCCCTTGAGGCTTCATTACCGCTACATTGCAAATTCTGTCAGCCTCATTACATCACACTAAATCTAAAATTGCTTTCTTTCATGTAGGTTTGCCAATGTATTGCACCAAAAAAAAAATGTAATTTATAACATATAGAAATTTATCCTTACTTTTTCCCTGTCCTTTTATACCATTTTCCAATTAATAGCAGGGTAATTGACATCACCCACAATATTAGTCTCAGCTCCCCTACAAGCTTGCTTTAAATTCTCAAAGAACATTGCATTTACAATGCTGTTTGAAGCCGATGCTCGGTAGCACACTCCAATGTTTAGGCCCTATGAGCCAAACCAAAATACCCTCACAAGGCATGAGATGATTGATTTCTGGAATTTTCTGCACATTAAGATTTTCTTCCATGAAGGGATCTACACCTCCACCTCTCCTACTCTATCTATCATGCCTTTTATGCTAGTATATTGTATTCATATCCATCCTCTTCCCCAAGCCATGTCTCTGGGACCCAAGCGATCTCATAGCCCTAGTTAATCATAACAGCCTTAAGTTCCAAAATTTATTTTTAATAAACAAAAATATTTCAGAATGTTACTTCTGCACAGCCCAGTGTAATACCCTGCTGCCTGCTGCCCTAAGCCACTCGCCCTGCATATTTGCTTCAAAATGATGTGTCTTACTTGTGTTTGTAGCCTTGTCAGCTCCCATCTGGACAGTCTGCTCCTGCCCATTCTATCTGCAGTGTTTGCTGAAGGCACTATGATTAAAGAAGGTCCTCAGCCTTTGTTGTTATGCTGTCACTCATTATTACATGCCCCTCTCAATTGATACCATGCCCCCCATGCCAGAGCAAAGCCAAAAGTTACAACTAGAAACTGAAAACATACTATCTGAAAGTGAAAAAAAAAATCTGGAATTGAAAAAAGATCTGAAAGTGAGATAATGACCTGAAACTGAAAAAAAAAAATCTGGGACTGAAAGAAATAAGATTTGAAACTGGGAAAAATAAGATCAGGAATCTGAAAACATCAAATCTGTAATCTCAAAAAACGACACCTCAAATATTAAAACATTAATGAAAGTAAAAATGAAAATAATTTATTAAAAAAATTCCAGAACTGAATCAAAATTATATTTCTGTTGAAAGAAGAAACAAACTAAACTTTCCCGACACTTATTTCTAGTTTGAATATATTGTTGTATTTTTCAAAATTCAAGGTCAAAACTTAAACGGTCCGTTTCAATGTTAAGTTTTTCAAATACTTTTTTTTCCTTGCCCTCAGATTATCAAAACAATTGGCCCTGATCTGGCTTCATGAAATTGTAATTCTCAGCAGCCTTCACTTTTCTCAGCACTGTTACGGAGAGACTTGGAGTTCCAGCCTGGGGGCGCTGTAGAAAATTGAGGACCTTGCTAATAGGTTTGACCTGTTCTTGCCATCGTACAACGTGCTTGGGCTTCCTCAACGCCCTTGCCAAGCAACTCCGCAACCATCATCCTGTCACTTCCCTCTGTGCTTTGCGTTGAGTGGCGAACCACAAGCTATGGCCCTTCTGAAATCCAGCAAGATCCTCTCCAGTGTTGGGGCTTTCTCCCCTTCGTTGGGGGTGTTCCCCATTCGAGCCAGGTAATGTTTTATTTAACATTCAATAGTGATGCATGTTGGTGAGCTTACCTAGCTAACGGCTAGCCAGGTGGCTAATGTTCCAAGCAAATCGTATGTATAGGGCTAGTCGGCTAAGATATCACGTTAGCTATAATGTCACCATTCAGCATGTAACCTGGCTAGCTAGCTACCTACAGTTCGCTAACAAGGTAACGGGACCAGGTCATCTGTACAGTTATAGTCGATGATTTAGTTAGCTAACGTTATATGCCACTGACTAGAAGGTCAATCACGTTAGCTAAACTAGTTTGTGTCGTGCATATTTTTAATAGTAACGTTAATCTCGATATGGACCCTATAGCTAACGTCGGCTAGCTAGCTAACATTGTAGGGCTTTTTACTCGTTTAAAAGTAAGTAGCTAGTAAAAGATTTGGGCGAACTTGCCTGTTTGCAACGAGCGTTTGCTAGGGCCAAGTTCACGTTAAGGTTGAAGAATAGCAACGCATGTTAGCTAGTTAGCCTCTCCGACTGGATGCTGAGAAAGGTGGCAGTTGACGGAATTTTCTTGCTAGCTAAATGTTTAATGTAGCTAACTGCTATGACTTCCGATTTTAGGTGACTTTGGATGTGAATATACCTGATGTTGGGGTGGGATAAGCCGCCGGACTCTCCGAGGTCACATAAATTAATCTGATCTATCCTGGCTATTTCTTGCGTGCGCAGTTATTCTAACGTTAGCGAAGTTAGCTAGCCAGCTAACCAGATAGCTGCACCCGTTTAAAGCTGCTTTCACACCGGACGCGAAACGAATTTTTCGCACGACAGATTACATTCAAAGGCAATGCAAAGGCGCGTATATTCGCGTCTTTGCATTGACTTAGAATGTAATCTGTCGTGCGAAAATTCGTTTCGCGTCCAGTGTGAAACTGAAAGCGGCTTAACAGTTAGGAAGAGGTTCTATAAATATGCGATTTTGTTGGCCAATAGCCTCAACAGTGGTTGCATGATCGATAACAGTTAGTAAAAGCTATTTTTTGTGTTAGCATACTATTCGGTACAAGGAAGGAGAGGTCAAATTCACTTTAACGCACGTCGACACCGTACTTAATGGTATTTTGACGTACTGCGGACACCGTAGCACTGGCCCACTTTGCATTGTGATTGGTTCTAAGGCACAGATACGCTGACGGCGATTGGCTCGAATGTCTGTGTCCTTATACTGTCCTCTTGGAGGGCAAGCTGATCCCAAGTTGTTTCTATTAGCCTTTTTGCAGTAAGTGACCGCAGATAATGCAAAGAATCGAGCAGCAGATCTCATCCATTTTTGTACCGCCGATGGCGTGTGATTATATTGCCTGTTGGTTTACCGTACTAAAAACAACAGGTTTTAAAGCCGTGGGCCTTGCTCGTTGAAATATTTCCAGCGAACTACTCGCACGTAGCAACCGAAAAAAAAAAACAGGGACTGTCCCATTGACGGGGGCTTTTCAGAGAATGACATTATGATCTAGCAGACGACGCGGCGTTTTTTTCTAATTAAAATTACTTTTGACATAATGACCGTTCTTCAAACATACAAGTGAAAGCATAAGTGCATTTGAATTTAATCCGCAAACCTCAAACGCCCCATGTCACCCACAACCCACCCGTCAATTTGTTAGAGTCTGTCTTGGTTAAACCCTCATATTGTACTGACAAGAGTGGCTGTAGTGCGTTTGGAAGATGATATCAAAAAGCTCAAAGTTTACTTGTAACACCAGGGAGGTTTGCATTAGAAGTATTTCTGCTGACTTTCTGTTTGGCTGAAAGATAAGCTTCCTAGTTGCCCATTTACTGTAAGGTGCCTATGATAATCCCTTTCATTCAAATCCATCTGTTGGAATTTAAAATCATGTAAAGCTAGAGGCCAGCTCATTCCCTCTCTCTTCCAATGTTGACTTCAGAAACTATCTTTTTATGAGTGATTGCTTGTGTGCATTTGGAGCTCAGCACTTTTGCACTGAACGTTTGCACTTTGTACGTCGCTCTGGAGAAGAGCTTCAGCTAAGTACATGTATTGTAATGCAATGCATTACTGTAATGGGACTGCAAGTGATGCCATCATGACTTCTGACAGAGATCTCTTGGTTTTGAAATGAGTGGGTTTTCTCAGTGGCAGTTTTTCCCCAGCATGCAAATCCAGACACCTCACATTTTGTATGTCAACTGTCTCTGCTTCCTGTACTGCAAGGCATTTTCTGTGTTCTCTCCCTCTTTATCAAAGGAGGGAAGGTTCTGTGAAATGGCTCGTAGCTCCTAGTGAGTGAATCCTGTGTTGGTGCCCTCTCAGAAATGGCCGTCCCCTCTGGGTTCTATATTTAGTGCAAGTTCTGAGGGCTTTGAAAGTGAAAGGTGAGAATATCAGACATGACGGGGATCATGTGGGATGTTCTTAGAGCCATGATCACCATCGTCTTTTTGTAGTAATAAGTCATTTCATTTGCTCCCTGTAGAACTTTGGCCAGCTGCAAAGTAAACCACTTTTGGCTTTATACTTCATACGGGTGGAGAAGTAATGAGCTCCATAATTGAAGTATTTTATGACCTCAGCCGTGCAATTTGGTGCTGGCTAATCCATAGGATGCTGTTATAACCTTCTTAGAAACTAGCGCAGGCTTCCACCTCCGTTTGTCTTCAGTTAGACTGAATTTGTTGCCGTCTTGTGACATGAAAGTGTCTGAGTACCGTGCTGTGAAAAAGTATTTGCCCCCTTCCCGATTTCTTTTATTTTTGCATATTTATCACACTTAAATGTTTCAGATTCTCAAACTAACTTTATTGTTACCCAGAGATAACCAGGGTAAATGACAAAATGCAGTTTTTCCATGATTAATTAATTCATTAAGAGGGGAAAAGCTATCTAGCCCTACCTGGCCCTGTGTAAGAAAGAATTGCCCCCTTAGTTACTAAATCGACTGATTAAAACATTCTAATTGGGTTCAATATCACTGGACACACCCTGCTCTGTCTCCATTGGTCCTGCTGCAGTGGAGCTCATGTGATGATGTGCAATGCCCTGTGTTCCTGAAACCAGCTTCATAAGGACATTATAGTGAACAGCTTTATTCCTCTGGATGATTTAAGATGTTATTGCAGACTTTTGCTTGTAATTTGTTTAGCTAAATTTCATACTGTAATAAAGTCTGTAATATATTTTATCGATTTCCTTTTTTTCTGCATGTACTAACCACTCCACTTGGGCAGGAAGAGACAGGAATCTTTAGCAGTAAACTTGTAGAGAGGTCGAGTAAATGAAAATTGCATTAAAATGACTACAGGAAGTGTGCGGTGGGACCAGTCAGGAGTTTCCACCCTGGCTGACTGTGGGCGGGGTCTAAAAGGAGAGCAGAATTTCTTCTATTAAGCCTCTTATGCTGAAGCTTGTTTGTCAGCACTGTTTCTGGCTGTTTATTTGTTTGAGGGAAACTGCTTATTTTGCACATGCGTTGAAGTTTCTCATGACTCCCTAGCACCTTAAGCTTCTGCAATGAAAATATTTTCCCCCCTGCTGTCCTCAGTTTTCACCATTCTAGGATGACCACATGATTGGCAAAATTAACCTCGTATTGGTAATTAAGATGAAGGATGTGGGTGGAGCATTGGCTGAGACCGGGCTAATCTGTAGGAGGGCATCATCATGGTTAGGGATCATGAAATGAGACTCCTTGAGATGAGCATTTGTGTGTTATGATTGGGATTTTTATCATTTTGTTCTATTCCCTTAGGATATAGTAATAACTTCTTGTCTTTTTACTCTGATGAAGGTTCTTTGACTGAAATGTCAGCCCTGTTTTAAATAAACTTGTCAAGTTTTGTATGGTGCATTGTGGCACAGCAGCATTTTGCGGTACTTTTAATTCTGGTCAGAAAAGCAGTTGAAGCACTTCGGACTGTGATGGCGAATGTTGAATTGTCAGGCTCTTATTGGAGCACGTCTTCCTTACCCCCTGGCCAATGGGGGATGGCTGCCTTAGTTGACTTTGGATGTGAAAGTGAGTTGCTCAACTAGCTCAGGGAACGAAAGTGTTTACTCTTGTGAGGTCCCCTGGGTTTGGGTATTGACTGAAGTATAAAGTACATGAACTCACTTTGTAATGTAGCACGCAGTAACTTTATGATGATTCACCCTGTTTCTGTGAATCCAGCTCATGTTTGTTTAATAATCTCTGCTTCTCTGCACATTTTCCTGGTGGCCTCCTGTTGACATTTTTACTGTGTATGTGTCTGATTAAGTGGAAATAATCTGAACAGTCTCTTTTCATGGTAATCCCAAACTATGCTTGCTGGTGATCTAACTGAAATAACAGCATAAAATGAGAGAAAACCCAAATTAATGATGTAGTTGGCCCCCAACCCAAACCAGTTTTGATGTTGATCCCTTGAAACTTGGCCAGCAGCAAGAATTTGAATTTGATCTGTTTGACATGTTTTTAGTTGCTTTTGTCCAGAGCGATAAAGTTAGTGTTGAGCTTAATTTTAGTCTTGTTTGTATAATGGGAATTATGGAGTGGGTTGTCCTGCTTTTCTTTGAACAATTTAAGTCATTGTCACTGCCAGCTAGTGTGTCTCTTGCCTCCTATTGACATTTTTACTGTTCCAACTTCCTGTCCCCCCCCCATCCCGTCCCACTCCAGCTCATGGTGGTCCGAGGTGCAGATGGGGCCCCCTGACCCCATTCTGGGGGTGACAGAGGCCTTTAAGCGTGACACCAACCCCAAGAAGATGAACCTGGGTGTAGGGGCATACCGGGATGACCAGGGCAAACCCTATGTCCTCAGCTGTGTCCGTAAGGTGTGTGGCCTGGCTGTCTGTATGTCTACTGAGCACTGTTACTCCTGGACATCTCTTATGATGGGGAAACACCAAGTGTGTCAGTCATGGTAGAAATGGAGTTTGTATTGTAGCAGACAAATGACTTGCATACTGCAGGGCTCTAATTTCCACTTTTTTATTCCACCGATGACATGACGTTTCGGGCATTACAGCTCTTCATCAGACTCTCCTCACTTTCGGACTCAGCACCTGCTCCCCTTGGTTTTTGGACGTGCATGTACTTTTCTTTATCCGCAGAAATGGAGTTTGACCATTATTTGCACTAATTAAAAGGTCACTTAATCAATTTCTAACCATCTCTCCGTCTGTCCGAGTTAGAGATGCTGTGTAAGAAATGCATGTAGTTTTTGCTGATGTTCTCTCTATTTCTGTGTGACTAACCCCCTTCAGCATCATGGATGCGGATACATTATACAGGAATCCTGCAAGATAACGTGCCATCTGTATCATTACCTTTCGATCAGCTCGCAGACGATTTCTTCAGCTTGCGGTTTTAGCGGACTGGAGCAAGATGGCAAGCAAGAAAAAAGAAAATTCAACAAGAACGGCATATCGGTCACATTCTAATGATTTTAAGCCTTTAAAAAATGCGGTGACAGGACGATCCAGTAAAAAGCTCTGGCTTTATCCATATGCGGTGAAATGTGCTAGCATAGCCTCTAGCAGTATACCAGAAAAGGCATTCATCTGTGTTTCCACTTTACCTCCCTGTAGCAATTGTGTAACTTAACACTACAGACTTAGCCTTCTGGGAACTGTTGTTCTGGTTCATTTGAAGTCCTCATTGAGTAAAATAATGACCTGGAATGCCTCACTCCAGTTTGTGGGTCACGTATTCTCAACACACTCTCTTATACCCAGCCACTTTCCAAATGCATTAACTTAACAGTCTT
Source organism: Gymnothorax javanicus (assembly GCA_029692085.1). Classification (NCBI taxonomy): domain Eukaryota; kingdom Metazoa; phylum Chordata; class Actinopteri; order Anguilliformes; family Muraenidae; genus Gymnothorax; species Gymnothorax javanicus. The sequence continues at coordinate 9,209,318 of CM056209.1, read as the reverse complement.
TATGGGAATTATTTCAAACCTTCTGTGGTTGTTCCTAGTGTATAAAGATGATATTTGTGCCTTGATGATCTTCCCTGTAGCACAAATACATGGCCAAACAATTTGTTTTGAAAAATGCAGTTGCACAAACGGGCCCTAATTTGACAATCAAAGCACAGTCGGTCGCAAGCGTCAACTGTATTGCAGATCAAAAATGGGTGTGTTTTGCTCCATCTGGTTATTTCATGATAGAAGGCAATGGGTGTAACTGGTCATGTCGTCAAAAGGGCTGGTCTAAGATAAATTGATTACCTGCGGGTATGGTGGTAGTTTGCTTTTTGACTCTGAAGACACATTAGTGTCGAAACAGTCTGTTTGTACCACAAAGGCTGTGAATTTATCAGTCTGCTTCAGTCTCCGTTTGTTCTTCTGACGTTCTCAGGTCAAGAGCTGAGTAGCGCCCGATTCAGCTGAATTTTCTGGGGAGATGCCTGGAGAATCCTATTTCAACAAGTTTTAATGGGAATCCTGTGGAATCTGTTGTCAGCATTCTGGTGCAAAGATGAATCTTGCTGATTTTGATCATTCTATTGCTTTTACTATCAGTAGCACCATTTAGTGAAACCACATTTCCCTAATGATGGAAATCAAAACTATTCCAGTGGGTATCAGATCAACTTTGCTGTGAACGTCTTGGTGCAGAAAAGAGTAATCCTCTTGTTCCGGTGAGATCATGAACATTCCTGTAGCACTACCTCTAGACCAAACTTTTTCAAAAATGCAATCATTCAAATTGTTCTTACGGGCATTGGGTAAAATTTCTGTGAACATTCCTGGAGCCTTCAGTACCACTTCTGCTGATTTTGTGGGTGTTATACCCTTTTCTTTTGTGTGCCACTACAAAGACAAAAAATTAGGAATCTTTCCTATGGGGAGAATACTTTGGTTTTGGGGATATACACTGGTGTTTGCTGACAGCTTTTGTCTAGTTTAGCATTGTCCCTTCTAATCTTTCACCATTTATCTTTTAAAAGGCCGAGGCACTGATCGCTGCCAAGAAACTGGACAAAGAGTATCTGCCCATCGGAGGCCTGGGAGAATTTGCAAAGGCCTGTGCAGAGCTGGCTCTGGGTCCTGAGAACGAGGTTCTGAAGAGTGGCAGGGTGAGTGACTATCCAGAAGGTGCCTGCATACATGCCTGTCTAAAAAATGATGGGAGCATCAAATGTGTGCTGCCTTTTTAGGAGTTCTGATATGAATTGTAAGAAGGATACATTTGGGGCATGAGACGATTTGAGCAATGTGATATTTTGGGAGCGTATTTGTTCTGTTCTGTTGAGTGGTGTCTTGGCGAGTTGCTGAAAGCTCCTCCCCTTCCACTTTCCTAACAGAATGTCACTGTCCAGTCCATTTCTGGGACAGGGTCACTGAGAATCGGGGCCAACTACCTGGTAAGTCTCTCCTCTCACTAGCCCCTCTGTTTTCAGATTTGCGCAATGTGCACTTGGGAGCATTTTAGAGGAAAAAATACTGCTTTCTGCTCTAATTTCTCATCCCTCCTCCCAGTCCCGCTTTCACACAGTGACCCGGGATGTGTACCTCCCCAAACCATCCTGGGGAAACCACACCCCCATCTTCAGGGATGCAGGCCTGCAGCTGAAGGCGTACACCTACTATGACCCCAGCACCTGTGGATTCAACTTCAAGGGCGCGCTGGATGACATCTCGGTGAGACAACACTGTGTTCACAGTCTGATATGAAGGTCCTGATAATTACAGTACAGGCAGAAGTGTCTCTGACTTCAATCCTAGAATTAGGAAGTTCAGATAGGAATACTTTAAGTATATATGTTTGTTATCCTCCGGCCATGTTTTTTGCTTGTCCCGTTTTTGTTTTTACATTAGATGGGGAGTGTTTTGGGGTTTGGGGGCTGCGGTGAAGGAAGACCGAGGCTTTGGTGACCGCTAAAATGGATACCTATAATCTAATCACTAACTTGCTGATATTAGCTTGTTTGCTACAGAGGGCCGCCTCTTATGATTTGGTCATGCTGAATGTGTGGTTAACAAATTGTATGGACAGGGGTAGCTGGCACCGGCATGAAGTCGGCACATGAGTCATGCATTATTATTAATTATTTGAAATGATTTCCTTTTTAAAGAAAATGCCGGAAAAAAGCATCCTCGTGCTGCACGCCTGCGCCCATAATCCCACCGGGGTCGACCCCCGACCAGAGCAGTGGAAGGAAATCTCGGCCCTAGTGAAGGTAAGGTGACACTGCAAGCACAGACTAATTAGGAAATATTGGTAAACATGCACTCCCCAAGGGGCGAACTCATGTTAATAGTGTTGAGCGCAACCCCAAATCAGAAAAGGTTGGGACAGCGTGTTAAAAGGAAACAAAACTCAGTGATTTGTAAATCATCTTTGTGTACTGCATTGAGAATAACACAACTCATTAGGGTGTCGGGTCTTCATTGTTGTTTGTTTCGGAATGCATTTCATACTCTCTGTTGGGGACGAGTCGGGACTACAGGCAGGCCTGGCCAGCACCCACACCTTAGTATGCAGCCAGGCTTTTGTAATGTGTGCTGAATGCGGTTTTGTCATGTCTGATAGAAACACGAATGGGCCTCCCTGGAGAACGTCATCTGGGAGGCAGCATATTTTGCTCCAAAATCTCAATGTATTTTACAGTGTATTTTTAATGGTGCCTTCACAATCCATGTAACCCATTTTTCATCCTGGAGGTCACCGCTTGGTGCCAAGGCACGGTTTTTATTTTCGTAGTGTCCCAATTTTTTTGTCTGATATTACACAGGCCTTGTTTTGGTGAATTTTTTTAAATGTGTCTGATTAAGTGGAAATAATCTGAACAGTCTCTCTTCATGGTAATCCCCCCCCAGGCTAGAATTTGAATCGCCTGCTTTAGTTGCTTTTCTCCAGTGCGATAAAGTTAGTGTTGAGCTTAATTTTAGTCTTGTATAACGGGAATTATGGAGTGGGTTGCCCTGCTTTTCTTTGAATAATTTAAGTCACTGTCACTGCAAGCTAGTGTGTCTCATGCGGGGCTAAGGGGTAGATTTAAGCTTTCAAACTTAATCGGCTCTGTTCTGTGGAAGGGGGGGGGGATCTTCAAAGTCCGAACCATGTTTTTCCTTGTTTGAAGGATGACCTTGTAGTTTAGGAGAAAGCGAGTTGCATGGGGATTTATTCTTTTGTCCCAAGATGTGTTTTGTTACGTTTGGTATTTATGTTTTCATGCCGTCTCTCACCATTTTTGTTCCCTCTCGTTTTCAGAAAAGGAACCTCCTGGTGTTTTTTGACATGGCGTACCAGGGCTTCGCCAGCGGGGACATCGACCGTGACGCCTGGGCCGTGCGCTACTTCATCGAGCAGGGCCATAACATCCTGCTGTCCCAGTCCTTCGCCAAGAACATGGGCCTCTACGGTGAGTCACTCAGCCGCGGGTTATGCACTGGCTGGAAGTGTTGTAAGCCATGTTGAAAAGAATGCTCGTTTCTGCAGTTGTTCTGTGTCCTGTATAGATATTAAACCATAAATCCTGTTTCAAAAAGTAAGTTGAGGACTCTGGCTGGAATTATTGATGATGAGAAATGCAGAGGCCCGGGGTTATGTTATTGCAGGGCAGGGTTGGGTTCAATTACTTTTTTCAATTACAGTAATTGTAACCAATTACTTTCGTAATTGTAATTTAATTTTTTATCGAAAAGTAATTGTAATTGAACATTCAATTGCAATCAGTTGTAATTGAAAAAAGTAATTGAACCCAGCCCTGTTGCCGGGCAGCCACTGTCCCATGGCAGAAACTCGAAGCCCTTTTGAGTGATGACGTCACTTCTTTTTCTGTTTCCTGTGCTGATTCCTTCCTTCCTGTTACGCTGCTGCTGATTTGAGCGCTCATGTGACCTGATGAGCATCACGTGTGAAATTACCCCCCCAGTCCGTATCGCAAAATACAGGTCAATATAGATTTTTAGCTTGTGTTGTATTGTGTACATTGTGTTGAGAGTGTTCTTTGAGTTATCAATGGTGTGAGGTTGTTAATATACACTTGGGGAGGGGTGGGGGTGCTCTCTCTCTCGTAAGGGACATTTGGGTCAAACTTCTGGGATTTCAGCTCTCTGGCTGCAGAAACCTGATGCCTGAGCTTAAGACCAGAACACTGGCTCAACTGTTGAGCCACATTTTAAATGGATTAGGGGTCAGAATTTTACAGAATAAACAAAACTCCCTCCGCGTGACCACGGCTGCTCCCACCACTGAGTCATTTTACGAACAAATGAGAATAGCGACATGAAAACAATTAGTTGTCATCTGAAGTTATGGTATTGTGTTGTTGGCTCGATGGAAGTTTTTTTCTGGACTGTAATGTTGCTTGAACCAGTAATTTGTGATTAACGAGGAGTTTTTGTCTCTCCCCCTCCCACCCCAAGTTAATTTACTGAGTTATGGTTCAACCAGTTTCCAGCGAATGAGAGCCACGTTTTTCTTGTAATTGCTGCTCGCTTGCGTTGGACGGTTGTAAATCCCCCCCCCCCCAAAGTCTGCAAACTCCCCAGTCTGAGCTGTGGTTATTAAAGGGGATTGTCATTGCAATGCAAGAATTTTTTTAAATGGTTCTTTTACACTGATCTGTACAGTAACATGGTTAAAAACTACTGCAACAAATAAGACTTCTACATTACCATCTACCATCCTGGAAGTATCAAAATTATACTTTGTGACCTGAGCAGTGGCACCTGCTTTCATCTAAGTCAAACAAATTTAAAATTCAGGTTGCAAAAATGAGATGTAGTTCAGTTTATTAGCATTTGGACAGTATCCCAGTGGTAAATGGCGGTAATTGGCCATGTAAAATGCAGTCTCACGGGATAATGCCAATTCTCCATAATGTAAGTTGGGATAATGGCCTCTGCTCAGTATCTAATTATGAGACTGTAGGAGTATAATTATAGGATTTTTGTTATGGATAATAATTAAGCTACACTTTCAGCACATTATTTTAAGGCTTTATTGCGTCATCTGTCACACTGTTCTGAACACGTGTAGGAATCAAATAACACATTATTCACTCAGATACTAATTTCTATAGCCAATTTTGAGACGCCACGCAGCCTATTGTTGTTTTTGGGATATGAGAGGAAATCGGAGCACCAGGAGAAGACTCACGCGAACACGGGGTGAACAGCCAAATTCCACGCAGAACGGCCTCTGACTGGATTCGAACCCACAACCTTCTTATTGTGATGTGACCGCACTACCTACAGCCCCACGATGCTGCACCTGAGGGATAATAATATGAAAACAGAGTTGAGTAGGCAGGGTGGAGTATGAATGAGGGGACTTTATTGATTATAAACACAGGACTACTGCAGGGGTAAGAATCATGCATAATGTGCTATACGGTGGCGCCCGAGTGTTGATCTCTCACTTTGGCCCCCGTGCGCAGGTGAGCGTGTGGGAGGGTTCACGGTGGTGTGCAAGGACGCAGAGGAGGCCAAACGTGTGGAGTCCCAGCTGAAGATCCTAATCCGCCCCATGTATTCCAACCCACCCATGAACGGCGCCCGTATTGCAGCCACGATCCTCAATACCCCCGAGCTGCGCAGCGAGTGGTGAGTCCCTGCCTCTGCATGCTCAATGGAACCAATTCATTTACCCCCCACCCTTTAAACCACCCCCACCCCACCTGTGAAGTGACTCCACCTTCGCCCACTAAACCTGCCTATTCTCTAACCCCACCTTCGCCCACAAAAAGCAGCCCAGCTGTTGTCTGTTAGGCTCACTAATCCACTGACCTCACCTGCTAAATGGCGCTCATCCAGTTTTGAGCCCAGTTGCTGAACGATTAATGTACACACAGTGGGCTCCAAATCTACATACAAGAGTAAGAACTTTTGATAATGAGAATGTGATGAAAAGGAAAGGGTTGTTCAGCAGAATTGTCTCCTTTACCTGCGGTTCAGAGCGGTTTTTTTCGAACCCTGCTGCCGGAGTACCCCAGCCCTGCGCATTTTGTGTCTCCCTGATCTGGCACATCGAATTTAGCCCATCGTGTACTCCACTAATGAGCTGATAACCTGAATCAGGTGTGTTAAATAAGGGAGAGATCCAACTTGTGTTGGGGAGGGGTGCTCTTGGAGCAGGATTGAGAAACACGTGCTCAGGGGATCCAGTTGGGAACAGGTTAGGAATGGAATTGAAAACCCCTAAAGGTGAATATAAGGGTTTCTGTCATCCATTGCTGTTGGATATTGGGTGCGTCCCAATACTTAACTAGACAGTCCTGTTGTCGCGACCGCATGGGTGTAGCCCCCGAAAGCCCGCTTCTCCCCTTTTTTGCACATTATTGGGCCAATACTGTCGCCATGGCAAACAAAGTCGATAAGTGTCATAACTGAAGTATAACACATGTCCGTACCAAATATGAAAGTAATTGGCCAAAAATTACAGCCTGTACAGCGTTCCCAAGGAAGTGTGTACGGACGTGGCGGCAGTGACAACAAGCATGAATCCTTAGTAGCTGTGCGACTCCGTCTGGGGGCTACAATAAATGCATTCTCCTCTTCTCCACTGTGCTGCCAGATATGGACAAAAGTGATAGAAAGTGGGATGCATCTTTTCACACAAAATTAGGGATGTTTCTGTGGTTATTTCTACACACTCTAAGCTCCTCTCTCTTCCCGCCAGGCTGGAGGAGGTCCACGGCATGGCCAACCGCATCATCAAGATGAGGGAGCAGCTGGTGGCCAACCTGAAGAAAGAAGGTTCCACCCACAATTGGCAGCACGTCATCGACCAGATCGGCATGTTCTGCTTCACCGGCCTCAAGCCAGAGCAGGTACTGAAACCCGACCGGAACTCCACTTCATGGGTCTGGGCCTGGCTCCTCTGTGCCCGCAAGCTGAGAGGGGAAAACCCGAAAACCCAGCAGCATCATGTCTGTTGTATAATGCGCGGTTTATTTAACAGATTCACAGGTGTGGGGTGGGAGTGTCACGAGGAAGCTACTGGATTTTCCTTATTTTAATCAAGATGGATATTGCTTCAAAGTGGGGACCTTTTGTTGCTTTGGGGTGATGGGTATTTCATAAATGTCGTCATGCCTAATGGTACAAACACACCACAGCGGCGTGGCGCAAAGCAAAGTCACTTTTCCTCATCGCCACCAGCTGCTTGTGGGCGCTTTCGGCAGGTCTGGTGAACTGGAAGTAAGAAGGTTGTGTGGTGATTTGGAAGCTGCTGCCAAACATTAAGCTGAAGTTGCAGACAAATATATCTATATATATATATATATCTATATATAGATAATATAGTTATCTGCGATAACACTTCCATTTCAAATTCCATTGCAAATTTTGTTGGCCAAGTATTTATTTTCTTCATTTAAACTATATCATCCGACAACTAGCCAGATGGCTCGCTGCGTAGCTAGCTTTGCTGAAATGACCCTATACACGTATTGGCTGCTCACATTTGAATTATTCAACACCTATTGAAAATGGAAATGAATGTTATAACCCACTAGTTAACCCCATAATCTTTACCACTCTCCTGTGCACATCATGTTTTACGTCCCAGGAGTCATGAAACGGTCAACCATGAAAAGGTGTCGGGAAACCGGATGGCTATGGCTATGATTAGCGCCCCCCCCCCTTTTTTTTTTCAAGATGTGAAATTAAAAAATGATTGCCTTGTTCGTTGCTCAAGCGCCTCCTGTTGGCCAGCCGGGCGCTCGTCAGTGAGATTCTAAGCTTGCTCATGTTCGGGTATCCTCCGCCCTCGTTCTGAACTTGCGATGGTTTCAACCAATGAGTGTAAAGATGCAGAGGCTGACAGCCGCGTGCTTCGGAGGAGAGCCGCGAACTGTCTCTCTCTCCTGAGCTGGCAATAGGGGGTTGTGTACGAGCAAGTCTTGTGCATAGTTCTCGGATTGGGCCTTCCAAATTCGGATGGGATTGGAGATGTCAAATTTATTAAAATATTTATTATTTTTATTTAAAAAAAAAAAAAAGTGATAGGGAATGTGACTTCACCCTCTAAAATATCGCGCCACACTGCTGCAGTGTCAAGCACCCTTCGCTGTTTGGGTGAATAGTATTGGTTGTCTGGAATTTAAATGCTTCTCTTTCTGTTATGCTGTTTGACATTGGAATTGAACTTGAGAATATTGCGATGGATGCGTCTCGCTGCGGATAAGATGCCCCAGGAGTGACTCTTCACTGTAAAAAGAGCTGTTTTTGTGCATGTCTGTGTGTAAAAACAGGTGGAGCGCTTGACAAAGGAGTTCTCAGTCTACATGACGAAGGACGGCCGTATCTCCATGGCAGGTGTCACCTCTGGAAATGTGGCCAACCTGGCGCATGGGATCCACGAGGTGACCAAGTGAAGCGGGCAAAGATGGGATTCGGCAGCTGCCTGCCGGGGAGTGGAGTTGTTAGGGATATTTGAAGAAAAATCTCACCATTAGCGGGGGGAAACTGCTCATCCATAATTGTTATTACTATTCTGTCTTTCTCCGAAAGAGGCGTAGAAGAAGAAAGAAAAGCTCAAGTGTTAAAATGCGCATCACTAGGGCTTGAGTTCATATTTGTGTCAATGTGAGTTCACTTTGTGTCCCCCTGTGATCAGGGTGCTGTTATTGGTCTGACCTGAGACATGTACAGCCCTGCCCCACCCCCATCTGAAAAGATTGAAGGTCATTGGCTGAGTCCATTGTAGTGTCCTTGGGGTTTGGGTCCGTTATAGAGACTTGAGCACAGAATCATTTGTAGTCTTAATTTTTTGAATGAAGCACTTGACTGGTGTTGTGAGAGCACTGCCATAAAATCTGGATTGTGTACATACCACCGTAAAGTGCAGGCCTGAGGACAGAAATAATATTCTGTATTTGTGAAGTCAAAGCGTTTCTCAAAACCGTTTTGGTTTCTTGATTTATATTATTTATGTAGGATAATTAGTTTGCACTCCACTCAGAATGACCTGATTGACCTTTTCAGATGGGAGCTAAGCACAAAGCACTGATGATACTTTTCAAAAACAAAAAAAACCTTGGTTTTAACAAGGAATATTTTGTTAACCTTGTGGATGTGGGGGATATTTTAAAATGAATTTAAAAAATGCTTTAAATCATGCTAATTTATAATGCATTACCTCCTCTAGGAAAGTGTGTTTGTGTTTGTAGGATCGCTTGTGTGTGCTGTGTCCCTTCAAAATGGCAAATAAATATGGCAGAACACGTTGAAACGCACCATTTGTTCCGTTCAGGTCGACTATGTTGCTTTGACTAAGATCCATTCAGCCAGTATGTCCCCCTGAGGGTTCTAAAGTATTACTTAAGAATAATTTGATTATCACAGATGACAGTCGATGGCTCGCTTTAAAAGATTCACACATCTGACTTTAAATGAGCTAAGGCCACAGGAAATGGAAAAACAAACTGCTGCTTGAGAATCTGAGAGGAGAAATGGCTTTCTATTGTACAGCCAGTTGAATTTACATCAGTCTAATGCTTCCTAGTCTATGTAGCACTTAGTTTTATGCTTGACATGACATTGCTCTTTTCTTTTTTTGCACCTCAGAAAGATCTGACTATTAAAATACTTTAAGATTGGTCAATACCCCCCCCCCCCCCCCCCCCCCCCTTCCCTGCCCGTAACCACCTGGTTGTCTGACTACAGATGGAGGCAGAGATGTGAATTGTATTTTAACTACTGTTTACTTATTTGAAATTCCATTCCATCTGTTCCAGCCACAGATGGTTCCAATATAACCTTAAAATCACAGCCATTTATTCAAAATATGGATATTCATAATAGTCACTCACTGTTAAGGCAAAGCTGGAGTCACACCACCATGACAAGAAACTACTCTGTATTTCAACAGCTGCCGCATGCGTTCTCAAATAAAGTGAACTCTGTAGATCTGTGTCCTTATTGGTTTCTTTTAGATTTCTGTTTATTTTGCATTGAGTTTAAAAGAACCAGTTTGTTTCATTTGGTTTTCAAGAAAATACAAAACATTTACAATGTTCATTTAATGATCATAAAACCACTGAGGAATCTAATTTGACTGAAGCCTTTGTCCTGTTTTATTAGCCCCTTCTTTCCCACAATTTTCTGAGAAACATGATCCCAACTGCGAACAAGTGAGCGAAACACTTTTTGGTGAAGTTTGAAATAGTCGTAAGTGTATATATTTGTGATCTTGGATGGTTAATGTCAAGATGAAATGAAAAATGCCTTTTTAACTTTTTAGATCCCATCTCCCATCATATCGTGCACTTTTTTAAAAACATATATGCCAGAAAAATACAAAAAAAATTTATTTCCTAGTATTCTTGTAAAAAATTCAGTCATGTTTTCTTCCTTGGCAACAAAATACAATGTGTGCTTTGGTACCTTTTGAACCAGCCAGTAATATGGTTGCTTCCACCCTTCAATATATTCTTCAACTTTTAGCAGAACAGAGTTAAGATTCATGGCCAGCTGGCGACCGCATGTTATGACACACCTGGTTTTCAACGGTCAAGTCAAATTCCAACATTGGTCCCGCCTGCCTATCCCGTTTCGCTCAGGAACGTGTCACCATACGAGAGCTTGATACTCTGGACATAATGTTTCATCTGGACTTTAAGCTTTCAAAACATGGGTGGCCGGGCCTAAGAGTGGCTCACACTGGTGGTCGCCACGCCATTCCCAGACGAACAAGTGACAAGTGTCAGGCTCTGTTTGTGAGGCTGATTTGGGGGGTGTTCTCTATATGATCATCATGGTATTCTGTATTCATATGCATTCAGTTATATGCGTTCAGTTGTAATCAGTTACAAAACTTTGTTCCAGAACGATGTTTAAAATGCCTACAGACTGTTTCATCATAGTCCATAACTACAACAATGCCTCACCTATAATTTTTACATAGTGGTGTTCACTTCATTCTCTGCTCTACTTGGTAAACTATCAGTTACTAAACTGAGAGCGGAGGCAGGTCACTGGAACAGTTGACAGAAGGACAACTGCATCTTGGAGACGGCCAGTGCAGGGTACAGGGGCTGAGAGAACGCCTGCTCGAAACTGTGCAGAAGGGTAAGGGCGCCCTCCTCAGACACTCTGTAGAACGACAGGCTTCCTCCTTCAATATCCAGGAAGACTCCAACCTTCTCGGGGATGCTGCCTTCCACTGGGAAGGACTCTTTGTCGTGCAGGGCTTCCATCTTTCCCCGGTCGCCATAGAGACACCAGGAGTGCGGGTTGAACCCAATTCTAGCGGCGTCCGCTGACCCTTTGCGCCCAATGAGGGCATCGCTCACTCCAATCTTCCAACGGCCTTCCCCTCTCACCTCCATCTCCCAGTAGATCCGCCCCCCGTCCCAGGATCGAGAGCCCAGGACCTGGGGATAGGTGGAGAAACGGGCCGGCTGATTTGAGTGCGACGGAGGCTCGTCGCTGTAGGTCACCGTGGTGTTCTCCTCAGACAGAACCAGCTTCGGGTGGGCAGTCTCTGGGTCTAGACTGGGAGTGATCCCATCTGTAAAGGCAGCGCAATGCATCGGTGACCGTGTATGAACCAGGCGAAATGCAGCAAAGTCTGTTCGTATTTGAGCATGACACTATAGTGAAGGGTTGCAATTCCTAAATAGTTCACACAATATGGATGTAAGTGCTAGTAAGCTAAAGCTGACAATTGCTAACCTCATCGATCGCTTTCCGGATCAAATGAGATTGGTGAGGCTGCCCTTTCCCCTTTAAAGACCAGAGTCAGACCTTTGCTGGAGTCCTGTCATTGCAATATAAAAATAATTATTACACATTTTGGTTGACATAGCCCTTTTCAGTCAATCATAGTGTTCTCAAGTTTCATGCAGTCCTAAATTATACTGCAGAACCACTGCACAGAAATGTAGTATAAATGGGGAAATGTATTAAACCTACTTGTTGGCGTTCACATTGCCTAACTGCTAATGTATACAGCCAAGTTCTGTTCATAGATCTTATGAATAAAAACTACAGTGATCAGCTATCGGAAATTTGAACAAAGTTTGAATTACTCCAATTGGGAAATCTCAGGGTATTCCCATGTCAGCACAGGCCTATAAATCTACAACCCAAACTTAAAAACAAGTTGGAACGGTATGAAAAGTGCCCATTAAGAGAAAAATCATTGATTTCAAAATTTATTGAAAATATAATTTACTTTTTTCACAGCTTATTTCGATGAATTTGCACAAGGGTGTAAATGAGGGCTGTGTGTCAGCTTAGGTGTTGCAAAGGTTGCAGCTGCAATTTTGAGGTTGTGGCTGTGTTTGTTTCAGGTTACATCTGTGGTCACGGTTATGATTGTCATGGTGGTAGTAGCTTTATTTTTGATTCAGGGTGAGGTCATGGCTGCATTGTTTAAGTGACTGTGGCTGCAATTACGGGTCATGCTTTTGGTTGCAAGTGCGGTTTGCTTAAGGTCATGATTAAGATTGAGATTATGGTTCTGATTCTCACAGAATAGTCGCAGGGCGTCCCGGTCTTGTGTGTTCCGGATAGTGTTCGACTTCCTCTTTGCCCACTCCTCCAGCTGTCCCAGACGGGCCTGGTCAACTTCCTCTAGGGCGTCCATCTCCTTCAACGGACTGGACATCTCTTTCACACTGAGGGAAGAAAGTGTGAAGGCGATTCGTCATGCTAATCCATATGAAGCACAACATTTATTGTAGTAGATTTTGCTAATGTTAGCCTAAGGTCTCATACCTGTGCAAGATGTGCATTTTCTGACTGGAAATCAGTTTTCAAATTATTTATGCTGCACAAGTTTATGGTCCCAACTAGATAGAGTAAAGTCCAGTATGAGTTGATAACAGTGTCTCAATCAGCCCCTTGTGTGTCATCCTTTCTAACAGATACTGCCCTCCACTTCCTAGGTCCAAGGAAGGTTCTACCACCACCCCTGCGATCTGCTATCAATTCTACAGAGTAGCCTATGACAGTAAATGCATTTTCAATGCATTTAACAAAAGCAGCCATACCACTATTCAGTCTGCTCCAGCTGAGAGGCTGAAGCTAAGCAGGTGTGGGCTTGGTTAGTACTTGGATGGGAGACCACCTGGGGAAATGGATTGCTGCTTGTAGTGGTATTGATGGAACAGTGGTTGGTGGCTTGCCTGCTGGGGAAAGAATCCCCAAAGCCAAAGTGCAGTGACAGGGCTGCTGTCTTTCAGGTGAGACTTTATACCAGGGATATTCACTCTTTTCCGGAATGAGCCAGTGTGGGTGCAGCTTTCATTCTAACCATGCAGATTCACACCTGATTCCACTAATCGGGTCTGTAGAAAAAGCTTTCGGTAGAATCAGGTGTGAAACTGCATGGTTAGAATAACAGCCTGCACCCACACCGGCTCATTCTGGAAAAGAGCGAATATCCCTGCTTTATGCCAATGTCCCGACTCAGTGTGTTCACTAAAGATCAGATGACACTCTTTAATGGTCCCAATGACAGGAGTAGGGGATCCAAGATGTCCTGGCTAAAGTCCCAAGTGCTTCATACAGTGTTTTGCGAATGTATGTTAGGGCGTTCGATATGTAAATGCAATGTTCACTCACTCTTTCAAAAGCACACCATTTAACAAATGAATATGGATTCTGTGTAGTCGCATCAATTTTTTTGGCTCACCTTTTGGATATCTTGTTGTACTCCTGCAGGAGGGAAAATAAAGTTTAGAAAATAGTTTAACTCGTGTATACAGTGTATAACTAGTGTATAAATACAGTAACATTCTCCTGTTGGGCTGAATTTAATCCTTCAATAAGGCAGACATAAAACAGAGGGTCCAAGGAAACTCTGCTCCTCGGAGTCGTTAGTGCAACATGGCATGAATATTATTACAGAATATATTATTGAGATTACTTACAGCTTCATTTCTGAAAAAGTTGAGACAATATAGAAAATTCAAGTAAAAATGAATGCAGTGATTTATAAATCTTTTTATAAGTCTGAATACATATGCCAATGTGATATTTCAGTTTTTCATTTTGTTACATTTGCAAAAAAAATCCCAAAATTCAGTTTTTGCTTTGTTATTATGGGGTATTGAGTGTAGATTGATGGGGAAAAAAAGAATTTAAATTATTTAAGTATAAGGGTGTAACATAATAAATGTGAAAAAGTGTTTTCTCTGTATGGCTTCCTTACGGGAGAGCAGGGCTGCTATACTGGCCTATCTGCAGCCCAGATCTGTGTCCCATTGAAAATATGCAGTGATTTAAGGGCACAAAATATGATCATGAAGACTCTAGACGTCTGTGCAACTGAAGACATCATGGAAGAATGGGGGGGGGGGATCTTCAAAACTGGAGAAATTGGGTGTCCGCAGTTCCCCAAACTATTACAAAGAGGGCTGTAGAAAGGTGATGTAACACAGTGTCAAATGGTAAACGCACCCCTGTCGCAACTTTTCTGACACAAATTCCAAGTACAGAATTTGAAAAAAGTGTTTTTAAAAACAGCAGGAAAAACACTGAACTTAAAGTGTTGGCACCATTTTAATTCTAAATTGGAATTTTTCCAAATTTTTTGGAAACGGGATTGTATATAGGCTATTCGCAGGAATGACTGTAGAGGCAGCGTGGGAGGCAAGCTCTGTTTACCATGATGAAGGCCTGTTCTTTTACACGCTCTGTGCCCTGTGAATCGGACAGCCTCTCTAGAGTATCCAGGCAGGACTGAAAGGAACTCAGTCCCTCCTCCAGGTGCTTTAGCTCGTCCTGAACGCCCCCCCCAACCCGCCGCTCCTCCCGCTCCACACACTGCAGCGCCAACTGCTCCTCTCGATCCAACGCCTCCCGCATGGCCTGGTACTGCTGCCGAAGACAGTCCCGGGACTGTTCCAGGGATGCCTGCAGACCAAAGTAATCAACGTCATCATCAATGAGATCTACATCATTACCAGTTACCATAATTATCCCGATAATTCCCTACATTATAACCATCATAATTGTGAGTTTGGCTAATACCACCTTATTCAGCCACGTCCCATGATTGTCACCAGCATTCTCCACAGCACAACCATCATTATCACCAACATCCTCCCCCTCCCCAATAACCCCTTATTTATGGTCAGCATTCTGAGACCTGTCACCAATATTCTGATCATTATTGCAGACATTTCTATCATCACAAACAACCTAATTTTAATAAACATCCTCATCTTTATCATGAACATCCGTTATCAGAAGACCATCTGCTCACTGCAGAAGCACATGCCAGCATGCCATGTTGTAATGTCCTGCAAAAACAGTGGCATTCTCTCTCTCTCGCATTCCCTCACCTGAATTTCCCGTTTCTTCTCTTGAAGGCCGGCCACTCTGCTTTGGATGACCTGCTCATTCTGTTGCACCCTCGTCAGGTCATCTCTCAGTTTATGCTTAAAAACCCATCATATCATCATCAGCCTGACAGCTACAATTAAAACTTAGATCATATTTACCATTTCTTCCCATCTTTCATGTTAATACACATTCATAAGTGCACCCCATCTCTCTGTGATGTCAGTTCAGAAGATTGAACTACAGTTTTGAAATTAAAATATATATACTAAACGACCGCTTTATTTGGTACAACTCTGTCGAAACTACAGCTGAGGAGGTTTAATTGTTTAGCTTGCCATTATGATACGCAAGATGTGAGATTTAACTGTATTACTTTTAGTGGCAAATTTAGTGATTCTACCTTGATCAAAATAACTGACAACCAGGAATTTTCACGCAGGGCGGTGTCTCTAGTTTGTATACTATGGTATGATATTTAAAGGCTGCTAGTTCTGTTGTCAAAAACAGTGTTAATGAGATAGGTAAAATGGGCCAAGGCATATTTGTGCATGCAAACAGAAAGACCGCACACGCTCAGAAAACAGCTGTTTGTAGAAGAGCATCAGTAAGCACATAGTGCATCAAACCTTGAAGCAGATGGGCCACAGCAATAGAACGTCATGCTAGTATCCATTTATGCCAGCTTAAAAATAGGAAGATTAGGCAAAGGTGCCCTCATATTCACCTAATGTGGCCAATTCAAAATTGGAGAAAATGTTGCATTCACTGAAAATGTAAAATTTCTGCTATGAAATGCTGGTGATGCGGTCAGCTTTGGCATTAATGGAGCACAAATCTGGCATAATGTTGTGGAATACTCCAAAAATCCCTGTAACAATCCAAGAAGACGCACACGCGCACTCGCGTACGTGCGCATGCGCAGTTGGTTCGTCTCTGGGTTTGTTACAGGCCGTGCAAATTATATGAGTGGTTCTGGTGAAAATGTGTCTACTTTAATGTGTTGTGGTGCGAAGTTTTGTGGGAGTGTGGCATGTTTCTGATATCGTGTTGCAGGTTATTTGAAAAGGATAGACATTGACAAACTTTTGTTACAGCTTGTCCGTTTTCTTTGGTTGGCCTGTGATAGGTGGAGTGGGTGGGGACAGTATCAATGAAAGAACTACTGGCCTGTGCAAGAGAAGAGATTCCTTGAACAGCAAGATTCTGAGGCAAGTTGAAGCAGCAGGAAATAGTGGCTTTTGGCCAGACGATAGACAGCTGCTAAAGAGAGAGATACGCAGCAGTGGTTCAGAGAAACTCCCAGTGGAAAACTGAATCAGAGAGGAAGGACACTAGCTAGTAATAGGAGACAAAACGTTTCATTCCATCACTGCTGGGAAGCCCTACATGCGCCCACTCCTCAAACTTGAATAAAGCATATAGCGGAATGCTGTAAAACACCTTTGGTTCAAACACAATACGTGATTGACAGTTGACTTAAGCCCCACCCTTTTTTTTTTTTATCACAATCAAGGCAGAGACAGAGTGGTAAGCATAGACGGTATAAAAAGATGGACGAAGCAACCGTGTCGTCACCCATGGGTTTTAGCATACCATTTAGGAAGCCTCGATTTTGGCAATTTGGACAGCTCCATTTTGTCATTTCGGAACCGGATGTGATTCCTTTTGGACGAGAGCGTGAATTGAAGATCCAGGGAGGAGCGAGGTGGATCTACGTGTGGATCTGACCGTATCTGACAAGGACCAGAGGATAGCCATGCCCCTAAAGCATATTCTGGCTTTATCCTTTATCCTAGTCTATTTGGGACCATAATTTACAAAAAGAAACATCATGATGTATCGAAGAGACTTGAAACTTGGGATAGATACCATAAAATAATGTGGAAAATCATTATTGAAATACATCAGGTGGGAAGTTAGGGTCATTTTCTTAGATTTCTATAGCATTGAACTTCTTTCTGCAACCATCAACGTCGCCATCTGCGGGCCATTAAATAGAATGCAATTTTAAGAGATTTCCGTATTGGCTTCACTTTTCAGACCCGGGTGCGGCGTCCATCTTTTTATACAGTCCATGGTGGTAAGTCCATTTGAATTACAGTCATCAGCATGGCCTTCTTACAACATCCAACCTGACTTGCACCAGTAGCTGGGTTGTAGCTAGGAATTCCAGGTTACCTGACAGAATAATTCTCTTGTTTTCCCCCCATAATAAAATGTGGGTTGTCTACAGCTATGCAAACCCATGCCCTGAGCCCGATCACCATGCTAGAACATCAGCAGCAGGGAGAGAGTCTCACCCTCAGATCACGCTCAGCCTCACAAGCGCTGACGCAGGCATGGCCTTGATGGGCTCCGATCACGGTGCACATAGTGCACACACATTCCTCACAGTCTCTGCAGTAGATCTTCTTTGCCTCCTTGTGCTCCCCGCACTGCCACACCGAGATGTCCGCTGTGGGTGCCACCAACGGGTGGGTCTGCAGCACCGGCGACTCCAGGTGAAACCGGAGGTGCTCAGAGCACATGGAGGCCCCGCAAATCAGGCAGGTCTTCACTGCCACCTGCTGACGAGTGGGGGGACAGTAGTTACACCGCACTGATCCGCCGGGGTCAGAGGGAGTTGTCCGAGTTGAGGACGAGGGAGGACTACGAGGAGAAGTCGGAGGGCACTCTCTTTCTCTCTCCATCTTCCGAAAAACGGAGGGAAAACGTCTCTTTCCCAGGGGCTGGCTGGAGGTTGACGGCATTTCTCCATCGTCAAAGTCTAAAAAATAAGCACAGAACACTATCAAAATAGACAAAAACCAGCATGCGTCCCAGGCTTGAACTCCCACTGGAACCGAGTGCTGGTAGGATAAGACCAGGATTGAATTTTCTGGCCACGCACACCAACCGTGTGCTTTACAGGAGAGGAAATGAATGTATACTGAAAACACACTTTACATACAAAGAAATTAACTCACTGCCCACTTTATTTGGTACATCCGGCTATTATACATTGGAACCTTCTTTAAAGCTGGCGCTTATTACACTCATTTGGGATATCAATCCATGATGACTGAAGCCATCACCTAGATTCTGAAAATTTTCCGCCATTTCTGGGCATCTACCAAGTGCTTGTCATGTTGGAAACCTTTCATTCCACCTCATTCCAAAAGGGCCTAACTGGATTGAGATTTGAGTAGAAGCCGGCCAATGGAATAAATGAAATTACAGCCCTGTTTGGAAGCAGTTTGGGATGATGTGTGCCCAGCAATATGACACATTATCCTGCTAAATATATCCATTGCTGTGGTCTGTGGTCATTAAGGGTGCATATCATCAGCAAAACTGTGAAGGTATTCGGTTGCATCAAATAATGTTCTTTTGACATAGACGGGCCCAAGGTGTGCCAAGGCTGCAGTCCTCAAAACATTACCCCACCAAATCTATCCGCACCACCCAATCCACTTGCACTTAAGGTGGGATTTATTCAGGGATATATGCACTTCGCAGTAATTTAGGCCCAATCATCCGAGTGTAACAACAAAAACTATATTTGTCTGACCAAGCAACACTTATCTATCTTCAGTCATCCAGTTCTGCTGATTTGCAAGCCCAAAATACTCCTGCGATCAGGAAAAACGGGAGTACTATGTCACTTTTTGTAGAAACTGAGTTTGACCCTCATTTGCAGCACTTAACTTATGAGTGGTGAAAATCTTAAAACACTAGCTATTAGTGTTATTTGAACTGTCAAAATCAAGTTTCTATTTTTTTTGGTTAGAAGTCCAGAATCCAAAAGTTTTTGTTCAATTGCGAGACCCTTGCGTGAATAACAGGTGGTCTGTCAATTTTTGCTACCTAGCAACATAATGCTACCTCGGGGTTCTGCGCTTGCGCAAACCTGAAATCTTGGGTTTTGTTTCTTCGCTCACATCTTAAGCATCTTTAAAAAATCATAAAAATTATTTTTCTCAGTGCGCCTTTCGGCCTGTAAGCATATATATATATTTGCAAGTACACGCTGGGATTTCCTGTAAATACAGAAATTAGATGATACTGGCGTGCGGCATATATCTTCACAAAACCATACATGTCAACTCTACCGCCTTTGGGGCGTTTTTTTCAGAACGAAACGCCCCGAAAGCGGTAGTTTACCGCCAAAAGCGGTAGAGTTGACATGTATGAAAAACTTATCCAACTCATTCTAACATCTGCTTATGTCATAATAAGCGAGCAAATAACAAATTTACTACTTTAGACTGATATTGATCAGGATATTGGGTATTGGACAGGATATTGAGCCCAACTTCAATAAACAAGTGCCCTGTATCGTTATGATTGTGCATCCTACCTGAGGCGACAGATTGCCTGTATCCCTGTGTTCCATCCGTGGAAAGTCCCTGAAAACGTCTCCCAAAAGCAGGCAGCTTCCTGTATTCTTCCCTGCACTCGGGACAGTAATACGGCCCCACGGGAGAGCAGCTCCAAACTTCCTGGATACAAACCAGGCAGAAACAATGTCCACACCGAAGAGCGGTGGGTTCCCGACATTTTTTTGAGCAGAGGGGGCACTCAGGAGGCTCGAAAAAATGAGTATCCTGCGATGCACCCATACTGTCTTGGTATACCATAAACTAGAAGCTTCAAAAGTGAGGAAACTATGGGCCAGACGGGAGGAGTCTGTAGTGTTACTCTTAAAGGGACAGCACATGCAAAAGCAAGGGAAAGAAATCCTTAGTAATCATATTAAAAATATGAATCATCCAACAAAAATAAAATAAAAAACAGAATGGTACAAGAATGAATCTTTCCACTCCATTCATAAAATGTTTGCAAAAATATTAAAGTCTTACAACATCAGTATACAACGTGTGACAGAGTTGCATGTAGCAAATGATTACAGTTCATCAGGGGCGTGTTTGGTTTTGGACTCTGGGTCTTTTCTTCTTCTAATACATTTCCGTAAAATTGCACATGCTGTTGCGTAATGCTGCCCTCCACCGTTTTAAATTAGAGAAGTCACTTCAGGTCAAATTTTGGAGTGAAATCCAGTAAGCCGCGGAAAACTCAACACGGCCTTCCTCACTGGTCTGTATTTTTTTCCCAAAAGAAAGCACAGACTTCAATGAAAATGAATGGACTCTCGAATCCAGCAGCTCTTTAAACAGTTGTTGCC
Organism: Gymnothorax javanicus; assembly: GCA_029692085.1. Lineage (NCBI taxonomy): Eukaryota > Metazoa > Chordata > Actinopteri > Anguilliformes > Muraenidae > Gymnothorax > Gymnothorax javanicus. The sequence continues at coordinate 9,188,839 of CM056209.1, read as the reverse complement.
TTTCAACTTTGTAATTTTGATGGACAAGAGGATCATGGTGCCCTGTTTCTAGATTCCTGCAAAACCATAATCCATAGTCTGCATGCTTGCCTAAAATTTTTAAACAGCTTGCAAGGCTACAGAGACCCAACATAATCTGGTTATAATGACTTCTTCGCTTCTTTGAAAACAGAACCTTTCCCTTTTAAATGTGTCAAGAAAAGAAAAATACAATCTTCCCCTCTTCTCTTTCCTCCACTCCTTCAGCCACTCTTTGGCCCCGGGTCTTTTTCTTCTGCCCTGGATCTTTATTGACAGCCAAAATATTTAACATCCATATGAACTTTGAGCTCAGAACATCGCTGAATCTTGGCCTGTAGAGTCATTTATTTCACGCATGCAACCGCAACACTTCATTAAAATAAATAAATAAATAAATAAATAAATTAAATCACAGCGCGTACGATGACGCACAAACAGCGACCTCCTACGGACCTGCTGCTCCGTGTGTCGCTGGCATCTAGCCTGGCAGTGCTGCCGAGCAGTGTACAGTACTGTTCAAGTCTAAGGCACCCTGCACTTTTAAAAATTCAAATCTGTATTAGATGTTTACTTTTCGTTTCCATATTAGAATTCCTAAAGATAAAAAGTTAATTAGAAATTCCAAATGCTAATTTAAAGAAAAGCTTAAAAAATGAATGTTTGCATTCCATTAAAAATAGTCGATACAGATATTATAGCCTTGACAGAGCCTTGATGTCAACATCTTCATCATAGCCCTTTGTAATTTCTTGGAGGGACAGACGCAAGTGAGACAGTCAGTCTGCAGAAGAACAGTGGCAAGTTCTCCACTCTGTTTGGGACAAGCAAAAAGCCAATCATCTTATAAAACTATAGAACAACAGGACATGTCCCAAATTTTTTGGCAAAGAGTAGTTACACCAAATATTGATTTGATTTAGTTTTTAACAGTCTACAGCTCTGTTTAGTACATTTCTCAGTTATTAGAAACTTTTAATTTCATCATTTTTGCAAGCATATTTGCCCTAAGAAATTGCTTTAAATGTGCCTAAGACTTTTGCACAGTACTGTTCATCACCGTGACTTTGTCTTGTAAGATTGCTTGTTTTAACTCATTTATTCAATAAAAATGCAAAAAATGTAGTGAAATATTATTGTTTATTTATCATTTAATAGCAAGCATAGGACTGTAAGATGCACAAACTGAATGAAAACCTATGTTATCAGGGCTTATCACCCCACCCCTGTTATTGTTCTCGTTGATAGTCTGCCCACTCGCCAACACCAATTACTGCAAGTGCTTCCGGAAAACTTACTCAGATGGGACAGAAATATATAGTGTCGGGGTCTGTTGCTTGGTCTGGGATGAAAGTGGGGGAAGCAGTGATGTCACTAACGTACATTTTATTCATAACTTAAAGGAATGTTTTAATTTTTTTTTTGCAATTGGCTAAAAAGGTCATATGCATGAAACATCGTTTGTGTATGGAGCTTGGTTAGTCTACCTTACCTAGCCTCCATTGAACTTGATGAACCTTTTTCCTGTGGTGCTAGCTATGGTTTGTAACTTAAATTAGCTTGATGTAAATTATCCCAGGTACAACGAGACGATTTTCAAACTGATTTTAAAAACATGGGAGATAACAGACAAAATGACAGATTTAACTGATTATTTCAGTTGCACGCACCAGATGATGCAGTAAAGGGCCTCACACCTGAAGTTTTAACACAAAACAATCTCAGTGCAGTAATTCCAAGGACTTTGGATCCAGCAGAAACTGGTGCGATTGGGCAATAATTCAGAACAACTGTCAGTTTTTGTTCTTGCTATGTTTCTCAACAAAAAAAAAAAAAGATAAATTGTGACATAAATGAATATTTCCTTGATTTCAATGATTGGAAGGGCTTTAATGCAGACACAAGAACACTGTCAAAAGTTGATACTTGAATTAAAAAGACATGATGTCATAATGGTATTTTTAATTTAATGTTTGTGTAGTACTCTATCCAATATTAATCCCTTTGCACAAAATACAAATAATGCCAAATTTTTCCTGTTATTCATGGGCCTATTTAGGCTTTATAACTCATTATTTGTGTCACAGAGACTGTGGAAAATCATTCCAGTGAAGCAAGACATTTGGAAATTCAATTACAGAATTATTTAGGAATTAAATTTCAGCATTTATGGCAGCTGGCGTCTATATCTGCACAAAGGGATTAAATGTGTTTTTCGCATTGGTAATTTTCTTGAAAAACTGGGTTTGATTTAGTCCAGGTGAGAAACTTCATGTTACCACAGGCTAATTAACGAAATGATTTTTAAAAATGCCTGCTAAATCCACAGATCTTTTCCTCTCTTTGGGACCCAGCCTCAGTTGTATCAAATGTCTACACACTCCCTCATGGTTCAACTGCACAACCCTTGTCTGAATTTAATTCCTTCAAGGTTGTTAACAGCTGACCCTGCAGGACATCTGACCCGACGAACAGTGGCTAAACTTCTCCTCATATATTTGCATGATCTATCTTATTATTATGTCTAAACTGCACAATGAATAGAGAAAACTGCACAATGTAAAGAGAATAAAGCTGCCAGCACATTTCAGTCAATAATAGGCTGAAATGAAGCTATCCTTTGCAAAAATGCAAAAAAAAAAAAAAAAAAACAATCGATTTTTTTGTGTGCTACAGACCATAGACAACCAGGAAGGTCATGAGCTTTACAACGCTTTTCGTTCCCCAATTTATTCCGCTCTGCCATAGTCCGAGGGACAATGACTGACACACATATAGCAGGCCCTTCCTTGTTCAAGCTAGATCACATTAATGCTCTGGTTCAAATTCCAGCTTGGTTCCAGTCAGGTTTCACTGGCTCTGTTGGTTTTAAGATAGTCTAGCTGGATGAGTCCACAGACTGGTTGAGACAGCAAGCAAGCCATTTTGAAAATGGCTGGTAGAATTTGCCATTGGGGCAGGTTAACCATGTACTTGCACAAAACCATAAGGATATGTCCTGTTCTCCTATCATTCCAGCCCATTTTCGTAAACTTGCCCAAAGTTTTTCCAATTTTGAGTTAGAATGAGCAATACATGTTGAAAGATCATATTTTGACTTTTTTTGTCTCTTACAAAGTGTTGATAAAGAATGAGAGACAGTGAAAGACACCCCTTTTTAGCAGATCTCATGTCAGTTGAAACTGTCCAAAAAAACCTCATTAGAATTTTCTTACCTATTATTGCAATAACGTATCCAAAACTCACATGGCAATATCTACACATAATAAACAATGAAAAATAGGCAAAAGTATCACATTTTATTACATGACTTCTGACCTAGATACAGTTAACAGCAGCCTACAGAAGTCACTTCATCAAGCACTTTCAAAGTTAAAAACATTAACCTTGCCCTCTTCTAGGATTCTATTGCTTGAAATACATTTTAGATATGATAAGTATTTACAACATATATCAAAGATTAGAATGCTGTTAACTGTATGGAAGAACTTTGGGCAAGTTTACGAAAGTGGGCTGAAATGATAGGAAAACAGGACATATCCTTTGTCTATTTTGTTTTTATCAAAATAAGCATCCGATGAGTGCAAGTAATGGCATAGCCATAAACTCTGAGCTATTTAAACTTATCTACGGTATTTGTATGCTGTACTGTACTGTATACATAGATGGGTGACAAATTATTGGTAAAATCTCTCTTGGTAAGGTGCTGTGCTTTCACAAGGCGCTGGATTAGCTTCAACACGCCTTTGAATTGAGTTTACATGTGTAAAACTTTACTTGAGGGATCATAAACCCTTTTTTCTGGGAGATATTCCCTCATTTTGCGTAAAGATGATGGTGATAGACAGAGCAGTGGAACTCATTGTTCCAAAATTTCCCATGACTTCGGTTGATTTGTGATCTGCTGCCTTTGAAGGTGGTGGCATAAGCTTGGGTTTATTTTCGAACTCATAAAACCATTCAGTAACCCCTCATGCCCTGTGGAGCTTGGGCCATTGTCATCTCAGTGGAGACCACTCGCATCAAGATATGAATGTTTCATCATTGGATATAAAGGTGATCACCCAGAATGATTCTGAATTGATTTGCAGTGGCCCTTCTGCCTTTAAGGGGACAAGAGGACCCAAACCATGTCAGCAAAATCAATGCTAGCATCTGCATTTGTTGTGTTTGTCCTCAAATTTGTTTCTGTTTTTTTTCCCTTTAATTTGTCTCCAGTCTGTACATTTTTTTTTTATTTTTGCTTATACAGTCATTCATAATGCATGTGTAAGGATTTTGTTCAAAAATCAATAAGTCGGCTCTTTTTCTACATACTGTTGTGTATTTCCCGGTCTCCAACATGGTCACGTGACATTGGTGATCCCATGATTGGGGTATCTTTTGTGTTAGACTGGCATGACAATTTCAAATAAACATTTTAACCATTTGAGCACGATAGGTAACGATAGTTGCCCAATGATGTAAAATATCAAAATCAGATGCTGTTGAAAACTTATCATGTGGCAACTTGTTTAAAAGAGCTCCCGCTGGGAGCTCTTTTAAACAAGTTGCCACACGATAGATTTTCAACAGCTCAGGATAATTGCATTTTTGATTCCTTGAAAATTTATTCAGTGCTCTAAGGGTTAAGGAAATTTTTTTTTTTAAATAAGTGCAGTATTCTGTGCAACAACCTGCATGAAGTATCAAATAAACAGCTTAGAAAATTGATCAAACCTTACCAAAACATTTGTAAATGGCATGTTTTGCCTCTCTCAGCCCTTCGGTGAACTTTGCCTAAAAAAAAAAAAAATAAAATGCTTCAAAAATCATTATATTTTTGCATACTTGTGTGAGTCCATTGCAGGTCTCCCATACGAAGTAAAAACATTTTTAAAAGAAATTCATTAAAGGTGAAAAAATTTTTACATTTTAGTGGTGTTAATCATAATTAAATCAACCCTGTTGCCTGAACCTTTTCAGTGTTGTTGAACATTTCAAATATTTTAAAAATTCAAATATTTAGCTTGAAGTTGCATCATATGAAATTCCTAAAGGTCTTATTGTGTTTAATGTTGTGATGCAATTATGCTTTTTGGACCCCAGGAAGATTAGCTGGTTGTTTAGGCATTAGCTAATGGGGATCCTTGTTTAATAAACAAAAACAATAAACAATAACTGACAGGTCACTCGAGCAGTTCATTCTGTGTTAACAAAATTATACTTAACTTGAATGTTATTTTTTTGAATGTTCAATTTTTGGTAAATAATTAGAATGTCTTTGCTGTCCAAATGCCATTAACATGAGCAGTAGTTATCCATATTTTGACATTTTGAGTGAATACTATATGCCTATGAGCCAAAATATTATGACCACACTCATGAAGCAAGTAATAATCTTGTAACAACAGCCTATGCAAAGGTCTGCGAACAGATCTTAGACAGTAAGCGAACAGTGTTTTCATAGTTGACATGTTGTATCCCGGAAAATAGGACCTGAGTTAATTTAACATAGGCTAGATCCTTTCGGCTGGGTTGGAGCATCTCTCAGATGGCAAGGCTTGTGGGGTGCTCTTGGTCAGTGCCTACCAACAATGGTAGTTGGAGGGACAAACTGCAAACTGGTTACAAGGTGTTCAGTGTCCAAAGCGCATCAGTGTGCGCGGTCAATGAAGGCCATCCCGACTGGTTGGAAGGAATGTGTCACAACACACAGTGCATTGATCCTTGCTGAGTACTGGGCTATGTAAGTTATACTGCTCAGCCTGACCATTCTAACCCTTATCCCCCATCAAAAGCCCTTTAAGGAGTGTTGCTTGGTATGATGATTTCCATTTTCTCTTCCAAAATATGAAGACCACAATGGAATAATGATCAGTCACATTTTCATGTTGAGGAGAAATGATGAATTAAAAATTCAAAATGATCTTAAAAACAAAGCACTGAAAAAATAGGCAAAAAAATATACAAAACAAATAAAATATTATAATAATATATAAAATTACTATATATTATTATAAATATTATAATAATACATAATATATAAAATATACAAAAATGCAAAATTTGGACTCTGATCGTTTTTCTTTTGTGGTCTTCATATACATCAACGAGGTATGTGTGTGCCATTTTCCTGGGATTAAGATGGCACCAGGATGCATTATGGTAAGACAACAAGCTGGAAGAGGGTTTGTGGTGTTCCAGGACATGTTATGGGTGCAGACATTCATGAGGATGTCACTTTTATGGCGTTGTTTTGGAAGGATGCAGGTGACCGATAGCATATTAGGCAGGTGGCTATAATGTTCCAGCTAATCAGTGTATATTACCTGAGATTGGACGACAAAATTTTTGAATGGTTAAACTCATTTTGCTTTCATTTAACTTTGAAATACTATAAACAATTAAGAATTATTTAAAATGCATATGGGTTAAATGGCACCGCAATCATGGAATTATCCAAGTGGCCACTGACTGCACAGTACTGTCAATACGTATTTGCCCCCTTCCCAATTTCTTCTATTTTTGCTTACTTGTCATATTTAATTGTTTCAGATCATCTAACTAAGTTAAATACGAGACAAAGACAAGACAAGTAAAAACAAAATGCACCTCTTGAATTATCATCTTATTTACTGAAAGTAAAGGGTTATTCAAAACCTATGTGAAATATGTGAAAAAATAAGATCCCATTATTTAAACCTTATAACTGGCTGTGCCACCTTTGGTGGCAACAGCTGCACTGAAACATTTGCGACAACATGAAAAGAGTCTTTTACTTCACTGGGGATGAATTCTGGCCCACTGTTCTTTTTTCATTCCGTCACAGTGAAGGCCTTTCCAGCATGATTTGCCTCTTTAGTGTTATACCACAGTATTTCAGCTAGATTCGAGTCAGGACTTTGACTAAGCCACTCGAAAGCCTTACATTTTTTTTCTTTATAGTCATTTATAGGTTGAATTGCTTGTGTGCTTCAGGTCATTGTTCTGCTGCATAACTCACCTGTGCTCGAGCTTTAGGTTGCAAATTGATGGCTGGATTTTCTCCTTCAGGATTTTCTGTTGGAGTGCAGAAATCACGGTTCCATCAATTATGGCATGTCACCCAGGTCCTAAAGCAGCAAAGCATTCCCAGACCACCACAATACCACAACAATGTTTGACCGTTGGTTTGATGTTCTTATTGTGGAAGGCTGTGCTAGCTTTATACCGGATGTAACAGGACCTACATCTTCCAAAAAGTTCCACTTTTTATTCATCAGTTCACAGAATATTATCACAAAAGTCTAGGAGTCATCAGGATGTTTTTTTGGCAAATGTAGGACGAGCGTTCATCTTCTTTTTAGTTTGCGATGGTTTTCGCTTTCACATGGATGCCATTGTTGCCCACTCATTTTCTTATTGTGGAATAGTGAGCTCTGACCTTCACTGAGGTAAGTGAGGCCCACAGTTCTTCAGACTAACATCTAAAAAACTGCAGGCCTGACTTGCCTCAGTAAGGGTCTTTTGTGACTTCCTGGATGAGTCGTCGACGTGCTTTCGGAGGAATTTTGGAATGACGGCCACTCCCCGGAAAGTTCACCACTGTTCAAAGTTTTCTCTATTTGTAGATAATGGCTCTCACCGTGATTTGTTGGAGTTCTAGAGCCTTTATAGAACTAATTTTGCAGCCCTTTCCAGGCTGATAGATCTGAATGACTTTGTTTCCAATTGGGTCTTGAATTTCTTTAGATTACAGCATCATGTGCTGCTTTTTGTTTATTTCACTTTGCCACACAGGTTTTATTTTATTGATGTTTAGATTAAGCTAGGCTGACAGTGATCATGCTTAGGAATGTTCAGTGTAACTGAACCCAATTATCAATTACATTTGTATAATTGCTTAATTTATTGACTAATTACTTTTTTGTATAGTGCTAGGTAAGGTTGGATGTCTTTTTCCTTTAATAAATGAAATCATACTTTAAAAACTTCATTGTGAGTTTGATTTCTAAAACTAAAATCAGTTTGATGATCTGAAACGTGACAAATATGCAAAAATTGAAGAAATCAGAAAGGGGTCAAATACTTTTTCAAAGCACTGTATGAAAATTGGGGACGTGTCAAATGGACTTCAATTAAACTCCAAACAACATCCCCCACTATCCACCGCGCACCGCGGCTCCTGCGATGTCATTGGACGGAAAAAGCATATGAGTATCACATGCTTTGTTATTGTTGAGATCAGCAAAAGGAAAATGCACAGCCTTTCTCCGCGCACGGCGGTCTGAGTTAGCTAAGGTATTTTACATTTTTACAGTGATCTGTTTTTCTCTGATTTTATTTTATTTTATTATCAACAGATATCTACGTGATATTCAAGAACACTACGGCTCTCATTATCTATGTTTGGATTAAGACATTACGAGGTTGGTGCTAGTACAGTACAATAGCTAGTAAGATTTTTGTTGGTATGCGAAAATGTCATTTGCTGTAAAATGTCACAACTTTATGATTCAGTTTGCATGCGTCAGACGAGTTGCATACGTTGTCATGCTGTTGCTATGCCAAAAAAGTATATTTTTTTCCTGTCTGTGCATTCATTGTTACTGGAAAGGCAGGCTAATGTTGCGTGCTTCGCCGGCTTGTGAACCGTGGCTACCACTGCTTTCTTCGTCGTTTTTCCCTGAGATCCATTGTCGCATGATTTAGGATTGTGGAGTCCCTCTAAGGTCGCTGGACATTCCCATTTTCACTGGAGTTATCGACCTCCGACTGCTGTGTGCTGCTGGTTGTGCCACCTCTACGGACTCGTTCAAACACTGAATCAATTAATCTGAGTTAAGTTACCTGTGATTCAGGGTGTTCAATGTACCCGGCCGAATGGCTAGCCCTTCACCCTGAATACAGAACTAATTGCCTCATTCGCTTTCATGAATATCAGTAGCGATTCATATTTTTCCCTTACTGCACTACCTAGATCTTGAATTCGCTGAAACCTACGAGTCGGCATTTTACTCGCTGCCTGAAGAGGAAGTGAACTCTGGTAGACCGCGACGATTAAGAAGTAATCGCATCTCGTGATTGATGGTACAGGTCCAGTAGCTCGTTTTTTTCCCTTATTCTTTTTCCTTAAGGTGTGCCGCCTGGCAGGACTTTTTGCCTTTTTTTCTTTTTTTAATGCAGTTTGCTTTAACGTTCTGCGTTTCTCCGATAGCCCTCATACAAATTGGTGGAAACCAGGACTGTAAAATCGTTCATTAAGTCACACGAAGCAGGTTTGAAGCCATGCAGTTAATTATGATTTCTTTCTAAAATGGGTTGCAAGACAGATACGCATTACAAAGACAATGAGACCATATTTCATGGTTACCTTGGTCGGCTGCCCGCCATGTTTTCTTAAATCGATTTGTCAACCATGACAGAGGTTGCTATGTTACAAAAACAGATGTTATTGGCTGCCGCCTGACAAAGTCTGGAAGAACCGCCCCTCATTGGAATTAAGTTCAGAAATTTCAACTTTTTTGCAACGAGTGTTTCCCCGCTTTGCAGTCCCATAAACCTATGCACAGCTTCACCGCCTGTTTTTGCCTTTATCTCATGGAGTACTGCGGGGACTACATCAGTGCTTCTTAGCTTCTGGAATCAAATGTAAAATTCCTATGGAAATTTACAGTGGGTTCGGACACTTTACGGCATTGCTCGAAGCAGTAATAATTTTTAAGAACGTGCAAGATCCGAGATTTACTTTTAGGGTGAACGGATGCTAGTGGCTACATCAAATTGGTAGTTTATTGTCGAAAATATGTACTATTACACTTGTAGTCTAGTTCGTAGTTTATTTTTGCAAACTGCATGGCTATCCAGTATCCACCACACAAACGTGTGAATAGCCCGTGATTCATTCCCAGCCAATGAGGTACCTCTGTTCAGCAAACATTTACCACACTAGCTTGATGGAAGCCGGTCAGGGACATAAATTGGAGAGACCTTGAGAAACCCGTAGAACTTGCTACCTGGCAAACTTATTTCGCAGCTTGTTACTGTTAGCTGGCACATATGTGGTGCAAAGAAATCAAAAGAGAACACAGAGACGGCAACTTATGATTCAGCTGGCCAGTTAGCTAGGTCAGTGGCTTGTTGACGAAATTGATTAATTTGCGAGCTACTATTACCTAGCTACATGTGGTGCATTGTAATCAGTAGAGGACAGTAAATGGCGATTATTTTGCTAGAGTTGAGTCAACGAATTGTTGTTACTTAGCTTGGCAGCAAGCAAACTTGCTAGTTCAACGATGTGGTGATGAGATTGATTATGCTGGCTGGATGGCTAGTTTGCTGGCTGAAAGGTTTTTTCACTGACTAATATTTGTGAAATGCTTATTGCCAATCTGCAATTGGAGTTATGACTAGAAACAGTGCAGGTGCAGATATCCTCAAATTTATGAGGATGTCTGTTCACAAGTACATAGTATGCCATTTTAACTTAAAAAAGGGTTCATTGGCTGACCGTGGTTATGTTTTGGATACCTATGAAAGCCTTTCATCTTGAAAAACTATATAGCTGGAGTCTTATCTGTAGCTGTCACAGCATTTCTTTCTTCAACACTGACGCTGAATATTCTGGTTACAAAATTGTTAGGTTTGTGTCAGTGAATTATTGTGTCGTGATGCATTGGCTGAGGACACTGATATTTAATAGGCTAGGCATTATTTAAATCAAATATCATAGGCATAGAATTAAAAACAGTAGAATGGATGACATCATAGGGTGCTTCTGACCTGGAAAGTGCTTATTACGGGCGCCGTCTTTGATAAGACAGAATTCCTGTTGTGAACTGCAGTGACATGAAAAAGATAAGTCACCTGGGAGCACAACTTCTGCGAGAACCTACACCTGGATCCGAAGGAACAGCGCAACTATGTACGATAAACCAGATGTCGCTGAAGTTGAAGCGTTTGACAAGACGAAGTTGAAAGCCATTGAAACCCAAGAAAAGAATACCTTGCCGACTCAAGAGACTATTGAGCAGGAGAAAGCTGCTTAACACCGATCGCGCCACTCGTGGATGCAGGGGTTGTCCGAGCTGCGGCGGTCACCATGCAGTTCTCTACACCTTTGCTTTGAATTTGTCTTTGTGGGAAAATTTCAACTCTTAAGGGTACTAACTAATAAAAAGATAATTCAGTTCTACACGGGCAGGCCAAATGGTAGCAGGAAATAAGCGACCTCTTGCCCAATAAGGTTGGCACTTTGACACATTGTCGCGATGGTCATGTCCATTCCTCTGTTTTTGGATACTTTGATCATAAGTTTGTGTCTGCTTCCACTCACAATATCTGCATGGCCCTGTTAATTTTTCCCTTAGAACAACTGCTTAAACCATGAGAATGTAAACAAAGGGGAAGCAACAGATTGAGGGTTTTTGCCTATAGAGCTAAAAACAATGTTGACGCAAGCAGCAGCAAGCAGGGAAAATATAGATTGAAATGACTGTTGCTAGCTTTCCTCGTGAAGCTGCTGTGGAAGAAGGAAGCTCTCCTCACCTCCCCCTTCCCCATCATTCTGTGTCTGTACCTGCCAATCCCACCTGTTCCCTCCCACTGTTATGTTTTGAATGTCCCTCCAGGACCCCCCTGTTGGTCATTCTTTGGTTTTCCTCTTCATTTTTGTTTTTGTGTCGAATCAGTATGAACTTAACTGCAAAGAACAGCCCACTTTGTTTCAGTATAAATCTGTAAGAGCCCATTCTGGGGGGCCTCTTTTCCCTTGGTGCCAGGCAAAGGGCCACAGACTTCAGCAGTTGGTTTTTGTTTGTGCAATTGCTTGCTCATAATTTCACCTGCAGGATAAATTTTATAAAAGTATATTGGCTTTAATCTCTTGCTTCTACGACTTTGCCAAATAGTCGGAGTAAACAACATCCTCGGTAAAGGAATGTTGTATAAAAAGGCTGTGCCATATCTGTGACTGTAGATGTGTGAAGCCGTACATCTCAGGATGTTTTCTTTTTCTTTAAGGTTCCCGTAGAGCGGGTGCCCTGACTTGCCCCGCTGTTCCTGAGTGGCTTGGGGGGATTCGCCTGACTCTGAATATGCTGAGCTGGAAGCCCTGGCTGCCCAGTGTTTCATTCGAAGATGTTTCACGCTTTAACACGCCGTTTTCCTTCGATATTTCTCTGGTCCTCCCCTGCCTCCACCTTCGCCGTTCTTCATTCTTCTCCCCTTGGGTTCTGACAATAAGTAGAACCGTTGGGGACTGTTAGAGGGCAAGACGGAACATCTGACTCCAAATCGGATGCAGTGAGAAGAGAGTTACCAGTTGGAAGTGGACTGTTTGGTTAAGTTGCGCATAGTGGCCTGAGTTTTGGATATCTGTGGAGGAGAGGCGGAAGGAACCGCTTTTGGGTGTGCTAGTAGCGGGACGTAGCTCTGAATTAAGTGGGCTGCTTCGTGGATGTCCGGGCCAGAGATGGTAATAAACAGCGAGGCGGGGGACTGGGGCGGGAGCGAGGATGCTGGGGAGCGGGCGTGGCTGCTCCAGAGCCCCAGTGTGGAGTCGGCACCACCTCGTGAACTTGAGAGCAGCAAGGAGCGACGTGGGGGAACCTCTTCACTGGGCGCGGTCTTCATCGTGGTCAACGCCGCCCTTGGGGCTGGCCTGCTCAACTTCCCTGCCGCCTTTAACACTGCTGGAGGGGTCACTTCAGGGGTTGTGCTTCAGCTTGTAAGTGGGGTGCAGGGATTATCCCTAAATATGTTCTTGCTGTATGAGGTTAGACAAATTTTTCATGATGAATATATATTATGAAATATTCCTTGGTAGCTTCTGTAGCTAGATATGCCAGGCAGGTTGCAGGTCATGTTTAATGGGGAGATGTGATTCATACAGCATCTATACCACTGTTCGAAAATTCGAAATCCTGAATCAATTGAAATAAAACATGCTCATTTGGATTTTACTGGATGCAGTTAACTTAACATGTTAATCCTCCCTCAAGACACAGGCGCTCGTGGTTCTTTTTTGTCTTATTTTGTGTATTTAGAACAAAAAGTAGGAGGGAAGATTTGACAAGTATGAATTTTTCCTTCCTCCTGCAGTGCATGCTTGTCTTCATCATTAGTGGCTTGGTGATCCTGGCGTACTGCTCCCAGGTTAGCAATGAAACAACATACCAGGAAGTGGTACGAGCGGTGTGTGGCCGGGTGACTGGAGTCATCTGTGAGGTTGCCATAGCAATTTACACTTTCGGCACGTGCATCACCTTCCTCATCATCATCGGAGATCAGCTGGACAAACGTGAGTGCTTGGCATGTGGCGGCCCCGATGTGCAGCCGTTTAACTGAGTGCCATTCTGAGAACTGCTTTGTGCTATGAAGAGCATGCTGAATGTGTTTCCCTATTTAAAGGCTGCTTGTTACAAGCCCTTTGTTTGTACTAACAACAATGTTGGGTCTCAAATGTGAGAAAGTATTTCACAGTATATAATGTATTGCTCTCTGTTTGAATTTGGGCTTTATTCCTATTTTTATGGGATATTATTTAGCAAAGACGAGAGAGAGACAAATTTCTGACAAGGTTTGGAACTTGAGCAGTTGTTGAAGTTTGATTAAAGTATATTAGCAGTGACAGAGATGGTGGTATGACGTGGCAAAGCATTGTGCCCTATGGTCTCAAAGACTTCTCAAAATCAATCAATTGAGCTCGGTTTTTTTTTATGACTTGTTTATTTAATATATTGTCCATTTAAGTTTATTAAACATTGATCAATCAAGTGAGAAAGAAGGAAACAATCTATTTGTTTGTCTGTTGTTGGTCTTGGTCATGGTTGCAAAGCTTAATTAATAAGAGCTCATATTATAAGCCGCTTTCAGTGCCTTAACTGTCCAAAAAAAGAATTGCATGAAGCAATCAATTTGTGCACAAATGGGGAAGATTAGTCAAATCAATAGTATTATGGTTCACTGTGGACCCGACGTGGCTCAGGGCACTGTAAGGTCACCCCTTGACCCCTCTGGCTTTCTGAAAAGGTCCAGAGAATCTCTGGCATTGAGGCTTTGCTGTTCATGTGCTCTGAAATTCTTAACTATGAATAACAAATTGGACAAGATGTTGGCTTATTCGGTTGCCCGAAGGGTGCACCTATATGGTTTACCTTGGTTTCTCGTCAGCGTTGGCGTTAGCGTCACACATTCTTGTGTGGACGAGATCGCAGCAACCGCTAGGCACAGTGGCTTCATACTTTCGGCACGTGTTTATAGTAACGTCTAGTTTACATCCACCATGTTGGGTTTACCTGGGTCAAAGGTCAAGGTCACTGGACATGAAAATGCATTTTTGTAATGTAAACAAGATCTCAGAAACCGCTTGGCACAAGGGCTTCCTACTTCAGGGATGTGTTTATACCAATGTCTAGTTGTGCATCCACCATGCTAGTTTCACCTGGGTCAAAGGTCACAGGATAAATGCACCCACTCTAGGCAACCTTTTTTTTTTTTTCTTTGCTTCACAAAAAATGACTTTCTTTAGTCTTATTTATTCCTTGAGCGCTTTCCAATGTGTGGCTGTGTTCGGGCATTTAATTCGGTCTCAGTCACAGTCTGGCTCCCAGAGTGACTGATCTTCTGTATGCCATCCTCTTTCCTCCGTGCCTAGAGAGTAATTCAAGAGTTTAAAGTGTAAGTGTTGCATTTGTGTGGCTAGAGCAGCAGTATAGAGCAGTGGCTCCTGCTGCAGAACAGAGCAGTGGATAGAGCAGCAGTGTGGAGCAGTGGATAGAGCAGCAGTGTGGAGCTGTGGATAGAGCAGCAGTGTGGAGCAGTGGATAGAGCAGCAGTGTGGAGCAGTGGATAGAGCAGCAGTGTGGAGCTGTGGATAGAGCGGCAGTGTGGAGCTGTGGATAGAGCGGCAGTGTGGAGCAGTGGATAGAGCAGCAGTGTGGAGCAGTGGATAGAGCAGCAGTGTGGAGCAGTGGTTAGAGCAGCAGTGTGGAGCAGTTGGATAGAGCAGCAGTGTGGAGCAGTTGGATAGAGCAGCAGTGTGGAGCAGTTGGATAGAGCGGCAGTGTGGAGCAGTTGGATAGAGCGGCAGTGTGGAGCTGTGGATAGAGCGGCAGTGTGGAGCTGTGGATAGAGCGGCAGTGTGGAGCTGTGGATAGAGCGGCAGTGTGGAGCTGTGGATAGAGCGGCAGTGTGGAGCTGTGGATAGAGCGGCAGTGTGGAGCAGTTGGATAGAGCGGCAGTGTGGAGCAGTTGGATAGAGCGGCAGTGTGGAGCAGTTGGATAGAGCGGCAGTGTGGAGCAGTTGATAGAGCGGCAGTGTGGAGCAGTTGGATAGAGCGGCAGTGTGGAGCAGTTGGATAGAGCGGCAGTGTGGAGCAGTGGATAGAGCGGCAGTGTGGAGCTGTGGATAGAGCGGCAGTGTGGAGCAGTGGATAGAGCGGCAGTGTGGAGCTGTGGATAGAGCGGCAGTGTGGAGCTGTGGATAGAGCGGCAGTGTGGAGCTGTGGATAGAGCGGCAGTGTGGAGCGGTTGGATAGAGCGGCAGTGTGGAGCAGTTGGATAGAGCGGCAGTGTGGAGCAGTTGGATAGAGCGGCAGTGTGGAGCAGTTGGATAGAGCGGCAGTGTGGAGCAGTTGGATAGAGCGGCAGTGTGGAGCAGTGGATAGAGCGGCAGTGTGGAGCAGTGGATAGAGCGGCAGTGTGGAGCAGTGGATAGAGCAGCAGTGTGGTGCAGTGGATAGAGCAGCAGTTAGAGCAGCGGTGTGGTGCAGCGTTAAGAGCAGCAGTGTGGAGCAGTGGAAAGAGCAGCGGTGTGGAGCAGTGGTTAGAGCAGCAGTGCAGAGGAGTGGTCTAATCAATGGCCAGCGCTGTTCTTTGTTGGCTTTGCCTTCATCTCTCCTTTATTTCTCATGCTTAGTTTCTCTCGTTTTCACCTTTCTGTCCCACTGTTGCCTGACGTGACTATATAGAACGATGTACTATGAACATTCTCCCTGTCTCTGTCAGTAATTGCAGCCATGGCCCATGAGCCGGACCGTGTGATAGATGCGCGGTGGTACACCGACCGCAGGTTCACAATTGTGATCACCTCTGTGCTGATCATCCTGCCTCTCTCCATTCCCAAAGAGATCGGCTTTCAGAAGTATGCCAGGTGCGTTCCTGCCCCCGCCCATCCAGTTCCTAACACAACCCAGTCCCCATCCCAAAATTCCCAGTTCATTACAACGGTTGGCAGTTGCTGAAATGATGGTAGAATATCTTCATGAGAAGTCAGATGCCTTTGCACTCCAAGGCAACGTGCTAGCGGAGTTAATGAGTCATTTGCGACCCATTTAAGCTCTACTCATTTTTAGGTTCCCTAAAGCCCATGTTGTTCTGTTAATATTCTCAATGTCTGTACTTTGATTTGAATCATGTTCCATACCTCTATAACAATGCCTTTTTAATTGTTTTTTGTCTGCCTGTGTGGTTGTGACATAATTGCACCAAAGGATTATACAAATGGATATATATTTTAGCAAAAAAAAAATGTATTTTACTTTTTTTTTCTGCTTGCAGTGCAATAAGTGTCCTTGGCACGTGGTATGTCACCATTATTGTCATTATTAAGTACATCTGGCAGGACGAGGATGTGTCACCGGGCCTCATTCCTACCAGGTGGGCTTTTTTACCTCCGTCCAACAATGTTGGCAGGAGGTTGTGTTATCGGTGCCTTTTCTTTGCTTGTCTGTTTGTTTGTGAACAAGATGACTCAAAAAGTATAAACGAATATGTCTGAAATTTTGTGGGTGGGTTGCTATTACATCAGGGATGCACCCTATTGATTTTCACCACGATCAGTCAAACAACATGGCCGCAACGGCACCCATCTTGAAATCGTATGACACGCGATAACTGAACTTTGCTCTCACTCACCAAGATTTGGACTGTGTTGCCTTGGCAGAGGTTTGCACTTTAGGAGTGCCTCTAGTTTAAACTCTGTGTTTGATCCTCTGCCCTTCTTTGGTCCTTCAAGGTATACATTTCCCATGGTGCTTAGGGAGCTAGGCCAACTTTGCTTCATAATAGGCCTCAGAAGTCTTCTTGATGGATTTTGTTAGAATTTTTTGAGACTTCAAGCTTAAAAAAAAGTTGCGTCCTATGCATGCAATGAACTGGGTTTTTCTGAATCGTTTAAAGAAATTATTGCATACCAACATTTGTTTTCAATACATGTAATGTGTTTTTTTTTTTTTGTGCAGTTGTATGTCGTAAAAATTGTGTAAATTTAAAATGCAAAATGCACTCGGCCAAGCAGTTTGAAACTATTGACTGTATTTAGAGGTGGATGACCTGATGGCTCCCCAAGAGTGCAGCCAAAACATCCTGATCGCCCTCTGGTGGCTGGGTGCAGTACAGGTTATAAACCCCGTCCATTCTATTTTAGTGAATGGGACATGGGCCACACTTTAAAAAAAAAAAAAAAAAAAAAAAAAAAATCGAAGTAGGTGTCAAATAAATTTTTCCAGAAGAAGGTTTCTGTCATTTTCGGTAGTGCTTATCATGATAATTTATGTTCATGTGTTAGTTTTTAAGTTTTTAAATTCCAGCTTAAAACATAGACTGGGATGGATGAGAATATGAAAACTTTATTTTTTTTTCCATATAGAAATATTCTTCAAGCAGGTTTATTTATCCTGTGCCCAACTGCTATTCCCCAATTACTTAATATTTTCTTGGTCTTTGGTGGATACTGGTTGCTTACTCCTTGTATTGAGAGACATCCTCATTATCCATTTGTGCAGCCATGGAAGGTGCATGTGATCAGACCCACTTTGGTCAGCAGGGTGATCAATCAGAAAAGGTTAACGATTCCCAGAGAGAGGCCCAGCAGCAGGTCCTAACTGTCCGCTGTGGTATTTCCCTCCCAGAAGAGAAGGAGTTTAATTGAACTACAGACGAGAGGCATTGCATAATACCAGATTGCTCCGTCCTCTGAGAATTCCTCAATAAATTGCTTTCATCAGCTGCAGTTATTGCCAGCTCTATTTGTGCACTACCTGGAGTGAGGGGACGTGCTGGCAAGTTCACCCCTTTTTTTAAATAAACTGTGTCACCAATAATTGTAGTGCTGTGAAAAAAGTATTAGCCGCCTTCCTAATTTCTTCTATTTTTGCATATTTTTTACACTTGAATGTTTAATATCATCAGACTGATTTACTTTGTTCAGAGTTGTGAGCATGCGCAGTAATCGTGACACGGCTCCTTTTAATGCAGGATGATTCTCCCTTGCTAGGCTACTGGGCACCTGTACAGTCAGGTTTTAGAACCTGGACTATGGGGTGTGACAGTGTTACTCGGCGTTATGAAAAAATCTCTCTCACCCTTGCTCAGACCCCCACCCCTTTCCCGCTTTCTTCTTCTTGTGATTTCATGGATACCAGGTTGGCTGGTGCAAGAACATAGTTGCACATGTACAAATATGTCTGTACCGTGTCTTTTGTAATGTGACAGCAGTGTAGCATAAAGTTTCAAACGTTCACCTTCTTACTCGCTGGCTTTCGTTTCACTTCCATGTTCGGATGCTACTGTTTTTTCTTTGTTCCTTTTGCTCCGAGTTTGATCCTCTCGGGGTTTTGTTCAGGGTTATCTGTGAGGCATGCGGTGGCCGTTTTTTGTGAAATGTGCTGTACTAGTCCATTGTGATTTAATTTGCTGTAGTATCTGTAAGTGAGGAAGCAGAATTGTGTGAACCTGAATCTGTGAGTGACAAATCTTAATTGTGAGAATGTGAATCTGAATTGCAACATTTTAATGCATTATGTCATGCGTATAACGGAAAATGTATATTCATCTTTTGTTTGCAGCCCTTCCTCTTGGACAGATGTATTCAATGCTATGCCCACCATATGCTTCGGCTTCCAGGTGATGTACCATCTAAAGTGTGTGCGTGTGTGCGTCTGTGCGTACGTGTGTGTGTGTGTGTGTGCGTACGTGTGTGTGTACATGTGCAAGAGATGGTGATTTTCATTTTTCATTTTAATAGGGATGATTGTGTTTGTATCTCTGTTGAGATGGTCTTGTGCATTTTTCTGTGGAAATGGTCCTGTGTATTCCACTGAAGATTGTAGGCTTTCCTGTTAAATTGGTAGTGTGGTAGAATCGTTACTGTTCGGATTTAAGTAGAGTTGGTTATGTGAGATCTCTGTAGGATTGGTTAGCCATTGCAGAGTTTTAACAGCGTCTATGAATTTCATTTGAGATGGTTGTGTGGCGGCTAGGAAATTACTTGTTTGTGAGGCTATTTGTGGGGAAAAAAACTACTTAATTTGCTGAGAATCATTTAGATTGGACTTTGGAGCGATGGGGAAAAATGTCATGTGGTCTGATGAGTCCAAATTAACCAGATACCAATTTACGTGGATTGGTATTGTGTGGTTGAGGTGTAACTGTGTGTATCGTCAGTAGAGATGGTTGCGTAGGGTTGTCAGCAAGATTGTAATGTATTGCACAGGTGTGACGGTTTCAGTGGAGATGGTTGTGTGTGGATATCTGTATAATTGGCACTGTGTAGTAGAGATGTATTTGTGTTTTTGCTCCAGTAGAGATGGCTGTGTGAGGATCTCTGCAGGTTTGGTACTTTGTACTAGAGTTTTGACTGTATGTATGCATGTGCGTTTCAGTGCCACGTGAGCAGTGTGCCCGTCTTCAACAGCATGAGGAGGCGGGAGATTCGGCCCTGGGGGGGCGTGGTCACGGCAGGCATGGTCATCTGCCTATTTGTTTACACTGGCACAGGTCTGCTTCTCACCTGTCACAAAATCCGTTCATTATTGTCTGTACTTTGTGCTCATTTTGTATTTAAACCCACTGTGCTGTGGGATTTCATACCAGAGCTGTTGGACTAGATCAACGTGCTCTGGCTACACGCATTTTAGCATGAAGTAAATTTAAAGTTGGACATACAGGGAAAGAATCTAGGGGTAACACTCAAATGTACTGAACATGTGAATGTTTTTCACTCACATTTCAGGTTTGTGTCACTGCTGTGCCATTGTGTGTGTGTGTATTCAAAAGTTTTGTCAAGAGTATTGCTAAGTGTGATTGATGGGCGATTGCCTACCTCCCTCTAGGTGTCTGTGGTTTCCTGACATTCGGCTCCAATGTTAACCAGGACGTGCTGATATCTTACCCCTCCAATGATATTGCTGTGGCTGTGGCGAGGGCGTTCATAGTCATCTGTGTGGTGACATCATATCCCATTCTGCATTTTTGTGGAAGGTAACTTAATTGTTTCATTCTATATCTACATACAGAGCATTTTCGCAAAAGACTGCAGGTTTGGTCATTCTAATTTTAAATCTTACTTCTTTCGTCATTACTCTTGTATGTTAAAATATGACATATATTAATTAACTAATATTCTTGCTTATTAAATTTTTATATAATGGCATTCTGAGAATTCTCCAGAAAGCATGTCATCCATGTTGGGGAGGGTAGTTTTCTAACATGTTGGTTATTTGCAGATATTAACCTCATACTGTAAAATCTATGGATCTGTATATGGGTCCATCAAATGCAGCTGCTGTATTCAAACCTGTGGAACTTCAGTCCTACTGCAAATTCTTGTGGAGATCCCAAGGTTTTCAACGATCCCAAATATGTCCTGTTGAATTGCATGGAAATGAATGTAAAATTATGTACAAGATCTGGATATTGTCCATTTGAAGTAAGGCTGTGGCCATAAAAACATGGCGTCCTGGGTTTGAATATTTGTCTTAAATATACTGAAAGTGCGATGTGGTTTCAGCGAAGCGCGACAACCAGCAGAAACAGAACATGTATATGGCACTACACTACAGTTGGAAGAAAATGCTTTTTAAATGTTGAATCTATTAAATCCCTTTTTACACAATACAAAGAACACCAGTTTTTCCCATTGTGGTTGAACCTATTTAAGGCTTTATAACTCAGTATTTGTGTCACGGAGACTCTGGAAAATTATTCCAGTGAAGCAAGACATTTGGAAATTCAGTTACAGAATTATTTAGCAATTAAATTTCCGGATGCTGGCATCTAAATCTGCACAGAGGGGTTAAAGGGAAAACAAAAGGGGTTAAGAATGACAGGACCAATCAGAAGGTGCGTATTTTTTATGCTGTGGCAGTTTGTTTTAGAATGGCAGTAGAACTGGCTTGATGAAGACCTGTGTTGCACAGCCGGTTTATAGTGTTGTTCCCTCTGGGGTCTGCAGGGCGGTGCTGGAGGGCCTGTGGCTGCGATTCAGGGACGAGCCGGTGGAGACGGATGTGGGGCGGGAGCGACGTCGCCGACTGCTGCAGACTGGCACCTGGTTCACACTCACCCTCATCCTGGCGCTCTTCATCCCGGACATCGGCCGCGTCATCTCCCTCATCGGCGGCCTTGCCGCCTGCTTCATCTTCGTCTTCCCAGGTTGTCTTCCTCTTCCTCTGCCCGCTAAAACCAATCATGGTCCACCACGTCATCCTAATTAACCCTTAGAGCGCTGTATACAAATAGTGTTGCTCAATGATGTACGATAACGAATTCAAAGCTGTTGGAAGCCTATCATGTGAGGACTTGTTTAAAAGGGCTCCCCGCAGGTGAGCTCTTTTAAACAAGTCGCCGCAAGATTGGAAATTTATAATTTAAAAAAAAAAAATTTATTTCAGCGCTCTAAGGGTTAAAAGTAAAAATTTAACCAATTATTTGAAGACATTTTTCAGGAACACTCTGGATCTTTGAAAATTTCCTTATGGAATGTTGTCATTTCCTGAATTGACTGAGCTGAAATGGAACTGATTCCGATTGACTTTTAATTTTCACCTTCTTCACCTTCTTTCATCTAATACTCTGTCGTTCCTCCTAACTGCTGCTAGTGCTGACCTGCAGATACAGAAATAAACTGGCTTCAGATGCTATTTATTATGGACCGCAGCTTGGTTTTCCTTCTTTTTCTCATATAAACTCTTGCCGTGAGATTACATCTGATTCTGGATTTACTCTGTAATTCAGCTTTTCGCCTCCATTTGGCCATATGTAAAATTAAAAAAAAGGGTTGGTTAGCATCTTTCACCTTTCTGTTTCCAGGGGTGGGTGGTAGCGTTTTTTTGTTTTATGATTTGAAGAGTTTGAGATCCAAATAGCACAACAAATCCAAAATACAAGCACAGATATTAACATAAAGAATCAAACCTGCCTAACACATCTGTGGCGCTGTGATTTAAAGCAGAAGTGATCGTCTGCTGCATGGGCAAGGGTTCTGGGCATTTTTCTCACTTTGTTTTTGAGCGATTTTTTTTAAAAAATTTCAAAAATAATTTTTTTTTTTTTTTTCTTTTAATCAGAGGCAGGAGGGTTTTTCTGGGGTGAGCGGGCATGCTAACAAACCTATTTTTTTTTTTTTTTTGCATGGCCTTACTGGAGCAGTTCTTATTCAGTGGTGGCTTTGAAAACCTTCATGAACTAATGCTCTTTTCCTGCCACCTCAGGTCTGTGTCTGATTCAAGCCAAACTTTCCGAGATGCAGGAGGTCAGACCGAGGAGGTATGTGCAGCCTTATTGCTTGCAATGTAGAAAAATAAACACAATGTGCAGGGAGAGGAAGGGAGACGAGTGGAGGAAAAGAGGACACCTTTTTCAAGTAATGGGACACACTGAGCTTATGCCATATTGGGAAATTGCCTCTAATGTTGGGATCCTGAGTGGGATAACTGGATTTGTGCTGCACACATCAGCTGAATAACGTGTTTGGTTCTTTTGGCAGTTGGTGGGGGCTCGTGTGCTTTGGTATCTTCATGGTGACCGTGGGAGCATTCATCCTTGGGCAGACCACAACCCACGCCGTGTTCCATGACTTCCTCCATCATGACAGCCAATAGGCTTGCTGGCTCATGGCAAGTTTTGAAGACCAAGAGATGGCGAGAGAGGAAAAATCGTAGTTGGGGTGGATGGAGGACAGTAGAGAACGGAAGCTGCTACATTGACCTCGGCAGAGAGGAAGAGTTCTGGGCCTCTGGGTGTGCAGCTATACCTCCGATGTCCCTTCAGCTGCGAAAATCGACCCGCATCTTCCTCAACAGCCTCCTCCTTGACCTCACCCTCATTCCTTGGATTCCTCGTGCATGCGGTCGCCTTCCTCCTCAGTTACCTCTGGAGTCATCTCCTCACCACCCTCTGACCGTGTAAGCAATGCATGTTTTGGACCTTTGAAGAGAAAGCAGGCCTCCATTTTTCATATTCAAGAACCGGGGCTGTATTCTTGGCCCCGTTTCTGACCAATCGGCAACGGAATTATGATGAAGAGGAACCATCTGGAACTTCAAGCCCTGATTACTACAGCCTGAACGATAAAATCTTGTTTGAGGGAAGACGTCAGGATACGAGGGAGTGTACAGTGGAATTGAGATTATGGAATCAACCCAAAGAATATAATTTAATTGACAAACACTTTTTTTTTTAAAATTAATTGTGATCTCTCTGCTGCTGGAATACCTTTGATTTTATGTTTTGCTGCTGAATTGGCAATGTCAGATCATCATCATTCTCTGTGTCGTCCTTTCAGCCTCCCCGCCCCCCGGATAAAGTTCTCTGAATACTGCAATAAAGTTGTTGGTTTCACAATTTTTACTGTTGAATCAGGTGGTTGGGGTCAGTATAATTTTTTGCACTGTGACATGTCGCATTTTGATTGTTAAAAAACCATTAATACATGCATTCCAAACTGAAGAATGTTTTGGCAGTCAGGTGAATTGCGTCACCAAAGTCTGTACTGTTGGCTCATTTTCTACCAAATTCCCACTCGTTTTCAGCTTGTTTGTCAGCTTAAATTGGCTAATACACAAGCTAGTGTGCCCCCTCGCTTTCAGAATTGGTTGTCTTAGTATTGGAAGATTTGTTTATGCTCTGTTTTTTTCTTTCATTGTTTCTATTCTACAAGGTATGCATGAATGAAATTTGAGTTGTCTTTGATATGAGTTATATTGAGTGCATATTTACATTTGCACAGGTTTTACCATTACTAGCTATAATGGTGATGTCACTGCTCTCATAGTTTTTGTGCAATAGTTTACTTGTATCTTTACTCAATTCTTTCCTTAGGCAAGTATGT
Source organism: Gymnothorax javanicus (assembly GCA_029692085.1). Lineage (NCBI taxonomy): Eukaryota > Metazoa > Chordata > Actinopteri > Anguilliformes > Muraenidae > Gymnothorax > Gymnothorax javanicus. The sequence goes on along the minus strand of CM056209.1, from coordinate 9,164,748 downwards.
ATGGTTTTCCTATCTATATCCATTCATACTGTGACTGTATCTCCACTGAAGCACAACATAAAAAGGTGGACTTTCTCTGGTCTGCTTCTTGCCCATGCATCATTTGGGGATGGACATTTTGGCAATCCCTTAAACTCCCAGAATTGACTTCAGTTTAAACTCATCTCTCTATTAGCTGTGCCACATTGATTTATCCCCACAGTATCTTGAAAGAGTTGTTTTTCTAGTGTTTTTAAAATGCTACAATCATGTTTGTTTGGTTATATAGCCGGGCTTTTGTTGGACCGGCAGATACGATTCTTGGCAGATTGTTTAATTGCTGGTGTGCTTGGCTGTCGGGTTTCAGAGTACTCACAGGAAAGCGGATGCTTTTGATCTTCAGCAAATGCTGTTTCCTGGAAGATTGCATTTTCTGTGAGTGTTTCAATCCAGGTGTTTAAATTTTTATTTTTCAGTTCTGCTTTGCCCTAAAGGTAAAGGTAGGTTTTTTTTAAAAGATAATTTTAAAAACTTAGGGGAAGTTTTTTTTTTTTTAATTTTTTTTTTTAAATTTGCAGTTCACTTCCGACAGAGGTTGTCTTTCACTTTGAAGCATGCGCACACACACACACACACACACACACACACACCCCCACTGCTAATGCTTTAGCTAGCTTGTTATAAGAGTAACTTGGTGACTGAAGTATTTGGGAAGATTTACAAATGTTTAATACTCCGTAGCTGCGCTTTTCGTGCCCCATAATTGCGCTCAAATTGCGACTTATTTCGACATGTCACTGTGCAATAAAGATATGCAAGTATGCCCCTGCTCCTAACTCATCTTAGCAGATCTTTACCAACAGAAAAGGAGCGCATGTAGTCTTGTAATCGGAGGGATGTACTACGAAGCAAGTTCAACAATAGGCAGGCTTTCTTTGCGTGAGCTTGCTTTACGAACTATAAACTCAGAATCAGAGATACTGGACGTTACCAAGGCTATTTGAAAGAGAGCCACTTTCATGACATTGAAAACACCAGCTTTAGGCTGAACATACCGTGCTACCCTCTAATCTTGCTTCTGAGTACACCCCTCTTGTCACTGCAGTTCTGGTACAACAGGGGGCACTATGATCAATAAATGCAGGTTTTGACTGCTGGTTTACTCTGGCTTTTACCCCCCTTTATCCCTATGTTACCCTCTGAGTGTGGCTGCTCCAAGGCATGGACCAAGTCACACTTGAGTTTACGGACCTGAATTTAAATTTATGGAATGAATTTTATGTTTGTTTTAATTTTTTTTTTCTTTGGTTAATGTGACTGAACAACTGACCATGTGACCTCCTTCTCCTTCCGCCTGTTCGGAAATGTCCAAATTTGCCTTTGTTCATCTTGAGGTGTATATCAGAGATCTGGGTTTCTGGCCATGTCCAGAAGGGTTGGTATTGCTGAATGCAAACCTCTCTTGCAGAGGTGCCATTTTATTTTTCCTGAAGGGGCTGTGGGCTGTTTTTAGGTGTGGATGTTAATCCTCCGGCAAATAAATACAAGCAACAGTTTGGCCAAACTGGTGGTGATCAGTAAACATTTTAGCCAGATCAACCTGTATTTTCACTGTTTAAAATGCTTGCTATAAGGCTGAGGAAGAATGCTGTCCATATTATACGCATCATGCTCCCTTAACGTCTGTCCCATTTCTCTTCGAGATCATTAGATGAGGTTTATCTCTTCAGATTTGAGATTGTGTGATTGGAAGGCCCTTAACCAAACATTCTCATGCTGATTTAGCTGTCAATGCTTGTCACAGAAAGCAATATGGGTATTTTTCACACTACGGGACAGAACAACACAGCCCAAATATGTATAGGGAAATTATCAATGACTTGCAAGCAGTGCTTTTTTTTTTTCAGCAACTGGCATGAATAACCAATGCAATGCAATTACCAGTGGAGCATAATGAGCTTTCAACACAGACTGGTACCAAAAATATTATTTGACCACAAAATGGAATTTACAACTCCGTCACTGAACCCCCAGCTTGGAAATATCTTTGCACTGAATGAATGGAGAATCATCATTTCTCTCAGGCTGCTGGCTTCCTCTGCACGTGAGAAAATGTGGAAAATGGCATCTGTACCGATAACAGGTGCTTAATATTGCGGGAATTTTGCTCAAAACGTGACTGAGTTGTAAAATGCTAATGTGATGTTTTGCTGTTATGGGGGCCAATTTTGCCCTGAGAACATTCCAGAACTGGTCAGAGCTTTTATTGTTTTCCCTAATATTGGAAAGGCAGTGCTCTAGTACAATATAAACAAAATTCAATGGTGTTTAATATGTGTATCCAATGGACAAAAGTCTGGTTAATTTGTCCCTTGGTGAGAAAAACACTCATATATTTCTTGAACACTGATGCGGAATTTTGAAAAACACTCCAAAAAGACTTTGGTTATTTACTCTAACAGCTTTTCTCACCATTTTCATAAAGAAAAGGGAAAAGCAGCACTGCTGGCTTACTCATTCATGATTAATAGGTTGGATACCTTCATTTCCAAGCCAAGGCTGGAGATGGAGCCGAGAGGTGCAGATTTGAATAATTAATGTCATCAAGGGAATTATGTTGTATGAACGACAGAGGCCTCTGCTCAGTGTCCGAAAATATCCTGTCTGACTGGATGATAATTGAGGAAAAAGGATAAGTTGGAGACTGAACAATAACTGCATGTATGAACTTGTATTAATGCAAGGGAAATACTCATTTACTCAGCTGAATTACGTTGAAGTGTGTTTGAATGTAACTGTGTGCAAGGTCCAAAATGAACTTGAAGGCAGATGTTTTTGCATGTTTAAAATCCCTGGTTATTGGATTATTACCTTGCCTCCTGTAAAGCAGCTTCTGAATGCTTCCAACAGACTTCTTTGTTTTTGTGACATTTTACAGTGTTTCCTTGACATGTACACATTTTTAGCCTAGTGAGATGGTGTCATGGTGCAGTATTGCCTGTCCATCCATCAACTTCTCTTTAATCTACTTCCTCTCTAGTTCTATGAGGCAGATGTGAATCCGACTCCGTACAAACGTTTCTTTCAAGGCACTGACCAAGTATCATTATTTTTGGCAATCCAGTATTTCCAGTATTTTTTGGGAATCCAGTATGGTCGCCCTGGTTGCTGATTGACACATTTTTGATGACCTCTCCAGCTCCACTGGTCATATTTGGATCAGACATGACGCGTCTCATGGCCCTAACCAAGTCTTGTTGTTTTTTGGCTCAATTCATAATCCAATATGGCTGCCCTGGTCTCTGATTGGCTGATGCATTTTGGACGACTTCTCCTATTCCAGTGGTCAGATTTGGATTAGACTTGGTGCTCATTTGTGGCCCTGAACAAGTGTTGTTTTTTTTTTTTTTTGCTCAATTCGGAGTACACTATGGCCGCCCCGGCTTCTGATCAGCTGGTGCATTTTCAACTTCTCAAGTTCTTCAAGGCAGATTTGAATCACACTGTACAAATTTTCATCTTATGGCCCCAACCAAGTGGTGTTTTTTTTTTTTTTTTTTTTTATGGCTCAATTCAAAATCTAGTGATTGGTTGAGGCATGTTCAGCTTCTTCTGCAGTTCAAAGGTCAGATTTTGATCAGACTTGGTGCAAATGTCTGTCTCATGGCCCTGACTTATTGGATCCTGCATCAACCTAAAATTAACACTATGGCTACCCCAGACTTTGATTGTCTGGTGCACTTTCTGTTTCTTGCCACGTTGTACGTTTGGATCAAACTTGCTAGCAATGTTCGCCTGTAGGCCTTGACCAAAATTTGTCATACTTGTTCGATTTGGAATCCACCATGGGTGTCAGGGTGTCTGATTGGCCGACGCATTTTCAACTTCCACTGAAGTTGCAGTGATATTTTTTGGATCAGACTTGCTAAAAGTGTTCAATGTGTAGGTCCAGGTGAAGTACAAATGTTGATATTTTTTGACTCTGGATTAAAAATAATAGTGTGGAACTCTGTTGACGGACTCGTTAACCCACATTTTCTTACATTACAGTGACTTCACACCAAGTTAATGGCGCATTTAGTGCTACAACTGAACTGATTGTTTATGGTTTAACATCACTTCGGTACTGGTTGTTGATGGTAACCTGAGTTTGTCGGCATGTCGCACCGTGGACTGATGTTTATTTTAAAGTTCTGCGTAACTGATACAAACTGTCGAGATGTCAAATCAGGAGAGCGATGCAGGCCCACGGGCTTCTTATCTGTGTTTTAAGTCATTCTATTTGGATCCTGTAGAACAGTGGTTCTCTGCATCAATCCTGGGTACCCCTGTGTTTACTGGTTTTGTTCCAACCTCACTTTAAGTCCCAGGATTTTATCTCCTCTGATCTGTTTAAGTATGATATTACCTGAAATTACTGGTGGCATTGAAAAATTGCAATCTATTCCAGGGTCTCTTACCACCTCTGCCAAGGAGGTTATGTTTTTGGTTCACTTTGTCTGTTCATCAGCAGGATTACAGAAAAATTAGTCCCAATTTTTATGAAACTTGGTTGAAGGGTGTAGCATGGGCCAAGGAAGAAACCCTGAAATTTTGGAGTGGATCCGAATCACAGGGCAGACGCAGAAATTAGTTTTCACTTTTAACATTATAAATATGGGCCATTTGGCCTAGGAGGAGGTCTCTGCTCTCTGAGTGCCCTTCTATGCTTTCACACCTCGCATGTATGTTTCAGTCAAAATTGGCTTAAGAGGGAAAATAACTGCCCTAAACACCGAAAAGCCCCCAATTAAGACAAATTAACAGCTTTCTAAAAATCCTACGATTGCATTTTTGGTTGGAACAAAAGCAAGCGCCCACAGGCAAGCTCCAGAAGCGATGCTGAGAACCACTGCTGTAGAAAAATACAGTCTTGTCCACACATGGGTAATCTGATCTTTACTGAATTGTTTGACACTTGTCCAGCAGATGTCACAAAGGGCCAGTTGGTGTTGAACTACTTTTTCCTCAAAAAATTAAATGATAATGTAAAAACTGCATTGTGTGTTTACTCAGGATTTATTTTCTCATCAAAATTTTGTTTGGAGAGGTCAAATTAAGTGTGACAAATATGAAAAATGGAACAAATCAGGAAGGGGACAAATACTTTTTCACAGCACTGTATACTTAGCTGTTCCATCAGATTTTGTAGTTTGTTAGCTTATATGCATCCTTCTTGCATAATGCTAAGGCCATTCTGAACATTCCCAAAAAAAAAAAAAATCAACCCATTTATATCAGTATTTCAGTGATTTATTTTAATGTTAATGGATTTGATCATCTGCCATTTTCCTACCATTTTTAAGTTCTATAAAAATGAAGGGAATCACAGAGTCAGATAGAGAAATGAGCAGTATCACATTTTATTTATTTTTTCGGTTCGATGAATTGCATTACCATCTCATTACCTGCAAGGACAGCACACCTCTCAAGACACTGGGGCATTCTGGGCACCCATTGGCCCCTCAGTCGCAGAAAACATCAAAGAAGAAAAAAAGGTACTCATTAACAAGCAGCTGATATCACCTGAGTACAGCGAGATCTGTTTCAGGGGTCTGTTTGTGCATGTGACCACATAACTGCCCTTGGGTAAAAGCAAACCCTAACCGTAATCCATCTTTGGAATACTTTTGCTCCTCTGAGGTTCAGTTCCAAACTTTTTGGAAATTCACCAAAATGTTTCTTGAATTCATTCAATGGTGCACAGTGCGTAAATGTTAAAGCTACAACAGAGCTGGGTTAAACTATTTTATTATGTTCCCTATGCCTGGAATCAGCAACAAAGAGCTGAAATTGAATGAACTGGTCCCTTTTGGATATTTTAGAACACTGGTCAATTAGTTTATCGAGAACTATTCCTGTTTTAAGTAGTTGTTCTTTTCCTTTTATGCTGACAATTCCCATTTATGATTTTACTTCTTTTGACACACTCTATTTTAACTGTTTGTAATGCAGAGCCTCGCTGAAAAGGAGACTGTAGTGTCAGTTAGACCCCCAGCTGCAATAAAATAAAAAAAATTAAGTAGGCCATTTAAAAAAAAAGTTGGTTAGTATCCCCGCCCACCCCAGAAAAACCCTCCTGCCTCCAAATCGCGACTGAGATCCACTCCGATGAGGCCTTATTTAAAAAAAAATAATGGTTAGCATCCCCACCTGCCCCAGAAAAACCCTACCACTTCAAATTTTTTTAATTAAAAAATAAAATAGTTAAAATTGCGCCAAAAAGAAAGCGAGAAAAATGCTCAGAGTCCCTGCCCATGCAGCAGGTGTTCTGTTAGGCTTTCAATCACTGCACCACTTATAGCTTAGGCAGTTTTGATTCTTAATGTTAATACATGTGCTTGCGATTTGGATTTGTTGCGCAATTTGAATCTCAAACTTGTATTAAAATAAGATTAGAAATAAAAAAATAACGTAATGGCTGCCCCTGAAAATTTAAATGTGAAGAACGCTAACCAACCTACCCTTATAAGGGCTTACATGCTCTACGTAATCATACCTACAAAAGAAATGTAAAGACAGTAGGCCAGTTCGTACCAAGAATGTTTTTTTAATAGAAAAACAAGATTTAAAGGACAAAATTCTCTTCAAAATTGCGCTCATTTGATAGCCATTAAACCCGGCAGTCATTTTAAGTCGCGCCACCTCCTTCCTTACACATGGAGGATGAGAGATGCCAGGTAGATCCCAAGCAATAAGAGAACAGAACTGCATATTTCTCAAAAGGTCAGGCACGCCCCACCATGATGGCAAACAACGATTGGCTCGTCACAGGATAACGTGCCAGTTTCAAACAATCAGCAAGTCAGTGATGACAGCAGCACCAATCAGCAGGGACACTCCGCTGCTCACCTGCAACCAAATGCAGTCTGCCTGAACCTCCTCCCCCACTCTTGTTGCCAGGGAAAATTCATTCCCATTTGCCCTCACTCATAGCACATTGCACATTTCTCTGATATAATGACACTACGGACCATAATAAGGCACAACTATGACTGCTAAAGAATTTGGAAGAGGCACAAAATAATCTCAACATAAGACCGTAAACAAAAATCAAAGCTATTTTGAGCAGATGACTAAGGCAGGGCAGTTACCAAAGTGTTTGTGTGGTTTGAATTAATCAGTGCAGTTCATATCTTGCTCAATGACCAATTTCCTGTTAAGTGCAATATACTCAAACCTGAGGAATGTTACAGTGGCATGGACATGTTTCAATATTCATAGTAGACCACCCACTCATTAAATCACCCGTCTTCATCATCTAGCCAGGCCAGTACCTCTGCCTGGAACCGAGCATTAAGAGACCAGAATCACCACAGGCCCTGATTAATTAAACATCACTCTCTCCCCAAGAATGAGGCAACTAGGCAAGGAAGAATCCATCCGAACATCAGTGCTTGTTCGAGCGAATAAAATATCTGCTCAGATGTGCAGTGTCTCCTCCTCCATGATTCTTCTGTGAAAAATATGCCCCCTGATTGAAGCAATTTGTCCCCAATGAAGTTATTTTGTAAAAAAGAAAAAAAATGGGGGGACTCAAATCAGGTATTTCTTTCTCTTCTAATGCTTTGGTAAACACACAAAAAAAGATCAAAATGACAAAATGATACTTTACAAGTTGTTAAAAAAAAAAAAAAAAAAATAGAGACCCAAATCCTGCATTTCTTTTTCTCCAAGGCTTAGGGAAACAAACAAAAAAGACAAATCAAAATGATGGGGTGCAAAAAAATTTGATGACAACTGGCCGCTCTTTAAAGCTGCTCCTAAATCACAATTTCCTGATTAGAGCTCTGCAGCACTGACTCTGGGCCGTGGGGAGGTTCTTACAAATGACTGAAGGGCAGTGAGCACTGAGCATGCTCAGTAAGAGCTGTCGGCCAGAAAGGACTGGAACATTTGGAGGGCGGGTCCTGGAGCCCACTGTGGAACCATGTGACCTGCTCCCTAAAAGAATAATGGGAAACATGGCATGTTGACAACAGTCAAAAATAAATAAAAAAAAAAAATCAAAAAAAAAAAAAAAAATCATCATAGTGACAGTTTAAAAAATTGAGAGCCTAATTTTTTTCCCCCCACGCAACACAGCCATTTCACTTGTAAAAGTCACTGAAGTCCACTTCATTGGCCCTCATGCTCTTGAAGTTGTGCATTTCATCATCTGAAACCCATTTTACTTGGGGATGACTGACAGAGGCAGTCACTTTGTATGTCATTGATGATTTAAATCAAAACCGAAGAAGTTGGAGACTCCCAGATGAGCAGCTGATCTTACGCAACAGACTTCAGGTCAGTGAATAGTTACAGATCCTCACAGGACAAGCTTTCATGTCAGAACTACAAATGCTGCATCCTCAATAACTGTTCTCAAACATAACAACTTTAAATAGAAAATGTAATTTGAATATAAAATTGAATGCAAATGTGCAGTAGAAGTAACTCACTTTCACTGTTAAGAAGGTTATGTTCCCATAAGTCTGGTAGAATCCGGCGACTTGGTTGTCGTACAGCCAGTGCGCATAGCTTGTGGTTTCCTGCCATTCAAAATAATTATTTGTTACAGTCGAACTGCACATCAAAGGCATTTAAACCACTAGAAACAGATAGAAATGTTTTCTGATTATTTGCAAAGAAGCACACCAACAATAAACCATTAATTAATCATATCAAGTCAGCAATTCCCAGCTTTTCAAAACACAAATGGACAACCTGGATATTCCCCCCCACTAAAAGAGCATGCTAAAACAGCATAGAATAATCCTTTCTTTCACAAGCACGGACCTTCTGGTTGAGCTGGTCCACAAACCACTGGCTTCCAATGAAGTTACAGGCCATGTCAGTGTCTCCGCTGTACACCAGAGCTCTTAGGCCGAGGCTCAACAGCTTCAGATACACATCCTTCATTGTACTGTACTTAACGTGGTAATGATGTCCGACCTCGTCACTGCAAAACAACGGTGCACAATCAATGAAGGTAGGAGGCAGGTAACATGCAGAACAAAAATGTTTATTACATTAGCTCTGGCGTATCGCTCAGCCAAAGAGTCAACACGCAAGGACTGGAAGGTGAGCAGACCTACCTGCTGCAAGACCAATACCTACCCAGTAAAGTGATTTTCTGAGAGCCATTACTGAGCCACTCCACTGGAGCGATAGAGAAGCAAGAGAATCATATGATTTACTAAGAGCACAACAAGAATCAGGCAGTGGAAAATACAGCTCCGCGGGGGTTGTAAAATCTGACAGTCATTTCAGAGGAAAAGGAAAGATACGCATGATGATGTTGGCTATAATGCCCATTCAGATTTGGCCAGACGATGAATAGAGAAGCACCACCCCTCCACTAACTGAGAAGTTTTCATGTCTACGATACATGCATTGACTAATTAATTCATATTGCCTTGGTATGAAAATGTTCAGTCAAAATTAGTGTTTAAAGCTAATTGAGAACTGTAAACCTAACACTAAACACTGTTAGAGTGTACAACTGTCATTTAATAAAGTGAAACCATGTAAGAAAAAGTAAAAACAAGATTCTTATTCTTTTTTGCCAAAAAATCAGTTCAAATTAGGGGGAGCCTTGTATGGTAACACAAAATATCAAACAAAAAAGACGATTTGCTATTGAAGAGCCACAGCTTGCCCTTCAGAGACTTGTCTGAAAGCTATACCCTTCTAGCGGATCCTGACTCGATTGGTCTCCTAAAACTGTTCACTCAGGAAAGAGTGGCAGGAGGAGAGGCAGGTACGGTGGGGTATAGGGCCAAGGGGCCGGAGGTTTGAGATGGCGCAGCCTGACTCACCTGCAGATGTCCCAGGGCGGCAGGGTGTCAGGGATGTGCAAGGCCTTACGCACGTCACCGCGGTTCAGCCAGTTTATCTGCGCCGTGCTGTTGAGGCAGGGGGGCACCCCTCGCAGGCCGGAGGCCAGATCCCCGTCACCCTCCTCGCCACCAGAGAACAGCTGCTGCAGCAGGAGAAACAGGAGTGACATGTGGTTGCCATGACAGCAGCGGAATTCCCACTCTCTCAGTTGACATTTCATCACGGACACAGGCATCTCACTAAGCTTGTAGGGATCGCTAATACCTGCCTCCCTAATTTGAAAAAAAATGCAAATGCTCATCCCAATCTCCTTAACTAGAGATTGTTTTTAAAGGCAAAAAAACAAATGCCTCCCCTCCACCCCAACGCAGCTGCCCTCAATGTTCACAAACATTTAAGAAGAAACTAGAAAAGTTAATAACCTCAAAACAGCAAAAGGCACATCTGCACGACCTGATGCAAATTTTCATGGAAATATATCAAAAAACGGTTTTTGAGTTATGGTCCAGAAATGGTGGGAATGCCAACGTGAACGCAGACGTGCACACACACGGGAAACCGGGGAAAAAAAACAAAAAAACAAAATGCCCTCCCGCCCTTCGGGTGGGGGGGCAGACACATAATAATAACTAACAGCTAAAGGAAATATATGCTTTTATAACTATATTTTATCCTGCTCTGTGCATGAACATAAAATCTGGCTGGTTTGCCTCTCAGGTAAGCACCCAGCCACACCCTCTCAGAGCAACACAGTGAACTTTTTTGGGCATCTGGAAATTCAGAGCACAGCATCAATGGGCGCACAGGCGCCGACTGAAAAGACCGTTCATCATAATACTTGACCATTTCAATCTAAAACATGGCAGCTGAATACAAAAATAACAGATTTGTTCATCATGCTCAATGAGAGAATGCTGAAGGCGGAGCAGATTTTCATATTAAGAATCGAATTCAACCGACGAATTCAATGTTAACCCTTAGAGCACTGAAATTAATTTTTAAACTAGAGGCACTCCGAGAGTGCAAACCTCCACCAAGGCAGCACAGTCTAAATCTTGGTGACTGGGAGCAAAGTTCAGTTATTGCGTGTCATAGAATTTCAAGATGGCTGCTGTGGCAGCCATATTGTCTGACTGATCGCAAAGAAAATCAATAGGGTCCATCCCTGATGCAATAGCGACCCACCCACAAAATTTCAGACATATCCATTCTCCCATGAGGGAGCTCTTTTAAACGAGCCGCCACATGATAGGTTTTCAACAGCTTTGGTTTTGATATCTTACATCATTGAACAAAAATAGCTGCATTTAGCACCCTAAGGGTTATAGTTTGACAGAGAAGCAGGTGCGACCAGTCATTTAATGACTGAAACCTATCAACGCATTTCCCTCTGGAGAGGGAAACGTGCATTTGGCACAGGCAAAGCCCATGAATGATGGCTCATTACAGCTCTCGTCACACCGGCCATAAGAGGCCACATCAGTCAGAAATTCACCTTTACAACTAACTGGTTAAAGTCCCATCTAAAGTTAAAAACTCCCCAACTATGGATGTAGTTCAGTAGAAAGAAAACAGGGGCGCATTTCCAAAAAGTGTATTTGCTAAGTAAGTTAGCAACTTAGTTTGTCCATTCACAGTCAATGGGTCCAACTATGCAAGTTAGCATCTGTGATTTCGGGAAACGCGCCCCAGCCCGATAGAAAGTTCGGTGGACAGAAAATAGTTCCTGCATCAAACGGTGCACAACATGGCCTGTGGATTATCTTGCGTAATCACCCATGATTTCTGGAAAGAAACCTTGCTTTTAAATTTTTCAAATAAATTTTTTGGCACTTTGAGTACCACAAAAGAAAGGCAATATAGTTATATTGTATTTAAGAGAAGGCAGACATCTCTGTGGTCAATATCTCCAAAATTCAGCAACTCGCACCAAAACAATCCAGATGGATAAATGGCACTACATGCAAGATGCAAAATATGCATTTTTGATTTTGGGGTGAACTGTAACTTTGAATATTTTGTCTTCATATGGTCTGTAATGAAATGCAAGTCAAAGCGAATTTAGAATCACCGTTTTCTGTTTTCATGTGCATTTTCCATACTGGCCCAACTTTTTCTGAGTTTGGGCTGTAGGCGACTCCAGTCATCATAGTTCAATTTATCATGACTACTTAGTGACCCCTCTTGCTCTTTACGGCAGCCATTTTGAAAAATCTGAAAAACTAACTTTCCATAGCTCCTTCTCCGCTCTGCAGATTGGCTTGAAATCTGAACATACAGAATATACACTCACCATCTAAGGGTACCATACTGTCTCATTACCTCAAAAGAAATAAACAACTGAAACTGCTTGGCATCTTAAAAGCTACTTGCAGCTTTATTCTTTTGCTGTTTTTCAGTCGCAGTCAAAGAATGAACCATGTTTTATTTCCCGGCAATGCGGGGCAGCTCACCTTGTTTTTGCGCCACTGCTTCCTGTAGTTCCTGAAGAGGTTGAGCATGGTCTTGTGGTATGACCTTGCTGAATTGGCCCCCCCAGCACAGTCCAGATACAAGGCATACTCATTTAGACCTGAATTGTAGATAATACTAAATGCCTCCGAAAGCTGCAAGGAAGTGGAGAAGGAGACACACAAAGTGAAACAACTTGATGCATTTGACATTCAAAAAAACCACTTTAACTGCTTTCATGTATTAGAAATTTACAGCAACTCAATTTTCGAGTGCTTGTGAATGCACAGAAGAGATTCCCAGTCACGACCAAGCTAATGCAACAACATTATAACAATGCAATCACATTGACAAAATATCCCAGGAACATTAGCAAGAATATTTTGCAATCAAAGCACAAAAATTACATTCCAATCTACCACCACTTATCTGCAATATCAGCATGACAAGCCAGTCTTGTGATGCCATATAACAACGAGCGACACCTGACTGACTGCCACAAATGGCTGTTGTCATCACTTACCGATTCCACACAGTCAGGCTGGGTGCTGTTGTAGAAATGGCAGGCTACGTTATTACAGCAGTGCTTATTGAGATCTGTCCAAAGTCTACAAGACAGACAAACATATGGCAATATTGAAAAATATAGACTCAGATACTCCCGATTCTGCACCCTGCCCTGTCCTAACAACCAATACTGAGCTGCTTAAAGTAAAACAAGCATGGTAGTTCCGCATTACTACAGCTGTATACCGAACAAGTAAAAACAATATCCAACGCAAATACTTTGCTATATTTAAATATCAATGATAATTTAAAGTGCCTTACTGTTCCCCAAAGAGGCCATGGTAGTATCCAAAGTAGACAAGAGATTGATCATTGAGGTCAAAACTGCTGAGGCCATTTCCAACTCCAAAGCCCTGTCAGAACGTATAAGTCACACCAAGCTCATCAGACAACATCTCACCTACGGTATGAACACTGTCACTCACAGTTTGTATTGCTGGGAATGGGTTTGTGTGACTGTTATTTTTTTTTTTTCCTTGGGGGGGGGACAGAGGGGAGCAGTGAGTCCTCTTTTCTTACTGCATGCATTTACCTTTAAGTTAATCTTCGCGGCCCCAGTCGCGACTGTCAGGGTGAGTGTAGGAACATAAATCCCGCCATAACTCTCCCCGAAGATGTAAAACTCATTCTTGGTAAAGTTGGGAAACTTCTGAAAGAAACTTTGTAGGGCTATATAGTTGTCCGCCGCCACCTGAAGCACAAACATGTTTCATAAGGACATTGCAGAAAAATATAGATAAGAAAAAAACATGCCCTTTAAGATTCAACTTTATCAGTCAATTTCCCAAAAAAAAAAAAAAAAAAAAAAGCTTAGTCCTGAACTAAATTAAGTTTAGTTAGGAGAATCTCCATTCAGCATACAAGTTAGTACTGAACTAGGCTTAATTTGCCTCAGTTAAAGTGACCATGAGGCATCACAATATCAGCTGCAAGGTGCCTTCATATGACCCACACTCCAAGAAGAATGCTGAGGGAAATATCAAAGGACTTTTGAAGTGTTCAGGGTCGAAATTAATTCTAAAAATGAGCCTATGAAATTATGCTTGCTTTTCTAATATATGAAGCCACAAGAAACACCGTATTCATGAGCTTCATTCTATTCTCACCTTGTCATCATCAGTTTCATATTTCTTATCATCTGAATAAGAATATCCCACACCAGCTGGTGACTCCAAGTACAGCACATTAGCTACTTTGTTCCAGCTGAACTCATTCTGATACAGGGTAATGCCATTATCTTCCACCTGCAGGAAGACAAAAACATTTGTGAGAAAAAAAAAATCCTTTTAAACATAATGTAATAATGCAAGCAGTAGAGCTTTCACTTGATCTGTGATGCCTCCATTCACTAAATTCTTTATACTGTTGAAAAACGATTTCAGAAGTTGTATTATATACTGTAAAAAAAAAAAAACAACAACAAAACAAACAATCGCGCATTACAAATGCATAATTGGTACATGCAATACATTCAGCTTGAGCCAACTCATAACCCATCTGCATTCAACTGTGTGCTTAAGAGTGTACAGCCATGCAGTCGCTTTCAAGGTGCAATGCGATTTTGTGTCAGGTAGGCCCATAATAACTTGCCATTCCATGTTGCAGAAAACTAGCATGTAGACATACTCACATGAAAAGGGCCATTCTCAGACAGGAACCCATCCAAGGAACTGCATCCTGGGCCACCATTCAGCCACAAAACAACTGGGTCTTTTTCTGGGTTCCTCTGCGATGTCACAAACCTACCAAATTATTGCATAATCAACAATTAAATTAACCAGGTGACCTGTTCAGTCATTAAATTGGCCGAATAACCTCATTCATTTGTTACCTCCTTATGTAGGCTGAATGTTAAGCTATAGTGCCATAAGAACAATTTAAAATACGGAATCTTTATGGCATTGAAAAATGTGGAATAGAAAAGTAAACAAACCCTAAAAACATCAATAGCACCCAATGAATAAAAATGTACAGCCTGTTACAAATTAAGGAATTAGCACTGCAAGTAGGAAAAAAACGCATACACCGGACCAAATTTGAAAACTACCGGCGTAGACCAGTTCAGGAAACTTAATTCTATACCATGAATATTTGAAATAATGGTTCCATCAGCTCATACACTGCGCATGATGCAGATACACAAATATTCGTTTTCGCTTTTGCCTTCAGCATTCGCACTGCCACGGCATTAGTCAGAAACTGTACTTCATAACAATCAAATATAGAGAAAACCTACTGCTTACCCTACTGAAAATCTATAAATAATTAACCGAAATACTGCGGACTGTAAAGCTAAAAACGCACTAGAGCAACCGGTTTTCCAAGTTCACAATGGATGACATTTTTCAAGAGGAAGTAGCTATAGCTAGCCAAGCTAGAAGCATTGAAAAAAGAAATATATATACATTTCCAAGCTTACCAGTAATGGAGATATTTCCCGGTACTGGCTTTAAGGTAGCCGGACCACTGTCTGTAGTTTGGCTTGAAGGACAAGCCAGGCAAGCTGGTCACCTCATCCGGATCGTATACAGCCCAAGTGAAACTACACAGAACAAGAGAAAAAACAGCCGCTGTAAGCAAACGCATTCTTCTTTCAATCTACAAACAAAGGCAAGAACCTTTTCCACTGCAGATAAAAAATACGTCAAAACTATTCTCAGTAACCAGCTATATCATCGCGGTTTCCACAGTGCATTTAGCTAGCAGGTAACGAATCGAATGCAGACTGTCATATGACCATATCATCCGCGTTTGACTCATCACGTGATCAACGCGTCTGACAATCATACACTCAGTGCAACGGATGTGGCCGTCAGACAGTTAGTGAGGAAGATCTTTGCTGTACTAGGGGATACTATCCCTTCGCTGTACGAGTTTTGAGCCCATACCCCTAGCTATGGCCATAACAGATGAAATAAGACGCTTTCAAGAAATATTCACTTGTAATTTTTGTCCTCTAAATTTCTCCAAGGCACTCCATTGAATTTCTCGAATTTCTGAGTGTCGCGAAGAACAAGATTAGAAAAAAAGTCTTCAAGAGCAATAACAGCATTGTTGCAAACTAGAACTACATTAATGGAATAGTACCAGTCGTGACAACGTAATCATAATGAACAATACTCGCTTTTCAAAATCTGCTATCAATGACTGTCGTACTCTTCTAACTTTGATTTACATCAGCTTCAGACATCCATCTGGAATGCTCATTTTCAATTTTGATTTTGTATATGAATAAGTAATTTGCATAAAACTTCAACTGTTGCCCAACCATGCATTTAAAGTCGAACATTGATATCTACTTCTCTGCTAAAATAACCCACGCTTAATTATCTTCATTAGTTCATTGCCATCATGTGACCCTTAAATGTACCGTGCTTATATCGTTTTGGATGTCATTTCGTGATTTTAAAATACGTAAATAAGTTGTTTTACTGTTTCATGGTGCTCTGGCCATTACACGCATCAGGGTCATAAGTCTGGTCGAGCGAGTAAAACAAATCATTCATGGTAAATCTTAGAAATAAACGCATCAGGATGGACTGAACCATTTTTGGTACATGAAGGGGAAACATAACTTTTACCCTTAGCCTATCCAGTGGTCTCGCTCAAGGCACAGCAAGGGAGTAAGGGGATGGGTTGGTAAATTTTGAAGCATATTTAAATTTTCTCTGCCCGGCAAAGTACAATGTATTATTTAAAACCTCCGTCTCTGCACAGGTATGGGCGTATTTTTACTTCGTGCTCGTACGGCCCATGATTTTCCAGGTGTCCTTGCTGGGCGCTGATACCCGCGTGCGCTAAAACTAGTTTTTTTTTTTTTTATTGTTGTTTTTCTTTTTTTTCCCCCGAGTGATGCTTGCGGTGTCGCGAGCCTCAGCTCGAGCACAAGAAGATGGCGCTGTGAGCGCGCGCGAGAGGCATTAGTCGCCATTTTATGTTGAAAAATCAGACTTGACTCGCGGTGGAAGCGACGGTTGATTAGTCTAGAGAAGATCCACAGGAAAAAAAAATCGTTGCAACGGAAAAAAATGTCTTTCAGCGTATAAATTGGGACCAGCAAGGTAACGGCGACAGTGACGGATAATGTGAATATTTTGTGTGAGTGGATGTACCCCATTTGTCAAGTGAAGATTATATTCAGGAGGCGCTGCGGACATTATAGCCAGCACATCGTTAGCCTTGTAGCTAAGCTAATTTGGCTGTCTCCAGAGCAAATACATTTCCGTGTGACACGAGCTTAGCTGGTTCAGTCTTGTTTTCATTTTCGTCGCTGGATGTCTTCAGTCTGACTCACCGGTACCGTAACGTTTACATCTTAAACGGTAACGTGAGCTTCTGGAAAGAGCGACTTCGTGGCATGGGGTAACATTGCCTGCTTTGGAGGGGCTAACGCGTTAGCTGCGGTTTGTTGAGTATCATTCGTCGGATGGTGGAAATTGGCTAGCTCGCTAGCTAGCTTGCCACTGTCAGGCTAACCGGCTAAGGGACAGGAACAAAGGCTCAGGTGGGCCTTGGAAGGGGGAAAAAATCTTCAAATAAACCTTGTTTGCTTTGTATTGATCAGATAGCTGGGTATCTGATGCGGATAAATGAGTAGATAAGGCCGACTGGGCCATCGCTGGTGCTCGGGCAGCTGTGTAGGTTAACCAAAGGTAGCTATAACGATATGCTGGGTAGGGCTAATCGTCTGAAAACATTCTGCTGAAAAACTACAACCATCTATACTTTCCTATATAATTTCTTTAATTCTTAATATATTGTGATTAAATTTTCACCAGTTATTCTTGAGATAGTTGAGGTGATGGAAAAAAGAAAATTAGTAAGCGAATTTTCAGAATGTTTTCAGCAGATTAGCCCTGCCCCTGGTTTGCCAGCTAGTTAGTCGCAACCAGGAGGACTAGTGACTGGCGCTGGCCTGGTTAGCCCTGTCATTTTGTCCCTGGAAAGTATTCAGTTATGTTAACTAACTACCTAAGCCATGACACGTTTGTGTTAATTCGGCTATAGCCAGCTAGTTTGGTAGGCTAACTAATAAGGGAAAATCTTTCCTGATTTTTATTAAAGTTGAACCTCAAGTTGGTTTGCAAGCCAGCTAACTTGGTAACTAGTGGACCTAACGTTACTTTAGCTGATAAGTAACCCCCGGTCGGTCGAGGTGTGACTTAGGGCCAGCTGGATTGTTAATGTTAGCTAATCAGTTAGCCAGGTAAAGTTAACATTACATCTGTGTTTATTTTTTGTTAACGTTAGCTGGGTAGCTAGCTAGCTGTCCAGGCGAAACTGCTCCAGAAACCATAATTAGCTTGCTAACCAGTTAACTTCATTTTCGCAATAAAACCCGACGCTGCTACCTTTAGCTAAAGGTAGCTGCTTCGGGTTTTATTGCGAAAATGAAGTTAACTGGTTAGCAAGCTAATGATTAGGTAGGTACTTAATAGTAGGTACTTGGCTAGCTAATTTATCTCAATAATTTGGCTACACTTCCCCATAAGGTGAATGTTAACTGCGACAGTTAGTTAGCTAGCTCCTTGGCTAACTGCATTAGTTGTCGTTGGCTAGCTTTGCTAGACGCCTTGCTTTCATGCTTTCTTGCCTGGCATTTTTTGAGCGACTTTGTGTGTTTGGTAATATGCAGGATCACGATTTGATTCCTTTTTAGTGGCAAAAGGAGCGAAATGGCCATACTTGGCCGGCCTGCTAAAGTTAGCGCTAAATCTCGCCTCCTGGGGTAGATAGGTTGCGAGTAAAGCCAATCTTGTTAACTTGGTCTAGGCTAATCGTACTTAAAGTTTATTTCTAACATCTATCTAGTTCTATATGTGAAGAAATGGCAGTCGGAGAATTCGCCAACGAATAACTGGGTCAAGGTACTGGGTAATGTACCTCGGTACGTGAAGGGGTTGTTGGGTAACGTTTTAGCTCGATGCTCGGCGTGGAGCAGCGTGATTGTTTCTTTCCTATGAACGTTAAGATGGCTAGGCTAACGTTAGTAAAATTAATTAACTGATATGCGGGCCATTGAGCGAACGCATTGTCAGATTGCTGATTTAATTAGCGAAATGTGTGTTTTCTTGTTGATAACCAGGTAAAGTTGGTTTGATATCGTGTGCAAATTCCATAACACTAGGTTAATAACAGCAATTTGGATTGCGGTAGTTGGACTGAAGCCACTTTCACACTGGACGCGAGACGAATTTTTCGCTCGACAGATTACATACAAAGTCGTTGCAAAGACGAAATCTTTGCATTGACTTTGAATGTAATCCGTCGTGCGAAAAATTCGTCCCGCGTCCAGTGTGAAAGCGGCCTGAGTACGCGTATTCGGCGGTAGTACATGGCGTTTCCGTCATCTTTACTGAGTCACTGAGGGGCACGGTGCAGGCCTTCAGGCCTACTCATGACGGGAATTTGCTTACTTCAAGGAGTAGCGGTATTTTTCTTCGCTGGGTTGTGCTTCACGTTATATTAGGGATTGTTCAGCTGTCAGGATCTGATGTTACGTTCTGAAATAACTGCAGTTGCCGGAAGGCTTGCTCCATTTTTAACTAACCGGTCGCACTTTAATTTATTCTTTGTAACGTCAATCCGTCATTCCTGTTTGATCGGGTGTGTTTGCAAGGTGGCCAACACTGGCTGGCAATATTTACTTCTCAGGTTGTAATGCGAGACGAAGGTATTCATCTATGAATCTATGAAAAGCCATACGAGAAGTTGTTATAGCGTTTGTGCGTATGGCTTTATAGCTCCAAAATGTCCTGTCAGAGTGAAGTATGCCGTTAAACTGTAAGGAATGAGAGATTTGGCTTGTGAACTGTAAAATATTTCTCGTAACAGCATTGCAGATACGGAGACTATCCTTTTAAATGCTTCACAAGAGCGGCTGTCTTAACTGTGATTTTGACATTATTCATGTGAGCAATACCCATGGATGGGACCCTTACTGGGCTAAAGACTGTATAGACTCTGTGTGTTTATATACTGGCCTGTTTTGTTGTGGGGAGTTTGAAGGATTTTAATTTGAATTTTTTTCCCTTTCCTACAGATGCCAAACTTAATGCTGGATTGAGGGATCTTTACTTAACAACAAGAAGCACTGGAAGACAAAGCAGATAAAATACTGGAATTTTGCATCTTGGGGGAGGACCAAAGCTGAATTAACCTATCTCTGCGGTGACTAAAGGGGAATAATGGTGATTTTGCGCCGGGCTCGGCCGCCTGCTTCCGCCCCAACCAGCAATGAATCTTGACTCGCTCTCGCTGGCTTTGTCTCAAATCAGCTACCTTGTTGACAATTTAACTAAGAAAAATTACAGAGCCAGCCAGCAAGAAATACAACATGTGAGTATATTGATCTGTCGAAAGTGCTGTAAACATCTTTCATAGACATTATGTTCATCGTGTGAAACGTTGGAACAATTTGTGACTCCACTGCACCTGAAACCCTGATTCTCCTTCAGCGAATCACATGATTTCCAAAACTTGCTTTGTCTAAAAACTTGTCTTAATACATTTGGTGAAGTGTTTGAAAGTCATTAGTCACTTGATGTGAGATTGACCTTGTTCTTTATTGATAGCTGAATTCCTTGCTTTTTCAGATAAACTTAGATTTGCAGGGGACTACAAACTATAAATTCTAGTATAACGATCATTCCTTTGAGAATGTTTACCTGTGTTGCCAATTTGTTCTCTTGTTATCAGGCACAGCCTCTTTTAGACTAGCGCTTCTTCACTTCAGTGATAACAAGCCCACTTAAAAGAGCAACTTGATTGGCTGATTAGTGGTACTGTTCGTGCACCTGGGCAGGTGAAGCAGGATAGCAGTTGCCTGAATAGTTGCTCGGGTTGGAACTAGGACCCATCTACGGCTGGAACATTGTAAAAATGTTTCTCTGTTGTTACCTGGCACTTATTCCAACCACTCAGAAGTTGTTCTTTGTGGTGTTGGTCCCTGAATATGATTTTTGTGGCCTTTCTATTGTGTGGGGCAGCAGGTGGCATGAAGATTGAAACTAGTGCATGATTTGCAGTCGTCATTTAGTAGTTGTTGGCAACATAATTTGCTCAGACTTTATAATCAGTTTTATTTAATCTTCTGGCCTTGCCATATTGGTTAGTTGGATTGATGGGAAAACTGCATTGGCTTCCTTAATGCTTAATAAAGAGAGACCCTGGCCATGAAATTAATCCATTTTTGTTTATGTTTCAAGAGCCAGAATAGTACAAAAATGAAACACCAGCCATTTCAGCTTCTTACCAACCACTTTTACCCCAAGCAGTGCGAGACAGCATTGTTGGTTTCCTGCCAAAATGACAGCTGAAGTTGGAAATCTTGCCACCCACAGTCAAGGTTACACTGGCATTTGGCTTGCAGCATATATTCTTGCTCTGCTAAAAGAGACACGAGGCAATACACTAGCAAGTCATTTTTCGGGGGCTCCTGATTTATTATATCAGTATAGAAATGGTATGCAGTTGAGAAGGTTACTGAGTATTAAGTTGCAGCTGTGTTGCTGTATACATACAGTTTTCATGTGCTATAAAGCACATTGTTCTGGAGAAAGCTCTTTTCTTGACAGTCTTTGGGTGCTGCATGGTGTGCCGTTATCTGGCAGCTGTATTTTTGTCTGTCAGTGACTGAAGCCCTGGTTTGTGCCCCCAGATTGTGAATCGACACGGCCCTGAGGCAGACAGGCATTTGTTACGCTGTCTCTTCTCGCATGTGGATTTTAGTGGCGATGGTAAAAGCAGCGGCAAGGACTTCCATCAGGTAATTCCTTTTCCTCCAGCTTCCAGCCCCTCATGACTCATTCATTATTCGAACTGTAGCGTGGCGAAGAAGCTGAGCCGGTCTTCCGAAGGGTTTTACGTTTAATTCCTTGACTAAATGCAACCTTGAGGCCTGTGTAAACGGGATAAGCTCTTTGGACACGTCTGTAAAGTTGCCGCTGGTTCACGCTACACCTTAGGTTTACCACCAATTTGCATGTAATAGGTGATGTCGGGAGAAGCCGTCGAGACGGGACGGTGTCTTCTACATTAATGCAATAAATTCTAGTAATGTGACCGTGAATTTCAGTGTAAAAGTTATTCAGTCTAAACAAAAGAATCGTGATCAGGGCTTGCAAAATTCTAAAATGAACGGTAGCCCGTCGGGCAAGCGCAAGTGAATTCCTGGTTGCCCGAAAAGTTTTCTCCTCGCCCGAGACCTCGCCGAATTTGGCCTTAATGCCTCATTTCCACTACGTGGTACCGACTCTACTCTACTCCACCCGCCTTGGAGCTGGGTACTTTTCTGGGGGATGGT
This sequence comes from Gymnothorax javanicus, assembly GCA_029692085.1. NCBI lineage: Eukaryota > Metazoa > Chordata > Actinopteri > Anguilliformes > Muraenidae > Gymnothorax > Gymnothorax javanicus. The sequence goes on along the minus strand of CM056209.1, from coordinate 9,142,586 downwards.
TTTCCATTAGAGGATAGTCCTGCCTCCGTGTAGCTGGTCATCATAGCGGCGCAGCACAAAACTATTTAAAATATTTTTGTGCCCGTTTTTGGATGCGGTTGATTCTTTACCTCTCAGACAAAAGTGCCATGCCATCGCAGTCATTTTTTGAAGTGGTGTTTTCACACATTACGTTAATGGTAATCATCATGCATTTGTGTGCGCTATAAGCTTCACCAACCACATTACCAACATATCAATTACCGTTTGAAAAGGTTTTACAACTTTTGCTGTTCATTACGAACGGAGAAAAAAATCATCGGCGCCGAAAAGTGTATAATTAGCGAGGAGAAAATCATTTATGTAGGCAGAATTTTCAGAAAGGAAATTTACACTACGAAGTATATTCATCAACACCAACAAACGTTCATTATTACCATGCATTCTTTCACACCACGGAACGTTAGTTGATTTCAATAGAAATTCAATAATATATAGGCCTACAGGTGATACACGAAATAAAACGTAGCGTTAAATGACTTCTCCCTACTCCCTTTTATGCAACTTAAACAATGGAAAAAAAGCGGGTAGAGCCGGTACCACGTAGTAGAAATGGGGCATAAGTTACTGTTACATTTTGTCCATTTAATGGACGTCGGTATGTTCTACATGATAATCTGATCATTGATGTGCGAGCACACTCATCAGAATATCAGTAAAACATCAGGCCTACAGACTGTACTGACGTCCTGTTGCAAACGTGTGATGGCCAAATCAACTGTTGACATTTTACAACGGCACACGATCGAAATATTCAACAATTGTCGGAGGGTTGTTTAATTAAATCTTGTAAGTGGTTGAAAGTGGTCGTGTTCTTCTTGAAAAACCATTTACAACCTTATGGCTTTCCATTTTGTTTCTGTTTTGGAATGGTGTTTAAAATTTTTAATTCGGTCATAGGAGACACTGACATGCGTTACGGTCTTTTGACTCTAGATTAAGGAGGAAAAACAAATATGGATGCTTCATAATCCCTTTTGACGGACAATAAGCGGCACGTATACAACTCTGAAAACAAAATCAGATATATTTCAGCGCCCGGATTGTAGCGATTTGGGTGATATATTTACGAAAGCTATATTTAACTCTTAATGGATGAATGAATGAGCACCAGGCGCGCAATCGGGGTTTAAACCAGCGCCCGTAAGTCCTCGGACTCATGTCGTGAGGTGAAATGACAATGAAGCATTTTATTTTACGGGTTGTCTTGTTTTGCTAGATATTTTGACATGGTGCACGTTCTCAAGCGAACATGAACAACTTCCGTATAATATTTATTTTATAATCAGTCATCGAAGCGTTTATCGAAGTGTTTTACAATTCCACATTAATTCGGTCTCTGGCTCCAGTGTCTCATTTTGAAAATTGTATGTTGCTCTGACAGTGGCCGATTAGCTTCCTCAAGTGCAACATAACAACATATTCTTGCTTGTGATATAGTGTTGCTGGTTTTAATGGAAAACGCGCCCTCGTATAGCCCTAAGATTGCTGGGTAGAGAGTTTAAATGCTGGCATTCATAGTCCCACACCCACTCGAAGTCCGCAGACACTGCCCGCTCACCCCCTCTGTCCATGTGGCCGCCACTACAAAACTGAAATAAAAAAAAAAAAAATTGTGGAAAGTTGTGTTAATTATCCCTCTCTTCCCCTCGTGTAATTACAAGCCTGTCGTTTCGGTTCTGAGGCGATTGAAACGAAAAGCAAAGTGGGAAAGATGCGGGTCTAGAACTCAGCTTTAGATGAATAACTTTAATATTAAATAAATATATTCACTTTGCTGTGGGCCTTTTTAGACGACAACAACACCACCACACAAAAGCAACAACAAATGTCGATGAAACTTTCGCTTCTCTCACTCAAACATTATATTATAACTATGTTCCGAGAAAGTGATTTTGTGAGTGACCGTTCAATGGAAGGGCCATCCGACATGATTCCTAGCGCCAGCTGCATATATGCCTTTATTCCCATTTGATGGTTGGGAGTCAAGTCATTGCTTATGCCTGCACCAACCAAACTAGACCGCGGCAGATCACAATCCCGCTATTTGGCTATGGCACTTGGCAACCAGTAATTGGAAAGTTGTGACAGTCACGCCTAAAATATTGTGAAATAGGCCATAGGTTTTCAGCGACAAATCGGATTTTGTTTCAAAATGAATTTAGTAGCCACATTGGTACAGTGAATAAAACGTTAAGATTGGAAATAAATTACTATGTGGCGTGAAATTTTCAGCCAGCCTGTCGGGCAAGCACCTCTTAATTTCTGCTTGTCCAATAAAATTTTTTGCTTGTCCCGGGTGCTCAGAACAGCGATTTCGCGAGCCCTGGTGATGATTTGGGTTCCACCTGAACTAAATGGAGGGAGAGTTATAACGCATGAGCTCATAGCTTAGTGGAAGAGGACGCAGGTACGAGTCCTCTGGCTAGAGTTCTGTGGGATTCCTGTCCATGGCATCCTATGGAAACTCGGTATTCACCTGTAAAAGGTGTAGTGGCTTGATGTGGGTCGCTCAGAACATGGAGAGCTTCTTGGAATGCCTCCATTTATTTGGTGAAATCGATTGAAAATACAGGGAACATCAGTTTTCCTCAAGAAATTGCCTAATTCTGCAGACATGCCAGTTTCCACAGGATTAGTGAAACCTGAGGCTATTTTTGTTGGGCCTTTAATAGAAGGGAAAATATTCTGCTCTCTGTGCGCCCAGGTGAGTGTGCTGCACTAATTCGGATGGCATTAAAGTGACAAGTACTGTGGTCATAATTGCATCACCCCATCTTCCAATGTAAAATGAATCCTGTCCGAATAGGGCTTTCAAGTGAAAAATTCTATCTCATAAGCAGCTGCATCTAAGGGTGCATATAATTGACAAATGCAGTGAAAGTAGGAGACATATTAAAGTTTTCTCATCCAAAGGTTTTTAATCAAGCTGATAATTTAATGCAAGAAAACTAAGATGTCAACAGGAAGCCCTGAATGTTCATGACATGGTTTTTTATCTTGATCAGCTTTTCACGCTTTATTCAGTCTTGCAATATTAGTGCTTTAATGTCATCATGCAGTTTCCTGCTAGTGTGAAAGTAGTGGTCATCTTTTTCTGTCTTGCGGTGTGTTTAGTACCAATGGCTCCCTTAACCACATTCGTGCTGCGTTTTCTCTCCTCTCCCCTTTTTTTTGTCCATTTGCCCAAGACACAGTTTCTGATCCAGGAGTGCGCGTCGCTCATCACTAAGCCAAACTTTATCTCGACGCTCTGCTACGCCATCGACAATCCATTACACTATCAGAAGGTAGGCCCTGGTTGTTCTCAGGTTACCTGCTTTTCTTTTGTTCTGCTAGTTGGATTTGCTGAAGTGTGTTGGGTCTTATTTTTAGCATTTGAGTCCCTGTAGTGTCTTCATTAATTGTGAGTCTACTCGTAGCAGGTACAGGTGGCCTTAGAGTAAATTAGGTGTTGGCTGCGGCTATTTTCAGAAATCTGTGCAGCTGCTAAGAACAAGTGTGTGATTTTTGCTGACTAACATCTTGCTCTCATCGGTGGTTTTTGATTTGAAATTTTCATTCGTTTTGTAGAGTTTGAAGCCATCACCCCATTTGTTTACTCAGTTGAGTAAAGTACTGAAATTGAGCAAGGTCCAGGAGGTAAGAGAAGGCTCTTCCATTTCAATTTCTCAACTCAGTAGCCTTGTAGGTGAAGAAAAATTTTTTTTAATGCTTGTAGCGTTGCTTGTAAGGTTTTGCTGAATTCCTGGTGTTTCTTGCAGGTGATTTTTGGCCTTGCTCTGCTGAACTCCTCCAGCATAGACCTGAGAGGGTTTGGTAAGCAATCTAAGAAATCGTTTTCATCTTAAATGTTTGTGATCTTGTCTGCTTGATGAGATTGAGTTCTTGATCGGTTTATTTCATTAAGCCTGGTGGAGCAAGGTTTCATTTTCTCGGCCCTGTTTTGCAATCCACTTTGTCTTTTGTCTTTTTTTTTTTTTTTTTTTTTTTTTCTGCCCAAAGTTGTTTAAGTTCCTCTTGAACTGGCGAAATTGAAAGTCGTTCCGCTCTGTTCTTCCAGCTGCCCAGTTTGTGAAGCAGAAGCTTCCGGATCTCCTGCGTTCTTACGTGGATTCGGACCTCGGAGGGAGCCAGGAAGGTGGCTTCCAAGATATTGCCATAGAGGTTCTGCACCTGCTCCTCTCCCACCTCCTCTTTGGGCAGAAGGGAGCTTGTGGGGTTGGACAGGAACAGATCGACGCTTTTCTCAAAACCCTTTGCAGAGGTGAGCGGCGGCCGGCATTGTAGACGAGTGGGTGTGCATTTTAACCCTTAGAGTGCTGAGGTTATCCTAATGCCTGGGAAGCATTTTTCTATTCTGCTATTTAATTTCAGTATATTTACAATATCATCTTGCCTCTTCTAGGTTATTATTACCTTTTATTATTTTTACTGATGTTTTTATCTAGGAGGTACGTCTTACTTTTGGTTAGGTGATTTTATCTGATAGGGCCACGTAGGCCTACCAGCCTGCATTTAAGATGTGTTCTGTTTGATGTCTTGAGGAAGAACATTGCAAGTGAGAAGACAGTGTGTGGAAGTGTTTTCCTTTCTGTAATCCAGCCCAAAAAAAAGAAAAATTAGGTTTTCAACAGCACAAGATAATTCAACTTATAATATGGTGACTTGTTTAAAAGAGCTCCCATCAGCAGCTTTGATTTTGATCTCTTGCGTCATTGAGCTGCATTTAGCGCTGTAAAGTTGAGCTCTGTATTCTGGGCTCAGCACTTTGTTAGAAGTAATTGGCTGCAGGAAGATTCCATGTATCTATTGGTCGCAAGGTCCCCCCTGAGGTTGTAATGCCACATACTGGTCCTAGAGGTCTTTGGTCTTGGAAGTTAGCTAGCTCACCTCATTCCAGATGCTTCCTCATGCTGCCAAAGGACTGCAGTAAGATTGATTAGCCTTGTTTTAATTGGCTAATGCATTTGACTATTTTTTTTTAAGCCATTTCGTTCAGTCTGCTCTGTACTGACTATAGAATTTGTGCAGATATTATTTTGTTCCTTTGTTCTTATGGTGTGACAGTATTAATTACCTTAGAGGTTAATTTCTCCTCCCGCTATCTGTGGAGGCAGATGGTTGATGTGACCTTGCTCAGAAAGCCGAGCTGTTCCCTCCATAGCTGTGCAGAACATTGTTGATTTGCCCATCTGAGCGAGATGTGTTTGAAAGGGATGTAAAATGGACAGCTTGCAGTTTTTCTGATTTGCCCTGCTAATTCCAGGACTCGGGAGCACGGTTTTGTCACAGACTTAACTGAAGATGTGACAGAAAAAGACTGAAAGGGAACTAATTGAAATTTGCCAATTAAGCTTTTTTTTTTCTTTTTTTACTGGAATGTCGTTTGAAATAAAATGGAAGAAATGAATTATGTGCTTGTATTCACATTGTATTTGATAGTTCTGCAAACAACTGTTTTTTTTTTTTTTTTTTTGTGTACTATAAAGGTTTTATTCTCTGTTCTGCAAGCACAGTGCAAAACCAAAGAACTGACCAGATGGCTGCATTACTATGGCATTAGTCTTCATTTTTGATCCATCTGGGCTGAGTTTGATTTTAATCTTAACATCAGAAAAGGATTCATACCAGGAAGTCAACTGAAGTGCGTGTGCTCTTAACCCTGAGAGCGCTAAATGCAGCTATTGTTGCTCAATGATGTAAGATATCAAAGTCAAAGCTGTTGAAAACCTATCATGTGGCGACTTGTTTAAAAGAGCTCCCTTGTGGGAGCTCTTTTAAACAAGTCAGCCCATGATGGGTTTTCAACAGCACAAGATAAATTTTTAAAAAATTAATTATTTCAGCGCTCTAAGGGTTAATTGACTGCTCTGTTCGGTTATCTTAAGTGATGATGCCTTCTGAGCCCTACTAAGCCCTGGCTGTGTGTTTCTCACCTGTTTTTTTTTTTTCCTAAAGCATTTTGGGGTCTGAAGTTGTCTGAATGTTCTTGTTCATTTGTGTGGCGGTCCCCCTGTGCGCATTTCAGATTTCCCGCAAGAGCGCTGTCCCGTGGTGCTCGCACCACTACTGTACCCTGAAAAACGGGACATTCTGATGGACAGGATCCTGCCAGACTCTGGGGGGTTAGCCAAGACCATGATGGAGAGCTCGCTCGCTGAGTTCATGCAAGAAGTGGGCTATGGCTTTTGTGCAAGGTGAGGGAAACGGGCGGGGCTCGACTCTGCTAAAGGGATGGGTGACGACTCTGATAACGATGTGGAGATGGTTTTATGTGCGCGCTGCTAACACACAAGCACTTCCTAATGTTCTGCAGGGACTTCTGCATTTGTGCATTTTCCAAGCTCAGCCATAAACTAGAATCAGACTCTGATTTCAGCTGGTTGTGTTCACCAGTAGACCTGTCACATGACAGGACTTACTTTATTGCGACATGCAGTTTCTTTACTCCTGGATTAGCGAAGTTTAGGAAGGAGCGTTGTGATGAGACTGGAGCGTCACTGTAATCTATCAATCAATCAATTTGCCATGATCATGACCACGGGCGGTAATATAAATATGATCTTGGCATGGATGACCGGGCCCTAATTCACAAACTGCTTATCCACGAGTTAATGATGGTGTCACTGATTTCCTCTGGAGGTGCGATACTAACGTGTTTGCTGGTGATCTCTTGCTCTCTCGCTCTCTCGCTCTCTCTCTCTCTCTCTCTCTCGTAGTCTTGATGAGTGCCGTAACATAATCCTGCAGTATGGAGTGCGGGAGGTCACTGCCAGTCAGGTGGCGCGTGTGCTGGGGATGATGGCCCGCACTCACTCCGGCCTGTCTGATGGGATCCCCCTGCAGGTGAGCGTCGTCCGTCTCTCCTTTCGGTCTTCCCGCTGGATTGTGTCCTGGATGCACTCCAGCTTTCAGTCAGACAAGCAGTCATTTTAAAAGCATGTCAGGTTACTCTTTGTGAAATGGTCCTTAAATCCTACTCTGTAGGGAAAGGTGTTGGTCGAATGGTGTGGGGAATTGTTTTTCATGCTCAGTTTTATTGCTTTTTACACTTTTAAACCTACTTTATTTGCTCACTGTATTTTATATGTTTACTGTTATTCCTGATGCTATACTTGACTTTCTGGCTTTAGCTGTTGGCATTAAGCCTGTGCCTCACAGGCAGATTGTCAGATTTTTGTACAGTATGACTATAAAATGGTTTACGTAAAGTATCCAGATTTTGATTTGCAGTTTGTCCTCTGCCCGTGTAATTACTTAATTCTTCTTTGATGTGCATTGCTTCTGGTCTCCAGTCTATTTCGGCTCCCGGCAGTGGGATTTGGAGCGATGGGAAGGATAAGAGCGAAGGCTCGCAGGCCCACACCTGGAATGTGGAAGTGCTGATCGATGTGGTCAAGGAAGTAGTAAGTCATCTCACTCAAATACCTTTTCTGTCCCCCTTCTACTTTGCTTCTTTTGCTTCGAGACTGCAAAGTGTGGCCCATTTGTGCAATTCCTCCTGAATTAAACCGCAGGATTAGGGCTAATGTTTGTGGGGGTTGGCTTATTTTCCGTAGAACCCCAATCTCAACTTTAAGGAGGTGACGTACGAGCTTGACCACCCGGGGTTCACTATCCGCGACAGCAAGGGGCTGCAGATCGTGGTGTATGGGATCCAGAGGGGCCTTGGTATGGAAGTGTTTCCTGTGGACCTCATCTACAGGCCCTGGAAGCACGCTGAGGGACAGGTACCGTGTGCAAAACAAAAAAGTTCTCATCCTGGCAAAGCCTTTTTGGTGTATGTGCAGGAAGTGGTATGCAGAGTGATGGTTTTGTAAATGTTGTCATGCACTTGTCACTGTAGACTTAGATTTATAAGCTTTTTATGACTGCTAGGATGATGTCATTAGTGTTAAATTGTTCACTTCTATTCTGATGAAACCCTTTCTCTGGGGGATCATCTTCTCTCCATTCCACACTCACTCTCTCCCTTTTCTCCATCCCGTCTCTAGTTGTCATTCATCCAGCATTCCCTGATGAGCCCGGAGGTGTTCTGCTTCGCGGATTACCCCTGCCACACAGTCGCCATCGACATCCTCAAGGCTCCACCAGAAGACGACAACCGGGAAATCGCTACCTGGTGCGTTCGGGGCCTGGAGGCCTCTGCCTGTCAAGCCTATTGTCTCCTCTCTGTACCCTGCTGTATGGCATCGTTTGGCCGCAGGGGCTGCTAAATTAGACGTGTGTATAACTGTGCGTGTGATTATTTTAACCCTTTAAGCCGAATACATTTTCAAGGAATTAAAAATGTAATTATCCTGAGCTGTTGAAAACCTATCATGTGTCAACTTGTTTAAAAGCGCTCCCCTGCTGGAGCTCTTTTAAACAAGTTAACACATGATAGGTTTTCAACAGCACCTGGTCTTTACATCTTGCACCATTGGGCAACTCTAGTTGCCTATGGCGCTCAAAGGGTTAACATGGCGTAACAATGCAGAGCCCTGGCCATTCAACCAGACTACTCGGCATTAGAAAAGCTTACGTCAGGCACAGTTTGCGTTGAAATTTGATGGCATCTTGTGCTGCATCAACCCTAGTCTAAAGCCCCTGGAGTTTCTGCCCCTAAAACACACCATGCTGTCTGGAAACTCGTGTATTGAGTCTTGGGTCTGGTCTGGGGACACTTCTATTTTGTCTTTTTTTAATGTGCTTTATTATTTTTGGGGCTGAGCCTGAATGTTCTTTAATTTTATGAGAATTTCAGCTTCACATATTTATATCCCCGAAATATGAGTTTTGGGGGTAGAATGGTTTCGCGCGTCCGTGGCTGCTACCGCGTCCGCAGATTTTAGCCGTTAGCGCGATAACTCACAAAATACTTTACATTGGCTTCTCATTTTTAGCATATGGGTAGATATGGTAGAGAGGATGAACTGATTAGATTTTGGGCAAGTATGCACTCCTAGGTTTGCCACCAGGTGGTGCTATATATTGAAGAAAATCAGTTTTTTAACCATATCTCTGGAACAATTACTTACGCAGACCTCAAATTTGCCTCGTATTTTAGGTCTAGCAAAGGGGAATCTAATAAAGGGGGCTTCGATTGGGGAATTTCGGGGATATACCCCTTGCTGTCGGCCGCCGACGGCGTAGGCCTAGTTTTACAGTGCTCTTATTGACTCAGTTTAGAAATTGATTTTCAAAATATCATTTAGTTTAGATTTAGACCTTAGTTTTTTTTGAGGAGTGTTTCCGGTCTGTTATCTCAATTGAAGTTGCGTACATCTGCAATACCTGTTCTCAGCCTTAGGATGCTCTTAGCATATTCTTAATTTTTAGGCATTTTTCTGCTCAAACGTTCTTACAGAAAAGGGTCTTAAAGTGTACCCCATAATTCTGTGCTGCTTCCCCGTAAGTGAGGGAGGGCTCTGAAAATCCGGAACTTTAGTTGAACTAGAGGGATCTGCGAAATCTCGGCAATTGCTATCCCTGCCACGAGGTGGATGAGGATATAGGAATGAATGTAGGCCTTCCACGTGTCCGTCCGTCTGTCTCACTTTTTTCCTCTGGCCAGAACTCCTAAACTGTTTGATATTTCACAACAAAATTTTGTGCATCCATCAATCTTACTTTGTAGATGTGTCTTTAAACACTTCCGTCTGTCCTCCTGCCCATCTGTCTATGCTTCCAGAGCGTTTTGTTTCCAGGCCAGATGTCAGCCATCCTGTGTGTAATTATTATTTTTGCGGGCGGGGTTTATTTTATTAAATATTAGTTTTCTGCCCCATCTTCCCGGTGTCCCGTGCAGGAAGAGCCTGGACCTGGTGGAGAGCCTGCTGCGCCTCTCGGAGGTGGGGCAGTACGAGCAGGTGAAGCAGCTCTTCAGTTTCCCCATCAAGCACTGCCCCGACATGCTGGTGCTGGCCTTGCTGCAGATCAGCACCTCCTGGCACACGCTGCGCCACGAGCTCATCTCCACCCTCATGCCCATCTTCCTGGGCAACCACCCCAACTCCGCCATCATTTTGCACTACGCATGGCACGGACAGGTGAGCCTGGCATCCGTCGTGTGGTGGGGTTCTGGGGGCCCGACTGCTTGTACAGGGCACTACTTGTAATGGGCAGAGTGAGGTTATTCGATCATCAAAAGCTGCACATCGGCCACACATCTCTTCCACACTCCCCGCTTTGTTTTTATTGGAAGTGTTGGGTTGTGAGGAGGTGGCTGAAATGCTGACAGTGAGGGAGGTGGGGTTTTCAGTGGGGGATGGGTGGTGTGTCGGGGATTTATTTTAATTTGGCCTGAGATGGAGTATTTACTAGTGTTGCACTGATACCGATATCAGTATCGGGTATCTGCCCGATACCGCGTTAATATGCTCCTACTGGTACTGGTCCACATTTGCCGATACCACGCACCGATACCACTTAATGTAAGACGCAAGGTAACTGCCTGCTCACGGTGCGATAGGCTACAGTATGTTGTACTATCTGACTTCTATGTCTAGGGGGAGACAGCGAGTTAGAAAAAATATGAGAAAGAGAGCTTTATAATCATCACATCACATGCAGGCATACGCGCACACACAAGAGGTGTATAGTAAAGAAGTACATGTAGGCAACTTCGTTACAGTACTTAAGTAGTTTTTTTTTTTTTTTTGGATTTGTACTTTACTTGAGTTTTTTTTTTTTTTTTTTTTTAACCAGGACTTCTACTGTACTACATTTAAAAGATATAAAGTATACTAAAAAGTATATAAAAGACACTGGCCACTTCACTACACGTTACAAATTAAAATATGTATATAATTCATCATTTAAGGATTATCTGGATGCGGCGTGTTCAAGAAGAACAACGGTGTTCGGCAGGGTATCTTAAGCATTTTGTGCAGATGTTTCTGCCGTCGGACATGGAGCTGCAAATTTATGCACGCAATTACAATATTCTATCACTAGATGGCACACCCGGATCAGTTATTGAATATTTACATGCAAGCCGAGCTCGCACAAGCACACACACACAGAGACTTAGAATTGTGAATCTTCTTATTTTACTCCAAATATATAAGTAACATATGGTTACCTTAAACATTTTAGTTGTGGTTAAGTCCAATCTTTTTCATTTGTCATTTGTGTAATTGAAATATGGCGATCCCACACACTTTAAGTGATGCCTTGTTTGCTTGGAAAGCTTTTATTGACTTTAGTTGGATTGAGAATGCCTATGAATGTGTGTAGAAACTATCTGTGCCAATTAATAGTTCTGACTTTCTATGAAGTTGGGTGTGTTACCTTGCCTATGCAGCGAGTTTACTTTTCATTTGCCAAGCTTCAGTAATGTTTTGCCTCATTTGATGGCAGTGCTAGTTCAAAGGCTTTTTGTCGGGCCTAAATACAGAAAGATTTTTAGCAGTTAGGCCTACTTTTTTTTTTTTTTTTTTTTTTTTTTTTTTTTGGAAATAGCCATGTCGTTTGATATTGGCCTCTTTTAGGCTTGTTATAAAAAGTGAATAAAACCTGTACTCCGAAATTGTCATTGTATTTTCCTGGAAAACATTTCAGAAATATCGGTACTCGGGATCGGCAAGTACACAAAATAAAATACTCGTAGCGGTTTTGAAAAAGTGGTATCGCTGCATCCCTAGTATTTACACCTCTGAGCTTCAGTAAGAACTGTAGTTAAAAAAGTGCTCCTTGCCCATTTCAGGGCGGATGAATTGTTCCGTCATGCACATCTAATCAAGCCCTTGGCAAGTTTCAGTTTTGCGTTCATGTGCTTGAGCTAGAACACATTAGAAAGTAGTATCTGGCTGAAGGAACATGAGGAGAGCTTTGGGATTGACCAAGTGTTGGGACCGTGTCCTCAGGCTTGTGCTCATTGGTGGTTTTTCCTCATCTTCAACTGTGATTTCCCTGCCTTTGTTTGGTATATTTCGAGCTCTACCTGCTCTGGTTGTAGTCTCTGTGGACGGCCATTACAGGCAGATGCATCAAATCACATGCTCTGTATATGTGTATAACAGTTGTGGATATGGCAGATTCTCTGGGTTTGCTGACATGTCTGTGACGGGGTCTCCCTCTCTCTCTCTCGCAGGGACAGTCTCCCTCCATCCGGCAGCTGATCATGCACTCTATGGCTGAGTGGTACATGCGAGGCGAGCAGTACGACCAGGCTAAGCTCTCCCGCATCCTGGATGTGGCTCAGGACTTGAAGGTACAGGGGATCTGGCGCTCGTCTCACTCCCCATTCTGCTCTCTTCTCTCAGGAGTCCGGCTGCCTGAGCCAATCAGAGCTGTGCTGGCTGTGACTCCAGACTGCTCTAACCGTGTTTAGCACCAAGTTGTCTCTTAAGTAGTTTGTACATTCATAGTCTTGGTTTGCATAGTGCCAGATGTTCTCAATCTTACAGCCTTTATACAGGTAGTAATTTCACTGTCGTTTGTTTGAAAAAGCAGTGCACGTTGAGCTGCCCTTTTCTGATGGGGAGGTACAGGGTGATTAGCGAGTCAAATTTTCAAAATTGTTTTCGGTATTCTAACCAGATTTGCTTCTCTTCCAGTCTCTATCAATGCTGCTAAATGGCACTCCATTCGCCTTCGTCATTGACCTTGCTGCACTTGCGTCTCGACGTGAATACCTCAAACTTGACAAATGGCTCACTGACAAGATTAGAGAGCACGGGGTGAGTGAGTCCGGTCTTCAGTATCGCTGCATGAGGGCTGTCAAACGGTTGTTCTGAATTCGGCTTTGTACTCCACATAATCTCCGCAAGCCTGATTGTTGGTGCATGTGTAGCCCTCACTTGTGTTAATACTTGCTTCTGTACTTTACATATTTGGGGAATTAAATGCAATATCTACTGGGTGAAGTGTAAAAACCAAAGATTCTGTAATATGATTGTATGGAGATGATGATTAGGCGTGTGCAATAGTGTTCATTGGTCAGTAATGGTATCGATGAGTCCAAATGTCTCAAATTAGCAAGCTTTTGAAGTACTTGAAAACTAGAACTGTTGAGCTATCACAGTTTTCTAATATTTTGACATTCCTTACAACTAGCCAGGTAGCTAATGTGACAGGTTACCTATACTTTCTTAATTAGAATACGGACTGTAGCCACTGCTTAATTCTAGCTTCACTGCTAACATTTCATTGATATGCTCTGAGAGGTTTGCATTTTATGGCGCTAGTAAGATTTAAAGTAGAATTTCATTGGATTTTCAAAATTATTAGGGGCTATATTCAGTTGAACTGGTTCCTGACAAAGCATGTGTAATGTGAGAAATGGGATTACTGTTTCTATATTTTTTTATAAGTATTTCTGATGGAGAACTCTGATAAACTCTATTGACCTCTGTTCATAGCGCCTGTAAGTTTTTGGTGTGCTGAAATGCCTGTAGCCATGTTCTCGATCCATTGAAGGGCAGACGGCTCTAGTTGAAAGTTATCTTTAAAAACCGTTATGTCGATGCAATGATCTCTCCACCCCCTGCTCTGCACATTTTGATATTGTATTCAGTTTGTCAATTTTATTGAATGCAGTCTTGCCAAATTGTTGATTTGGGCTTGTGAATGAGTTTGGCAGTCAATGCGTCCAGTTGTTTCTATTGATCGCTGACTTGTGGTGAAATCTGTGCCAATAATGAGTGCTAAAGGAATGTTCCCTGATTTTGTTAGAAGCAGATAATATACTCAAGTTCTCATTTTGAGCAAAATTGACAGCCCTACTCTTCATGCATAGGATTTTGCAACTTGCTGGTTATTGCTTTCAGTGTTTATTGGTGTTTTGTGGAATATGTAGGCTGTGATAAAATCCATCTGTATGTGGAGCAGAAATTGATGGAGGCTCATTGGGGTTTGTGCTGATGGAGGAAGCTGTTGCTGTTAAAGATTTTTCCTCTGGCTGAGCCGATGTGTTTGTGTTGCTCAGGAACCCTTCATCCAGGCCTGTGTGACCTTCCTGAAGAGACGCTGTCCCTCCATCATGGGAGGCCTGGCTCCAGAGAAGGACCAACCCAAAAGTGCCCAACTCCCTCCTGAGACGCTCGCTACCATGCTGGCCTGCTTGCAGTCCTGTGCAGGGTACGTCTCTCTGTCTGTGACTGAGAGGGTCTGTCTGTCTGTCCTCCAATCTGAGCAGTGTTCAGTAATTATACATATTGTGGCACCTAGTAGCCTATCAGAGCTGGGGGGCGAATGAAGAACTAATCTGGGTTTTACTGAGGAAAGTCCATGAAGTGAAGTAGCAACTGTAGTTAATCTGCATGCCCTTAAGTGTACAACGAGCACCAGCCCTTTTATTGGTTTTGTCCTTCTGGTTTTGCTCCGTCAACTGACTCATGAACTTGATCTGACGTTTCTTCGCTCAAACTGGGCATTGCTAATATCGTTGAGTCCGCATGGTTCTCATGGTCAGGCTGTTGAAACCTGATTTCAGGTACTGAAGGACTAAACACAAGGCTGTGAAGTCTCTGACAGAAAACTGTGATTTCTGCTAAGATGGAAGTAGCTGATATCATGCAGTGATGTTGCTAGTTACGCGTCCTGCGTCCCTGACGCATTAAAATCTGAAAGGACGCAGTAAACTCACTATCCGTGCGTCCCAGGGACGCACCTCATTTTTCCCATGAAAAACGATACATTGTGAACAACAACTCTTGTTTAAAATCAGAGTAACTAGAAGGGCTGTCATGAATATTCCATATTCGAATACATATCGATTTTCTATCAATAAAACGAACCACCGAACTTCAAAATTATCGAATATTAAAAAGTCACATCAAGATAGTTAACCCACTGTCAGTGTGTGCAGTGTATAGCGGGTGGCTACCAACGCGCTATACTGCAGTGACGGCTCACTGTATTGAAACTGTTACGTCTTTGTGCCGGGCGTGCGCAGCGCATGCCGGTTTGACAGCCAGTCAGGAGCTGGAGTCGCACCACCTCGCTGATATTTTACGCGGTAATGATGGCGGAGAGTTCAATTTCACAAGAAAGCTCTGGTTCAGAAACGGTGGCGCCTGGTGAACTGGCGATAGGGGAAGCTCAAACCATCCCTTAAAAATAATGATTGGTCATGACCTGTTTTCAATCATTCATTTAAATTGCCATTACAGAAACTCCGAAAACTCATTATCAGGTGTAGTCAGTTTTCATTAATAACGCATACCTGTTAACTCTCACGCATTCGACGTGAGTTTTGAGTGGCATATTTACGTTCCCCTGCTTCAATCAACGCGTATGTAAGAGATTCTTTCGCGAAACTGAAGTCCTTGTGCGTGGAGGTTTATCAGTTTCACATGCGTTACGGTGATTATGACTTCTCTCGCTTCTCTTTACTCAGGGCTTGGAAGCAATGCATGTGTTTCATTATCGTTTAAATTGTTTAAATTAAATAAGATCATCTGAAACGTTTTTATGCAATTCCATTTCTTCCAACCCCTGAGTAGAAAAGCGCAAGAAGTCCAGAGTCATAATCACCGTAACGCATGTGAAGCTGATAAACCTCCATGCACAATGACTTCGATTCCGCGCGAGAATCTCTTACATAAGCGTTGATTGAATAATTCCTGACTACAGCAGGGGAACGTAAATATGTCACTCAAAACTGACGCCGAATGCGTGAGAGTTAACAGGTATGCGTTATTAATGAAAACTGACCACACCTGATAATGTTGAGAGTTTTCGGAGTTTCTGTAATGGTAATTTAAACGAATGATTGAAAACAGGTCATGACCAATCATTATTTTTAAGGGATGGGTTTGAGCTTCCCCTATCGCCAGTTCACCAGCCGCCACTGTTTAATTTGTTTTATTTCAGATACATTTTGAACATAAATGAATATATCCGTTAATTATATCTATATCATACCATAGCACCATAAAAGGAGTTTAACACTACAAAATAAGAAATGGAAGAATATAAGAAATGGAAAGAAATTTTTTTCATTGGTGACCCATTGAATTTCCCAGGGACCCACTCAAATCACCGCCTGTGGGTCCCGGGGACTCACTAAATTGAAAACCTATCGACATCACTGATCCTGTTACTTGCGAACTGCTTTTGCATCAGTGTCTGCCATACTGAGGATTGCTTGGCTGGCACTCAGGGATGCGTGGATCAACTCCTCGGTTCTTCTGAGCAACTGAATTCATTTATAGTTAACAGTGCCTTTCAGTCTGCAGTAGTAGTTCAGTAGGATTTAAATTTAGCCTGAGAACTAGCAGTATTTCAGAATTGGCACTGTTCAAGAACTGGGTTCAGGATTTGGGTTTAAGCCTGACATTCGGAAATTATATCTTTTACAAATTGTACGCTCTTATTCAAACTTGTTGATCATTCATTGACTCTAGAATCAATGTTCTTGAAGTTTAAATTTCATCATTTGGCTGCTCATGCTAATCTGACATGAACATCAGGCAGAACTCCCTTCAGGAGTTTTCTACGAGTGTTACTGACAACACCAATCCAGTGTCACCGGCTAAATGTGACGGATGAGGAAACGTTACAAAAATAGACCGTTCTGTGTGGATCTCTACACACAAAAGTGTGACAAGCATGGGTAAATGGGCATCATCATCATAAACATCTACATTTTACAATATCATACCACTAGCCTTCCTGACATCAGCTCTCGCTTGATGCTACCGCTGTGACAAGCTGGCATTTCCTTCTGCTTTTCCTCTGTTGTAAACTTTGCAGTTTTGTCATCTGTCCCTTTTTACTTTCGTACACAAAAACAAGTGAAAATGAGACGAAAAATTAGATGCACAGTAAACTTTTTTTGTATTGCTTTCAAGAGACGGGTATACCAACAGTAGCAATGTCATGGCTGAAGCATTTTTATCATTTCTGACCTAACAGTTGGAAGTGAGAATTGGCTCTGTGGTTAACATGCAGGCTGTATTTTCCAATATATGCGGTTGACCGTTCAGAAAAAATTTTACTATTTCTTAGAAATGTGACAGATGAGCATATTTTTACATTTCAGCTGAGGGAAATGATCAGGGGAACTGAAACGCTGAGGGCAGGTGAGTGAGAGGGCCAGTGTAATCTAAAGAGCAGGCAGCCACTTAAGGCAGATCTGACCATTTCTGGTGTATTTCAGTGTTTCTCGATAAATTTGCTCTTGGTGCACGGAGAGAACGGACAGCCGCACGCTGTTTTTAAGCTGTGTTGATGTTATACATGTTTGTTTGTGTGAGTGTGTGTGCTGTGGCGGGGACTCCAGGTTTATACAGAATTTACAGGGAGGGAAAGACTGCAAAATTAATTTGTCAATTTCTTTAATCATGCTCTTTATCATTTTTATTATCTTTATTTAAGGAATAGAACACGACCTCAGGAGTGCATGGTTACAATATTGCATTGGCAGAAAGAATGAACAAACTTAACATTCATAAAATAAAAATTGCTGTCATTTTAGGTGGTGTCAATTCCTCTTGTAGGCCAAATTAGCAGTGGGTTAGATCACCTTTGAACCAGAAATGTAAAGCTATTCTCGAAATATCTTTGCAGTTTGAAATTTCAGAGTGGTTTCTAATTCCATCTCTGCCCGCAGGAGTGTGTCTCAGGAGCTGTCTGAGACCATCCTGACCATGGTGGCTAACTGCAGTAACGTGATGAACAAGGCTCGCCAGCCGCCGCCCGGCGTCATGCCCAAGGGCCGGGCCCCGAGCACCAGCAGCCTCGACGCCATCTCCCCCGTGCAGGTACCGGTGTCTCCTCTGCAGGTGATGGGCTCGAGTTTGCGTCTCCTCTCTTCTCAAACGCTCCCCAGGGTTGCTCCCAGAGAGCTGGGCGAAATAATCCAGCAAAGGCTCTTGATGTGCTCATTAAGCCTTTAATTGTCTTCCTTGCTGTAGATAGTATTTTTTTTCCTCCACACAGCGTGAGTCATCCATAGTTAGGCAGGGGATTTGGTAGCTGGGGGAATAGCTTGCACATGTGTGCATCCCAGTTTGCCGATGTTTGCCAAAATCGTTTCTTCAGATGGCGGCCCTTAACAAAGGCTCCCTCTGAAGGGGGCAGTGCTGAGTCCTGCTGCATTGGTTGTTTCTGTCTATGTCCAGTCGGGCCACATTCCCTCCAGTTCTGCTGAAAATTTTTGCATTCTTTTATAGTGCATTCAGATATTGCATTTATGCTCCAATTCAGCTCGGTGTTAATGGTAGGTGGTTACAGTTTCAGTTGGATTTTCAGAGGACAATCTCAGGTGCCTCTGAAAGTGTGGTTATTGTCGATTGTGTTTTTGTTTAGGGTGTGTGGTTCTGAAGCGCAATGTTTTTGTGGTTCAGTTTTCAGAGGGATGAAACATGGGTGGTACTAGTTACTTGTGTTGGAGGTATGAAGGTCTGTTGGCTGAGAAATGCTGAATGCATAACCAGGCTACCAGCTGTCCAGCTGTATTCCGGCTCTGCCATGTAGACAGTGTTATGGTCTCTGCCCTGGCATCTGTTAACTGGCGATGCCTTCTGTCACCCTGTCCCTTTATTGGTCTTCAGATGCACCATTAACTGATGGTGCAGACATTGTAGCAGAGTTTGGCAAAACGGCCAGATGTCATCCTGTGTAGAATGTTACTTTTCCTAATGACAAGGTATGAAGGGATTAAATTTTACCAATGAAAATTATTGAAGTGAACTGGAAGTCTACTGGCTTAATGGAAAAATATAGATCATTGATCAACCCTTACTTTTTTTTAACTGCTGACATTCAGTTTACTACTGTAATTATGGTATTTTTTGTAAGCTGCTGGAATGGCTATTTGTTCACCATCAAGGTCTTGAAAGTTACTAAACATTTTGCACCATCAATCATACTTTTAATTTTTGGTGATGGCCTTTATCTTTTTTTTCTTCAAAGATATGGTGGCATTCTGTAAATGGGGCAATATACCTTAAGTTTTGACCTAAAATCAGGCTACAGTTGCAAAATGTACTTTTCAGTGGATGATGGTGCTGTTGATCTTTTAAATCCACTTAAGTACTTGATTAGGCGGTCTCGGGATGAGCTTCGGGTCTGGGGTGTACGACCATATCCTGGAAGGGCTGGTGTGGGCGCAGGCTTTTGTTCCAGCCGTGAAGTTGCACTCCTGACTTTTCTAATCAACTCCTGGGGTCTTGGCCAATGACTTTGGTTTGTAGAATCGGGTGTGTAACGGACTTGAATGAAAGCCTGCACCGGCCCTTCCTGGATAATGCTGAATGCCCTTACTATCGACTATGCTGCCCCGCTCTATGACGCAGTGGTGTAGAGCGTCATTAACTTTGAGGATTAAAGATAAAAATTAAGGGAAATGACTGCTAATGCCACGCTTCAAAATACTGGTGTTGTAATGCTATATTTTCCTTCCACTTCGTCATCGACCCAATCGGTTAACGCAGCGTCATTGCTGCAAATGGATATTACTTGCTTGTGGGAGTGATGTAAGAAAATGCAAACAAATGGCTTTAACAGAGAGTAGACTGGATAAAGACAGTGGGGAACTGCAGTGGGGTTATGTGCTTTGCTATGATCAGCAACTGATATGTTATCTCCCCGGCATATAGTGCAGGGGGACATGACTGTCACACAGTCAATCTGTCTGTTTAAACTTGTTTTGGTGTGGAGCATAATTTGTAAACCATTACATTTTTCCATAAAACTTGCCAGACACGTACCATATGCTGGAGTAGTGCTTTTAGCCATTTTGGAAGTTTTGACATTTATATTCTTGTTTTTCTGGAAGCATGTTTGACTTGGGTTAATTTGAGTGTGTAGCTGGGGCTGGGGAGTGTAAAATCTCCTAATGGCTCTTTGGTAATGTCAGAGGACGCGCAATGGGTCTGTCGAAGCTGATACCTTAATTAAAAATTCTGAAGTACTGGAGTGTACAGTATATCCAACCCATGGATCAGGTGAGGATATCTGTAAGTGCTAGAGTGTAATACGAATAAAGCCGCTTTCGCACTGGACACGAAATGAATTTTTCGCACCTCATATTACACTCAAAGTCAGTGCAAACACGCAAATACACACAAAACGCGTGTTTGCATTGACTTTGAATGTAATCTGTTGTGCAAAAAATTTGTTTCACGTCCGGTGTGAAAGCAGCCTAATGATGCACCTAGATCTGAACCATTGCATTAACCTTTGTGCATTCTGTTGGGTGTTTAGTGCATCGTGTATTTGGTTGTTCATCTGTGTAGGACGTGCAGTGTTGTGTGCTGTAGTTCTTTTGATAAATCTGCTATTGTTCCCATGAGACTCACCCCTCCCGTGCAAACGCTGCTCTGCAGATCGACCCCCTGTCGGCCATGGGTACCCTGACACTGGGCGGCTCGGCCACCTCGCACACGCAGAGCATGACTGGCTTCCCCACGCCCCTGGGCTCCGCCTTCAGTAACCCCCAGTCTCCAGCCAAAGTGTTCCCCGCCCTCTCCAACCCCGCCCCCTCCACCCCATTCGGAGGCCTGGGGAGCCTGTCGTCCCAGCTGCCAGGTACTCCCCTGCCCGACGAGAGCCTTCAGCCTTCGTCTCTTCTGCGTGGAACCTGTCTGTTTGCATGCATCCTGCGTTTGTGAGAATAGACTGCTGTTAAAATTGGCGGTGAGAACGATTTGAGCATGGCTGCGTAGAATTGATCGACTGGACTGTAAAACGACAAGATTAAACTATAAAAACGATAAAATTAAACCATATATATATAAGAATGGTGATCTGTCAGACTGTGGTGGTGTTTGCCTTTTGAAAAGTAGGGTTTTTCAAATGTTTCTATAATTCCATGCAAGTTCAGTTCCATTGCTTTAGGTTGCCCATTGTGACTGTTCATCTGTTTCGATGTTCTCCAAGCAACATTGTAATCAAATGGGTTCATCCAGCTTTAAAGGTTGATTTTGGTCACCTTTTGGGTTTTCATATATAATGGCACTGTTTTTTGTCCTCTTTTGATGCTCTTTTGAATGAAAGGTACATATCCTTCCAGTGATTGGTTGTAGCTGATATCACCCGGCTGAAAAACGTCAGTCCAGTTTCCTTTTATGCATTTCCTAGCTGTCAGGATTATGTAAAATGCTTAAACTGCGATGTGATTAAGATGAGCTGTCTTTAAATTTCTATGCTCAGCCCTGGAGCACAATTATATTTGGAAACCAAATTAGGTCCTTAAGGCATTTTGAATGGGCTGAATGAGGGATAGAACATCTATAAAACACGGCCAGTTGGTCTCCATGGTGAAGGGCTTATGGAGGCTGCGGTTGCACTCCCAACCTGGTCCCATATGCAAGACCAGCGCTTATGTACAGTACCAGATATACTTGATTATGTCATTTAGCACTTGTCTAGAGCGACGTACAACACCCATCTTTCAAGATGACACTCGAGCTGGGAACCATCAAGAGTTGATTTTTAGATAAGCTTGCAACCAATCAGATGAAAGCGTGTACCATGATGTGCCGATCACATAGCCTATATTAATTTCCCCGTTCCCGTCTCTTTAGGTCCGTTAAGTAGCGGAAGCCTGTCCAGCATCGGGTCCGGGTTGGGAATGCCGGCGGTGAGCAGCGACCCCTTCGTGACGAGGAAGATGAGCACGCCGGGACTGAACCCCCCGACCTTCCAGCAGAGTAAGATGAAGGCCTGTAAGTGGTTGTGGTGTTGACTGACTGAGAGTCTTCTCTGCTGTGCTTCCTCTGAAACAATGTCGCTTAAACACTGCACTGTTCCAGTCAGGATAACAGTAAGCTCTCAACCCACAGCCATGCTCTTCCACACTGTCTTCTGCTTGTCTGAATTTAAAAAATTTTACTGGAGATGTGTTGCATTCTGTGTTAGTCTGAGTCTTTCCTGCAAGCTTTGCAATAACACATGAAATGCCTATACTGTGATATAAGGAGAGTTTAAAATTAATAAATAATGGTTAAAAAAAATGCAAGCAGGAAGTAGTGCTGGCAAACTGCAAGCAAAAAAAATATTAAAATTCTTAGGGGCAGCAGGTTTGTTTTAAGAGCAAACTGGTTTGTTTTCTGAAGGGGCTATGAAACCTGAGAATTTGCAGTGGGTTATGGGTTTGGTTTGTCACTCATTTTGCAATGTGGTTAGCCAAGAAATTGAACTGATCAAGTTCAAGTATCAGTGGCTTGGAAATTAAATTTTTTTTATTACCACGCCCTCCTGTGTCCTGGGGGAAAAGCATCCATGTAGTAAGTGATGTTTTCAAAACCTGTGGGAATATCAACCTTTAGAACACTGAATACATTTTCAAGGAATTAAAAATGTGATTATCCTGAGCTGTTCAAAACCTATCATGTGGCAACTTGTTTAAAAGCTCCCCTGCGGGAGCACTTATAAGCAAGTCGCCGCATGATAGGTTTTCAACAGCATCTGATTTTGATATCTTGCATCATTGGGCTACAGTAGTTGCCTATAGTGCTCTAAGGGTTTAATGGAAGTCACTGTTCCTTGAGTGTGAGATGTACTGATGGTGTACTACCTCTTCCCCAGCTGACGTGTCTCAGGTGTGGCCTGAGGCAAACCAGCACTTTAGCAAGGAGATTGACGACGAGGCCAACAGCTACTTTCAGCGCATTTACAACCACCCGCCGCACCCCACCATGTCTGTTGATGAGGTGAGCTAACTAACTGGTAGTCTGGGGGATCTGTGTGGCTATTTTGGAGCCTCCATTTTTTTTTTTTTTTTTTTTTTTTTAAAGAATGTTGTGAACTTTGACCTCATCATTGGTCAGTAGCGTCTTTGTGATGTAAGTCTTTAGAGGGATTGCGGTCTGATTTGCTGGTTTTTGACTGATGTTGGGCGTATAATGTTTGGTGTATGAATGGGTAAGTGCCTTAGGTGGGATTTGTAGTTTATATGTATGCTGATGTATGAATGGGTAAATGCCTCAGGTGGGATTTGTAGTTTATTTACGCTGGTGAATGACTGGGTAAATGCCTCAGGTGGGATTTGTTGTTTATATTTACGCTGATGTGCACCTCTCCCCAGGTGCTGGAGATGCTGCAGCGCTTCAAGGACTCCAATGTGAAGCGGGAGAGGGAGGTGTTTAACTGCATGCTGAGGAACCTGTTCGAGGAGTACCGCTTTTTCCCCCAGTACCCAGACAAGGAGCTGCACATCACTGCCTGCCTGTTCGGCGGCATCATCGAGAAGGGCCTGGTCACCTACATGGCCCTGGGCTTAGCGCTGCGCTACGTTCTGGAGGCCTTAAGGAAGCCTTTCGGCTCCAAAATGTACTACTTTGGCATTGCTGCACTAGACAGATTTAAAAATAGGTATGTTATACTGCTTTTTAATTTGTCCATTGTGACTTTCCCTGTCCCTGGGGATCTACCTTCTTTTACTTACTCATTTCTATTTTTGTGCATATCGTAATAATCAGTGGCTTGATGAGATCTTATGTAGTTAAAGGTGTGATCTGTTGGGGGGTACGAGTGAAACTGTGGCATGGTCGATCATCTCCAGGAATAGGGCTAAGATATGCCCGGCCATTTCATCTAGAATTTTGCAAATTTCAATAAATGAGAACTGAATTTTCCTCAGGCATAATGTTTGGTTTCTCCCCGCAGACTGAAGGACTATCCCCAGTACTGTCAGCACTTGGCTTCCATCCCTCACTTCCTACAGTTCCCACACCATTTACAGGAGGTAAACTGGTTTCTCGGATACAGCAAAGATGTTAGTGGCCAAGATGCTCATACATGTAGCCCTGTGGGGGTTTACATCCTCTGTAACAAGCTTTAAAGGCTTTGTTTTGTTCTCTTGGATTGAGAAGGTGGTGTTGAGCATCTTGTCCTTCTGATATCTTTGCAAGTTCCTTGCATGAAGTAAATTTTATTTTATGCATTTTTTTTTTTTTTTTTTTTTTTGCTTATTCCATGCGGCCTTGTAGCCCTTCCAGCTGACATGAAATGGTTACATAATGGACTGTTCAAGCC
Organism: Gymnothorax javanicus; assembly: GCA_029692085.1. Classification (NCBI taxonomy): domain Eukaryota; kingdom Metazoa; phylum Chordata; class Actinopteri; order Anguilliformes; family Muraenidae; genus Gymnothorax; species Gymnothorax javanicus. The sequence continues at coordinate 9,118,631 of CM056209.1, read as the reverse complement.
AAATGTGCTTTATTGGCGTGAAACACTTTTTTTTTTTCTTTTCAGTGCATTTGAGGCATTTTCAGTGATAAACTGGGCCCATTATGCATCCAGTTGAAAATACTCCTATGTTTAGGCCCTTGAATAAAGCGTCACGTGGCTCTCATTCTTTTCTCTGCTGTCCAGTTAGGTGAAAGTAGTAAACAAAGTTCCAATGTAAACAAAGATGGCGAAGGAATTGGTTTTCGTTGGCCCTCTCTTGGCCCCTCAGCATACGATTTCTTTTTCTACTAATATGGCTCTTGCTTACATAAACAGCAAAGACTAGTGCCAGCTGTTTGTCAGTTGTTTTGGAAAAACTCCTCATTTAGAGTTGGGATTAGTTTGTCTGATGTTAACATTAAAGATGAAGAGTAGGGTTTTTTGTTTGTGGTTTGTAAACAGAACATTCAAAGTTGGCCCCTCATCCCCAGCTCAACAACGGCAGAAATGCTTCTCTGCAGTGCACCCTCAAACGCTGTGCGCTCTTATTGGCTGGAGGCTACACACTCACTGACCAAAGGCTGAAGCCCAGAAACATCCCGCACAAAAGAAATTAAATTCGGGCAGACTGTAGGGTCGCTGATACACACTTCCAGTGGATCAAAAGTGATGATTGAGACAAATTTTCATGTAAATCTATATACTGTTTTCAAGGAAAATCCTTCTATATATACCTTTTAATAATGATTGCAAAGTGTGTGACAGGAGGGTTGGATAGCAACTGTGGGAATGATGAGACCAGAACTTTTAATGGGGTTGGCTTAAAAATACCTCTATATTAGAGCCTCTCAGTTCCTTGCCAGTGAAGCACCTTTGGAGTGAACGGGCCCCATGGTTACTGCAGTCATCTGTCAGTTACAATGTCGGCTCTTTATTGCATCAACATTTTGCAAACATCCTGTTAGCTGGGCTAATGTCCTTTGAGTAAATTTTGCATGTGAGTGATATGCACTGGCTCCCTCTGGGCCGCGGGCGCTACTTCGAGATGAATAAGTCTCCCGTTTCGCGTTTCCCATATCCTGTGCGTGCAGTATATCGAGTACGGCCAGCAGTCACGAGACCCCCCAGTAAAGATGCAAGGCTCCATCACCACGCCGGGCAGCCTGGCCCTCGCCCAGGCCCAGTCCCAGGCCCCCCAGAAAGGCCCCCCACTTCCGGGACAGGTCAGCACCATGGTAACCACATCCACCACTACCACAGTTGCCAAAACCACTACCATTACCCGTCCCACCGTCACCTTCAAGAAGGACGTTCCAGTGAGTATCGGTAACGCCAGGGAAGTCGGGGTATGTGTGTCAGTCTGTGCTTACTTACCTTCTTAATACATAATATATGCATGCATACTTCAGTAATGCTATGCTTTTGAAGTGCTTATAAGGAGTAGCACGGAATTGAGTTTCCAATCTTTACAGCATTTTACTGTTATTTGAATATATTGCATGCTGTGTATTTTAATTTGAATATACTGCATGGAGAGTTAGCCTGAATGCTCATATCTGACCAGTAGTGTGTAACTTGTTGAAAAGATTTCTTTTTTACCCCGTATACTTAGTTTTTGTGACTTTGTTTTCAGCCGTCAATAAACACAACAAACATCGACACCCTGCTGGTGGCAACAGACCAAACTGAGAGGATTGTTGAGCCTCCGGAGAACGTACAGGAGAAGATCGCTTTCATCTTCAACAATCTCTCTCAGTCCAATATGACCCAGAAGGTGAGCTTCTGAACAAGGGTTCCCCCCCTTCCTGCCGGTTCGCATTTGGAATTTAATTTGCTGAGTCTTTTCCCCTTTTCTACAAATCCATCTCTTGATTTGGGGTCCTTTTTAAAAGCATCATCACACGCTCTCCTTAGACCCATTGAGGGGAAAAAAGACACTTGATAGTCTATAATGTTACAATTGTCACAGCGTAGATTCAGCGCAGATTTCTGTGTAAGAGCTGTGTGTGTCTTGAGACAAAGACCACAGGCCTATACTACCTTACAAAGCCCAAGAGCAGTAACTACATGCTGGGTAAAATGAGTTACGCAGTTTTAGGCCTGAAGGTGTATGGAGGTTAGGATTTATTTGGATAGGAACTATACCATGGCAAGTCAGTTAACCATCATCTATCACCGATGTGCTAACTATTCATTTGCTGGGACGGCAAACAAACTCTGAAGCCATTTTTCACTGTTTGAATTATTTTGTAGTTCCTGCACTTAGCCTTTATAGGGCACTATGATCCCCTGCTGGGAGACACAGAATTGCTGGGATATAGGTTGTGATCATATTATTATTTTAAAGTAAATTTACACTGGAGGTGGTTTTAAATGGCCTCTGAAGATCGGTTCTGGTCCGGTGCTCTGCAGGTTGAGGAGCTGAAGGAGACGGTGAAAGAGGAGTTCATGCCCTGGGTCTCTCAGTACCTGGTGATGAAGAGAGTCAGCATCGAGCCAAACTTCCACAGCCTCTACTCCAACTTCCTCGACACGCTCAAGAACCCCGAGTTCGTCAAAATGGTCCTGAACGAGACCTACAGAAACATAAAGGTGAGATTATGCCAGTGTCTGTACGGTCTCCCTAGTGGTTAAGTGGTGGCTATCTTCTGAGCCGGTTTAATTGAACTTGCCTCTGTGTAAAGGGTAAACTTGAGCCTGAATGTCAGTTTTTTCCCTTCTATTGGTTTATATTTTGGGGGAAACGCATTAAATTATTTAAAATGTCCTTGGCCAGGTTCTGCTGACCTCAGACAAGGCTGCAGCCAACTTCTCCGATCGATCCCTGCTGAAGAACTTGGGCCACTGGCTGGGAATGATCACTCTGGCCAAAAACAAGCCCATACTGTACACGGTGAGTGTGCTCGAGGGTGCTTCGGAGATAAAGGCCTGTAGAGATCCCATTCACTTGCTTATCATTAGGCTTGCCAAATTACGATCAATAATCCACAGTAGGGTCGGTCTGCAGGGACAAGATTCAGTGGCTCTGCTTTTGAACATAATGCGTAAAATTTCTAGATGGCATTTGACATCATTAGATGGCCTCCTCGATGTCATGTGTTTACAAAGTAGTTTAATTGACGGGAGTAAATGATGTGGAACCAGGGTCCGCTGTTATTGGAGCATGTGAGGTTTGGTGTGGTGCTGATGGTATTGTGTGGCCGACTCCTGCAGGACCTGGAGGTGAAGTCTCTGCTGCTGGAGGCCTATGTAAAGGGGCAGCAGGAGCTGCTCTACGTTGTCCCCTTCGTTGCCAAAGTGTTGGAGTCCAGTCTGAGGAGCATGGTAACGTCTGTCCCCACGGCCTTTTTACCCCAACATTTCTCCAGAACCTACGGAAATGGACTGTACTGACCCATATCTTCCTTAATGCAGATATTCAGGCCCCAGAATCCCTGGACCATGGCCATAATGAATGTATTGGCTGAGCTGCATCAGGAGCATGATCTGAAGGTACGTTTTCTTCTATATTATTCTTGATCGTCCAGTTATAGCATTTGGCATCTTGTTAGACAGCACCTGAAGAAATTGAGCGAATGCGTACATTTATTGACTTACCCTTAGCTGTCATCAAATTTGAGATGTAGGTGCTAATATGTTAAATGTATGGTAGTTCCAAATAAGGCTTGTATCAAGCTGTCACCTTCCCTGGTGGAATGCCTACTGTCTACCATATCGACCTACTCTCAACCAGCTGGTTTTCTGGAATACCTCCCTCCCCTGGCCAACAGTCAGTGTTCTGTCATCAGCCCCAGGTTATTGTTTTGTCAGTATTGGATTGTTTGCAAGTAGAATTAGGATATTATTACATTTACAAATTATCCATGCCTTTTCATTGGTGAATGAAGGGTCATATGATCTTTAAAACAGTGTATTGCCCTGAAAACCATTGTGCCGGGCTGCGTTCAGAAGTGATATTGCCCTGTGGTTTAACCAAAGAACTATGGAGAGAAAAAATTCCATCCAATCAGTGAGAGCGTAACGTCAGGCATTGTTAGCAGACGTAAACAAAATTCTGTGATATTTATTACATGGTAATTGACCTGACCTCACAAGGTATCCACATTTGAATTGGTGTTTACATTTATAAAACTTTGAAATCCGACAAAATTGTTTGTGGTTAGGTAATAAAACAATTATTGACCATAAGTCGGGCAATACCAGATTTGATGGACCCAAAGAAAACGATATTGACCTGGACCATTGGCCTCGGGCTGATATTGCCATCCTGCATAAATGATAACTGTTACATGAGGAATTCATAGTGTCACTTTGAGAGGCAGTTCGTAGAGTGACAGTGGTCACTGTTTGGTTTGTCCCTCAAGCTGAATCTGAAGTTCGAGATCGAGGTGCTCTGCAAGAACCTGTCGCTTGACATCAACGACCTGAAGCCCGGAAACCTGCTGAAGGAGAAGGAGAAGCTGAAGAGCCTGGAGGAGCAGCTGTCCGCCCCGAAGAAAGAGGCCAAACCCCCGGAGGAGATGCTGCCCATCGTGCCCGCAGGTGCTGGCTCCGCCCCCTTCGGTTTATTATGTGTTTGTTCACCTGGGCAGAGTTAGGGGTCCTGCTACCCTAAGTTGCCTTTAGGTCATTTAAACCCTGATTAACTGGGCAACACTGCTTTTGATGTGCGGTCTGATCTCTGCCAACCTTTTGGCTGCTTGGAACTGGGAATCTGTCCAATTGTATGCAGGGTCTATTTCCCGCAAGCGTCACAGAACTGGGTTTACAGGAGAAATCGCATCTTTCAGCCCCCCCCTCCTGGGGACAGGGGGTTGACGTACCGTTTTTGGGTCGGCACTCCCACAGTATCTCCGGGCCATAACTCGGAAACCGCCCAGTATTCCTTTACTAAATTTTGTAGGTGCATTGATGGGCTCTTAAACTGTTAACTTTAGCTATTTACGGGTTTCTGAGAGGGGGGACATTTTGTTTTTGCTTGTATAAACACACTCTAGTGTGCAAGTGTGGGCACCTAGTTTACGCTGTAATCTGTACCATCGTGCTATGATTCTTCCTTTTATGACTGAATTCTTGTGTTGTCTTTAAACCCGCAGGAGACTGTCTTCCGTTTGCAACTGCACCCCCCACCCCCCGCCACCACCACCACCTGCACAGCCACGGGTCCCCCCACCCCCCAGTTCAGCTACCACGACATCAACGTGTACGCGCTGGCTGGCCTGGCCCCTCACATCAACATCAATGTCAATGTGAGTGTCGCCCCGCGACTGACGCGGGTCCAAGCCCTCCTGTGGCTTCATCAGGTTTTCAAAAGTTGTAAAAGTTATGTCTCAATTGACTGAAGGTCGGTATATTCTTCATTAATTTAATAGGTAAGAGGTTGTTAATCTTTAGCTCCTTCATGGTCGTGTTGATTCTAACTTTTAGCTTCCGCCTCCACCTCAGGATTGTGTAGTATTTTATATTAAAGGAAGGGAAAGTCCCTCCTGGCATAGCGGCAGCTAGCAATGGCGTTCATCGTGCTCATTAGCTGAACTGAACTAGAAAACAATGGGCTTATTGGTTGCACTGAGCTCTTCACTCACATGTGTCTGAGTATGAAATATGGTTGACCGATTTAGGGGTGTCCCAGTTCGTCCCAGGTCGGTATGCTGCTAAATGACTTACAGTCGCCTAGGGGTATGTTTCCCAAAAGCTTACTTGCTAACTGTGTCGGCAGTATCTGTGCTTCAGTCTGCCTGGCTGTTGTTCACACTATGTAAGGTTCTAACATAGTTTGGGACCAAGCTTTTGGGAACCATGCCCTAGATCCCTGTTCCCCAAATCACGGTCCTCAAGGTCCAAGACCTGCTGGTTTTCCACCCTCTTTTTACCTGGGAGTCAGGTGTGAAGCCAGTCTGGCCAATCAGCGTTGCTCGTTAAGTTAATAACCTGAGAGGAAAGTAAACCAGAGCTGGATTTGGTTTTGAGGTCCTGATTTGAGGATCCCTTCCCTAGATGAATTTCCCGGGGAAAATGGTGGTAAAATTGGAGCTGCATATGACGGAGACTCTCTTCTCCACCCCCCCCCCTCCCGCAGATCCCCCTGCTGCAGGCGCACCCCCAGCTGAAGCAGTGCGTGCGGCAGTCCATCGAGAGAGCCGTGCAGGAGCTGGTACACCCGGTAGTGGACCGCTCCATAAAGATCGCCATGACCACCTGCGAGCAGATCGTGCGCAAGGACTTCGCGCTGGACTCTGAGGAGTCGCGCATGCGTGTGGCCGCGCATCACATGATGCGTAACCTGACCGCCGGCATGGCCATGATCACCTGCCGCGAGCCGCTGCTCATGAGCATCGCCACCAACCTGAAGAGCAGCTTCGCCGCCGCGCTGCGGGTACACCTCGCTCCCCATACACATCTCTCACTGTCGTGACTCGCTCCCCATACACATCTCTCACTGTCGCAACTCGCTCCCCATACACACCTCTCACTGTCGCGCCTCGCTCCCCATACACACCTCTCACTGTTGTGCCTCGCTCCCCATACACATCTGACTGTCGCGCCTCGCTCCCCATACACACCTCTCACTGTTGTGCCTCGCTCCCCATACACATCTGACTGTCGCGCCTCGCTCACCATACACACATCTCACGGTCGCGACTCGCTCCCCATACACACATCTCACGGTCGCGACTCGCTCCCCATACACACCTCTCACTGTCGCGACTCGCTCCCCATACACACCTCTCACTGTTGTGCCTCGCTCCCCATACACATCTGACTGTCGCGCCTCGCTCCCCATACGCACCTCTTACGGTCGCGCCTTGCTCCCCATACACACCTCTCACTGTCGCTCCTCACTCCCCATACACACCTCTCACTGTCGCGACTCGCTCCCCATACTCATCTCTCACTGTTGGGATAATTTACTGTTACCTGGCTTATTCACAAACGATGTACACCATTCTTCATTCACTCAGCATACTCACTCTCATTCACACTCTGTCACTGCTCTCACATGCTAAATTATCAGAGTATTCACACTCATAAAGGTGTGTTGATATATTTTGATCTTACACACACCATGCATTCACTCTGAGAGTACTTCATTAGCTCTCATTCACTCACTCAAGTCTCTGATCTCACACACCATGCACACCAAAGTCCCGCAGTATACACCCCTAAATGTGCATTTCTACATTTCATTCTTGCGTACCCATATACACACATACTGGCACCATGCATTCGCTCGACATGCAGTCGCCGTTCAGTGCATTTCATTTGCTTTTATTCACACACCATGCACACCAAATTCCCACAGCATTCACCCTCATAAATGTGTGTTTGCCCATTTTGTTTCTCTCTCACGCACTCACTCACTCACTCACTCGTTTTGTCCATGCTCCTCACCCCCTCCCTCCTGCCCCCAGGCTCCCACCCCTCAGCAGAGGGAGATGATGGAGGAGGCTGCGGCTCGTATCGCTCAGGATAACTGTGAGCTGGCCTGCTGCTTCATCCAGAAGACGGCTGTGGAGAAGGCTGGGCCTGAGATGGACAAGAGACTGGCCACTGTGAGTCACCGTCTGATGCGCTCGCTGGGGGAAGTTCCTGATCCGAATGCAGTATTTGGCAAAGCATAACAAATTCAGTTTGTGAAAATATTTTTTTTTAATGAAGTTCTTGAGTGCTTCTGTTTGGGTGCCTATCCGTATGGCTACAGTCTGGAAAAATTGCAGCTGTACTTGGCTTATGAAGAATGGATTGGCTTGTTTTCTGACCTGCATTCAGATGGGGTCAGTGTTGGTTCGTTCACAAGCCTGGTCTATGGCATTGTTTGCTAACCAGACGTCAGGAGCTGTGTCTGACAGAACTCATCACCCCCCAACCCTTTCCACCACCACGCTCATTCACACACACAAACTTTTTGTGTCAACACTCACGCACACACTCCTCCCCGCTGCAGGAGTTTGAGCTGCGGAAGCACGCTCGGCAGGAGGGCAGGCGCTACTGCGACCCCGTGGTGCTGACGTACCAAGCAGAGCGCATGCCGGAACAGATCAGGCTAAAGGTGAGTCTCTCTCTCTCTCTCTCACTCACTCACTCACTCACTCACACACACACACACACACACACACACACACACACACACACACACACACATATATCCCTTCTTTTTAGTGGGGTCAGGAGTTTTCAGTCCCCCAACTGGACTATTGATTTAGGCTGTGTTGGTGAGTGCGTCTGATCTTCACAGAGGGACTTCTGCTGTCCGTCCAGCTTATTTTTTTGTAACTTTAAACCCTCTGTGCCTCTCCAGGTCGGCGGTGTGGACCCTAAACAGCTGGCTGTTTATGAGGAATTCGCCCGCAATGTTCCTGGATTCCTGCCCAGTAATGATCTGTCCCAGCCAACCGGGTTCCTCGCCCAGCCCATGAAGGTAAGGGAAATGCACCTCTCTCTCCCACGTGAGGTGCGTCGTCATAATTCTGTCATTATGTCTCCCCCATGAAGGGTGGGTGGGGGAATGTTGTTTCTGTCCAGTTTCCCATGTGCGTGCCTGTCCATTCGTTCGTTCCCACCATTTCCGGACCATAACTCCGAAACCGTTTGACATATTTCCGGGAAAATTTGCACACATTTGCATCAGGTCGCGCAGATGTGCCTTTTGCTATTTTGAGGTGATCAACTTTTCTAGTTACTTCCTTAAATGTCTGAACATCAGTGAGGGGGGGCTGCGTTGGGGTCGGGGGAGACATTGGGTTTTTTTCCCTTAAAAACACTAGTTTTTATATGCCATTGTTATGGCTGTTTGTCCAGTACGGTCGTGTGTTGCCATGAAAAATGAAACAAACTGTACTCTCCATTGGTCCTCATTTCTCCACCGTATCGCCCGTCTCCACAGCAGCAGGCTTGGGCGGCGGACGATGTGGCACAGATTTACGACAAGTGCATGGCGGACCTGGAGCAGCACCTGCACGCCATCCCCCCGGCGCTGGCCATGAACCCGCAGACCCAGGCCCTGCGGAGCCTGCTGGAGTCTGTGGCCCTCGCCCGCAACTCCCGCGACGGCATCGCCGCGCTCGGCCTGCTCCAGAAGGTTCGTCTCTCTGAGACAGTCTTTCCCAAAAAACGCCTTCAGCGCCAGTAACCAATAACCAGCCCTGCATCTGGAGATTTACAGTACACGTTTTCAGTTCACCCCTTATGACTTACAGGCCTACCAAAGAAAATGGCCAAACTGTAACAGAAGTTTGTCAGATGTCTACCTTTTTTAAATAACCAGCAACACAATATCAAAAACATGCCACCTTCCCGCAAAGCTTCGCACCACAACGCTTTAAAGTCGATACATTTTCATCAGAACCAAACTCAAAAAATCACACAACCTGTCACAAACCCTAAGACGAACCAACTGAGTTTCAATTGTGTGTTGCTGGTTCTTTGAAAAAGGTACACATCTGACAACTTTTGTTCCAGCTTGGCGGTTTTTTTTTTTTTGGTCAGCCTGACTTGTGACACTGTTAATTAACAGCTCATTGAGTCGCTAGCTGTTGAATTAATGTAAACCTGCAGGACGGTAGATCTTCGGGCACAATGGAAGCCTTTTATCTAAAGCGTGTCAACTCTCTGACTGTAGGGGATGTGTGCATTTTGAACAATGGTATGTAGATCTGCTGAGGTATGGAATTGTACTGGCTGAAAGTGTTAATTGTTTTGACATGGCTGGGCTGAGCATCACTTCTGTTCCCAAATCACGTGCTGGCAGATTTCCAGCCTGGAAATGGCCCATCTGTTCTGTGTCTGATGTGCTGTCAGCTCCTATCTTTGGCTGGACCATCTTGGAAAAATGGAAATTTGATTGAATTTCCTGAAAGAAAGAGTTTCGAAGGGGGCTAAAGCCTGGAGTAATTGAGTGGGCAGTGGTGTGTGGACCTTTTGGGTAGTTCTAAGGGATGATCACTCCTTATCTGTGGCTGGAGTCAGTGCATGGAACATACTTGAAGACAATATTAGAATGGCAGACAATCTGAAGGACTTTAAGTATCTTTGGAAAATTGCATGTTTGAATAACTATAAACTTATCCAACAAAATGGCATTGGATAAATAAAACGGAACCATAACGGGCATAAACAATAGGGGTTGTTTATAGACACTCAGCTATATTGTGATTAAAATTCTTCATGATGTTCATAAATCTCTATGATCTTATGTTGTGACGCTTAAATCGTAGTGTAATGGACACTCAGCTCTGTTGTGATTTATAAATCTTTATGATATCTTAACCATAATCAAACTGTTTTTCTGGGAGTTGGGGGCGGGACTTTGACAAGCGATCTCGCTTCTCCCGCGACCCTTTCGGTCATGATACATGTTGTGTTGAAATTGTCATGAAACGACTATACAATCATGCCGAAATAAAAACAAATAAATAAATAAATAACGATTAATCGATGATCGACTAATTGATCGTTAAGACTTTGCTCGATCACTTGAGGTTTAATTGATCTATCAAAATACAGATCTGAAATATACACAGCAACAGTCTCCAGCAGCTGTCAAAAAACTGTTTCACTAAGCGGCCAACAGAGGGCGCGACGACAGATGAAATACTGCCGAAAAATACGAAATATGTTGCTGAGAAGAAAAAGCTTTGTTTGAGTGGGGGGAAAAAAACGCATGAAGTACTGTTTTTTTATAAGCAGAGTTTTCCTGCGTTTTTTAATTACAATTAATCGGTGGATTGGTCGGTAATTTTACCAATGATTGATCTAGGGAGGTTCTTGCAATTTGCATTCCTAGTAGCTCTTTATAAACGTGGAGTGGCATGTTACTTTTTCCCAGAATTGGTACCCGAGGGAAGCGGGTCTTTTGCACACACTCGCGTTTCATCTCTCTCACTCTGTCGCTCTTTCTCACTCTTTTACACTAATGATTTTTCACTCTTTCTCTCCCCCCAGGCTGTGGAGGGTCTGCTGGACGCCACCAGTGGTGCAGATGCGGATCTGCTCCTGCGGTATCGAGAGTGCCACCTGCTGGTGCTGAAGGCTCTGCAGGACGGCCGGGCCTACGGACCGCAGTGGTGCAACAAGCAGATCACCCGGTGAGTTCTGCCCCCCCCTCTCCTGCACTATTACTTAAGCCCCTGGTGTGTGTCTGTGACTGAAGGGGTTACGCTGTAGTGCCACAAAAGCTCTCAGCTCCTGTAACGCGGCTCTGCTCTGTCATTGACTGGGCCTCAGTGGAGCAGAGAAACATTTAGTACGGTGTTTGGTACCAAGTATTACACATGGGCATGTTGGCTCAACTGTGCTATGTTTTTTTTCACTGTCTACTGAATTTGTCTCTGAAAAGTCTAATCTTTTTTTCGCCTTTGTTGCTACTGACCTCAGTTTTATTTTTCAAATGAATAAAATCCTCCAGATTATTGTAAGCCTTGTAATTGCCTGGCCTGGCACAAGTTGTTTGTTGTCCAGTCTTGTGACTGATCTGTCCTGTTGCAGGTGCCTGATCGAGTGCCGTGACGAGTACAAGTACAACGTGGAGGCGGTGGAGCTGCTGATCCGGAACCATCTGGTGAACATGCAGCAGTACGACCTGCACCTGGCCCAGGTGAGACCGCGCCCTCCCCCTGCGCTGTCTGCCGGCCTGTCTCTGGGCTGCTCTTCAGGCTTTACCTTTCAGTTTAACAGGCATTTGCGTTTAAAGTTGGTCCATATTCATTGTTAATCCTATAAGGCGTAAAATGCTCTTAAGGGAACGTTGTACTGGAACTGGTAATCACAGTCGAGTTCTATAACATGTAACATGGGCACAGAATATTGAAATGGCATTGCATAAAACCTGCTTTTCAAACAAATAAATACACATTTCCTTCCCTTAGCCAGGCAGTGGACATGAGTTTTGATTATTGACGCATTATTTCTGATTGGAGCCCAGTTTGACTTTATTGTCTGTGTTAAAGTTGCTTGTGCTAAATCTGGGACCTCTCTTACTCCGTCCTCTGCCCTCTCAATCTTTCCTCTGCCCCCCCCCCCAAACCTCACTCCCTCCATCCTTATCTTCTCCTTTCCTTCTCACCTCTTACTCCCTACTCTCTCACCAACTTTACCTGTCTCCTTCCCTCCTGTATTTACCTCACTGCGCTCTCCCTCCCTCCCTCCTCACCATCCCTCCCTTCCTGTTCTCTCTCTCTCTCCTGCAGTCGATGGAGAACGGCCTGCACTACATGGCAGTGGCATTCGCCATGCAGCTGGTGAAGCTGCTGCTGGTGGATGAGCGGAGCGTGGGCCACATCACCGAGGCCGACCTGTTCCACACCATCGAGACGCTCATGAGGACCAGCACTCACTCCAGAGCCAACGCCCCCGAGGGGTGAGTCCACCAAGGGTCTTCAAGAGCCCGTCCGCTGAAAATCTGAAACTCGATATCTGGAGTTCATTAGAGATTTGTGAAAATGGCAGCAATGAAAAACATTTTGAAGTGCAAATGTGATAAATCGGGTCTTACAAACAGAAAGGACGGAACTTGCCCATCTAGCCAAATCATGACCTGTTGCCGTTTTTGCGTGCTGCACGCAATACCGAATTTGAAATGCAGAAAAATTTGCCTCCCTATAGGTTTAATGAGGAACGGCATAAAGAGCTTCTCTTTTTTGGGGGGGGTTAGTGGGTAGATCTGTGAAATGGGCACTAGAATAATGATGGGGTAAAATTCTGATGAGATTCAAACTTAGGAATACCACCAATATCATTTTTATTTTGCTTGTGCGGGCTAGATTTAGTAGCACTGAGTGCTTGCATTACCAGACATTTTGTTAATGATCTGCATTTGAACATTACACAAGGTGACACCATGTCCCTCTGCTTTGTCCCATGTAAAACCTTTGTCATTATCACTACATTTTCTAGTGTGTTCACCGTGTATACTGTTTTTTTTCTATAATACCGATGTTGTGAAGAACGGAGCATGGATTTTTTTTTACCCGAAGTTTAATTGGCTACGCTGAAACGCACAGCTCTGAGCATAGGAGAGGTCCGGGGCGGTAGCAACATGGGTTAACATGATTTCAGTGAATTAATTCTGAGTATTATCTACCTGCCATTGTCTGTAGAGTATGTATTAACTCCACACTGCTTGGCTTGGTCAGTCTTTGTGCAATTAATATCAATACACTGGAGAGAGAACCCACTTAAAGTCGCTGCTGCTGTCTGTGGTGTACTGCTGTTGTATTAAGCTGACCAACTCTGATGTAAACTATTCAAAAACAATTTTGTGGGGTCACTTGCCTTTGAAGAGCAGATGGACATTGTTTCTTATTGGTCTGCTTTTAAGTGATGCGCACCTCACAGTATAAGTGCAGAAAGGGAAATCCAGGAGTGTGTCTACATTTGAATGCATATAATTTGAACTTATTCATAGGAATTTAAAGCAAGAACAGGGATCTGCATAGGCTGTTACATGAGGGAATCAGTGATGGGATGAATAAACTTGAAATGGAGATGGAAATGTGAGGAACGAAGTTGCTTCAAAGAAGCATGTTCCTGCCTTTGCTAACTTGTGCATTTGGGTTAATGCAAGTGCATTGTGGGTAACGGAGCCCCCTGCTGCTTCTCTCGCACACCCAGGCTCCCTCAGCTGATGGAGGTGGTGCGCTCCAACTATGAAGCCATGATCGACCGCGCCCACGGTGGGCCCAACTTCATGATGCATTCTGGGATATCGCAGGCGTCGGAGTACGACGACCCGCCGGGCCTGAGGGAGAAGGCAGAGTACCTGCTGAGGGAGTGGGTCAACCTGTACCACTCGGCTGCGGCCGGCCGGGACAGCACCAAGGCCTTCTCTGCATTTGTGGGACAGGTACTCCACTCCTCCCCAGTGCATCTCCTGCTGCACTTTTTGGCCTGCTTGGCCTCAATGCTGTGGTCGGATGCCTTTGTGGTGGTCTGTCATACGTCCATAAATATTTTATATGCGTGTATGTGGGAAGAAAATCTAGACCAAGTTTGGTTTTGGCTGTGTTTGGCCCAGCGGGTGAAGTGGCTTTGCCACCATTTTCACTCTTTAGCGTTAATCATTCCAGCTTTTGAATCAAGGAACCATGGCGTTTCCTAGGGACTTATTATGGGGAGTACTGGGAACTAGTAAAGTTACATTTTTAATGCAGTTTTAAAAAGTGAGTCACATTTTCTCAGTCGTCAGGGGGGTCGCATGTGCTTTCTGGCCTCAGTTCTGCATTCGCGTGCCGCCTCTCTCCCTGTGCAGATGCACCAGCAGGGCATCCTGAAGACCGATGACCTCATCACGCGCTTCTTCAGACTCTGCACCGAGATGTGCGTGGAGATCAGCTACCGGGCGCAGGCCGAGCAGCAGCACAACCCAGCGGCCAGCGCCGCCATCATCCGCGCCAAGTGCTACCACAACCTGGACGCCTTCGTGCGCCTCATCGCCCTGCTTGTTAAGCACTCGGGAGAGGCCACCAACACTGTCACGAAGATCAATCTGCTCAACAAGGTAATTGGGACGCTCGTTGGGTGTGGCCCACTGTACTTTGACCGCAGCATCTCCCTCAGACCTGGAGTTAGGCCCTCAGGTGCACTGTGGCTTCCCACTGCTCCTGAGTCGCTAAGATTGGAGGGCATGGGGTTCAGGAAGGTATATCTTCCCATAGGGCTCAGGAACCTGCCCGTTGGGGGCACCAGGTGAGGTGAGGAGGATGTCCCCATTATCCCCCCCCTTCAATTATCTGTTTCAAAATGTTTCTCCAATGGCAGCAACTCATTGAACAGACCAGCAACCCACTGTGATCCTACACACCAGATTTTAACTTGAAGAGAGTTGAGAAAAATTGCCCAGAGAAACTAATGCTTGGAAGTTGTTCTATATGGCCCACTAGTATCAACCATGAAAACCGTTTAAAATTTCCAAAGCAAATGTTTGAGAAATCTGCGTATTTAGAAAATTACGAATTCTGAGATATATTTTATTTTTGGAATGTAACCATTTTCCCCAAGCATTGCCTATTTATAAATTCAAACCCCCCTCCATTTTGTTTGTATGATCAAATAATTAGGTAAGAACCCAATAGTTGGCACCTATAACAGTTCATTGCAGGACAGTGACCTGTTTGGGATAAATGGTTTCAAGGAAAGTTCCACCTGCATTCCACAAATTCCACCCACACTTACTTCATCTGAAAAGCCTATTTTCAATTTCATAATAAGCATTAGGTAACGGTAAGGACATGGAATCAATAGATTGCACCAGGATGTAATGATGTTACTTAATAAAGGTGTACAAAATTTGGTGTCAACCACTTCAAGTGCCCAATTACTTGAAAGATGTTGCATGTTGAATGCCGAGAGAAAGTTTGCCTGGCTTGTTTCCAAAAAGGAAATTTCAAGATCACCGAAAATTTGCTTGATAAAATTCATGAACACATTTTGACTGATTATGATATTGCAAACAAATATCATCGTATCGTATCTCTGAATTCATGATTTTCTAAAAACGCAGATTTCTCAAAAATTTGCTTTGGAAATTCTAAACTGTTTTCATGGTTGATACTAGTGGGCCATATAGAACAACTTCCAAGCATTAGTTTCTCTGGGCAATTTTTCTCAACTTTCTTCAAGTTAAAACCTGGTGTGCCTAGACTCGTAGTCACTCTCTTCGAATACGTCTCCTGCTTATTGCTTAAATCCTTTCTGCAGATGAGCCATTATGATGTAGGCAGCTAAATGATGCTGTAATTGTATTTGTCGTGGAGTACATAACTGTAAACTTTATATTGAATGTTCATGAGGAGCTTGTGCCCTAGTACTGTTCGCTCTTTAACTGTTTTTCTCTGTAGCCTTAGGAACATGAAGCCAGTTGGTGAAACGTCCTCCAAATGCTTAGCATCTTGTTCTTGTCCCCTATACGGGACACAAGTCTCAAGATCTGTGTAATCAGTTGTGCTGAAACCTGCACTGCAAGTGGCATTCAGTGTTAGAAATGAAAATGATGAACGTCCGAGTGTTGGGTCTCAGGATGACAAGATGGGAGATGCTAAAGCCCAGAGTATCTGGCTCATGGCGAGGTGATGACGTTTTACGATGTTACTTCACCTCGCTGTTGTTTCCTGCAGGTTCTGGGCATCGTGGTGGGCGTGCTGATCCAGGACCACGACGTGCGTCAGACGGAATTCCAGCAGCTTCCGTATCACCGCATCTTCATCATGCTGCTCCTGGAGCTCAACGCTCCTGAGCACGTGCTGGAGACCATCAACTTCCAGACCCTCACGGCCTTCTGGTAATCCCCACCGGCCGAGCGGCCTCTGTCGATCACTGCGCTTTTCCCGCCCCTGTGTATCTCTGTGTTTAAGCTGGGAGTGTACCAAACAGACTTCTGGTGCTCAGCTGAAAGATGTTTGCTGGTGTTGGGGGGACCTTGTCAGTTCTGGTCTTGAGTGATGTGGTCCAGCTCTCTGAAGTGTCCACTCTGCCTCGACCGTCTGCTTCTCATTTGCATATGTTCACATTCTTTGCCTTGACCAACACGAGTGGTCAATTTGAAGACTGGAACTGCTCTCAATAGGTAGTAAACTAAATCGCAGAACATGACTCACAAGGCTGAGCTGACTGCATCAAATTAAGACCCCTCCCGTCACTGAGCGCAATATCTATCTCTTTCCTCGACTTGCGCTGGAAGCACGTGCTTGTTTCATGTAGTGAAAGTCTGGCTCAAAGAAGAAAGGCTGACAGTTTGTCATGTGAAATTCCTCACCAACCAATCGCTAAATCCTCTGATACCCTGGGTGCGAATCTGGCTGTCTTCCAGACTTCGATTCAAATTGCCCCATTAAAAGCAATTGTAACTACTTTCATAGGCCTGTTATGTCACATTTTGTTCATTTCAAAGGGTTGGGACAATGAATAACTTCAGTGATAAATGGTATTGTGCAACTCCGTAGTGACCTCATCAATTCTTTTCTGAAATGGGCTTTTAGTTCAAAAGCAAATAGACTAAAATTTCTTGATGCCACATTTATCGGAGGTTTATGGAAATGTCCATCTTCAGTTCCAGAGAGGGCACGAGAAGTGCATCAGCACTGCATGGATCAATGAAGGAATTTCAAACAATTCTGAATTTTGGGCGAAAAATTAATAAATTATTTGCTTGATACGGTGATGGATTGCATTTAGTTTGCTGGTGAAGTTAACATCAGGTACATGTCAGCAGTTGGAAAACTGTAAACATTGTGGCTTGGTCTCCTCATTTTGCTTGCTCCGCCTTATAATGACCGTTTCTATGCACTGGGGAAATTCAGGCTTTGAGTTTTGTGTTTGGACTCCTGCTCTTCAAATGTTGGTGTGGTGGTGATGGTCTCGGTCCATCTTTGGACCTGATGTTGAGCATCTTTCTCCTGTCTGTTTGCAGTAACACCTTCCACATCCTGAGGCCGACCAAAGCCCCGGGGTTTGTGTATGCCTGGCTGGAGCTCATCTCTCACCGCATCTTCATCGCCAGGATGCTGGCCCACACACCCCAGCAGAAGGCAAGTCTCCCACTTCTGTGTTTCATAACGTATGGGCTTATGGCACATTTAGTGCACGTGTAAGCTTTTATCGTTCAATATCGGGAAATGCCTGTCTTCTGTTCATTGTGTTTTCTTTGATCAGTGTTAAATTTTAAGGTCCTCCTGGTAATTTTTCCCAATCCTTTTGCGTTAAGAAGAACCCAGCTCTTGATCTCTGACACCGAAAGAAAAACTGCATGATTGCGCCTTTGTTGTGCCCGAAAGCCGTGGAGGGCACATCGCACTCAGATCGTGGCCAATGGTTGAACCGATTCATTCACTATCTCATGCAGTTGATAATATAAGTTTTTGCCCGATGGTAATAATAAATCAAACATCGATAGGACTCAAAACAGGGTGGCTCTGAACGGAGGTCAGTGGTTGTGGTACCAACACAGTTGCCCGTGTAATAATAAATGATTTGAAGTATGTGCATGTTGTAGTGGGATATGAATGAACATCTTGTACATTTGAAGTTTCAATCATCTCATGTTTAGAAGTGAATACCACTGTAGGCATACTCTGTCTTAATTTCTGGACTGGAGTGGGTAAACACCTGATAAAATTGTTTAACAATGATTTTTCTGTGTCTTCCATTCATTTCAGTGTTAACTTTCTGCACAGTCCATATCACTCCTTAAAAACTACTTGCTGGTAGATTTGCGTGTTCGTGGTTCAAATGCCATTTAAGGATTCGTGGATATTTACAGTTTTATAGGTTACCTGAAGCGGTGTGCCCTCATAAAAAAAAAAAATAGAACAATGACTGTTCTAAAGCAAACACAAATGTGCTGACTTTTCAGAGGTCGTGAACTTGTGCCAGCACGCACAGCCGCTGCACCCTTTAATTTAAATACATGATAAAGCTATATTGCCGGTTCGAGCTTGGTCTTCTTTGCTTATCTCTTTAATTTTGGGTTATCGTTATATTGTAGCCTATATCACATTGTGTTATATTCTATATATATGGATATTGCAGACATCATTTTCAATTTTTCTACAAATTTAATATAATCTGCTGATCCCTTTATGAGTCTGCCTTGAGAATTGCGTCTTAATAGAGTAATTGATGTACCTGCCCACTTCCACATCACAGGTTTTTATGTTTCTCTCCGATTCATTTGCCCTCTTTTTTACCTGACGAAGGCCACATCGGCCGAAACTGTTGCACAATAAATTGAGAGCTGATTCAGCAGTGTGCGGACATTTCATTTTCGGTTTAGACATACATGTTTGTCCTGCACCTGTTGTATTACTTGAATGTGCGTGTAACCACTCGGAACGGAGTGTCTCTAATTTTCTGACTACCGCTCTTTTCCAGGGGTGGCCCATGTACGCTCAGCTGCTGATTGACCTGTTCAAGTACCTGGCCCCCTTCCTGAGGAATGTGGAGCTCAACAAGCACATGCAGATTCTCTACAAGGTGTGGAACTCCCCTGCCAAAAGCCTACACTGGTCTCTGTACATGTATGTGAACTGTTTCCCTGTCCCTTAACTCAATGCTCCTCAGTCATTAGGATGGGTCAAATGCTGAGGGCGAATAATCCTGAGGGGTTCAGTGAAGTAGATCTTATGTTGTGCAATCACAAATATGTGATTAAAGGGTCCTTAACTGGACATCATGTTGATGTCAAGAAGTCCAAAAGTTAAAAGTATGATTTTGAAGAAAATCCTGAAGTGGAAAAGGCTACTTCATTTTTTTTTTGAGGAAAATTTGTGTGCCTGTTTCTACAAGAGAGGTTTATAAGGGCGAATTTGAAGTTGCTTGAGTAGGTGAATTATGTGATGGAAGTTGGTTATTAAAATGTTGTTTCAGTAGAAAGGTGTAAAGTAGTTAAAAGCACTAATGTGTTGCGTAAGTTGAACATTTTACAATTGGAACGGGGTGTCTAGCGAAAAGTATGAAAGAGCAGGGAGTTGGAAAAATAATTAATTGATGGCATGGCTAGACAGGAAATATTCCCACACTTTAATAGTAGATACAGATTTTTCAATTTAGTTTGTTTTTGTTTGAATTTTGTACATAGAAAAGGATTACAATTTAAAGAAATAAATGAAATTCTCTGAGCATACATTTGCTTTTCAGAGCGTGTGATGTCATAATCCACTCCAACGGGTCTCATATGGTTCAGATGTATATTGTCTGAAAACTGATTTTTTTCAGAAATCAAAGTTTTTTGTTTTTTTTTTCACATCGATAAAATTCCAATTGTGCCTGTAAAAATCTGCTGAATCAGCAGAAATTTGCTGATAATGGCTGGATTTACGGCTAAAAATGGATTTAAAAAATAATTTTTAAAAACCATTGCATAATATCAAATCTGTTTGGGAAACGCTTAATCCAGAACATGCTGAAGATTTTTACGTTTTGAGGATGACAAAAGCTTAGATGTTGTGTATGGAGTTTGAGGGCAAAATTTAGGTGGAAGAACGATTATAATGGAGTGTATGAGAGTGTGAAGTGCGCTGTTCTGCTGAAGCAAACAGAATTGCCTGCACTCCAGATGGTTGGAGAGCCTCGCCATGGAGTTGTTTCGAAGTATTGTGACATTTCTGTCATGTTTGATGACGTGGTGAACGACCGCTCAGCTAATGAGCTTACTAAAGTGGCGGCTGTTCCCCTGTTTTTCCCTCGTTTGAATCCGCAGGGCACTTTGCGTGTGCTGCTGGTCCTGCTGCACGATTTCCCAGAGTTCCTGTGCGACTATCACTACGGCTTCTGTGATGTCATCCCGCCCAACTGCATTCAGCTGCGCAACCTGATCCTCAGCGCTTTCCCCCGAAACATGCGGCTTCCCGACCCCTTCACCCCCAACCTCAAGGTAACGGGACAGAGTGTGAGCACAGTGTTTGGAAAGGAGGGCTGGAAGATGCAAAATTTATTTTTATAAGCAGGCTTTCTTTCACATTTGCTACATGAGGCAGCTCATTTAGCGGACTAGCCTTAACTCTAATATTACAGTATACCTGCTGTTGAAATTGTGTGATGTCTACAGAGGAATTATTGAATGAAAGTAGTCTAGCCTATAGTTATTCTTAACAGAGGTCATTTTTAAAGCGATATGCATAATTTGAGGAAAGTAAAGCGAGAAGCTATTGGAGTAGGGTAATTGTGGCAATAGTTGCCCAGAAAAACAATTCTTAGTGTGTTTCTTTCCTCATTTCAGTTAAGCTGCATTTCTACGCCTGATAGAAAATTGTACATCAGGATAACTAAGCTATTAAATTACTCAACATTAGGCCTGAACACTCTCTCTGGCGGCAGCTGTGGCCCACACGTCCGTCCACAGATCCGTCACCCGACACTCTTTCTGTCCCTCCCCTCCTTCCTGTTAGGTGGACATGCTGAGCGAAATCAACATCGCTCCTCGCATCCTCACTAACTTCACCGGGGTGATGCCGTCTCAGTTTAAGAAGGATCTGGACTCCTACCTGAAGACCCGTTCACCTGTGACTTTCTTGTCTGAGCTCCGCGGCAACCTGCAGGTAGGAGGCGCTGTTCTGTCTCCCTGGCAACATTTGCAATGAATTGACTCCTCAGTCGCCCAGGTCTACAACCCTTTAAAAAAATGAAGAAAAAAAATCTACATTTTGTATTTCATTAACACTTGCGGTTTAAATGTGAATCAGTTTGGTCAGGATGTCTTTGTAGAGATGAAAGGCATTGACAGTCTATGCTGCATTATCTTCCCTATACTCAGTTGAACTTTTACTTTGATTCTACTGCAATTAGCTTTTTAATTCATCTGGTTTTGCTTTCACTGTGCTTTACTTTTTAATTTCTTTCTTGCCTGTTCTTGTTTAAAATTGCAGCATCTTATTTACACCCACAGAACTCTACTCGTACAGCACCGAATATCTAAAAAATGTCTCCTCCATCTTGGAGAAGTTAATTCATTTAAATTTAGTCACATGGCTCCATGCAGTCGGTGAAGCATGAGGTTGGAACCCTTTCATGTTGCAAGAGGGCGCTATGTTTTGCGTGTTTTTAGCTGCTCAGTCCTGTGCTGATATAACCGTCACTTCTGGAATCTGAAATCTGTGAGGCGTTGTGGAGAGCTGACTCTCCTGTAAATGTGGCTGCAGGTGTCGAACGAGCCCGGGAACAGGTACAACATCCAGCTGATCAATGCGCTGGTGCTGTATGTGGGGACCCAGGCAATCGCTCACATCCATAACAAGGGCAGCACCCCGTCCATGAGCACCATCACACACTCGGCCCACATGGACATCTTCCAGAACCTGGCCGTGGACCTGGATACGGAGGGTAGGCAAGCACGCTGCTCCGGTGCTGGCTACACATGGTCCTATAAACCTACATCTATAGCTGCTACACACGGGCCCTACATGCCCACACCAGCTACACCTGCATCCTACACCTGCACCAGCTGCACAGGAGTCCTACACGCCTATATATGGAAAAGCCAATTAGTGCTGTAATTCGTCTCTATCGCAGTTTGCATTAAAATTGTGTTTATGCGGTTTCATGTGCAAAACACCGCTATTTTTGCGCTCTAGTAAAATGCCTTTTTTTTCTCTCTCTCTCTCCACTGTAAAAATGCAAACCTTTGTAACGCTCTAGAAAGCTACACGATCAGTTTGTGACTTGCTCATGTGACGAGTGACGGCAGCCAGTTATAAGCCTTACATTATCTGACTGTGTCTATTAAATGTGGATGTGCAGAGTTACGAAAATTGAAACTTTTGTTCCATGACTTTCATTTTGCGCAATGCAAGTTATCCTAATTTAAGAATGTACCTTCTGCAGACACGCAGACATAGATGTTCTTGTAAGATCCGGGAGAAGAAGGTGACTCTCTATTGGTCTCCGCAGGAAAATTCATGTTTTTCAACCACATAACAAGTTCAAAAGCAAGGGCAGGGCTCGAATTAGGATTTTTTGACTGGGTGCACATGATGCACCCAGATGTTGAAAATGGGTGCGCTCATGCGTGTTTAGGTGCACAGTCTAAAACTTGCTTAATTCAATAAAAAAAGCCGCTTTGCAGCAGTACAAAATGAATAAGCAAATATTCTTAAACTCATATTCTTTGATATGCCACAGGACTACTGTAAATTTGCAGTGGTGCAACAGCTTTGGGTTATTGGTGGGATAAGATTTTATTAAAATCATGCTGTATATAAGAAATAATGGAAAAAATACTAAAAAAAAAAAAAAAAAATCTGTAAAACTGAGTGTACTATTGTTATTTATCACAGTCAGATAATATTCAATCTAATTTAATTTCACTTTGTTTGACTTGGCCGAGAAACTAAAGTAATTTTCCACAACTCCATCACAGGACCTCTCTGGCCTCAATAGCGGCAACAGTGCTGCTTTTTGCTGTTTTTATATTTTTACATTCTTCATAACTCCATAATTAACTCCATAATTCCTCTCCTCCTAGATTATATTTGATCTAGAAGAATTATTTTTTGTAAGATTTTATTAGTCACCCAGCAGCCACTTATTACCTCCGAGTGCATGCACATTGTGCATACATTAACCAACATGAATGGATCTTCGAACATGAATCTCAATTACAATTTCCCAAGTGTCTACCTGAGTATGCGCGTGCATAATTTCAAGTGTCCACCCAATCATTGTAAAACGTCATTTATTTCTCCCGTTAGGCCCCATCCCGTTGGTGCGGATCGTGGTCTGTGCTGGCGGCGCCCCCTGGTGCCGCGGAGGGCAAATATCCCACAAACTAAGTCTTTGATGAGAAATATACATTACGCGATCAGCCAATGATAACACACACGCGGCCTCAAACGTGTTCCACAGTCTTGTAGTCCCATCGATTTTGTCATTCAATAAAATTTATAATTTTAGGTAAGGATGAGCGCATTTGTAGAAAGGATTTATTTGGGGGCAGATTTTTACTATGTGCTGGCGGTGCATCCGCATTTAAATTTTGGGTGCACCTGCCAAAACCGGTGCATACGTGCACCTATGCACCCACTATTTCGAGCCCTGAAGGGTACAGAGGAAATAAATGAAATTGTAAAACGCATGTAAATTGAGCAGTCGAAGTATTAGGCTAGGTGTCGAGTATTTTTGGTGACATAGTGCCTTGCACTTTAATCAGCTAATGTATGTCATTAGGAGCAGCATCGCTACACTGGCCTGTTCACATGACTAAAAATGTTCTCAGTGAAGGGCTTGGTGTCAAACGTTGCTAGATAGTGCTGTGCGCCCGACCGTTGTAGCTTCGTGCAACGCCACAAATGCTCCTACGCCTAAAAAAACTCATGGGTTGGGCTTAGTTGACGATATTGAGGTGGGTATGTGTTTGAGGTACTGATGCTCATGATTTTTGATAAGGCTCCCTCCCCATAACTCCTGCACCGGCTAGGCAAGCAGGTCCAGTGGACCTTAACCTGTGCCAGCTACACCTGTGTCCTACGCCTGTAATAGCAAGCATGCTGGACAGGCGTTTTTTCCCCAAGTCGACTGGTGCGCGTTTCTTTTTATTAATCTCATTTCCGCACCAAATTCCACCAGGCTCTGCTCTGTTACACACAGCTCTGGTGTGTAGTTAAAAAAAAAAAAAAAAAAAAAAAAAAGTGAATTTGCATGTGAATGTTTACTCATTCTGCATGTTTCCAGTCTGGAAGTGAATTCCTGCTGTTGCTGCATTGTGTTGTGGGGGGATAGTTGCGTGTTTGTAATTGCACCAGTGTCTGTCCCGTTTTTCCCCATCTCAAACTGCGGCTGTTTCTCTTTTCAGGGCGGTACCTGTTCCTTAATGCGATAGCCAATCAGTTGCGGTATCCAAACAGCCACACCCACTACTTCAGCTGTACGATGCTCTACCTGTTTGCCGAAGCAAATACCGAAGCCATTCAAGAGCAGATCACGAGGTGAGCAACTCCCCTGCGCATTCTGCTGTATCAGTATTGCACATTTTACTCAAACACTCAGATGCTCTAAATATTCAGAAAACCAAAAGGGAGAATCGGGGGGCGGGCTTCAACCAGCACTGGGGTGAGGCTCCCCAATGAAGTGAAGTCTTACCTACAAGGGGGGGGAGAGTCCATCCTCTGTTATCCAGCCCTGTGTAAGTGTGAGGCGTGGGGTTCAGCCCATTGCTGTATTGGTAAAATTAGCTGCCAACATTGGAGGCAAAACATGCTGCCTTTGAGTGCAGTGTGTGAGCAATAATGATACATTGCTCCAGTGACTCTTGGTTTGTAATGTTAATGGTGCAAAGCTTGAGTGACTGGATTGGCCTGTAATATTTGTGGAAAAACCCTCAGGTGATATGCTGTGTTTTTAGCTTGCCGGGAGGAATGTCCTCTGAGAGCTATTGCTATACCCTCTGCGTCCGCGTCCGTGGACAACAAGGTCAAAGTTTACCGGTGAGCTGTGTTGTCTTCTGACAGATCTTGTTTTTTCCGCCACAGGGTGCTGCTGGAGAGGCTGATCGTGAACAGGCCGCACCCCTGGGGTCTCCTGATCACCTTCATCGAGCTCATCAAGAACCCGGCCTTCAAGTTCTGGAACCATGACTTTGTGCACTGTGCACCGGAGATCGAGAAGTAATTTCCTTCTCCTTTACCCAGCGCTGCTTGGCTTTGTATTTCGTTGACCTGCGTTACGGTCGTGCGCTCATTCTGAGTTTATGACCAGCTTATCTGTGTCATCGGTGCCCAGGAGTTGATAACACATTCAGAGCATCACACGGTGTGCTAGCGTGAGGTCACAGTGATCAGTCTTTTCATTTGTAGACAGCAGAATAAATTTCAGTTTTATGCTGGGCACTTATACGAGAGACCTCTCATTAGGGGTGTTTGAGAAACGCGTGCGAGGGAGGAAGGGTGAAGGGTGGAAGTCACTGGTGTAATGTATAAAGGACGGCTGTTATTGAGCCAAACATGATCTGGATAGATATGGCTCGATAAGTGAAAATATACCTAGACCCCCATTGTTAAATTTCCAAATTGGTGGCCATTTGGGAATAAGTTGTGAGATTACAAAACTGAAGGTTTGAACAGCATTGGTGCTTGCTGTTTCATGCTGTTGTGAATTTGTCAGTCTGAATATATGTACAGTACATGTACACTGATCAGCCACAGCATTTAAACATTTGGCAGACAGGTGAAGTGGATAAGATTGTTTTGTTGCAGTGGCAGCTGTCAGGGAGTGGAATATATCAAGCAGCAAGTGAGCAGTCAGTTCTTGAAGTTGATGTGCTAATAGCTGGAAATATGGGCAAGTGTAAGGTCACTCGCACAGTCGCCTCATCCAGTCCTGTAACATGCATTGAAAATAAAAAATATTGATACCTTTGGCCCAAATCACTCATTTAAGTTCATTTTACCCTGAGTTTCTGGAGGAGCTTATAAGCATTTAGATCTGCTCGGATTTTAAAGCCGGTTAAACGTTGTTTGGATGAAAGGGCTTAAGGAAAAATGTCAGTGGGATCAAATGTTATTGCATCGATCCCACAGGACACCTTTCCGAGGTCTTTTCGAGTCCATGCCTCATGAGTCGGTTGTTTTTTCTGCACAAGGGGGACCTTGGCAATACTTGGCTGGTGGTTTTAATGTTGTGGCTCACCAGTGTGTCGGTATCCGTAAATGCACGTCTGCAGAGGACTTGTTCATAGTGTGTGGTCTTGTCTTGGTTGCATATCAGTCGGGCACTTGGCCTGAAAGGCTGTGTGGATGAGCAGATAAGGAATCATGTGCCGGGTTTGTCCTCAGTGTTCTCCCTTGTTGTATTTTCAGCCGCAGTGCTGCTGATTTATTGGCTGAGTCTGTATGGTTGTGATGGGTTCAAGGGTCATGGGTTCACCTTGCTGAGGTGTGGTGTTCTGGCCTGCTGCCTGACGATAGACATTGGGGTTACTACAGTTCTTCATTACTGCAAATGACCAGATTTGGAACATTAGGGTGTTTTCTCAGCTGACAGGCTTTGTAGTACTTGGGGGATATATAAATTTAAAAATATAACATCTGTAATACTCCTCGCCACAGAATTTTGATTTGTGATTGGAGTCATTCTGCATCAAATCACCCAGAAGGCCCCCAGTCACGCACTCCGATTACTTTGGAAAAGGTCACAGGTGCTCAGGGCTCTACAGTGCGAGCTTTTTTTCACGTTTGCAACTGAAAAATTTAGATGAAATTTGATTCGTTTTTGGTGCGAGCAACCTGACGGGCTAAATTACTCAAATTACTCTCTCGCATGTGCAATGGAGTGTTATCCATAAATGTATTAATCAGTTAACTCTACTACTGAACTATAACCCCATAATCCTTACTCTGAATGCAAAACATGATTCTTAGAATTGCTCGCTTATATCTGGGTTGTGCGCATGAGGAGATGTCTCGCTAAACGGTGTAAATGGCACCAGGTAGGAAATGGGGACATGCGTAGTCCAAGACACCTCGAATGCCATGTGCCCACTTACAAGCATCAGAAAGAAAAGCCACGAGAGACACTCACTCTGATGGGTGCCATACATTTTTTTTTTTTTTTTCTCTTTACTCGTGCTGTAATTAGGCCCGTTCTGTAGAGCTCAGCATCGCTGTGTGTTGTTGTGCATGTCTGTGCTGGGTCTGCCGTTGGTGCCGTCTGCTCACCACTCGTCCCAGCCTCCAGTCAGCTGCATGCAGAAGAGAAAGAGTCTGTGATGATGTTCGATGTGAAATTTTAGCAGCTGCTGAATGTGTGCAGGGGAAACGCTGGTCCCGTAGCACCGAGGGGATGTGCACTGACTCCTCGTCTTCTCTTCCGTTGCTCCTGCAGGCTGTTCCAGTCGGTGGCTCAGTGCTGTATGGGACAGAAACAAGCGCAGCAGGTGATGGAGGGCACCAGCGCCAGCTAATCCTGCTCCACCCAACATCCACCTCCTCCCAGCCCTCCCGACGGTGCACACCCACCCAGCTCCGCCCGACCGACGATCCGGCAACCAACGGAGGACACGCTCGCCGCGAATGTCGCCCGACTGCCTCCAGCGGACTCTTCAGTATACTGGCCCGGAATAAACACAATAAGAGGAAAAAAGAAAAAAAAAAATCATAAAAAAAAAAAAAAATGAGGACATGCTGTGAATATAATTTGGGAACTTTAAATGTAAATAAAAAGGGAGTCAGACGGGTGTCTCGCAGAACTGGAAGAAGAGACAGCATGTTAATCTGAGGTCATAGACCAGAGAAAACGGGGAAGAGAAATGCTCAAATTCTGCACAGTGAAAAGGCAGCTGCTGACGACAGTTCCATTTTTGGGGCGCAATTCAGCCGACCCCTCTCCCCCCACCCCCTCAGTCTGGGCCCCTCTGGCCCAGTGTCCCCCAGAGAATCTAGTTTTGCCTTCTTTGTAAGATCAGTTTCAGTTTGAGAGGCTCATATGGAGTGGTTAAAGCCTTGCTATGGTTTGCGTTTTTTAGTTTGTGGGGAGGGAATGGTCAGGGGTGTGGGGGAGGGGGGCAGTGCACTGTATTCTTTTTATCAAAGAGCTTATTCCAGGCTTTGCGTGGTTTTCGGTGGGGTGGGGATGATTCGGGGGTTCAGAGTGCGGGGTGAGGTGTGTAATTTTTAAAAACCTGGGGTATTGGGTGTTCCCCCCTGATGCTTGTAAAATTGTGGAATACAAAAATTTCAGATGGGTAAAAGTGAATCTTAGTTTGTACAGAGCCCCGAATTGCAAAACATAAAAAAAAAAGCGAGAAAGAAATGGACCAATACACAGCCCCTTTTGTAAGGATTTTGAATGTTTTGTAAATGTATTGGTCCACGTGTTGTATTTTGTAGTACCTTAGTTTTGCTTTTCTTTAGTTCCTGCCACTTTCTTCCTGTATGTATGCATTTAAGGTAGTTAACGCATTAAAAGTCTTGAACTGCATCTCTCTATTCTTGCTTCGATTTCTGGCGTTTTTTTTTTTTTTTTTTCAACCCTGTCTGAGAGAGAAGCCAGCGCATGCCTCGACTGAATTTTATTGTATGGGGAGGACAAAGGAGTTCCCAGATAGCAGTGCTCACGAATCCTAGCCTTTGGTGAAAGTCTGACAGTGCAAATAAGTTCTGGTCATAATTGCTGTGCGCTTGCTTACTATTTGCCAATGAATGTGTAATCAAGTTACAGCTGGACTACCCGGCTGGCTGAGTTCATGGGTAGAAGTGTAGCGTGCAGGACGGGCTCTCTGACCCCTGGAATGTGCAATCTGATCGATCAGTGGCTTGTATTCAGTGGCATAAATGCATACTTTTGTGTGCGAGTTTCATTCATTGGCAAGTGAGGCCTAGTCCAGTGCTTTAAAGAAGTATTTGCCCCCCTTCCCATTTTCGTCTAATTTTGCATTCATCACTAATACGTTTCCTATCGGACTTATTTAAATATTGGATAAACCGTGGAAATGCAAAATACAATTTTTAATTATTTGATTTATTGAAGGAAAAAAGCTATACAACCCTACCTGGACCTCTGTGGAAGAAGTACGTAGTAATTGCCCCTTTAGAAAGTTAATCAACCAATTAAATTTCATTGATAAGTGGGTTGTTTTTCACTGGAGACTCTCAGGCATGATCACTGCTCGCCCTGTTCAAAGTAAACATCACTTCAGTGGAACCTGTCTGGCAATGTGACGCAGTCAAGAAGAACATGAAACCGCGATCTAAAAGAATTGGGAAGAGATGCAAAACAAAGCCGTTTACACCCATCAGTCTGGAAAGGGTTACAAAGCCATTTCTCAGGCTGTAGGACTCCAGCAAGCCAAGCTGAGAGCCATTACCTCCAAATGGAGAAAGCCTGGAACAGTGGGGAATCTTCCCGGGGGTGCCTGGCCCGCAAAAATTACTCCAAGAACATGATGATTCATCCGGGAGCTCACAGAAGAAGCCAGACTAACATTTGCTGGACTCACTTGCCTCCAGTAAAGTCTGCGTTCACAATTCCACAGTAAGAAAGACGGATCAAAACTGGCATCCGTGGGAGAACTGAAAAGCAAAAACCACTGCTGACCCAAAAGAACACAAAGGCTCATCTCACATTTGCCATAAAACATCTTGATGACCTCCCAGACTTAAGGGACTGATGATGCGTTATAAGTTGAACTTTTTGGAAAACTGGTTTGTCTTATGTGGTCTAAACTCAGCATTCCACAATTGGAACATACCAACAGTCAAACGCTATGTTTGTGTGATGGTCTGGGTCTACTTGCCATAATTGATAGAACCATGAATTTTGCTCTGTACCAGAAAATCCTGTAGGAGAATGTCTGGCCAATTTGTGACCGAAAGCCCGAGCGCTGCTGGGTTATACTGCAGGACAATGATCCGAAGCACAATGATCACTTCCACTTCTGAATGGCTCAGAAGAAACAAAATGGTGATTTTGGGGTGACCTAGTCAAATTCCAGACCTAAATCTGACACGTTGTGGGATGTCCTTAAACAGTCAGTTCATGCTCAAAAAGATTTAAACCATTCTGCACAGAAGAGTGGACCACAGTTTCTCCACAGCAATGTAAATGACTGATTGTCAGTTATTGCAAGTATTTGATGGCAGTTGACTCTGCCAAATGAGGCACAACCAGTTGCTAGGTTTAGGGGGCCAATTATTTTTTCACATGGGGTAATACAGAATTTGAATTACTCTTTATCCTCAATGAATGAAATGATCATTAGAAAGCTGCATTTTGTCTTTACTTCTGTCTGTCTTAAAATTGGTTGGATTATCTGAAAACTTTAGATATGACAAAAAAATGGGAGAAATTAGGAAGGAGGAAAATGCTGTTAAATGCCACAATTTTGTAAAACACTCCTATCTGGCTTGCACTTCATGATTGTTTTATTACGACAACAAAATAAAAAGATTAGCAATAGGTATCCACTACTGAATTGCATTGATCAAAATGCAGTTTTGCACTTAATTCCTTGTCCAGAAAAATCTGTAAACTTGACAAATGCAAAAATACAATTAATGCGCTATCAAGATAATGCCAAACCAACGGGTGGTAATGCTATTATTCCGTGTAATATCATGTAGATAAATCACAAGCCTTAAAAACGCACAATAAGGTGCGCACTGATGTTACTAGCCAGAAACTCAGTTTTCCCTGTCCGCACATATATAATGAAAACGGAGTTTCAAGAAATCTTTACCATGGTAGGCGTTTTCCAAAAGGTCTGTTTTCAGTGACTGAGTTTATGGCTTGTCAGCAAGTTTTCATAGCAAGTTATGAAGGCTTTTCATTGGCCTACGTGGTCTTACTTTAAATTATATCATTGCCACCAATTGGTTTGGCATGTTCTTGACCGTGCTTTAAAACCTAATAAACCCTAATGCCCCCTCGCGGTAGCACTGGCTCTATGGAATTTACATAAATTAGTCAACTTAATAATTTACTTGTATATAATTAGCAAAATACGTCAATATTATTGTTCAGAATCCTTTAGTGACATCAATTCTTGATAA
This sequence comes from Gymnothorax javanicus, assembly GCA_029692085.1. Lineage (NCBI taxonomy): Eukaryota > Metazoa > Chordata > Actinopteri > Anguilliformes > Muraenidae > Gymnothorax > Gymnothorax javanicus. Next base: position 9,087,705 of record CM056209.1, on the reverse strand, counting down.
ACAAGTTGTTCCGATTAAAATATCAAGATACAGCCTCAATAAAAGCGTTATGACCGTGGTGTACACTCACCTATGTATATTGCAGGTTGCTGCCTCTGCCTAATACATGCCCTTGTAGACAGTGCAGGATCATTTGAGGCTTCAGCATGGATTTGTGATAAAAAAAAAAGAATAAATAAATAAAAAGATAAATAAATCAAATTAAGCTGAAATCTTGGTTTGGGAAAACTAAGAAAAAGCAAAGTGTATATTTTAGAAATAGATATTGACCTTTGAACAGATATTTAAGATTTAATTAAATATTTATTTTTTTACTTCATATTTACTTCACAAACAGAAATATAAGATGTAATTTAATGAGTTACTTTGCTGAATATTTAGTATATTTAGTCTGCAATTAATAGCATGTCTGTTAAATCTGAAGTGAAAAAAATGAATATTTAGCTTAAATCTTTGAGGCAATGCTGATGTTTTACATTGCATCTGGCATCCCATACGTTTGTTACCTAAATGTTTTCCCACTGTGGTTTCCCTTTTTGATTATTTCACAAATAAATCTAATTCTGTTCAATCAAGAGGTTTCACCTGCCTAAATGCACATGCATTATCATTTGCATTTCGTTTGGAAAATAGGCAAAGACCAGAGACTTCAGACCACTAGCCTGCATTGGATGTGCCGGAATTCGAAGACTGCATTCTTCAAAGACAGCATTTTAAGACTGCATGTCTGATTGGCAAACAACATGCATAGGCTAATGACACAACTACCACTGGCTGAGGGTTGCACAGAGTAGACATACAGCCAAATGCTGTCTCGGAGGTCTGTAGCCAATGTAATGGGATGGAGACATATTGTTTGTATTCCTGCAATCAGAATATCATCCTCTCATCATTAATGGCCTATTATTAAATGGACAAAGACTGTTATGGTGCTTTGAAAAGTATTTGCACCCTTCCTGATTCCTGATCATCAAACTGATTTTAATATTAGACAAAGATAACCCAAGCAAACACAAAAGCAGTTAATTTATTTAAGGAAAAAAAATGTATCAACCCCACTTGTCCCGATGTGAGACAGTAATTGCCCCCTTAGTTGCTAAGTCAAACAATCAAACAAATTTTACTGATGCATTCAGTTTCGCATGACACACAGGCATGATTACTGCCATTCCCAGTTTAATGACTTCTGAACTTTGAGCTGAACTCTCATAAACTCATGTTATTACCTCCGCCCAATGAAGTTGGAGGAGGTCATGTGATCATTACCGTTTGTCTGTTGGGTGGTTTGCTGGTTTGTTTGTAAGCAGGATTACACAAAAAGTTATGGATGGATTTTCCTCAAATTTGGTGGAATGATTAAGTATTGTTCAAGGAAGAGGTGACTCAATTTTGGGAGGTCAAGGTCAAAGGTCAAGGTCAAGGGCATGCAAAAGGTCAAAAACACATTAAAAACATATTTGCTCGAAGACGACAGGACTGCATAAACACAGGGGTTGCTAGCTAATACTGGCAAAAATAACATTGAGTACATTTGCGGAGGTACTTATGCTCTCTAAGCACGGCTCTAGTTCTCACATTAGTGACATCAGCCTCAATAGACATGCCTTCAGATAACATATTTCTCATTAGTAAGTAACTTTCAGTACTTTTTAGTTTAAAGTCTGATATTGATGTGCACCCATAGAGATTATTGGTACAGTAAATATGCTTATGAAATTATAGTCAGTGCATATTGTTTATTGTATATCCCAAACCATCTTTCACTCATGCTTTATTTAGTGCAGGGAAAAAAAGCAATGTGTTGCTTTTACCTCAGCTCTTACCACAAAATTAGCTTGTTTCAAAAAAATGTTCTTCTGGGTTGAAATTGTAATTCTTTTGTTTTCCTTTTAAATGAATTAGCTGTCTGGTACTTCACAGGAGGACTTCCATTTACCCTCATTTCCCCAATTATCCCATGAGTTAATTATTCAAGACTCAAAGGAGGAGGACCATAGATGTGACTATAGGAGGGAGCCTATTTATTTACATTGTGTGATACCAAGGCCAGTTGAGCAGTAGTCATCATGCTTGGCTCTTTAATTCTCCTGTGGATCACCTTCGGCCTTCTGTTACTCCTCGTCAGTAATCCAAGGCCCAAAAACTTCCCCCCTGGACCATGGCGCATCCCAATACTCGGAAACCTGCATCAAATATACCAGTCCAATCCTCTCGATAATCTCCAAAAGGTAACGTAAATCTAAAATCATGATGCACACCTGAGTACGTCATCTCAAAACCTAGTCATTTCTAAAATTGTAAGTGATTAAGTATTACTTCTTTTGATCATGAATAACTTGGGTTTTACCTTCAATATTACAAAATCTGAATTGCCGAGTAAGTCTTTTTAGTGCTTTAAATAATATCAAGGTCATTGTCATGTACCCACGCAAATTAAGGAATCAGTTCTGTTTTTTTACGATAAGGCATTCCATTTTTGTGCTGCCCGTCATCTCAGAAATATTTTTGACTGAAAAGTACAATCAGCTCTTTCAAGGAATACTTCGTGAGTGAAACTAATAATGCAGATACTATCTAACATAGCTGTAGCAAGTCGTCTTTTGTTTTTATTTATCTGTTTAATTTTTTGGACAACTGATTTGTTATTAAGAAAGAGGCAGCAAGACTACTTATTTTCCTCAGAAAATAAGGACCAAGAGGGTATAGTTTTGTTTTTGCCTCAAAATAATATGCAATTCAATCATGAAACCATCTTGCAAATTTGCAATATTGTCCTTTGATGATTTTGTGCATTTTGTGTGAATATTTTCCTTGATTGCTCAATAATGTAAAATAAAAATTACTATTTGATTTACTGTCCTGACTAGCCTACCAAGAGTAGCCAAGTCTGTTCAAACACATTACCATGTGAATGATTTCACGCTGGATGTAGGATAGTTGCACATTTGCAGGGGGCTCATTAGAGATGAGCCAGCCTGGCGTAGAATCGATCGCCAGTGATCACTGCGCATTGCATGCTGGTTAGGGGACATTCTACCAGAAATGTTCATTTCCACTTTTAAAAATCTTAACATGTTGAACTATGAGAAACCCATATCTTGACATCTTGGCTTATTTTTATGATTGAATGAAAAACAGTTTTATATGTATTTCACCCCTAAAATGTCAGGCCCTGGTACAGACAGAATTGTGTGGTTGCCCTATTACTTACTGTGATACAAATAGCATTTTCTTACTGATCATATGTCTCTGATTGTATCTACCATGGTTTTATTATTCCTATAAGAAATATAAGCAATTGTAGTGGATGGTAAGCACAAAAATAAGTGCCAGGCGATCATATAGCTGTAAAAAATTGCCTTTACGTGGGGAGATTTTTACAAAAATGTAATTATGGATCCTTTCCCCCACCTTCATTGACATGGTGAAACAGACTAATTCATCAATATTTTCTGAAATAGTCCATTTTACACCATAATGTGCTGTATGACATGACTGACAAGTGTGACAAGACTGATAGTCTAGCAAAAGACTGATTTCAAAGATTTTGTTGATTTAGGAAAAGTTATGTCTTGTGTTTTTAAATTTTGTTTTAGTAACCATTCCTATTTCAAATGATTACATAATCATTTTAATTGCAATGTAATTTTAGATTAATATAGTGAGGTTTAGCCAAGGACATATAACAAAGACCTATTTAATTGGAATATGACAGACAACTGATACAGTCTATACATCTTTCTAATTCAATAAACTAATTTTAGAACATTTCAATAAAAAAAAATGCATTTAAGTTAATGATTCACTTAAAAATTCAAGCCTGTCAGGGTCTGTGTTTCATTGAGCCCAACATGTCCTTTGTCTCTCACTAACTGAAGCCATCAAACTGCTTTCGGTGTGAAATGAAATATTTGCAGTCATAATTACTAAGAGTAAATATACATTAAAATTATGCCTATTCATGTATTGAAATATCATCTAAATGTAAAGTGTAACCACAAAAGCAGTGCTACATAGGTTTTGGTAAAAGAGGGACCAAATTTAAAACTTTTATCTAGTAGTATAAAAAGGTTCAAATTAACAGTGCAATGTCTGTTTATTCAACTAATGTTTTTGCTGCGGCTTGAGTTAAATATATTGCGGTGAACCACCAGAAAACCAGCCACAGACAGGGCAACAGGTTAGCGAGAGTCCAGCCCACTGGGCGGTAATTTATTTACAGGAAAAAAACCAAATGAAAATAAACTTCTTGAGTACTAAGATGTTTGGGGAATTAGCCGCTGTCGCGTAGTAGCCTATAGTAGCAGCCAGTGCAAGGCTGTCTGTAGGGAGCGCGAACTCGAGATATCCCATCTCTCCGCATCCGGACTCTGACAGGGAAAGTAGAGAGCACTTGCGACGCGCTCTAACCAACCTGTTCCCGTCTGCTGCCTTGCTGGCTTTATATAGCCAGCTTTCCTGAAGTTGATGGGGATCAGGTATATGGCTCCGTGCAGCACGCGGTCGGAGAGGTATTCTCATTGGCCGTGGTGTCCATGGTGCCGCCGGAGGGGGACGAGAAGGGGAGGGGAATCGCTGTTTCTGGAAGGTATGGGTGAGACGAGGACGGTAGGTGTGTCTGTTGCCCTGGTCGCCACAATATATTATATGAATGAATAACTTTATTTCGAACCAAAATTTAAAACAATGTTATAACAAAAGATACAAAAAAAAAAAAAAAAAGAAAAAAAAACGGGTGTTCGAAAAGGAGTAGAAGGAAGTAAAACTTATATGTTCCTACCTCTCTTTCACTTTTCTTCTATTAACTTAAATTCTTTGCACACTTTTTCATATATTTCCTACTTTGAGGCTTTCTTATATTATTTGCACACTGTCTTTCACATATACACAGTCACATGCACAAGTCTCCCATTTTTACAACCCAAATTTATATTACATTCCTAAATTATTTACAGTGCCCCAAGTGATACTAAATAAATCCTGATAACCCTAAAACAGCTTTTCCTCGTCCCAGTAGCTGTCAAGCGTTTGTTATTATATGTTTGTTATTATATGCAATAAAGGTCATAAATGGAACAATGCCATTGTTGTTTAAGGTCCTGTCACAGGACTGTGACAAAATCTCTTGGGACAGGGCCTGAAGATCATCCATTTTAAGCGCCATTGCTCAGCCTGTTAAAATGCTAGCATCAAAGCTGTTTGCATGCAAGAAAGGAATTTTGGCAACCTTTTCAGGAATGTTTTGGATTTACCGCAATTTTATTCTTTTCTGGGATATGATAGCTGGAAAGGGCCTGACCCTTAGATCTTTGTCATCATTTTAAAGGTAAATTGCACTCTTTTTACTCAGTGCTTAATGTAAACTTGATAGGACTGACCAAAAACATATGGAAGATTGTACACTGAACAAAAATATAAACGCAACACTTCTTATTTTGAGGAATAGGGCCATTTTCAGAAGCTCATTGTACTTTCATTGAGTGTTGACAGATTGTATGACCATATTGCAATATATTTCGATCAATGATTTAAAAAGACAAACAAGAATCTCGCAATGGCGTGATGATAAAGGGGATGGGGTCTATTGTCCAAATTTCACAAATCAATATTGGGTATGTCTATCTTTGGCCTGCTGCATTGCTACACATCTCTGCTGTGTGGACTGTAACAAATGGTCAATGGTGACTTGGGGGACATGTTCCCACTTCTCTTCAAGAGCTGTCTTGAGTTGGCGGCTATTGGCGAAAATGCGAACCAATGACGAACTTCGTTGCTTGTGGACATCCCAAAGATGCTGGAAGGGGACAAATCAAGGAATAAGCCAGCCATTCAAGCACACAAATGTTTTCAGGCTCAAGGAATTCTGTGCATACACGGGTGACTTGGGTTTGGCATGGTCATGCTGGATGGTTGTTGCTTTGATGGATGAATGGTAGGACGATAGGCAGCAGCATCTCATCGTGAAATCACACTGCATTCAAGTTGCTGTTCATGAACTGCAGTTGGGTGCAATGTCCTGGAATATTCCCACCCAAACCAGCTCTCCACCACTATGTGCCACCGTCGCACCACCACGATGTCAGCATAACGATCCCCGTCCATCCGCTCTTTGAAGTTGGAAACGACTTGTCTGTGAAAAACAGTCCTCCATTGTCTGTAAATCAAAAGCGGTCCTCCATTCAGTCGAACCAATTTTTTTCATCAAGGTCCAATCCACTATTCAAAAGACATAAAGATATGGACTTCCAATTTTTTTTTCTTGGTTTCGAGCTGAGGGACCAGTCCTCATCTGCAAATTACTGGTCTGTCACAGATATGGAGAATCATATGCATGTGGGCAGGGTGCTGTCTCTCCTCATTCCTCAAAAAGGTGTTTTTCCTCAAAAAAGGTTTTTGTTGAAACATGGACATTAAGAGCCCTTTCAACATCCCTGAGAAACATTCCTGCATTGAGCGTGCCAATGGCACGCCCCCCTGATGGCTCGAGTCATTTATGGCATTTTGAACAATGGCAGAACTGGGACTTTTGAGGTGGCCTTTTATTGACCAGAGTACAGGATGTGCCTGGGCTGACTGTACCTGATTTCAGCAGCTCTGGATCAGGCCCCACCTGTCTGACAGGCCAGTTTTGACAAAGGGCATGAACTTGGCAATGATAAGGAGAAGGTGACTGAAATGCACACAGACCTGTGGCACACAACCTTATTCACATAAATAAACCCAACTAAGCCAACCTCAGAAATAATTATGCGGAATATTGAAAGGACTAAACTGTTGCGTTTATATTTTTGTTCAGTATAAAATGCTATTTAATTGTGAACTTTACATATCATTTTATATTTTTAATCAATTGATATGAATTATGACAACTTAAATTTGCTATTAATGGTGATTTTTTTTCTAAATAATTGATTTTGGCATGACAAAACTATGAAAACTGTGGCTCCAATTTTGCTGAGGGCAAGCCAATTTTCAGGATTTGTAATTTCCAAAGTGTTTTTAATAAAGAGGAAAACATCTTGGATCCAAATGAATGACTTATTCATTTACAGAACTCCCAGTTTCGACACTTCAGTCAATTTTAGACATTTTATGGATTATGGATTATTTGGATGATTAATTTTTCTCACTGTAAAAACTCCAGGACAGTTAATGTATATCTCTGGTAGAATGTCCCTTAGATGTGTGTTGGATTTGATACCAACTTGTTCTGATGTCATTTACATGTGGGCTATAGTAACATCTGCTATTAGAGGCAGCCAGCCATTTTTAGAGGCAGGCGATGCACACTTCATCTTAAACAAACCGTTTGTCGCCATGGTCAGCTAGTTCAGTGGTTCCTAAAAGTGGTCCTGGTGCCCCCCTGTGTATGCTGGTTTTTCCTCCAACAGCAATTGCAATCATAGAATTGTAATGGACTTAATTTTTCCTAATTATGTGCAGCTCCTTTTTTAAGCAGTTAAGTACTGTCTTTTGCCATGAAGGATCAAAGACCCTTGAACATATTGTGTTTATTTTTTTTTACAGTGTATTGAAAGCAATTTCAGGTAACAGCATTTTTTAACAAAGCAAATTTGACACTGAAAAAAATCACAAAGCTCTAAATTAGGTTTCTGAAAACAAGTGTGCAGAGTTCTTTCAAAATAATTTGCTTGAACTTTACAATACAAGGAACGTATAATCTTACTCGATTGTACTGGACCCTGCGATGTGGTGTCTTTTTGCATATTAATTAAATATGATGCAACAAGGCTTGTAAACTCAGGATCAGTTCAGAGAATCTAGCAAGCTAGTGAAGGTAATGCCTAAATTATTCCTACCCTGCCATCATAATTTGACATTTACAGAAGCCGGCTAGCTAGCTACAGAGCTACATGAAAAACGGGCTGTAGTTTTAATGTAGCTCTTTGGCTCGCTAGCAGGCAACTGTAGACATGAAATGAAGGTATGCGCAAGTAACGTTAATGCAGTACAGTTCAACTAAGCCAGAAACACAAAATAAACATCCCTAGCATAACTATTGGTGAACTTGAGCTTTAATCAGGCTTTGACTGAATGCCTACTAATTTTATTAACATGCGAGCTAGATGCTTAGTGAGCTAACTGATAGAAGCAACTTACAGTCCAACTGGATTGTACAGGACTGTACGATGCAGTACATTTTTGCATTTTAATTTAGTATAATGCAACTTCACAGATTCAACCAAATTTTAATCAGCTCATCTGCTACACTACATCTATTAATGTGCAAAGTTAGAAGGTTATGGCAATTACCATTCTTGAAATATTGAGAATGAAAGGATCATGACTCACTCGCTCACTCACTTCCATTATGGCCATAATAGCCTGCAATTGCAGGGAATAAAGATGCCAAAAACAGGTTTGACTGACAGTTGCTCGCAAAATAAATTGTTGTTTTTTGCGACTATGTGTCCATGGTTTCACCTATTAGAGACCTATTGATTGTTTACTATGATTGGTTCATTTTTTAAAGATGTTTTACACAGTTCTTTCCTATATATCATAATTTGGACATGGATTATATGAGATAAAGGTCATAAAAAGGAAGAAAGTCATTTTTTTGAAAGGTCCTGTCATTCTAACAGTGGCGAACCACCAGAAAAGCAGGTACAGATAGGGCAAATGGTTGACGAGAATTCAGTCCACTGGGCGGTAATTTTACTTATAGGAGTTAACCAAAAGACAGTAGACTTCTTAAGCCTTAAGACCCTTAGGGGAATTAGCTGCTGTCACGTGGTGGAGTAGCGGCCAGAGTGAGGCTTTCTGGAGGGAACGTAAACTCAGGATCCCCCGTCTCCTCGACTTCGGACTCCGATAGGGAAAGTAGAGAAAGAACAGTGGTTTGTAACACACTTGCGAAACGCATTCTCAGCCAACCTTTCCTCGTCTGCTGCCCTGCTGGCTTTATGTTGCGCTTAATTGTCTCATGCAGACGGGGATCAGGTGCGTGGCCTCGTGCAGAATGCAAATGGACAGCCCTTCTCATAAGCCCAGCCACAACTGGAGGGAGCTGTCCAGCATAGAGTGGCAGCCAGGGGTGCTGAACTGAGGCCTGTCTGATGTGCGCTGTCCGTTGTGCAGCTGGAGGGGGACGATAAGGGAAAGAGAATCGACAGATCTGGGTGGTGTGACGTAGCGTGTCTGTTGCCCCGGTTACCACATAATATATCATAATGTGGACATGGATTATATGCAGTAAAGGTCATAAAAAGGAACAATGCCATTGTTTTGTAAGGTCCTGTCATAAGGCTGTGACAGAACCTCAAGTGACAGGGCCTGACGATCATCTATTTTAAGTCCCATTGCTCAGCTTGTTAAAATGCTGGACATGGATTATATGCAATGTAGGTCATAAAAAGAAAAAAATGCCATTGTTTTGTAAGGTCCTGTCATTCTAATCTATCATAATGTGGACACGGATTATATGCAGTAAAGGTCATAAAAAGTAACAATGCCATTGTTCTTTCTAAGATATCACAGTGTGGAGAAGGTGTTTTTCATCTTTATGCCATGTATGGGTATCTGTTAAAATGTGGTTTAAGAGGATGAATAACTGCTTAAAACATAAATGCACCTAATTAAGATGAATAAACAGCTTGTTAAAATCCAATAATAACAATTGTGGTAGGAAAAAAACCAGTATGCATAAGGGATGCCAGGACTGAGTTTGGGAACCACTGAGCTTGATCACCTCACTTTTATCAGCTGGGTAAGCTACAGCATCCTACAGCAGGTGACGATATACAATCATGCCATCAAATGATCGCTACAAATTCATTTTGAAGATTTAACTAAAGTAACCTGTGGTGGCTTTGTGCCTCTGTCTGAAAACGCCAACCATGGGCATAATCTTATAGGATTTGCATATGAGGAGTTTGTTTCCAAAATGCAATATATCCATTTTACTCATTTTGAGTAAATCAGCTTTTTCTATGTTGGCGCCTATTGCATTTTACACAAAAACACAAACTTTGACCATGATAAAATACACCTCATAGTATGAATTTCTAAAAATGGATTTTTGCACCATGTGCAAGAAGCACAGGGCCATCGCTCTCTGGTATTATCTCAATATTTGGCATTTGGGCACTTACTGTGTTTTGGAAACAAACTCCTCATATGGAGGGCAATGAAAGCTTGTTATTGGCATGTTTTAATCATTTTATTACGATGTCGTCACCACAAGTCCAACCATCTCTCTAGCGAGCACGGCTACGCTGTTGTTAATGTTTGCTCCTAGTGGCATGCAGTCAATGCTCCATTAAGCCTGGTTTATGCTCGCTGCGGCGTCTCCAGCGCGTAGGTGCATACACCAAAAACGACATCTCCATGTTCTTCGCATTGTGCGCAAGGCCTCCACAAGTCATCACGACGCTTGGTCATGCACCTGAATTTTTGTAACTGGTACGCTCAAAGCTTTTCATTTTAGCATGGATGCCTTTGCAGGGATACTGGCCAAGCAGGTTTGTCTGTACAAACATCTGTGTGACCCTTCAGTCAGAGACCACAGGGACAACCAAATGACTCCCAATTCTTGGAAAGAGATTGCCGCCACAGGTTATATCAAAACTGAGAGAGTAATCATACTGTAATTTAAATACGACTGCCAGCATTGTGAAACTTTTTGTTTATTTGTGAAGACAGGAAATAGGGCATTGTCAGTAAATTTAACAATGTTGTACATATGGTTCAATGTGATGCAGGAGCTCATCAAAACAAGGGCCCACATGCAGGAGTGACTGAGGTGAATTTCTTCATCAATAGCACCCAAAGGCCAAACAATACGGCTATATTCCCCATCGATACATCTCTCTGCGTGTGAGGGACAAGACAACTCATCTCTTCTTGCGTCGCCTTTGTTGATTTAATAGCCATGAGCACATGAATTCCAACACATTGCGTCCTTATTTGACCTCTAAGGTAGGGGTTCCGGTTAAGGGCTAGGGGTTATGGGTTAGGGTTTGTTTTAAACTGCCGTCAAATAAGGACGCCAAAAGCCTCCTTTTCCATCGTATATTGAGGCTTGGCCAAGTAGCATCACTATAGGACAAGTTGGGCTCTAAATTCTTCTTCCACAACGACAAGCTCCAGGGCAGTGCATTTTGCCATGTTGAATAATGGCGTTCTTCCAGCAACACTCGTATTCCTCTTCTTGTTCTTAAACTGTCTTTTTAACAGAAGTTGTGTTTGTGCGCCCCTTGGCATTTTGGAGAATACTGCAGTGAACCATGAGTTGAGCATAAATGCCCCGGTGAATGCTTGTAGCTTTGCACCATCTGCAGAAGTCCACGCCATGGTGTTTTGTACAAGGATAAACAAGGCTTTATGCTGTTATGTTGAACCACGTCACACTCTACACGATTCAACCTATGGTGGACCTTAAGGCAGTGTGTTATGTCAAGATTACTTGCATTCTTTCATTTATTGCATCTCGCCATGAAATGGAGGTGATTTTACAATTGTTGGTGAATATGACACCGTGAAATTGGCTGATTTTTTTTTTTTTTTTTTTTTTTTTTTGTTTTTAAGAATATTTAGAAATTATGCCCACTGGGAGCTCCTTGGAGGAGTAAGTTGTGTTGCTGCCTCTGCCTAAAAATCAAAGCATTTGTCAAAAAAAAAAAGACTGCGCAGCAGGGGATTCAGAATTTAGCTTTTCTCACTTTTGACTATTAGATCTCAGCACTAGGACTGTAGATCTTAATTATAGTGGGCATCACTGCTCACTGTAAACCCTGACAAGTATGGTGAACTCGAATGCTCTGTGGAAACCGATTACTTAAAAACAATTGTGTATGCCAACTTAATTATTTTGTGTTCACAGCACTTTAAAACATGCAAAAAAAGAACTTTACCTCATTTTCCTTCCACACAATGCAATCAAGTTCACCTACACTGTTTTTTTGAGGTAATTGGTTTCCACAAAACATTTGAGTTCACCACACTATCAGGGATTACAGTGTGGTTTTCAAGCAAGTTTGTGCTCTTTAGCAACAGTGTCCATTATGTTGGGTGCAGATGTCTGTATATCCGAAACCTGCAGAAAAACAGTAGGGGAATGTATAACATTACAGAATGCTCTTGTCCCCGGTTTCACATGACATGCCTACTCTCCTCATTTTTATCCTCCATTTCAAATATAAGCTGTCAGAACGCTACGGGATGGTCTACAGTGTCTACTTTGGGGGCTTTCCGGCTGTGGTGCTTAACGGTCTGCAGGCGATCAAAGAAGGACTGGTGACTCACTCAGCGGAGCTCTCTGCAAGACCGACCGGCTTTCTGATTAATGATTTAACGGAGGGAAGAGGTAACAACATCATGAAAAATAAAATACGACTGATTGCTTCTTATGGCTTAACACCAGTCTTTTACGATAACCGTTTTTACGACGCAGATCTGCTGCACAACCTAATTATGCAAAAATGCAAAAATTCGCATTTTTACACTCCATTTATATCCACTTTTAAATTTTGTTGAAGGTCTGTTAATTCAACCTGACAAAAAAAAAATAACATTTCCTTATTTGTCACGTGGCATTTGTGTGGAAAACAAATTGTGCTGATTTATGGGTGCAGCAAGGTTCAACTAGAATACTCAGAAGTGTGACGACGGGGGTACAGGACTCAACTCAGTTTGACACCGTTTACTGTCACAATGACCAGCATAAGACAGTTGATAAAAACCAGCAGTAGGACTTCCGGCATCAAAGTGTGATGCAAATACGAGGTCGCGGGACAGGCAGAGGGTCGAAAACCAGCCAAGCAGAATGCAACACAGAGACATAGGCAGGAATGAAGCCAAATAATCAATGCGTAATCAAGGAGAGAATTTAGCTGACACAGGAGCAATCCAAATTCGTAAAAAAGGAAATAAGAAGATCGATACATAGGAAACCTACTCTCCGAAACAGGGCTCGTAAGTGACAGAATAAACTGGGACAAACTCTCCCTGGAATACTGAAAACAGAGGGCTTATATACCGCTGGGAGTAATGACAGAAATGCACGGCAGGTAATCACAGAGGATCAGAGCATGGAGAGGGGTGCATCGCCCCAAATAAAAAAAAAATTAGTTTATCATCCCTGCCTACATCAGAATTAGCCGCCACATCACTTTTATTAACTAATTTATTTTTTCAGTATTTTTAGCAACGAAAAAAGGGCAATCGGTGTAATGCTCTCGGCAAGTAGTGTGGAGGTACCCTTAGACAGACACTTATGCCACTTACTTGAAAAAGTTATGCTCCTGTGTTGTTCTCAGTCAAGTAATGGAAAATAAAGGGGTCTAGAAACTAAGATAAACATTTCACAAATGCATAAGTAAACTTTATATAAAAATATATTTACTAAACAAAAAAAATTTTTTTTAAAAAGTCGCCCACTCCCATCATGTTTTTCAGATTAAAAGGATGATAAACTAATATTTTTTATGGGGCGTAACTACAGACGAGATGATAAAACACTATTATAACACAGAGTGGGTAGGGCGAGAGTAGGGAGCAGGAAAGAAAACACAGACATGCGTAAGCATGGAGACCAAGAAATGGAAAAGGAAAACAATGAATAGAACTAAACTAAAACTAATACAATAAAATAACTGACTTAAAATACCCAACTCTGACAAGAAGAGGCTTTGTTGCAAGTGTACTTGGACTGTACCAGGCAATGTCTTCAGTCAGGTGTGCTCGCTGGTTTGTGTGTATACACTAGTAAACTGATTCTAAAGCCCCTGTCACACTGTGGCGACTATTGTGGCGAATTCCCGCAAACTGGGGGGATTATTTTTGTCGCCGTCATTCGCCTGTCTGGGGCCCTGTCTGGACCTATACACGAATACCCTAAGATTCTGGTACGCATGCTGTAGGTATTTTGTAAGATTGCCGTAGGTATGTCGGCGACGGGAGTAAGATTGCAGTGAGAATGAACAAGAATCATTACGCATGTAGTACGAATCACGTACAAACTTTCTACGAAGGTAGAAGACTGGAGTAGGAAACATGAAGAATCACCACGAATGTATACGATCGCAGTACGAACTCACTACGCTTGAGTACGAACGCAGTACGATTGACCGAGAATGCAGTACGAACGCAGTAGGATTGAGTACGAATGTAGGAAATGTGGACGTGCCGAAATGTACAACTTTTTTATGGGATCATGACGTCACAGGGGTCAATTTCTGGAGAGATCCAGGGTGTATAAAGTGGCTGCATTTTCAAGACTTCAAGACAAGCCACACATCGCTCAACGGCAACTGAAGTCTCACAATTTGAACGCGACTATTTATACACTCGCCACCATTCGAGGGGGGTCTTCCCATGGTTCGCACTCATTCATCGTGGAGTCGTGCTCAATCTTACTAATTGGCGGTGGTTCGTGGCGTATGCGTATTGGGTTCACGGTCAATCGCCTCCATTCGTCTCGATTCCTACTGCATTGACGTCAATGCGTACTAGGTTCTCAGCGCATTCGTGGTGCATATGTAGTGAATACTTAGGGCAGGCGTACAACATATTTGCCTATTCTTCCCTCTTCGTAGGTATACCTACTACATGCGCATAATTCAAAATCCAACCGTCAAATTGTCGTGATTGATCGTGGTCATTCTTGCTCCCGCGCCTCACTAGATCTAAAGCTAAGAATGCAGTAGGAATGCAGTACGATGAAAAATAAATCGCGCTCGGACCGCGAATGTTTTGAACATTTCAAAACAGTTGTAGCCCCTCTGAGACTGGCCAAGAATGCTGGCGAATGAGGGAGAATCCACCACGAGCCCAATATGAATTGCCAAGATTTTTTCACTTTTTCTAGTTCGCGGGGATTCGCCCTCCTAAGTCGCCACAGTGTGACAGGGGCTTTAATATACTATAAAATTGATTGTTATCTTTTTTCTTGTTCCTACACTCAGTTGAAACTTGCCAGTAATTGGTTTGTACATTGAGTGATTTATGAAGACTATACCAAGTGACTTGTGTGACAAATGGTAAATATTGTCCTCCAGGTATCACACTGAATAATGGGCCAGTGTGGAAGATGCACCGGAGATTCGCCCTCACGACTCTGCGGAACTTCGGCATGGGAAAAGACTCTATGGAGAGGAGGATTCTGAGAGAGACTTCAAACCTTGTATCATATTTGGAAAATAATGCAGGTATGCAGTGAGATCCAAGCAGTCAGAAACCCTGTTTTTACCAGTGTCATCCCAGATAGACGCGAAGGTGAATGGATATTTCAGACCCAGTTTTATTTTAAGACGGATCCCAGATGGACACGTCCCAGTTAGATGAATCCTGATTAAAAGTGACAGTTTTAATACTTGTAAAGGATAGCCATTGTATTTTTTGGGAATTTTTTCAGTGGAAGCTACATAACTGACAATTGGTATAACATTATGGGGGCGTTTATAATGTGGGCTATATAGGACCTATGGGTCGCGTCAAGCTGGGATGTGTCTTTCTGGGATGAAACCCTTTTATCCTCAGAACTCTGTAGATTATCTGAATGATCTGTGTTTAAACACAGTAGTACATTCACTATTGTGGTCTTCTTAATGAAAATGAAGAAAGGAAGGGCACTGATCTCTGCCTTGTTGTCATTTGCGGAAGGAAAAACCATAGACCCCCAGATCATGTTCCACAAAGTAACTTGCAACATCATGCACTCCATCCTGTATGAGACTCGGTATGGCTACGAGGACAAGTCTCTACAATTGATTGTCAACTGCATCAGACAGAACAACAAGATCTTCAACAATCTATGTGCCGTGGTAAGAGCGCCTTGTACCCAGGCAAAAATGGAAAAAGCAAAGTGACTTTGCCGTGTTTTTATATCATGTCTTTCTCAGTGAATGACCAGGAGCAGAGACAGAACTGATGCATAGACAGGAATCCACTTCAGTGACTTTATTAGAAATCCTAGTCAATGTTTTGACATTCTGAAAAACATGATGCATACTCTTTAAATGGCACGTCCTGCTTGTGAGCTGGAACTGCTGGTTATTTAGTTTCAGTTTCATGGTGATGGTATGACTGGTGCACTAAACTAACAAGCAAACTAATCATTGGCCATTGGCAATTAGCCATCATTGCATGGACCAGCTTACGTAATAGCCTTACAGATAAACTATGGCGTGCCATCTGGTATCAAAAGTTTAGAGGGCCTTCAGTAACCTTACCGTTCAATGCATGATTACCCTCAAGCTGTTCCCATTTAAGATTGCCTGATCTACAAACAATTTATTTACTGAATGACCAAGACCAATGCGTGGTCTGTAGTGATTAAGAAATGATAATGACAAAGTGATTGCCTCTTGGTTACATTTATTTAATGGATCTGACATTGTAAGCACGGCAGTGATCTAAATAAAAACATCCCTTCTCTGACTTCCAGCACTCATTTTAGCATTTTTTCAGCAGCATAATTAATCATAAGATTGCGATTTATTTCTCCTGAATGTAAAAAGCATTTTAAACAATACGTCCGAAGAGGAATAAATCTTTGGCATATCAAAACTTACAGAACCTTGGGGTAAAAGGCTTTAATTACAAAAAGCCACGCAAACTAACTTACAAAAATCTGTGCCATTTGCTACATGAGTTCAGAATCTTCAAAAAAAAAAAAGACATTTTACATGGTCATTCTCAGAGAAAAACACATCATAACTTTATGATACAATGTGCAGTAATGCTATCAAAATTAAATTGGACAGCTATTCTGCCCATTAGTTTTGGCTACTGTTCCTTTTCAGTCAAAGTAAACTGCAACAGTTTTTTGTACTTGGGGATTGAAAGGTGAGGTTACAGAAAGGGTTTGATGCTGCCGACAGCATGAGACAGCCTATATTCAGCTGAAACATGATGCATACCCTTCTTTTTTAAATGTTGTCTTTGTACAAGTGTTTCATATCAGCTTGATGAAATCAGCATAAAATCCAATGAAATGTAGACAGAATGCGTGATCTACCTTTGCACCTTCTGCAGTTCAAGAGGTCATGAGTCATCTTTAACCAGCTGTGCCCTGTGCAGAACACCAGTGCAATTTATCAATTTAAAGTTGCTTTCACTTCGGACGCCAAACGAATTTTCTTCACACGACAGATTACATTCAAAGACAATGCAAAGGCGCGAATACACGCGTTTGGCGTGTATTCGCGTCTTTGCATTGACTTTGAATGTAATCTGTCCTGCGAAAAATTCGTTTCGCGTTCGGTGTGAATTGCGAATGAGGAGGCTTCCTCTGCAATGTAGACTGATCCCTGCAAGAAAGTATTTTGTTTTTAATTTTTTACTTTCTTAATGGTAGAAAAATGTGTTTCAAACTAAAAATTGTTTGCATAAATGTGACCACTGGGAAATGTTTCCATCCACCTCGCCGTTAATTGTGGTCTTGGGCATTATTTAAGTCGAACTTAAATACAACATCTGAAATATTCTATCCTGCAGCTCTATGATACAATCCCCCTGCTGAAGCTACTGCCCCTGCCCTGTCTGAAGGCTTATGAGAACTTCAAAATCCTGAAAGATTCCACCGTAGCCCAGATTTCCAAACACAAGCAGACTTGGGTGCCAGGGAAGCCGCGGGACTTTGTTGACTGCTTCTTAGATGAGATGCAAAAGGTACCACAATAACAATACGTTTAACCACCATGCTCTCTGGCATTTATATGCTTGCAACCTACAGTCCAAGGCTGCGTCTGAAAAGACAAAAAATTACGTCCCGCCCACTAATTCCTAACCATCTGCCTTTCACCTTTGTGGAAAACGTCATAAGGTAAAGGAAAGGAGTAAAAGAGAATTCCAGATGGCTTAGAAAGACAACCGCACTGCAAAAAGAATCCGAATGTACTTACACTAGGCAACGTGATCATGTGTCCCCTGCCCATCATATACGTTTTTTTTTTTCTATTTGCCGGATGAATGGTCGTCACTGTAAATATTGCTGCCATGCGGAATTTTGGGATAGGGTTATTGCCTTTCTTTTCGAAACGGATGGGTCTGTGTGCCCTTGATCTGATCATGATCTGTGCTTCTGTATGTCCTGGTTTTATGTTTTATTCAACGAGGTTCATTAGTTTATTGATTCTGTTGAAGTTTGTATTAGCTACCATTGACAGTTCTGTGCAGATTTTTCCCCCTGTGAAGTCTTGCGTTTCTTTGTTTTCTGCCAGCGCACATCCCTGTCTGCGAGCTGTCACATTTTGGGTGATTTCAAAAGTTTTCCAGTGTTTCACGAGTTCCTTCACGTCTCGTTAGCTTCCTTCAACACTTTTCGTCCCCTAGGAATTTTTCGTCCCCGGACTTTTTCGTCCCCGGATATTTTGTCCCTAGACTTTTTGTCCCCGGACTCTTTGTCCCCCAGGAATTTTCGCCCCCGTGGACTTTTCATCCCCGGATTGTTCGTCCCCAGTAATGCTTTTCCCTCTTCCTGCATTATGACTCCATCCCTATCCCTAACCCTTATATCATGGTGATCTGTCTGTCCATCCGTCTGTCAACAATGGTGCACTTTTTTATCATTAGGGGATGAAAAATCCGGGGACAAAGAGTCCTGTAACCGATCACCTGGTTTGGACTCGGACTGTCAATAAAGGCTCCGATTTTGCATTCCGGACTACTCGCTATTGGTTCCTTTCTCCAGACCAGTGGAAGTCAACCCTGGTCCTGGAGAGCTGCAGTGTCTGCTGGTTTTTGATGTTACTCAGCACTTAATTGATGAATTAAAGCAATTGATTACATGCTTAACTCATCTCACCTGGTGTCTTAGGTTTAAACAGGGTGGAGAAAACCAAACTCAGCACACCCTGTGGCTCTCCAGGACTAGGGTTGACTATCACTGCTCCAGACATGACAGCCCTATGCTAAAGGAGGTAAATTGGAAGCACTGAAACACCTTTCCTTAACATTTAAAGAATTCAAATGCACTTATCATAACTGCCACGTAATTATTTCCAATCAATTTTAGGTTGCCGGCCGTAGGCCAGTAACCTATTGTCGTCACTTTGCGTCCGGCGGCGTCGTCGGCGTCGTCCGTTTACAGCCGTATCTCAAAAAACGGTCTGATGAAATTTTTTACTAATTTGGGGATGTGATCAGATCGGTCATCAAGTTAATGCCCGAGCAAAAATTTTTTTGATTGAATCATTCGTTTAGACTTGGCGGCCATTTTTATGTTGAAAATGGCCATTTTTGGCACTTAGGTGCAATTTTCTCAAAAACTGTCTGATGATTTTTTTTTTAATGGGAGCAATGGAATCAGTATCATGACCTGCTTCAACGGTGTAAATGGCGTTTTGATTGAATCGCTCCTTCATAGCGCCACCTAGGCAACGTGTCTGGACTTCGTCATTTTTCGGGGTGTGTTGTGCTATAACTCTCTTAATATAGTATTTAGAGCATAGGTATGTATGAGGCATCTGTAGGGAATCAGGTATGCCGAACATTGTAAGTCAGTCACATTTGACCTTGGGCCTCAAGATCAAGGTCAAATGGCAAAAATGTGCTATAACTCTCTTAAAATAGCATTTAGGGCTTAGGTATGTATGAGGCATCTTTAGGGAATCAGGTATGCCGAACATTGTGAGTCAGTCACATTTGACCTTGGGCCTCAAGGTCAAGGTCAAATGGCAAAAATGTGCTATAACTCTATTAATATAGCATTTAGAGCTTAGGTATGTATGAGGCAGCTATAGGGAATCAGGTATGCCGAACATTGTGAGTCAGTCACATTTGACCTTGGGCCTCAAGGTCAAGGTCAAATGGCAAAAATGTGCTATAACTCTCTTAATATAATATTTAGAGCTTAGGTATGTATGAGGCATCTGTAGGGAATCAGGTATGCTGAACATTGTGAGTCAGTCACATTTGACCTTGGGCCTCAAGGTCAAGGTCATATGGCAAAAATGTGCTATAACTCTCTTAATATAGCATCTAGAGCTTAGGTATGTATGAGGCATCTGTAGGGAATCAGGTATGCCGAACATTGTGAGTCAGGCACATTTGACTTTGGGTCTCCAGGTCAAGGTCAAATGGCAAACGTGCTATAATTCTCTTAATATAGCATTTAGAGCTTAGGTATGTATGAGGCACCTATAGGGGATCAGGTATGCCGAATATTGTGAGTCAGTCACATTTGACCTTGGGCCTCAAGGTCAAGGCCAAATGGAAAAAATGTGCTATAACTTGCTTAATATGACATTTAGAGCTTAGATATGTATGAGGCACCTATAGGGAATCATGTATGCCAAACATTCTCGGTTGTTAAAATTTGACCTTGAGCCTCAAGGTGAAGGTCAAATGGCAACATTGTGTTATAACAGCTTAATGTGGAATTTAGAGCTTAGGTATGTGTGAGGCACCTATAGGGAATCATGTAAGCCAAACATTCTCGGCAAGTTGAATATGACATTGGGCGTCAAGATCAAATGGCAAAAATGTGCCATAACTTGCTGAATATGGCAATTAGAGCTCAGGTATTTGGGGCCCCTATAGGAAACCATGTAAGCTGAAAATTCTTTGGCAGTCAGTCAAATTTGATGTTGGGCCTCAAGGTCAAGGTTATATGACAAAAATGGCCCATATTTGTTTAATATTGTTTTTAGAGCTTAGGTATGTCTTGGGCACTAATAGCAAATCATGTATGCTGGTTGTTTTCGACATATTGGATTTGACCTTGGGCAACAAGGTCCAAATAATGACAAAAATGGCCTAAAAGTCCTTTAATGTTGGCTTTAGATCTACGGTATGTATTGGATACTAATGACAAATCATGTATGCTGATCAAACACACCATATTGGATTTGACCTTGGTCTTCAAGGTCAAGGTCATGTGACAAAATCAATCTATTTATTTCCTCATTTAATAATGTCTTTAGACATTAGTATGTATTAGGCACTAACCCATATATAATAAAAATTTTAACGGGCATTGTAACCGCATGGTCGACCTTTTTTGCACGATCAATTGCGGCAATAAAAACTGGTCAAAATCCATTTTTGGATGTTTGTTCCTATTTGCATCATGGAATAGAAAGAATAATACTAATTAGACCCACTCGGTGGCAGTGTTGTGTAAAAAAAAGTCATTGTCTGAAAGCAGAGCAAGAACCAGAAGTGAATTGAGGAGGTGGCGCACTTCACAAATTGACAGCCGACAACAGTGAAAGTTCAGGTTAGAAAAAAATCTAATCGGATTTCATGATGTAGACTTCTTAAAGATTATATTTTTGTTAAATAGCAGAAAAGTGACATAAAAATGTTGCTGTCTGTCACTCATGAAAAAGTGTGACCGCTCAGTCGAGTTGCCCGAGAATGGTACCTAAAACCCTTTCTCACGGAGCTGCGTTGGCCCGTGGAAGTGTGCGGATGGAACAGTTCTCTTCTTTCGCAAAGAAGAATTGATTCGAAGAACCATGAATTGATTTGCAGTGGTACGGGACCATTTGCCATCACCGCCGAAATTTGCTAAACAATTAAACAGGTTTAATTTTTTCGCGGATGCCCGAGCTGGAGCTTTTTAACGCCAATATCGTGTAGACATCATGTTGCTTTCGCAAGAATTCGTGTTGGCTTGCTGTTGAATCCGCGGACTGATGGTAGTTACTTTTCTCCTGTTGGAGCTGTAACTGCCGGCAACCTTCAGGGCCCTTGGCACTCTAGTTTTAGGGTGTTAGGAACTTTCTTAGGCACAAAAGACAATTCGGACGCAGCCCAAATCTTCATGAACCCACCACTGGCGGATAGTTGTTGGTTTTATGAATTGTTTGGGAACATGGTGGTGTGTTTGAGATAATAAATGAGTAATTGCAGTGAAATTAGTTTCACAACTGCTTATGGCGTCATAACTGCTCACCTCATCTTGGTCTCTTGACTGCTATTCAGAGGGGAGATGATGGCCATTCATTCGACGAAAGACAGCTGGCTATTGTTCTGCTGGACCTCCTGTTGGCTGGAACAGACACTGCTGCCAACTCACTGCTCACAGCCTTTCTGTATCTCACGACTCACCCAGATGTTCAGGGTAGGTTATCATTTGTGTTTCTATGGTTATCTCAGCAGGCAGCTGAAATGTGCACACCTGCAACAGTTTTTAAGATGTAGAACAGTGCCTCTCGGCTCAGTGATGTGCGCTGTCTCTGCTTGTGGTCTCCAGAGAGGTGTCAGAAGGAGATTGATGAAGTGATTGGGGAGGAGGAGCAGGCCTCATTTGAGGACAGGCACAGAATGCCCTACACACAGGCCACGATCCACGAGGCGCAACGAGTTGCCAATACAATACCGCTCAATGTGTTCCACTTTTCCAGCAAAGATACTCAAGTGATGGGCTACAATATTCCCAAGGTAAGCCCCAGGCAATCATTTACAAGGTAGGATAGCACAAGAGGTCAAAGAGAAAAAGCATTGTCAGTTAAGGGATGCACTTGCCCCTATCATTTGAAATATTTTCCAATTCCCTTTTACCACCTTTCTCTTTCTCTTCACCTTTCCTTATTCTTCTCCTTGATTTGGTTTCAGAACACCCTCATTATCCCCAACCTTACCACAGTACTGAATGAGGAAAATCAATGGAAGTTTCCCCATGACTTCAATCCCTCCAACTTCCTAAATGATGAAGGGGAGTTTGTGAAGCCAGAGGCCTTCCTCCCCTTCTCAGCAGGTAAAACTCAGGCACTAGGTGTCCAGCTGGGGAGGATATTGTGCATTATAAAAAAAAAAAACTCAAGAATAGATTAATTAATTATGCATACAGTTGAGGTAAACTGTTTTCTTAAAGGGGAACTCTAGGATAATGCATAATGCTGTTTTATACAAACATAATTAGTAAATAAGTGTTGTAAAATACAAAAATGTGGAATTTTTGTTTTCAAAGACTAGATAAATGAGGTTTTATTCCCCCTAATTAGCTGTCGTCTGCTACAACGGCCGTGTGATAATGACGAAACATCGCCCTTCATCCAGAGGAATGCACTATTCACGCAGCTATTGTGTTCGATAGTGTGATTGTCCCAGTCCATTATTTGATGACAAAAGATCATTCAATATGGCCCATTGGCTAGTTGCACGAGATGGTGCTGAGTACTTTCTGAAATACGCTGGGTTGCTTCAATATTAACGGTTTGCTTCTGTTACTTATTAGTCTATATCAGATGCTGAGCAGATGACAGGTATATCATTCCGGAAATGTGAATTTAGCTATCGCCGATATTCCCAGGATTTGGCTTAATAAACCGTGAATGATGTTTGCAAGATTTGCCTCGATTACCCATGACTGATGTTTGTTCGTTGACACTCTTAATGAGACATCAGCTGCTCCACCGAGAAACGAGAGAGGTTTTTAAACTAGCATCACATTTCCAGCCGTTCTCACTGATGATTGATGAACTGGCTTTAAGCGACAGACAACAAATGTGAAAATATCTGGTAAATAATGAGTAAATATTCCATAGCGTCAAAATGCCGTTTCATAAATCTAACATTTGATCAACGAATATTTTAATATTGTCGATATTTCGTTTACCTTCCCACTCGGAGTCATATGCACTCTCACGACCATCACTTCTGTAGCTATAGTTAGCTGAGCGCATCTAAGAAAACCATAACAATGTAGCAGTACTAGCAAGGTAGTTGCATCAGAAAATGTCAAGTGACAACTAGCTTGAATGCCGTTGTTATTAATTGCTAATTATTTAATTACTGGTGACCCAAAATAAACAGAATCGGTGTAATTCTGATGTACATTGATGATATCTAATAGTATGTTGTATGTTATGTTGGTCCCGGAGTTGCCCTTTAAGCCAAATCCTGGGAATATCGGCGATAGCTAAATTCACATTTCCGGGATGATATACCTGTCATCTGCTCAGCATCTGATATAGACTGATAAGTAACAGAATAAAACCGTTAATATTGAAGCAACCCTGCGTATTTCAGAAAGTACTCAGTACCATCTCGTGCAATTATACAATGGGCCATATTGAACGATCATTTGTCATCAAATAACGGACTGGGACAATCACACTATCGAATACAATAACAGCACATACCTCTAGGCGAAGGGCGACATTTCGTCATTAACACGCGACCGTTGTAGCAGACGACAGCTAATTAGGGGGAATAAAACCTCATTTATCTAGTCTTTGAAAATGAAAATTCCACATTTTTGTATTTTACAACATTTATTTACTAATTATATTTGTATAAAACAGCATTATGCATTATCCTAGAGTTCCCCTTTAAGATTTGGCCATGTTTTTTTTTGTGTTGTAGGGCCTCGGACATGCCCGGGAGAGGGTCTCGCACGTGTGGAGCTCTTCTTGATTATTGTGACTCTCTTACGTCGCTTCAAGTTTGTCTGGCCTGAGAACGCTGGGGTGCCTGACTATACCTTTGATTTTGGGATTACCCAGTCTCCCAAACCATTCAAAATGGGTGTCAGACTGAGGCAAAGCAGCTAGAGTGAACTTATAAATGTTCCCAAATTATTTGGTGGATGTTAACCCAAATTTCTGGTTTCATATTGAATTAATCATATAGCTAAATTACACCAAATTGCTCAGGGCTTACCAAATAATAATGCATGCAATGTGCAGATGAATAGGGTACATTCATATAAATGGAGTTCCTCATGGTTTGATTTTAGGTCTTATTCATTTTAACACTTGTCATCAGATTCAAAAGTACTGTTTCAAATTTCAGTCATGTTTCAATGGATTCATCATCGAACTCAGTGGTTCTCAACCCAGTCCTCAAGGACCCCCTGCCCTGCAGGTTTTTGCTCCAGCTCTACTCTTTCACACCTAATCCATTTAAGGGCTTCATGTTGATTGGTTGAAAAAGATCTACCTGAACAGGGTGTGCATGAAGATGCATTGGGCCTTAAATGGATAAGGTGTGCAAAAATAAAGCTGCAACAAAAACCTGCAGGACAGGGGGTCCTTGAGGACTGGGTTGGGAACCACTGATCTAACTGCTAATTACAGCTCAGTTATCAGCATTCATGATGCATTACCATATTATTACATCCACAATTGCCACTACTGTGAATAGTTCCAACTCAATCAGGAATAAGTTGATTTTTGTTTACTTTTCCTTTTTCACTTCATTTTTCTGTTCATTATATATGTTTGTTTTAAGTGAATTTTGTACTTTCTCACTGGAACAGTTTCCAAGAAGTCACACCATTAATGGCTCTTTTCAACATTAAAGCAGTCAGTGAAACATGTATTCAAATTTTGTGCATGTTTGTGATGTCCGTGCAGTTGTGATTGGTGCATTTGTGTATTGCATCTGTGTGAGTGAGTTCTTTAAGAAAACGAGACATACCCCCAAAACTCCAGCATTCTCCCCTTAGGCAAAATAGGAAACTACCATAGGCTTCAGGAATCCTTGCAGTAAATTTTACCTGATTCCCGTAAGAACTGTTTAACCCGTTCAACACACACATACACACACATACTGCAAAAACAATTTCATGTACAGTATTCAATATGGGGAAAGGGAGGCAATAGTTAGAGCATGTAGGGTGTCTGGGAGGAGTGATGTGGAATGGGTTGAGGGTCTGAAAGGCCTAAAGGATCCTTGCACTCTGGGCCTCTCTCTCTTCCTTCCATTGCCCCATTCTCTTGTGCCCGTGACCTCCTATCAGTACGTTTACATGCACAGTTAAATCGAGCTATGGTAAAAGCTCCACTTGCCCATTTAATCGGTCTACTGTCCTTGTCCCGGTATACATGGACAGGAGGAAAATTGATTTCTTAACCAAAGCACGTCCGTTTCTGCTACAATAGTTGGCGATATGCCCCCTTTCAGCTTGTTCGTGTTCGATCTTTTTCTGGTTGACCAATTTCGTCATAGACCAAACAATCGACAAACTAGTTAGCTGGCGGTAAACTGGTAGCATGTCGAGTGGCGAGAGCATGGACAACTTTACGGCTCTGTTCATTTCATACAGTCTGTACGCTATGCTTTTCGAACAATTGAGATGCATACTACTCCTGGTGGTTGTGGCATTAGCCAAAGCTAGGCGGCAAAGCTGCTATGCTCTACTTTGTGCCCTCTCAACTACCCCGGAGTACGTTTTCCAAAAGCGAAGTTGCTAGTTAGCACCTAACATAGTTTGTCCATTCAAAAGCCGTGTTTGAAACCACACTTACGATCTACATACACTATTCTCACTACACACTAGTCACACTACACGCTACTCACTACGAACGAACTCCTCCTGTTGCTTCTTCTTTTTGTTATTCCTCAGCGAGTTTTTCTGGCGGTTTATGTTGCGTTGCATCTTGGACAATTTGTGAATGAATAGTGAGCTTACGATGCACCCACAAAATATCTGCCCAATCTAGTGTACATCCAGGAACTTCTCGTGGACACAAACTCACTCCCCACGCATAAGTGAACAGTGTGTACGTTGTCTTCAAGGCCACGTGGCCTCTGAAATAATCGTTCCACTTCTCGCAAGTTCCCCGTAAAGATATAAAAGAGAAACTACAGTTTCGTCTTTTTCGATTTTATAAGAGGGTTCCCGGCCAAATTACGAGGACAATAACAAAGAAACAGCACGAGGAGGATGGTGGCAGTGATTGTTGGAGTCTCCGATAAGTTTATCGTTTTTGCTAAAAATTAAATAAATCCTGTGATACGCAGCTCAATGCTGCCAGGGGAGGGCCGCATAATTGGCGTTTATATTTGGCAAGATTTGCGCTGCGTAGGAAGGCTTCATATCCCTCGGAAGCATTAAAACTCATTCTAATTGTATTTTCTTTTAGACACAATTGCAGTCCCTATCAAAATCAAAATCCCGGCTGGAAAAAGCAATGGTAGGTTGAATTAATATCGTTAGTGGTGTCAATTTACTTTTGCCAACATTACATTGGACAATACTTATTTCAGGGCAGCATTTGACGGACAGCGACGTCACTGGGAATGCTGAACCGCCCATAAGCGGCCAAACCAAGAGAAACGAAGCATCTGCAGGCGCTGACGCGCCGGACCAGTGTAAATCCACCGTAAACCTGGGATATCCCAGCTTCTTCGACACGCCGCAAGCACCAAATTCGACGTGCCGCTCCCATCATGCATTGCGCCACTGCTTCGGACGCTCTCGCCACTCTCTATAGAAAATGATTGAGAGGCGTCGGCGTCAGTTGACGCGCCGGACCAGTGTAATTAATCCAGCGTCAGGCGGCCAAGACGCTCCCGGTAGAATCTTGGGCTGCGTCCGAATAGTCTTTTTGCCTAGGAAGGTTCCTAACTCTAAAAAGGACTTTTTGCATGTTGAACATAATCCACATGGCAAACGAATATCATCGATATCGTAATCAGTCAAAATGTGTTCATGAATTTTATCAAGCAAATTTTTCGGTGATCTTGAAATTTCCTTTTCGGAAACAAACCAGGCAAACTTTCTCTCAGCATTCAACATGCAACATCTTTCAAGTAATTGGGCACTTGAAGTGGTTGACACCAAATTTTGTACACCTTTATTAAGTAACATCATTACATCCTGGTGCAATCTATTGATTCCATGTCCTTACCATTACCTAATGCTTATTATGCAAATAGGCCTTTTCAGATGAAAAAAGTGTGGGTGGAATTTGTGGAATGCAGGTGGAACTTTCCTTGAAACCATTTATCCCAAACAGGTCACTGTCCTGCAATGAACTGTTATTTTGGGTTCTTACATAATTATTTGATCATACTAACAAAATGGAGGGGGGGTTTGAATTGATAAATAGGCAATGCTTGGGGAAAATTGTTAGTTACATTCCAAAAATAAAAGAAATATATCTCAGAATTCATGATTTTCTAAAAATGCAGATTTCTCAAAAATTTGCTTCGGAAATTTTAAACGGTTTTCATGGTTGATACTAATTGGCCATATAGAACAACTTCCAAGCATTAGTTTCTCTGGGCAATTTTTCTCAACTTTCTTCAAGTTAAAACCTGGTGTGTCTGCACAGCTGAAATATTTAAAGCGGCGACCACTCATCTGACCAATCGCGTAAAGAAGCGTATATGATGGGCAGGGGACTCATGATCACGTTGCCTAGTGTTAGTGCATTCGGATTCTCTAATTAGCGCGGTTGTCTTCCTAAGCTGTTAGGAATTCCCTTTTACACTTTTCCTTTCCCTTATGAAGTTTTCCACAAAGGTTAAAGAAAAGTGGTTAGGGACTAGTGGATAGGCCATAATTTTTTAACTATTTGGACGCAGCCTAGGGGTTACTGAGCAAGCTAGCCAGCGAGCACTGGTTCCTTTCCATACCCATAATAGTTTATTAGCTAGCTAGTATGGAAGCCCATAAGGGACAATATTAAAATGAAAATGTAATTCCTCATTTGCATTATAATTTTCCACTTATGAATGAGTAGTGTTATGTATGTGTATTTTGTGCACAGCACTGTATATCATTTGTAAATGGAGATTTGTTAGACACTATTTAAATGCCCATTATGACTGGTCAGCGATTTGTTTATTTTGGTTATCATTTAGCACCCTCTGGTGGTATGTCTGTGTAACAGTCTATTTTGCATGGTCTGATGCAATACCACTTGTTTGTGATGAAATAGACTAGTGCTTTCTAGAAGCTTCTAGCATCTTCTTGCCTGGAGGGGGCCGGATCACCCAGGAATCCAGTAGATCTTTCCAGAATGTTCCTAGTCTATATAAATGCTGTGATTTTGTTCAGTTGGGCAGAGTTTTTGTTTGGCATCAGAGTTACATAGTGGCATTAGAGTGTTATTATAAGATTACAGTGGATTATTTGAAGAAGTTTTTTTTTACCTAATCAGTGAAGAATAAATTTGTTTAAGTTGTCATTGCTGGTTTTCTTTGTTGTGATTTGCAAATCATAACAGTTGAGACAATATTAAATTGAAAATGCTTTAATCCAATTATCACTTTCATTTTCACATACTCATATGGAAAATCTATGACTATATTCAAATGATAATGAAAAGGTGTTTGACATTTAATTTTCAAAGTGGTGCCTCACAATAAAGTGGACAATATTCAAATGCAATAAGTAAAACAGCACCCCCAGCCTCTTGCATTTACATTTACATGTCACCGCGCTCTTTTAGGGTCAGCATGAAAATGTAAATGTTATTTTCTGACTATTTGAAAATGATATTGAAAACGGCAATCAACATTTAATTTGCAAAGACTTAACCTGCTCAACTGTGGACAATATTCAAATGCAATAAGCCAAACAGCACTCCCAGACTATTACATTTACATTTACATGCCATCACGCTCTTTTAGGGTCAACATGAAAATGAAAATGCTGTTTTCTAATCACTTGGAAATAATAATGATAACGGCATTTGACGTTCTATTTTCAAAGACCTATCCTGCAATACATGGGGCAATATGCATATGCAGTAAGGGAAACAGCGCCTCCCAGTCCATTGCATTTTCAAGTACATGTCACCATGCTCTTTTTGGGACACAATGAAAATTAAAATGCAATCTGTCAGTGTCTCATCAAGGCAGATCTTCCACTAGGACATCACTCATTAGGGCCGCGCACTAAAAGGACGTTCCTCATTTGCATACCAACCAATCAGCTTCTGGGTAGCGCATGTATGCACGGAGGCTTACTGACAATGTCAGGATGGCTAGAAGGCTGCTAAGTAATATGTACCATAGCTCAATGATTTCCATTTTTATTGTACTATAATGTTATTGTAATCATATAATAAAGTCACAACATTTCACAAGCTTGCAGTGGATCATAGCTAGCATAGTACGGTAATTAGCGAGCAGTGGAGTGAGTGTGTGTGCACCTCGGATTCTTTACTGGTGAGTAGGTTTAACCAGGCAGTGCTGCACCCTACTTTAATGTATATATATATATATATATATATATATATATATTTTGTTTATTCCATTGTTAAATAAAAATAATATTTTTATAAAGTCATTGAATTCCTTTTAGCCCTCCTTTTCAGGATTATTGCTGCTTCCAATGTAGGATGCTCATTTTAATAAACTTCTGGTGAAATTGAATCCCGTCTCTGTCTTGATTCCAGGTAAATTGTGTGGTACCTGTGTTATGTGGCCTTGGTGAGGTTTGTGTAGGTAGATGGTCCAGACATACCGACTGTATACACCTGGGTTACATTTATAACAAGACATTCACACAGATGAGGTTTATTGGTTTTAAATGAGATTTGTCAGTACCAAAAACAAAATGGAAACTTTTCGAACAAAATAATTTATGATCATGGTGCAAAAACCTGTCCAATACTAGGTTTGCTATGTGATTTTTTTCCCCCCTTGAAACGGTCTGTTAAATTTTTACTGAGAAGTATTTTATCAGTTTGGTCCTGTTTTTATTTTGCCATACTGCTCAAAGTCCTGCTAACAAACCGTAGTTGCATAATTTCAACCCAAAACAGACCCGCCCCTGCCAGGTGGTGCCATCAATTGGAGAACGTCTAGTGGCGCATTGAGGTCATGATTGAGGTCGGAGGACTACCTGTCTGGATCTACTTGTGTTTAACACAGTTTAAAAATGCTAATTACATAAAAACAAAGCACAGAAATGACTGACAGAAACAGACTCTTTTATTTTTGAGTGCATTCATGTCATACTAGAAACTTCAGATTTGAAGCGTGTTTTTATATTTATGTGAGTGTAGCTTTTTCAATTCAAGAGAATGGGGAGATAAATTTCAAACTCCTCCTTTTAATCACAGTGGCATGGAATTGTGGCAAGTCAGTTGCCAAAATGTTCTGCACACACTGTTTATATTAGGCCCAATATTCAAAGTCATTAAAATATGGCTTTAAACAGGCAATTCCCACATGAAAACCCACCAATGTGGCTGAAATAAAACAATTCTGCAAAGATGCCTCCTTGTAAAAGACTCATTGTCATTATCTCATACTTTTTATTGCAGTTGTTGCTGCCAAGGGCAACACAACCAGTTTCTACGTTTATTGGGCAATTATTTTTTTCACGTGGATTTGTCTTGATCTCATATTAAAATTAGTTTGATGATTTGGTGCTTCCAAATATGGTAAATAAACAAACATAGAAGAAATCAGAGTGCAGCTACTTTTTCAAAGCACTGTCGGCAATGTAAAAAAATAGTTGAAGATGGTGAAAACAAAAATAAACATGATAGCAAAATGGTCAGGACAATTACGGTAGTAATCCAAAAAAGGCTGGAAACCCCAGATTTAGATGAATTCATTTCTGTTCAATATGCTGCAGTAAACAACTAAACTTACTGTGTCAATGATCAAATACGTATGGACCTGGTTATAATACGTCCTGGCATAGTCTATGCAGCTGCAGTGGTTAAATAATCCCTCTGCACTTGACAAACTCCTAATTTAGAAAAATGAACAGCATTTTTACAATTGTAGAATTGAGTTTGGGGTTTGAACAAAAGCCAGCTATTACAGTGGTTCCCCATGATTGAGGATGAGAAGCACTTATCTGGAAGGAGCCCAGACTCACTGCATAATCACTCCCCTGAACTTTGAACTGCGCTCTCATAAACTTTATGATTCCTGTCACGTCCGCGCCTGGCAGCCCGGTGACCACGCCCACATCTTCAATGAAGTCTCCACTTACTCGTTCCAACACCCCTGAGTTTTAATTGCATTCACCTGTTTCAAAGCCTACAAATGCTCCCTGCTCTGGGGTGCGTTTCCCAAAAGCGTAGTTGCTACTTATGGCGCTTTTCCACTACGTGGTACCGGCTCTACTCTACTCCACCCACCTTGGTACCGGGTATTTTTCTGGGGGTCGTTTTCCATTAGAGGATAGTACTGCCTCAGTGTAGTTGGTCGACATAGCGGCGCAGCACGAATCTTCCGCAACTTCATCCTCAACACGACACAAAATATAGCTGCAGTTATATCAAGTTCACATTTATTCCATCAATTTAGTAAAAGATTTGTGTTCAAATCAAGGGACGCGCACTACCGTCACCATGTTATATCACTAACGTCCGGCGAGTGTTGAATTGCATTTTCTGTTTGACATTGTCATGTCCGATTCAGTTGCACATTAAATTGTGTACCACCTAACAACGCAAAGCAATGATATCCGTAAAAGGCATGGAGAGCGAATGCAAATTTCATCCTGAATTTGACAGCAAATAATTGGATTGTTAAAGCATGGAATAATTAAGTGATCATTGCAGAGCAGAGTTCCAGGTTGCAAATCGCAGGAGATGGCAGAGAATCAGAATTCATCGCTTTATGATGCGTCATTCACAAATTCTCCAAAACCTAGACTATTGTTTTCACTTAGGGAATTTCAAGTGAATGAGGTCCTACAAGAATTGAAACAAATTGATGTAAATAATTCCACTGGAGAGGATCACCTAGTTCCAAGTCTTTTGCGTCTCACAGCCCCAATGATTGCGCATTCAATAACTAATATTTTTAACTTGTAATTATCGACGGGGACAATTCCCAGTGTATGGAAAGCTGCTCATGTTTTCCATTATTTAATGGTGGTGATCCCAGTTCAGTGAACAGCAACTGACCTATCTCAAAATTGCCTTGCCTGGCTAAGATTTAAGAATCTTTTGTTAAGCAACAACTTTGCAGCTTTCTAACTTTCAACAACATTTTAACTTCACAGCAATCTGGCTTCAGGCCTGGTCATAGCACGATTACAGCAGCTTCATTGGTTATAAATGATTTAGTAGCATCTATGGATAATAAACAAAAATGTGCAGCCCTATTTATTGATTTAGCAAAAGCTTTCGATACAGTGGACCATATGATTTTATAAAAAGGTTGTCCTCCATTGGTCTTGATCTTGTTGCCTAATTGTGGTTCCAGGACTACCTCTCTAATAGAACACAAGCTATTATGGTACTTGGACCAATTTTATTCAGAGTTTATATAAATAATATTGCTCTTAATATTGCAAATTGCAAGGTTCATTTTTATGCAGATGACACTGTGTTGTTCTCCTCTGCACCAACGTGTGCTCAGGCCCTTATTTTCTTGCAATCGGCTTTTAATCTTATTCAACACGCTCTAGCTGATCTTAAACATGTTTTAAATACTAATAAAACTAAGTTCATGTTTTTTTTTCTGCACGGAATGCAGTTATGCCAAATGACTCAATTTTCTCAGTGACTGGTGCAAAATTGAGCAAGTTCAGTCTTACAAATATTTAATATACTTTAAAACACTTGTCCAAATTTTCTAAGAAAATTAAAACAAAAATTGGCTTTCTTTACAGAAACAGGTCTTGTTTTTCTTTAGACAGTAGGAAGAGGATTGTCCAGGCAACAATCTTACCCTTATTTGACTGTGGGGATGTCCTGTACATGTATGCCTCTGATAGTACTTTAAGACCTTTGGACACAATTTATCACAGCGCTCTGCGTTTTATCACTGGTGATGGTTTCCGCACTCATCACTGTGTTTTATATATACTCAGTCAAAAAAGAAACTTCACACTCATAAATTTCTAAATATTTTCTTGAAACTAAATACAAGAGATATTATTATTATTATTATTATTAGGGGTAAATGCGTTGTCAAAGACATCATGACACAAAGCAACTCCGACGTGCACAAGCATGCAGCACGTGCGAGCATACATCAAGGTAAAAGCATGTTTCCTCGTGTTCCTAGTCACGTGACCTTATGAGACACGTGCAACTGAGCCCACGTTAGCACGCTAGAGTGACATCTCGGAAAAACAAGTTCTTACAGTCAATTATCCGTTGATTTGCAATGCCACGACTGTCAAACATTCAACGTGAACGTGCCATTGGCATGCTGAATACGGGAGCGTCGGTCACTGACATTGCCAGGGTTATGGGATGCAGTCGACGGACTATCGATGATCTTCGGACACGTCTCCAACAAACTGGCACCACAGCAGACCGACCTCGTTCGGGTAGACCACGTGTGACGACACAAGCAGAAGACCGACAAATCGCCTTCGCCATTTGCGTGTCGATTTCTCACTGCAACGACCACTAGGAATGAATTGTTTAGAGGTCGTGTGACTACCCAAACCATACGTAATCGCCTGCGCACTGCTCGTCTCCATGCACGTCAGCCATATCGTGGACCAATTTTAACCCAGTTACACCGACGTCAACGGCTTCTCTGGGCACAACGACATCTGAGATGGACTCAGCGTGATTGGAATAGGGTCATTTTTAGTGACGAATCCAGATTCACTTTGCACTTCGCTGATGGGAGAGTTAGAGTTTGGAGGAGACGCGGTGAACACAACGCCCAGTGTTGTGTGCAGGAAGTGGACCGTTTTGGGGGCGGTGGTGTTATGGTTTGGGGTGCCTTTAATGGTCCTGCCCGTTCCCGACTGATAGTCATTCAAGGAAACCAGGATACAGAGATCAAGTGCTCATTCCAGAGCTTTTGCCATTTATGGCAGCTCATGGCCCAGGTCTGACATTCCAACACGATAATGCCAGACCTCATATGGCCAATTTAACGCGGAATTTTCTTAGGAATGCTGGCATCAATGTCATGGAGTGGCCCTCAAGGTCTCCCGACCATAATCTCATAGAACATGTATGGGATGTGTTGGGCAGAAGACTCCGTCAAGTAAGGAACCCTCCAAAGAATTTGCAGGAACTTGGTGCCATGTTGGTTCAATTATGGCGACGCATCCCCCAAGCTGTGTTCAGACGCATCATTCAATCCACGAGGAGACGTTGCGTCGCAATTGTGAACGCTCATGGAGGGCATACGCGCTATTGACATGCTTTCATCAAGTTCTAACTTACCATTTTTACTCTCTTACATTTCCGTAGCATTTCCGGTGGAACTGGTTACATTATGAACATGATTTTTATGGTACACCGTCCTTAATGGGTACAGAATGGAATTAAATCATTATTTAAAACCACTTTTCTTGTATGTTCAACTTATCGACCTCCAAACGAGTGTGAAGTTTCTTTTTTGACTGAGTAGAGTTCAGTAGGGTGATTTTCCCTTCATTTTAGAAGGAAGCTCCATTGTATTTTATTTATTTATAAAGCATTGTTTGGCAAACTTCCTTCATTTTTCACTAGGCTTTTGTCCATCAAAATCAGAAGCCAGCATATCAGATTGCAAGGGTGGATTTTGTTAGAGGCACCTAGGACTAGAACAAATCTGGGCTGTTCTGCTTTTAGCACATATGCACCTTGTTTCTGGAATAAATGCCAAGACACTCTGAAGCTTGATTGCCTCATTCCATTTGAGTCCTTCAAGAATCGTCTGTGGGAGATGTTACTTGAGGAGGCCAGATGTACTTGCCTTCAGTTTTAACGTAGGACTTGTTCTCTGGCCTTTGTCCTTTTATGTTTTTCTCATTTTATTATTTTCTTTTTATCTTATTTTTAATTGTATTTTTAAAGTTTGTTTTTCCTTTAATCTGCTTTTGTTGTATGTAAGTTTGTGAATTTCACTGTGCTCTGTGTTTTTAACCTACTTTGTCCATTGTTTTATTGTATTCAGGGCTCCCCTGCAAAAGAGACCTTGGTCTCAGTGGGACTTCCCTGTAATAAAGGCTAATAATAATAATAATAATAATAATAATAATAATAATAATAATAATCATCATCATCATCATCATCATCTGTGATAACTTTAAGTGAAAAATGATTCGTCAGCACCCGTAAAGTTATTTTTCTGCGCGATTTTCTTAAAACAGGGGTAGCACCACATAACTTTCTCAAGGGGAAGTAGTTAGGGGAACAGGGGCCTTAAAAATAAAAATTTGCGTGGATTTCATACCTAAATAATATGCATGTGCAAAAATATGCAAATGACATTTATTGGAAAATAACCTTATTTATAAACCTATGGGTAAAATAAATTGCATGGAATTTTCATTTATTTAATCAGGATGGACTTGGAATTTATTGACTTTTTTGCATAATCTTAATAATTTCCATTTTTTTAATGCCAAGTTTGTTTTTATAACTCAGAAATCTGCAAAGAAAGTGACGTACATATCTTGTTTGTGCCTACGCACCGTTTATAAATGCGGCCCCAGGACTGGGCGCAACACTGTCACTGATTTCACCATGAACGGGGTCACAGACAAAGAGAAACACATTTCATGAATGTAGCAGCTTTGGTGAACAAGCGAAACCGTGTTTTGAAAACAGTATAAGTTGATGATCATAATAACTACACTAATCTTGAGACTCGTCAATCTAACTCAAATGAGATATCCCGCGGTAGACAGCAGAATCGTCTTTCGCTGTGACGATTCTGTTTGACCAGTCAGTGGGCTGTGGTGTTGTCACGTCACATTTTAGTACCTACTAGTACCCGGTCGGCTATTTTTGGAACACCAGGAGAGCAGGTACCAGAAAAGGTGGTACCAGGTACCA
The DNA here is from genome assembly GCA_029692085.1 of Gymnothorax javanicus. NCBI lineage: Eukaryota > Metazoa > Chordata > Actinopteri > Anguilliformes > Muraenidae > Gymnothorax > Gymnothorax javanicus. The sequence continues at coordinate 9,051,343 of CM056209.1, read as the reverse complement.
AGTACTAGGAACTTTTTTTTGCTAATGGAAAAGCAAAAAAGGCGAGTAGAGTAGAGCCGGTACCGGGTAGTGGAAGAGCACCATTAGTTTGTCCATTCACAGTCAATGGGTGCAAATGTGTAAGTTAGCATCTGTGATTTCGGGAAACGCACCACTCTCCAGTTGGTTGCCGGGTGTTGTCTAAGATTGCTGTTTTTCTAGCTCCTGCAGTCTAGTTCACTCTTGTGTATTAAATCCTAGATTCAAACTTTGTAAAGAAATATTCCTTTGTTACTTTACGGCAGGGCTACTCAACATTATCCAGAAAGGACCAGTGTGGGTGTAGGCTTTCATTCCAACCAAGCAGTTACACACCTGATTCCACAATCGACCCCAAGAGTCTTTGCTAAAGAGCTTGATTAGTGGAATCAGGTGTGTAACTGCTTGGTTGGAATGAAAGCCTGCACCCTCATCAGCCCTTTCTGGAATATATTTAATAGACCTGCTTTACCGGGTTTTTGCTATTTTGGCTTTGTGCTGTTCTGGTTTTTGGAGTTTTGTTCCTTTGTTACTTTGATACTTTGGGGTTTGTTTTTTGTTCTTTTCTAAGTGTTTATTAGGCATTTCTGTTCCAGTTATTCAGTCCTGTGTTTATTTACTCCCTGTGTTTGTAATATGAGAGAAGTACCTAGTTTCTAATTATCTCCTGGTTTATCTATATATTTGATGTTAACTGTGAAATTAAAATTATTTGCATAAGTTTAGACATACCTTTAAGTAACTGACTTCTAATTGGTCAGTCATTTACAGTACTTTCTAGTTTAAAGTCTGATATTGATGTGTACCTGGAGAGATTACTGGAAAAATAAATGTGTTTTTGAAATGACACCCAGAGCATATTGCTTATTGTTTCCCAAACGATCTTTCTCTCATGTTTTCTTCAGTGTGGGGGGAAAAAACTATGTTGCCTTAGATCAGCTCTTTTAACCACATTTTTTGCTGCTTTCAAAAGCAAAATGCTCTTCTGCGGTGAAAGTGTAACTCTTGCTTTCCCTTCAAATTAAGTTCTCTGGCACTTCACGGGAATTCCATTTATCCTCATTTCCCCAGTGTTCCCATGAGTTAATTATTTAAGACTTGAAAGAGGAGGACCTTATCGGTTTGAGTGCGATGGAGCATATATATTTGTATGATTCCAAGGCCAGTTGAGTTGTAGTAATAATGCTTGGCTCTTTAATTATCCTGTGGATCACCTTCGGCCTTCTGTTACTCCTCATCCGTAATCCAAGGCCCAAAAACTTCCCTCCAGGACCATGGCGCATCCCAATACTCGGAAACTTGCATCAAATATACTGGTCCAATCCTGTTGATAATTTCCAAAAGGTAATGTAAAAACAAAAATCATGATGCACGGCTGAGTACATGATTTTCAAAACACAGACATGTCTAAAATTGTATTTTTTTTGTCATAAAGTGTCACTACAATTGTTCATAAATAACTTGGGTTTTACCTTCAATATTACAAAATCATAACTGACAACTGAATAGCTGAATAAGTTTTTTTCATGCTCTAAATCAGGGGTTCCCAAACTCGGTCCTGAGGCCCCCCTGTGCATGCTGGTTTTGTTCCGACCATAATTGCCATCATAGGATTTTTAATTTAGTAGTTACTTTGTCCTAATCAGGTGCAGTTTGTGTTTAAAACAGTTAAACAGTTATCCTTGTGTGCCATGAAGAATACCCTTGAATATATATATATATATATATATATAAAAATATTTGGAAGAAAAAGTATGTGAACCCTTTGGAATTACCTGGATTTCTGCATAAATTGGTCATAAAATGTGATCTGATCTTCATTTAAGTCACAACAATAGACAAAGACAGTCTTCTTAAACAAATACCTCACAACCAATTATATGTTTTCATGTTTTTATAAAACAGAACATGTAAACATTCACAGTGCAGGGTGGAAAAAGGATGTGAACCTTTGGATTTAATGACTGGTTGACCCTCCTTTGGCAGCAATAACCTCAACCAAACATTTCCTGTAGTTGCAGATCCGACCTGCACAACGGTCAGGAGGAATTTTGCGCCATTCCTCTTTACAAAACTGTTTCGGTTCAGCAATATTCTTGGGATGTCTAGTGTGAATTGCTCTCTTGAGGTCATGCCACAGCATCTCAATTGGGCTGAGGTCAGGACTCTGACTGGGCAGCTCCAGAAGGCGTATTTTCTTCTGCTGAAGCCATTCTGTTGTTGGTTTACTTCTGTGCTTTGGGTTGTTGTCCTGTTGCATCACCCATCCTTTGTTGAGCTTCAACTGGTGGACAGATGGTCTTAAGTTCTCCTGCAAAATGTCTTGATAAACTTGGGAATTCATTTTTCAGTCGATGATAGCAATCCGTCCAGGCCCTGAGGCAGCAAAGCAGCCCCAAACCATGATGCCCCCTCCACCATACTCCACAGTTGGGATGAGGTTTTGATGTTGATGTGCTGTGCCTTTTTTTCTCCACAGATAGCGTTGTGTGTTCCTTCCAAACAACTCAACTTTGGTTTCATCTGTGCACAGAATATTTTGCCAGTAGTGCTGTGGAACATCCAGGTGCTCTTTTGCAAACTTCAAACGCACAGCAATGTTTTTTTGGACAGCAGTGGCTTCCTCCATGGTGTCCTCCCATGAACTCCATTCTTGTTTAATGTTTTACTTGTCGTAGATTTGTCAACAGAGATGTTAGCATGCGCCAGAGATTTCTGTAAGACTTTAGCTGACACCCTAGGATTCTTCTTCACCTCATTGAGCATTCTGCGCTGTGCTCTTGCAGTCATCTTTACAGGACGGCCACTCCTGGGGAGAGTAGCAACAGTGCTGAACTGTCTCCATTTATGGACAATCTGTTTTACCATGGACTGATGAACATCAAGGCTTTTAGAGATACTTTTGGAACCCTTTCCAGCTTCATGCAAGTCAACAATTCTTAATCATAGGTCTTCTGAGAGCTCTTTTGTGCGAGGCATGGTTCACATCAGGCAATGCTTCTTGAGAATAGCAAACTCAAAACTAGTGTGTGTTTTTTATAGGGCAGGGCAGCTTTAACCAACACCTCTAATCTCGTCGCATTGATTGGACTCCAGGTTGCCTGATTCCTGACTCCGATTAGCTCTTGGAGAAGTCATTAGCCTAGGGGTTCACTTACTTTTTCTACCCTGCACTGTGAATGTTTACATGTAGTGTTCAATAAAAACAAGAAAACATATAATTGTTTGTGAGGTACTAGTTTGAGAAGACCGTGTTTGTCTATTGTTGTGACTTAGATGAAGATCAGATCACATTTTGTGACCAATTTATGCAGAAATCCAGGTAATTACAAAAGGGTTCACATACTTTTTTCTTGCGACTGATATATATATATATCATTTTATATATATATGATATATATATATATATATATATATATATATATATATATATATATATATATATATATATATATATATCAATCGGCCATTTATGGCCCATATATATATATATATATATATATAGGCTATATATATATGGGCCAGGCTCACGAAATATCCCAAATGTGTCCACAGGCCAGCATATATTTTGCTTAGATCATTCCAGAACCACCATGAATGGAAAGAACTCACCAAGAGCAACTTGGAACACCCCACTTTTGTCGGTCTGCGATAAATATTTCCCTGTCTTTTTTGCCCTTAAAGTTGGAAAAGTGGCCAAAAATGGCACCTTTTTGATGTCCATGTAAAAAGTGAAATAGTTCACTTTTTGTTTTTTTACATTTGTGTTCTATTTTTTTTTTTTTTTTTTCCTATGCATAATAGACGTGTAGGCTATGTCTGACAGTCAGCATATGTCCCTATCGTTGTTTTGTGTATTGCGGTGACATTTAATAAATTGTCCTCAAGGTACTAGTTTCTGACTTAGATTTTACATTTAGCACTCTAGAAAAATAAAAAAGGTCCCTACACCCTAATAATCCTGCAGGATGAAGCAAATATATGGTGCATTAGGGCAAAAAAAAAAAAAAAAACTCCAACCTACAGGGATTGAGTGGGATTTTTGTGTCCTCAAAAAAATGACCTTTTTAAAAAAGTTTCTGACTTAGGTGTATTTTTAAAAAACTGTAAAAGATATAGCCAAATGCAATTCAGCTATTGTTGTTGGCCTAAATCAAAGTGGAAATCACTGTTTAGATCAATTATTTATTGAATAACGACATACTGTAGCTACAGCGCGCAAAGCATTTTGGTCGGTTTCTGACTTAGGGTTTCTGCCTTAGATTTCTAAGTCAGAAACCCGGGCATCTCAGGCAGAAACCGGGCGTATTAGGCCAAATGTGGCCCCAGTCATTACACAGGTGGTCAGGGACATGATATTCCATGTTGCTTTGATATGTTAACATGTATTTTGGCCGATTTGATCGAAAATACAACCCCAATTCCAAAATAGTTGGGACAAAGTGTAAATTGTGAATAAAATTAAAACGCAATGACTTTCAAATCACACCAGCCAGTATTTTATTCACAATAGAACAGAGATAACATAGCAAATGTTGAAACTGATAAATTTTACAATTTTATCCGCAAAATGAGCTCATTTTGTGCATAAAAATGTAAAATGTCTCAGTTTCAACATTTGCTATGTTATCTCTGTTCTATTGTAAATAACATATTGGCTCATGTGATCTAAAAGTCACTGCATTTTGATTTTATTCACAATTTATACTTCGTCGGTCAGAGGCCCGACATCGGACCAATCGGCCCACGCTCTCAGTCAGAAACCGAGATCTCAGGCAGAAACTGACGAGGGGCATGGGCGGCCACTGTGGCCGCAATCGGTGGCCAATCAGTCATAAACTTGGTCAAATAACATGCATGGGTGGTCGGGGACATGATACATTGTGTTTTCGAAACGTGTCGACTTGTAATTTTGAAGATTTAATCGAAAGTCAGTCGGGTTGAGTTTGGTACACTTTGACGGGTTTCTGACTTAGATTCGGTTTCTGACCGATATACCAATATTTTGAGCTAATAGACACCTGTTCTGGCTTGGTATTGCCTAGGCTACATACTTTTAAGTCATAAGGAGTGTTTCTAGGAGATTTTTGATTTTTGATATAGGTTTTTATAACATTTTTCTGGTATTTGCAGACCAGAATTTCTTTTTTCAGCAGCGACGGGATCCCGAGGGAAAAAAATCACTGTAGGGTTTCTAATTTCAGGTGATATACCTCTGGACATCACTTATACACAATTATAACACTGATTGGAGGTTTAAATAACTTTCTTATCACTAGTTATAGACCTCTGGATGGATTTTAGCCAAACAGTAGGTTTTTGTGTTTCTGACTTAGGCGAGCAAGGGTATAGGGAAATGCGTATAACTCACCAAATATTCCACAAATGACCATGATATTTGGTATTCAGAGAGTAGACATATACCTTTATCACTTACAAGTACCACTGAGAGCATAGGATTGCCTGAATTAATTTTACACATTGTGTTAGAGAGCAGTTTGCACTCGCGCAGCAATTTTGCAGCCGCACGCAAAACGTACCCCGACTTCAGGGCCATGGCAGGGTTGACAGTCCCAACAGCATATTACCTATATACCATTTTTCCATCAGCTATACTATCCTTCTATACATATCAGGGCATTTTGAGAAGATATAGCTATATCTATGCATGTATGAGGCTTTAGAAGATATGCATGTCTTTGAACTAAGGCAGAAACCCGGCCCAAAAAATGAGTTGAGGGACCCAACTTTGACCAGGTACCACTTAAAAAAAAAAAAACGCCGTCCGCACGGCTTTGGAATATGATCCCACAACACCTATAGATTAAAAAACCACTCACAGCTAAGCTCTATGGGTACTTTCATTATTTTTCAGTACCCGGGGGGGGTGGCGCACATTTCGTGAGCCTGGCCCACATATATATAGCTAGTTAATGTACTCCTATGGTTACTCAGTCAAAGTGACCGCAAAACAAAGAAAAGTTTGATGAAATGAGTGCAAATGTGCACGCGCTAGTAATAAATTTGATTTTCTAAAATAATTACGCGCAAACGTATTTTCCAGTCTGCCTTTAATTAACTTGCGTTTCTTTTGTTGTTCAGTATATATACACAGCGGTGTTTTAAGTGCGGTCAAATTATTACTTTGTGACAAGATCAACACAAACCATGTTAGACAAGTTTTTCATTTGGTTGTCTAATAAATTATTAGTTTTTGCAACCACGTGTCCAGTCTAATTAATTTTTTTCTCCTCTTTCTATACAGTTGTTATGAACATGCTGTATCACATTGAATTTATTCTTCACTGCATGAATGCATATCTGTCAAAATATGTCTGGAGAATAAATTACTGCTCTGAAAATAAATGTACCTAATAGGCCTGTATCACGTCACATTTGAAAGCTGAAAGTACCCGTCTAAAATCACTAAAGCAGTGTATCGTCACGTCCAGTTAATGCATTCAGCATGTCTGTCCTCTGCCACAAGCCGTTCCATTTTCTTGATGCAATAGCATTTTTAGTTTTTTATTTTTATGTTGGCTTTATGTAGGCTATTGACCACACCCAAAAGAACGGCTCGGTTTAAAAATGTCAGAGGTGAAAATGTCAGAGGGAAAAATGTTAGAGGAAGGATTTCTTATTCTTGAAAAGAGAAAAGAGAAAGAGCACCAGACACACCGCTTGAAATGTAATTTTAACGCACGGCAGCTCTGATAGGTTTGATATCCGCCGTTTTCCTCTGACATTTTTAACTGGCGATCCAAAGGAACAAGGCAAGTGTCACTGTAGGCCTACACATCACAAACAGCTCAGTGTTTGTTATTACTGAAGTGCGTCAGGATTTCAATACAACGCGCTTTTCTTCATTTCCTCTCGTGCCTCACTGGCAAAGCAACAAAAATCAATCTATTCTTCAATTTTCCGCAGTAGGCTACGTACCTCACTGTTGCGTTTTTAATGGCGCTAAGTATCTAAGTTCGCGCAAGGTGACGCGAATCACGCAGGAGAGGCGGCGCCAGGCGACGTGGATTCCGCGTGCGAACAACGCGAATGGACGAATGTCGCAATTATCTCCACATTTTGCGAATAAATAAATAAATAAATCACGCGAGTAGAGCAGCGATCTGAATACCATCATTACTACTAGCAGCAACATTGGCTAGCTAGATTGCCTAGCTTCATATTCAAACCGCAGTTGGCTGCATTGATGAGATAATGGGAACGCTAGCTGCCAAGCTCGCTAGCTAGGTTGCTAGCGATTAAGTCAAATAACCTATGGATCACGGTTTCATTAAAAAAGTAGTGGTCTAGCTCAACATTGGATATGACTACATCATGATTTGTGAATATTTTTAGTTCTCAAGCGGTTAAAACGTTCTCAAAGTAAAATGTTTGTGATGTTAGCATTGCAACATTAGCGTTGCCATCTTTTGTTGATTTTTTGAAATTCCAGGAATTACCGCTGTTTGACTGCAAACACGATTGAGTGCAGAACCGATCGGGCAGGAGGTACGGATAGGGCACCCATATTAACAGCTTGTAAAAATCCACAATAGCAATTGTGGTTGGAACAAAAACCAGCATACACAGGTGGGCCCCAGGATTGAGTTTGGGAACCACTGCTCTAAATCATTTCATATCTAGGTCATTGTCATTCACCGGTAGAAATTAAAGAATCAGCTTTGTTTTCTTACGCTAAGGAATTGCATTTTTTAGCGTTGCCCGTCATCTCATTTGGACTGAAAGGTGGAAAGAGCATTTTAAAAGGAAATTTCATGTGTGAAACTGAAAATGCAGATGTCATCCAGCATAGTTATAGCAAGTTGTCTTTTGTTTTTTTTCATTTTTTTTGACAAATGATTTATTATTAAGAAATGTGTGGCAAGACTACTTATTTTTCCTAGAGGCTCTCATAGGGACTTAGAGGCCTTCATTTTTTTTTTCTTTTGCTTAATAAAATGCAATCCAATCATAAAACCATCACGCAATATCATGTCCTTTGATTATATTTTGCATTTTGTGCTCATATTCCAGCTGATTGCCTGATAATGTAATACAAAAGTTAATATTTGACTTGCTAACCTGACTAGCCGACCTGGAGCAGCCAAGTCTGTTGAAATGTATTACTATGTGAATGATTTCATACTGGGTATACAGTTGTGCTCAAACGTTTGCATACCCGAGCAAAATTTTTTGAAATGTTGCCATTTATTTTAAAAATATGACTTGCGCAAAAAAACTTGTCTTTCATTTGAAGATAGTGGTCGTGTGAAATCATTTATGATCACATAGGTCTTTGGCTCCTTTTTAAATGATGTTGATAACTGAAATCACACAAACAGTTTACATACCCTTGAATGTTTGACCTTGTTATACAGACACAAGCTGACACACTCAGGTTTAAATGGCTATTAAGGGTTCTGCACAAGTGGCTTTTTAAATTATAACTAGTGTTTTTGTATAGTCATTGAGTTTGTTAGCTCCTGAATGGATGCACTGATCTGGCTAGACACTGAGCCATGGGGAGCAGAAAAGAACTATTTAAGGACCTTTGTTACAAGGTAGTTCAACTTTTTAAAGATGGGAAAGGATTTAAAAAGATACACAAAGACTTGAAAATGCTAGTCAGTATTGTTCAGTCCCTGATTAAGAGGTGGAAAGTGAGGGAATATGTTGATACCAAGTCAAGGTCAGGTAGGCCAAGAAAGATTTCAGCCCAAACTGCCAGGAGAATTGTTCGGGACAAAAAGAAAAATCTGCAAGCCTCCTCAAGAGAAATACAGGATGCTCTGAGAAAAGATGGTGTGGTCTTTTTAGGGGGCACAGTAAGAAGGTGCTTAAACAACAATGAGCTGCATGGTCAAGGTGCTAGAAGGAAGCTATTATTGTGCCAATCCCACAACAAAGCCCGCCTAAAATGTGCCAGACAACACCTTACCATAACAATCAGAACCATCACAACTTCTGGAAAACTGTCATTTGGAGCAACAGGACCAAAATAGAACTTTATGGTCACAACCGTTAGCGCTATGTTCGGAAAGCAGTCAACACCATTCCCACTGTAAAGCATGGTGGTGGGTCTCTGATGTTTTGGAATTGTGTGAGAGCTAAAGGCACAGGGAATCTTGCAAAAATTGATGGTAGGATGAGTGCAGCATGCTATCAGAAAATACTGGCATATAATTTGCATTTTTCATCATGAAAGCTGCGCATGGGATGAACCTGGATTTTCCAGCATGACAATGATCCAAAGCAAAAGGCCAAGTGGACCCTCCAGTGGTTACAGAAGAGAAAGCTGAAGGTTCTGGAGTGGCCATCACCGTCTCCTGGCCTCAATACAATTAAGCCGCTTTGAGGAGATCTTAAACATGCAGTTCTTGCAAGATGACCAACGAATTTGCGGGAACTGGAGGCATTTTGCAAGCAAGAGTGAGCAGCTATACCACCTGAGAGAATTAGGGAGATCATTGACAACTATCATAAAAGACCGCACGCTGCTATTGACGCTAAAGGGGGCAATACACAGTATTAAGAACTACAGGTATGCATGCTTTTGAGCAGGGTTCATTTCATTTTTTTTTCTATTATTGCCATATTTAATTTGACGATTACACCATTCTACATGACCAACAGTTTGATATGAATCCAATAAGAAATAAAAGAAATGTGTTCTGCCTGGCCATTTGTGTTTTCTTTAAAAAATGTTACCTATTTTACAGATTCAGGCAGGGTATGTAAACTTTTGAGCACAACTGTAGGTTAGTTGCACATTTCCATAAGGCTCGCTTGAGATGAGCCGGGCCAGCGTAGAATCGATCAATGGTGATCGCTGCACAATGCATGCCACTTAGGGGACATTTTTCTGTCTGTTTTCCACTTTTAAAATCTTGAGGAAAAAATATCTTTTTCTTGATTCTGAACATTGAGTTCTATGGAGGACATGTTGCACTTTGAGAGACTGATACAGTACCATGCCATCACAGCATATTTTCATGCTTGAATGAAATATAGCTTATATGCATTCCACCCTTAAAATGTCAGGTCCTGTCACAGACAGATTTATTTGTTGGAATGGTTTCCTATTTACTTCCTGTGATACAAATAGCATTTTCTTATTGATCACACGTCCCCAATTGTATCAAACACAGTTTTTTATTCCTATAAGAAATATAAGTGACTTTTACCGTCAACTGTAGGGGATGGTAAGCACAAAAAATAAATCCCAGGCACTGATAAAGTTGTAAAAAAAAAAAAAAAAAAACGACCTTTATGTAGGAGATTTTTATTTTTAAGCTTTTCATTTCAACATGGATGCCCTTCATCAGAGACTAGAGGAACAGCCAAATGACTCAATTCTTGAAAGAGATTGCCACCACAGGTTATATTGAAACTGAGAGAGTAAACATACTGTAATTTAAACACAACTGCCAGGATTGTGAAACTTTTTCTTCCTTTGTGGAAACAGGGAGTAGGGCATTTTCAGTAAATTTAACCATGTAACTTGTTGGTAATCTTGACTGGCAGCGTGCTTTGTTTGCATTATCACATGCTGTGGGTCCTTCCATGTTGAATGTACGGTTCAATGTGATGCAGCAGCGAGTCAAAACAAGGGCCGACATGCAGGAGTGACTGAAGTGAATTTCTTCATCAATAGCACCCAAAGGCCAAACAATATGGCTATATTACCCATCAATACATCTCTCTCCGTGTGAGGGACAAGACAACTCATCTCTTCTTGTGTCGCCTTTGTCAATTTAATGGCCATAAGCAGGTAAATTCTTCTTTCACGATGACAAGCTCCAGAGCAATGCGTATTTGCCATGTTAAATAATGACGTTTTTTCCAGTAACACTCTTATTCCTCCGATTGTCTTTAACCAGGCTTTTTAACAGATTATTTTGTTTGTGCGTGCCCAGGCATTTATAGGAGAAAATTACAACAAACAATTAGTTTAGCATAAATGCCTTGGTGCATGCTTGTAGCATGCACACCATCTACAAAGGTCCACGCTGCAGTGTTTCACATAAGCATAAACAAGTATTTATGCTGTAACATTCAACCACATAACATTCTACACCATACATCCTATGGTGGACCATAAAAAAGTGCCAGACATATGTCAAGATTACTAGTATTCTATTATTTATTGCATCTCACTGTGAAATGGATGTGATTTTATTACTGATAGTGAGTATTACACTGTGAAATTGGGTGTTTTTCTAGTATTAATTCTTAATGCCGTTTGTATCATATTTGATACACAAATTCCAGTGAGCTCTATATCAGTGCTTCTTAAACCTCTCCTGGAGTAGCACCTGTCCTGCATATCTTAGATCTCTCCCTGCTCCAGCACAGGTGATTCAAATGATCTGGTCATTATCAATCAACGTTAGGGGGTCAATAAGGAGCTGATCATTTGAATTACCTGTGCTGGTGCAAGGAGAGACGCAGAACAGGTGGTCCTCCAGGAGAGGTTTGAGAAGCACTGCTGTATGTCATTCGCATGATCAATATGTTCCTCAAAAACCTGTTGTAAGCAATCAGATACATGTCATCTGCTCCCTGGTGGACTATCCATGGACAGCAGTCAGTAGAGGTCCATAGAATTCAAAATCAAAGATGGCTGCCCACATTTTCCAACCTGCATGTTTTTTTTTTTTTTTTGGGCAGATCTTTGCCAAATTTGACAAAGTTAAGGTAAAAATAACTTTTATATTGTTACTTATACTTTAATATCAATAGTTACAGGAGTGAAGCAACCTGTAAATTCACAACATTTTATTATTTATTTTATGGTAAAATCAAGTTGAAAATGTATGTATCAAATATGATACTATAGGTATTTAGCCCTAAGGAATCTGCAGGAGCTCTGGAAATCTCTCCCGAGGTTCCTGTATTTGTGAGGCTGATTTTTAAAGACAGTGCAAAGGTAGTGGTACACTGTGAAACTAGAAGACCCAAGCTACCCATCGGTAGTGCCCGTGTGATGCTAACTTGTTGGGAAGGGGGCAAAATTATACCCCAAATGTAGGCTAAATTTTGTCATGCCCATTGTGACCGAGGTCCTTTGACCTCTGACCTCGAGACATCTAAATGAAAATGGGTTACCTATACCAATGAGTCTCCCCTTTACAGACATGCTGTTTTATGATAATCCCAGGTGGTTTTTTGCATGCAGTATCAATGTGTAATTTTCACCTATTGTATTTGAATGTATCTGCATACTGGGGTCCCTAAACAGTCTTGGAATTCTATAAATTGGGTTTGGCTGGAAAAAAATATGGCACTGTATAAAAATATCAAATATGACATAAAATGAATTTCATACATGCAAATTATGTTTAAGGTTTTTTTTTTCTTTAAAACTTTGTTTAACGGTTCAATAAATACCTCAGTTCCAAAAATTTAGAATGTTTTGGCTATTATTTTATGGTTCAGGCTTTATGGGGTTAAGAGTAACTGAAATTATGCCCGCTGGGAGCTCCTTGGAGGAAGTTGTCTCGCTGCCTTTACCTAAAAATTGAAGCATTTTGTCAAAAAACACACAAGATGACTATATAACTGGGGATTCTGAATATTGACTTTATCACTTTTGACTATCCCTTTACTTAACTGCATGAAACTTGGTGAATGTCAGAGAGATGAGATTGTAGCACCGCAGATCCTAATTATATTGGGCTTCACTGGTTTTTCAGCTGCAGTGTCCATAGTGTTGGACACTAGTGTCAATATATTCATAACCTGCGGAAAAACAGTAGGGGAATGTATAAGATTACGTATTGCTCTTGTCCCTGGTTTCACATGACATGCCTATTCTCTTCATTTTTTTCCTCCATTTCAAATATAAGCTGTCAGAACGCTACGGGAAGGTCTACAGTGTCTACTTTGGGAGCTTTCCAGCTGTGGTGCTAAACGGTCTGCAGGCGATCAAAGAAGGACTGGTGACTCACTCAGCGGAGCTCTCTGCAAGACCGACCGGCTTTCTGATTAATGATTTAATGGAGGGAAGAGGTAACAACACCATGAAAAAGAAAATACATATTGATCACTTTTTATGTCATAGCACCTGTCTGTCATGTTTTTACAATGAAGATCTGTTGCACAACTTGATTATGAAAAAAATGCACCCTTTAAACTCGCAGTTTTTATCCACTTTTAAATTGTTCAAAAGCCAGCATCTCTGATGGTATGGGGATGCATTAGTGCATATGGTGTGGGACACTTGCATGTTTTAAAAAGCACCATGAATGCTGAAAGGTGTATAAAGGTTTTAGAGCAACATATTGTGATGAAGATTCATTAAGTGCCATTAGAGACTCTGTTAGGAAAGGGGTGGTTAATTGACAGACTGCTGCACTCACTCACCGGGAGAGAATGAGACTGATGATGAGACGGAGGTTTTAAATGGGGGAGGGCTTATGTTGGGGGTGTGCGCCGGGGAGAGAAGCGGGTTGCGGTCGCTGGGTTTGCATGAACTGGGGATTGTTTTGTGGCGTTCGCGGTTGATTAGCACCGCCGGCGCTGAAGAGACTGGGGAACACTTAGTGACCCGGAGGAAGATAGTGGGGGAAAATGTTTTTGTAGGTAGCTAGGACAGAGTAGTGGAACACCAGCGGAATTACCCCAACTACCTGGCGTTTACATTTGAGTGTGCCAGTTGCAACCAATATAGATTTGGGACCTGTTCTTCAGCGAGACGGCGGGGTCTCGCTGTGTACGGACAGGGAAGTCCGGTTTTAATTCTTTTTATATTGTTAGTATGTGTCTGTGTGTGGGTGGGGCGATAGCGTAGGCCACCGCGACTGCGAGGGCCTTGTATACATTTTTGGAAGTCTGTCTTTTTCACGTGTGTATTGCCATGGTCAAGACTGCGGTGTTTCTTGCGGTGTAGACTTCTTTTTTTACTGGTGCCGTATTGAGATGAAATTGAAGTGATTTATTGCTGGGATATCCTAACTTATGTATGCTGTGCTGTGTAATCAGACGCCTTTTTGTATATCTTGGGAATTGTGTGTTGCGGGGTAGCCAACGTGAGCCCATGGTTTTACGAACTAATGGAATAATAAAGCATTGTTGTTGTTTCAGTGGCCTGATTTTTGAGTTGAGTGTTCTGTACTGGACCAAACTGGGGTATAATTGAAGGTGGTGGCAGCCTAACTGGTTGCTCACCGAGGGTTCTGTAGCACCCTCTAGTGGCGGCGGAATATTTATTACAATATGCTCCCCTCCAGACGACATCAATTCCAGGGAAGGCCTTGTGTATTTCAGCAGGACAATGCAAAACCACATACTGCAGGTACTACAATAGCATGGCTTCGTAGTAGAAGAGTCCGTGTGCTGAACTGGCCTGCCTGCAGTCCTGATCTTTCACCGATTTAGAACATTTGGCGCATATTTAAACGAAAAGTCCGTCAATGGAGACCCAAAACTCTCCAGCAGCTGGAAGCCTGTATTAAACAAGAGTGGGATCAAATTCCAATGGCTAAACTCAAGAAACTTGACTCCTCAATGCCCAGACGCCTCCACTCTGTGTTAAAAAGAAGAGGGGATGCTACACCATGGTAAACAGGCCCCTGTCCCAACTTTTTTGAGACCTGTAGCAGCCATCAAATTTGAAATGAGCTCATTTTGTGGATAAAATTGTACAATTTTCTCAGTTTCAACATTTGCTATGTTATCTCTGTTCTATAGTGAATAAAATACTGGCTTGTGTGATTTGAAAGTCATTGAGTTCTGATTTTATTCACAATTTACACTTTGTCCCAACTATTTCGGAATTGGTGTTGTACTACAAAATTGATTGTAATCTTTTGTTTTCGTATTCCTACACTCAGTTGAAACTTGCTAGTACTTGGTTTGTACATTGAGTGATTTATGAAAACTGCACCAAGTGACTTGTGTGACAAATGGTAAATATTGTCCTTCAGGTATCACACTGAATAATGGGCCAGTGTGGAAGATGCACCGGAGATTCGCCCTCACGACTCTGCGGAACTTCGGCATGGGAAAACACTCCATGGAGAGGAGGATTCTGAGAGAGACTTCAAACCTTGTATCATATTTGGAAAATAATGCAGGTATGCAGTGAGATCCAAGCAGTCAGAAACCCTGCTTTTACTGGTGTCATCCCAGATAGACGCGAAGGTGAACGGATATTTTTGATCAAGTTTCATTTTTAGACGGGTTCCAGATAGACAGGTCCCAGTTGGTGGAATCCTAATTAAAAGTGACAGTTTTAATACTTTTAAAGGCTAGCCATTGTATTTTTTGGGAATTTTTTCATTGGAAGCTACATCACTGACAATTGATACAACATTATGTGAGAGTTTATCATCTCGGCTGTGGGACCAGTGGGTCGCGTCTATCTGGGATGCGTCAGTCTTTATGCCTCCAACTTGGAGACGTCTGCCTGGGATGAAATCCTTTTATCTTCAGAATTCTGTAGATTATCTGAATGATCTGTGTTTAAATACTGCTGTACATTCACTATTGTGGTCTTCTTAATGAAAATGAAGAAATGAAGTTCACTGATCTCTGCCTTGTTGTCATTTCCGAAAGGAAAAACCATAGACACCCGGATCATGTTCCACAAAGTAACTTGCAACGTCATGTTCTCCATCCTGTATGAGACTCGATATGGCTATGAGGATGAGTTTCTACAATTGACTGTCAACTGCATCACACGGAACAACAAGATCTTCAACAATCTATGTGCTGTGGTAAGAGCACCTTGTACCCAGGCAAAAAGGGAAAAAGCAAAGTGACTTTGCCATATTTTTATATCATGTCTTTCTCAGTGAATGACCAGGAGCAGAGACAGAACTCATGTGCAGACGGGAATCTACTTCAGTGACTTATTAGAAATCCTAGTCAATGTTTTGACATTCTGAAAAACATGTTGCATAGTCTTTAAATGGCACATCCTGCTTGTGAGCTGGAACTGCAGGTTATTTAGTTTCAGTTTCACAGTGATGGTATGACTGGTGCACTAAACTAACAAGCGAACTAATAATTGGCCATTGGCAATTAGCCATCATCGCATGGACCAGCTTACGTAATAGCCTTACAGATAAACCATGGCGTGCCATCTGGCATCAAAAGTTTAGAGGGCCTTCAGTAACCTTACCGTTCAATGCATGATTACCCTCAAGCTGTTCCCATTTAAGATCGCCTGATCAACAAACAATTGATTTACTGAACAATCAAGACCAATGCATGGTCTATGTGATTAAGAAATGATAATGATAAAGTGATTGCCTATTGGTTACATTTATTTAATGGATCTGACATTGTAAGCACGGCAGTGATCTAAATTTTAAAAATCCTACACTTTCTCTGACTTCCAGCACTTGTTTTAGCTTTTTTTTCAGCAGCGTAATTATCACTTATTACTTCTGAATGTAAAAAGCATTCTAAACAATATGCGGAACTGGAAGAAATCTTTGGCATATCAAAGCTTTCAGAACCTATAGGTCATAGGTTTTAATTACAGTAAGCCAGACCAACTAATTTACAAAAATCTGTGTCGTTTAATGAGCTCCATGAGTTCGGAATCTTCGAAAGACAGATGTTTTACATTGTCATGAGCAGAGAAAAGCACATCACAACTTTGTGATACAATGTGCAATAATGCTATGAGAGTTAAATTAGACAGCTATTCTGCCCATTAGCTTTACCAACTGCTGCTAATCATCCAAAGTAAACTGCAACATGTTGCTCACCCTTCTTTATTAAATGTTGTCTTAGCACAAGCGTTTCATATCAGCTCGATGACATCAGCGTACAATCAAATAAAATGTGGACAGAACAGAAAACCCAATCTAGCTTTAAACCTTCTGTCGTTCAAGAGGTCATGAGTGACCTTTAACCAATTGTGGTGTATTCAAACAAACAGTGCAATTTATCATTTTAACAGTGCAGAATTACTAATGAAGGAGCTCCCTCTGCAATATAGACTCATCCCTTTCACAAAGTATTTTGTTTCTAATTTTTTTACTTTGGTTTACTAATGGTTTAAAAAATGTGTTTCTAACTCAAAATTGAATGCCTGAATATGAGAAGGGCCAAAGTCCATAATTCGACCAATTTGAGTTAAAATAAAAAAATTGTCATTTACACATAGGACTACCTTGTGTATGAATGATGGGCCCAACTCCACTCTCTAAGTACTACTACAGCCTGCAAGAAAACTGGCATGTATGAAAGACAGGCCCAACTCCAGGACTTGGGTCTTTGTTATACACGTACATATTGCGCCCTCTGTTGACGAATGTTTATGCCACACATGTTCAACATGGGAGATTTTCAGAATGATCTCAATGATGATGAAATTCATGGAAAAAAATGTAAAAATGAGAAAGAACGGAAGGCATATAAGAGGATAAGTTTGAGAGCAGAGGGTAAGGAGTATGTTAGCACAAGTGGGAAAGTTGTAGCAGCCAGAACAACAGGAACAAAATGCCAGTAAGGGAATTTAAATATATAAAGTTATTCAGAATGAAGTGCCAATATGTTGTATGTGTGTATTTTCAATAATGAAATCCCTGCATACTGTTTATTTTAACTTTAACAAGGAAAATATGATAAAAACACAATAATCCAATGTTTTCCTACAATATGATTATAAGAAGGACCCAAATCCATCGTATTAAATGCATCCCCGCAGCGCAAGCGAAGTGCATATAATCATGTACTATGCCATTTAGATATGAATACATGAGTTGTCATATAAACAGCAATACCATCAATTAATAGTTCAACAAAATATTTTTTTTTTTTTAATTTTCTCAAAACACTATGCTGTGTGGACTTGGGCCCTTCTCATATTCAGGTATTCAATTGTCTGCATAAATGTGACCATTGGGAAATGTCTCCATGCACCTCACTGTAATGATACTATGATGATTCTATCCTCCAGCTGTATGATTCAATCCCCCTGCTGAAGCTACTGCCCCTGCCCTGTCTGAAGGTTTATGAGAACTTCAAAATCCTGAAAGATTCCACCGTAGCCCAGATTTCCAAACACAAGCAGACTTGGGTGCCAGGGAAGCCGCGGGACTTTGTTGACTGCTTCTTAGATGAGATGCAAAAGGTACCACAATAACAATATATGTTTAACCACCATGCTCTCTGGCATTTATATGCTTGCAATCTACAGTCCAAATCTTCTAGAAACCACTGTAACAACAGATTGTAGTTCCTAGTTCATGTTGCTTTAGGAACTGATTTGATTGGAACACAGAAAGGGTCATTCGAGTTAGTCTGAAATGTATGTGATGTGAAGGTTGCTTGAGTAAAATAAATTCCCTAATTAAGAGAAGCACGCTAAAACTTTTCAGCATACATTCTGTATGGTTAAGAGAGAACGGAACAGAATGAAACACCCACTACCTCCAAAGGATGGCCTATCCACAGATTCTGGCAGATAGTTGTTGGTCTTCTGAATTGTTATGGAACATAGAGGTGTGCTTGTAATAATGAATGAGTAATTGCAATGAAATTACAGTTTCATAACTGCTTATGGCTTCATAACTGCTCACCTCATCTTGGTCTCTTGACTGCTATTCAGAGGGGAGATGATGGCCTTTCATTCGACGAAAGGCAGCTGGCTATTGTTCTGCTGGAGTTCCACTTGGCTGGAACAGACACTACTGCTAACTCACTGCTCACAGCCTTTCTGTATCTCACGACTCACCCAGATGTTCAGGGTAGGTTATCATTTGTGTTTCTATGGTTATCTCAGCAGGCAACTGAAATGAGCACACCTGCAACAGTTTTTAAGATGTAGAACAGTGCTTCTCAGCTCAGTGATGTGCGCTGTCTCTGCCTGTGGTCTCCAGAGAGGTGTCAGAAGGAGATTGATGAAGTGCTTGGGGAGGAGGAGCAGGCCTCGTTCGAGGACAGGCATAGAATGCCCTACACACAAGCCATGACTCACGAGGTGCAACGAGTTGCCAATGCAGTGCCGCTCAGTGTGTCCCACTTTTCCAGCAAAGATACTCAAGTGATGGGCTACAATATTCCCAAGGTGAGCCCCAGGCAATCATTTACAAGGTAGGATGGCACAAGCAGTACAGAAAAGATCAAGAGGAAAAGCATTGTCAGTTAAGGGATGCACTTACCCCTTCATTTGATATATTTTCTACCTAGTGATGGGCAAAAATGAACGAACGAATCTTTTTGAACAACTGTTTTTAGCGTCCAATACGTACTGGATCAGCCTGTCAAATGTCCGAGAGCTGAAGTGAATCCCCGATTTCCAAGGCTGGACTGGTAATCCGGCGTACCCGGCAATGCCCGGTGGGCCGACGCACATTTTGGGCCGATGCAATCATAGTTTATAAATTTGTAATAACATTGATAATTTTGAACGACCGCGCCGGCCTTTAAAACGCGGAAAGCGGTCCATTGGTTAATTTTCTACACTGACACAGGGCTGGCCCAATGAAATCTCTGAACCCTCCCTCCTCAGGGGGAAAAAAAAGAACGCAAAATTGCGTACGGTTCGTTGGTAGCCAGTGGCCCGCATTAAGGCGAGCGAACAGCAGGATGATTTTAGCTAATTCGAAGTGGAATTTCATACAGTTAAAATCAATAAACATTTAATATATATCTCTCATTACACTATATTACTTAATGAGTACTCCCTGAGATTGTATGGTTTCATTGGTGACACATGCTTTATATACCACTTTTTATTCTTCTACTTCACTATTCCGGTTATCTTGCATCTTGGCCATTTTTCAGCATCTATTTATATACTTGTTTTATGATATAGGAATTACCAAAAAACTGTATGCTTGCAGATAATAAAAAAAAACGATGCAAAGGCTTAAGCCATGTACAGTTTATTTAATGTTGTTGTTTTCGTCCTAAAAGTTCAAGAAGGCAGGCCTTGCTTGTCCCCAGTTGTGTTAACAGTCTAAAAACGCGTTTCAACGACAACGAGATCAGACAAAAATGTCAGAAATCAATGGAGAAGCGGAAAAGCTTCGAGAATATGAAAATGCTTCGAAAATGCCAGGGCCGTTTTTTTTGTCCCAGTCCAGCCCTGCCGACTTCTCCCACCAGTTAGACT
Organism: Gymnothorax javanicus; assembly: GCA_029692085.1. Lineage (NCBI taxonomy): Eukaryota > Metazoa > Chordata > Actinopteri > Anguilliformes > Muraenidae > Gymnothorax > Gymnothorax javanicus. Next base: position 9,031,248 of record CM056209.1, on the reverse strand, counting down.
CGCCCACCCGTACTTCTCACTAGCTGCTACGGTACTGCAGTCGCTTGAAAAAGCGGAAAAATGAATGAGCGAGCGGGGATCTGACGAGGGCTGCATCACAATTTGCTTAAATTAAATCTTCATTCTGTACACTTTCGTCCTAACCTTGCTATGGAACGCCATTTGGTCCAAAACGTCTATTTTGGCGTCAGCATTAAAAAATATTTCAGTGTCTTAAGACTCCATATAATGCACTGTTAACACGCTTTTTTGGTACAGTATCAGCGTGTTAACAGGGCATTTTATTACTTTTTAATTTGCGAATTGAGACGCAGCCGAGGATTTTTTTTTCTTCAAACGAGGAAGTCAATGAGTGAATCGAGTCGACTCGACACTCAAGACAGTTACTCTGAGCATCATCAAATGAACGAAAAGGATAAGCGACTGAATTGGACTCGAGTCCAGCCTGCCTGGCACAGCTACACTCACTGAACGAGACTAAATGAGCCGGTCACCCAAACTCGGATGTTTGCTTGTCTGCTTGCTTGCCCGCTGCAGGAAGAACGACAAATATTTCTGTAACATTGAACTGGACCTACATAATGATGACTACATAATGCATAATTACATAATGACTCGAGTCTGAGGATTTTGGATACCAAAAGCATAACGTTTGACACCACCGGCATAATAATAATTTTATTATTATTATTATTATTATTATTATTATTATAAACTAGTGTAATTGCGAGTGATTTTCTCTCTCAACAACCAAGTCCAAACCATGGACTTTGGGAGGCAAAGAGGGTTTCTACTTGATGGAGAGGATGGCTGTAGAAAGGAGAGTTATTTTCTGGAGTTCATGTATGTTGATGTTGCCAGGAATTTTGTTGGTGTAGTTTTCCATATCCTTCTTGATGGTACCAAGGGCTCCCATAATCACCGGGACTACTGTAGTTTTGAGCCCCCACATTCTCTCAACCTCGATTTCCAAATCTCTGTATTTGTTAAGCTTTCCTGTGGTTTTGACGGAGATTTTGGTGTCGAGGGGTATAGTCATGTCAATGAGGAGGCAGGTTCTGTCCTTCTTGTTCTTTAGCACAATGTCCGGCCTATTAGCTGCGATGGTCCTATCAGTGTGGATGGGCATGTCCCACAGAATGGTGACATTGTCCTTCTCGGTGAAAGTCGTGGGTTCATGCTCATACCATCAGTCCTTCACCTCAATACCAAACTCTTTGCAGATCTTCCAGTGCATGTGTGCAGCTGCTTTGTTGTGGCGGTGGACGTATTCAGTTTTAGCCAGTTCAGGGCAGCCAGAGATCAGATGGTCAATGGTCTCATCGAAACGGCCACACAGTCTGCATTTTGGGTCCACGTCAGACTTCTTGAGGATGTTGTGTTGGTACCAGCGTGTTGGGAGGCTTTGATCTTGAGCTGCGATGATAAAGCCCTCAGTTTCTGCCTTGAGGCCAGCTGCTTTTAGCCATCTGTGGGTCATGTCTTGGTGCACGTCAGCCTGTTTCACTCGCTGTAAGTATTTGCTGTGGAGCGCTTTTGATTCCCACTAGGACTCGAGCTGTTGGCGAGCCTGTGTTTGGCCTTGGCCTTTGTGCTACAGGCATAGGTGGTTATTCTTCTTCTTCTTCTTCTTCTTCTTATTATTATTATTATCAGAAGAAGACTAAAACTGTATAGACTACAGTTCATACATTAGAGTTGCAAACTCTTCTTTAATAAAAATGGTGAAAAACAAAACTTTGAAAAATGGGGAAACAAAAAAGCATGAGGAAAAGGGGGTGGGGCACACTAGCTAGAGAGCCTGCATGACGTCTTCAAAAAGTTTGTTATTAATATGTTTATGACTCAACAGCCTATTGTTTTTTCTTTTTCCTCTCCCCCCCCCTTTGAAAACTCAAAAGGTTCGAAAGGTTCAGTACATTTACATTTATCAACTCGAAAGAGCCGATTCTTTGAAGAGAATCGAACTGCCCGTCACTATTTCTAACTCCCTTTTACCACCTTTCTCTGTCAGTCCTTATTTTCCTCCTCGATTGGGTTTCAGAACACCGTCATTATCCCCAACCTTACCACAGTTCTGAATGAGGAAAATCAGTGGAAGTTTCCCCATGACTTCAATCCCTCCAACTTCCTGAATGATGAAGGGGAGTTTGTGAAGCCAGAGGCCTTCATTCCCTTCTCAGCAGGTAAAACTCAGGCAGGGGATGTGCAGCTGAGGAGGATATTCTGCATTATTAAAAACTCAAGAATAAATTACTAATTGTATGTGTGTACAGTTGACATAAACTGTTTTCTTAAGATATGACCATGTTTTTGTGTGTTTTAGGGCCTCGGATATGCCCGGGAGAGGGTCTCGCACGTATGGAGCTCTTCTTGATTATTGTGACTCTGTTACATCGCTTCAAGTTTGTCTGGCCCGAGAACACTGGGGTGCCAAACTTTACCTTGGATTTTGGGTTTACCCAGACTCCCAAACCATTCAAAATGGATGTCAGACTGAGGAAAACCAGTTAGAGTGAACTTATAAATATTCCCAAATTATTTGGGGGATGTTAACCCAAATTTCTAATAATATTGGTTTTATATTGAATAAATCAAATGGCTAAATTACAACAAATTGCTCAGGGTCTACCAAATAATAATGTATGCAATGTGCAGCTGAATAGGGCAAATTCATTTGAATGAATAGAGTTCCTCATGGTTTGATTTTAGGTCTTATTCATTTTAATACTTGTCTTCAGATTCAAAAGTACTGTTTCAAATTTCAGTCATCTTTCAATGGATTCATCATCCTACTGCTAATTACAACTCAGTTATCAGCATTCATGATGCATTACCATATTGTTATATCCACAATTGCCACTACTGTGAATAGTACAACTCAATCAGGAATGTGTTGATTTTTGTTTATTTTTCCATTTTCACCTCATTTTTCTGTTTCATTATATATGTTTGATTTTAGAGAATTTTGTACATTGTCACTGGGACAGTTTCCAAGAAGTTACACCATTAAAGGCTCTTTCCAACATTAAAACAGTCAGTTAAATGTGTAATTTTATGCATGTTTGTGATAGCTATGCATTTGTGATTAGTGCATTAATGTATTGCATCTGTGTGAGTGAGTTCTTTAAGAAAACAAGACATACCCCCAAAACTCCAGCATTTTCCCCTTAGGCAATAGGAAACTACTATAGGCTTCTGAAATCCTTATATTAAATTTTACCTGATTCCCATGAGAACTGTTTAACTTATTGCAATTTTGATAAAGTTAAGGTTGGCTTTAAGGAGGTGCTACAGGAACCTTTATTGTGTCACCTGACTCATAGAATTACTCTTTTATGCACCAAGACATTCACAGCAAAGTTGATCTGATTCCCATTTGAGCAGTTTGTCTTACTGCATCTGAAAGTGTAGAGGCACATAAAGGTGGCGCTATAGCAAAAGAAATAAAGATATGGAAATCAATAGACCCTTTTGATTTAAGGGCGTGAAAAAGCGACATTTAGAGTGCGCGTACCCTTTGCATACTATGTAGGGCAGAATATGCACAAATCACATACAGGGTGGGGAAGCAAAATTTGCAAAATAAATCACCATCCATAGATTGTATATTATTCTTAACTGGCATGTTTATTGAAAAATAGAGATTAGACTCAGATTTCAGCTTATAGTCTTTGTTTTTTCAAATAACAGGTGCACACAATTCAGGGGAGTGGTTGTGGGATTGTTTGTACTTTAAATGTCAGTGCAAGTTTTGCTTCCCCACCCTGTAGAAGGGGGGAGGGGAGGAATTATAAGTTCTTTTGCTTTCCCCATGGTAAAAGGCAGCTTACAACGTGGATTCAAACTATAAACAGGAATAATTTTTGTTCAGGAACATTCTACGGTGTGCAGTGTACATTTTGTGTCCGGATGGCAAGATTAAGAAATCTGTATGCAACCTACGCCAACATCGATTGATGTTTGGGTACCCAGAGAAACATAGGATATGAAAAAACATCAAGCGTACATCCAGTCAAGGAAATTTAAAGTTTAGTCTCAAGTGCGGCTGTTCGTGTAAGTAGCTAGACTAAGCTCCATTAGTTTTCTCCTACAAACTGAAAGCACTGACTCCTTCAGTGCAGCGTAGACTTGAAAGACTATATCGGCGAGATACTGTCAAGGTATGTCCTCGACGTTGTTATTTTCAGCACAAATCAAATGTGTAGCGTTCAGTCAAACAGTAATCATATGGCCATTTATTTTACATGTGTGCCTGCGCACTTATCCATGTTAAGAGGAGATTAGAATCATGTGTGCTTGCCATTTGTTCTGAACAGTGCGAATTCGTCACAAGAACACTGTAGCTATTAGCAGACTTATTGCGTGGGACCCAATCATAGTGGTGTTAATGACATTACTTCACGTCCACAAAACTAACTGGCAAGCAAATTCAACTTTGTTGGCTTTATATATATGGCAAGTAATTATGAAATCAAAATCACAAGGAAACCAAATGATTATTGCTGGCAGCGAATGAAAGCCACACCTGCTCTTAGCTCTGAGGGGCTAAGTTCTATAATCTAAGCCCCTCAGAGCTGACCTAGACTGTAAATATAGTATGGAACTAACATTCGATATTTGGCTTGATATTTGTTTGCGTAGAGTTTAACATCTACTTAACATTATGTATAGCCTATCCACCATATTCCCACGTCCCATGATCCCTTGTAAGAATTCTGGGCGTAATTTCCGCTGCATCCTGTCACTGAACTGTTTACCATGGTAGCGGCTCATGGGAATCCTCTTTTTTTAAGCGATTGGAAAATAATATGTGAGGGAACATCACCTTTTAGCCCTCAGACGGGATAAAGTTACGGTACCGCTGCCTTCTACTATCGAAGAATGGGAGAACGACCTGAAGCAGTGGCCGCACTAGTGCATTTGGCTACATTAGCGACTCCATTGCCACAGACTGCGAAGCTATGAACAATCTACAAAGCTCCGAAGCGTATGCAGTACTTCCACAGTAACAAGGTCAGTCGTGTTTTGTTAAAGGAGGTAGTATACGACCTTATGTACCTTAAAACAGATATACAAGTACTTTCTGAGAATATTTATGAAGGAAACACTATATTTCAGTGGTAAATATTGCTCTACATATGAAACGTAATGGATTGTTATACAGAGTAAATTAAGCCATCCGACAGTAGGAGTCAAATTAGCTCTACTCCAGCCAACTACATTATACGGTATTAAGTTGCTAGCTAATCCAATACTATAACATGTAAAACACAGTAAATCCATTTTTCCCATACTTTTAATTTTAGTGAAATGAGGTTTGGAGTGCAAGACTATTGTTTGGAACAGAGTAGGCTATTTTCAAATTCTAGTAGACTATTGCTACTTCTACAGCCTCATTTTAAACTGTACAGGATGAAATGTTAGTTACACTGACTGGCATTACCGGACGAATACAACAATTTTCTGTCCTCCCTACACGTTAAATCATACCTTGTGCTCTCCTGGCACTGCTGTCAAAATGCTTCTGAGGACCCGACGTCTCCTCTGCGGCGGTCTGTCTGAGCCTAGCCATAAAGTAGGTCGTTGTTTGTCAAGATAATGAAATGAGCACCTAATGTTTTCGGGGTCTTTTCAAATTCAGGTTTTTCAGCCAAATTCTGGCTTCCTCTTCTCTAGGTAGGCGATGGAAACCGTTTCGCTGAACACAAGGACAATCCCCTATGTTCTGGGTGCGTGTTCAAAACACTGTTGATCAAACCATAAATTTAGCTTCCTCTGGTTGTTAGTTCAGCCTCGAACAGCACAATAGATGCCAAAGCTCTGAAGGGACATTTTAAGAAAAGCAAGTTGATTTGTTATAAAAAACGAGCTGTAATCGCTAAGTTAACTGAAAGAAACGCCGCTGTTCTTGACTAGCCACTCGCTAAAAACTACTTCCGCCGGAAGTTGCACCCATGGTCATATCTACAGTAGCGCCCTCAGGAATAAGGTGGATAGGATCGAACAAAGCCTTTTTCAAAATGTGGATACAAAAACTGCAACAACAATAACAGCTTGAAACAACAACAGATGAAATCATTTTTAGTCAATTAGTGGGCCAACTTAAACAATTTAATATCAGCCAGTACCTTAAATATAATTATCCGATCAGATCGCTCTTTCCTTTTAACTTGTGTCGGTGTGAGCTCTTTTTATTTGTAGGGAACAGAGACGGAGAGAAGTCAACATCATTTGAGTCAACAAAGTCGGGCCAGCTGCTGACAAAATGAGTACTGCAGACTCTAGTGTGATCATTTGGGACAAAGTCCTTCCGATTTATAGCTCGAATCCATGCCTGTCGTTGTCTCTTGCCATGGGGAACACGAAAAGCCTTATGCCCCTGTCTTTACAATACCGGCTCGTGCACCCCACCACGCATCAAGCAGCCACCATGTTACCTTTTGCCCCACATCAGCTCTACTGCGCATGCGCACGGACTTCTGGCCGTTGTTGTTGTTGTTCTTCTTCTCTCGGTTTAACTGTCGGATCACAAACAACTAAGGTGCAAAATAGAAGAAATTCGGAAGGGGTCAAATACAGCACTGTATGAACAGCTGTGACACAGTATATTACTAATATACTTAATTTCAGTATAATTTCAATGTTTGCTGAGAATGCAGGACATTACTTAAAGATGACATTGATAGGTGCATATTTTGTGCTCACAGAATTTTTATTGCAGCCAGTCATTTGTATTTGAGAGTAATACTCCTTCAACTTCGAGAGATATTTCAAGTCCCCAACACACACACACACACGCACACACACTGCAAAGACAATTTCATGTACAGTATTCAATATGGGGAAAGGGAGGCAATAGTTAGAGAATGTGGGGCATCTGGGAGGAGTGTAATGGGGTGGGTTGAGGGTCTGAAAGGCCTGAAGGGTCCTTGCACTCCGTGACCTCCTATCAGTTCGTTTGCACGCACAGTTAAATCGAGCTACGGTGAAAGTTTGGTTCGGCCATTTAGTTGACCTACTGTCCTTGTCCCAGTATACATGGATGGGAGGAAAATTGATTTTTTGACCGAAGCATGACTGTTTCCTCAACGATGGGTGGCGACATGCCCCCTTTCAGCTTGTTTGTGTTGAACCCTTTTCTGGCTGACCAAATACGTCACAGACCATTCAATCGCTGAACTAGTTGGCAGCAAACTGGTAGCATGTCGAGTGGCGAGAACATGGACAACTTTACGGCTCCATACATTTCATACGAGCTGTAATGTTGCATGTTGGATGCGAGTGAGGAGTAAAGACTTGTAGGAGAGAGTTGTTTTTCCGAAGGCAAGTGGAAGGAAAATTTTCGGATGACGCACAAGCCATTAAATAAATTATGTGGATTAATGGAAGACGTCATGAGCCCCCAAAGCCTGACTGTTCAAGCACCAATACCCTTGCAGAAGAGGATTGGTACTGTTCTGTACTAATCTGCTAGTTGGGCAGAGCACAGAGTTTTTTCTAATCAGTTAGGTGTTTGCAAGTCTGCAAGACTTCCGAGTAGAAGCCCTGCCCTTGTGCCCATGACCTCCTATGATGAAATGGGGGAATGGGGGGGGCTTTGTCTTCCAAAAAATGTGTCCCCCTTTCCCCAGCCATACAAGGTCCAGAGGGGGTGGACTTTTGCGGCCAGCCCATTGTGTGCTCTTGGCATATGGCAGGGACTGACCCGGCGACCTGACGCTCCACTTTCTGGCTTTTCATCCTGGGACTGACTGTAACATAAATACCATTCATATCTCCCTCATTGAGGAGGCATGGGGGGCTGGGGACATGGTACCAGAGGAATTACATGGTCACCATTATTTTTAGAAAAGAGGTTAAAATGTAAAAGGTTTATTTGTGCCAAGAAGAAAATGGGTAAACCAATTATCAGCATTTCCCAGACAGGAAAGTAATGTCAAGGTAGTTTTGGAAAATTAGAACTCTAGAATTACAGCCTTGCAGTTGTGTGCCTTAAGCAGCATTTAAATCCTTTGAACTTGGCACCTATGGGACAGTCCTGTAAGCACTCGCCAGTGAGAGAAGCCCGGGTTCGATGAGGGTGCCAGTACTGAGACTTGTTAGTCGCTGGAATCAAAATTAGTGGAAATCTGAAAGGTTTAACATTTTTAACTGAACATTTAAGATTTCCATTAATTGTGATTCCAACAAATTGCTTGTGCACAAAACACTGAGCTCACCCATTGTTCACTTCAGAATCAGGGTTAATGGACATCTCAAAAATGTAACATTTTAAATAAACATTTGAGAATTCAAATAATTATGATTGCAACAGCACAAAACTTTGAGCTCACCCTGAGTTCAAGGCCTCTCAGTTATGAAAGATATTGAAATTGGCTGCACAGCAATCCAGCGATCTGCGACAGAGCTGCGAGTGTCCGGCCAATTTCAACATTTTTCATGTTTGTTTTCATTAGCTGGCACCACATCACACCAGTCATGTGTTTCTTGTTCTATGATTCAGGCCTCTGCATTGCACCTTTACATGGTGTGTCCCTTGTTAATTTTGGTATGCCCAGAATGGCTGACTTGATAAAACTGTTCAGAAAAAATCAAGAAATAAAGGGTTTAAAGAGATTCCTAATACCAGTCTTTTGAATAAATTCCATGCTAAAAGCTTAAAAGAGGTTTAATGTAGCCTTTATGGTGCACAGGGTGCCCATTATTAAAGGCTGGACCAGAATGGAGCCTGAATGACATATACAGCATGTACAGTATGTATAATGGAGTGGCCTGTTTGTGCGCAAATATTTGAGGTTTGACCTTTTCCTCATACATGCTGTTGGCACTTTGTCAGCTTTAAGGGCTTTTTGAAGTTATGTCAAGTGAGTGACTAAGAAAAATATAGACCAATATAAAGTGAAGAATACTTCTTCGACTATATTGTTCAAGAAAAAAACTGAAGAATATTTTTCGAAACTCAGTAGAACTTCAATTTTGTAACTTGATGACGTAAGCAGTGGTTCTTGGTACTGCAAATAATTTGTTGTCTCTGGCAATGAGAAAGCCTAATGTAATGCAATCACGGACTGTTTATCTTGGGGTCTGACTGACATCCACTTTGCACCACGCACTGGAATGAAAGAGTGCCAGTGTGTCACTCGCGGTATGCCTGGGTTAATGCCATCCTATCAGTACTATGAATCGTCTATTATTTACTACATAATTATACATTTTACAGCAGTTACTAATAATAAAGTTACCAGGTGGACAGAAATACTGATTGGATACAGATTGATTTCCAGGCTTAATGAAATAATATATTTCCATCAGGAATGGGGATGGCAGCAAGACAATTCCATAAACAAAAATAACCCCCTTTGTCTCTTGGGCCTGGAAGACAACAAGGACATTTGTAAATGCATTGCAATGTTTGCTGGGTCGATTGAATAAAGTTTCTCAATTGAAAAAAGTCAGTGTTGTGATCCAGGTACTTCACATTCCTGAATGTCTTTTTATATTTACCGGCGGCATTGCTAAATCCTGGTCAGATATGACCGGCAAGAAAGGTTATCAAACTTACTGTGATCGTATGTCTTCCGTATTATGGATTACTTCACGTTATACATCAAAACAAAATGGAGTATCTACTCCTTCCAATGATACAAAAATATGGAAATATTCAACCAACGTCGGAGTAGTTTGGGTCCTTGAAGCACAAAGATGTCATTTTTGAGAAAAATCCTTTCTTTACGACCGCGCGCACACTGCAAATGTTGTGCTTGCATATAGCTATTTTGTTTTCGCACATCATCACTCGAAAAACATTGATCAAAATGATAAAACGTGACACACCAAAATGGTATCTGGACTGGATCCTGGGGAAGTGTGAGACCTAAATATTAGTCCAGAAGAATTTTCCAGAAGAAATTCTTCAGAGTAGAGTGATACTTTGTCAGAAGATGATCTGGTAACGTCATCGACAGCTCGCCCGTAAAATATTTTAATGATTTTTTATTTTGGGTGTGGCAGTGTTTTTTTTTTTCTAAGCCATTTCGTGATGTAGGCCTGTTGGGAAAGAGTCAAACGAGACCCCATTGTCATTCAAGCCTAGTCATATAGCCAGTTAGTAATGTTGAAGATAGACACCTGCATCAGCAGCAAGACACAAGCAGAAGATGAGCAAAATACTAACGGAAAGTTGAATTCCTTTGGATGGTATATGATACCACAAAAATGAGGTATTCTGTCAAACTGGTTCTATAGTCAAAGATATGTTTGTCCCGTCACAACACGCGACCACGAGCCATACTAGTCTTTTTGTTCAAGATGGCTTTTCTACCTTGGCTAAAATACAGAAATGATTGTGAAAACTTGAGAGGCTGAAACTGCAACGAGCTGCTGTTGGCACTGCTAAGCTGATAATTCTGAGGTTAATGTGGCAACTGCACTTTCCGTCTGTAAGCAAATGGATGTCATTTCAGGCAATATTAACATAAATAATTGTGTTTGTTAAAGAAATAAGTATGGCTCTGAAATAAATCCAGAAATAAATGAGGCAACATATGTGTAAATCAATAAATAAATGAAGAGTTTTAACGGAAAAGCAGACAAACGCCATTCAGCTGAAAATCTAACCACTCATACCGGCAGACAGGTCACTGTGCCTTCTCTCGACGTTGCACATTCATTTTCCTGCAAAAGCCGACAAGTCCCATGTAAATCGCATCCAAAATTGTAGTTTTATAGCAAAAACCGACAACTGCCTACACCATTTTACAGCAAACAGCTACAACTCCATTTCAGCCAATCACGCGCCAGATTGCGGTGACGTCATTGTACACATTCCCAGTTAGAGGCTACAGTTTCTTGCCTGCAGATCGTGTATTTGGGCGAATAGAACAAGACATCAGAAAAATCAACACCATTTTACTTCCTGAGGGCTACCGTCAGATTCTTGACAAACATGGTAACGTGTACGAGTATGGCACAGATTGCCAGTGCTACGATTACAAGGCATCTGCAGCTGAATTTTGCAAATCCCAGAGGACAATCAGAATCGTGATGCGAAGGTATTACACATTGATTCTGATAAGGCTGGGTTCAAACAGGTTTATGGTGGTGATTTCACTGAGCATGTTGTACTCAAAAGGGGAAAGCAGTGGGCAAACTTCAGGCCCATTGCATCACCAATGATGAATTGTGTGAAACCCGCCAAAAAAGAGGATGTTTTGAAACTCATAGATGAGATTGGTATCAGTGATCTGGTCCGTACATTCTATGAGGAAGCCTTCGTTGATGTCGGACGCCAAGATGTCGGTCCACAAGATCTTGAACAGAGCAGTGATGAAGATGACTGGACATGCTGTCTGCTTTGTGCTAATTAGTGTGTTGTACTCTGTCTTCCTCTGACGGATTTCTTTGAAGTGTAGTATTCTGACGGAATGGTCATAACCGTGGGAGCCACTTGTCCCGATTGTTGTAACATTGTATCAGTGAATGCTCTAAACCATATGACAATTTGAACAGCTCCAGTTAATTTTTCGAAATTCTGGAATACCACTATGGCTCTTTGTCATGTTTTATCAGGAATGTAAACCCGAGACCTACGATATTGTGGATAATTGGCTCGCACATTCTGTTGACTGCCAAATCAATGACTGTTGGGTACTTCCATGCCTCTTCAAGATGGAGACAGCATTCACCTGTTATTAATTTGTGTTCATAAAGCATAATACTTGACATTTCAGAGCAATTTTGAAGTTACATGAAAAGTTTGGAGTTGTCTGTTTTTGATATAAAATTATTTTTTGCGCTTGTTTCGTTTTGCGGCAAAACACAATCAAAAACCTCATATTTCTTTTTTTTCATTAAAAGTTATATTTCATTCAAATCAACATGTCATTTGCTTTATTTACATTAATTCAGAATACCCTAGTCGAGAAAATGTAGGATTGACAACTAAACCACAAACAAAAAATTATTTTACTCAATTCCACAAAAATGGAATTGTCTGCTTTTGCGCTTGAACTCTTCAAATGTAAATTTCAATCAGGAGAGACTCGAGTGAAATCAGGAAAAAATTTGTTATGCGTTGAGCATAAGTAGAATTCAATTCAATTCAATTTTATTTATATCGCGCTTTTCATAGACAAGCTGTCACAAAGATGCTTTACCGAGAGAAAAGGGCAGAGCCCAGACTAATCCCTAATCCCCAAATAGCAGGCAAAAAACTCCCTGTTGGGAGAAAAAGCCTCGAACAGTGGTGAGAAAAAACTCCTCAGTGAGAAGAAATCTCAGGAGGAACCTGGCTATAGTGGGGAAGCCCATCCTCCGCTGGCTGGCTAATTAATTGTTGGTAAATTAGGGATGAGGGATCATGACAGCAGGAAGACAGCAGTCAGAATTAACATGCTTAAAATCAGACAAGTCTTTGGCGAGCTGCCGGATAGCTCACTCGGTTAAGGCACTGCATTGCAGTGCAGAAGTGACTATCACGTCGCGGGTTTGAGCCCCGGTCGTACCAACCGGCAGTGGTCGGCAGCTTTTTCAGAGTAGCGCACAATTGGCCATCGCGCTACAGGGTTTCAGATTGGGAAGGGACTGCCGGGAAATAAATAAATAAATAGCTTTGTTCGTTGCTCAAGCGCCTCCTGTTGGCCAGACGGGCGCTCGTCAGGAAGATTCTAAGTCTGTTCATGGCCGGGTATCCTCCGCCCTCGTTCTGAACTTGCAAAGATTCAACCAATGAGTGTATAAGAAGCAGTGGCTGACAGGCACGTGCTTTGGAGGAGAGCCGTGAACTGTCTTCGCTCTCCTGAGTTGGCAGCAAGGGGTCGCATATGAGCAAGCTTTGTACATAGTTCACCGATTGGGCATTCCAGATTCGGGTGGGATTGGAGATGCCAAATTAAAAAAAAAAAAAAGACAAGTCTTTGACGCTTGGACTCTTTGGGAAGACTCGTAGAGCAGGAGCACGGCTCCGAGCAGCAGCTGGAAAATCCCCCGAAAAGTCCAGACACTGATAGCGGTGGTGGCTGCAGGACAGAAGGTCTGATGGAGCAGGGTGGCGATGGGGAGGAGGAGGGTCAGCGAACGGCAGCATGAACGAACAAGGGCAGAGAAAAATGCCTTTTTTTCAAAAAGACAGCAACATAACGATTGGCTAGCGATGCGACTGTAGTGTGCCACGGTTGGATAGAAGAAATCAGCTGCTACACCAGCTGACTGCTCAATTGACGGCCACAGAGATTGACTGCAGAGATTTATGAGTGAGCATGCGAGTGAATGAAAAGAAAATAAATTGAGTTGAAGCGCGCGAGTCTTCCTGACTGAACTTTTGTTAAGCTTCCTATAAACAAGTGATGCCAGGCACAACAAACCCCGCCCCTCGCACATACTTTCACCTACTTGTACGAAATTCAATAGGGGTCTATTCGGGGTCAGTGGCAATCCCTATACCGAATTTGGGGTGAATCTGGCCATTAGTTTTGCTGCTAGAGTGTTAACAAACAAACAAACACAGAAACAAACGCACAAACACACAAACACAGAAACAAACCGAACCGAAAACAATACCCCTTCCCTCACCCTTCGGGTGGGGCGGGGAAATAAACAAGTCAACATAGCTTGCAGAGATGCTTGCCTGCAGTATATGAAGGAAGTAGCCTGCTTGCTGGCTGTCATTTCCAAAATACTCATCTCTGTAAAAATTATGCTATTTCATATTAATTGAAAATTATAATTATTAATTTTTTTTCCTGACATATTTTAAGCCATCATTGGTCCCACCAATTAAAACAACGGTTAAAAAAACTTAATTTATTTAAATTGCGGGGTTTCCGAGATTTTGCATCCAGGAATGAAATAACAGATTAATTAGGTGAGATTTGATTGTTTTCTGTGACTTGTGTGACCCGGGATGTGGGTATGGGAGGGTAAAAGCGGGTGTCTGAGAATAAACAATAGTATAGCTATATTTATATGTCAAGATTATTATTTTTTGTACACTGAAATATTAATGAAACATTCAATTCAAAGAATTTTATATTGTTAGTATGTGTGGAAATCAGTGGTAGCTGGTGAGCCAAAAATTGAGGGGACCCAGAGCTTCCCTTGAAACTAACAATTGATCTTGACCTATTTTCTATCATTTATTTAAATGACCATTATGTGAACTCCAAAAACTCTCAACACTATCAGTGTAGCTAGTACTTGTTAAGGTAAGACAAGAACTACCAAACAGGCCTTAGTCTTTACCTGTTTTCATTTATTTTCCTTGATAAACAATTTTTGCAATGATTAGAATAAATCATTGGCAGTTAAACACACAGCTTGCAGTGATTAAATAGGAAATTCAATTCAGAGAAAAGGTTTAACTCACTTCACAAAAAAGATAAACTACTGTGTTAATGTCTGTGTTAGCTTTCAGCACATTCTGCGATCTGACCTGCACTTCAAGATTGTTTAATCACAAAAAACAAAACAAAACAAAACAAAGATTAGCTACTTGGTGTCCACAACTAAATAAAGTTGAGCAAATTGCAAGTTTGCATCAAAATGACATTAAGACTTAGTCCACACATACATGTATTTTTTAGAGCAGGGTTTTTCCTCCTTCCTTTTCTAAAAAAAAAAAAACATCTCTGTCCACTTGAAGATGCAAAAACGCAAATTAAGGCACTGTCAAGAGAACACCAAACCAACTAGTGGCAATGATGTAATTTTATGCAATATCATGTAGACCAGTCACAAGCCTTAAAAACACACTATAAGATACAAATACTGTGATTACACATGCCAAAGACTTCCTGTCAAACACTTAAACAGTGAAAGTGGAGTTTCTAGAATTCTTTAGCATTGAAGACAGTTTCCACCGGTTGGTTTGGATTGTTCTTGACAGCACTTCAAACCCTCTTGAACCTAAATGTCACCTAGCAGTAGCACTGGCACAATGGGATTTAAATGTGTCAGTCAATATAATAATTTACTTGTGTATAATTAGCTAAATACATCAAAATTATCATTCAGAATTTTTTTAGAGACATTCATTCTTGATAACCAAGTTGTTTTCCAAACAAAATGTCAGATTATAGCCTTAGTCAAAACATTGCAACATTGGTGTTCACTCAGCCATATTTATTGCAGGTTGCTGCCTCTTCCTAATGCATGATGCCCTAATAAACAGTCCTGGATCATTATAATCCATCATTAAGAAATTGGGCTTCAAGAAAAACTGTTGTAATTTTTCACTTATTCACCGTTTATTTTTATTTGATTTTCTATATCTAACAAGTGGATGCCAGACAAATTGCACTGAAGATTATGCACTGACTTTCCTTGCTCTGTGAACCTTCTTTATCTTATCCTAGAGCTTAATTGGTTGGCACTTTGTCATTTGAAAGGTCACTGACCATTGCTCATGATTTTCGTGTAGTCATGTACTGCATTCGAGTAGTCAAAAACTACATCATTTCATACAATTCCTACCCACTTTTCCTTAACCTCGAAGGAAAACATACATACTTTTTCCATACACTTCATTTGGCAATGTGATCATGCGTCTCTTGCCTGTCATGTTTGTTTGTTTTTGTGATTGGCTGAATGGATGGTCATCGCTTTCATTATTTCTGCCACATAAAATTATGGGACGGAATAATCTCCGTTCTTTTTGCAAGGGATGGTTCAGTGTACTCTGTGATAAAGTTTATAAGTTAGGGATTATTGAAGCACCTTTCCTTAAAGTGCAGCTATTATGGTTTTTCATTATTTTAATGTCGCAGTGTGAATCATATCGTTTTTATGCACATTAAAGAGGTCTGTGTCGGAAAACAACTCAAAGTCATCTCCACAAGAAGCTCACTGTGCTGCAAAACACATGGCTCCAGAGCTGACTGAAACGTTCCAATAGCTTCTGGCCATTTTTTCATCAATTGGCGATGTCACCAATTGAATTTTCGCACCAAGTAGATAGTTAGGCACGCCCTTGAATCAAGCCGGTCACACTCCCAAGGCAACACCAGTATTTGTTTCTAAAGCTCATTTACACTCTGGAGCTGAAATCCATTTATGGTAAGGGGCGAGACATTTTCGACACATGCGCGAAGCGGTTAACCAATCACAGGTGAGTGAGCAAGTTGACCATTCACAGCACACTGGGGTTTTCAGGAGGGCGGGGCCAGGACCTCAACAGAGTGTTTTACATACAGGTACTGCAGAAATGGCCAGCATGAGAAAACTCAAGTGCTTTTTTTTTTTTTTAAACAATGACACAATTAAGCCTTTCTCAGTAGACTTCAAGAATACAAGAATGACCAATGAGAAGTAACTTAGTACGTGCACTTTAACATATTGAGCAGAATGACCAATGATAAGTAACTTAGTACGTGCACTTTTACATATTGAGAATTCAAACAAACTTATCATGGCTGCCATGTAAATACTTCCGGGTCATTTTCTTGAAATTGGCAGCCATGACTTATTTGCTGTATTCATTTGATTCATGGGGACTCTAGCCAATCCCATTATATCCAGGATAGTGGAAATGTTTTCAATTTGCATCATCTTATGTCAGTCCTTTTAATCACTTGTCACAGAGCCAGATTACAGCCAGATTGCTCCCAGAGCTATCAATGTTTGCATCTGGGTTTGTTTTTTCCAGAAACCATGGCACATTCCCCAATTTTGGGAGTCCCCATCTAGGTATCCGAATTTATTGTTTTCACATGCAATTTTGTCTTTATTTCAAACTTTTTTCGGTTCTTTAGCCAGCTGTATTTGGTTTTACTTTTGTAGGGACAAAGTCATGATTTAGACATGATTATTGCTGCCTGTTTTTTGTTGAATGCTTTTCTGGAATCCTCCTGGGAATATAGCCCTGGTTCTGTCTCTATTGGATAGATGCCTGTTGCGGTGATTGATTTCTCAGATGTTTGCTACTTTTCAAGATGTTTTACAGTAATAATACACTTTACTTATGCCTATCTGATTGTGCATTATCAAGTGGGGTCACTTGGAATCCAGTACAGTTCTGAATATTGCTATGATATTTCAAACAGGCAGTGAGAGGCTCTAACTGAAAATATTACAGGGATCTGTAAACACAGCATATGTTTATTTAGCTATGTGTAAATGCACAATCTATCAAACTATTACTTTAATGGGCCATAGGAATACAGCATGTTTGCAAAACAACAGTTAAAACGAATTGTAACGACTCTTTGGTGAAAAAACTAATTGTGCTCGCCTGAAAATGAGAAGAATACCCAATCTCTTACAGTGATCGGTGTAAATGAGTACAAACAATCAGATTTGTCAGAAAAACATCTACAACTCCGAAATACTTGGGACAAAGTGTAAATTGTGAATAAAATCAAAATGTAATGACTTTCAAATCACACCAGCCAGTATTTTATTCACAATAGAACAGAGATAATGTAGCAAATGTTGAAACTGAGAAATTTAACAGTTTTATTCACAAAATGAGCTCATTTCAAATTTGATGGCTGCTGGGACAGGGGCCTTTTTACCATGATGTAGCATCCCCTCTTCTTTTTAACACAGAGTGGAGGCATCTGGTCATTGAGGAAACAAGTTTCTTGAGTTTATCCATTGGAATTTGATCCCACTCTTGTCAAAAACAGGCTTCCAGCTGCTGGAGAGTTTTGGGTCTCCTTTGACGGACTTTTCCCCCAAGGCTCCATACTAGGTCCCATCCTCTTCCTCCTGTACCTGCTGCCCCTAAGGGAAATCCTGGTCAAACACAATATTTCCTTCCACTGCTATGCCAATGATGTCCAGATATATCTCCCTCTAAAGGCTAATGGTCAGGTTGCACTACAACCACTGCTCGAGTGTCTAGCTGACATCAAAGCATGGATGAGTGCAAACTTCCTCAACCTCAATGAGAGCAAGACTGAGATCATTATATTTGGCAAAACCCCTCCGGCCTTCCCCACCGATGCCCGAGGCCCTCTCGCTTCTAACATCCTGTCCTCTGTTAGGAATATTGGTGTTGTTCTCGACAGTGCCTTTAAGTTCGAAAAACAGGTTAGCTTAGTGGTCAGGAACAGCTTTTTTCACCTCAGAACTCTAGCCAATACCAAGGTCTACCTGTCCCAGAGTGATTTTGAAAGGGCGATCCATGCCTTTGTCACATCACGGCTGGACTACTGCAGTGCCTTGTACACCGGCATTGAGCAGTCTCATCTCCGCCGCCTACAGCTGGCTCAAAACGCCGCTGCCCGACCACTCACCAGCACTAAAAAACATGAGCACATCACCCCCCGGTTCTCGCCTCACTCCACTGGCTCCCCATCCGCTACCCTATTGATTTTAAACTCCTGCTCACTGTCTATAAATCCCTCCATGGACTGGCCCCAACGTACCTCTCTGAACTCCTGCATCACCACACCCCTTCCAGAGCATTACGGTCAGCCGACCAACTGCTCCCGGAGGTGCCCAGGTCTAGGCTCAAGACCAGAGGCGACAGAGCCTTCGCTGTGGCAGGCCCCAGACTCAGGAACTGCCTCACCCCCCCATACACATCAGAGCAGCCCAGACCCTGGGAGCTTTTAAGTCCCTTCTCAAAACTCATTTCTTCTCCCTCGCCTTTGATTAGAGATCAGCCTGCACCCCTTCTTTTTTTTCTGCAATTTGTTCCACTTTTAATTTTTTTTAGTCACTTTCACCTGTATTTGCACTATTCTTATGTCTTTTATGCTTTTATCTGTAAAGCACTTTGGTTCAGCCATATGGCTGTTTGTAAATGTGCTGTATAAATAAATTTTGATTTGATTTGACTTTTCGTTTAATTATGCGCCAAATGTTCTCAATCAGTGAAAGATCAGGACTGCAGGCAGGCCAGTTCAGCACACGGACTCTTCTACTATGAAGCCATGCTGTTGTAATAGCTGCAGTATGTGGTTTTGCATTGTCCTGCTGAAATACACAAGGCCTTCCCTGAAATAGATGTAGTGTGGAGGGGAGCATATGTTGCTCAAAAACCTTTATATACCTTTCAGCATTCATGGTGCTTTTTAAAACATGCAAGTGTCCCACACCATATGCACTAATGCATCCCCATACCATCAGAGATACTGCCTTTTGAACTGAACGCTGATAACAGGATGGGTGGTCTTTCTCCTCTTTAGCCCAGAGGACACGACGCCCATGATCTCCAACAAGAATGTCAAACTTGGACTCGTCTGACCACAGGACACTTTGCCACTTTGCTACAGTCCATTTTAAATGAGCCTTGGCCCACAGAACACGGCGGCGCTTCTGGATCATGCTCAACAATGGCTTCCTTTTTGAATGATAGAATTTTAGGTGACATCTGTGGATGGCACGGCGGACTGTGTTTACAGACAGTGGTTTCTTGAAGTATTCCTGGGCCCATTTAGTAATGTCAATGACAGAGTCATGCCGGTGAGTGATGCAGTGGCATCTGAGGGCCCGAAGATCACGAGGATCCAGTAAAGGTCTTCGGTCTTGTCCTTACGCACAGAGATTTTTCCAGTTTCTCTGAATCTTTTGATGATGTTATGCACTGTCGATGATGAGACCTTTGCAGTTTGATGTTGAGGAACATTGTTTTTAAAGTATTCCGCAATTTTTTTACGCAAGCCTTCACAGGTTGGAGAGCCTCTGGCCATCTTTAATTCTGAGAGACTCAGCCTCTCTTGGACATCCCTTTTATAGCCAATCACGTTACACACCTGATGTCAGTTAACTTAATTACTTGCTAAATGTTCTTTCAGCTGATTCTCTTATATATTAATTGGTCTTTCAGCCCTTTTTTTGCCTGTGTCCCAACTTCTTTGAGACCTGTTGCAGCCAGAAAATTTGAAATAAGCGCATTTTGCGGATTAAAATGTAAAATGTCTCAGTTTCAATATTTGAAATGTCATCTATGTTCTATTGTAAATAACATATTGGCTCGTGATCGGAAAGTCATTGCATTTTGATTTTATTCACAATTTACACTTCGTCCCAACTATTTCAAAATTGGGGTTGTTTTTCCCCTTAGAACTAATACTTTCTATAGGATCCTATATAATAAGACATTCATACAAATGAGGTTTATTGGTTTTAAATGAGATTTGTCAGTACCAAAAACAAAATGGAAACTTCTTTAACAAAATGATTTATGATCATGGTGCAAAAACCTGTCTGATGCTAGGTTTGTGATGTGATTTTTTTTCCCCCTTGAAATGGTCTGTTAAGCAAATCCATTGTAAAGAATAGTGTTATGGTTCTGCCTCATGTGTGTTGTCTTTGCGCTTAGTTGTGCTTGTGCTTTACTTTTGTTTTATTTTTCAGCTTTCATTCCCGCCGTCTGATGTTCAATTCTCTCTTTGCCCAAACTCCAGTGATGTCGTGTGACAGCCTTCAGCATGCCTGCGTCTCGTTATCTAATCACGTTTCCTCGTTCGAAATCAGCTGCGGTATTTCATTCATTACTTCCACCTGTGCTTGATTCTGGGTCTCGCTAAACTCTGAGTGAATGCGTTCTCTGATAGGTTAATTACTAACCCGTACTAACCAGCACTTATTTGAGGGTGATTGTAAATATTTCGTCACATAGTATTAACCTTTATTAACTCATTAGCGAGTGCGAGTGTTCCTAGCTTTTGTAATTCCTGCCTAAGCTTTCCCTGATTAACTGTGTTTAAAGCTGTGCTTTCCTTTGCTTCTCTCTTGGTGCTTTTTACTCGTCACGTTTAGATTACCTCAATCTAAACTGTCTAGTTTGATTGATCGTCTCAGCGTCTTGTCTCGAGTCATTATTGTTAACCCGGTTCTCGTTAATTTGTTTATTAATCCCATGTGTTTCTGTTTCCTTTCGAGATTGCACTCCGAGTCCCCGCCTCCTCCCATGTCTATATCTGTGGGCAGGAGAGAAGAGACCGTCAGACGGAACTTTGTTAGACTCTGCTCTGCATGGTGAAATCTCAGCTCCTTCCGAGTATTTCCTTTGTATGATTTCCGAGTCTTGTATTTTGTTGTGCCCTCATCTTGTCTGCCCCTTGTTTAAGTCTCCCAGTGTTATCCGTCAGTTTAGTTAGGTTTAGTTTTTGTTTTTCTAGTTTAGCCAATCCTTGAGTGAGTACTTCTGTTTCCCCCTGCCTTTGGCAGTGTACCTTAGTTTTCCCATTGGTTCAGTGCATGTGCACGGTGTTTTATTTCTGGCTTGTTGCCTACCTTTCTCATTCAGTGTTTGGTGTTTCAATAAACACTTCTGGTTCCAGCATCTTGTGTTCCCCTGACCTCTTAACAGAAAAGCGTGAGAAGTCCAGAGTCATAATTGATTTCCATGTTACTAGTGGTGAAATCCACCGTGATGCATGTGAAACTGATAAACCTCCATGCACAATGACTTCAATTCTGCCTGAGATTCTCTTACAAATGCGCTGATTGAATAATTGCTGACCTACAGTACGGAGCGTGAATATGCCACGAAATCTCACGCTGAATGCGGGAGAGTTGGGAGCCCTGCTAATGTTACATAACGGTTTTGAAAAAGTATTGCGTGCACGCAACCTAGCTAAGTACCGTTAACGTAGTCATGTCATTGGCACTTAACTAGCCTCCTGCAGCGCTGAGCCATACCTATTCAACCAAAGCTACACTCGGTATTCAGTTTGGCTTAGTAGAAACAGCAGAGAGGTAATGCTAAGCAATTTCTTTCACCCCATGCTCTCAGCCAATGCGATTTTCGCAAAAGTGAAATATAGGGTGATGTCAGAAATATTTCATGACCTGGGCTATGGGGAAAGCACTTCAGTTGAAGTTCAGCGATGAACCTTAAATTTCTTAAAAGCCATGTTTGCTCAGCAAGATTACGACTGTGCTGCCTTGGTGGAGATTTGCATTCTAGGAGTGCCTTTAGTCAAATTCTGTGCTCGTTTAGCTTGTGAAGCAGCACAGATTTGGGTAAATTAGTTTGCGAGGCACATTTAGCAAAAAGACACCAGAATCGGTTCTATATTCCGAATATAGTCACGGTTAAAGGGCGTTGTTAGGCACGATGCGCAGCTGAGTGACATTGGAAGGCGAAAATAAATGCACTTTTTTTCGTGCGCATTATTCGCACGAAAGAAAGGCATCCGGTGCGTAAAGATCCTTATTGTTAATATTATTATTATTATTATTTTGTTCGTAGATCCGTGCTCGTCTGGGGGGAGGAGGAGCTGACGACTCACTGTGCCACATGCGTGCACACTGAAAGATAGAATCAAGATGGCATTCAAATACTGAGTTGTCGCCACCCTCAGTTAAGGGACTCTAGTTCCAACTAAGCAGTTATACACTTGATTCAACAAATCAACTCCAAGAGTCTTTGCTAAAGAGCTTGATTAGTGGAATCAGGAGTGTACCTGCTGGGTTGGAATGAAAGCCTGCACCCACATCAGCCCTTTCTGGAATTTATTTAATAGACCTGCTTTACTGGGTTTTTGCTATTTTGGCTTTGTGCTGTTCTGGTTTTTGGAGTTTTGTTCCTTTGTTACTTTGATACTTTGGGGTTTGTTTTTTGTTCTTTTCTAAGTGTTTATTAGGCATTTCTGCACCAGTTATTAAGTTCTGTGTTTATTTACTCCCTGTGTTTGTAATATGAGAGAAGTACCTTGTTTCTAATTATCTCCTGGTTTATATATATAATGTTGACTGTGAAATTAAAAGTCCTGCTCCGTGCACTAACTTCCTGCTTCACCTTCTCCGTCCCAAGTGTCCCCTGACAATTCTGACATTGGTGACATCAGTCTCTGTCTATAGCATGCACGAAATGGCGGCGTCCGAGAATTCCGAAATTTAATTCCTTAACAATTCTATAATTGAATTTCCAAATATCTTGCTTCACTGGAATAATTTTCCAAAGTCTCTGTGACACAAATACTTATAAAGCTTAAATAGGCTCATGCACAACAAGAAAAATTGGCATAATTTTGTATTCCGTGCAAAGGGGTTAAAGTCTGATTTTGATATGTACCTGGAGAGATTACTGGAACAATAAATGTGTTTTTGAAATGACACCCAGAGCATATTGCTGATTGTATCCCAAACGATCTTTCACTCATGTATTTTTCAGTGTGGGGGAAAAAAACTATGTTGCTCTTAGATCAGCTCTTCTACATTTTTTTCTGCTTTCAAAAGCAAAATGCTCTTTCTGCAGTGAAAGTGTAATTCTTTTGCTTTCCCTTCAAATGAAGTTCTCTGGCACTTCACAGGAATTCCTTTTCTCCTCATTTCCCCAGTGTTCCCATGAGTTAATTATTTAAAACTTGAAAGAGGAGGACCTTAGGTTTGAGTATGATGGAGCATATTTATTTGTGTGATACCAAGGCCAGTTGAGCAGTGGTAATCATGCTTGGCTCTTTAATTCTCCTGTGGATCACCTTTGGCCTTCTGTTACTCCTCATCCCTAATCCAAGGCCCAAAAACTTCCCTCCAGGACCATGGCGCATCCCAATTTTCGGAAACCTGCATCAAATATACTGGTCCCATCCTGTCGATAATTTCCAAAAGGTAATGTAAAAACAAAAATCATGATGCATGGCTGAGTATATGATTTTCAAAACATAGACATTTCTAAAATTGTAAGTGAGTATTACAAGTATTACTTCTTTTGTTCATGAATAACTTGGGTTTTACCTTCAATATTACAAAATCATAATAGACAAGTGAATAGCTGAATAAGTCTTTTTAATGCTCTAAATCAGGGGTTCCCAAACTCGGTCCTGGGGCCTCCCTGTGCATGCTGGTTTTTGTTCCAACCATAATTGCCATCATAGGATTTTAATAAGTGGTTAATTTGTCCTAATCAGATGTATTTTGCAGCGCATTCCATAAGACAAGCGCAATCGCGCCAGCGCCGGCGTGATCGCGCACGTCTCGTGGCATGCACTGATTTTGTGTTTAAAACAGTTATTTGCTCTCTTAAGTCAAATTTTAATGGACATATCCTTGTGTGCCATGACGAATAAAAGACCCTTGAAAACACGGGTCAATAACAAATAAGCCTTTTAAATATGTTTTTTTTTTTTTTAAATAAATCATTAAAAATATATATACAGAATACATTTATTTGAAGTTGGAAGAGTGTGTTTAAACAAGTCTTAATGGTAGCACAACATTTACAGGGTTTTAGTACAGTTTTAGACTGTATTTGCAGTTTCACCAGCCAAAAAAGGTCAGGTGGCGCAACCAAAAGTTTCTTGAAAAAAAAACACCCCTCCCTCTTTTTTTCTAAGTGATTTTTTTTAGTAAGTATACCTGAGAGTGTCTACTTTGTCTAAAATATTACTATTTTGTAGTTGAGCTGGGTATTAAAAGTAACTTATGGATTCTTTTTTGTAGGGGGCGGGTATTTTGGTTTTCCAAACAATTTAAGAACAATTAAACTATTAAACTTTGTTTATTTGAAAGGTTTTCAATATAAAATTATGTCCCCATATGAATATTATATTAATTCATATTTTAAATGACATATTTAATACATTTCACATAGTGTTAACTTGCTTGGACGGTTGCACCACCTGACATTTTGAAGGTTTGAGATGGCAAAACATAAAATATATATCATTTTTATGATAAACTGGAAATATGTTCAAATTAAACATGTTTTATAGAATAAAGTGATGCTTATTACGAATCATTTAAAATTATTTTAAACCAAAGTAGTGCACTCGGACAATGCCACGTCATTGAACCACATATAAATATATTTTTTTTATGTAGCAAGTAATTTCAGATAACATTTTTTAACAAATCAAGTTAGACACTGAGAAAATCAGTAATCACCAAATAGTGTAGCTGAACAGCGGTGTTTAAAGTAATAATTTGATTGCACTTAATGACAAGATCAACACAAAACAGGTTAGACAAGTTTGGCATTTGGTAGTCTAATAAATAGTTAATTTTTGCAACCACGTGTCCACAGTCTCACGAATTAGGAACCCATTCACTTCGGGTAATTTTTTTCTCCTCTTTCTATACACTTGTTACGAACATGCTGTATC
The DNA here is from genome assembly GCA_029692085.1 of Gymnothorax javanicus. Lineage (NCBI taxonomy): Eukaryota > Metazoa > Chordata > Actinopteri > Anguilliformes > Muraenidae > Gymnothorax > Gymnothorax javanicus. The sequence goes on along the minus strand of CM056209.1, from coordinate 9,006,247 downwards.
ACACTGAATTTATTCTTCACTGCATGAATGCATATCTGTCAGCAGATGTCTTGAGAGTAAATTACTGCACTGAACATAAATGCACCTAATTAAGATGAATTAACAGCTTGTAAAAATCCACAATTGCAACTGTGGTTGGAACAAAAGCCAGCATACACAGGGAGGCCTCAGGATTGACTTTGGGAACCACTGCTCTAAATTCTTTTATATCTAGGTCATTGTCATTCACCCGTAGAAATGAAAGAACCAGCTTTGTTTTCTTACGCTAAGGAATTGCATTTTTGCTCTGCCCGTGATCTCAGAAATATATTTGGACTGAAAGGTGGAAAGAGCATTTTAAAAGGAAAATTCATGTGTGAAACTAAAAATGCAGATGCCATCCAGCATATATTTAGCAAGTTGTCTTTTGTTTTTATCCATTTTTTTGACAAATGATTTATTATTAAGAAAGAGGTGGCAAGACTACTTATTTTCCTAGAAGCTCTCATAGGGACTGGAGGCTATAATTTTTTTTCCTCTGCTCAATAAAATGCAATGCAATCATAAAACAATCATGCAATATCATGCCCTTTGATTGTATTGTGCATTTTGTGTGCATATTCAAGATGATTACCTAATGATGTAAAACAAAAGTTAATATTTGACTTGCTATCGTGACTAGCCTACCTGGAGCAGCCAAGTCTGTTCAAATGTATTACTATGTGAATGATTTCAGGCTGGATGTACAGATGTGCTCAAAAGTTTGCATACCCTAGCTAAATCTGTGAAATTTTTCCATTTATTTAGAAAATATGACTCATCATGCAAAAAACTTGTCTTTTATTTATTTATTTCTTTTTCCCTTTATAACTTTTATTAGTCCTGACTTGTTCACAATCATATTTATTTATTTATTTTCTAAATAATAAGCTACACAATAACAACAAAACATTTTATTACACATACAGATGCAAAAAAAACAATAAATAATAAAAATAAAATAAAATACAAGTCACATACATATCTATTGTTGTGTACAATCCCCTTTACATATGTACATTAAGAATTATTTCATATTTATATTATTTACATACAGTGCATATTGAAAAAAAAAAAAAAATGCACATTAGCCCGTATATTTATGAATAAAATGTACATTTAGCCTGTAAGTCACAAAACTTTTTATCTGCATGTATCTCCAAACATCTTTACAATCCAAATTGTAGTCTGCACACATACTGTCAAAGGAAAAATATAATTCATCCTTGTGAAGATCTGCCAAGGTATGCACTCCCTCTTTAACCCATTTTTCCCAATAAATTGACTTCTCTCTCACACAGATCTCAGGCTTATTCCATACAGATGCATATCTCTGCAAATAGGAAGATTCCTTCATCATTTTGTGTGCTGCATGGCATGGAAACATTCCTGGAGTGATCAAAGATGGGATTAACGTCCTGCGTATTTTGATTTTTATCAAATTTTTGAGATAAAATTTCTATTGGTTTAAACAGTGCTGTCAAATTCCTTTCTAAGTGTACCCATTTCGCCTTTTCTCCTTCCAATTTCCAATGCTCAGCCAATTTTGACAATTCGAATGCCATTTTGCATAACTCAATATTTGGAAGTCCTATCCCACCCATCTCTTTTGGAGTCTGAATCTTTTTGAAACCAATTCTAGGTTTTTTCCCTTCCCAGAGAAAATCTCTGATAAGAGCATTATATTGCCTGAAAATTACATTTGGGAAATTTATTGGGATCATCATAGACATGTAATTAAATTTTGGTATGATCGTCATCTTAATGGCATTGATTTTCCCCCATAAACCTAACTTTAATACCTTCCATTTTTCTAAATACTGCCTTATCTTCTGCAAAACTGGTAGTACATTCAAGGTAACAATTGCGTCCAGATCTCTTGTTAATAATACGCCAAGATATTTCATACTGATTTGGACGTATTTAAAATTGAAATAGGCAACCATATCTTATGTACAACTCGCAGATTTAGGCATTGCTTCCGATTTATGCCAGTTTACCTTGTAACCTGATATTTTTGAAAATTTTTGTATTGTTTCCGTAAGGAGAGGAATTGAGGAGACAGGGTCCATTAACAGCAAGAGAATATCATCGACATATAAAAAAAAGCTTATACTCCTGACTCCTTTCCTTTACTCCCTTTATTTGTACATTTTTTTTCGAATAGATGTAGCTAATGGTTCTAAGGCTATCAAAAATAAAAGAGGTGATAAGGGACATCCCTGCTTAGTAGATCGTGATAATTCAAAAAAAGGGGAAATAATTCCATTAGTGTGAACCAAGGCCTTTAAACCATAATACAGAACATCAACTCCATTTATTCCCTTTGCATCTACAATAAGTTTTATGTATCTTCATTTAAAATAGCAGGTATAATGCTATTATTTTCTCTCTTTTTAATTTGATTAGCCAAAAGCTTCCCAATCTTATCACCTTTTTTCATAATAATTTGTTCTGGTCCACCATAAAGCTGCTTCCACTTTGGCATTGTAAAACTCATGCAACTGACTTTTTAGTTCACACATTTGAAGAATGGAACTTGAGTATTCTGCCTCCAATTTTTTTTTTCCAATTGTAGTATCTGGTACTCCAATTTTTCAAATTTATTTTTATCTTCTTTTTTCTTTTTAGCGGAAAGCCCTATAAACTTCTCTCTCACAAAAGCTTTAGAGGTCTCCCATATTATTGCCTTTTTTTTCTGTAGAACCTTTATTTTCTTCAAAGAAAAGACGTATGTCTTCTGCAATTAAAGTTTTAACTTGCTCATTCTGTAATAATGATGAATTAAGACGCCATCTGAATCCTCTGAATGCCTTCTTTTGAATTTCCAATTGTATATCTACCATTGCACGGTCTGTTAATGAAATGGCCCCAATATTACAACTTACTACAGTTCCAGTCATCTGATCTGAAATCTAGAAATAATCTATTCTGGATTGAGAACCATGGCGATGTGAAAAAAAAAAAGAATACGCCCTTTCTCTGGGATTGAATAGTCGCCATATGTCAATTAACCCTAGATCTCTCATTAACATAGAAATGGCTAATCTATATTCTGGTGCAACACTTGCAGATTTTGTCTTATCTACATAGCCATCAATTACTTGATTAAAATCTCCTGCCAAAATAATATATCCTGCATCCATATTGGAAATCATTTAATTTATGAAAGAAAGCAGGGTCCTCCACATTAGGAGCATAAATATTACACAAGTTCATTTTAATCCCATACAACATAGTTTCAACACAAATAACTCTGCCCTGATCATCTTTATATTGTTTCAAAAAATTTATATTCAAGTGCTTCTTAAACAAAATAGCCACACCGTTTTTTTTTACTTGAATAAGAGCTGTAAACTATATTTCCAACCCAATCTCTTTTCCATTTCAGTATTTCGAATTCTGTCAAATGGGTTTCTTGTATGAAGGCTATGTCTACATTTTTCCCCTTTAAATATGCCAGACATCTCCTTCTTTTTATCGGGTTATGAGAACCATTTATATTCCATGTAACCACTTTCAGTATCTTATTTGACATAGCTGTTTAATATCATCCCAAATGCACTGAACATGTAACTTGTAGAGAAAGAAAAAAAATACGACAAAAAAAGAATAAAAAACACATATACAAAAAAAAAATCACCCACATACACAGTAACCCCCAAACCTTCTTACATCCCCAATGGGTAGTAAGTACAATATACACTACCCCTGTAGCCATCCCCAACTTATTTGCACTCACAGAGCACTAACTGCAAGGCCACCTCAGTCCCCGTTTCCCCACATTTTTTTTTTAATACGTACATCAACCATAAATCATGACAACCATAAATCTGTTCTCATGTCCAAGATTGCTGTCACGTCCAGAAAATGTCTTTTCCCCATTCCAAGTGAAGCGGAGCGTAGCAGGCTCGGCCAGTCGAAAACGTACATCCATTTCATTCAGCTTCTTGATCACAAGACCAAGTTTTCTACGGTCAGGCAGCTGCTTGGTTCTGTCAGTCGACAACAACGGGAACGCCCACAAAAGTCACATCCGGTAGAGCCGAGGGGGAAAACAGACTGGTCTCTGCCATTAGCCATAATATCGAGGAGTTGCTGTGTGCCCTTTTGCACCGCAAATGAACAAAACAATCACCATTTTTTATTTTATTTTACCAAATAATAAAACGGGACCACAAAGGAGTACAAAATGGCTTGAAGCTATCAGAAGAGAGGACGAGTTTGGCAGATTATGGGACCCAACAACAAAACATGTGTATGTCTGCAGTCAGCACTTCATTTCACTTCAGGCCATTGAGTCGGATCATTTGCCCAGTCTTTTAAAACGTATGGACAACAATCCAACCCCAGTGTATTTAATTTTTTAATATATCGATCCTTGTCAGCAGGCAATAGCGACTCAAAGTACGTCATGAAAACTTGTTGGCGTTAGCAAAACAAGTTTAAATTCTGCATTTTTACTGTATAGCGGACAGGGGGGAAGGATTATTTTCCCCCTCGGCTCTAACCGGATGTGACGTTTGTGGGCATTCCCGTTGTTGCCGACTGTATCAATTCGATTTTGCCTTTTTCTCTGTAAATCTTCCCCGCCACCTACGGATTTTTCCCCTCTCTCCATCCCTCAAAAAGTTAAGGAGAATATGCCTTGGAGGATCTCAATCTGTGTATCATTCGTTCATTCGTTTTTCAAAATAAAACAAAAAACAAAAAAAGACTTGTTTTCTCAGTATTTGTTTCCAAATCAAAAACGAGAAAACGGATAACGAGTCGTTTTTCCGATTTTGCGCACAAATGAAAAATGGAAAAAAAAGGATATTCTGGGCTGCCAACTCTCACGCATTTGGCGTGAGAAATGCATGAGATTCAGTGGCATATTCACATTCCCATGCTGTAGTCAGCAATTATTCTATCAGCGCGTTTGAAAGAGATTGTCAGGTGGAATTGAAATCCTTATGCATGGAGGTTTATCAGTTTCATATGCGTAACGGTGGATTTCACCACTAGTAACATGGAAATCAATTATGACTCCTGACTTCTCACGCTTTTCTTTACTCGGGGGTTGGAAGCAATGGAATTACATAAAAACGTTTCAATTGGTCTTATTTCATTGAAACAATTTGAACGATCGTGAAACACATGCATTGTGTTAATTGAGTAATTGCTGACTACAGCACGGGAATGTGAATATGCCACTGAATCTCATGCATTTCTCACGCCAAATGCGTGGGAGTTGGCAGCCCGAACGAGCGTTTCATCCAATTTCGAAATTTAAAACTCTCTTAAGTTGCGTGCCCCGGAGGTGAACTTGACAAGGCCGCCAAAACTGCAACTGGAAAGAGACCTCAGCAGTCTTCCCCTCTTCTACCCTGAGACCAGAATTAAAAAAAAAAAAAACATATAAACAAATCAAATAGCACTTCGTGCCGTAAGCCTAGATAATTTACGAAGAATAGTGAGTGAGTGAATAAATGAACCGAAGTAATTTTATTTGCGTCAAGAAAACTTACAAAGAACTAACGTGGAATCACAATGAAATACAACCCCAATTCCGAAATAGTTGGGACAAAGTGTAAATTGTGAATAAAATCTAAATGCAATGACTTTCAAATCACACCAGCCAGTATTTTATTCACAATAGAACAGAGATAACATAGCAAATGTTGAAACTGAGAAATTTTACAATTTTATCCACAAAATGAGCTCATTTCAAATTTGATGGCTGCTACAGGTCTCAAAAAAGTTGGGACAGGGGCCTGTTTACCATGGTGTAGCATCCCCTCTTCTTTTTAACACAGAGTGGAGGTGTCTGGGCATCGAGGAGACAAGTTTATTTGAGTTTAGCCATTGGAATTTGATCCCACTCTTGTTTAATACAGGCTTCCAGATGCTGGAGAGTTTTGGGTCTCCTTTGACGGACTTTTCATTTAATTATGCACCAAATGTTCTCAATCGGTGAAACATCAGGACCGCAGGCAGGCCAGTTCAGCACACGGACTCTTCTACTACGAAGCCATGCTGTTGTAATAGCTGCAGCATTGTCCTGCTGAAATACACAAGGCCTTCCCTGGAATAGATGTCGTCTGGAGGGGAGCATATGTTGCTCTAAAACCTTTATATACTTTTCAGCATTCATGGTGCTTTTTAAAACATGCAAGTGTCCCGCACCATATGCACTAATGCATTCCCATACCATCAGAGATGCTGGCTTTTGAACTGAATGCTGATAACAGGAGGGGTGGTCTTTCTCCTCTTTAGCCCGGAGAACACGACGCCCATGATTTCCGACAAGAATGTCAAATTTGGACTCGTCTGACCGCAGGACACTTTGCCACTTTGCTACAGTCCATTTTAAATGGGGCTTGGCCCACAGAAAACGGCGTCGCTTCTGGATCGTGCTCAACAATGGCTTCCTGTTTGCATGAAAGAGTTTTAGGTGACATCTGTTGATGGCACGGTGGACTGTGTTTACAGAAAGTGGTTTCTTGAAGTATTCCTAGGCCCATTTAGTAATAACAATGACAGAATCATGCCAGTGAGAGATGCAGTGGCGTCTGAGGGCCCGAAGATCACGGGCATCCAGTAAAGGTCTTCGGCCTTGTCCCTTACGCACAGAGATTTTTCCAGTTTCTCTGAATCTTTTGATGATGTTATGCACTGTAGATGATGAGACTTTCAAAGTCTTTGCAATTTGACATTGAAAAACATTGTTTTTAAAGTATTCCACATTATGCAAGCCTTAAACAGGTTGGAGAGCCTCTGGCCTTCTTTACTTCTGACAGACTCAGCCTCTCTAAGACATCCCTTTTATAGCCAATCATGTTACACACCTGATGCCAGTTAACTTTATTACTTGCTAAATGTTCTTTCAGCTGATTCTCTTATATATTAATTGCGTTTTCAGCCCTTTATTCCCTGTGTCCCAACTTTTTTGAGACCTGTTGCAGCCAGAAAATTTGAAATAAGCTCATTTAGTGGATAAAAATGTAAAGTTTCTCAGTTTCAACACTTGAAATGTTATCTATGTTCTATTGTAAATAACATATTGGCTCATGTGATCTGAAAGTCATTGCATTTTGATTTTATTCACAGTTAACGCTTCGTCCCAACTATTTCGGAATTGGGGTTGTACGATTGAAAAAAAAGATTTGCACAGTTTCGTGATTTTTGTGGTCACTGGTGGTTTTTATAGCTTGAGTTCGTGCGTGCGATATATATATATATATATATATAGTCGCGCCCAAAATTATTCATACCCCTACCAATTATTGTTTTTTTTCCGAGATATTTTTTGACAAATCAAATTTGTTCTCGCACAAATGACACAGTAAGTTGACATAAGGCTGTAAGAAGTACAGTAAACAATTTTGTAAGAAATACATTACTTTTTGGTATTATATTTGATAGATTTACAAAAAATGCCATGTCCAGAATTATTCATACCCTTTTCTCAGTAATTGATGGCAAAGCCTTTATTCACGATTACAGCCTCCAAACGCTTCCTGTGGTTGATCACAAGGTTTCTACACACCTCCAAGGGGATTTTGGCCCACTTTTCTTTGGCGAACTTCTCCAGGTCCTTAAGGTTTGAGGGTCTCCTTGCCATGACCTTGGTCTTCAGTTCCCTCCACAGATTATTGAGAGGATTGAGGTCGGTGCTCTGGCTTGGCCGCTCCAAAACGTTCACTTTGTTGTCCACTAACCATTTCTTGACGGATTTGGCCCTGTGTTTAGGATCATTATCCTGTTGGAAGATCCATTCCTGCCCAAGACCAAGTTTTTTGGCGGATTGCTTAACGTTTTAACTGAAGATCTGGATATACTGGTCCTGTTTCATGATGCCATTAACTTTAACAAGGTTTCCGGGCCCATTCGCTGAAAAGCAACCCCAGAGCATTATACTCCTGCCACCGTGTTTGACCGTTGGGACAGTTTTTCTGGGGTTTAACACCTCACCATTTTTACGCCACTTACACTTCTCCAACCCAGACACACAAGAGCTCGTCTAGCCTTTGCAAAAGCTCACCTGGATGAAGATACAAGCTTCTGGCTGTCAATGTTATGGACAATGAAACAAAGATGGAGCTGTTTAGGCACAGCGATGGGGCTTTTGTTTGGTGTAAGAAAGGTGAAGCGCTCAACCCGAAAAACACGGTCCCAACGGTCAAACAAGGTGGCTGGAGTATCATTCTCTGGGGTTGCTTTTCAGCAAATGGGCCCGGAAACCTTGTTAAAGTTAATGGCATCATGAAACAGGACCAGTATATCCAGATCCTCAGTGAAAACATTAAGCAATCCGCCGAAAAACTTGGTCTTGGGGAGGAATTGATCTTCCAACAGGATAATGATCCTAAACACACGGCCAAATCCGTCAAGAAATGGTTAGTGGACAACAAAGTGAAGGTTTTGGAGCGGCCAAGCCAGAGCTCCGTCCTCAATGCTATCCAGAATCTGTGGAGGGAACTGAAGACCAAGGTCATGGCAAGGAGACCCTCAAACCTTAAGGACCTGGAGAAGTTCGCCAAAGAGGAGGGGCCAAATCCCCAGGCAGACGTAGAAACCTTGTGATCAACTACAGGACGCGTTTGGAGGCTGTAATCGTGAATAAAGGCTTTGCCATCGATTACTGAGAAAAGGGTATGAATAATTCTGGACATAACATTTTTTGTAAATCTGTCAAATAAAATATAAAAAGTATTGTATTTCTTGAAAAATTGTTTACTGTACTTCTTACAGCCTTATGTCAACTTACTGTGTCATTTGTGCAAGAATAAATTTGATTTGTCAAAAAATATCTCGAAAAAAAACAAAAATTGGTAGGGGTATGAATAATTTTAAGCCGATTGTATGTATATATATATATATATATATATATATATATAAATATATATATATATATATATATATATATATATATATATATATGTTCCGGTCCGATCCATAACCCGTCTGTGCAGATGTTGATGCCAGCGGACATGGAGCTGCTCTATTTATGCACGCAGTTACACTATTCTCTCACTAGATGGCACACCCGGATCAGTTATTGAATATTCACCAGCAAGGTGACCAGATTAGAACATTTAGTCAGCATTCTATTCGCTGAGAAGTGAAATTCCGTGACAGAAATTTACTTATGCCTGAAAACTTGTTATAAAGTGTATTTTTATGCTCTTTCCAATGTTGCAACTCTTCATGTCGAAATCCCGGCATGAGTATGTGAAAATTATACCCAAAGGTGGGCATTTTACCATTGAACTCGAGGGTACCGACCGAGTTGAAAAATTGCAGTATGAAGTCATAGAGCACCATTTTCAGTAAAAAGCCACAAAAACTAATTGTTGCCATCAATGTAAATCATTCTGCAACAGTCTGAAACCCAGGCAACCAAAAGGAACATGGTGTTAACCCCTTAAATGCTGATAATTTTCTGTGTTTTTCGTTAGAATTGAGACTATTATTTCAAACAGCTCGTACTCAAAAGCTATTAGAGATACACATGAATTGTGTTTGCAAAGTTTAACCAAGTTTCAGTGGAATGGGGTCTCTTCTCACATCACTGTCTTCAGTGATTTTTCTATGGCTCCCTGCACCACAACTGTGTTCAAGGCAAAATTTTCATATGCATGTAGTTACCATGGGCGTAGGAACCGGCCTGGCAGACCCGGCGATCGCCGGACCAATATTTTCCCGAATACGCCCCTCCCCCTCCCCTCTCTCCCTCACGTCATGTCAAGTCAACTTAGACCGTCTCGCCGATCCCGGCTGCTTATCAGGTTAATGCACTGCCGCGAGACCAGTGTCATTAGCGTTCGTCAGCGATACTGCATACTCTCATAAATTATGATCCAGTGCAAAAAACATTCTTATTTATTATACTTTATTAATTTACGCACGATTTTAGCATTACAGGGGTTTTGTTGGTGACCTCGCACGCTTGTTTAATGCAAACAATTTGCATCGAGAGTGATGGTTTACTCATTTATTTAGACAGTTTTGCCCCTGAGATAAGGACTATGCTCGAAGGGCTGTCAGTTTCTAGGGGATCACCTAAAATTGCTAAACTGCCATCCTCACATTGCAACAGACAATCACTGCAGTGCAATGTTATTTTAATTTGAATGTAATGGATTATTTACCAGACCTAAGCAGCGCAAACTATCGTTATCCCCATATTTGCATTTAACTGCTTTATCTGGATGCACTTCGTTCAATGAAGAGCTCCCTTTCAATTTTTTTAATTTAAATTTTTAATAGATTTTTATGACAAATCCTTCACCAAATGCCGATTGGCATCTGTGATTGGTGCATCCCCCTCAGATCTTTTCAAATTGCTGGCAATCACGGGTGCGCACAGAAAACCGAATGCTTTGGAGGCGCGCTGTGCTTTTAGAAGGGCCACGTGTCTGAAAGAAATGATTTTTTTACGCGACCCCAAGCTTGGTGGAGGGCACGAGTGAGATGGGGCTTGTGTGCGGAAGCAGTGTATTCTAAGTGCATCTAAGAAAATTCACGAAATCCTGTCTCTTTTCATTATCTAGGTTAAAAACTAATTGTTGCTAACACGTTTTTAACAATTCGTAGCCTACTGTGTTTGTGGGTATCCACATTCCGAGTTCATATAGTTATCATCAGGTACACGCCCTGGTTTGTGCCCCTACATTCCCGGTAAGATTTCAATCGGCACAATATTAATGTAGCTTGTGTCTGTGTTTTTGCTTCGTATTTCTAGAGCGAGGGGTTAGTTACGTGCGTGTGTATTGCATGTCCACATATGATCTGAATTAGCCTATGACGGGGTTTACCCGTTCTTGGTAATCTTGTGTCAGTGTTTTATTTTTACTAATTGCATTATATAAAATGAAATAAATAAGGTAAATCAGATAAATCAGTAAATGTAAAAAAGCAAGGGACAAAAAGACAGTCAGTTTCTATGGGTGGATAACCCTGACACCATTACTCTGGACGTCACCTTCTTTTATATATCTCAATTTATAATTCATTGCTTGAACACTGTCTCAAAGGTTTATATCAAGTTCAAGGATGAAATCCTTCAAACTGCTAATGCTGGAAAGTGCATACTATAGACCACAGACTGAACTAATCTGCTGTTGTGAACGTGAAGAAACACCACCCAAAAGTTGAAACTGTTGAAACCAGAGCCTCCTGAATATATTCTCGTATGGCCCTTCACTCAGGCCCTGACAGCGAGTATAATGAACCCCTGGGGGGAGTGGTACCTGGGTAGAGATTGATCTTGCAATCGTATGTGCAATGAGGCGGTAAAGTCGAGGCCCGTTGCTTGCTAAAAACCTCCGCGAGATCAGCATAATCGTTAGGAACATTAGGAGGCAGACAAAAGTTCAGAGCAGCCCCCAAATTATCACCCTGTTCGGAACCTGCCATCTCTATGATTGATTCCGAGTCAGAGAAATCATCCGAATCGCAATCCTCCTCTGGCTTCCGCCAGTCAAATTGAGGATCCCACTCCAACCCCTCCTCCGCCCCTTTTTCTAGATTAGCAGGGTTGTGTGAGACAACCTCCTCAGAATCACTCCAGGCATCAGCCTCCCCCATAGGTTGATGTCCAGGATGACATGCCAAACTCTCCCCACAGTGGAACCTACAATCAGTGCCCCACTGGACGACCGGGTTATTCTGACTCCCCCAGAGGATGTGAGGCCTATGTTCCCGTAGCCAAGAGTGTCCTAAAACGACAGGGAAAACAGGGGAACTGATCATAAAAAACCGGACCTCCTCAGAATGACCACAAAAAGGGACGAACATAGTCAATGATTCAGAGACCTCGGTTATAAATCCAGTTCCCAGCGGGCGACCGTCCAAAGATCTTACAGTGCATGAATGTAAAAGAGGGCAGATGGGAATGGAATGTCTCCTAGCCCACTCCGCATCCATAAAACAGTCCACGGCACCGAGTCCAAAAAAGCCTCAATAAATATTCTCTGTCTTCCTACATTCAATTCTACAGGAATCAAAGTTCGAAAGGGAAATTGGGTCTGTCCCTCTAACGCCCCCCATACCACTAGAGGGACTTCCCGTTTCCCTTCAGCTCAGGGCAGCATGAGCGGATATGTCCCGGTTTGTTACAATTATAGCAGATGATACGTCTGCGAACGGGCTTACGAGCCCGGCTCTCATATGAGCCATCAACCTGCATAGGCTCGCCAGGAGTGGAAATTTCAGTGAGCAGAATTGGAGCTGTAGCACGCTGTGAGGAGCATTAACCCCGTTGTCAGCAAGAGCCAATGCAGTACGTTTCTCCCTGTTACGTTCGCGGATGCGATTATCAATTCACACCGCAGTACGAACCAACTTATCCAGAGAAACACAAGGCTCCAATGTAGCCAGAGCGTCCTTAACCTCCTCAGCCGAAGCATGAACAAAAACTGTCCTAAGAGGCGCTTCTGGCCAGCCTGTCTCTGTTGCCAAGGAGCGAAATGAGATTGAAAACTCTGCGACACTTTCAGAGCCCTGCCTCAGATGCATTAAACGCGTAGCCGCGTCCTGACCACAAACATCCTAATCAAAAACCGATACCATTTCTCTAACGAGAGTCTCCACTGTATTCACGACCGGTGAATTAGATCGAATAAGTGGCCCGACCCAAGTGAGTGCTGTGTCGGTCAACAGGGATAAAATAAATGAAACCCGAGACTCTTCATTCACGAACCGTGAAGGCTGTGCTTTAAAAAATATTTCACATTGGGCAATGAAATCTTTACATCTTCCTGCCTCGTCTCCATATCTTGGGGGTAACTGGAGTTTGGCTCTCGAGGAAGGTGTACAGATTGTGCTTGTGCAACATTCTGTGTGATCTGAGTAGACAAGGCTCTAATATTCTTAGTGAGACTTAACAGAACGTTTTCCTGTCTCTGCATGGCATTCCCCTGAAGGCGGACTCTCTCCGCCAACTCTGCCTGCTGATTGTTCAGGCTAGAAAGACCCTTGCCATACCCAGAGAGAACTGCTTGTTGATTAGCCACAACTTTCTCTAACGCAGCCGCTGCTGCTGATTTACTCCATGCTGGCTAGAGTGTTCTGTAATGGCTGGTAAAATTGAGAGGCCAAGTGCAGCGGCCAGAGAGAAACGAGCAGCACGGACACAATACAAACACAGAATTATACAGACCGCCAGAAAGTACTTGCGCTTCCAAAGGACGAATAATAGTCCGAAAACATGGAAGCAACACGAGAGAGATAAAAGGGAGAAGAATCTCGGCAGCCAAGAAAAACAAAGCACCTAAATAGTGCGACAAAAAGACCAGAGAGAAAAAAGTAGAAAAGGGAAAATTCCTAAAGAGGAAGGAACTCCAATAATAACTGGAAGATATAAAGTCACACAAATCCTGACTAGAGATATCTTAGGCTATAGTGCTTAGCTACAAACAGACACTCTAGCAAAGGAGGCGTGGCGGACTTCCGGCTTACATAGAGTCCGGAGAAGCGCCGCCCCAGTTCAATCAGCCAGCTGGGTAAAGAATCCGATTGAAAGGGAATTCGATATCGTCCCGGGACGAGAGCCACAAAGAAAAGTCCAAAACACACGCACACCTAACAAACCATGACATCGTTGCTTGCTAGTGATACAGGACTGGTACTCTTCTCTTGCATTTTAGCAAGGCCAATACGAACCTCTTAAAGTAGCTAGTTGGTTTCAGTCTGTATTTCTGCATTTAGACGATTAATTTAGACAATTTTTAGGGAAAAAAGTAGGGCTATCGGCACACTTAGGCGGTCATGGCACCAAGCAGCAGTCTTGCGAGAATTCTTCTTCCGACATCATCATTTTCTGTCAAAAGACAAAACTTGTCTTTTATTTGGAGACAGTGATCATGTGAAGTCATTTATCATTACATGGGTCTTTTTAAATCATCCTTTTTAAATCATAATGATAACTGAAATCACCCAAACAGCCCTAATCATATGTGTACATACCCTTGAATGTTTGACCTTGTTATATAGACACAAGCTGACACACTCAGGTTTAAATGGCTATTAAAGGTTCCACACAAATGGCTCTTTAAATTGCAACTAGTGTCTTTGTACGGTCATTGAGTTTGTTAGCTCCCGAGTGGATGCACTGCTCTGGCTAGACACTGAGCCATGGGGAGCAGAAAAGAACAGTCTAAGGGCCTTTGTTACAAGGTAGTACAACTTTTTAAAGATGGGAAAGGATTGAAAAAAATACCCAAAGACTTGAAAATGCCAGCCAGTATTGTTCAGTCCCTGATTAAGAGGTGGAAAATGAGGGAATATGTTGATACCAAGCCAAGGTCAGGTAGGCCAAAAATGATTTCAGCCCAAATTTCAGCATGGTGGTGGCTCTCAGATGTTTTGGGAGTGTGTGAGCTCTAAACGCACAAGGAATCTCGTGAAAATTGATGGCAAGATGAATGTAGCATCCTATCAGAAAATACCGGCATATAATTGTATTCTTCATCCCGAAAGCTGCGCATGGGATGCACCTGGATTTTCCAGCATGACAATGATCCAAAGCAAAAGGCCAAGTGGACCCTCCAGTGGTTACAGAAGAGAAAGCTGAAGGTTCTGGAGTGGCCATCACCGTCTCCTGGCCTCAATACAATTAAACCGCTTTGGGGAGATCTTAAACGTGCAGTTCTTGCAAGATGACCAAAGAATTTATGGGAGCTGGAGGCATTTTGCGCAGAAGAGTGAGCAGTTATACCACCTGAGAGAATGAGGGGGCTCATTGACAACTATCACAAAAGACTGCACGCTGCTATTGAAGCTAAAGGGGGCAATACACAGTATTAAGAACTAAAGGTATGCACACTTTTGAACAGGGTTCATTTCATTTTTTTTCCCCTTATTGCCATGTTTTATTTGACGATTGGGCCATTCTACATGACCAACAGTTTGATATGAATCCAATAAGAAAAAAAAAAAAATGTGTTCTGCCTGGCCATTCATATTTTCTTTTAAAATTGTTACCGATTTTACAAATTCAGCCAGGGTATTCAAACTTTTGAGCACAACTGTAGGTTAGTTGCACATTTCCATAAGGCTCGCTTGAGATGAGCCGGGCCAGCGTAGAATCGATCAACGGTGATCGCTGCACAATGCATGCCAGTTAGGGGACATTTTGCTGCCTGGTTTCCACTTTTAAAATCTTGAGGAAAAAGTATCTTGATTCTGAACATTGAGTTCTATGGAGGACATGTTGAACTTTGAGTGACACATACAGTACCATCACAGCATATTTTCATGCCTGAAAGAAATACAGTTTTATATGCATTCCACCCACAGGTTATATTAAAACTGAGCGAGTAAACACGACTGCCAGGATTGTGAAACTTTTTCTTCCTTTGTGAAAACAGGAAATAGGGCATTCTCAGTCAATTTAACCATGTAACTTGTTGGTAATCTTGACTGGCAGTGTGCTTTGTTTGCATTATCACATGCTGTGGGTCCTTCCATGTTGAATGTACGGTTCAATGTGATGCAGCATCGTGTCAAAACAAGGGCCGACATGCAGGAGTGACTGAAGTGAATTTCTTCATCAATAGCACCCAAAGGCCAAACAATACGTTTATATTCCCCATCAATACATCTCTCTGCGTGTGAGGGACAGACAAATCATCTCTTCTTGTGTTGCCTTTATCGATTTAATGGCCATAAGCAGATACCACATGTCAATGTGAACCACATAACATTCTATACCATTCATCCTATGGTGGACCATAAAACAGTGCCAGACATATGTCGAGATTACAAGCTTTCTTTTATTTATTGCATCTCACTGTGAAATGGATGTGATTTTATTATTGATAGTGAGCATTACACTGTGAAATTAGGTGTATTTTTTTGTAATTATCCTGAACGCCATTTGTATCATATTTGATGCACCAATTCCCGCGAGCTCTATGTTATCCACATGATCAAAGGTTTCCTCAAAAACCTGTTGCAAGCCATCAGATACATGTCATCTGCTCCCTGGTGGACTATCCATGCACTGCAGTCAGTAGAGGTCCGTAGAATACAAAATCAAAGATGGCTGCATACATTCACCAACCCACGTTTTTTTTTTTTTTCCAGGCAAATCTTTGCCAAATTTGACAAAGTTAAGGTAAAAATAACCTTTATATAGTTACTTATACTTAAATATCAATAGTAACAGGATTGAAGCAACCTATAAATTCACAACATTTTGTTATTTATTTTATGGTAAAATCAAGTTGAAAATGTATGTATCAAATGTGATACTACAGGTATTTAACCCTAAGGAATCCGCAGGAGCTCTGGAAATCTCTGCCAAGGTTACTCTATTTGTGAGGCTGATTTTTAAAGACAGTGCAAAGTTAGTGGTACCCTGTGAAACTAGAAGACCTAAGCTACCCATCGGTAGTGCCCTAGTGATGCTAGCTTGTTGGGAAGGGGGCCAAATTATACTCCAAATTAAGACTAAATTTTGACAAAGGAAAAACTGTCATGCCCATTGTGACTGGGGTCCTTTGACCTCTGACCTCAAGACATCTAAATGAAAATGGGTTACCTATACCAACGAGTCTCCCCTTTACAGATATGCTGTTTTATGATAACCCCAGGTGCTTTTTTGCATGCAGTATCAATGTGTTATTTCACCTATCGTATTTAAATATATCTGCATACTGGGGTCCCTAAACAGTCTTGGAATTTCATGAATTGGGTTTGGCTGGAGCATACTGGGGTCCCTAAACAGTCTTGGAATTTCATGAATTGGGTTTGGCTGGAAAAAATATGGCACTTTATAAAAATATCAAATATGACATAAAAATTTCATGCATGTAAATTATCTTTTAGGTTTTTTTTTAAACTTTGTTTAACGGTTCAATAAATACCTCAATTCCAAAAATGTAAAATGTTTTGGCAATTATTTTATGGTTCAGGCTTTATAGGGTTAAGAGTATACTGAAATCATGCCCACTGGGAGCTCCTTGGAGGAAGTTGTCTTGGTGCCTTTTCCTAAAAATGGAAAGATTTTGTCAAAAAACACAAAAGATGGCTACATAACTGGGAATTCTGTATTCTGATTTTATCACTTTTGAATATCCCTTTACTTTGTTGCACGAAACTTGGTGAAAGTGAGAGAGATGAGATTGTAGCACCGCAGAACCTAATTATACTGGAAATCACAAGTTTTTCAGCTGGTTTATGCTTTTCAGCTGCAGTGTCCATCATGCTGAACACTAGTGTCAATATATCCATAACCTGTGGAAAAACAGTAGGGGAATGTATAAAATTACGGGTTGCTCTTGTCCCCGGTTTCACATGACATGCCTATTCTCTTCATTTTTATCCTCCATTTAAATGTAAGCTGTCAGAACGCTACGGGAAGGTCTACAGTGTCTACTTTGGGGGCTTTCCAGCTGTTGTGCTTAACGGGCTGCAGGCGATCAAAGAAGGACTGGTGACTCACTCAGCGGAGCTCTCTGCAAGACCAATCGGCTTTCTGATTAATGATTTAACGGAGGGAAGAGGTAACAACATCATGAAAAAGAAAATACATATTGATCTCTTTTTATGTCATAGCACCTGTCTTTCATGTTTTTACAATGAAGATCTGTTGCACATCTTGATTATGAAAAAAATGCACCTTTCAAACTCTCAGTTTTTATCCACTTTTAAATTTTGTTGGTGTGGTAATTCAAATTGACCGAAAAACAACATTTTTTTATTTGTCTCGTGGCATTCATTAGAATGCTCAGAATTGTGATGACGGGGTGGGGGGCTCAGTCACGAGCAGGAACTGCGTTTCACGTAGTTTTTGTCACAATGAGCAGCGTCAGACAGTCTGAGCTGAACACCACGGAAGTTTCTCAAAGCGTAGGCTGCATCTTTCGAAGGCTGCATTTTTAGGCTGCTACGGATCGCAAGCTGTTCCATTATGAAAAATGCAGCCTTCGACTTGCCTGATATCAGATGGGATCATGGGCTTGCTTGCACTTCATTTGCATGTTGACAATTCTCTGATTTTAGGTGAGATGATAACTGCATTTGTCAGCCGTAAGCGAAAGCGCCTTCACGGTGGGACTGTCATGGATTCGCTCCCGCCGGACGAATTTTGCAATACGGCGGGAGCTAGGACCATGGGCCTAAGAGAAAGAACAGGACCCAAATGCCAGGCTGGTAAAAACTGGAGACTTTAATAAATAATACAAAACAAAAACAAAATTAAACCGGGGAGCAGCAACATACTAACACCGGGATTTAAAAGCAAAATGCAGTGACAAACAGCACTGGCACTGCCAGCCCTATATACTGTGATAATCACCTCCGCCCTAACGAGCAACAGATCCAGCTTGTCAGGGTGGAGGTGAGAGCAAGCCACAGGGGAGGGCCTGCAGGGCAAAACCCTTACAGGGACTACCTGCGATGACATAGTACCCTAAAAATGCAGACTTCGAAGGATGCAGCCCACGCTTTGTGAAATGGCCCAGCAGTGGGATTGCAGCACCAAATCATACTGCAGGTGCAAGGTCGTGGGACAGGCACAGGGTCGAAAACTGGCCGACCGGAACGCAGCACAGGGACATTGACAGGAGCAAAGCTAAATAATCAATCCGTAATCAAGGCCAGAAGTGAGCAGACGCTGGGCAATCACTTTTGAGTTGTGTGACAAATGGTAAATATTGTCCTTAAGGTTTCGCACTGAATACTGGGATAGTGTGGAAGATGCACCGGAGATTTGCCCTCACGACTCTGCGGAACTTCGGCATGGGAAAACACTCTATGGAGAGGAGGATTCTGAGAGAGACTTCAAACCTTGTATCATATTTGGAAAATAATGCAGGTATTCAGTCACATCCAAGCAGTCAGAAACCCTGCTTTTACCAGTGTCATCCCAGATAGACGCAAAGGTGAATGGATATTTTAGACCAAGTTTTATTTTTAGACGGGTTCCAGATGGACGCGTCCCAGTTGGAGGAATCCTGATTAAAAGTGACAGTTTTAATAGTCGTAAAGGATAGCCATTAGGAATTTTTTCATTGGAAGCTACGAAATTGACAATTGGTACAACATTATGGGGGCGTTTATAATGTGAGCTGTATGGGACCTATGGGTCACGTCTAACTGGGATGCGTCTATCTGGGATGCGTCAGTCTGTACGCCTCTAACTTGGAGACGTCTGGGATAAAATCCTTTTATCCTCAGCACTCTAGATTATCTGAATGATCTGTGTTTAAATACAGTAGTACATTCACTATTGTGGTCTTCTTAATGAAAATGAAGAAAGGAAGGGCACTGATCTCTGCCTTGTTGTCATTTGCGGAAGGAAAAACCATAGACCCCCGGATCATGTTCCACAAAGTAACTTGCAACATCATGCACTCCATCCTGTATGAGACTCGGTATGGCTACGAGGATAAGTTTCTACAATTGATTGTCAACTGCATCACACAAAACAACAAGATCTTCAACAATCTATGTATCGTGGTAAGAGCGCCTTGTACCCAGGCAAAAATGGAAAAAGCAAAGTGACTTTGCCATGTTTTTATATCTTGTCTTTCTCAGTGAATGACCAGGAGCAGAGACAGAACTCATGTGCAGACGGGAATCTACTTCAGTGACTTATTAAGAAATCCAAGTCAATATTTAGACATTCTGAAAAACATGTTGCATACTCTTCAAATGGCACATCCTGCTTGTGAGCTGGAACTGCCGGTTATTTAGTTTCAGTTTCATGGCGATGGTATGACTGGTGCACTAAACTAACAAGCGAACTAATCATTGGCCATTGGCAATTAGCCATCATCGCATGGACCAGCTTACGTAATAGCCTTACAGATAAACCAAGGCGTGCCATCTGGCATCAAAAGTTTAGAGGGCCTTCAGTAACCTTACCGTTCAATGCATGATTACCCTCAAGCTATTCCCATTTAAGATCAACAAACAGCGATTAAGAAATGAAAATGACAAAGTTATTGCCTATTGGTTACATTTATTCAATGGATCTAACATTGTAAGGACGGCAGTGATCTAAATTTAAAAAATCCTACACTTTCTCTGACTTCCAGCACTTGTTTTAACATTTTTTTTCTCAGCAGCGTAATTAATCATAAGATTGCGCTTGGTTTCTTCTGAATGTAAAAAGCATTCTAAACAATATGTCCGAAGAGGAAGAAATCTTTGGCATATCAAAGCTTACAGAACGTTTGGGTGAAAGGTTTTAATTACAATAAGCCACGCAACTAATTTACAAAAATCTGTGTCGTTTAATGAGCTACATGAGTTCGGAATCATCAAAAGAAAGACGTTTTACATTGTCATGAGCAGAGAAAAGCACATCACAACTTTATGATACAATGTGCAATAATGCTATGAGAGTTAAATTAGACAGCTGTTCTGCCCATTAGCTTTACCAACTGCTGCTAATCATCCAAAGTAAACTGCAACATGTTGCTCACCCTTCTTTATTAAATGTTGCCTTAGCACAAGCGTTTCATATCAGCTCGATGACATCAGCGTACAATCAAATAAAATGTGGATAGAAAACCCAATCTAGCTTTGAACCTACCGTCGTTCAAGAAGTCACGAGTCACCTTTAACCAATTATGCGCTATTCAAACAACCAGTGCAATTCATCATTTTAACAGTGCGGAATTACTAATGAAGGAGCTCCCTCTGCAATGAAGACTGATCCCTGTTAGAAAGGATTTTGTTTCTAATTTTTTACTTTGGTTTACTAATGGTTTAAAAATGTGTTTCTAACTAATGTGACCATTGGGAAATGTTTCCATCCACCTCACTGTAAATGGTGCTATGATGATTCTATCCTGCAGCTCCATGATACAATCCCCCTGCTGAAGCTACTGCCCCTGCCCTGTCTGAAGGCCTGTGAGAACTTCAAAATCCTGAAAGATTCCGCCGTAGCCCAGATTTCCAAACACAAGCAGACTTGGGTGCCAGGGAAGCCGCGGGACTTTGTTGACTGCTTCTTAGATGAGATGCAAAAGGTACCACAATAACAATACGTTTAACCACCATGCTCTCTGGCATTTATATGCTTGCAACCTACAGTCCAAATCTTCATGAACCCACTAACCCCTAAAGGATGGCCTATCCGCCGATTTTGGCGGATAGTTGTTGGTCTTCTGAATTGTTATGGAACTTAGAGGTGTGCTTGTAATAATTAATGAGTAATTGCAATGAGATTGCGGTTTCATAACTGCTTATGGCTTCATAACTGCTTACCTCATCTTGGTCTCTTGACTGCTAATCAGAGGGGAGATGATGGCCTCTCATTCGACGAAAGACAGCTGGCTATTGTTCTGCTGGACCTCCACTTGGCTGGAACAGACACTTCTGCTAACACACTGCTAACAGCCTTTCTGTATCTCACGACTCACCCAGATGTTCAGGGTAGGTTATCATTTCTGTTTCTACGGTTATCTCAGCAGGCAAGTGAAATGTGCACACATGCAACAGTTTTTTAAGATGTAGAACAGTGCTTCTCAGCTCAGTGATGTGCGCTGTCTCTGCCTGTGGTCTCCAGAGAGGTGTCAAAAGGAGATTGATGAAGCGCTTGGGGAGGAGGAGCAGGCCTTGTTCGAGGACAGGCACAGAATGCCCTACACACAGGCCATGATTCACGAGGTGCAACGAGTCGCTAACACAATACCGCTCAGTTTCTTCCACTTTTCCAGCAAAGATTCTCAAGTGATGGGCTACAATATTCCCAAGGTGAGCCCCAGGCAATCAGTTAAAAGGTAGGATGGCACAAGCAGTACAGAAAAGATCAAGAGAAAAAGCATTGTCAATTAAGGGATGCACTTACCCCTTTTATTTGATATATTTTCTAACTCCCTTTTACCACCTTTCTCTGTCAGTCCTTATTTTCCTGCTTGATTTGGTTTCAGAACACCCTCATTATCCCCAACCTTACCACAGTACTGAATGAGGAAAATCAATGGAAGTTTCCCCATGACTTCAATCCCTCCAACTTCCTGAATGATGAAGGAGAGTTTGTAAAGCCAGAGGCCTTCATTCCCTTCTCAGCAGGTAAAACTCACCCAGGGGATGTGCAGCTGAGGAGGATATTCTTCACCATTAAAAATTCAAGAATAAATTATTAGTTGTATGCGCCTACAGTAGACATAAACTGTTGTCTTAAGATATGACCATGTTTTTGTGTATTGTAGGGCCTCGGATATGCCCGGGAGAGGGTCTCGCACGTATGGAGCTCTTCTTGATTATTGTGACTCTCTTACGTCGCTTCAAGTTTGTCTGGCCTGAGAACGCTGGGGTGCCGGACTATACCTTGGATTTTGGGCTTACCCAGAGTCCCAAACCATTCAAAATGGATGTCAGACTGAGGCAAACCAGTTAGAGTGAACTTATAAATGTTCCCAAATTATTTGGTGGATGTTAACCCAAATTTCTAATAATATTGGTTTTATATTGAATTAATCAAATAGCTAAATTACAACTAATCAAACAGCTAAATTACAACAAATTGTGCAGGGCCTACCAAATAATAATGTATGCAATGTGCAGATGAATAGGGTAAATTCTTATAAATGAATGGAGTGATTTTGGTGGTTTGATTTTGACCTCATGGTTTGATTTTAGGTCTTATTCATTTTAATACTTGTCATCAGATTCAAAAGTACTGTTTCAAATTTCAGTCATGTTTCAATGGATTCATCATCCAACTGCTAATTAAAGCTCAGTTATCACCATTCATGATGCATTACCATATTGTTATATTCACAATTGCCGCTACTGTGAATAGTACAACTCAATCAGGAATGGGTTGATTTTTGTTCATTTTTCCGTTTTCACTTCATTTTTCTGTTTCATTATATATGTTTGTTTTTAGTGAATTTTGTACTTTCTCACTGGGACAGTTTCCAAGAAGTTACACCAATAATTGGCTCTTTTCAACATTATAGTAGTGAGTTAAATGTGTAATTTTATGCATGTTTGTGATGTCTGTGCATTTGTGATTGGTGAATTTATGTATTGCATCTGTGTGAGTGAGTTCTTTAAGAAAACAAGACATACCCCCAAAACTCCAGCATTTTCCCCTTAGGCAATAGGAAACCACTATAGGCTTCAGCAATCCTTACAGTAAATTTACCTGATTCCCATAAGAACTGTTTAACTTATTGCAATTTTGATAGAGATAAGGTTGGCTTGAAGGAGGTGCTGCAGGAACCTTCATTGTGTCACCTGGCTCGTAGGATTGCTCTTTTATGCGCCAAGACATTCACAGCAAAGTTGATCTGACTCCCATTTGAGCAGTTTGTCTTACTGCACCTGGAAGTGTAGTGGCACCTAAAGGTGGCGCTATAATAAGAGCAATCGAACCATGGAAATCAATGGAGTAGAAAAGTCCCGCCCCTTCCGGTGATCCCCATGGGACCTTGAATCCGGAAAAATTTATACGGTAGTCAATGGTGAGAGACAAACTATTTTTTGATCCCGTTTGCATTATACCATGAATTACACATATGTTTGTTGATTTAAAAGACAATTTTGCAAGCCAATAAATTAGCAGTTTGTTGTAAAGACTGTGAGATATATTTAGTTTTGTGTGAGACCGCTCAGTGCATTACATCACTCCTCTAGCACAATGTACGTCGCCTAGGCGAACATGGCCATTTGCTTGGCATAGACTCAATGCTTGGCACACTTTTAGCTAGTAGCCTACGAGGTAGTAGCTATGTCGGAAGCTACAGCTACTCGCAAGGAGAAATGGCGAGTCGATTCCATAAGAGCAAGCGTACGGGACTGGATCTGCAAGTTTTTGGCGAGCATGAAAAGACTAGAATGCCAGCTGGCTAAGTTATAACATATCTAAGCATCAAAAATTATCGATTACTTTAGCTTTTGTCAGTTAACCAATTTGCGAGTTCAACAGGTATCTGCCAAAAAAAAACGTATAATTTAATGCTAAAACAGACCTTAGAACAGAGTGCAAATCAGTTCTAGTCGCTGATGATTCGTTGAGAAATAACGTAAATTTCCGAAAACGTAGCGGTTAGTTTACAAGGATTTTGAGAACACATGGAGGCTGTAAAAGTGGTGTTACGTCAGTAAAAGTGATCCACCATAAATATTTGGTAAAAAGTAGGTGCAGTATGCCAAGTTTCAAGAAATTCTTTCACCGGTAACAAAGTAGTAGGACGGCTGCATGTACACCATCCTTGGAAAATAGAATAGAATCATTTTAAAAAGCAGAGATTATATCTGGATCAGATCTCCCTTGAAAAGATCCAGCATGTATCATGTGTATTGTGTATTATAAAGATGAAAGATTTATGGTCAGCAATATGTTGTGGTTTAATTAGTTGAATATCTAATCTTAAGTTGACATCTAAGCCACTAATTATATGTTTATTTTCATTTGTTGAGAGCTTGTCGAAATGTATATGTGTAAGGCTGAATGTCTTTGGTTTGAGACCTGAAATTACCCAGGTAGTATAATACACTTGCAACATGCGCACACATGCCATTTGTTCTTTTCCCTGCAGGGCATGTGCATCAAACTCAATCCATTTGTTGTACTTAGTTTGACTCCAGTGACGTGAATGTATCTGACAACGTATAAGGTTATCAAGGTGTTTGTACATCCAAACTTCATAGTCTCCCTCATCATTAGTGTTCAGATGTATCCTGGTCCTATTTGATCTGACAACATCCACGTGCCAAAGTTTTTAAGTATTCCAGAGAAAGTTCAGGAAACTCAACATGAGCACTTTCCGAGGATGGTGTACATACAGCCGTCTTACTTCATTGTTACCGGTGAAAGAATTTCTTGAAACTTCGTGCAAACAACCTTGGCATACTGCACCTACTTTTTACCAAATATTTAGAGTGGATCACTTTGGGAACTATATTAATTTTAATGTTAAACTTTCCATTTGTGATGAAAAATGTAGCCAAATTATGCTTTTTACGGCTTCAATTCCTCCTGGGTCTCATATTTTCAAAGCAATTAAGCCATGTTTGGTGTCAAATTGTTCCTTGGGATGGCAGCAACAATAACAGTTATACATTTTAGAACTAGCACTGTGATAATTGCAAGTTATTCATTGATTTATCTCTATTTGTTGGTTTTAGGGGGGTGCTCATTTGGCCCACATCTGTCCGAGCACATATGATACAAAAAACAAATGCATTTTCTAGGCCCATATACATCTCTCCACACAGTCAATATGGTAAGGAATCAAAAGCTTTCATGGGCAATTTTCCCATACTAATGCAACAGCACCTTTAGAGCTCTCGGGTAACTTGGCTTGCTAGTGTGGTCACAATGAGAAATGTTGATTCGTGTAAAAATAAAATACGTGCTCCCAGGGTTAGCTAGTATTACCCAATTTAGATAATGCTAGCTAATATTTGATTATTTTTATTATACTTCTTAATAACTCGAGTGGGGCCCAATTTCAATATTTTGTCAGATACCACAAGTCTTATGCACACTAAGCTCGGTGAAAAATCCAGCTAAAACCAATGTAAGCTGGTCAAGCAGCTGCTCAGTCTGTATTGTCAGCTGGTCCATCAGGTTGCTCGACCAGGTTCACCTGCTTTATCCTGAAAGAGAATAGGTTTTACCGACAGGCTGGATAGTACCATCATAAACCATCTTGGGACCCTAGCTGGAATTTAAAGTTGGGTTGTCATCAATTTGCATAATCTGTTATGGCTCCTTCTAGTATGGTATGTCTATCCATTCCTCTGTAGTTTGAGACGTGCAGTTTTAGCTATCAGTAGAGCTCTCACCCTTAACCAACAGTGCATAATTTCCCTGTCACCAGCATGTGTACTATTCAGGCACAGCATAATTTAAACCCTGCTAACACAAAGGGGTACATATGTCCTGCCCATCTTTATATTACTGCTCACTCAATCGGTTATGTAATGTTGATAAATGGTAATTTTCTTTTCCTGATAATGTGAATGGGATATGACGCAACATCGTCGAGCACTGCCTGAGATTGTATACTTGTGCAGTTAAAGCATAGCCATGCTGCCTTGTTGGCAATTTTTGTCTTGTGGGAGATCAGCTTGACGAAAGGACGAATTCCAGTGGAGGAAGGCTGACAATTCCAAGGTCATCCAACTGATGTCTGGACTGTATCCACGGCATGAGAAGACATGGAGCCTCCTGGTCACAGACACCGCCACAGGCTTTTGGACTCAAATTTACTACTACTAAGCTGTACTGGTCATTTACATGACTCAATATAACACACAACTCCATGTCATACAATAAATTTAATTTATTTGTAATTATGGAAGAATTAAGAGCATTGATTAGCAGCTGGACATGCAGGAACAGGACATGCTGATCGAGCTGGGAAAAGAAAATAAAGAAAACAGATACATTTTCAAATCAAAACACACTGAAGTTCTTACAGTTACTGAACTGAGTAAAGATGAGTTCACATGACTTCTGCCAAATGTCACAATCAACACATCGACTGCTCGGAGCGCAAAAAAGTTAAGAGCATTTTTTAAGTTTTGAGAAAAAGCACTGTAAAACTTTGAAACAATGTGAAAAATATGATTTGCGTCCAACCTCCTAGTGACAGCAAAGATACTGAACAGTTTTGTGCACCAAGCAGTCGACATGTGGCTGTATGTAGGCTGTGGTTTTGAGGTGCAATGAGCCTTTAAGGTTAGTAAAAATTCATGCGCATCAAATACGAACAGTGGTAATCAGGTTTCCAGAGCCGTTTGGTTTAGGGTACAAGTTCCTCATTACGGAGTTTTGGATTTAGTGAACGTGGACGCCGTTCACGTCGACCAGTCATGCGTGACAATGCAGTTGACTTCACCCATTGACTAGCGAATGAAACCTTTTAAATTCCAGTGAACAACACGTCGACAGGCAGAGGATTTAATTTTTTTTAAAGTGACAAAATCTGTAGCATCAATGCGCACCAAGCTACACAGCTAATTCACAATAACTTGCTAATTTAACACTAGGTAAGTAGCAAAATAATCATGATTCATTGGTTTATAAGCACCGAAATTAGCTAGCTAAGCAGGCGAACTAGCTTGCGTGCCTGGCATGCGAGCTGGTTTTGGTCAAAGTTAGCTCGCAAACTTTACATTTGATTCATATTAATGCCGGCTATCGAGCTAAATGCTCGTGGTTCAACTCGAGCCAAGTTTACGAATCAATCGCTATTCGCCGATTTTCTTTCGCATTACATGCACCAAAATAGCTGTTAGCCAAGTAGGCTAGGCTAGCGAACTAGCTAGCAAACTAACGTTAGCTCGTTTGCTGGTCAGAAAGCCTTTTGCCAGCTTTGTTATATTGCACTGTATTAAGCCGTTTCACTGAATTTCTGCAAAACGAAAACCCTAATAAAAGTGATATTATCTCAAACTAAAGTAGCTGCAGGGTGAATTTGCCTTCAAATGTCGACTTCTAGGCTGCTCAGCCTGTCAAGCTTCTTCTTTGGGTTCAATGGTGGATAGAAACAGCTTTTAGGTGTATACTAGTGATGGTCCGTTTGAACCTGAGGCTTCGGCGCATGTGTCTAAAAAACAACACAGTGCTTTATAAGCACTGTGCCGAGGCTTGATTTGTTTGGCCGGAGTCACATGATCAATGACGTCCGAAGCTTTGTTCGTGATGTCACTGCTTTGTTAGTAATTCAAAAGGTTTATACGGCAGTAAAGCATTGGCGGCATTTGTGAGGTGTTTTGCTGGTGATTTCATGCGATAGACAGCGAACCTTGAACGGCATATTGAGAGACATGTAGCTAGCGAGGAAGAGAGGACGTTCTTCCGTGTGGGAATACTTTATCGACTTGCACTACAGTTTCTGTGCACTCCAGCCTCCTCTGTTCCATGGAGAGGATTTTCTCCTAGCCAGGAGAAATTATCTCCAAGAAGAGAAACAGACTCGGCCCTCGCACCGTGGGACAAATCCTCTTCCTAAACAAAAACCAAATAATATAACCTTATATGCGTAATGTGTTTTTATGCGTTTATACGCATTTTCACTGCCCAGTTCATAAGCACTTCTACCCCTAGGTCAAAAAATACATTAGAAATATGCAATACTTAGAAGTTACAATATGATACATATACGTACCTGTTCACTGGTTTTTTAATTACATAAGCACGTGGAGGCTGAGACTTCACAGCACAAGCATACTCCAAGGCAATTATAAGATTGTGTTGTACTTTTTTTTAAAAATCTGTGATGTTTACAAACATCAAGAAGTCACAAGCAAAGAGAGACCACACCATGGCACATGTTTAAACAAGGAAAGTTCATTCATCAAAATTATTTATTAATCAAATAAACATAATATTATTTTTTCACCCCCCAAAAAAAAAACATGTTCAAAGCACCACAACTTTAATCCAATATCAGGCGGAGTTGTCACATGATATTAAAAGGATGCTGGCCACCAGATGCCACCAAAGAGGAGTGTGTTGAAAAGCTTCGAGTAATGAACCCTTTTTCGATACAAGCTTCAATGTTTCAGAAAGCTTCATTTGGCCATCACTAGTGCATACCGCCACCTACTGTACAAGAGTGTGCAACAACATGCCCTTAACTTCCTAAATTCTTCCTATCAGTCTTGTGTCTGATAGGAAAGTAAAGAGCGCCCTCCTGACTGCTCTTACACCTTCTGCCTCTCCCTCTGTTCCCAGCAGTCCTGCCAGACTCCACTCATAGAGACGACCGGTTCAACGTCATCAAGAGCTCAGCGCAAAGGCCGCGCCCCTTTTTGGCGGAAAACAAACGCTCTTATATATTGAAATCAATGAGAAAGAAGCGCGATAATTGAGCGGTAAAATGCCCAAAAGTTGTTGTGTGCCGGGTTGCCCCTCCAATAAAATGACCAGTCCGGACCTCAGGTTCCCCATCCTACCTAGAAAAGGGAAGAATCCAAAAAGGAGAGTTTAGAGAAGATGAAGAGTAAAAGCTATGTATCCAGTGTCTTTCCATGTTTATATGTGTGGGAAACGCTTCATAACAGGCCATACCACTCTTTTTTTAAACTTAGAAAGTAACCTAAGTACCCTTTAATATGTAAGACTTGGTACTGTACTTCAATAGGTTTATTCGCTCCGACTTTTGTCTCATGTCATTATTTATTCTTTAATTGCTTAACTAGCGAACTTAAAGTAGCGTCAGCCAACCGAATCAGGTTTGCGGTCTAACGTTATGTGCATTTGTTAGTTATTCTTAACCCCAAACTGACACAGACTTCGAAATTCGCGGTAGTGAAGGGGCAAGAGGGTGGACCGATCAACCTTAATTCATTAATATAACGCGAACGCTCAGGTTTGGGCAAGGTAGCAAAATAATCGCTAAACATATCAATAAATGAATATAAACAGGAAATTTAGTGAAATAAATCAGATAAATTTTGCACCTGAAAACACATCAAATTACATTAGGGTCAATGGGATCTGAGGTTTTCTATCCCCCAAAAAGGGGCGCGGCCTTGACGCTTGGCGAAGTACCCGGATGTGCCGGTCGTCTCTATGCCCTGCTGCTCTGACTCTCTCCTGGAGCTGCTAGCCTGTCAGGCTGCGTAAACACCGCCCCTAAGTACAACCAATCAGATCGCGAGCTAGAGTACAACCAATCCGCTCACGAGGCAGTCAGTTCAATTCGGAAGCCTTTACTCGGTAAGTGGGCTTAAGAACATTAATATTGTTAAAAACGAATGCATTTCATCGTGAGTTTTCTCATTAAAGAAACTGATTCGGGAGGTAACGTTAGATATATCGGCGATTTTGATTATATTAACCAATGCAAACAAGTGCTATTTTTTTGTCTTACAGTGAACTTACAGACCTAACTAAACAGGTCATACTTGTTAACTTAAACACTTCTACAATATAACTTTAAGTATAACTCGGAAACATAAAATTGGCCTACTTGTGAGATATTGTTCAATAAGCTGTCTAGTTGAGCTTCTTAAAAACTTCAACTGCAAGTTGCTGTAACGTTAACTGCCTTCAAGGCTGATTGTGGAGACTAGTGCCTTGCAGGCTGGTTAGAAGGCTAATGTTGATTTGATATTGTATAATCTTCAATAGTATTGCCTCAGATGCCTTCAAGGCTGATTGCAGAGCACTAATGCCTTCAAGGCTGATTGTATAGACTAGTGCCTTGCAGGCTGGTTAGAAGGCTAATGTTGATTTCATATTGTATAATCTTTGATAATATTCAGTCACATGCCTTCAAGGCTGATTGTAGAGACTAGTGCCTTCCAGCCTGACAGTAGAGACTAGTGCCTTGCAGGCTGGTTGGTAGGCTGATGATTTCATATATATATATATATATATATATATATATATATATATATACACTACTCAAAATATGATAGGGATCATAGGAATTTTTTTGTGAAATGACATGCAAATTTGGTAACTGCCACTGATGAACAATATATTGGATAAATGACATGCAGTCAGACACAAAACACATTTGCAAGTACATTTAATGACATTAAATGAGCGTGCAGCCTCACACTTTTGGCTTTTCATGAACACTTCATGGTTTCACCTCTGACATGTAAAGTGAAAACAGACAGTGTTCGTTTGATGTTTCATTACCACAGTTAATGTCAATAACGGGTATGGCCTCCCCTAGCTTGAATGACGGCTTGACAACGCCGGGTCATACTGTCAATCAGAACCCGGATGCTTGCAATTGGAATATTGTTCCATTCTTCAACAAGGGCATTTCCGAGCTCTTCTAGAGTTGTGGGTTGTGCCCCACGACCGAAATGGCGACCTGCAGCATGTTCCACACATGCTCGATAGGGTTAAGGTCCGACGAACGCTGGGCCAGTCCATGCGGACAATTGTCTCCTGCTCTAGGAATTGATTCACCACCCTAGCACGATGGGGACGGGCGTTATCATCTATCAAGATGAAATCAGGGCCAACAGCACCAGCGTATGGTCTTACGTACACATTGAGGATCTCATCCCTGTACCGCACCCCCTGTCATCGCCCCTTTCCCCATGACATGCAGGTCCGTTCTGCCGTTCCTGCTTATTCCTCCCCAGACCATAATTGATCCGCCACCATAACGGTCGTGTTCGTTGATGTAGGCATCATTAAATCGCTCACGTTGTCTTCGCCACACCCGTGCCTCCTGTCAGTAAAGTCCAAGCAATATCGGGACTCATCAGTAAAGAGAACTGGAGCCCAATCGTTGTGTGTCCATGTGACATGATCGTGAGCCCAATCCAAACGGTCACGCCTATGACGACGCACGGTCAGTGGGATTCAACACATGGCCTTCTTGAGTTGAGGCCGGCAGTATGAAGACGATTCCGTATCGCCTGAGTGGATACCCTGACCCCGAGGCGTTATGAAGGTCATTTCGTAGGGTGGTGGCTGTCCAGAAAGGATGACGCCGTGCCTGAAGTGTGAGAAAGTGGTCTTGTCGGTGTGTAGTCGATCTCTGACGACCACCCCCATGACGGTGTGCTGCTGTACCAAACGTTTGATGCCGGTTCCACGCTCTGTTCACAACGCTTTGGCTGACGTTAAGTGCATTAGCAACGTGACGTTGCGAGAAGCCAGAGTCAAGCATTCCGATGCATCTTCCCAATTGCTCTGAAGTCAATCGACGTCTAAGACGTTGAGGAGACATTGTTATTGCTAAATGTAGTGCAAAAAATTTGGGAACTTCCAAATTTTCACCAACAAGCAACACACACGTCTGAGTTGAAATGGTGAAGTGTTAGTCAAAGCCAAAATGTGAGGCTGCACGCTCATTTAATGTCATGAAATGCACGTGCTAATGTGTTTTGTGTCTGACTGCATGTCATTTATCCAATATATTGTTCATCAGTGGCAGTTACCAAATTTGCATGTCATTTCACAAAAAAATTCCTATGATCCCTATCAAATTTTGAGTAGTTATATATATATATATATGTGTGTGTGTGTGTGTGTTTACAATTCTGATGCCTTCAAGGCTGACGGTAGAGACTCCCCCAGCATTACTGAGGGGGTCTCTTCTGGGAGTCTCTACTGAGTTTGAGCCTTCCAAGGCTAATTTACAATCTTCTATTTTTCAGCCCATAGATTTATTACAGTTCGAAACCAACCACGTTATCTCAGAAAACTGACAGCGGTGTTGTTGCATATTGATGTTGTCTTTACTTTTTACACTCTTTTTAGGAGTTAAAACGATGTCTCGGCGCCGTCGTGGAGCCCTATCTACCTGCCCCGCTAAAAAAGTAAAAAAAAAAAAAAACAGCCCCAGCACCCACCCCGGGCCCTGATGCTCCTGCAGCAGGTCCTGCCCCAGCACCCACCCCGGGCCCTGATGCCTTGAAGGCATCTGACTGAATACTATGAAAGATCATACAATATGAAATCAACTTTAGCCTTCTAACCAGACTGTAAGGCACTAGTCTCTACCGTCAGCCTGGAAGGCACTAGTGCTCTACAATCAGCCTTGAAGGCGTCTGACTGAATACTTTTAAAGATTATACAATATGAAATCAATATTAGCCTTCTAACCAGCCTGCAACGCACTAGTCTCTAATGTCAGCCTGGAAGGCACGAGTCCCTACAATCAGCCTTGAAGGCATCTGACTGAATAATTTTAAAGATTGTACAATATAAAATCAACATTAGTCTTCTAACCAGCCTGCAAGGCACTAGTCTCTTCGGTCAGCCTGGAAGGCACTAGTGCTCTGCAATCAGCTTTAAAGGCATCTGAGGCAATACTATTGAAGATTATACAATATCAAATCAACATTAGCCTTCTAACCAGCCTGCAAGGCACTAGTCTCTACAATCAGCCTTGAAGGCATCTGACTGAATATTATCAAAGATTATACAATATGAAATCAACATTAGCCTTCTAATCAGCCTGCAAGGCACTAGTCTCTGCAATCAGCCTTGAAGGCATCTGAGGCAATACTATTGAAGATATACAATATCAAATCAACATTAGCCTTCTAACCAGCCTGCAAGGCACGGGTCTCTACAATCAGCCTTGAAGGCATCTGACTGAATACTATTAAAGATTATACAAGATGAAATCAACATTTGCCTTCTAACCAGCCTGCAAGGCACTATTCTCTACAATCAGCCTTGAAGGCAGCTAATGTTACAGCAACTTGCAGTTGAAGTTTTTAAGAAGCTCAACTAAACAGCTTATTGAACAAATATCACACAAGTAGGCTAATTTTATGTTTCAAACAGAGTTATACTTGAAGTTATATTGTAGAAGTGTTTAGGTTAACAAGTATGACCTGTTTAGCTAAGGTTAGGTCTGTAAGTTAACTGTAAGAAAAAAAGCACTTGTTTGCATTGGTTAACATAATCAAAATAGCTGAAATATCTAACGTTACCTCCCGAATCAGTTTCTTTAATGAGAAAAGACGATTAAATGCATTCGTTTTTAACAATATTGATGTTCTGAAGCCCGTTCCGCTTTGAGGAGAGGAATTTGAATTGAATTGCCTGCCTCATGAGTGGATTGGTTGTACTCTAGCTCGCGATCTGATTGGCTGTACTTGGGGGCAGCGTTTATGCAGCCTGACAGGCTGAGCAGCCTGGAAGTCGACGGCTGAAGGCAACTTCACCCTGCAGCCATGGGTTTACGACGCTGATTCAAAACTTTGGTCACGTGGCTAGTGACGTTTTTCCTGCTCCCCCCCGGCAATGATCCATGTGTTTTGTTTCACTTTGAAACATTTTAACAGCTGCAGTAAAAGTTTTTGCCACTAGGCTGTGCACCACTGAAATAAATCTGGTTTCGAAACAATTCAGAACATTTTGAAACAGTGGTCGTTTCAGAGGTTTCAAAACTGTTTCAGAGGTTTGAAATTGCCATCTCTATGAAACGGCCCTATGATCCAACGTTAGGAGGTCACGAAGCGTCAATGGGGACCCGCCCAAATGACGTCATGAAAAATGTGAGTAATCGTCACGTGATGCGGATGTCTGGCAAGCATCGGGCATCTGCTATAGAGAACCATTGAAAACGAGACGCACTAAACTGCTTGTTATTCGTTTTTTCTCCATGGAATGAAGCAGAAATGTGTGCTTAAAGGTAGTTTAAAAATAGAATTACTCCTCCCAAGGCATATATTGATGAATATAAACTGATTATACTAAATGAATGGGCGAATGACGAGCGGTAAATTTAGTCACACTCCTCCCTTTCTCCCCCGTCCTGGGCTGCGACTTACGCCCAGGTAACCTGGTTAACCTGCTGCCTTCTGATACTGATGTAGACCCACCAGCAGCGATAGGTGTACAAAACTCCTTTTGTAGTCTTCACAAGCTTTGTTCCCTTACCTAGCATTATTCTTATTATTCTATTACTCTCAACATATTTTACATACACTGCAAGGTTTGAAATAAGCGGTATCGCATCACATTTGCGATCTGAAAATGCTTACTTTCAAACTAAAATGAACAATCTCGGACAAATTAATCGCAGCCGCTGCTAAAGAAAATCCTAACAACATAGGTGGAATAACTTCAAATTCTAGCATAGAATCATACAACTAGTGTATTATCAAGTAGGTTAACGAACTGTTACCAAGCTAGCTTGCCGTTACAAACCTGTCACAGGGGTCATAAATTAAAGTATGAATACGAAGTCTACCCCGTTATCCTGCCGTGATTCCAGCATTGAACAGGTCGCTTTTGCATTTCTGTAGCTGGCTAAGCGCAAATGAAAAAAGGGTTGTTCTTGTCGCGGTTTGTGGTATCTGGACTGCCCCTTATCTGTGTTTCCTTGTTAGCTGTCGGTGGTGAAGTGAATTTCTTCAGAGCCTTTATTGCTATTGCTCGGTCTGCTCTGCCGAGCCAGGAATGCGTTTCTCTTACATAGTTGGAGGCATTGACAGTGAATGGACGAACTACCTAAGTTGCTAGGGTAGTTAAAAAACTATGCTTCTGGGAAATGCACCCCAGGTCCCCATTGTCAGCACAAGTTAGATCTAAAATAAAAGTTGATAAAATCGCCTAAAAACCTCCTTTTTCTAACTCGGCACGTTGCCTCCTGTTGTTCGCTTGCCAGACTTAGGGGTTCGAAGAATGACGTTCACCTAATGCTGCATTCCAGGACAACTCGGAACTCGAGATTTCCCAGGTGAAAACTCCGACCTCCGTCATCAAAGCGTTCCAGGCTCATCAGGCACGCACCCAACATTGACAGGCGTGGAACCAGACACGTTATAACAAGAGGGCGTGTACTACATCACTGCTGCCAGGAGAGCGAGTGCTCATACGCAACTTCAGACGTCAGGCCCGGGGGAAGCTTGAACCTACGTGGCCAACTTTTGGGATCCGTCCCATTCGATATCAGTATTGAAGTGGGTCGGGATGACCACCCATTTAGCGGGGGGGGGGATTATGTCACGTGGGCTATGTGTTTTAGGTTTGTTTTTATCTGGGTTATATTCCTAGATGCGTTCTGTGTAGATATTGTGTTATATGGGGGAATGTGGACTGCAACAAAAGTTCGCCGCTTTGGGAGGGGGGAAATGGACATGCTATTCTGTGTTGGGTTTGTGCTCCCTGTTTGCCCTGTTTGTGGTGTTTTTCTTATGTTTATTCATGGCCAGGCACGTTAGCGATTGCTGTTAAGGACCAATAGCGAGGCACAGCTGCAGGCACTCAGCGCGATCGGGTGGCTGGGGCACGGATTGGCTGAGCAATAATCGATGCAGGAATAAGAGGACTTACCGGGGCGAGATGCAGGAGACAGGGGGAGGGATTTCACTGCTGAGCCACGAACAACGGGGCCATACAAGCTACCCGGTCTTTTGCTACTCCTCTGCTGCTCCCTCACCTCCGCTGCTTCACCGCTTCCGCTCTTCATTAATTTAACGGTCCTCCTATTGCAAGTGAACTATCTGCAGCGGGGTTTTCTTTTTTTTTTTTTTCGGTCGGGAGGACCCGACCGAACGGACATTTTCTTTTTTTGTTCATTTTTGTATCTGTGTTTTTACTATAGTTCATTTATTCCCATTAGGTTAGCTTGGAGGATGGGGTGTATGGGGAGTGGGCAGGGGCTTAGGGGTGCTTTTTGTGCATGTGTCAGCCGAGTGTTATGTACTTTTTCTGGGTTATTGAAGTCATCCTCTTTGCCTGATCCAGGCTGTGTGTATTGGTGTGAGAATTGATTGTGCCATTGCTGTGTATTCTTGACTGCACAGTTTTCCTTGTTTATTTTGGTGTGTTGACCTCTACTGTGTTCTGTGGTACCCATTAACTGTGGCCCTCTGCTGATCTAAGTCAGATGATAAACTATATGAATTGGAATAATAAAGTGTATTTATTCTTTTACTAAAAAAAAACCCCTCTGCCTCTGTTGTGGTGTGTTCTACCGCAGCAGTCTTCTCTGGGTCAGTGGCCACTCCCTGTCTGCTGACAATGTGGCCCAGATAACAAACCTCCCTCTGAAACAGGTGGCACTTTTGAGGCTAAAGCTTGAGGCCATGGGCTTGAAGGCGCTCGAAGACCCATTCCAGGTGGTCCAGATGACTATCAAAAGAGGAGGAAAACACAATGACATCATCCAGGTAAACCAAAAGAAAATCATTTACCTGGCTTCCAAGGCGACGCTGCATCAGGCGCTGGAATGTGGCGGGGGCATTGCACAAGCCGAAGGGCATCCTCTCGAACTGGTATAAGCCAAGTGGCGTGGTGAACGCGGTCTTCTCCTGATCGCGAGGATCCACTTCAACCTGCCAGTACCCACACGCCAAATCCAGGGTGGAATACCAGGATGCCTTCTTCAGGGTGGTGAGGTATTCCTCAATTCGGGGCAGCGGATAAGCGTCCTTATGTGTCAAGGCATTCAATTTACGGTAATCGACACAAAAGTGCCAAGACCCATCCTTCTTCCACACCAGCATGACCGCGGCCGCCCAGGGGGAGGCGCTCTCCCTCAAGACACCACTCTCCAGCATGCCTTGCAGGAGGGTACGTAGCTCAGGGTACAGACTCGGTGGAATTAGACAATGGCGCTCGCGAATAGGTGGGGCACTGCCAGTAGGAATTTGGTGTAATACCGCACTAGTTCGCCCAAAATCATCTTCATGGGTGGCGAACACTGGTGCCCATCCGTAATGGCTCCGTCAATCGGTTCTCTTGGTCCCCTGGTCAGCCATTCCCGCCAGGATTGGTTGCACAACCATCTCGACCACCATGGGCTCCGGGTTGGTCAACACCACTTCGTTCTGCCCCTGGACATCCTCAGCTGACACCTGGACAACAGCGTCCAACGGGCGGCCCAAAGGGACCTGAACCGGGAAGGGGTTAGGGTTGCAAAGGCAGACAGCAACGCGCCCCTGCCGCAGCCAACTGAGGGTCCTCGCCACCCGCCACTCACGGCCTCCACCGTCCAGGTCTTCAACCATCACCAGGCAGTCGGACCGTCCACTACCCTGGGGAACTTTAGTCCACAGGAGCACCTCCATTTCGGGGGGTTGAACGACTGGAGGTTGGGGGTCCAACTTGGCAACCCCCTGGACAAAAAGCTCTGGCCCGAATACCAAAGCCCGCCGGCAGGTGGTGAACGCCGGGGCCCATGCTGCCCCAGCTTCGGGGCCGTTGGTTAACCGAAACGCTGACTCACCAGGGTGGTTTCCTTGGAACACCTGCTGCCAACAATCAGGAATCACGTTCATCCCTAGTATCCCACAATCTGAACACAAACATGAATCCTTTACAATGACCACCCCTTTGTCTACTAACTGAACACCTCCTACCTCAAAGTCTAAAATTGTATATCCTACATAGGAGATAGTCAGACCATTTGCTGCCCTCAATGTGAGCCAAGGAACATCTTCAGCATTATGAATTTTATCTGACCCAAAATGCTTCTGGAAAAAAGAGTAGCTGAATAAAGTTTCTGAATAACAATCATGGTTCCACTTTCCTCGGTGGCACGCCCCACAGCAACTGCGATTCTAAAAATCCAAGGGGCTTGGGCGCTGTCGCTGGGGGCAAAACCGCTGGATATGACCGACCTCTCCACAGTCCCGGCAGATAGGCCTGCCCTGGGCATCCCAGCGATAGGGCTGCGGCTCCCCTTGCGCCCCACGGGCTGACCGGGGGCGGGAAAGTAGAGCTGAGGTTACAGAGAGGCGACGCTCTCCGGTAGGTGGGCCTGCCTAGCAGTCCTGGAGTTGGAAGCGCCTGAAATCCTAGGCCAGGGTCTTACAAAGGGCAGACAACTGCTCCTTCAGCTCTTGCTGGAGTTCCATCTTAAAGGATTCCTTCCACTGCTGCCGAGTTGAGTCAGCAGCAGTAGTGGCAGCAGATCCTGGAGCATTCACCCAGCACACCTGTACACCCCCTTGGTCCATCTCCTCCTCAAGGGCCTTAGCTTCAGCACAAGTGTCTTTAAAGGACATTTCAGTTCTGCGTCGCAGCTGTCGTTGCAGTTCCTGCTGGAGTGGGCTTGGTCGAAGACCCAGAGCAAACTGAGCACGAAGCATCTCGTCATCTCCATCTCCTGTGCCTGGTTCTGCTTCACGCCATTGGTGGAGTAGTCCGCAGAGGCAGAGTGAAAGGCACCCACACTCTCATCTGCCCCCTGCCTGCATTGGAAAAACTGTGCCCATAGCTGAGCAACTGACGTCATCCCTCCATACAGGTCTTTCAGCAGTTGGAGAATTTTGGCATCTGGGTCAGCTTAGCATCACCCTCCAGGGCGCTTAGGACAAAGTCCACTTTCTGTTGACCGCTGAGGCCCTATGCCCGGAGCAAGGCCTGCATCTGTGTCTGCCACTCTTCAAATGCGGTTGCCCCTCCTTTCCCGCTAATCTTGGGGATCCAGGGCCCCCCCATGAACCATGGCATCATGACTGCATTGACGGTGCTGGCCTCTGGTCCAGGCAATGGCATAGTCGCTTGGCCTGCGCTGTTCCCTGACCCGTCTACACTCATGCTGTAGGTGGAACTGGGATCCTGCCGATTACGCCATTCTCACACCAGTACACACAGCCTGGATCAGGCAAAGGGGATGACTTCAATAACCCAGTAAAAGTACAAAACCTTCGGCTGACACATGCACAAAAAGCACCCCTAAGCCCCTGCCAACTCCTCATACAGCCCACCCTCCAAACTAACCTAATGGGGATAAATGAACTATAGTAAAAACACAGATACAAAAATGAACAAAAAAGGAAAACCTCCGTTCGGTCGGGTCCTCCCGACCGAAAGAAAAAAAAAGAAAACCCCGCTGCATACAGTTCACTTGCAATAGCAGGACCGTGAAATTAATGAAGAGCGGACTTTAAAATTCAAGCACGGGTGGCAAGGGACTTTTATTTTGACATGAAGGCCAGAGCTTAGCTGACGTCCAGAGAGTTCGGCTGTGGCAGAGAACGGCACTCCCAAGCACAATGACGTCACTCCACGGAGTTCCTGGAAGCGCCAGAATTCGTATCCATCATGCTGTTTCGGGATCTTTGTGTCAGTTTGAAAGCACAGAACAATGTCACGTCACACGCCCTCCCTTCTCACAGTCACAGCTCACAGTCACTAGACGCTGAACCCGGGCACAGCAGAGGAGCAGCAGAGGCAGAGCAGATGCGGTGAAGCAGCGGAGGTGAGGGAGCAGCAGAGGAGTAGCAAAAGTCCGGTAGCTTGTATGGCCCCGTTGTTCGTGGCTCAGCAGTGAAATCCTTCCCCCCATCTCCTGCATCTTGCCCCTGGTAAGTCCTCTTATTCCTGCATCGATTATTGCTCAGCTAATCCGTGCCCCAGCCACCCGATCGCGCTGAGTGCCTGCAGCTGTGCCTCGTTATTGGTCCTTAACAGCAATCGCTAACGTGCCTGGCCATGAATAAACATAAGAAAAACACCACACACAGGGAACACAGACCCAACACAGAATAGCATGTCCATTTCCCCCTTCCCAAAGCGGCAAACTTTTGTTGCAGTCCACATTCCCCCATATAACACAATATCTACACAGAACTGATTCTCGGTGAAGTCGGGGTAGATCGATCTGGTACGAGTTCACGGGTGGTATGTCATGGGTTTGACAGCCGTTCCAGGGCACTTTCACCAGTAGAAGGTTGTGAAAACACAAGTTACTGGTTGGCTGGGACGGACTGTTACGTACAGGCTATTTTTAGATATTGGGCAGGTCCCCATTATTCTATTGTAGGATTGATACCTGGTAAGGCTTGAGATGACGTCACATTCAGTGGACGGCGTACCAAATCGGAAGGGGAGATGTCAGAAGGGATCCAGCTGTGTCTCAAACCGCAGACTTGCGTGCTCTACTCTACGGTACTTCTGAGTGCGCACTCCAGTCGTAGCGAGGAAGTGTAGACTCGGGAGTGAGGAAGTGCAGTAGCACGGAACTTTGCGAGCATTGTGGAACATACTCTGACTTCATTGTGATGTTTGACCCGTTACCATTAACATTTTTTTTTTGGACGCTCCAGTAAAACTGAAGAACATGTGGTTTAGTGTTCGTTAAATTATTTCATAAATGTAGACGTATATAATCAGTTAGCTGATGTAGCTTGGGACTTAAGTTGAATTCTTATTTTTCATTCCGTTCATCTGTCGGAAGATAATACACGAATATTCAGTGCTTCTCCGGATATTCAATAAACAAGTAACATAATAAAGCGACATCCCTGCTTTCTAAACTCCAGCGTTAGTGCAAGTTATTTTACAGCTGTTAACCAGCAGATGATCATCAAATGTGGAACCGGTATTTTTCTGTCGGTATGCTTGTTTTTTTTTTTAAATTTATGTTTTTTGGAAATGGAAAAAAAGGTTAAGACTATAATAGAAAAACTCCTGCTATTATTTTGTCATCGATGAAATGAACACCTAATGTTTTCGGGGGTCTTTTCAAATTCAGGTTTTCAGCCGAATTCTGGCTTCCTCTTCTGTAGGTAGGCGATGGAAACCGTTTCGCTGAACACAAGGACAATCCCCTATGTTCTGGGTGCATGTTCAAAACACTGTTGATCAAACCATAAATTTAGCTTCTTCTGGTTGTTAGTTCAGCCTCGAACAGCACAATAGGAGCTCTGAAGGGACATTTTAAGAAAAGCAAGTTAATTTGTTAAAAAAAACGAGCTGTAATCGCTAAGTTAACTGAAAGAAACGCCGCTGTTCTTGACTAGCCACTCGCTAAAAACTACTTCCGCCGGAAGTTGCACCCCTCATCTACAGTAACGCCCTCCGGAATAAGGTGGATAGTATTCTATGGCAGAGAGGCGTTGATGTGCAGCTTTCCAATGCAGAGTGACATTTTTGGGGGGATGTGGCGAGACAATTATGCACTGGCTGTAGTAAAGACAGATACACATAAATGAATTTAAATGAATATATTGCTTATTATTAGCCACTGGCGATCTACTTTAACAGCAGATAATGTGTCAACGTTAGCCCAGCTAACGGTTGGAATACTTCAAATTAGTGTTAGCTAACGTGATCCATCAGGTTAGCCTTAAGCTACCTAGATTACTGAACTGAAGTTAGGCTAACCAAATCAATCAATGTCACACGGCATACATTAGATAATCCAGTAAAACTGCTGTGTAACGCTGTCTATAATATTAGACCAGACTAGACAACGAAACCAGGTGTTGACTGGTCAAATCATTAAGGCTAATTTACTCAGCGCTAAACAAGGGCGTTTACACGTTTTGTTGACACTAAATTAGCGTTGACGGACAAATTTAATTCTGCCAGGTTATCAATGAGGATGTAACGTTGGAGCTACTTAAATAGATAATGTGATTCGCACTCGACATTGAGTGGTAGGCAGTTTTACATACATCTCCAGAATGCACAACTCGCTTCACTTCTCATGTGAACGCTGATTTAGCGACCTTGATAAGTTTACATTGCGTTCTCTTCAGTGAACCCACTTTCGCTTCATAGGAAAATTAGCCTAGCTTCGTGGCAGCTACTGAGTGAAGACATCGCAAGATAAAACTCAATGCAAGACATCCATTGGGACTTACATATGCGTTATGCGATTGAATCTCACACCCAGTGTTTCTAAAATAAAGACAACTGTTGACAAGATGCAAGCTTACGGTTAATTTATTTTTTCATCAAGGTTTTAAATCCCCCCACACAGAATAATAATAATAATAGTAATAATAATAATACATGCAGGATTGACATCTTGTCTTCTTCAGTCTCAATGACTTTAGACTTCAATTTCCTTGTACCACTGCCCCACTCAGGCGAGATGTAGAAAAATTCGTATAGATTTCCTATGGAACGCACTCATTGGTCGTACATATTATCAAATGCTGATGTTGTCCATTGAAAATGTTAAAGGCACGTACAACTGCTGCCTGCTGTAGTTAAATCTGCGGTCCTTGAGGAATTTTTTGTACAGTCAGGTCGATCTGAGGAGGAAACATAAAATACCGCCTCTTCCGTGTCTGTGAAAAGATACCTTCTCAATTAATTATATCGTTGGCTGCAACGTGTTCAATGTGAGTAACGTTCTGAGAGATTATAGTTGGGCATACCAATATGGCGGCACGGTTACTTCAAAATTATGTCGTCATCAGCTATCCAGTTATTCTATATAGATCAGTGGTTGTAAGCAGGCATGCGGTAGATGTGAGGCTGGTGCAGAGTGGGTGACTGTGTATGTACATATAGTGATGTGGGGATAATGTCACTCGAAATTGTATTGTTCTGTAATGCACTGTTGTATTGCACTATTTTCGTAATATGTCTACCTGAGCAGCATGAGCTTGTCTTCCAAATCAAGTTTCTCCCAAGGGAGACCTAATAAAATCATCTAATCTAATCTAAAATGTAACATCACCCTACCTGATACGTTTTATCCAGCAACTCCTGGTCCTGTAACCTGGTCCTGTAATTCATCAGGGCGTGAAAACGAGTTATACCTTTCGCGTTGAAATCATTCCGCCACGAACCACGACGGCTTCGTAGCTACAGCGGCTCTGGGGTGCATTTCCCAAAATCACAGATGCTAACTTATGTAGTTGGGTCCCTTGACAGTGAATGGACGAACTATGTAAGTTGCTAACTTAGTTAGCAACTATGCTTTTGGGAAATGCGCCCCTGGGTAGCTTGAGAACCAGACACATCAATAACGTCATTTACGCGACATTTTGGGTCTGTAGTCTTTTTACTTACGTATTTTCACAGTCGTATATTTAAACAGTTATTCGACAAACTGCTAATTTATTGGCTTGCAAAATTATCTTTTAAATCAACAAACATTATATAATGTGTAATTCATGGTGTAATTCAGACGGGATCAAAAAATAGTAAATTTTTTGCCATTGACTACCATACCGATTTTTTTTCGAAATAAGGTCCCATGGTGGTAAACCGGAAACGGCGTGACTTCGCCACTCATAGACCCTTTCGGTTTAAGGCGTGAAAAAGCGAGATTGTGCCTGCTCTTTGCAGACTATGTAGGGCAGAATATGCACAAATCGCGTAGGGGGGGGAGAGGAAATTATGATTTCTTTCACTTTCCCCGTGGTAAAAGGCAGTTTACAGCATGGATTCGGACTATAAACAGGAATAAATTTTGTTCAGGAACATTCTAGGGCGTGCAGCGTACATTTTGTGTCCGGATGGCGAGATTAAGAATTCTGTATGCAACCTACGCCAATATCGATTGATGTTTGGGTACCCAGAGAAACATTAGGATATGTAAACATGTCAAGTGTACGTCCAGTCAAAGAAATTTAAAGTTTAGTTTCAAGTGCTGCGATTCGTGGAAGCAGCATATCGTAACGGCGGCTGCCATGTTACTGATGGCACACTGGGTTGCTAGGGCAGGCGCAGCATATGCATTCGCAAAATTAAATATCAATAACCAGTTCGGATATTATGATAACGCTAACCTTCACAAAGAATCATTAGACTTGTAAAGGCTGATTCATGGTCTACCTCACATGTCGCTAAGCATCAAGATCAATGTGCCGAGTAATCCAGCATTTACGGTAAACAGCAGCACGTGTATCTTGTTTGTACCTTTCTTAGGCAGGTCTGCTCGCCGTATTTTACCTTGCACGTTTGTATTCATTCA
This sequence comes from Gymnothorax javanicus, assembly GCA_029692085.1. Lineage (NCBI taxonomy): Eukaryota > Metazoa > Chordata > Actinopteri > Anguilliformes > Muraenidae > Gymnothorax > Gymnothorax javanicus. The sequence goes on along the minus strand of CM056209.1, from coordinate 8,962,211 downwards.
CAATCGTTTCATGTTAAGAAAGCGAAATCTGTTTCTAAAAATGTATCGCTAGTGCTTCGCTAAGCGCATGAGATATTGGTCATGCTTGTAAGTTGGAACGGAGGAAAATGTTCAAGCAAGCTATTCATACGGGAGTTTACATGTTGTCTGATTGCGAATGAGATGTGTCGATATTCAAATATCCGCGTTAAACTGGAGTCCGCTTCCACGACTATAGAATTGGGCAGTATTGAAGCGACCGATGGACTAGTCCTTTTCACCGGTTCCTGCGAACCAAAGTTGAGTTTGGCTTCACCTGAGCAGCTAAGAACTCTGACTATTTTCTTACGTTGGAATGACACTTCGTATTCGAGTGATAGCCTAGTTGCTGATAAGTTTATTTAAAACTAGAGGCACTAGTAGAGTGCAAACCTCCGCCAAGGCAGCAAAATCCAAATCTTCATGAGAGGGAGCAAAGTTGAGTTATCGCGTCATACCAGTTCAAGATGGCTGCCGTGGCGGCCATATTGTTTCACGGATCGCAGTGAAAGTCAATAGGGTCCATCCTTGATGTAATAGCTATGCACCCACGAAATTTCAGACAAATCCGTGCATTACTTTTTGAGTTATGTTGTTAATAAACAGACAGACAAACAAATGGGCGAAAACATAAGCTCCGCCCCAACTTCGTTGGCAGAGGTAAAAATGGCTGCAATGCAAATTACACACACGAACAATCATAAGGTTTTAATCTGACTGGAAGAGCTTTTGAAGTAGCACATTCACCTGGCCAGTATATTTAGTACTTCAGTATGTTTTCTTCCTCATAATACCCATGATACCATCCAGATAATTGAATACTGGCACTCGGATTGCCTGGCAACATTGGTAGCGATTTGCTTTCACATGCCTCTGCAGTGGTTTGTGCTGCTCCACACTCTGCACACAGGTTTCTTGATGGTGAGTAAAGTAGTCACATTTCTGCGCTTCCGATACCATTCCAATAATTCAGACACATTCACGGAAAATAATTACTGCAGTCGGATGCGCCTCAGTTTGTTTGCATAAACACGCTCGACGGAATAAGATGAAGGAATACTGGCAAAAATTTTATGACCACCTTCGAGACCACGGAAGCGCGCTGCAACACCAGCAGAACTCTAAAGATTTTATTCCGACTTTGGAAATTTGTTTGCGACTTTGAAATCGCACAATGGCTTTGTGTGAGCCCAACCTTAATTGCATAGAGGTGAAAGTGCATTTTTTTTTTTTTTTTTTTTTTTAATTTGGCATCTCCAATCCCACCCGAATCTGGAATGCCCAATTGGTGAACTATGTACAAGGCCTGCTCGTATGTGACCCCCTTGCTGCCAATTCAGGAGAGTGAAGACAGTTCGTGGCTCTCCTCCGAAGCACGCGCCTGTCAGCCTGCTGCTTCGCATACACTCATTGGTTGAATCTTCGCAAGTTCAGAACGAGGGCGGAGGATAGTGAAAGTGCATTTTAAAAAATAAATAAAAAATTGCATTTACTTGGATATGGGAATAAAATGAAACTGCTTTTGCTCATTCCTGCTTATGCAGGACAAGCTCTGATGTGACTCTACGACCTTACGTGTCATGCCCAAATGGTCAAAATTTGACGGTTCTAAATGTAATAAGTTTTGATCAGTCATGTCACATTTTGTGGTGTGTAAAGGGGTGTTATTGTGCTTAACAAATTTGCCGTGAATCTTCATGCAGCCTGGAGTGGTTCTCCTGTGGATTTGCTGGACACTATAATTTGCTGTGAACCTTCATGCGGCCTGGAGTGGTTCTCCTGTGGATTTGCTGGACACTATAATTTGCTGTGAACCTTCATGCGGCCTGGAGTGGTTCTCCTGTGGATTTGCTGGACACTATACATTTACTGTTGCCCATCCTCTTGGCTAAGCTGTGAACTTTGCTGATGCGGAGAATGCCGTTGTTTCAGTGAATATCCATGGTCGCTCGCGGACATGTATCTAGTTTAATTTTGCTGTGCAACGCCTGTAGCCACCCACCCATGGCTGGTGTGTTCTTGGTGTCATTTTGATTACCAATGGAATTAAATGAAATAAACCATGATGAATCCTACTGCAGTGAATTATACGAACTGCAGTGCAACAAATCACAATCTGAGGAATCATAATGCAAGAAATCTCGATGCAATGATCAAATTGAACAAATCGGTATGAAAATCTCAAATGCATTAAATTTAGTGAACTGTAATGTGTTGAAATGCAGTAGATCTCAAAATGTATTGAGCGCTGTGAAACTATGGAATGAGATGCAGTAAATTACAAATATATTGAAATGCAGTGAATTTCAGATGAAATGCAGTTAATGGCAATATTCAAATGAAGTAAATTTTCCATGAACAAATGCAGTGAATCAATCTCTTGATATGCAGTTAATGAAATGAATTAAATCTAAATGATTTCGAGAAACATCTCATTTTCTGATAATGCTGCTCCTCTTTGTTGTTGGGGGGGGATTTTCGTATGGTTTTGGAAACTTGACTCTGGATTTTACGGCACCTTCGGAAATTAAATGTAGAGCAATGCTCGAATTGTGATGTTTGGACAATGAAGCTGCAGTAAATGTTGTCAACAAAGATATTATGCAGTTTGCCTTCCTCAGTGAATTTCTGCCCGAATACCTGGTCTCCAAAATAATGTGATGTGATTTAAATCATAAAATCCTTGAACTTTGAGCTTCTTCGGTTGAACTTTTGTATCTGACATTGCTATAAATGTGTGTGCATATGCTGTATTCTAATACATTGAATATATATTTTAATACATTACATATATTTTCACTGAGGATCTGGATATACTGGTCCTGTTTCATAATGCCATTCACTTTAACAAGGTTTCCGGGCCCATTCGCTGAAAAGCAACCCCAGAGCATTATACTCCTGCCACCGTGTTTGACCGTTGGGACAGTTTTTCTGGGGTTTAACACCTCACCTTTCTTACGCCACTTAGACTTCTCCAACCCAGACACACAAGAGCTCGTCTAACCTTTGCAAAAGCTCACCTGGATGAAGATACAAGCTTCTGGCTGTCAATGTAATGAACGGATGAAACAAAGATGGAGCTGTTTAGGCACAGAGATGGGGCTTTTGTTTGGCGTAAGAAAGGTGAAGTGTTCAACCTGAAAAACACGGTCCCAATGGTCAAACAAGGTGGCGGGAGTATAATGCCCTGGGGTTGCTTTTCAGCAAATGGGCCCGGACACCTTGTTAAAGTGAATGGTATTATGAAACAGGACCAGTATATCCAGATCCTCAGTGAAAACATCAAGCAGTCCGGCGAATAACTTGGTCTTGGGCAGGAATGGATCTTCCAACAGGATAATGATCCTTAACACACGGCCAAATCTGTCAAGACATGGTTAGTGGACAACAAAGTGAACGTTTTGGAGCGGCCAAGCCAGAGCACTGACCTCACTCCTATCAATAATCTGTGGAGGGAACTGAAGACCAAGGTCATGGCAAGGAAACCCTTGAACTTTAAGGACCTGGAGAAGTTTGCCAAAGAAAAGTTGGCCAAAATCCCTGTGGAAACGTGTAGAAACCTTGTGATCAACCACAGGAAGCGTTTGGAGGTTGTAATCGTGAATAAAGGCTTTGCCATCAATTACTGAGAATAGGGTATGAATAATTCTGGACATGGCATTTTTTGTAAATTTGTCAAATAAAATACCAAAAAGTATTGTATTTCTCGAAAAATTGTTTACTGTAATTCTGACAGCCTTATGGCAACTTACTGTGTCATTTGTGCGAGAATAAATTTGGTTTGTCAAAAAATATCTAAAAAAAAAAACAAAAATTGGTAGGGGTATGAATAATTTTGGGCGCGACTGTATATATCGTGTAGTTTTCACAATTGTCATGGCGGTATCTTCTCTTGAGCCCCTTTTATCATTTTGCAACTAGCGCAGGTGGTTGGCTGGGTCATGCTTATTAGTACTGTGTCCACTCAAGCCTAACGGGTCCAGCAAGGAGCCAGGCTACACATAGCGAGGTCATCATGCATTTAAAAGTAGTATGTCCATTCTTGATCTAGGTAATTGCATTGGTGGTAGCAGACGTACGCTAAAGGCTTGGCAGCCTTTAGCAGCCAATGTTTTGACCCTGGATATCTCTATGGACTTCCTGGTCACCCAGGAGGCAGTGGGTGCTCCACTGTACACACAGTTTATTTCACTAGGTAGAATGTTTCTCAGGACCAAGATGACACTTCATCTTGCCTCTTTGCATCTGTCGGGGTTGCAGACGTGCGCTAGAGGGAGCGGCATGCGCCTATTCTCTAGCGGGTGGCAAGACCCTGCCCGCAGGTACAGATGCAAGGGCATCAAGCAGTGTGTTCTCTGGGAAACAAGCCCAATGGGTCCAGCGAGGGGCCAGGCTACACATAGTTTAGTTGCTCACATAATTTAGCTTCACTTGCTGGTGATGGTTCTGCTGTTTTGGGGGATTCTTAAGTTCTGCTCCCTACTTAATTTTGTTGTTGTTTAGTATGTTCTTGCTATGCATGGTAGAGAGCACCTCCAGAGCAGAACCTTCCGCCAAACTCAAATGTCATTACATCTACATGTTAATAAATTTGTTCAATCGTAAATACATGAGTTTACCTGACTGAAATAAGTGGAACTAGTTCAGGCAGGAAACTCGGGTCATTCTGCATTACCTATGCGGTTGTCTGCGTCAGCGAGAGTACTCTAGTCACAGAGCAGCAACAGCAAAGAACCTATCACGTTGGTCTATTTAAGCACAATCAGCATGAACACCTTTGCTGCTTAATCTGATGCCTCACGTGCAGGTGAGAAATGTTTTGCTTGCCTCCTCCACCCCAGCCTCCACCTGTTTGGTTCTGCTCTGTCTGACAGGGGGGGGATTCTTAAGTTCTGCTCCCTACCTAATTTTGTTGTTGTTTAATATGCTCTTGCTATGCATGGTAGAGAGCACCTCCAGAGCAGAACCTTCCGCCAAACTCAAATGTCATTACATCTACATGTTAATAAATTTGTTCAATTGTAAATACGTGAGTTTACCTGACTGAAATCCATTTATGGTAAGGGGCGAGACATTTTTGACACGTGCGTGAAGCGGTTGACCAATCAAAGGTGAGTGAGCAAGTTGACCAATCACAGCACACTGGGGTTTTCAGGAGGGCGGGACCAGGACCTCAGAGTGTTTTACACACAGGTACTGCAGAAATGGCCAGCATGAGAAAACTCTAGGGCTTTTTTTTAACAATGACACATTTAAGCCTTTCTTAGTAGACCTCAAGAATAGAATGACCAATGAAGAGTAACTCAGTACGTGCACTTTAACGTATTGAGAATTCAAACACACTTATCATGGCTGCTACATAAATACTTCCAGGTTATTTTCTTGAAATTGGCAGCCATGGTTTATTTGCTGTGCTCATTTGATTCATGGGGACTCTAGCCAATTCCATTATATCCACGATAGTGAAAGTGTTTTCAATTTGCATCATCTTATGTCAGTCCTTTTAATCACTTGTCACAGAGCCACATTACAGCCAGATTGCTCCCAGAGCTATCAATGTTTGCATCTGGGTTTGTTTTTTCCAGAAACCATGGCACATTCCCTTATTTTGGAGTCCCCATCTAGGTATCCGAATTTACTGTTTTCACGTGCAATTGTGTCTTTATTTCAAACTTTTTTCAGTTCTTTAGCCAGCTGTATTTGGTTTTACTTTTGTATGGACAAAGTCTTCATTTAGACATGATTTTTGCTGCCTGTTTTTTGTTGGATGCTTTTCTGGAATCCTCCTGGGAATATAGCCCTGGTTCTGTCTCTATTGGATAGATGCCTGTTGTGGTGATTGATTTCCCAGATGTTTGCTACTTTTCAAGATGTTTTACAGTGATAATACACTTTATTTATGCCTGATCTGATTGTGCATTATCAAGTGGGGTCACTTGGAATCTGACACAGTTCTGAATATTGCTAGGATGTTTCAAAAAGGCAATGAGAGGCTCTACCTGAAAATATTAGAGGGATCTGTAAATACAGTATTTGTTTATTTAGCTATGTCTAAGTGTACAATCGATCAAACTATTACTTTAATGGGCCAAAGGAATACAGCATGTTTGCAAAACAACAGTTATAAAAAAATTGTAACGACTCTTCGGTGAGAAAATAAATTGCGCTCGCCTGAAAATGAGAATACCCAATCTCTTACAGTGCTCAGTGTAAAGGAGTACCATCAATCAGATTTCTCAGAAAAAACATCTATTTCCCCTAAGAACTAATACTTTCTATGGGATCCTATGTAATATGAAATTCACGCAAATGAGGTTTATTGGTTTTAAATGAGATTTGTTTGTACCAAAAACAAAATGGAAACTTATTTAACAAAAATAATTTATGATCATGGTGCAAAAACCTGTCCAATACTAGGTTTGCTATGTGATTTTGTTTTTTCCCTTGAAATGGTCTGTTAAATTTTTACCGAGAAGTACAACGTATTGTTATGGCCCCAATTTGTTATGGCGTCAATTTGTTATGGCGTCACGGACAGCAAGGGATGACAGACAAAATTCTTAAACTTCAACAGATTTAATTAAACAAACAGAACTAATCTACTCTCTACTGACCAAGATTGAAATCAAATAACAAATGAGATATTTACAGTTCCTTTGGTAATGGAGATGGCGCTGCTATGTTGCGATGTCTTGGGACAGGAAAATGCTCCAACACAGGCAAAAATCCACAAAAAGCTTCACAGGTCTTGAAAAGAGTGACAGGTCTGGTCAAATGTATCCTTCCACTATTTCTCCTTGCAATTTCTCCAACTACTCTCCCACTCTCTCAATTTTTCTCCTTATATACCCTTGTCCAGCCCCCTCTGAGGCATGCCCGGGACATGCCCAAACCTAGCTTTAGATTGCTTAACAAAAAAAATGTCAATACTGCCATCTAGTGGCTTTTTACCACATTACAGTATTTTATCAGTTTGGTCCTGTTTTCATTTTGCCATGCTGCTCAAAGTCGTGCTGACAAACAGTAGTTACATAATTTCAACCCAAAACAGACCAGCCCCCGCCAGGTGGTTTCATTAATCCAACGTCTAGTGGCGCATTGGGGTCATAATTGAGGTCAAAGGACTTACTGCCTGGATCTACTTGTGTTTAAAACAGTTTTAAAATTCTAATTACATAAAAACAAAGCACAGAAATGACTGACAGAAACAGGCTCTTTTATTTTTGAGTGCATTCATGTCATGCTAGAAACTTCAGATTTGAAGCGCGTTTTTATATTTATGTGAGTCTAGCTTTTTCAATTCAAGTGAATGGGGAGATAAATTTCAAACTCCTCCTTTCAATCACAGTGGCATGGAGTTGTGGCGAGTCAGTTGCCAAAATGTTCTATACACACTGTTTATATTAAGCCCAATATTCAAAGTCATGAAAATATGGCTTTAAACAGGCACTTCACGCATGAAAACCCACCAGTGTGGCTGAAATAAAACAATTCTGCAAAGATGCCTCATTGTAAAAGACTCATTGTCAGTATTGCATACTTTTTATTGCAGTTGTTGCTGCTAAGAGCAACACAACCAGTTACTATGTTTATTGAGCAATTATTTTTTTGCGTGGATTTGTCTTGGTCTTATATTAAAATTAGTTTGATGATGTGGTGCTTTCAAATATGAAAAATAAACAAAAATAGAAGAAATCAGAAAGGGGGCAGCTACTTTTTAAAAGCACTGCAGGTGATGTAAAAAAAAAAATTTGTGAAAACCAAAATAAACATGATAGCCCATGTATTATGGGTGTGGGGGGGCTGGGAGCAAAAATTGTCAGCACCCTAGTAGTCCAAAAAAGGCTGGAAACCACTGACAGATTAATTCATTTCTCTTCAATATGCCGCGGTGAACAGCTAAACTTTCAGTAATTAATTATTGTAACACTTCCGAATTCATAACAAACTTGAATTTTTGGCCCTGTTAAGGTTGTAATATTTCAATATCTAAACACTGCATATGGGTTATTCTTCAAGTGAAAGTTAACATTTATGAAATAAAGCACTTAGTTAATGATAGAAAGCTTAAACTCAACAATGTGCATTTTATAAAATAATGTTTGAATATCCTTTGATGCAATTAAATGCTGTGTGTCCACAAAAATACCATATTTTCCAAAATTTATTTTGAGAAATTAAAGCAGAACCCCATCACAAATCTTGGATATGTTAATAACATGCATCTAATCTTTCTAAAACAGTCAATTTGACGTTTGTGGATGGTATCTTTTTTTGGTATAAAATGTTAAAAATAGCACAAATTTTATTTTTTTCATTTTCAAGCCTTAATATTTTCTAGATTATTCATAAGAGAGGGGCAGATTTAGAATACAAAATACACAACATATATGGGAAGCTGTATGTGCAATACCAAATCCCTGTCTTTGACATTAGGCTTTTTACAGTCCTTCAAATATGCTACCGCAGAGCGTAGAATAAAATTTTCGAGCAACTTTAAGCACCCAGAAATATATGATGAACTAGAGGGACACATTCATAAGTCCAGTTAGAGTAGCAGATTTTCACCCCTGAAAATTTGAAGGACCTAGCTGAAATACTTTTCTAGATAAAGCCATGTGAATGTGGCTCCTCAGAAATCGCTGTTCTAAAAGGGCCAGAACTTAGTTGCAAAACTATTTTTTTTTATGACAAAACTATTAGGAGTTGAGAGCTAAAATTTTGGATTTATCCTATTAGGAGAGAATGCACCCGCTGGAATTTTTTCAGCCAAATCTGAGATGGTCAAGTGGGAAGTTTCTCTGAAATTCACATTTGACATGGAATGACCCCTAAGTGTTTATTAGGCATTTCTGCACGAGTTATTTAGTTCTGTGTGTATTTACTCCCTGTGTTTGTAATATCAGAGAAGTACCTTGTCTCTAATTATATCCTGGTTTATGTATATAATTGATGTTGACTGTGAAATTAAAAGTCAAGCTCTGTGCACTAACTTCCTGCTCCACGTTCTCCTTCCCAAGTGTCCCTTGACAATTCAGACATTTGTGACATCAGCCTCTGTCTATAGAATGCACGAAACATACCGTTAAGTCCCTGTTAAAAATAATTTGCATAGGTTTAGACATGCCTTTAAGTAGCTTACTTCTAATTAGTTAGTATTTTTCAGTACTTTCTAGTTTAAAGTCTGATATTGATGTGTACCTGGAGAGATTACTGGAACAATAAATATGTTTTTGAAATGACACGTAGAGCATATTGCTTATTGTATCCCAAACGATCTTTCACTCATGTTTTTTTCAGTGTGGGGGAAAAAACTATGTTGCTCTCTTTTCACCACATTTTTTGCTGCTTTCAAAAGCAAAATTCGCTTGTGCGGTGAAAGTGTAATTCTTTTGCTTTCTCTTCAAATGAAGTTCTCTGGCACTTCACAGGAATTCCATTCATCCTCATTTCCCCAGTGTTCCCATGAGTTAATTATTTAAAACTTGAAAGAGGAGGACCTTAGGTTTGAGTGCGATGGAGCATATATATTTGTATGTTACCAAGGCCAGTTGAGTAGTAGTAATCATGGTTGGCTCTTTAATTCTCCTGTGGATCACCTTCGGCCTTCTGTTACTCCTCATCCGTAATCCAAGGCCCAAAAACTTCCCTCCAGGACCATGGCGCATCCCAATACTCGGAAACCTGCACCAAATATACCGGTCCAATCCTCTCGATAATCTACAAAAGGTAATGTAAAAACAAAAATCATGATGCACGGCTGAGTACATGATTTTCAAAACGTAGACATTTCTAAAATTGAGTTGTTTTTTTTTTGTCATAAAGTCTCACTACAATTGTTCATAAATAACTTAGGTTTTACCAATAATATTACAAAATCATAATAGACAAATGAATAGCTGAATAAGTCTTTTTAATGCTCTAAATCAGGGGTTCCCAAACTCGGTCCTGGGGCCTCCATGTGCATGCTGGTTTTTGTTCCGACCATAATTGCCATCATAGGATTTTTAATCAGTAGTTAATTTGCCCTAATCAGGTGCATTTTGTGTTTAAAACAGTTATTTGCTCTCTTAAGCCAAGTTTTAATGGAAATACCCTTGTGTGTCATGAAGAATAAAAGACCCTTAAACGTGTATATATATATATTTTATGTAGCAAGCGATTTCAGATAACATTTTTGAACAAATTAAGTCGGACACTGAGAAAATAAGTAATCACCAAATAATGTAGCTGAACAGCGGTGTTTAAAGTAATAATTTGATTGCACGTAATGAAAAGATCAACACAAAACAGGTTAGACAAGTTTGTCATTTGGTAGTCTAATAAATTGTTAATTTTTGCAACCACGTGTCCACAGTCTCACCAATTAGGAACCCATTGATTATTCACTTTGGGTAATTTTTTTTCTCCTCTTTCTATACAGTTGTTATGAACATGCTGTATCACACTGAATTTATTCTTCACTGCATTGAATGCATATCTGTCAACATATGTCTTGAGAGTAAATTACTGCACTGAGCATAAATGCACATAATTAAGATGAATTAACAACTTGTAAAAATCCTCAATAGCAACTGTGGTTGGAACAAAAGCCAGCATACACAGGGAGGCCTCAGCATTGAGTTGGGAACCACTGCTCTAAATCCTTTTATATCTAGGTCATTGTAATTCACCGGTAGAGATGAATTGCGAGAGGTAGCGGGAGGGCTGTGCTGTAGCGTTGTTCGTTGGTGTTCATTCTGCTTGAGTTGAGACAGAGGAAGACGTGCGGGATCGAATCTGAAGTTTTGCTCTTGTTTAAACGGAGTTATCTGAAACTAATTTGTGTGTTCAGGCTCAAACAGTATTAGAGATTAGACAATTTGCTCCCGAGGTATAACCTTTGTCGCATTAGGGGCAGGGAGAATCTTCCTCCATCATCTTTTTTTTTTTTTTTTTCCCCCTTTAACAACTCGGTGAGCAAACAGCCAAATTAAGTCGCTAATCTGGTCAAACAAAGGCGACGGGTTTTTTTTTTGTTTTTGGGGGTTTTTTGAGGGGTTTCAGTCTCCGGGAGCAAAGTAAGGTAAAGTAAAATAAATTTAAAAGCTAAATTTAAAGAATAAACTAAACGCGAAGTAATTGTCTAACTTAGTGAATTGTGTGATATACAAAGTAAGTCAGAGTTGTTTTCAAGGACTGAGGTACACTGTCGCCTGCTTTTTCTGTAGCTGATTTAGCTAACGAACTATTGTAAGCTCTCAACGCCAGGAATATATCAAATTACCGGGATATCTAACTATCTGGCTTGGTTTCATACTTGGTCGCTTGCCTTTCATACAGTCTTCTAGCCAATAAATATTGACGTTCACGGGGTTTTTTAGTCCCCTTCGTTCTCTATCCTGACCGCATTACCGCATAAACGCATTTCCAAGCTTGAATATTAACGCGAACCGGGGTTTTTGTCTTTTTCGCATTTTATTATCATCGAAGGGCTCTTCTGATTAAACTCATTGCAAATTACGTTATCTTTGTATTTTCCTCCGGTTGCGGTGCCTTGATCAGCTGATTAAAGTTTAACTGCTTGTTTGAGTGCTCAGCGACAGCTTGTTGGGGGAGGTACCGTGTTTAGTTCGCTCACGAAGTAAACGACTTGTTTATTCGGTCCGTTCTAATTAAAGGGAACCGAGGCTTAACTCTTATCTCGGTTACTCTTGGTTGTATTTGTGGCTGGCTAGCTAGATAGTTACTGTTTGCTTTTTTGCCTGGGGATCTGAGATTTAGTATTTAGTCAATAGGACAGCAGTCACTTTAGTCGTCCGTTCGGTTACCCTTGAATTTAAACGAAAGCTTTACGGAGTGCTCCGCCTCCTCCCTCCTCCAGTTTCTCCTGGGCGTAGTATAGCCAGTCTTTTATCTGGATTCTCAGCTAAGCCCTGTGAGACTTTTTGGGTTAGTATATTAATAGTAGCGGGTCTAGATAAATTCAAGTTGGCTTATTAGAGTGCTTATTATCGATAGAGTTTCTCAATTTGGTGGTAAGAGTACCATACACAACCTCCAGCAAAATAAAAAAAAAATCTCAACTTTTTTCGGTTATTTGTTTAGATACCAAGTGAAGTTTCGGGTGTTCATACATCCAGTAAAGATAATTTACACTTTAATTTCCACAGCGGCTATACCTACTAGCTTATAAAGGTGGCAGGACACTGTTGACAATACTGGGACATCCATTCAGCGTAGTTTATAGGCACGCGCATGCAGCGAGGGCGAGGGCGCTCAATTTCCGTGCGCTTGTGTGTTCAACATCCAGCCGTTTGTTCATTGTCGGGTTTTGATTAACATCTGGACCTTTCTTTGAGTAGTAATTAAAGTTTACTTAATGGCGCCTAACTACATTAAGTTGGAAAACTTACATTAATTGGAAATGGATACTATTCTATTGATGTCGTTCCTGTAAAACAATCGGTTCCAGGTGAAAAGTTTAATTTTTTTTCTTTTGTCATAGGAGACCTCTGCGAAGCAGAAGTCTGGAGGTGGCGGCAAGATGTTACATGCTCTTCGAGGCGCGTATAGCAGCAGGATGTCTGCTAAAATTTGAGTAAAAGGCCGCTGTGTTTAACATATACTGGCCAGATAAAAACCTAAGCCGTGCTGCTGCTGGGTTGGCAAGGACCTCTTGATCTGCCACCACTGGCACTCAATATTTTGAGTGTGCACGCCAGGGGAAGCAGGATCAACGGTTGAGGGAGGTGGTTCACCGTGAGATGCTGGAAGTTCTTCTGAGGCAATCGTAAGCACGCCAGCAGTCGGTTACGATTTTGACCGGCGGCAACATACTCCTTAATAAGGGGTATTAACGTCGCCGAATTTCTCAACCTCGAGCCTCCTTATCTCAGGCAAATACCCCCCCAAGACCCACTTGCCATCAGCCTTGTTTAGACTTCTCCACTAGCCCTGGGCCCCTATAGCGGTGGTACTACACTGCTGGACAACGTGAAGGCAAAAATTTATCTGCCTCCTAACTTGAGCTGCAAGAATCAATACTGATCTATTGTTCTGTCATAAGAGGAATGTGACCTGACTCACAGGGAATTATCCCTACCCCTATCCCTAACCCTAAAACCTAACCATAGAATGCTTCCCTACCCCTATCCCTAACCCTAACCTTAACCTAACCCATAGGAATGCTATCCCTACCCCTATCCCTAACCCTAACCTTAACCTAACCCATAAGTAATGCTATCCCTACCCCTAGCCCTGACCCTAACCTTAACCTAACCCATAGGGAATTATCCCTACCCCTATCCCTTTAACCTAACCCATAAGTAATGCTATCCCTATATTCCCTAACCTTAACCTAACCCATAGGAATGCTATCCCTACCCCTATCCCTAACCCTAACCTTAACCTAACCCATAAGTTTTATCCCTGACCCTAACCTTAACCTAACCCATAGGAATGCTATCCCTTCCCTATCCCTAACCCTAACCTTAACCCAACTAGGCACAAACAATTTGTTCTCCTCAAATTATTCTAGCCAGTGTCATCAGCCAACTCACCAGCATGAAAAGCATCAAAATGAATATTCACTCGACGTCTCCTCATTGACAACAATAAATAAAAAAAAAAAAAGAATATATTATTTCTTTTCATATATATATATATATATATATATATATATATATATATATACTTTCAGTTCTCTTTCACCCTTCAGCGATGAATGGAAACTAATGGCGCTAAGCTGGCAACAAACTCAGTTGGTGTAGTGGTTAAGGCCACAGTGAATGGTGTGATTAACATTGCTTTCTCCACAGGTTTCCTGGTTCGAATCCCGCTTCAGACACTAATGAAATGTCTAACTTCACATGTAAACCTTTGTTCACAGTTCATCAATGGAGAAGGAAAAAAAAAAAAGAAAAACATAAAAAAAGAGAACAGAAGTAGTGCAAGAGATAGGACTCAGAGTGAATGACACGAGGGATCAATACAGATGCGATAAGCGGAATTACAAGCAGATATTTTTTTTACCAAATGCAAGATCTACCCCTTCCTTTTTAAATCTTTCCCCCATCATTCTAAACCCCTTCTCACAAATAAAAACCCCCCAAAAATATTTGTGCCCCCTTTTAAAATCATTCTGGCCAAAAAAAACCCAAAAAAAGTGGAGGTTGTGTATGGTACTCTTGCCAATTTGGTATTTCATTTCTGTTCACTAAAACTAAGCCCCTGTTAAAAGAGGCTTATTATCCATTCACATAGTTTCCCCACGGTTTCTATTGTGACTGCTGCTTAGGGCTTCTCAGGTTAATTAATTAATAAATTGTGGTTCCTGAGCTTCTGTCTCGCATTAGTAATTTTCTTTGTTATCTAGGGTGAACGAGGTCATTAGGTAGGGGTTCAAAATGTGGCCAAAACTATGTGACGGTTGCAGGATGATCGCACTTTTGGAAAGAGATTTCCAGGGTGGGTTTGTCTGTCACCGGTGCCAGCTAATTGAGCATCTGGAGAGCAAGATCCTTGTTCTTCAGGGCCAGTTGGCGGCACGACATAGTTCGCAATCAATAGAGTTCCTAGAGGAACTACAAAACCCAAAACCAGTGAAGTTGGCATGTTGTGTAAATCGTAAATAAAAACAGAATACAATGATTTGCAAATCCTTTTCAACCTATATTCAATTGAATACACTGCAAAGACAAGTTACTTAATGTTCGAACAGGTAAACTTTGTAATTTTTTGCAAATATTAGCTCATTTGGAATTTGATGCCTGCAACATGTTTCAAAAGAGCTGGCACAAGTAGCAAAAAAGACTGAGAGAGTTGAGGAATGCTCATCAAACACTTATTTGGAACATCCCACAGGTGAACGGGCTAATTGGGAACAGGTGGGTGCCATGATTGGGTATAAAAGCAGCTTCCCTGAAATGCTCAGTCATTCACAAACAAGGATGGGGCGAGGGTCACCACTTAGTGAACAAATGCGTGAGCTGATTGTCGAACAGTTTAAAAACAACATTCCTCAACGAGCTATTGCAAGAAATTTAGGGATTTCATCATCTACGGTCCGTAATATCGTCAAAAGGTTCAGAGAATCTGGAGAAATCACTGCACGTAAGCGACAAGGCCGAAAACCAACATTGAATGCCCGTGACCTTCGATCCCTCAGGCGGTACTGCATCAAAAACCGACATCAGTGTGTAAAGGACATCACCACATGGGCTCAGGAACACTTCAGAAAACCACTGTCAGTAACTACAGTTCGTCGCTACATCTGCAAGTGCAAGTTAAAACTCTACAATGCAAAGCGAAAGCCATTTATCAACAGCACCCAGAAACGCCGCCCGGCCGCTGGGCCCAAGCTCATCTAAGATGGACTGATGCAAAGTGGAAAAGTGTTCTATGGTCTGACGAGTCCACATTTCAAATTGTTTTTGGAAACTGTGGACGTCGTGTCCTCCGGACCAAAGAGGAAAAGAACCATCCGGACTGTTATAGGCGCAAAGTTCAAAAGCCAGCATCTGTGATGGTATGGGGGTGTATTAGTGCCCAAGGCATGGGCAACTTACACATATGTGAAGGCACCATTAATGCTGAAAGGTACATACAGGTTTTGGAGCAACATATGTTGCCATCCAAGCAACGTCTTTTTCATGGACGCCCCTGCTTATTTCAGCAAGACAATGCCAAGCCACATTCTGCACGTGTTACAACAGCATGGCTCCGTAGTAAAAGAGTGCGGGTACTAGACTGGCCTGCCTGTAGTCCAGACCTGTCTCCCATTGAAAATGTGTGGCGCATTATGAAGCGTAAAATACGACAATGGAGACCCCGGACTGTTGAACAACTTAAGCTGTACATCAAGCAAGAATGGGAAAGAGTTCCACCTGAAAAGCTTCAAAAATTGGTCTCCTCAGTTCCCAAACGTTTACTGAGTGTCGTTAAAAGGAAAGGTGATGTAACACAGTGGTAAAAAGGCCCCTGTGCCAACTTTTTTGCAATGTGTTGCTGCCTTTAAATTCTAAGTTAATGATTATTTGCAAAAAAAAAATAAAGTTTCTCAGTTTGAACATTAAACATCTTGTCTTTGCAGTGTATTCAATTGAATATAAGTTGAAAAGGATTTGCAAATCATTGTATTCTGTTTTTATCTACGATTTACATAACGTGCCAACTTCACTGGTTTTGGGTTTTGTAAGTAGTATGTCGTTTAGAGAAATGGTCTGTACGCCAAAGCAGGGTGGTGTGGGGACCCCAGAGCAGGCAGGGAGAAAGTTGGGTGACGGTAGGGGCGTCAAGCGCAGGAAAGGGCGTGCACACCGTGCAGCGACAGCTCCTCCAGTGGTTGAGGTGTCCAACCGATTCCGGCCCTTGCAGGAACTCGAATTGGCCCCTGACCCTGAGAGTGAGGGGACTGATGAGCAGCAGGGCACCCTGTTGGCCTCTACCCCTCAGAAAAGAGAGTTATTGATAGTGGGGGACTCAATACTTAGAGGAATAGACTGTTTAGTCTGTTCGTTCGACAAGGAGTCTCGTGACGGTGTGTTGCCTGCCTGGTGCCCAGGTAGGAGACCTCCTGGAGCGTCTTGGGACAAGCTCCTGGCCAGAGCGGGGAGGGATCCAGTTGTCATGGTCCATGTTGGGACTAATGACATAGGTAAGGGTAGGTTTGAGGTTCTGCAAAGCAAATTTGTTGAATTAGCTGAAAAGCTTAGGAGCAGATCCTCCACGGTAGTGTTCTCCGGGATTCTACGGTACCACGTGCTAGCAGAGGGAAGCAGAATTTTATCTGGAGGTTTAACACGTGGCTCTGAACCTGGTGTAGGAAAGAGGGGTATAGGTTTATGGGGCACTGGAACTACTTCTGGGACAGGGGTGACCTGTTCAAGCCAGATGGGCTACACCTGAACCGGAGGGGTACCTTTGCACTGGGTCAGCGTATGTTGAGGGTAGCAGAGAGTTATTTAAACTAGGGACTTGGGGGCAGGGAGGTTAAAGAGTGTTACACAGAGGAAATGCAGACTGCCCTGATGGAAGCTGACAGCGTTACATGCACTATTGATGATATATTTTTAAAGCAAAAAAGCATGGTGAGGGGCTTTGAGCAGCAGGCGCATGGGAAATCGAAGGAAGAGCGTTCATGATAACCTGAAATGTTTTTATCTAAATGCAAGAAGCATTTAAAATAAATTTCAAGAACTTGAGGCCGTTATGATTAGTGAAGGCTATGACATAGTTGGGATTACAGAGACATGGCTTAGTGAAGAGGATGGAGATGAATATAATGTAGAAGGTTATAAGCTCTTTAGGAAGGATAGATGTAATAGGCGAGGAGGGGGTGTAGCACTCTATGTGAACGAAAACATAAATGTGCAGGAAATTCCTGAAATTGAATATTCCGTGCCTTGTGAAGATATCTGGGTCAGGCTCACTGGCAAACACGAGACTGGTTTAAACATAGGTGTATGCTATCGACCACCAGCTTTGGACAGTACAGTCAATGAAATGCTCCTTAAGAGGATTACGCAAGCTTGTAGAGGAGGAGGGACTATTATTATGGGAGACTTAAATTATCCTGGTATTGATTGGGAAATTGTGAAAGGACAGGGTAGGGGGAGGAAGAATTTCTAGATGTCATAAATGATAATTTTTTGGTGCAGTATGTTAATAAACCTACAAGAGAGAAGGCAATTTTAGATTTGCTGCTTTGTAATGACCCAGATAGAATTAGCAATGTTGAGGTACTGGAGCCACTTGGGACAAGTGATCACTCTACTATTAATTTTGAGGTTTCATGGGAAGTTAAAAGGTGTCTCCAAAAACAAAAATTTTTTAATTTTAGGCGAGCAAACTTTGACAGGATGCGGTCATATCTAAGTGAAACAAAATGGGAGACACTCCTGGACTGTGAGTCTGTAAATGAGATGTGGGAAAGATTTAAGGGGTTTTACTTGATTCACAATGTAAATTCATTCCAAAGGTGTCCAAAAGTAAGCTGAAAAAGCAGAATCCTCAGTGGATGACAGCAGCTATTCGTAGGAGTTTGAGGGAAAAGAGGAATCTTTATAAGATGTACATAGAGGATAACAATGAGATTACTAAGGCCGAATTCTGTAAAATGCGGGCTGTGGTCAAAAAAAGAGCTGAGGAATGCTAGAAGACTGTATGAAAGACAAATTGCAGAGGGGGCAAAAACTAACCCTAAGCGCTTCTTTCAGTACTGTAGCAGAAAAAGGAAAGTCAAAGAGCAGGTTAAGTGCATAAAGAATAAAAATGGATCGCTGCTATATGATAATAAGGATATTGCGGACACCTTAAACGGTTACTTTGTTGAGAATTTTACCTTAGAACGGGTCTTTATTCGCCAGAGGGCTTGTCCAATGCTCAAGATTATTTAGCGGAAATTGAGGTTAGGGATAACGTCAGATTAGACAAGTTGCATCAACTAAAGGCAGATAAAGGCGGCGGGTCCTGATGGCTTATATCCTAGAGTGCTCAGGGAAGTTAGTGAGATCATCTTTAAGCCGCTATCTGCCATCTTTAGACGGTCTTTAGAAACTGGAGAAATACCAAATGATTGGAAACAGGGCAATATAATAAAAAAAAAAAAAAAAGGGGACCGTACTGAGCCAGGTAATTACAGGCCAGTCAGTTTAACTTGCATTGCGTGCAAAATATTGGAATCTATCATAAAAGATGAGCTGGACTTATTTCTTGAACGTAACAATATCTTGAAGGATAGCCAACATGGTTTTCGTAAAGGAAGGTCATGCCTGACAAACCTTCTGGAATTTTTTGAAGAGGCCACCAAGACTTATGACCAGAGCAGGGCTTATGACATCATATATTTGGATTTTCAGAAAGCATTTGACACAGTACCGCATAAGAGACTAATTTTTTAAAATGAGCTCCATTGGAGTTACAGGTGGTATTCTGAAGTGGATTCATAACTGGTTGCAGGACAGAACACAAAGAGTGGTGGTCAGTGGTATATCATCTGAGCTAGGTAGGGTGGGGAGTGGCGTCCCCAGGGATCGGTGTTGGGACCCCTGCTGTTCCTCATCTACATTAATGACCTTGATAGGAATATTGAGAGCAGATTAGTGAAATTTGCAGATGATACTAAATTGGGGGGGCTTGGCAAATAGTTTAGAGTCCACTAAAGTGATTCAGGATGATTTGGATAGAATTCAGAATTGGGCAGAAATGTGGCAAATGAAATTTAATGTAGCGAAATGTAAAGTAGTACATGTAGGTAATAAAAACATTAGACGGGATTACTTCATGGGAGGTTTTAAACTGGAATGTGTCCTCACAAGAGAAAGATCTGGGAGTGATTGTTGACCAAACCCTCACAGGCTCTAGCCATTGTGCCGTAGCTGTTAAAAAAGCCAATCGGATGCTGGGATACATTGCCAAAAGTATTGAGTTCAAATCCAAGGAGGTGATGCTTCTTTTTGTACAACACATTCGTCAGACCACATCTAGAGTATTGTGTACAGTTCTGGGGACCATACTTTAAGAAAGACATAGAGGCTTTAGAGAAAGTTCAGAGAAGAGCCACGAAGCTAATTCCGGGTATTAAAGATGAAAGCTATGAGAAAAGGCTGAAGATCCTTAATCTCTTTAGTTTTAGGAAAAGGAGACTAAGGGGTGATTTGATTGAGGTCTTTAAATATGTTAAAGGGATTAACAAAGTGAATTATGTAGGATTCCTTCAACCAAGTGTTGTTAGCAGAACTCGGGGTCACAAATGGAAGCTGACTAAAGGTAAATTTAGCACTGATATTCGGAAATATTTCTTCACCCAAAGAGTAATTTCAGTGTGGAACAGCTTGCCTGACCATATTGTTGAGGCAGAGACCTTGGGAGTTTTCAAGAGCAGACTTGACTTAAAGCTAGATACCATTGAGTCATTGAGTATCTGAAGTGATATATTCACGATGGTACAAAGAAACTGGCGAGCCTAGTTGGGCTGAACGGCCTGTTCTCGCCATTCATGTTATGTTATGTTAGATGAAAGAACCAGCTTTGTTTTCTTACGCTAAGGAATTGCATTTTTGCGCTGCCCGTCATCTCAAAAATATATTTGGACTGAAAGGTGGAAAGAGCATTTTAAAAGGAAATTTCACGTGTAAAACTGAAAATGCAGATGCCATCCAGCATAGTTGTAGCAAGTTATATTTTGTTTTGATTAATTTTTTTTTTTGACAAATGATTTATTATTAAGAAAGAGGTGGCAGGACTTCTTATTTTCCTAGAGGCTCTCATAGGGACCTAGAGGCTATAATTTTTTTCCTCTGCTCAATAAAATGCAATGCAATCATAAAACAATCACGCAATATCATGCCTTTTGATTATATTGTGCATTTTGTGTGCATATTCAAGATGATTGTTATGATTCTGCCATTCCTGTCTTGATTCTGCCATGCCCTGTCTTGATTCTGTCATGCCTGTATGATTCTGCCATGCCCTGATTATGTCTCTGCCATGTCTGTTAGGTTTTTGCCATGTTCTGTTTAGTTTTGTTCCTTGCCATGTTTTTGTTTTCACCCTGCCAGATCCACTTTTCTGTTCTACTCCGGTCCATGTCTTTACCCATGCCCTTCATTGCACTTTGTCTCCCCTGTCTGGTATCTTGTTAAGTTACAGCTTCTCCCCAGTCCTGTGTGTCACATGCTTAGGTGATTTCATGGTTTCTGGGTTTCAAACATTCCTTCCAATCTCGTTTGCTTCCTTCGCCTTGCTTTTCTAATTTACTAACCAATACTAACAGTTTATTATTTTGTTAAAGTTACTAACCCAGACTAACGTTGTATATAATACTAACTTACTAACGAGCACCAGGGATTGTATAGCTGCACTTACTAATTGATTAACAAGCTCTCAGCACTCGCCCTATTCTAGTCTCCGCCTCTTGCCTTCTCTTAGTCTTTGCTGCAATTCAGCGGATCCTCCGCACCTGCTCCACTCTGCCCTGCCTCTCATTATCTGTGCACATTAGAACTCCCTAACCGGAGCTGTATATTTTGTCATAGGCTGTCTTGTGTGCCCTGTCCGCGTTTTGGCTTTTGCCAATTTTATGTGATTAGGTTCTCCCTCGTGTTTGCTCCCACGTAATTAGTCTGATCCAGTTCACCTTTCCCTAATCATAGCATGTGACTTCCCTTTTGTGTATTTAAACAGTCTTCTCACAGCAGTTCCCCGTCAGAACGTTTCTCTTGGTTTGCCTGTGCTACGCTTGGTTTCCCCTCGTAATCTCTTGTGAATCTCTTCTGCCTGGACCGTCCCTGATTACTGATTTTGGCTCTGTTTTGGATTACTTGCTATCTCTGTGTATCGAACCTCTTTTTGTCTGACTACGTTTTTTGTGATTGGTGCCCTGTTTACGACCCGGATTACGCCCTGTGGATTTTTGATTTTTGGATTGTGGACTTTGTACCGTTGCCTCCTGCTCTGCGGGGGTTCGCCCCCTTTCCAATAAAAATCCAATTTTACTGCAATTCCTGGTTCTCGCGTCTGGTTCCAGATCGTTACCTAACAATGATTACCAAATGATGTAAAACTAAAGTTAATATTTGACTTGCTATCCTCATTAGCCTACCTGGAGCAGCCAAGTCTGTTCAAATGTATTACTATGTGAATGATTTCATGCTGGATATGCAGTTGTGCTCAAAAGTTTGCATACCCTAGCTAAATTTGTGAAATTTTGCCATTTATTTTGAAAATATGACTCATCATGCAAAAAGACTTGTCTTTTATTTGAAGATAGTGATCATGTGAAATCATTTATCATCTCTCAGGTCTTTGGCTCCTTTTAAAATCATGATAACTGAAATCACCCAAACAGCCCTAATCATATGTGTACATACCCTTGAATGTTTGACCTTGTTATATAGACACAAGCTGAAGGTTTAAATGGCTATTAAGGGTTCCACACAAGTGGCTCTTTAAATTGTAACAGTGTCTTTGTACGGTCATTGAGTTTGTTAGCTCCTGAGTGGATGCACTGCTCTGGCTAGACACTGAGCCATGGGGAGCAGTAAAGAACTGTCTAAGGACCATTGTAACAAGGTAGTTCAACTTTTTAAAGATGGGAAAGGATTTAAAAAGATACCCAAAGACTTGAAAATGCCAGTCAGTATTGTTCAGTCCCTGATTAAGAGGTGGAAAATGAGGGAATATGTTGATGCCAAGGTCAGGTAGGCCAAAAATGATTTCCGCCCAAATTTCAGCATGGTGATGGCTCTCAGATGTTTTGGGGGTGCGTGAGCTCTAAAGGCACAGGTAATCTTGCGAAAATTGATGGCAAGATGAATGCAGCATGCTATCAGAAATTACTGGTATGTAATTTGCATTCTTCATCCCGAAAGCTGCGCATGGGATGCACCTGGATTTTCCAGCATGACAATGATCCAAAGCAAAAGGCCAAGTGGACCCTCCAGTGTTACAGAAGAGAAAGCTGAAGGTTCTGGAGTGGCCATCACCGTCTCCTGGCCTCAATATAATTAAACCGCTTTGGGGAGATCTTAAACATGCAGTTCTTGCAAGATGACCAAAGAATTTGTGGGAACTTGAGGCATTTTGCATGGAAGAATGAGCAGCTATACCACCTGAGAGAATGAGGAGGCTCATTGACAACTATTACAAAAGACTGCATGCTGCTATTGAAGCTAAAGGGGGCAATACACAGTATTAAGAACTATAGGTATGCACACTTTTGAACAGGGTTCATTTCATTTTTTTTCCCCTTATTGCCATGTTTTATTTGACGATTATGCCATTCTACATGACCAACAGTTTGATATGAATCCAATAAGAAAAAAAAGAAATGTGTTCTGCCTGGCCATTCATATTTTCTTTTAAAATTGTTACCGATTTTACAAATTCAGCCAGGGTATTCAAACTTTTGAGCACAACTGTAGGTTAGTTGCACATTTCCATAAGGCTCGCTTGAGATGAGCCGGGCCAGCGCAGAATCGATCAACAGTGATCGCTGCACAATGCATGCCAGTTAGGGGACATTTGGCTGCCTGGTTTCCACTTTTAAAATCTTGAGGAAAAAATATCTTATTCTTGATTCTGAACATTGAGTTCTATGGAGGACATGTTGAACTTTGAGAGACACATACAGTACCATCACAGCATATTTTCATGCTTGAATGAAATATAGTTTATATGCATTCCACCCTTAAAATGTCAGGTCCTGTCACAGACAGATTTATTTGCTGGAATGGTTTCCTATTTACTTCCTGTGATACAAATAGCATTTTCTTATTGATCACCGATGTTCCCGATTGTATCAACCACAGTTTTGTTAATCTTATAAGAAATATGAGTGACTTTTTTGTCAACTGTAGGGGATGGTAAGCACAAAAATAACTCCCAGGCACTGATATAGTTGTGCGGGGGAAAAAAAAAAACTACCTTTATGTAGGAGATTTTTATTTTTAAGCTTTTCATTTCAACATGGATGCCTTCGAAGGCATACGGGCCAAGCAGGTTCGTCTGTACAAACATCTATGTGACCCTTCATCAGAGACCACAGGGACAACCAAATGACTCAATTCTTGGAAAGAGATTGCCGCCACAGGTTATATTGAAACTGAGAGAGTAAACATACTGCAATTTAAATACAACTGCCAGGATTGTGAAATTTTTTCTTCATTTGTGAAGACAGGAAGTAGGGCATTTTCAGTCAATTTAACCATGTAAGTTGTTTGCAAACTTGACTGGCAGTGTGATTTGTTTGCATTATCACATGCTGTGGGTCCTTCCATGTTGAATGTACGGTTCAATGTGATGCAGCAGCGAGTCAAAACAAGGGCCGACATTCAGGAGTGACTTAAAGTGAATTTCTTCATCAATAGCACCCAAAGGCCAAACAATACGTTTCGGGACCGGGATGCAGGAAGGCTAGCACAGACACATGGAGGTATAGAAACAAGAGGAAACAAAAAGAATACAATAAACAGAATGAACGTACAAATAATACTATAAAATAACTGACTTAAACAACCCAACTGACAAGAGGAGGCTTTGTTGTAAGTGTACTTGAACTGTACAAGGCATTGCCATTGTCAGTCAGGTTCGTTTGCTAGTTTGTGAGTACATACTTGCGAACTGATCATAAATATACTACAAAATTGATTGTAATCTTTTGTTTTCGTATTCCTACACTCAGTTGAAACTTGCCATTACATAGGTTGTAGATTGACCACACACTGAGTGATTTATGAACACTGCACCAAGTGACTCGTGTGACAAATGGTAAATATTGTCCTTCAGGTATCACACTGAATAATGGGCCAGTGTGGAAGATGCACCGGAGATTCGCCCTCACAACTCTGCGGAACTTCGGCATGGGAAAACACGCTATGGAGAGGAGGATTCTGAGAGAGACTTCAAACCTTGTATCATATTTGGAAAATAATGCAGGTATGCAGTGAAATCCAAGCAGTCAGAAACCCTGCTTTTATCCATGTCATCCCAGATAGACGCAAAGGTGAATGGATATTTTAGACCAAGTTTTATTTTTCCACGGGTTCCAGATAGATGCGTCCCAGTTGGAGGAAGCCTGATTAAAAGTGACAGTTTTAATACTGGTAAATTCTAGCCATTGTATTTTTTGGGAATTTTTTCATCGGAAGCTATGAAATTGGCAATTGGTACAACATTATGGGGGCGTTTATAATGAGAGCTGTACAGGACCATTGGGTCGCGTCTAACTGGGATGCGTCTATCTGGGATGCATCAGTCTGTACGCCTCTAACTTGGAGACGTCTACCTGGGATGAAATCCTTTTATCCTCAGAACTCTGCAGATTATCTGAATGATCTGTGTTTAAATACTGTTGTACATTCACTATTGTGGTCTTCTTAATGAAAATGAAGAAAGGAAGGGCACTGATCTCTGCCTTGTTGTCATTTGCGGAAGGAAAAACCATAGACCCCCAGATCATGTTCCACAAAGTAACTTGCAACGTCATGTTCTCCATCCTGTATGAGACTCGGTATGGCTACGAGGATAAGTTTCTACACTTGATTGTCAACTGCTTCACACAGAACAACAAGATCTTCAACAACCTATGTGTTGTGGTAAGAGCGCCTTGTACCCAGGCAAAAATAGAAAAAGCAAAGAGACTTTGCCATGTTTTTATATCATGTCTCTCTCAGTGAATGACCAGGAGCAGAGACAGAACTCATGTGCAGACGGGAATCTACTTCAGTGACTTATTAGAAATCCTAGTCGGTATTTAGACATTCTGAAAAACATGTTGCATACTCTTTAAATGGCACGTCCTGCTTGTGAGCTGGAACTGCCGGTTATTTAGTTTCAGTTTCATGGCGATGGTATGACTGGTACACTAAACTAACAAGTGAACTAATCATTGGCCATTGGCAATTAGCCATCATCGCATGGACCAGCTTACGTAATAGCCTTACAGATAAACCATGGCGTGCCATCTGGCATCAAAAGTTTAGAGGGCCTTCAGTAACCTTACCTTTCAATGCATGATTACCCTCAAGCTGTTCCCATTTAAGATCGCCTGATCAACAAACAATTTATTTACTGAACAATCAAGACCAATGCATGGTCTATGTGATTAAGAAATGATAATGATAAAGTGATTGCCTATTGGTTACATTTATTTAATGGATCTGACATTGTTAGGATGGCAATGATCTAAATTTAAAAAATCCTACACTTTCTCTGACTTCCAGCACTTGTTTTAGCTTTTTTTTTTTCAGCAGCGTAATTATCACGTATTACTTCTGAATGTAAAAAGCATTCAAAAGCATTTCAATCTCAACGGGACTTCCCTGGTTAAATAAGGGTTAAATAAATAAATAATAAATAAATAAATAATTCTAAACAATATGTCGGAAGAGGAAGAAATCTTTGGCATATGAAAGCTTTCAGAACCTATAGGTGATCGGTTTTAATTACAATAAGCTAGACCAACTAATTTACAAAAATCTGTGTCGTTTAATGAGCTCCATGAGTTCGGAATATTCAAAAGACGGACGTTTTACATTGTCATGAGCAGAGAAAAGCACATCACAACTTTGTGATACAATGTGCAATAATGCTATGAGAGTTAAATTAGACAGCTGTTCTGCCCATTAGCTTTACCAACTGCTGCTAATCATCCAAAGTAAACTGCAACATGTTGCTCACCCTTCTTTATTAAATGTTGCCTTAGCACAAGCGTTTCATATCAGCTTGATGACATCAATGTACACTACTGGTCAAATGTTTTAGGACACCCTAATTTTTCCAGTTTTTTAATAGAAAATCATGCAGTTTAATGTTTCATTGTACTCTGGAATTAAGCATAGACATGATAGAACAAATTAACAGTCGAAATTAAAAAAGAGATCATGGAATTGGGGGTGCCCCGGTGGCTCATCAGTCTAAGCGCATGTGCCATAAAGGCTGTGTCCTTCTCACAGCGACCTGGGTTCGATTCCCGCTCGGGTTATTTGCTGCATGTCTTCCCTCATTCCTCTCCCCAACTTTCCTGTCTCTCTCTACACTGTATAACTATCAAATAAAGGAAAAATTCCCCAAAAAAGAAATCATGGAATCAATTTATGAACCAAAATATATTTTAAACTTTCCAGCAAAACAGCCTCAGACCATCACACTTCTTCCTCCATGTTTGACAGTTGATGTCACACACTGAGGAACCATCCTTTCACCTACTCGACAGCATACAAAAAACCTGGGCAACCTTACCTTCTGTTTAAAACTTCTGACAGTTCACCACTTACCCTTGTACCAAGCTATTCAGCTGGAACTGCATAATGTTCAATAAAAAACTGGAAAAATTGGGGTGTCCTAAAACTTTTGACCGGTAGTGTACAATCCAGTAAAATGTGGACAGAATACCCAATCTAGCTTTGAACCTTCTGTCGTTCAAGAGGTCATGAGTCAACTTTAACCAATGGTGGCGCATTCAAACAACCAGTGCAATTTATCATTTTAACAGTGCGGAATAAGCCCCTTCGTAATTACACTCTGCGCATGCGCGATTTCCCTGTGTTGACCTTTCACGTAAGGTCATTTGTACATAAATGCGAATCGAACAGCTTTTTCAGCCATTGATTGTAACGGTGAGCCCATGTTGAATAACAATATCGAGGTTGAAAATTACGTTGCACATGAGCTTAGCTCCTTCCTAGATTATCATTAGCGAGAATTTGTTTGGAATTTCATACTGGTAAAGTATAATGTACGGTTTTCAAGAATTAAGTGGATTAGATGTATAAATTTTGATCCTTGCATCTTAACCAGTGGAGTGGCTATAACTGTCCTTAATTAATGTGGGTAATTAAATTAATGAGGGCCATCTAATATTTTTTATTACACCTTTTGCTGTTCATTACTAGAAGCATGAAAGTCTAATAATTTAAACGAGGAGACAGTTAAGTTGGAAGCATTTTCATTAAGTCAGTTTGCATTACGACGTATTCCTTAACACCAACAGCATTGATTTGTAGGCGAACATTAAGATCAAGTTGTATTTGTCCACTACTGGTAAAGCGAACTGAGTTATTTAAGATGGTTAATTTGAAACAGTATTAACAGGTGCATTTCCTTTACATCGCGAGCAGTCCTACTGCAGCTTGCAGGTTTAACGCAAACTTTGCCCCCGGTGTCTCCCAAAAAAAAGCAAGAACCATAGCTGATGCTCTTGCTACCGAAGCCAGTCTGACTAGCCCAATCCATAAGAAATATATATATATATATATATATATATATATATACACACACAAGCCAACAAACCTAATAAAACGTGTTATTTTTGCTCATCTCGTTTATTAGCGGTATAGGATTACACGTCACATTGCGGATCATTCACTGGGCATGTTTGGCATTTTTAGCACAATTTAATTGTTTAAGTGCTGGCGCATTAAAAACCAAAATCTGAATGGCTGAATTGAGTGAATGCCGTTTATGTTCACGCAGCTTTGAAATTTGTAATTTGCGATTTGAGACATCATATGTGAATTCGCTTTATCCAATTTATTTCTTCAGTAATTTCTTTGATTAATTATTTTGTTATTTAGAATAGGCTATATACTTAACATTGTTCTAATCAAGTGAACTTCTCCTAGTTTATGCTGTATTGTGGTTTCAAAGGAAAAACAAAGCATCCCTTACGGTAGTCTGCTGGAATGGACTGTAACGTCAGCTGTTTTCTTTAAACACGAATTAAAAGCCCAACAGATTAAATCAATTAATAGCAACAATGAAAACGAAAATAACGTTGATTGCACCCAATTCTTTATTGAATGTTATTTCCACTTTGTGTATATTTGAGAGAATCGAATCCAATCAGAATCCGTAAGAATTTTGCAGCTCGGATTGGCTCTATGTACAAATGACCTTTGACACGGTGACGTCACACAGCTCCTGTGGGTAATTACGAAGGGGCTTATTACTAATGAAGGAGCTCCCTCTGCAATGTAGACTAATTCCTGTCACAAAGTATTTTGTTTCTAATTTTTTACTTTGGTTTACTAATGGTTTAAAAAATGTGTTTCTAACTAAAAATTGTCTGCATAAATGTGACCATTGGGAAATGTCTCCATGCACCTCACTGTAATGATGCTATGATGATTCTATCCTCCAGCTGTATGATTCAATCCCCCTGCTGAAGCTACTGCCCCTGCCCTGTCTGAAGGCCTGTGAGAACTTCAAAATCCTGAAAGATTCCTCCGTAGCCCAGATTTCCAAACACAAGCAGACTTGGGTGCCAGGGAAGCCGTGGGACTTTGTTGACTGCTTCTTCGATGAGATGCAAAAGGTACCACAATACATGTTTCACCACCATGCTCTCTGGCCATTATATGCTTGCAATCTACAGTCCAAACCTTCATGAACCCTCTACCCCCAAAGGATGGCCTATCCGCAGATTCTGGCGAATAGTTGTTGGTCTTTGAATTGTTATGGAACACAGTGGTGTGCTTGTAATAATGAATAAGTAATTGCAGTGAAATTACAGTTTCATAACTGCTTATGGCTTAATAACTGCTGACCTCATCTTGGTCTCTCTGACTGCTGTTCAGAGGGGAGATGATGGCCTTTCATTCGACGAAAGACAGTTGGCTATTCTTTTGCTGGACCTCAACTCGGCTGGAACAGACACTACTCCTAACTCACTGCTCACAGCCTTTCTGTATCTCACGACTCACCCAGACGTTCAGGGTAAGTTGTCATTTGTGTTTCTATGGTTATCTCAGCAGGCAACTGAAATGAGCACACCTGCAACAGTTTTTAGCCCGCTTGGCCGACAGGCCCAAGGGGCTTAGGCTGTACTTAGGGTCATTAGTGGTGGTCTGTTGTGCGTCCCTGCGTCCGTGCGTGCGTGCATGCGTTACGTCGTTTCAGCACGATACAGCTTTCAGTTTTCCACGGATCCTTCTCATATTTTATATGCATGTATATGGGCCCAAGATCTAGCCCGAGTTCGATTTTGGGCGTGCTTCCATTCTTGGTTTGGCCAACAGGTGGCTTTTTCTGCAAAATTTCAAACAGCTCTAGCTCCCTTATTCTACGAGCTAAGATGCTCAAATTTTTACTGTAGGTTGCTCTGCCAAGGGTTCATCATATATGTCATGGGTTTTTGATTTGACCCAAATTTCAAGGTTATGTAGGTCAAAGGTTGTAAAATGCACAGATTTTCTTTCAGTGCAATAGTTCCTTCACTTTTCAAATGATCCTTTTCATATTGGATATGCATGTATATAGGCCCAAGATCTAGCCCCAGGTCAATTTTTGGCATGCTGCGATTCTCGGTTTGGCCACCAGGGGGCCTTTTCTGCAAAACTTCAAACAGCACTAGCTCCCTTATCCTACAAGCTAAGATGCTCCAATTTTTTGCCCGCTCGGCCAAAAGGCCCAATGGGCTTATGCTATGCTCGGGGTCTTTAGTGGTGGAATGTCGTGCATCCGTGCGTGCGTGCATAAACTTTTGGCTTGTCTGCGCTCTAGCGTCTTCAGTTTTTCACCGATCCTTTTCACATTTCATATGTGTATATAGCGTCTTAAGGTCCTGACCAAGTTCAATTTTCAGCCCAATCGGACCAATACTATGGCCAATAGGGGGCGTTCCATTTTGGCCACGTTTGGCCAAGCGGGCGCAGTGGCTTTGCCACTATTTTTAAGATGTAGAACAGTGCCTCTCAGCTCAGTGATGTGCGCTGTCTCTGCCTGTGGTCTCCAGAGAGGTGTCAGAAGGAGATAGATGAAGTGCTTGGGAAGGAGGAGCAGGCGTCGTTTGAGGACAGGCATAGAATGCCCTACACACAAGCCACGATCCACGAGGTGCAACGAGTTGCCAATACAATACCGCTCAATGTGTTCCACTTTTCCAGCAAAGATACTCAGGTGATGGGCTACAATATTCCCAAGGTGAGCCCCAGGCAATCATTTACAAGGTAGGATGGCACAAGCAGTACAGAAAAGTTCAAGAGAAAAAGCATTGTCAGTTAAGGGATGCACTTACCCCTTCATTTGATATATTTTCTAACTCCCTTTTACCACCTTTCTCTGTCAGTCCTTATTTTCCTCCTTGATTGGGTTTCAGAACACCGTCATTATCCCCAACCTTACCACAGTACTGAATGAGGAAAATCACTGGAAGTTTCCCCATGACTTCAATCCCTCCAACTTCCTGAATGATGAAGGGGAGTTTGTGAAGCCAGAGGCCTTCATCCCCTTCTCAGCAGGTAAAACTCAGCCAGGGGATGTGCAGCTGAGGAGGATATTCTGCATTATTAAAAATTCAAGAATAAATTATTAGTTGTATGCGCCTACAGTTGACATAAACTGTTTTCTTAAGATATGACCATGTTTTTGTGTGTTGCAGGGCCTCGGATATGCCCGGGAGAGGGTCTCGCACGTATGGAGCTCTTCTTGATTATTGTGACTCTCTTACGTCGCTTTAAGTTTGTCTGGCCTGAGAAAGCTGGGGTGCGGGACTATACCTTGGATTTTGGGTTTACCCAGACTCCCAAACCATTCAAAATGGATGTCAGACTGAGGCAAACCAGTTAAAGTGAACAATATTGGTTGCATATTGTATTAACCAAATAACTAAATTGCACTAAATTGCTCAGGTCCTACCAAATAATAAGGTTTGCAATGTGCAGATGAATCGGGTGAATTCATATGAATAAATGGCGTTCCTCATGGTTTGATTTTAGGTCTTATTCATTTTACTACTTATCTTCGTATTGAAAAGTTCTGTTTCAAATTTCAGTTATGTTTTAATGGATTCATCATCCAACTGCTAATTACAGCTCAGTAATCAGCATACATAATGCATTACCATATTATTATGTCCACAAGCGCTGCCACTGTTAATGGCACAACTCACTCAGAAATATGTTGATTTTTACTTTTGTTTATTTTTCCTTTTTCAGTTACACTATATATGTTTGGGTTTTTTTTGTGAATTTGTACTTTATCATTGGGACAGTTTCCCAAAAATTTCGCCATTAATGGCTCTTTTCAACATTAAAGCTGTCAATCAAACGTGTATTCCATATTTTCTTTCCATCTGGGAAGCTGATTTAATAGCAGCTCCACAATTGCATCCCCATTTCCAAAAAATGTTGGGACACTGTGAAAAATGTAAATAAAATGGAATGCAATGATTTGCAAATCAATTAAAACACTATATTTAACTGAAAATACAACAAAGACAATGTAACAAATGTTGAAATTGATAAATTCTATTGTTTTTTGAAAAATATCTGCTCATTTTGAATTTTATGACAGCAGCATGTTTTAAAAATGTTAGGACGGACCACTAAAAGACAGAAAGAGTTGCATGATGCTAAAAAAGACAACGGGCAGAACATCTTGCAGCTAATTGGATTATTTAGCAACAGGTCAGTAACATGATTGGGTATAAAAAGTCTTTCATAAGTAAATATGGTGAGGTCTTAACCACTCTATAAAAGACTGCATGGTGAAATATTTCAACAAAATAAGAATTACGTTTTCAACTTAAAATTACAAAGAATTTGGAGATTTTATCCTCTATGGTACATAATATCATTAAAAGATTCTGAGAATCCAGAAAAATCTATGTACACTTGGGACAAGGCCTAAATCCAATTTTGAATGAATGTGATTTTCAGGTCCACAGGAGCCACTCCATTAAAAACAGACAAGTTTCTGTCCTGGAAATCACTGCATGGACTCAGGGACACTTCTGTAAATCATTGTCAGTACACTCTGTCACGGCATCCACAAATACAAGTTAAAACTCTGCCATATAGGGATTAAACCATATATAAACAATATCCAGAGACACTGCCCTCTTCTCTGGGCCTGAGCTCATTTAGAATGTACTGAGGCTAATTGGAGAACTGCCCTGTGGTTTGACTGACCAAAATATGAAATTCTTTTTGGAAATCATGGATGCCTCATTCTCTGGGCTAAAGAGAAGAGGGGCCATCCGACTTGTTATCAGCAAACAGTTCAAAAGCCACCATCCATGATAGTATGGGAATTTGTTAGTATACACGGCATGGGTAACTAGTGCATCCGTGAAGACACCATTAATGGTGAAAGATATATGCAGGTTTTGGTGCAGCATTTACTGCTATCCAGATTCCTCTTTTAAGGGAAGTCCTTGCTCATTTCAACAGCACTATGCCAAACACCATTCACTGCACGTATTGCAACAGTAAAATTCACTTAGATCAGGTAAATGAAGGTCATTGATGATATTCATGAAGGTTTTCCTGTGGAACCTGCCCAGAGAAATTGACTACATGCTTGAATAATTGACAATGCCCCCTGCTGGCATAGCAAAGAACTCCACCTCATTACATAAAAAATACTTATTTTTTCTCATCAGTCCGGTTAATATATTAAGTTTCCAAAGGATTTACTGTGGCACATCCATGGAGATGCTGTAAAATAAGGTATCGATGAAAGTACCACCTAGTGACAGTTTTAGCCGAGATTACACTTCAAATATCTGACTTGCCATATAGATTACCATAATAATTCCACATTTTCTTGAATCTACATGGTAGAGTCTGAAGATCCTCCAATTTTCAAGTATCTATCTAGCTGGAGTAAAATTTTATGTACTCCTAAAGATGGTCCCAAATTAGCCAAGAAGGTCACTTTCAGGTCGTATTGGAAACTTTGACAGGGGACAGCACTAAAATGCTTAGCAGTGCCAAAGAAATTTTGGGTACCTTTCATGCACCATGGAAGAAGTTATAAATCAGCCTTTTCATAAGTTCCATTCTTGTCTGGAGTATTGAGATATCTGACCTCAAAGTAGGGCAAAAACAGCTAAAGTTCACTTTTCAAGGCCAAATATACTAAAATTCCAGCAAGATGCCGGAGAAAATTCTCATATTATGCTCTTATACGTTCATAGGCCTTCACCATGAAGCATAGTTTCTCAAGGCATGTTGCTGGAGTAAATGAAAGATTAAGTCCAAAAAGTGGATTTTCATTTTTGTTTTCCCGACAACTCGGTGGCGACTGATTCACTGGAAAGTTCAAGTATATATATTCATCAGAAACAGTTTGGCAGATCAAAATGAATGCATCCCATAAGACTGGTTTTTTTCCACTTTTTCCCTATTTTGGCCCTGACTTCTCGGCTTCCAGGTGGCACTGCAACCAAACGAAGCGACCAAGGGCAAAAATATTTGGGGATTTTCCGTGATGTATGTACCTATACGCGAAGTTTCGTTCAAATCTGCGGGGGTCGTTTCCACAGTGTCCAAAAAGTTCTATTTTCTCAGACAATGGCTCCAAATTTACATAAATTCGCACTCCTCATTTGTCACACCTGGTGAAAG
The DNA here is from genome assembly GCA_029692085.1 of Gymnothorax javanicus. Taxonomy (NCBI): domain Eukaryota; kingdom Metazoa; phylum Chordata; class Actinopteri; order Anguilliformes; family Muraenidae; genus Gymnothorax; species Gymnothorax javanicus. Next base: position 8,928,363 of record CM056209.1, on the reverse strand, counting down.
TATTTCCCGTGGAACTTGAGTATTTATGTTGTGAACACAGAGCAGATGAAAAGTGAAATTAAAAAAACTTAAGAAGGATACTTAATTTAGCACAAGATTGAAATTATATTGAACAGAAAAGCTGGGTGTTTCTCTTCTATCAGCTGACTTACCCCTGAGACTGTGGATTTCCCTGCATTAAAGCATTGCTGTCTGCACACAGAGTGATGTAATATGATGAAGATGTTGAAACACAGTTTTCACAAAATGGAGGACGCAACAGATTACTAAAATATGGCATACTAAAGTAAGTCCAAAATATAAGTAACAAGAGGGAATGCAAACTGTAGACAGACATCAAGGAAATGCTGGGTGTGATATTTAAAAATAGGAGTATTGAACAGAGAGTGGTTTTACCTGTCTGTGATCATCATTTACTCAGAGAATCCACTTTAAGCAAATATGTTTGTTGGTTTTCTTTATGTAATAGGAACAACTGACTACATAGGATATCCTCCCTTCTCTCTGTCTACCTGGCAACAAGGCTGTCGGGAGACACCTGTCCCCTTTATGAATGAAACGCCCAAAATTCATTAGGTGCATGTCAATTCTATTATTTGATATTTCCGTGCTCCTGGATCCTTGCATCAACCGGAAGTCATTCCTGAACCACCATCTTGCTGGCTGTCTCAAAGCTCAAATTTCTGCTGCAAGGAGTGAGGAGAGAACTCTGAGGAGCCATGAGTGGGGATACACGAGACCAGCCTTCGCGGAAGACTTTCAACCTAAAACCGTGATGTCGATCAGTTATGACAGATGCTGGCAGCAGGTCTAGCTGTGCGCCTTCATCAGAGATTGATGTTGCTTCACGTGACCCTTCAGAAGAAAAGACGTTTCGATTCACTAAAAACATATTTCCTCGCGCCTTTGCTCCATGAATCCCCGATGGGAGGGGCTAAGATGCAAGGAAAAGGCACAAGTGAGGGGGATGTGTATGCAATTGAAGAGAACTGAGATGCACCCATTGTGTCCCTACCTCGCTCGGAGAGTTGTCTGCTTTTCCTGGTTATCGCTCGCAACTGCTCCAAGTTATGCAATCAATGCGAGAGATGCCTTCAGGGTACATATATCATATCTCCTTGACATATAATCTCCTTGTGAGCCATTTCCAGGCTATTGGTGCCCGTGAAGAGGGTTTGTACAGGAACCCATTTAATTTCAGTGAGTGGCCTATGGGCTTTCTGCAATGACTTACTTCAGGCATGGCAATGCTGGCCAAAAGAGGGATACCCTTCGAACGAAGCATAGCACAGCATTAAGTCACTGTTTTACCCCCCACTATAAAAGCTCAATTATAATGTAAGTTTTGCACGCTTATTTCTTTGTTATTTGGTTGGTTGTTTTGGTTTTGGTTCTCCCCACCCCCACCCTCTCTGAGTCCTGCGCAGGTGCTTTTCTCGACCTGGTATATCTCTTCTTCCCCCTTCAGGGCCCTTTAATTTTCTGGTAACCAGCCCTCAGTGGTCCACAGAAAGTGCTTAGACCACTATTTTTCTGGTAAACATGTCAATATTTGGGTAGTATATCATGGGATTGAGCAACTTTTGATTCCCTTGGAGTGCTTTAAGTGGGATGCATAGGCCTACCACTGAAGTGGGTGAAGATAAATCAGCTGACCTGTTGGCTGCTCACAGTGGGTTGCATATCACCGTAGTTTGTGAAGCACTGTCTCCGCCTAGTGGTGATTGGTTGATAATCGTCCCTGCAGCCTATCCATTGATTAGCCCCGGCTCCTTTTCTCCCCATCCTTGCCCCTGCACATTGCATTGGACATTGCATTTACTTTTTTTATGGTTGCCAATTTCCTCATATGTCAGCTTAAGGCTCCAAGCAAAAATGTTCTTTTTCTAAAACCGTCATTGAAAAACACCAAATCTTTTTAATTTTCAATCAGGGGAATGGAAACAGAGCAGGTTGAGATTAATTATGCATTAAAAGATGAGCTTCCTGAAGGGTTTCTGCACTTCTGATGGGACGCCAATACGTTGGCAATTCAGATGATGGCTTTATGCAGAGTGAGATATGGTTATCATACAGAAAGAGGGCTAGATTTGAGTTGAACTACAAATTAGTGGTCTATTTCTGACACCTTCGCCAGAGGGTATCCTTAGTCACTAGAAATAGCCAAACATGTTGCTAGAGAGGTAGGTTCCATATGTATCCCCCACCATGAACTGGTGCGGGGGATGCTGGATCAAGTTTTGTTCATCCATCCGCCCTTCCTTCCTTCCGTCTGTCTGTCCGTCACACTTTCAATAGAGACAAGTTACCTCGAAAACTATGACAGTCACATGGGTCAAATTTTTAGCTTAATAAGCAAGTCATGATTTACGTTGAGTTCGGAAATGGATGTCATAGCATATTTACTTACGGAGTTATGGCCCTTGATCATGGCCGGGAATAGTGAGGACGCTGTCGTCTTGTTGTTTTTGGCAAAAAAATGTATAGTGTCATTTCAGAGCGTACTCCACAGCCATTGACCAGCAGCTCCTCAAAAAGTTAAGACATCTCTGGTGCACTATTGAATAATTTAGGGGGTAAGACCATTCTTAACACATAGTGCACTCTTTATTGCTCACCTTTGAGAATTTCATGGTTAAAACTGCTAGCTGAAGGTCTTTGATTGTGGCATGCGTTGCACGGTTGTAAAACCCTCGTGATTTCATGATGTCATCCTAGGAGAGCAGCTATTCATCAGTAGACAATAATGTTACTGCTGGATGGGCATTATTTAGTTGATCCCAGAACAACACATATGTGGCGATATTAGATAGTGTATTTGCACAAGGGAAAGCACATATCTATGAGTGCGTGTTTGTGATTTGATTGTGTAAGTGATATGTGTGTGTGTGTGTATGTGTGCGCACTGGCGCCTGCGTGCGTGCTTGTGTTTGTGTGTGTGTGCGCATGTCTGTGATGTCCATGCATGTTTGATCGGCGTTTACAGTAAATTCTACCTGATTCCCATAGGAACTGTTTGACTTTTTGCAGTTTTGAAAAAGTTAAGTTTGGCTTAAAGGAAATGCTACAGGAACCTTCATTGTGTCACCAGACTCGTTGGATTGCTCTTTTATCCACCAAGACATTCACAGCAAAGTTGATCTGACTCCATTTTGAGCAGTTTGACTTCCTGCATTTGGAAGTGCAGTGGCACCTAAAGGTGGCGCTATAGTAAAAGTAATAGTGCCATGGAACTCAATTAAGTTCCTCCTCCATGCTTTATGATGCGGGCAACTGTTTGATTTATTAAATTTTAAAAAATGAAAAGTAGTGGTGCTACAGGGAAGGACATTGGGTCCTCAACATCACCGCAAACAATCACAGGAGGTTTGAAATGATGTCCCTCCTAACTGCCTCAATTATTGCATTTGGAAGTTTAAAGGGGACATATGAGAAACTCGGTTTTATCAGTTCTTGTACACATACATTTTAGTATCTGGAGTGCTTACCAACCCACTAACTGTGAAGGAAAACTACTTAGTCATTTTTTTTGTGGGCTGCTTTTTTCTTAAAACACGGTATTCTCCCTGGCCTTCAGATTTGGCTCCCCTTCCTAGGTTAAATGCGGGCTCTGGAGAATTTCTCCGCCTCTCATCTAAAGATCTTCACGTATAGCTTATTTTTTTATGGCAAAATCCTAGCTTAAATCGATAAAAGCCCATTACTAGCTAGCTTTATGTGTGCTATCCACTCTTTGTCTGTCTGCTTTATACTACTAACCTGGATCAGTGCAATGCAGGACTGACAACAATATTAATATTAAAGGGGACCGCTCATGCTTTTTGGAAGATGCAAAGAAGCAGTGGTTTTAAATTGCAAAGAGAATCTGTAGCTAATGTTTGCGTGCTAGGTAAGTGTTTCCAAGTTCTGTTAACATTCAAACTGAATTCCACATGTATCCTTAGTAAAACGTGTATGGCTTGGCTGTTGATGTAACAAGCTAGCTAGCTAGCTAACTGCTACTCTATAAACTAACTTTCTTAGCTAGCATGTACACATTACCGGTGTTTAAAAACATAAAATCATACAACTTTTTTTGTTAAAATGTTATAAGCTTCCCTTTCATGCATCCGAGAATAGTTTTACTTGAAAATACCATAATAGGTCCCCTTTAAAGGTTCACCTGATAGTAGAACTACAGGAAATGCTACAGGGTCACACATAATGCTAGACTGGTTCTATTTAAAGTCATGTTTTGATTCAAAAAGGCTGGCAGGGATCATGCCTGATTATTTCCAGTGAAATTGCACTCAATTATCAATTCAATTAGTTTAATTGGCTGATTTGGTTAGTGAGGGGACAATTGCTATTTCACGTACGGCCAGGTAAGGTTGAATAATTTCTTCTTTCAATAAATTAAATCTACATTTAAAAATCGAATTTTATAATGATTTGGGTAATCTCTGTCTAAAATTAAAATGAGCTTGATGACCTTAAACGTTTAAGAGTGACAAATATGCTAAAATGGAAGAAATTTGGAAGGGGGGCAAATACTTTTTCACAGTGCTGTATTAACAGCTGTGATACAGTATTTAAACCCTTAAATGCCCCCTGTGACAAATTTGTCACACGATTTTGGGGGTTGTCAAAACTACGGACTCCACATAAATTTTGCAACCTAATGCCCATAGTGACATATTCAGACCATCAGTGCTGCCATCTGATGCACAAAAGTGGAACTGACACTACACCGGCTGCACCACTAACCTTTCCAATATGGCTGCCCCCATGGTGGAATCCACACGATAGATCAGCACCCATTCATCACTGGATAAAGTAGACAAACAGGTAAGCTAATGAAAAATAAGCTATGCCTAATACTTCAGCTATATGTCAACTGTTTTATCATTCAAGTCATTTTAGCAATAAGGTCCCCGAAATGCCCATTGTGACATATATGTCACGAAACTAAAATGAGGTCAAAGGTCACCAAAAATAAAAAATTGCTCTTGGGTTGTTATTAGCCCCTCCCCAGGACATATTAACAGAATACATAGATTTTTCTTTCATCTTTTACTATAGTTGGGCATTTAAGAGTTAATAATATACTTCATTTCAGTATATGGTGGGAATGCAGGACATTACTCAAAGGACAACATGTATAAATGCATATTTTGTGCTCACAGAATTTTTTATGCAGCCACTTATTTGTTATTGTGAAGAATACTCTTTCAACTTAGATCAGAGAGATACTTCAAGCCCCATCCACACACACACACACACACTTAGACACTCTTTATCTCTTTATTTCACACACACACACACACACTGCAAAAACAATTTCATATCATATACAGTATTTAATATGGGGAAAGGGAGGCAATAGTCAGAGTATGTGGGGTGTCTGGGAGGAGTGTTTTGGGTTGGGTTGGGGTTCTGAAAGGCCTGAAGGATCCTTGCACTCTGGGCCTCTCTCTGTTCCTTCCATTGCCCCATTCTCTTGTGCCCGTGACCTCCCATGATGAAATGGGTGGGTGGGGGGGGTTGAATCCACCAGAGCCCTTTGTCTTTTGTACAATGTGCCCCCCTTTCCCCAGCCATACATGGACCGGGGGGTGGACTTTAGCGGCCAGCCTATTGTGTGCTCTCGGCATATGGCAGGGACTGACCCGGCGACCTGACGCTCCGCTCTCTGGCTTTTCATACTGGGACTGACTGTAATATAAATACTATTCACATCTCCCTCCTTGAGAAAGCAAGGAGAGCTGGGGACATGGTTCCAGAGGAATTTCATGGTCCCCAGATATCTGATTGACCACTGACTATGCATTGCACACTTGATAGCGCTTTGCTCACCCACATCTGGAGCCATGTTCGCAAAGTTCTATAAAAGAGAGGGAGGTCAAGAAGAGTGCTCATCTAGGATTTGTTTTTTTCCTGCCTTAATCCATAATGAGCTCATACTTTTAAACTGAAAAAGTAACCAAAATGAAGTATGTAACGGGAATGTTGTTCACTAAACCTTATAACACTGATGTTTGTAAAACTACTGCTGGAAATTGAGCAATTAAGCAATTAAGTCCAAGAACATTGAATGAGAACTTGAAAAAAAAAATTCCACTCCAGAAAATATGCTGGTCAAAGAGTTAAAAGGGAAATCGTTTATCGACCAATATGCACCAGCCACTAGTCACAGTCTGTTTGACCATGCACTGAGTGTGAGTCTGTTTGCTAAATTTCCGGTGATAGGTTTTAAGGTCAGACTTACCAGGTTGGTTCTATCCTGAGCTGCTGGGGGTTAGTCGTGCCTTTTGACTGAGGACTTAAGGCCCACTTTATCCTGGCCCTAGCCTGGCACAGCTCAGGGAGAACTTGTTCAGTGAGTGTCCTTTAGTGATGTGTTAAGTCGGAGAGACAGAAGTAGGTCACGCTATAATTTTTGGGCGGGGGAGGCCAGAAACTCTCTGGCTGTTGCGAATGACCACCAGCAGATCAAGGCACAGCAGGGTACTACAGAGTCTCCTCTGCTACCCACCCCCACAGCTCCCAACCCATTCGCCGGGTGCGACTTTCCAAGCTTAGGCATGTGATTTTACTGACGGGCAGGGCCTTTTCTCCACAGGAATACACCCTTGACTAGGTAGTGGTCTGAACTGAGGAGTTGCTGCTGATTCATAACTGTGCACCCATCCCTCACCATGCCATCAGGACAATTTACAAATCACTGCTTTCTTTTTTATTTACATTTTTTTTAACTGTCTTAGGTAAGACTCTTAGGTAAACTAATTATTGACATTTTCTAGACAGGAAAGTAGTATCAAGCTAGTTTTGGAAAATTGGAACTCAAGAATTGAACCTTCAGGGCGGGCTGGCCCATCTAGTGCCGCCTTCTCACAGGCCACAGGCATTACCTCCTTGATATTTTTAGCCTGTATTTGGGGATCAGTCAACTGAAGCATCTTGAGCGCATCCCATGGAGGACACCTCATATACCAAAAAATGTACAGTTGCAGTCAAAATTATTCAACCCCCGTTGCAAATTATGTTTACTGGCAAAATTGACTAACTTTCCGCTGTTCGCAATGAACAAATCAAGTAAGAACAATTTAAATGGCTCAACACAATAAATATTACAAATGGCTTCTCCAAATTCAACAAAAAAATGACACTTTTAATGACTACTGCAGGCTCAAAATTATTCAACCCCTTCATGACAAGCATCTTTAATAGTTAGTAGAGCACCCTTTTGCCACTATGACCTGCTGGAGATGTGATGCATAGGCAGATGCCCGCTTTTGGCAGCATTCCCAAGGAATCTTAGCCCAGTCCGCATGGACAATGGCCTCCAGTTCACTAATATTCTGGGGTTTGCATGCTGCAACTGCCTTCTTCAAATCCCAGCAGAGATTTTTTATGAGGTTCAAGTGAGGCAAATGTGATGGACACGCTATAATCTTTCCAGACTTCTTCTGAAACCAAGCCTTGGTAGATGTTGAGGTATGCTTAGGATCATTGTCCTTTTGGAAGGTCCAATGATGCCCAAGCGTCAGCTTCCCTACAGACTGCATGACATTTTCTCCTTGGATATCCTGGTACTTGACTGAATCCATCTTGCCCTCCACACTTTGCAGGTTTCCAGTGCCAGAGGAAGCAAGGCAGCCACAGAGCATCAAAAAGCCCCCACAATTCTTCACTGTAGGCAGGGTGTGCTTTTCAGCATATGCTTCTTTATTCCTCCTGTAGACATACCACTGATTCATAAGCCCAAAATATTCCAGTTTTGTTTCATCACTCTACAGAACAGTATCCCAAAACTTCTGTGGCTAATTTATATGGTTTTGAGCATATTGGAGCTTGTGCTTTTGGATCAGCTGTGGTGTATGTCTTGGAGACCTTCAACATTTAGTATGCACCCTTCTGTGCAAACTGAAACCTCAGTACCTCTTGCCTCCAATTCTTGCTGCAGGTCTCCTGCAGTCACTCAAGGGTTTTTGACCACCCGTCTCCTCAGGAATCTGGTGACAACCATTGACAGCATCTTCTTTCTGCCAGATCCTGGTACTGTAGCCACCCTTCCTTTAACTCTGAACTTGTGAACTATGCTTCCAACTGCCTCTCTACGAAAATTCATTTCCTGTGCTATCTTTCTGTAGCCTTTTCCTTGTTTGTGCCAGGCAATGATCCCCTCTATTCGCTTTTTGGACAATTCTTTTGACAGCCATATTTCTAATATGCAGTCAAATGTCACTGTCAACAAACCCCTTCCGAGTGCAAGTACAGTATCTCACAAAAGTGAGTACACCCCTCACATTTCGACAATTAATTTATTATATCTTTTCAAGGGACAATGTTACAGAAATGAAACTTGAAGATATTCTAGAGTAGTCATTGTACAATATGTGGAGCAGTGTAGATTTACTGCACTGTCCAAATAACTGAACAAACAACAAAAATGAGTACACAACCCAATTGGTAATGGTCAACCAAGCAAAGAAACGTGTCTTATTCATCATGTTCATGCTTTTGTCTGTTTGACTGGGTTATATGAGGTTGTATCATGTGTTGAAGGATTAAATTGTGGTGCTTTGGGTGCAATGCTCTCATTCCGGTCACTGGATGGTCAAGATGGCACCTCATGGGAAAGAACTCTCTGAGGATCTGAAAGAGAGAGTTACTGCTCTCCACAAAGATGGTCTAAGCTACAAGAAGATCTGTGAAACCATGAAACTGAGCTACAGCACGGTGGCCAAGGTCATCCAGCGGTTTTTCGAAGGCGGGTTCTGCTCGGAACAGGCCTCGTCAGGGTCGACCAAAGAGGTTGAGTCCTTGTGCTCTGCGTCAGATGCACAAGTTGCTTTAGAAAACAGATGCAGGAGTGCTGGCAGCATTGCTAACGAGGTTGCAGCAGTGGGAGAACAGCCTGTCAGTGCTCAGACCATACACCGTGCACTGCAACAAGTCGGTGTGCACGACCATTGGCCAAGACAGAAGCCTCTTCTGAAGCTAGCCCAAAAGAAAGCCCGAAAACAGTTTGCTGAAGACAACCGGTTCAAGAACATGAACTACTGGAACCATGTTCTATGGTCTGACGAGACCAAGATAAACTTGTTCGGCTCAGATGGTGTCCAGCATGTGTGGCAGCGCCCTGGTGAGGAGTACCAAGACAAGTGTGTACTGCCTACAGTCAAACATGGTGGTGACAGCATCATGGTCTGGGGCTGCATGAGGGCTTCTGGTCCTGTGGAGCTGCACTTCATTTATGGAATAATGGATTCCAACATGTACTGTGACATTCTGAAGCAGGACATGATGCCCTCCCTTTCCGCACGGCAGTTTTCCAACATGATAACGACCTCCAAGAGGACAACTGCCTTCCTGAAGAAGCTGAAGTTGAAGGTGATGGCGTGGCCAAGTATGTCTCCAGACCTGAATCCCATTGAGCACCCGTGGGGCATCCTCAAGAGGAAGGTGGAGGAGCAGCAAGTGTCCAACATCCACCTGCTCCGTGATGTTGTCATGGAGGAGTGGAGGAGGATCCCAGCAACAATCTGTGCAGCTCTGGTGAATTTGATGCCTAGGAGAGTCAAGGCAGTGCTGGACAACAATTGCGGTCACAATAAATATTAACACTATGGACACAATTTGGCATGTTGACGGTGAGGTGTACTTACTTTTGTTGCCACCCATTTTGGAAATAGTGACTATTTGTTCAGTTATTCGGACAGTGCAGTAAATCTACACTGCTACACATATTGTACAATGACTACTCTAGAAAATATTTGTTATGATTCTGCTTTGATTGCCATGTTTGTTTATGTATTCTGCCTTGTCTGACCATGCTCTGTTTTTGTATTTGTGATTTGGATGCCATGCCATGTTTTGTTTTTGCCTTGTCTCTGTCTGTTTGCCATTTTCCACCATTGCAGTTATATTCCGGTCCATGTTTTGTGTCATACCATGCATTGCACTTTGTCTCCCCCTGTCTGGTCTTATGTCATGTGATCGCTCACTGCCCCAGTATTACGTGCCACACTTTCGGGTGATTTCATGGTTTCTGGGATTTCAATCATTCCTTCCAATCTCGTTTGCTTCCTTCACCTTGCTTTTCTATATTACTAACAACACTAACAGTTTATTATTTTAGTTAAAATTACTAACCCAAACTAACACTTTTTATAGTACTAACTTACTAACGAGCACTAGGGATTGTATAGCTACACTTACTAATTGACTAACGAGCTCTCAGCATTCGCCCTATTCTAGTCTCCACCCCTTTGGCTTTACTCAATCTACTTTGCTGCAGTTTCAGCGGAACCTCCGCACTTGTTAGACTCTGTTCTCCCTCCTTATCTGTGCACGTTAGAACTCCCTAACCGGAGCCGTATGTCTGTCTATAGGCTGTCTTGTGATCCCTGTCCGCATTTTGGCTTTTGCCAATTTCATGTAGTCAGGAACTTCCTCATGTTCATTCCTTTGTTAATTAGTCTGATCCAGCTCACCTGTTCCCTATCATAGCATGTGACTTCCCCTACGTGTATTTAAGCAGTCATTTCAGTCTCAGCTCTTGTCAGAATGTTTTCCCTGTGCTGCAATCGTTGATGCCTTGTATTCATAGTGTTATGCTTCTGACTGGAACATCCCTGATTCTGATTTTGGCTTTTTCTTTGATACTTCTCTGCCCGTGTACCGTACCTGTTTTGCCTGACCCTGAGTTTAGTCTCTGCTGCCCTGTTAACGGTTTGGATTACGTCTACTGGACTTTGGCTTTGGATTCTCTGACATACCCGTGCCTGTGTACCAAACCTGTTTTGCCCGACTCTATTTTGTGTTTGCTGCCCTGTGTACAGTTTGGATTACGTCCCTGGGATTCTGATTTTGGATTGGACTCTGTACCTTTGCCTTCTGCCTTGTGGGGGTTTACCCCCCCCAACTTCAATAAAACTCATTTTTGCTGAAACTTCCTGGTCTCACATTTGGTTCCAGAATGATACCTCACAATATTCAAGTTTCATTTCTGTAACGTTGTCCCTTGAAAAGATTTAATTGGAAGTGCAAGGGTGTACTCACTTTTGTGAGATACTGTATTTGATGTGTTCTATCTCAAGCAAACCTGATGCAACTAATTAAGCTCTTGATTAGGGCATTAGGTGTGCATGAGACAATACCTGATGTGCAAATATGCTCTTATAACGGATTCTACTCCGGGGGTTGAATAATTGAGACTGCAATAGTCATTAAAAATGGCATTTTGTGTTAAATTTGGAGAAACCATTTGTAATGTGTTGAGCTATTTAAAAGTTCTTTAATCTGTTTATCACAAACAGCTGAAAGTTTAAATTTTGCCAGTAAACCAAATTTGCAACGGGGGTTGAATAATTTTGATTGCAACTGTACCTCAAAACTTGCGGTACATATTTTTCATTTCAATGTATATGTATTTGGTCCTTACAATTTTGACATGCCATTACTGGAGCAATATGAAAATGAGCAAATATTTTATGCACCAAAATATGACCAATTTGCCTTGCAGTATAATGCTCAAACTTAGTGACTTATGTATTCTTCATTCACTGATCATGCATATATGTTAATATGACAATAGTTTCTCCGTATGATTTCTACAAGGCCTTATATTATTGCATAAATTGCAGAAACAAGTAGCCTTTGTGCTCAGTCTCACTTGTTTCAGCAGCATTAAACAAGCTAAAGTGACTCTTCTCAGTTTGTCAAACCCGAAACCCGCTTGAAGCTTTAGTTTTGGGCGATCAAGCCGCTTCTTTAAGGGGTTATAACCAGCAAATTGCCACATGCCGCTATATTTATTATTATTGTTGCTGTGATCATGTACTTGCTGAGAAGAAGAAAAAAGTAAAATTAAAGAGAAAATAGCTTGTAAACGTGTCAGCATTTCTCAGGAATAATTGTTACTGAGGGAATATTTACTAAAATATTTTCTAATATTTTCCCCCGTGGTGATTAAAAGAAAAGTTCTTAAAGTATGCGGACTTCTTTTTCTTATATTTGATATTTTCTACCGACAGCACACTCGGTGGTTTCTAAGCGAACAGAGTGGCTCTTGGCGTAGATTTGCTTTTTATCGACATACCCTTACTGCAGGGGATGATTCATTGGCTCAGTTGCGATCAGAAGCGAGGTGCGGAGCTCGCGTTAGCAGAACGCTGCGAGAATGAGCCGGAAGTTTTATTTAAAGAGCAAAAGTGCTGTGTTTTTGTTGGATGGAAATGTTTGGAGGAGGGAGCTTTAAAACTGTGGAAACGAGGGCATGCACGTGCCCGATGCGTTATGTTATTCAATTCTCATACGATTTTGTTCTTTAAGAGTCAAGAAATTAAATCGCACTCAATATTCTGTAAAGATATCGTTAATCTGGTCGGCTCGCTTGGATAGTCCACATCCAGGGAAACTTAAAGCTGAATACAAAATTATTATTACTATTAATTATTAATAATTCAAGTGGTCTATAACATCCAGTAATTTGGCGTTGAGTAAAAAAAAAAAAAAAATTGCATAGACCTTCTTAAGAACAGGCTAAACTGCAGCAAAATATGTTTTAGCTTGATACAGTGTTTCTCTTCATTAAAATCCATTTTAACGGTTATCTTTTAAGTTAAATGCACTTGAAAGTACATTTCTAATTTCACCTCCTCAAGACATACTGAGCAGAGACATTACCTTGAAATGACATGGTTTTTTTTTTTTCCAGATGCCGATATTGTTATTATAAAAAAACCGCATCGAACCTAACTTTGAGCAAGAGATAAATTGGGGGAACAGGGCGACGGTTCAAAAATCATAAAATGCACGCTCTTCACAGACTGTCCCTTTAGTTTAAAAGCATCCCAGCATGCATTGCGCCCCTAACGGCTCCATGCAAGAGGATCACATTGCCGGGTTGCTACAGGCCGAGTGGATTCGGGATTATTGGAGCCGAACCGAACCGGCCGTTGTTGGGTTAGAATAGCCTGGGAATTCCTGGGATTACAGCGCGTGCCGCGGGACCAGCAACACTGAATTCGCAGACGGGAAAAAGCCCAGGAAAACCATAACGAACCGAACAACCCGAGCCAGGCTGTAATTAGCTGTTCTGATGGAGCTGGAGATTAATAGACCCGACCTGGGAGCGATGGCCGAGTCTCTGCAGCCGCAGACCCCAAGCAGACACGAGAAGAGTTTGGGATTGCTGACAACAAAATTTGTTACTCTGCTCCAAGAGGCAAAGGACGGAGTTCTAGACCTGAAAGTAGTAAGCGTGCTTTTCTCTGTAAGAGCAGTTAGCTGGCTCGCTAGATGGGCTGGTAGATTAGAATGTACAACTAGCTAGCTTGGTAAATTTGATTACTTATTAACAAGTTGGATAAGTACCAGCTTATCAATCGTTAGCCAGGTTATGTCCACTTTATGTCAGTAAAGTGTGTGTCAGGGATTGTGGATATGCTTAAGTTTCGTTAGCTTGCTGCAAGCATGAGCTTTGGCGTGTGTATGTGTGGTGAGTTGGTCACCACCATGCACAATCGACTGGATGTTCTGAATTGATTGTTGTTGTTGGCCTGCTGCGTAACGTTAGCTCAGCGTGCTTCCGAGTTCTGGGTTAACGTTACCTGCCAGGTCCCGGCGCGATGCGCTATTGCACTGGACGCTTGCAGAAGTGGCGATCAATAAATTGCTTTTGAACGTTAGCTGTGTGTAAAGCTGCTTTCACACCGGACGCGAAACGAATTTTTCGCACGACAGATTACTTTCAAAGTCAATGCAAAGACGCGAATACGCGCGGTTCGCGTGTATTCGCGTCTTTGCATTGACTTTGAATGTAATCTGTCGCGCGAAAAATTCGTTTCGCGTCCAGTGTGAAAGCGGCTTAAGTAGCGTCTTGGTTGTGCGGTTGCTGGTCGCAGAATTTTTTTTTTATTGTTGTCACCCGCCTACGTCGTGACTGTAGTTAAATACAAACTCCGGTACTTTCCTGTTTGCGATTACTGTAGCTGCACCGTTGTCAGTGCTTTGAAGCAGTCTAACTTGGGGAAATAACAGTAGCACTTCGGGTAGCCACATTTTAATGTGTAATTGGTCGAAAACGGTCGCTGAATCCATCAGTAATTCTGATTATGAATGTCTGCTGCTGTTCTTTCATTTTCTGCATGATTCTGCTGTCATGCATGTTTACCGTCTTATAATTAATCGCAACGGGAAGGTCGAAGTCACTCGCGACTTACCATAGCATTCAAATTTACAGCCATGTCCCTTATTCCAGTGGTTCTCAACGTCAGTCCTGGGGACCCCATGTGTGTGCTGGCTTTTGTTCCAACCACAGTTGCAATCGTAGGATTTTAACAAGCTTAAACAATTATGTGCATTTAATGTTTAGAGCAGTTTAGAGCAGTTATTTGCCCTCTTAACCCACAACTTAACAGAAATATCTATTTGCCATCAAGAATTTCAAAAATACCATTCGCACATTGCAGTATATCGGAAATAACAGCATAAAATGAGAGAAAACAATGTAACCAATCAAATTAATGATGTAGTTGGCTCCTAATTAGTGAAAACTACTTGGCTCATCATGACAAATGTAGTCCACAAACAAACCAGTTTTGTGTTATGTTGATCTGATTAAGTTCACCTGAAGCTTTTTGAAAGAACTTGAAACAGTTGTGTCCAGCAGCCTAATCTGGGGTTTATTGATTTCCTCAGTGTATAATTTGATCTGTTTGACATGTTACGTTACTTGTCATTACTTGCAGTATTGCAATAAACACACTATCTTCAAGGGTGTTTTATTCTTCATTGCATGTATGGGTGTTCCTTTGTAACATTTGACTAAAGAGACATATTAACAACTCTGAACATGAAAAGCACCTAATTAAGACAGTCACAGCTTGTTAAAGTTCTACAATTGCAATTGCGGTTGGAACAAAAGCCAGCACACACATGGGGTCCCCAGGACCGACGTTGAGAACCACTGCCTTATTCGCTTATTGCGCTGTGGTCGTAGTGTGCAGACTTACCCGGAGGCACGATGACGAGGCTACATGGTGAACGTCGTTCAGATAATGAATAGATCTGGTCCATACTGAATTGTCACGGCTTTATCTGCTGAGTGCTTATCCAACGTTGTCCACCTAGCTGCTTCCCTGGTCTAACTTGTCATGTCACTTTAGCTTAATTGAAGTCAAACCATCGCATCGTAACGATGGCATCATCTATTATTGACGGGTTTTCATTTGCATTTCCACAGAAGGGGGAGCTGCGTCATGGATTGGTTACCTGAGCATATGTCGGAATTGGGAGAACCTCAAGTTTTCTAAATCGGTACCCTTTGGCGAATTGCGATCTGTGGGGGATTCTGTTTGTCTGTGGCTTTAAATGGAAAAGCAGCCGAATATGGGATTATTTTCTAAGTCATTTCTCTCATTGACTCAAACCTTGTCATGAGTCAACATCATCACTGTTTTACCATGGAGCGAAGGCAGGACTGCGAAACAGGATTTATTTTTGTCGTGCCATGATACAAGTTCATTATTCATTTTACAAAAATTTAGTCAAAATGCTCAAGCCATGTGTGAAAAACTAAGTACACCCTTAATGCCTTCATAGGAATTAAGAAGGTAATTGGCAGCCAGGTTGTTATGTGACCTCCTCTAAAAAAAGCTGGGCTGGAGCATTTAGGCATGTGTTAATACAATGCCAAGAAAGAAAGACATGAGCAATCATCTCAGATTAGCAATTTTTGCTGCCTATCAATGTAGGAATGGTTATAATGCCATTTCCAAACAATTAGAAGTCCATCATTCTACAGTGATGAAGATTATTCACAAGTGGAAAACATTCATGACAGTAGCCAGTCTTCCCAGGAGTGGACGTCTCAGCAAATTTATCCCAAGGTCAGACCATGTAATGATTAGAGAAATTGCACAAAGCCTAAGAGCTACATCTAGGACTCTACAGGCCTCAGTTAGCATGTTAAATGTTAAAGTTCATGACTGTGCAATTCGAAAAAGATTGAACAAGTATGGCTTGTTTGGAAGGGTCGCCAGGAGAAAGCCTCTTCTGTCCAAATAGAACATGGCAGCACGGTTTAGATTTGCAAAGTTGCATCTGAATAATCATAAGCCTTCTGGTACAATGATCTTTGGACAGATGAGACCAAAAAGGAGTTGTTTAGCTATAATGCTCAGTGCCACATTTGGCGCGAACCAAACACAGCGTATCAACACAAACCAATTTTAGCTTGTTTTGCAGCCACAGGACCTAGGCACCTTGCAGTCATTGAGTCGACCATGAACTCCTCTGTGTACCAAAGTATTGTAGAGTTAAATGTGAAGCCGCCTGTATAACAGCTAAAGCTTGGCCTCAATTGGGTTATGCAACAGGACAATGATCCCAAGCATAACAGCAAATCTATGACAGAATGGCTGGAAAAGGGGAAAAATGGAGGTGTTGCAATGGCCAAGTCAAAGTCCTGACCTCAACCCGATTGAAATGCTGGGGCAGGATCTTAAGAGAGCTGTACATAAAGAGGGTCCCTCCAACATCATTGAACTGAACTGAAGCAATGTTGTTCAGAAGAATGGGCCAAATTTCCTCCATCACAATGTGAGAGACTGATAAAATCATATAGAAAAGGATTAGTTAAAGTTATTGCTGGTAAAGGTGGTTCTATACGTTATTGAATAAGGGGTTGTACTTAAGTTTTCACAGATGACTTCTGCTTTTTGGCTGAATTTTGGTTTAATAAATAATGGCACAGTGGAATCAGTTGTGTGTTGTTTTACACCTGAGGTTAGATTTACCTAATTTTAGGACCTGATAAGGACCAGCCGTTTTTTTTTTTTTTTTTTTTCCTTTTTCTGATTTCCTCATACGTAAAACTATAGAACTGAAAGAGAGGGTGTACTTTCTTTTTCTCATGACTATAGTTATGGAAATATTTGGACCATGACACAATTTTTGTAATTTTGCCTCTGTACACCACCACAGTGGATATGAAATGAAACCATCAAGGTGTGATTTAAGTGCAGACTTTCATCTTAAATTCAAGACCTTTAAGGAAAATACTGTTAATCGTTGGGAATTGCAGCCATTTTTGTACCTAGTCCTTTATTTTCAGAGGTTTAAAGGTATTTGGACAAACGAAAACAATTATAAATGTAAGGCTTATTTTTAGGCCTAATACTTGGTTGAAAGTCCTTTGCAGTAAATGACTGCCTGAAGTCTTGAATCCATGGCATGGATTCACCGAATGCTGAGTTTTGTCCCTTCAGATGCTTTGACTGGCTTTTACTGCAGCTGGCTTCAGCGGCTGCTTGTTTGTGGGTCTTTCTGCCCTCAGTTTTGTCTTCAGTAGGTGAAGCGCATGCTCAGTTGGGTTAAGGTCAGGTGTCCGACTTGGCCAGTGAAGAATATTCAATTTCTTAGCCTTGAAAAGCTGTTTGGTTGCTTTTGCAGTTTGTATTGGGTCATTATCCATCTGTGCTGTGACGCGCCGTCCTATCGGTTTTGCTGCATTCGGCTGAATCTGAGCCAACCGTAGAGCCCTGCACAGTTCAGAATTCATCCTGCTACTTCTATGAGTAGTAACTTCGTCAGTAAACACCAGTGACCCAGTTCTATTGGCAGCCATACATGCCCATGCCTTAACGCTGCCTCCACCACGTTTGACAGAGGATAGAGGTATGCGTTGAATCGTGAGCTGTTCCTGTCCTTCTCTATACTCTTTTCTTCCCATCATGCTGGTACAAGTTAATCTTGGTCTTGTCTGTCAAAAGAATCTTGTTCCAGAACTATTCCAGCTTTTTTTACATGTTTTCTGTCAAAGTCTAATCTGGCCTGCCTGGTCTTGAGTGTTTCCAGTGGTTTGCTCCTTGTGGTAAACCCTCTGTATTTACACTTCTGAAGGCGTCTCTTGATTGTAGACTTTGAAAATGATACGACTGCCTCTTCCAGAGCATTCCTGACCTGGCTAGATGCGAAGGAGTTTGTCTTCACCAAGGAAAGAATACTGTGATCACCTCCTTTTTAGATGTTTCCATAGTCTTTCAGATCTTTAGGTACTGATGAGATCTTCAGTGCATTCCTTCTTTTTAAGAAATTTACCGGACTGTTCATTTGACCACTCTTAAAGTTTTTGCCATCTGTCTGATAGTTTTGCTTTTTCAGCCTAATGATGTCCGCCTTCACCTGCATTCGCAACTCTTTAGACCAGTGGTCTTCAACGTTGTTCCTAGGGACGCACTGTGTGTGCTGGCTTTTGTTCCAACCACAGTTGCAATCGCAGGATTTTAACAAGCTGTTAATTTGTCTTAATTAAGTGTATTTAATGTTTAGAGCAGTTATTTGCCCTCTTAACTCACAAGATAACAGAAAGCACTATGTTTGCCATCAAGAATTTAAAAAAATGTTGCGATGCATTGGAAATGACAGCATAAAATGAGAGAAAAAAGAATGTAACCAATCAAATTAAAGATGTAGTTGGCTCCTAATTGGTGAAAACTAATTGGCACATCATGACAAATTTTTTCGACATGCAAATGGTTAAGAGTCAAACCAGTTTTGTGTTATGTTGGTCTAATTAATTTCACCTGAAGGTCTTTGAAATAACTTGAAACAGTTGAGTCCAGCAGCCTAATTTGGGGTTCCTCAGTGTCCAATTTGATCTGTTTGAAATGTTATAATGCTTGAAATTTCTTGCAGTATAGAAATAAAACCACTGGGTCATACCATGTCAAATCATCAGATATACAAAACATTTGTCACCATGTAGTCATAGATTGCTTACATATTTTCACATTAGATAAATATGCATTAGTGATGAACAAATCTGAAATTTCAGCTCATTCGGACCAAAAATTAATTTTTGGTGAATTATTTTCTAAGCGTACTGTCCGTCAGTTTTTTTTGTCAATTGACATTTTTCTTGTATTTAACGTGGCATAACTTTTTTATTATTGGACTTATAGGTTTGAAACTTTGCGTCTAAGTTCATGTTATACTGCTTAATGAGAAAATGCAGTCTATTTTACTTCATCTTTCTTGGTTGTGGAGCTATGAGGACACCAAAAGTGCCTTTTGTTCAGGCAGTTCCATGTTTAGGTCCCCAAAGCACCCCCAATATAAACCCTACCATAGGCTCTCTGGCATTTTTTCCGTTCATTTGTGTCTGCTGAATATAAATCAGGCTGAATTCACCATGAATTCATCACCAACTGCAATCAGTACCTTGCCAAATGTGAAAAAAACACTAAAATGCCACCTGTTCAAACCCCTGTATCTCCAGGGGCACACCTTGGATTTTCTTCTGTTTTTTTAAACTGATTCCTCTATTATAGTAGAAAGACCACTCCAAAAATTGTTGATGTGTTTTGACCAATAAAAATTTTGCAGGTGTCTGAACCGGGGTGGGGTAATCTCAAGAATCGCTTGGCATTTTCAGCTTCTTACACAATGTTAATGATTATTGAATCACAATAATTGTAAGTTCTCAATTCATCAATCAATGACACATTCACAGAAAGGTCAGCATAGTTGGTAGATCATGTTGGCAAGGAGAAACCTGGACCAGTTATTGATCAATAATTTCTAATTATTACTATTGTTTTTCATGAAGCGAGACTAGAGGACAAAAGCATTAACATGGACTTTTTCTGAAAAATGCTGGGTGACATTCAGTAACATTCTCCGAACTGTTCCAACTCCGAATGCCACTGGACGCACAGCCCGACAGTATAAGTTGGACAAAACTGGGACAGACAACATTGTTGTGCTCTTTGCTGCATTTAGGAAGCAATAACACTATTAACATAGCATGGAATACAAAGTTTTAATTTGACAGTCAGTTTACAAGAATTATTGTCAGTAAATTTTATTGATGCAAAGAAGTGTGATTTTCAAAAATTGCCTGACCCCTGTTTAGACAGTTCTGAAATGTATGTCGTTCAAGTCACATCAACAATTTTTGTTTTGTTATGTCTACTATAATACAGGAATTAGTACAATTTAGAATTGGATTGCCTAATGATTGAAAACACTTAAAATGTTGCATAGCTAAATGTGTAAGAAGCTTAAAGTGTCACGTGATTCTCGAGATTACCACACCCCTGTTTAGACACCTGCAAAATTTATATTGGTCAAAACACATCAACAATTTTTGGAGTGGTCTTTCTAATATAATAGAGGAATCAGTTAAAAAAAAATAGAAGAAAATCCAAGGTGTGCCCCTGGAGAGACGGGGGTTTGAACAGGTGGCATTTTAGCAGTTTTTTTTTTTTTTCACATTTGGCAAAGTACTGACTGCAGTTGGTGATGAATTCATGGTGAATTAATCCTGATTTATATTCAGCAGACACAAATGAATGGAAAAAATGCCAGAGAGCCTATGCTAGCGTTTATATTGGGGGTGCTTTGGGGACCTAAACATGGAACTGCCTGAACAAAAGGCACTTTTGGTGTCCTCATGGCTCCGCAACCAAGAAAGATAAAGTAAAATGGACTGTATTTCCTGATTAAGCAGTATAACATTAGCTTAGATGCAAAGTTTCAAAGCTATAGGTGTAATAATAAAAAGGTTATGCCATGTTAAATACAAGAAAAATGTCAATTGACAATAAAACTGACAGACAGTACCCTTAGAAAATAATTCACCAAAAATGCATTTTTGGTCCGAATGAGCTGAAATTTTGGATTTGTCAGTGATATATATTTATACAGCTGCATACAAAAAATTAGCAAAATTGAGAAGGTGGTGGTGGTGAGACCCATTTGATGATCTGACATGGAATGACCCCACTATCTTCAAGGGTATTTTATTCTTCATAGCATGTGTGGATGTTTCTCTGTAACATTTGGCCAAAGACGTTAAGTAACAAGGCCAAACATGAAAAACAACTAATTAAGACATTAACAGCTTGTTAAAATCCTGCGATTACAATTGTGGCTGGAACAAAAACCAGCATACGCAGTGGGTCCCCAGGAGCGACGTTGAAGACCACTGCTTTAGACCACATATGGAGAGCTCCCTTGAAGAGCAGCCAAATACGAGTTCAACATTTAAAACAAGCTTCAGAACTTTTATCTACTCCATTTGTATTTCAGTTCAAGATACCAACTTCATATTTTATACATTTGGCAATTTGTACGTGCTCTGTCCCATGGTTTATTGTTGAATTGCTTTAATTCAGCCATATTAGTGGGTTTAGGGTCTTGTTTTTGGCATCTTTATCTGGCTCATTACATTGCGCTTCAGATCATGGACTGAAGACCGGATTTTCACTCAGGATTTTCTAGAGAGCAGAATTCATGGTCCGGCTTATTTTGGCAAGTGGGCGATTCCAAGGTATTTTGACAAAATGTCCCCTCCGTGACAAGACACTAAACCGTCCCCCAAACAAAATTCTGTTGATGCATTGAGAAGTATTTTTTACAATTTATGGGTATAATAGTGCACTACTATACTCGGGAGTAAAAAGCTCCATTTTTCCCTCCATTTCCATTTGGGGATCATTTTAGCATCTGTCACGGAGCGAAATTAGGTTGACAATACCTCAGAATTGCCCAAGTATTTCAGGCCCTGAAACAGCAAGGCATCATCACACTGTTGCAATATCACCACCATAATTGTTGTCTGTTAGGGTCCTGTTCAGGAATGCTTGGTCCTCTTCATTCCAGATGCAACAGGACCAGTGTCTTTAAAAAAAAAGCAACTTATTAGACCACCGAGCATCGCAAAAGGTTGGTGGGGTCATCAAGTTGGTTTTTGGCGAATGTGAGATGAGCCATTATGTTCCGCTTGGTTTGCAGTGGTTTTAACCTAGGGCCCTATCGCGGAATTGGCCAATAAAAACGGAATCTATTGATAAACGCGGAATTTCGCGTAAATCGGCATAATTTGACTGAGGTGCTGTTCGTAAAGCCACGTTTCCACCGCACGCTAAACAAAATATTCGCGCGTCCAGATTACATTCAAAGTCAATGTAAAGACGCGAATGCACGCGAAAATGTGAGCAGCCATCGTCAAATTCACCTGCCCCGAATGTTCGAGCAGCACATCTCTTCGGTGCTACAGAAGATCTGTGGGAAGAAGTTTTTCGTTGTTGTAGACGAGACCACTGATGCCAGGGATTGCAGGGTCCTAAACATCGTCATTTGTCATCTTGTTTTAGCTTAACAACTTATATAACCATTAAATAGCCTACAATATTTCTTTTCACAGTCTACTTGGGGAATTGTGTGCATGCAAATTATGACGTAACGTCGTCCCCCAGTTGTGAAATAATAGCTGATGCATCTTTCAGTTTGTTCATGTTTAATCATTACTGTAGAACATTTTGTCCTAGGATGGAATTCACAGTATTGGGATTACAGAACAAAAGTTTCTTAAAGATAAAAAAATAAATATAGCTCATGCATTGGAATCGGACAACTGTTGATTCGTGGGGGAAACTGAGTGTCATTACTGCTGCTCTCATACGTTCATATATATACACAACGTATATACAATAAGATTATAAATGATTAAAAAGGGGCAGTCAGAATAATACATTGTCAGTACGGCCGTTGTCTGCCTTTTTGACTGTAGCTTACACTTCCTTTAGAGACAATTTTATTTTGTGGTATTATTTTAGGTAAAAAAAATAAATTCTTTCATCACAATGCAATGTTATATTGCGTCATTATGCAGTACTTGTTCTGACTTTAAGTACTGAGGAAAATGGAGGGTTGCATCAACTAATTTAAGGTTATTTCTATTTAATTAGTGAACATTTTATTCATTAACATAAATGGCACACTCTCTCTGATGGTAAAATTGGTGTAATTGGTAAAAAACGGAATTCCAAAAAATTAAAACGGAAAAAATGGAATTTGGGAGAAAATAAAATGGAATTTGGAAAAAAACGGATTTCATAGGGCCCTATTAACCTGCAACTCTGCCTTCTTTCCCTAAGCTCTTTATAATGTTGGAATCATGAAAGTTCATCTGGGCTCATCGTAGATGTATTGAGGCTACACAATTATCACAGTGAACCCAGTAATCAAATGTGTTATTTTTTAATTTTTTTTTTTAATTGGCTGATTGAGGAAGTAAGGGGGTAATTATTATTATTTTCTTTACTCAGGGCCAGTTGTTGTTGGATAACTTTCTCCCATCAGTAAATAAAATGTATATTTAAAACGGTATTTTGTATTTCATGTTCTTCCCGTCTTATTAAATATTTTGTCTCAGGGGATCTGAAACAGTTGTATCTCAAATGTGTTTTTTAATCTGCAGTAACTCGAGTAAAGAAGGAACTACTAAGTGATGGATTATTCATTTCTGAACATGACGTACGGCGCTACAGCGTTGCACATATTAAATAATTTCCATCCCACTTCTAAACTAGCCTTCGGGTGTGGTCATTTCTGTACATCTTTTTACTAATGCGGTATTTCCCCGCACTACTTTATTGTTTTGTTCCCCCCGTCTCTTGTCATTTGATTCTATCTCGTTGAGGCACAAGTGTACTGATAAATGAAGCCCACCACCGCGCATTTTGTTCAAAATGCGGCTTTCTCCTCCTTTCTCCTCTGCAAACTGTCGGCTTTGCAGTATGAGTATGGCTTTTCATATCAGGCCTTGGTCCCCTTGAATCTTCAAAGTAGTGTTCTAGAATGAAAGTCCCGTCAGATTTGAATGGTAGAGGGTAAAACCCATGGAAGTGACCAGTAAACGTGACTGCAGTACCAGCAGCAGCGTATATTTGTAAGGCGGCCATGAGTTAATGGGAAAAGAAAGAGGCGGGAGAAATAGGAGTGAGTGATTGAGTGTGCGAAACATTAAAGTGAAGGACGACCTCCGCATGAAACCAATGTTGAATAAAAGTATTACTCATGTGTTGTTGTCTAGATTTTATGACTTGGATTTTTTGAAACCTTTTTTTCTGTAAGGTTTTTCAATGCTTCAAATGACGAAAATGTGACCAAACAATAAAAAACTGGAGGTCGCCATCTTTTAATTCCTTGAAAGGTTTAGCCAATGAGAGATGGAGGAATACTTTGGCGGTCACGTGACCATGACTGAGCCAATGAGAGGTGGAGAAACGCTTTGGCAGTCGCATGACGGCGACGTAGAAGGACCATAGCTCAACCAAAGTTTGTCGGCTTAATTTTGTACTTAATTCCTATTTATTTTGAGGTTTTTTTTTTTTTGGTCAGATTAAGTTGTTTACTGCACGAGTTTGTGCTCCCCCTGCCTTTCTGTTTCGGTTTTCCAGCAATGGGAGATTCATGATATTTATAATTGGTTTTTTTTTTTTGTCATTGTTGGCATCTCTTCACATGCACAAGTAATACGTGAGTTGTCCGTTTTATTCATTACATTGAGAGGATATTTACATTAGCACGAGTATTACTGTTACTCACTGTATGTTGCTCCTTTTATAGTTGTGTGATCTGGGAAGTTCGCCGTGATTTGATCATTACACTCTGCTAGCATGTTTAGTGCACTAAGTTATATTTTAGCTCATGGGGTTAGCTTAGCTGGCATCATTTAGTTAACTATGAATGTGCAGTAGGTTACGTAACACTACATTTGTGTTTGTTTGGTTATATAGCAGAGCATTTGTTGCATTGGTAGATACGATTCTTTAAATTGTTGGTGTGCTCTGCTGTTGGGTGTCAGAAGTTGAACACTCATGGGAAAGTAGACACTTTCGGTCAGCGAGAGCCGCCTTTTACCTCTCGCCGTAAATGAACTGTGGGATGTTTGACATCACAGTTAACTGAAAAATTGTGGATTCAATGAGTATTTCAATCCAGATGTTGAAGTATTTATTATTCAGCTCAGCTTTGCCATTGTCATGACATCTTTTTCAAGGGGCAGTTTATTCGTTTTCTCTTCACTTTAGACGAGGGATGTCTTTCACTTTACGCTTATGTGAGCTTGTTGATGAGTTGGTTGGTCTTGGACATTGGTCAGAGTTGATTACATTTGCTGGGGGTCTGTTTGTTCAGTTTTAATCCTGTAGGTGTTGTCCATGCTGCAGAGAGCTCTTATACAGCACGCCAAATCTTTTCAGTTTTACTGGGGTATTTTGTCATTTTACAACATTGCCACTACATTGCGGAAACATTGCCAGAACATTCAGGTTTTGTTTGGTTTTAGGGAAACTGTAGACATTAGTCAGGCTGTTTTCCTATTTTCGCCAAGTGTGCGGAGGACGTGCACCGCTTTTCTCTTCGACTGTTCACAACAATTGCCCTTTTGCCCCAGCAATTCAGCATTATCTTGTCTCAAACTGAAATTTCTGAGCTGCCTGGTTTTGCTGATTTTGGGCGTTTTCATTTAAACTAGAAATTGCTGAATAAGTGGGGAAAGATGAGCATCTTATGGTCATTTAGTATTGTTAAGATGGCATCGCTGCAGCACTACCCCATATTTTTCCACTGTAAGCAGAAGTAATCAGGAAATGCTGATGAGTAGATTGCTGTTGTCACATGAGAATTTGATTTTAGGGTTCGTATTTGCCTGTCAAGGCGAATTTATGTGGAAACTAGGGCCGTACAGTATGTCATCAGCTCACCTGGTGTGCTATTGCCATGTTGATCTGTGGTCTGTCCGTCCATTGTCCATCCCTAAACGTTTTCTTTAAACCGCTTCTTCTCAAGTTCTAGCCTTGTAAATGTTCCGCTCTTGGCCCTGACCAGGTGTTTTTATTTTTCGGTTCAATTCGGTATCCAATATGGCCGCCCAGGCCTCTGATTGGCTGACACATTTTTGATATCTTCTTCAGTTCCACTGGTCAGATTTGGATCAAACATAGTATATTTACTTGATTCATGGCCCTGAATAAGTGTTTTTATTTCTTGGCTCGACTCAAAATTCATTTTGGCTGTCCTTGTCGATGATTGGCTGATGCATTTTTGACTGTTCCACTGGACAGATTCGGAATAAACTTGATGCTCATGTTTGTTTGATGGCCCAAACGGCTGTTATTCTTTGGGTTGATTTGGAATCCAGTTACGCCGCCTTGACCTCTGATTGGCTGAAGCGTTTTCGACTTAAGTTCTTCAAGGCAGATTTGGATCGGTCTTGGTACAAATGTTCTCTAAGTGTTGTAATGTTTTTTTTTTTAGGCAGCAGACACCCTGGCTGTGAGGCAAAAGAGGCGTATTTATGACATCACCAACGTACTGGAAGGCATTGGTCTCATCGAAAAGAAGTCTAAAAACAGCATTCAGTGGAAGTGAGTAATGCGGCAAATGTCTCCATCATGGCTCCGATTAAGTGTTGTTAAGTTAAGTGTTCAGGTGAATGCGGGATCTAATATGGCTACTCTAGCCTCAGATTGACTGACACATTTGGGCCAGGTCACGCGGTAATGGAGTTATAAAATTGTATATTTTTTGTATCATAGCTCCAAAACTAAGTAACTCCGTTGTAACTCCGTTACCGACCAGTTTTTTTGCCATTTTCACCGAAAATGAATAAAATGAACAAAATTGGCTATTTTGTTTTTTGAAGTACTGGGGAAGACCTACACAAAGCCATTTAAATTGTAACTCTATCTTACTTAGTTATGGAGCTCTGATACAAAATACACCAATTTTGTGACTCCGTTACCGCGTGACCTGGCCCATATTTGACTTGTTTTTCAAGTTGCAGTGGATAGATTTGTATCTGTTTAAGATCACTTGTAGATCAAGGATCATGAAGTCATGGTCCTCAAGGGCTGAGAACTGCTCATTTTCCACCCTCGCTTTACTGTGTTGTCAGGTGTAAAGACAGTCTGGCCAGTCAGAAGCTCCAATTAATTAATTTGTTGATTACGTGGAAGAAAAGTAAACCAGTGCTGGGTTTGTATTCAGGGTCAGAATGGATGATTCCTGTGTATGATAACATGACGATGTCGGCATGTTGCACAGTATACCGATGTTTATTCTTTTCTACTGCATAGCTAAAAAGAGTTGTTACGATGTTGATCCACTTGACCAGTACAGGCCTCGTGGGCCTCCTGTACTTTATATCGTGTAGGTTTGCAGCGTCTGCTTACCTGCAGTGTGATTCAGCGCTAAAACGTGCATCCCGGTTTAGAGTTCGTTCTTTTTAGTATACTTTTGGTTGATTCCGGTTGTTTGCATCAAGTCCATGTTGAATTATTGGTAGAAGTTTTATATGATTGAATGAAGAGTGCCATAGAAATACAGTTTAATCGATTGAAACACTCACTTTCATCGGTTACAGACCAGACAGATCAGTCTTGTAGCCTGAACTGAATGCTAACTGATTGGATTACCAACAGGCACCTCCAGGCAACGGGTTGGTGATTGACGTCCACCTTTTACAAGGAAACGCACTCTCTGGGTCCGCCCCCCCCAAATCAATCTTTTGTCCCTCCCACAGAGGCGTCGGCCCTGGGTGTAACACACGGGAAATCGCAGACAAACTGATAGACCTGAAGGCGGAGTTGGAGGACCTTGACCGGCGGGAACACGAGCTGGACCAGCAGCGCGTCTGGGTCCAGCAGAGCATCAAGAATGTGACCGACGACACGCAGAACAGCAAATATCTTTCACCCCGAGCATTCCTGTCCCCTACCACCCCAAGCTTATCTCTCTCTCTCTCTCTCTCTCTCTCTCTCTCTCTCTCTCTCTCTCTCTCTCTCTCTCTCTCTCTCTTTCTCTCTCTCTCAATTCAACAAATGTAATATTACACTTTATATCTAGTGAAAATGATCCAGGTCTGTAAGCACCGTATTGGAAAAGTGACTTTAAAAAGTCCATGATTTATAACAAATGGCATAGTAGATTTTTGAGTTGTTCTCCCTTGATTCATTAATTGAAATGTGTCCTCAACACATTTGCTCGGCTAAGAAGTGGTGAAGAAAGTGGAGAAAATTAGTGACAGTTGCAGTTGTGTGGTTATTTGCGGTACAACTGCTGGTTGTTTCAGAGGTTGTTTTTTTTTTTTCTTGCCAGCCAGTGTGTTCAGAAGAGATTCATTCTGCTGGTCAAAGCTTTAAAAAAAAAAAAAAAAAAAAAAATTGTTACGTTGCGTGGTCTTGGTATTTATGTTGAAAAAACATTAAAAAAAAAATGTACTTTTCAGGTTGACTCGAACTACAATATTCATTAAATCATTTTAATTGTTTATTGAATCAATTTTCTCATAGTCACTATGGGGATATTTCAAATACTCATTCAAATGAGGCTTGCAGCATCCTCACCTTTTGGCCTTAATTACAGTCACCCGGTTACCATTTTCGTTTGCATGATTATCCATCAAACGATATATTTACTTAGGCCTAATAATCAAGACAGATATGTATCCTATGATGATCAAGAAATCGTAGCGACATGATGATTGGTAACAGGCTGTGTATAGCATGATACATGTAAAGAAGGCAATAATCGAAATAACAGCAAAAAATTAAATACGATACATTTATATTTTTAGCCCGCTTGGCCAAAAGGCCCAAGGGGCTTATGCTATGCTCTGGGTCTTTAGTGGTGGTCTGTTGTGCGTGCGTCTGTGCGTTCGTGCGTAAACTTTTGGCTTGTCTGCGCTCTAGCATCTTCAGTTTTTGACCGATCCTTTTCATATTTCATATGTGTATATATGGTCATAAGGTCTAGACCAAGTTCGATTTTTGAGCCGAATTGGACCAATACTTTGGCCAATAGGGGGCGTTCTATTTTGGCCATGTTTGGCCAAGCGGGTGCAGTGGCTTTGCCACTATTTTTTTTTTTTTTTTTTTTTTACCAGATCTTTCCACAATGTAGACCTATACTCGTGATGTCAAATTTTGATATGTTTCATACTTTTAAAGGTGCACTATGCAAGTTTGTTTATTTTCGTCGCGATTATATTTTTGTCTCAATTCGCTGACATCTCTCCACGATCCGTTGGCTGCCTGCCCCTGAATTCACATTTAAAAAAAAAAAAAAAAAAAAAAACCGGGCTCTAGAGACCGCACAGGCGTCTACAAACTGCAATAAACACAAGGGGCACAGGCTGTGCCCCATAACATAACAAACCGTTCCGGCCAATCACCGACAAGAGTTGACAGTTACGGAAGCATGGGAGGGAGGGAACTATGGGAGGGAGGGGCGGGCTACCTCTGTTTTGTTTGAATTCGAATGTCAACAGAAGTGATGTCAACAAACTTGCATAGTGCACCTTTAATAGAATGCATTAAAAGAGGAAGACACTGCTTTGAACACTGGAGCGAAGCAGAGCTATGCAGATCTGAGCCGTTGTATATGATCTACTTAAAATTTCTCAACATTAACATATTTCACCGGCAATAAACCAGCAATTACTGGCTAACAGGGTTGTGTATGCCTGCACTAGCCCATCGAAATTGTTAAATATTTTTGTACTGGGTGCCCTGAGGTTGAACTGGAATTGATCAACCACGGGTGAAATAGCCGTGTGAATTTCCAAAAAATATAAAATGGACTGTTCCTTTAAATGATCTCTTTTCTTTTGGGTTTATTTTTTTGTTTTATTTGTTTCTCTCTGGTTTCTGTGGGTGTGAGTCATTATCATTATTACTGAACATTGCCCTTAACGCAGGCAAACATTAGCGTATGTAACCCACGAGGACATCTGCGGCTGCTTTAAAGGTAGGATTCTGCACCGGCTAATAAGGCTTTTTGTTCTTGTTCGCTTACTTTGTACCGTCTTGTGTTTTTTGTAAAGCAAATACTGACTTCTACCCCTCCTTATCCCCTCTTTCTTCCCTCCTCCATTCCCCATTTCTTTTTCATTCGCTCCTCCCTCTCTGGCCCCCTTCCCTATCCCTCTGTCTCCGCTCCCCATCGCTCCCTCTTTTCTCCACCACCTCCACTCTCCATCTTTCAGGCGATACTCTCCTGGCAATACGAGCTCCCTCGGGCACACAGTTGGAGGTGCCCGTTCCTGAGGCGGTAAGTATGGAGACCTGCAATGTAACTGAGCCTATGTGGAGTGAGGCCCAAAAGTATTTGGACAGTCACGCTGTGTAAAATGGCCGCAATTGCTAGCAGGATCATCCGATATGGACGTAAATGCACTGAAACTGGAAGATGACAGTGAGCCCTTCCACCCCTTTCGTGGTTTCGTAACAGTTGTACAGAGCCATAGCTTTAGTGTTACACTCCTCCTCTGTACCATGGCTGTGTACTTATGTCTCCGCCCACGCAGTGGGTGCGAGGCATCGTTTTTCCGGTTGTCTGTCTGTTGAACTGCTCGTCTTGCTGTCTGTGACTAATATCTTGTCTGCGCTATGTCAACTGAAGTAGTGAAAGGATTTTCGCCTGATCAGACATGGTAACTCCCCGCAGAAGGTAGCTGAAATGATTAGGGTTTTGGAGGTCGTCGGATCAGAAGGCAGGGTCACGTACGGTCAGCTGCGTGTGGGGGCTGAAGGTCAGCTTTAAGGATGTATGACTCTACAGCAGGAAGAGCTGCTGGAACCAACACTTTACATTTTGTTGTACTGTAGTGGACTTTTTATTCCACGTAAAGCTACATAATGTTGCAGGCAGTACGAAAATTGTCCAACAATCCATGAAAATGATAATAAGGGTCTGAATTTACATTGCAAATATTAAATATTATAATGTTTTTGACCTGCCACAGTGTATGTACTATATTTTAATGGCGATCAGTGTATCTTTACTCCCCATTACCAACTTTTTATTTTTATTCTAATGCTTTCTTTATTTCCTTCCTCTGTCGCTCGTCTCTCTTCTCAGGCCTTGAACAGCCAGAAGAAGTATCAGATTCACTTGAAGAGCACTTCCGGCCCCATCGAGGTCCTATTGGTCAACAAGGACACCTCTGGCTCCGCCCCCGTGGTGCTACCTGTGCCCCCACCAGAGGACATGTTCCAGAGCCTTCCCACGCCCTCGACCGCAGCCGTCAGCCCCAAGGGGGAAACTCCGCCCACCCAGCCCACAGCCGACCAATCGCCGTCCTCTGCCGCAGCCTCGCCCGTCTCCACCCCCACGGCTCCCACTCCCGGTACGGCTGAAATCGGGTCTGAGGACAAAGCGTGTAGCTCATGCTTGAGCTGGAAAACTGGGGCTCCTGTACCCTTTAAGAGTGAGGATCTCGAATCCCTCGTCTCTGGAGGGCTGCCGTGTCGGCTGGTGTTTTGCAGTTTCCTTTATCTCGGCAGCGCATTTAGACCATGGAAATGTGGTGTGTGGACTCCAACAATGAGATGGCACTCTGGCCCTTTAAGAGCAGGGTTTAATGTTTTGTGGCCTTTGAAATGGCTCAGTTGGCTGCAGTCTTAAGCTCCTCTCAAGTCTGTTATAGAGGCACGCGTGCGCACATGCTTTGACATGCAAACACTTGTGCTTTCACACTCAAGGAAATGGACACTCACACCATGAACTCGGCGCATGCTTACACTCATGCACGCACTCTCATCAAACAAACTCCAGATGATTGATGGAAACTTCGCTCATTGCAGTGCAGGTTTTCAGATGTTTTTATCTGATCCTTTGTGTTTGTTGAATGGGTGGTTTTACAGCGCATAAACATTGAGTTTTCCAGTAGAGATGTGACTGATATTTCTGTCCTCCATCATTCCGCTTTCCATGGCAGAGGCTTCTAGCAGCAGCACGAACGCTCTTGAGATTGCCCCGCCCACCGGGGACACCCCAGCCAGTGAGATATCCTCATTGGACACCCAGCCCCTCCAATCTTCTGCCTCATTGGACAGCAGCTCCTCACTCCCACCCTCTACAGTCTTTGAACCTATCAAGTCCGATCCTTCAGAAAGTGAGTTTGTGTTTCTATTTGTAATTTTACCAAATGAACTTAAATATTTGAAAATTTGATAAATTCTCAAGTGTTAGGTTTTATGATCATGATTATATTTTACCT
This sequence comes from Gymnothorax javanicus, assembly GCA_029692085.1. Taxonomy (NCBI): domain Eukaryota; kingdom Metazoa; phylum Chordata; class Actinopteri; order Anguilliformes; family Muraenidae; genus Gymnothorax; species Gymnothorax javanicus. Next base: position 8,896,517 of record CM056209.1, on the reverse strand, counting down.
ACTTAGCTTTTCCTGAGGCCGTTTGAGCAAGACGAAGTGCAATGGGCCTTCAAATCCTAGTGAACATAAATTCTCGCAAGTTCCTCATGATATTTCCATAATTTTGATCTCATAGCTTTAAGAACAATTAAACTATTAACTTCTGGCTGAGTTGCTACAATTTTCACCATGCACACTGTAGGCAACCTATAAATAGTCTTATACCCTACCGCTTCCTTGACAAACATTTCTTGCTTTCTTTTTGGTCAAAAACTGTCAGCTATTCCAGGAGTATGCACTCTATAATGCATGTCATTAGTTTAAATACCACGTGTCTCATGGAAATTAGATCATATTTCGTTCTCATCTTTGTGTGTTGTTGTTTTTTTTTTTTTTTTTTTTATCAAAGAAGAGAAGCTTTCAAGGATTTTCAAGCATTCTCGGGGTACAATGAACCTGACTGAGTGATTTGGGCCAAACGTATTAATTTTCTGTTTTTAAGGCGTGTTATTGCATTGGGCATGGCGATTCTGCTGCAATGCAGAGTATCAGACCAGAGTGGTGGTGGTAATGATAAATTGTCTGTTAGCTAGTGGTTCTCGGCTGCTGTATATCACACAGGGCATATCGTTGACATGCGGCTTCTCTGTCAGCGGTAAACTGCGACGCACTGCACGAGGAGGGCAGCGGCAGCAGTTTCACTCCGGAACATTCTCATCTTGTTCTTTATTGGCTTGTTTTTCCTGTCCCTCTCTTTCATTTCTGTTCTCTCCCCCGTGGCGGTATGCAGCACTTTCTATGATGCGCTTCTGTTCTTCTCAGATATGCTGTAATTTAAATGCTCATAAACCTTTCTGGACAAACGGCGAACTCTAAGAGCTGTAGCTCATGCTGAATCAGCTACTCGTTTGCTGCTTCAGAAAGTGCTTCGATTTTTGGTCCATGTCACAAATTGTACCTTTATCTTCTACAGCAAATACCTGCAGGGCTTCCATTAGCTTTCCTTTCTCAGGGGTCCCGAAACCCATGAGTTTCTTTGTATGGGGGTCCTGATCCAGATTCGGGGGTCCCTGGCTCTCGCTCAACAAGTTGTGCACATCCCAACCTCGGCCATGACCAGAAGGTGTTGGTAGTGCGGTAATTTGGTGTATCTCCTCAAGCCATGTGGTCACAGCTAGAGTGAGAAACATCGATCGGGAAATGTATACATTAACTGCCTGCCAATAATCGATGCAATGCATATAATGCATAATCAAGAGTATTGGATTCAATACCTTGTGTGAAATGATCCTATTCTGATTTCATGTAATAATTAGGGAAACCAGTAATGTAGCAGTCTTCTTTGTTAAAACTCAACAGTAAAACAAACATAACAGTTGTGAACCAGAGCCAAGTCTACAGTATTCTGAACAAACTCTGTGATTGTTGGTCCAAACAATGAAATAACAGTTCCGACTTGTACACAATCAGTCCCTGAAGGCTAATGACATCCTGCTTATAAGGACATATTTGACGCTTGGCGCTTTCTAACAAAATTTCAATAAATCGGTGGATAGCTACAACCCATGAGAGACAGGTTTGGTATCACGCACGTGTGATACAGTTTTCTTGCATCACGATTGGTCAGATACGCTCACTGGAAAACACACTAACTTGGTAACCGATAACCATCACCAGTGTTAGTTTCTAGTTTGCGGTTTATTCTTTGTGATGAATAATTTGCTAGCGAGCACGCCAGCGGTTTTTGCCATTAAAGTTAAAACAACGTGTGTAATTGTAATTGTAGAAACTTGAATGTATTAATTTAATGGCGAAATGTGTTAGCGCACTGGCTAGCGAATTATCATATTGATTTGAACAAATCCATTTGAAATTTGGTTAGGCGGCACAATATTTCCTTCTTGAAGTTCTTGGCGTTGATGCAATTCTCCCCCCTAACCACAAGGGCACGCATATTTGTTTCATCAGAGCCGGAAGGGTCTGTGTCAGAATTTTTTGGATTAGAAGCATGTAGTGTGTGCATTATTTTGATAGCAGTAGGAGTACTGATTTGACAGGCTACAATTTTGTGTCCATACCACCACGTTACTGTATTGGATTATTAGACATCATATACCTAGTAGGGGTGTAACGATTCTGAATCGATTCTGTATCGATGTTTTTTAAGGCATAGGACCGCCATGGGGCGAACATCCGAGTTTAACCGTTTCCTTTATTAAACCTGACGCAGTCTTGAACGAAAGTGCCAAACATCAAAGGGCACGAGAAATGCTTCCGAAAAAAAAACTGACCGTTTTCGGCACATGCTGCACGGAACCAAGTAAAGGACTACAGAATCGTCTCCTTTTAAGCAATTAGGTTACTCTAATCTCGTCCCTGTTTACTTTGCTCAGTTAGCAATCAAACCGGCGATTCTCTTTTTTACTTTGCTGATTGAGTGGAGCTGTTTATTAAGACAGCATGTTTGATTGCCGCATTCTGAAAGTTAAATGGGCAAAGATTTGCAAGAGCGCATATTTGGCCATTTCGTGTGATTGTGATCATTTATAGCTCACATTCACGTTTCATCTGCTTTAATGTTTTCCACCTTGTGTATATTGGACGCTTGAAATCCAGGGCGATCTGAAAATAAATCTCTTTATTTTTATTTTATCATTATAGATCTCCTAAAAATACCACAATGAGAGATGAAATGCTGAGTTGGGATGTGGCGATGTTGAACGAGGATTTTTTTAAAGTGTAATGAGACAAGTTGCCATCATGGGGTGTGTAGGCAGTCGCGTGTAATTTCTTGAAACATACACACCTGAAGCGGCTTAAAACGATTTAAAATGCCGTCGGGAAGAAGCCTGAGTTTAGATTTCGCTAATTGCAGGTGCTCCGCCCTTCCTTAAATCTGCTCCCATGTACTTGGCCTAAATAACAATCAAGAAATTTAGCCAGTAGCCTATAACGATTAAGATGTGATGGTGAAAAGCAGTCAAACCTAACTGGGCTACGGTGTTAGATTGAAAGAATGCCAATTTGAATAATTAGAAAAAATCTTCCTCTGAATTACATCTCTCATTGTAGCATTTTAGGACATTATTCAAGATTAATTTAAAACAGATTTGTTATAAGATCGACCTGGAGTTTAAGCGTCTAAAAAAATACACAAGGTGGAAAACATTCTGAAAAGCGGATGAAACGTGAATGTGAGATATAAATTATCACAGTCGCACGAAATGCCGTGGCAAATCGTGTTCATGCAGTGCTGTTCTGTGCCCATTTAAATTTCAAAATGCAGCAATCAGACATGTTGTCTTAATAAACAGCTCTACTCATTCAACTTAAAGAGTAAACGAATCCACCATTTGATTGCTAATCAGACAAACTAAACGGGAACAGGTATACGTTTCTTAGAGTTGCCTAATTGGTTAATAGGATGACGATTTTGTTTTCATTTGCTTGGCTCCTCTCACCACGTAGCCGAAAAATACTGATGTCAGTCAAGTTTTTTCCGGAAGCATTTCCCATGCGCTTTGATGTTAAGCACTTTCGTTCAGGACATCACGGGGGTTGATAAAGGAAAAGGGAAAGCTCGGATGTTCGCCCCATGGTAGCAGGTGGTGTTACTACGCTTTAAAAAAACATCAATTCAGAATCGTTACACCCCTAATACCTAGATGTAATTCCATCTGGTTGTTCGCTTGGGAGAGGGGGAGTGCATTTTTAGTCAAATAGTGGAGCGTTCTAATCTGCGCACTTTTTTTCTGAATCCGTCACGGTCAGTGGCGACGGCTTCTGCCTTTCTTATCTGTACTATACCCCTCGCTTCCTAGTGATCCAAGCATCTGCGACTATGATGTGGTCTGGGTTCGTTTGGTGCCTCTTGAATGCACTGCTTTGCAAATAACGTGACCCTGGGGACACGAACGCATTCTGCTACCCCATATCTGTGCACCATTTGCAGAGCCAAAATTTCCTTCCCACTATCATTATTTTTTTCTAACCATGAATATTTGAATCGCCACTCTTCGCGCCAGCATCTCTGCTTACGGGCCTCGCTGGTAGTAGCTGATTTGGGGCTTGATATCTCTTGCGATTGGGAAGTACTCGCAGTAACATCATCCTCCTGCTTTTCTCCCCACTACTTTTTTCCCTAATTAAGTCGGTGATTTGGCTTTTGGTTTTATTTTAAACAGCGATATTTATTGCGAGACAAAGCAAAGGGTAGGCGAAGTCAGACTAGGCTAATACATACTAACATTCAGTACAAATAGGAAGTATTGATGGCATAGAGAAACAACGTAACTCACATTGATCTCTGTGATTGGTCCGTAGTTATTTTTATATGACCAGGAATGGAATGACTGGGGATTGCTGAGTGGTATAAAAGATCGCTAATTCTGCCGCGTTAAGGGTAACTTGGCATTATTTTGATAAACTATGGAAAATGGATAATGCTACTGAGAGTGAGTATTGCAGTTCCAACGACAGAGAACCCAGCAAACAAAATAACGTCCCCAGGACGTCCCCTAAAGGTCCCCTCTGAATGTCCTTGTGCATCCCCGAAACTCACAGTCATGGCTCACTGTGCGTCCTGTGTGATTTTCGTGCGTATTTCACCTGAGGTCTCGGGTAATCGCAAGCCCTGTACCTGATGCCATGTGACACTTTATTTCTATTGTTTACGAATTGATAATGACCTGGTTTTGCCTGTTGATGTACAATAAAGGTTGCAGGGTTCTCACTAGGTCATTTGAGCGTAGGGGCCCCCTACGCTGTGATTTGGGCCCGTACGCTGTCTTTCAACCAGCGTAGGGGTGTTTTGATAGTACTAGTATACTAATACCAGCTTGTTGCAGGGAGTATCGGAGAGAAAAGGAGGGCAAAGTAATTTACACCCCTCAAAATGCATGAAATAGTGTTTCAGAGGGTTCTAAAATGTAAAATTTTCCAGGGGGGATGACCCCAGACACCCTTACTAAGCTCACACCTTCGACGCCAGCCACACGGCTAGCACCATGCCAAGTTGCCCTTATGCTGTGAAAAAATCCTGGTGAGAACCCTGGATTGTGCACCTGATAAAATGTTGCGGTAAATCGGTGTGGTTTTGCAGTTGATAGTATCATGGTATTTGTGAAGGTGTTTTCGAGGAGTGTGGCATTTCTCTTGAATTGATGGTAAATGGGTTCTAAAAACCGAAAAGAATCACAGAATGATATACCCAAAAAATACAGCACTGTGCAAAAGTCTTAGGCACATTGAAAGCAATGTCGAAGGGCGAATATGCTTGCAAAAATTGTGAAATTAAAAATTACAATTAACTGAGAAATGTACTAAATAGAGCTGTGAACTGTTAAAAATAAATCAAACCAGTATTTGGTGTGACTAAGTTTTGCCTAAAAATTTGGGACAGTGCCCTGTTGTGCTATAGTTTACAAGATGATTGGCTTTTTGCTTGTTCAAAGCTGAGCGGAGAACTTGCCAATGTTTGTCTGCAGACTGACTGTCTCACTTGCGTCTGTCCCTCCAAGTAACTGCTGGAAGCCACGATGATGTTGACATCAGGACTCTGTCAAGACTATTTTATCTGTACCAGCTGTTTTTAATGAAATACAAACATTTATTAATTAAACTTTTCTTAAAATTGCCTTTAGGAATTTCAAATTTACTTTTTGTCTTCAGTAAGTCGAATGTGGAAAACAAAAAGTAAAAATTTAAGGCACTGGCAGATTTAAATTTTAAAAAAGTGCAGAGCGCCTAAGACTTTTGCACAGTACTGTATATTTGAAAATAAATGTGTATTTGTCAGGCTTGGGCCAATTGACAAAGCCATCAGGAATCTGCAATGGATTCTGTCCATCGGCAATGGCCGTTAAAGCTAGGCAAAAAAAAAATATATTTTTAAGGTTATTTAAAATATACCGTGATTGTTTTAAAGTTAGCTTGCAAAGATGAATGTTTGTCTTGCAGTGTTTTTTCTTTTAATGTGTGGACCCTGTAACAGCAGGCTACAATAGTCTGATTGAGCCAGTCGTTTAGTGTTTATAGCTGCCAGATCCTCCCTCCTCACTTCACTGGTTCTTAATGGTTCCCCCAGCAAAGGATGCATTAAGTTTTGGACTTTATCATTACCACATCTTTGCAATTATTAAGGAATAGATTTCTCATGCTTCTGCGGTCCTTGGTGCACACTTTTTACATCTGGTTTTTTTTTTTTTTTTTTTTTATTATGACTTGAATTTTAGGGTCTCGTATATTGAGTTAACCTCTCTTCAGTGTTCACGCTGAGCAATTTTCCTTGCGAACGCTATGATGGTCGTGCATGTGTTTGTAGCAAGTGTTGAATGAATGAATAACGAAAGGTTATCATTATGAAATTACAGTTAATTCTGAGAATAACCCACATGCTCACATCTGAGCGTGTGTGTGTGTGTGTGTGTGTTTGCAGAGTGATAAAGTGATGGAGGGTGATAAAAGGTTGCCCCAGCTGGAGGAACGGTTAAATTTCTACAATCTACAGTCTCATGGGGACCAACAGAATAGTCTGTTATAACCACAGGACGTGTGTGTGTGTGTTTGTGTGTGTGTGCGCGCGCGTGTCTGTGTCTACTTGCGCGCAAGAATGTTATGTAATGTTCTTGACTGTTCATGTACTTGGGATTTTGCATAAGTGCATTTTACAGTAATTTTGTGGTTAATTTTCCCCTGCACTGTAAGCAGGAAACTACAGCAGGGCAGTAGGCCTACGCAGTTACTTACGGAAATTCATATGGCACTTATTCAAGCGTTTTAGGACTAAGGCGCCTTCTAAAAAAGAATTCTAAAGCTTAAGGCATGCTTGAAAACAACTGCTAAAAACCTGAGGGTTTTCTGAAAAACTTGATAGAATTGTCAACGTTCACCAAAACCTTTATTCCACAGCCTCTGTAGCAGATGGAAGCAAGATGCATGCAGTTGAGAGCTTTGACCTTTGGCTTTCTCTGGGAATTATTACCTTTGTCCTGATGTTCACAAACATTTTTCAAAAAAAAATCAATTAAAAAAATTTTGCTTGCCATGATTTATTATTATTATTATTATTATTGTTATTCTTATTATTACTACTACTACCACCTCTGGACCATTGCAAATCGATACTCACTATAATGGTGTGATCTTGACCAAAGAAGAAAAGGACCATCCAGACTGTTACCAACAATACATTCCTAAGTCATGCTCTGTTGTGGTGTGGAGTTGTCACTGACTTTGGCAACGGTATCTTGACTCATGCGTCGGCACCATTAACGCTGAAGAGTTCTGAGATTTTACTTATGCTGCCTCCAAAACTACTTAGTTTCCAGAGACACCCACGCATATTTCTGCAAGGCAGCGGAAGACTGCATTCTGCATGCATTACAAATGCATGGCCACGCAAGAAGAGGGTGCGGGTGTTGGACTAGCCTGCAGTCCCGAATTATCCCAAAATGTGGGGCATTTCGAGGTGCAAAATTCTACGACAAAGACCACAAACTGTTGCACGCGGAACCATAGGACGGTTCCTCCCGAAGCATGTGATCACTTGCTGTCTTCAGACCTTAAATGTTTTTTTTAAGTATTGCAATAAGGAATAGCAATATTACTTGGTGGTGAACACTTTGCCATCCCAACTTTTTTTTGAAATATGTTTCAAGAATCAGAAGTGAAATGTGTTGATTTGAAAATGGCTGAAAAACTCTTGGTGAAATGGTAAATAATGTGCTATTGATTGTTTTAAAGGCAGGTAATTTATAACTTACTGCTGAAAGTGTTAACATACTGTCCCTTCTTTTTCAGATTTTGGGTGGTACAAAAACTCGGCTGCCATCTTGTTTTCTCATGTTAACCTTTTTGTTTGTTTCTGTGCTTCTCTAGTGCTGGACTTCCCTAAAGAACTCTCGGAGATGTTTGATCCTACTAAAGGTAAAAGCTGGTTAAATAAACTGATGCAAAATTAATATTTGATTAAAGGCAAGTTGAGCTAATTTCTCTCGCATAACTAAATCTTTGTGCTGTCCTCACTTTGCCTCTCTGTTTTCCCTCTGTCTTCACAGAAATGATGAGCACTGACCTTCTGGAGGAGCTCATGTCATCAGAAGGTGAAGCAGCAAAAAACAAACAAAAATAAACTTGCTGTTGGAAGATGGAATTAGATCGGCAATGTTTGTGCAGCTGCTGGCCATCTTACAAAGCCTGTGACTCATAAATACAAATGCGGATTAATATTCTCAGATTTGAATGTTTAGATGCAATTTTTTTTCACTTCGTGGTACAATAGTCATTCACAAACTTGTGCGGCTGTTCAGTTGAAATATTTTTCACCTCTTTTGAATATTGTTTGGCTTGTAAAGAGCGTCTCTTTCTCTCCTCTCTTGCAGTGTTCTCTCCCCTCCTCCGTCTCTCTCCTCCACCCGGTGACCATGACTACATCTATAACCTGGATGAAAGCGAAGGTCTCTGTGACCTATTCGATGTTCCAATCCTTAACCTTTGACCGCTGAACTCTGGCATTGCGCACATGGGAATAGGGATGGGGATCTATCAGGAAGAAAAACTTTTTTTTTTTTTTTTTTTTTTTTTTTTTGGGGGGGGGAAGTTGAGTATGTTTTTGGATTGGATCCCTGTCCTGGTTGTATTATAAGCTGATTTGGTAAACTAACAGTTTTTTTTTTTTTTTTAATTCACCCTTTCCTCCTTTGCCCTTAACGATTCATTCTAAAACAGAAAGAGTGAGATTTTTCTGTGCTAGTGACGACAAAGGCCGATGGAAGATCAGCATTTGCCTCCTTGCTGTAGTCATATGGTGCACGTTGTGTGGCCAGGACTCGTAATCGCATCAATACCAACCTTATTTATAGAACAGGCATGCGAGTGGGTGATGAGCGTATTGCTTTTTTTGTTTTTGTCTTTCTTATTCCACGTTTTGAACAAGTGTGCTGAAGGAGAGCAAGAGGCACGCTTGAGTTCAGCGCTCCATCATTTGAAATGGTTGGCTGGGAAAGAAACTGGATCCACTTTGTGGCACTGAGGACAGGCATTGTTCAAAAGGATGCAGTTACAGTTCTGTCCAGCAGATGGCGATTGAAGCGGTGTCGGCGAACGTCTGTCGCCTTTCCACTAAAATTCCATCTGTCTCGCTACAAACATCCATCCTGTCATCGCATACTCTACAAGCTGCTCTGCTCCTCATTTAAAAAAAGGGGTTTAAGTCCATCTTGTTTTTATTTCATGTCCAGTGTATGTTTTTCAGATTATATTTTTAAGACCCGTTTTGCCAAAAGAGTGCAAGCCTTTCATATTTGCTTTTAGATTAGAAACCATTTGCATGAGAGAAGTACTCGTCATTCTTAAAAACATGATGCTCACATTCAGAAATGTATATTTGTAAACCTGAAATCCACATGTCTCACAGATGTCTTGACATCATATTAAGGTGCTTTTAGTCTGTGGCTTGGAAATGGTTCAGGCCTTGGTTGAGTCTGTACCAGCCTGTCCTATATTACTCCTCCTTTAATTTTCTGTGTCCATGACATGTCTGTTGTCCTTTTTCACACACTGGCTAGCACTGCACTGGCTGCAGTTTTATTACGGACATGGACACATCACAAACAAAGAAAAATTTTAATGTTTTTTGTGACTATGTAGACCTGTTAGCAAGGCTTGCAGTGCTATTTTATACAAATGGGCCAGCCCAATGGATCCTAGTGCTTCTAAAATGACGTTTTACACTGTTGCTATTACAGTTCTCATTTCCTCTTGCCAAGTTGACTTCTAGTTGTACCTACTCTAAGGAAACGTTCTCATTATTGCCCCCTTGTGGTGTTATGAGAGAATGATATGCGGATTTTCTGTCTCCTGCAGGTCAGGTTGACTGGCATCGTACGTTACCTTGTTCTGCGTATTATCTTAAGTGGGTGCCCTTTGATTACAGCATCATATTTGGGCTGGGAGAAATGAGAAGTGTAGTGCTTTTTTCTTTCTTTGGGTCAGCTAGAAACAAGTTACCCATTCACAAGGGAATTGTGTGGTTCAGTCTTAGAGTGGTCCCGTAAAATTATTATGGTTTATTAAGTGCTTTACGTTTTCGCTTCTCGGCCCTTTGCATTTGTGTTGTTGCTGTTGGCTAGCTGTATTGATGGACTCAAGAACATGTCGGTATGAGTAGGAAAGTTGACGGTTTTCATGTTGGTCTTAATTAGTTACATTTAATTTGGTCCCTGTCCTCCAATTGTAGGAATGAAATGATGTTGCAATCGAGGTGACCCCCTGCGCCCCCGTCTCCCCTCCAGGGGGTTTAAGGAGTTGGTCACACATTATGAAATGTTCCCCCCCGAGCTCTTGGAACAGTTGGGTGTAATGATTAGATAAATGCACCAGAGCCAACTTCTGGTTTTGGCAGGCTCAGTTTTTTTTCCCACCTTTTTAGGAAATGTCTTGGAGTTTGTTGGTCACAGTGCCGGGCGCTCTGTCATTGGAATCCAAATTTGGAAGAGGGTCTGCACCGTCAGATGAGGCCGACCCTCACAGTTAGCGCAACTGTCGTTTCAGGACAGATGGTGGCATAGACTCCAAGCAGTCGCCCCCTCCCTCAGTCTAACTGCAGTTCAAACAGATAATGCTGCCCTGTGGGGAATATCTGTTCTACTGAACTGTTGCCCAAAGAATAGACTATTGTACCAGAGTATATGTGTGCGTCCCACTCCCTGTGGAGTTGTCCGGGTAAGGGAGTCCTTCTAGTTAAGTGATTCTCAATGTCAGTCCTGTGGGCCCACTGCACACTGGTTTTTATTTCAGCCACAAATTGGGCTTGCAGGATTTTAACAAGCTGTTAATTTGTTTCCGTTTGGCAAATCCCATGCTTAGAGCAGTTACCCTCTTAAGCCACATTAGACAGAAATATCCATGCATGCCGAGAAGGATATTAAAAAAATTAATATCCTCATTGTAATGTGATACATTGGAGACAACTGCATTAAAATAAGGGAAAATTGTGTTCAGCCACCAAAGCTGGAGCTCTTTGATTTTCCCAGTCTCTTGTTTGAGCTTTTTAAAAAATATTATTGCTTGAAACTACTCCCAATGTAGAAAAAACACTGTTTGTTCAAGGATGTTTTATTCTGCATGGCATGTGTGGATATTGCTAAATAATTGCTATATACAGGAAATGCACCGAAGTAAAACCCATTAACACCTTGTTAAAATCTCATTATTGCAATTTTGGTTGGAATTTGTGTGGCATAGTGGCGTTATGGGTAGCACTGTCGCCTCAGCAAAAAGGTTGTGGGTTCTAATCCGGCCTGGGGCCTTTCTGTGTGGAGTTTGCACGTTCTCCCCGTGTTCGCGTGGGTTTCCTCCGGGTACTCCGGTTTCCTCCCACAGTCCAAAGACATGCCTATCAGGGTAATTGGAGATGCTAAATTGCCCATAGGTATGAGTGTGAGAGTGAATGGTGTGTGCGCCCTGCGATAGATTGGCGAGCTGTCCAGGGTGGGTCCCTGCCTCGCGCCCAGAGTCAGCTGGGATAGGCTCCAGCTCTCCTGCGACTCTTAATAGAGAATGGAGGGGTGGAGGGTTGGAACGAAAGCCACCATACACAGTGGGCGCCCAGGACCACTGCTCTAGTTTTTGGAATGTGTGCGCGTGTGTGTGTTGGTATGTGCGTCTGTATGCGTTTGTGCTGTCAGGGCAGTTTATACTTTAAAGTGGTGCTACTTTTCCTGAACAGAGAGGCTGATTTTTGTCTGGGAAACAGTTGGCACTCACCTGAAAAGCCTGGCTGTTCTTCATTTTGGCAGTGGAGGGCAGTAGCAGGAATGGGGATGAAAATTGTGGTGCTCTATGATTGGCTAAACGCACAGTTTGGTAGAAGTGCAGCTTCCTGTTATCCTCTGTGACTTTTTTTCCCCTCATTGTTTATGGTTGTCTTTGTTGTGATACCGTCGTATTCTTAAATGGCTTCCACTTACCCTGGTGTTGTACCTAATTGAAGAATTTTTGTATGTGTTTTGCCTAAACATGGCTGTACTGTGCATTTCAATGAGGAATGAGTTATTTTATGGTTATTTACAAAAATTGAGACTGCTTCTTTGCTTGTTTTTTTTTTTTTTCTTGTGTGGTTGAATGGGCCTGTGTGTGTGTACTAGCACTTCTGAATGAATGAATGTGAAATCAGCTTTGATGAAATGTCTTTTTAGGAATGATTTCTTAAACATTTTCCATGACAAAAACTAATGTGGTGAACTGTTGTATAAATATTTTTAAACCATGATCTTCACTTCCTTCAAGCCTGCAGCCTCGCATGAGATCATTGTTTCCGTTTGGTTCGATGTCTGTTTCTGCGTCGCATTGTCGACTAAACCTGTAAAACACCATTTTATTGTGTGTGTGTGTGTGTGTGTGTGTGTGTGTGTGTGTGTGTGTGTGTGTGTGTGTGTGTGCGCGTGCGTGTGCTGCGTGCGTGCGTGTGAGCGCGCCTGTGCGTGCCTGGGGAGAGTGTGTATCCCAAGTGTGCTGAAAAACACTCATGAGTTCATTAGCAAGTTTTTTGTTTTTTTGTTTTTTTTTTTTGTTTTTTTTTTTACTTGTTCATGCCATTCTAGGTGGATCTGATTGTATACAGTAAGCGTTTATTTTTATATTTGTGGAATTATACAACAAAACCATTTGGATTGTTTTCTATATGTGTATGAATAGATATAATTTGTATAAATCCAGGTCATATTAACATGGATATCGACAAGAGTGCTCCCAGTTTAAAATACACCAGGACTCCTGGTGTTGAAGCTGCCGCCTGTATTTTGATGTTTTACCTTCAACCTGGCAGGCTTTGTTGTCCAGGAAATTCTTCCTTTATAAATATATATTTTTAAAATACCTTCGGGATTTGTAGAGAGGCTCAGCATATGTAAGAGAATATTTGTAACAGAATGGTTCTGTATGTCTATAGTTACTACCCCTACTACAGCAAGAGTTGAATAAAAAAGACATGATATGTTTTTGCATCATTGGTTTTCTTGCCTTGTGTTATTCTGAGTCCTTAACATGCAATTAAGGATGGCGGTGAAAAGCTATGGTATTTCTGCATGTCACTTTCTGATTGTGTTCAACACTCAATATGAATTTCGTAGTAAGAACAGTCATTTCAAGAGTGAGGTAGTCAGGCTTTCTTGGGGGTTGTTATGCTTGTATAGCCCAGCTGGCTGCGACAGCTAATATACAAGGAATTTAAAAAAATATAACACTGAAAAATTCAGACAATGTCCCCCCAGTTTTTGTCACTCTCCCAAGATTCACCGCCAGGCATCCCAATACTACTCCTATCCAGGTGAATGAGGCTGTCGGTGAGCCCAATGACGGTCATTTAGTCGGCACCCGTTGTTTCCAGCCGATGACGTATCTGTCAGAATCATGTGGTGTGAAAGAATGCTGCCTTTTCCAAGCTGCATACACAAAGTTCCTTGCCCACATTATTGCAGGAGCTGGTAGGAAAGCAAAAGCTCTAGTTTGGGGTATTTGCGCCTCTGCACTGGAGATGCTTGTGGTCGGTGGCATCGGGTAGTGCGTCTGTAAGTCCGTCCTTCCCATTTTTGAGAATGTTATCTCTTGAACACCTTGAGGAAATGTCTTCATATTTGGGACAAATGGCAACATGGACTCGAGGACGAACTGTTTAGATTTTGATGGTTAAAGGTCAACAGTCAAGGTCCCAGTGACCTCACATCTATCCCATTCCTGTGAATGTTTTATCTCAGGAACGCCTGGAGAGAATGTCATTACTTTTTGCACGAAAACTGTCCACTTTGATTCGAGGATCAACGGATTAGAATTTTGGTGGTCAAAGGTCAAGATCATTGTTGGAGACGTGGTGGCACAGAGGTTAAGTGTGCTAGACTAAGGATCGTAAGATTATAAGTTTAAGTCCGCACTATGGCTTTCGTGTTGTGTTCTTGGGCTAAAACATCTCACTCCCACAGTGCTCCACTCTGCCCAGGTGTACAGTTGGGTACTGGAGAGCTGTTGGGGAGACTTGACTGAATACTGGAGGGGGTGGCAACCTGCAATGGACTAGCATCCCATCCAGGGGGAGCAGCAATACTCCTAGTTGCGATGCTCCCATGCTATAGAAATTGGAGTTGAGCTCTGGTCGGGTAAGCCACATGGCTTGGGACATGAAATGACAGAAAAAAAAACTGAAAATTATTACCCCCCCCCTGCCGTAGGAAGAATAGGTGCACCCTCCTGTAAAGCTCTGGCGCTGTTCATCTCCCCTATGAAACTCCGCAAACTCTGTTGAACATGCTTTGCCGTCTAACAGACTGCACTGTTGGTTTACGCCAAAGGCGAAGGCTGTTATGGATGAGTGTACTCCCAGCTGGTCCCAAACCACAGGGGTTCCAATCCAGTAAACCACAAAAAAGCCCAACCACAAGCCCATGGTCAAACACTGCCTTCCTGAAGATCTCGCACCCGGCTGTGGTTTAAGGAAAAAAGAACATCAGTTATTTTCAGGGGGGGGGAGCTGGCAAACACGGTCCCGAAAACTGAAAGAGATATTAAACCAGCAGTCGTATCCCTGAGATATGACCGCGCGGCAGAAGACCAAGAAGCAGCCATGCTGGTATCTTCTACAAGGACACCCCTGAAAAGCGCCAAAGAGGACACATTGCCCCGAGTAGAGTGCGCCCACAAGCCTACTTCAGTGGCACGGCCCATTGCTGAGTAACCTCTGCGGATCACCTCACGGACCCGGTGGGCGAGGCGCTCTACTGACAGAGGGACCCCTTGAGCCTGACTGCCATAACAGACAAACAAATCTTCAGATTTTCTGAAATTCAATGTGCGCTCCGAATAAAGACAGAACGCGCACACTGGGCACAAAGTATGAAGGCGTTCCTCCTCCCTGTTGGCATGCGGAGGGGGGGAATATGACTGTTGACTTAATCGAAGAGGTGATGAACTTAGGATGAAAAGACTGGTGCGGGCAAAGTTCCAATGAGCCCTTATTAATGGCTGTACATGAAGACTGAATAGAAAGGACACATAAGTTGCATATCCTCTTAGCTGGTGCCTGAGCTAAAAGGAGGACTGTATTAATTGACAACATTTGCAGGCCTGACTGATCCAATGGCCAAAACTGCTGGCCTAGAAAGCCATCTACCACAGTCTGAAGATCTCACTAATGACCTAAGTGTTGAGTAGGGGGTCTCAGCCTGCTGGTTCCAAGCGTACATCTTGATGAATCGCAACACTAGATTGTGACGAGAATTTTGCGAGTAACTCTTTCCTTCAGAGGCTGAGTGAAAAGAGAGATGAGCAGCAACAGAGCTTTTCTCGGAGGACGGTGCAGCTACCCCTGCTATGGGGCGGTGAATGCAATGTTTTTTCTTGGGCACCGAGACGGAGCCTCGGTGGGATATACCAATGGCAAAGCCCAGTAGAGGGTGATGCATGTAGGACGTAGATACAGGGGTGTCCAATCTAATCCACAAAGGGCCGATGTGGGCACTGGTTTTTAATGCAGCCCAACACTAACACTCCTGATTCTACTTATCAAGGTCTTGATTGAACCCCCTGATCAGTTAGTTTGTGCATTCAAATGTTGTAGCACTGGGCTAAAACAAAAACGTGCACCCACCCAGGCCCTTAATGGATAAGATTGGACACCCCAGACGTAGGATAACCAAACAACATTAGGCCCGTTTCCACTGAAGAAGTTCCTGGTAGTATTTGGGGGGCAGGAACTACTACAGGAACGTCCTCTCACTCGGTCCTCTCAGCTGCCGTGTCTCCACCGAGAGGGGGAAGCAGGAGGACGGTTCCTGTAAAGTTGTGTGACGTCCTTTTAAAAATGCGACCCCTCGTCGTCTGCTGAGTTTTAAAAATGCCGGCTATTTTGTCGCTTTCTGTTGACGTCACATCCTGCCCTGAGTAAATCCAATCAGCACCAAGTAAACCCAAGCCCCACCCAGGAGTTTTACGGGGCCATTCAGAGTACCTAGTACTCCGAGGCAGGGACTTTTTTAGCCCCTGTAAAAGTTCCGGAACTCTGTCCTTCGGGGGTGGTTCCGGCGGTGGAGACACGCAACAACGGCCCCGGCCCCGTAAAATTACCCCGAAGTTCCTGCGGTGGAAAAGGGCCTATACCTCAGTTTCACCTTATCCAAACGCGTCAGAATCTAGGAAGCGTGGTTGTGGCGGAAGTGCACTCTAGAAAAGGTTGCAGTATGTCGCATATAGCAGGAGTCTCTACAACAGTCTCTATCCAGGAACTGTAGTCTCTAAGCACATTTCTCAATGGACATTATTCACTGGAATCTTATGTTCCGCTAAAAAATACACATTTCCTTTATTGAATTCCTCCGGAGTCTTCACTGTTTTGTATGAGTCTGGACAGACATAGATGTAAACTGCGACTTGACTGGTTGGTGGAGGGATACAAACGTGAAGTGTTAATTCTAGTATTAATGGTTTGATTTCTTATGAATGGCAGAGTCCTTTCTTTGTGTGGCATTTGTTAGATAAAAAATGGTATAGCCTTTACACCTCTCATCATATTCTTGTACACATAATTAGCTTATCACTCTCCCTTCCCAAACACTTGAATTATATTCCCTCAGGGCTCATAGTTAGAGCTGAAGAAGCACAGATGAACAGAGGTGTAAAATCCAGGGGTCAGAAAGTAAATCCTGCCAAGTTTTTCTCCCTCCCACAGAATGAGCTGACCACTCATATTGGCTCTATCTCCTGGCCGAAAAAAATCAAGGTGGTTGGAATAAAGTTCTGAGGAGGATTTTTACTTTTTGAACCCGGACTTAACACCCCTGCAGATGAAAAAATGTCATATGGCATGTCAGTTTCTGTACATCTGGAAGGATTCCAGGTGCCAAAAGTTAAAATTTGTTAGGAGATGGACCCAAAGTCTTGATCGTGATTGTAATTAATTAATAGGAAGCTTGCAAATTATATATATCATCTGCATAACCACCCTCAATCACTCGATTTAGTGTGTCCTCACTGAGTTCAGTTCTGGTACATCCGTGGGAAGGTTGGTTTCATGATCACGATCCCAGAAGATGCAGCTGTGCAATCCAACCTGACCCTGACCTCCCATATTAAAATTAAGCATATGGCGTACATAAATACTCAGTATAAAAAAGTTCAAGGGAGGAGGGACTTCGTGAAGTGGCCGGAACTTTAGATATGGGGAGCCAATCAGGCGCGCTCGAGAACATGAGGACGATCAGGTACAGAAGCGGTAGATGATAAATTTATGTACTGTCTCGAGTTTGGGATGGAAGGGGTATAGGGGGTGATTAATGGTGTCTGGATTTAATTGCTTTCTTTAATAAAACAGGTGAGGGACATGAATGATTGGGGACAGAAGATATCATCAAAAAGCAGATGAAAAATTACAAGAAGCATAATGTAAGGTGGAGATTTTTTTTTGAAGAAATCATTTTCTTTTGTCTTTTATTCGTTTGAGGTGCTCACTGTGTGTTTTTTTTTTTTTGTTGTTGTTGTTTGTTTTTTGTGAACGGAGTGTTTGATTCTTTTATCATCTGCGCAGATCAACCCGGGTCCTTGTTTGTTACTTTGGAGTTACATATACAATAAACCCAAATCATATCAGACTCCTTTTGGTCTGTTTTCTGTGATTATGGTAAATTGTGATTGGTTTGGGAGAAGCCACCAGGCAACTGGCCCTGACGGGGGAAAACACCGTTAAAAAAAAAAAAAAAAAAAAAAAAATCCACCAGTTTTTATTAGGCTATTTTTTATATTAACAATATATTTCTAAGCATTTGTCCCAAGAGCTTTAGCCGCTCACCCAGGGGACTCAAGCCTATGCCTATGACATTACAGTTCAATTACACTCAAGGAAAAAGTAGCCTACACGCAGAGAAAAAAAAAGGGAAAAAAAGAAAAGACCGAAAAAAGGGGGAAAAAAAACAAAGAAAAGCGGGTCACTATAAACAAAGAACTTATATTAGCACGAAAAACGATTGGTTTCTTTTTTAAAGCTTTGGACAGCAGCAAAAATTTGAGCATTAATTAAAAAACTTAGCGAATGGTATCCATAAAATAATAAATCAAACTGTTTACGTAAATCCAAAGAGCTCCATACATTATTTGCAAGTTGTTCAATAGAGGTAAACTAAAAAAACCTTCTACAGGTTCTCCGTCAATTTTCAGTCAGGCTGCTGAAGCAAGAACAGAATGCAGAATTGCAGGCGAGGGGCATTGGCAGATGAGAGTTCATTCAACTAGAATGAAAGGCGATTTCTTATTCTCACCACTAAGAAATGAGATTTGCAAAACCATTCGCGGAGCTCATGAAATCATCCGAAATCAGCAATTTGTAAGAGTGTTAACTGTCTATTTCTCGAGGTTAAGAACGCATAACACTTAAAATGTGATCCCAAATTCGACGCTCATTGGCATACATGTACAGTAGTCGGCAACCACGCTCTTTTCGGCAGAGCTTGCAGTCTCGATTTCTAGTTCCTGTAGAGGGCGAGTGGGATTCCAGCGAAAACTTCAACCCGGAACTGTGTGAGTGATTAATTAACTGCTTTGAAACTGGAAAGAGAGTTTGTTGTAGCAAGAAAACTTTAGCTTGGAATACTTCCCTCTAAGATCTGGTCGCTTTCGCTGAGACTAAATACAAATGCTTCCCACATTTTCATCGCCGCATTTTGGAGGACAATAAATTCGCGTTTTCTACAGGTAGGAGAGCAATGAGCAACGCTTCACAACAAAAGATATTTTATTTCGTCTGGTCAGGAGTTGACCTGCTTGAGTGGACCGTGCGTGTCGTTAGAATCCTGCTGCCCCCGGGCTTGTTCTCTGATTACCTGTTCGCATTCTGATCAGTTAAGCTGCTTTCACACCGGACGCGAAATGAATTTTTCGCACGACAGATTACATTCAAAGTCAATGCAAAGACGCGAATACTTCGCGTGTATTCGCGTCTTTGCATTGACTTTGAATGTAATCTGTAGTGCGAAAAAATTCGTTTCGCGTCCAGTGTGAAAGCGGCTTTATGCTTGTAAACCTCTATATCGATAAAGTCAAATTCGGAACCACAGGAGGTTTATCTGGCCGCTTGGCTGTTATTTTGCATTACTATTGGCAGGTCACCTATTCAAAGATCAGCGCAGCATAGACGGGCTTGAATACTTTAATCTCGCTGGAGTATGCACTTTTATTTCTGTCTGAATTAATTGGTTTAGTGATGTGTTTGTGAAGTTCACAATCCTAGTTTTTCGCTTGATATTCCTGCCTGGATGATTCATTCATCGTCGCCGTGCAAAGTGCTCGAGTGTGAAGCATCAAAGCAGGATTTGTTCAACCGCAGCTACTTCTGCTGCGGCGTACAGTAAGAAGAGACCGTTTCCATGTGATGATTATCGTTTCACAGTATGATACTGTGACATCGGAGTTGTTAAAACGGTCTACTCCGGGAAGTAAAACCGCTTCGGACCAGAAACTCATATCAGCCCGTGTTGCTGTTGCTGGTGACCCAGCAGTGATCAGTGACCACTGCTGGTGACCCAGCAGTGATCAGTGAAACGCGCCCATAAAGTATGTACATTTGTTGAGTGGACTGGCCACGTCTGGCTATTATGTAAAATCTTGTACCTGCCCATTGTTTTTGAATGTGCCGCTGAGAAGCAAGTGGGTATCTTGGGGGCGTTTATTTTTGTCGATGTCTTGGTGTGGAGTTTTAGTTCGTCCCAGGACCGTGGAAATGTGCTGTTCGGGGGATCTGCAGTACTCTTAGCACCTCCTGATTCTTTTGGTCCAGTGATGGAATTTCAGGCAGCCAGGAGCCCCCCAGACCCCCGGGGCCTGAGTGGAGCTCTTGTTACCCGCGTCTGTCTGGGGTCAAAGGGCGGCAGACGCTATAGTTTGACAGCAGCATGCAGCCATGAGTGGTTGATACCCTCCCCCCACGCACATTTTTCTTACGCACACACCCTGCATTGCACCTACACAAACTGTACCCTTAATCTCCTGTCCTACCTAAATGCACATTCTGGGTGCTTGTACTCGAGGTTCAACTACTTTGTACACTGTCACTCAAACCTGATTAAGATTTGATACAATCATTCCTGTTTACGTGAGGATGGTCGTGTTCAGTGACTTGATGTCCCATGGTTGCTGTTACTGGGAGTGTTGCATTTGTTGCAAATGCACTTTTAGAGTCCACCAAGCCTAGTTTTATTATGACTTCAGTGCAGGAAGGAACTTTTCAATGCACTCGCCCCCACCTCGCCTGCCAATCAAGCAATGGCATGTGTCTATAAGGAGGGCTATGGGCGGAGCTCTTCCTGCTTTCCCATAATTCCTGGCGGCAGTTCACAAAAGCAAGCATGTTCCATCCTGTTTGTGATGTGTCAAGAGACCTTTGGCAGATACCACAATCCAAGAGCCCAGGTTAACTCAGATTTTTATAGA
Organism: Gymnothorax javanicus; assembly: GCA_029692085.1. Lineage (NCBI taxonomy): Eukaryota > Metazoa > Chordata > Actinopteri > Anguilliformes > Muraenidae > Gymnothorax > Gymnothorax javanicus. Next base: position 8,876,075 of record CM056209.1, on the reverse strand, counting down.
ATATTTTCATTAAGAGTCGTCCCCTAATTGAAAAACTGTTCCTGGCCTCTCCTGAGATTTCCCTCCTCAGAATGAAGTTAATCGATGATCCACCAGCATCTCAAAATTACTGTCAAGTGTAACTTAGTATAAATATTATAAACAATGTTTTGCAGCCACATGTTGAACAATGCTTGGGGATACTTGATGATGTATACATGTCAGAATTACCCTCAGCCATGTAGCACAGTCTGAAAAAATCCTGTGTGGGTTGATGGTATGGCAATGGCTGAACTTGATCCTTTGAGTACATTGTGTGACACAGATGTAAAAGATGGCAGAGGTGCTCAACTTGGCAAAAAAAAAATCATTAATTCAAAATGAGAAGAAAGAATTTGCAAAATTGCATACCTGGATTTTATGATGAAGTTCACTTATAGGCTGGAATTTTCATGCAGATTTAGTGCAAGATGCAGTGCTCAATGTAAGAACCCTTTCAGCTTAAATGCTGAGTTCAGTTTATGACTGTGTCTGCTTGTGTTTGCGCACATGATTATTTTGAAGTTTAGGCAGTTGAGGCAGTGAGAGGCACAAAATTCTCTCCCAAAGTGCCACACACACTTATTCCTTGCCTAATGGATCACTCGTCTAGGTATTCTGTTTTCAACAGTACTAAGAATTACCCAGAATCCCCTCAGGGAACTCCAGAGTCTGTTAAACACATCTGCAATAGCCTTTCTGTGGATCAAGTGGAAACACTTCCTGTACTTGAGCTGTTGCATGGCCCATTTTTTTTTCTCTCTCTCTTTCCTCTTTCTTCTATCCTGTGGGATGTGAGGCTGCATCAGTGGTGGTATTACTTCGGAGGTCAAAGCATGCCTGGGTTTGGGTTCAGGCTACTGAGCAAACTTCCTTTATTCAAGAGATAAGGAGACCATCTGTGGTGGGTGTTACGAGGGGCCCTCTGAACCCAACACATATTTATCTAAGGTGGACTCGAGCCTAGGGGAGAGGTGTACTTCCTGTTGTGTAACGGAAACAGTGGTGTATGCGTTAGCTCAGTGCGGTTAGCGCTCGGGGGATGGCGCTTTCATCTACACACTGGGGAAAGGGTAAGGTCCGAAAGTGTCCTGCTTGATATCTGATTGGTCTGGCTTCGTGACTCCAGATGAAATGAAAAGATGGTGTGAGGCTGTGGACCTACACTCTTCTAGCCTAGGGTTTGGTCTCTATGCGCCATAGTACGCCATGGATCTACGACAGAGTGTCTGGTGTATTTAGTCATTTCCGTGCTTGGTCTTAGTTATCATTTTCATGCCGTTTTAAACGCAAGTAGATGCAGTCTTTCAGACAGGAAGTTTTTTGACCTCAATCATGATCTCAGTGTGCTGTTAATGTTCTCCCATTGGTCTGACCGCCTAGTGGGGGAGGGTCTTTTCCAGAATAAACAAACTCTCCAATTCCGGGAGGAGATTATGTTGATACCGTTTGTTGGCATGACTTTCACCAGCAGCACGGTGAAATTCAAATAGGACTAAACAAAAAAAAAACACTTCTCAGTAAAAATTTAACTGACCACTTTGAGGAAAAAACAATCAAATAACAAACACATAGTATTGGACAGGTTCTTTGAAGTATACAAATTGTATATTCAACAGTAGTGGTAGGCGCAATACATGTGAATAGGGAGGTACGTTTAGGATGCCTCCTTTTTCATACAGAGGCATGGAATCGTGGTGAGTTGATTGCAAAATTTATTGCACACACTGGCAACTGTATTTAAGTAATGAAAATATTGCTTTAAAGGAGGTGGATGATGTTGTATCTTGGGTGGTGGGAGTACAGTGGACAGGTTGCTGGGGTGCGATGGGTGTAAATTTCATTTTTGGGTGTGGCAAGTAGTTGTGAAGTTGTTGCGAGAGGTAGTCTTTGCTTATTAAGGATTGCCTCGCACGCGTGCACTGGAAAACGCACGTGGACATGAAACTGGAAGCACAGGAGCATTTCTTATCTCTGGTTATAAAGAGGAACTTGCTAGTGAGCGCCGATTGATTCTGAAAGAGAAGCACATGACGAGGCCGGTGTAGGCTTTATCAGTATTGCTGCTGGTGAAGAGTGTGTTCTTTTTAAACAGGCAGTGCAAAAGGACAGCCCTCTGGCCCTAGTAGCCGCCATACAGGGAGGCAGTGCGTGAGTCTACTATATGAATCTGAATTTATGTGGCCGGCCTTCCTGCTTCTTTAGTTAGCTAGTGTTTGTGGTGTGTGGTGGACATTTTGTTGGGATGTGAAAGCATTAATGTTGATTTCTGAGTATATTCATTTTTTTCCTCTTTCAGGGCTCTGTCTTGCTCGCTTCTGGGCTGCGCAGCAACTAAGACACACACGCCCAGACAGACGCACTCACACACTTCGACATGCCGCCGCCAAAGGACATAGTAAAGATCGCCATCCAGATGCCTGGGGCAATCCCCCAGCTTATTGAGCTGGACCAGGTACAGCAGGCGCCAGCACTGGGGGTGGGGGTTGGGGGGTTGGTGGGTTGGGGGGGGGGGCGGGGTCTGCTGGGTTTAGCTTTGACTGCAGTAAGAATAAACTCTACAAGAGTAAGTGACTGTTGTAGAAATTTGAGTGTACAGTGTCAGTCAAAGTTTTGACTCAACAGCAGTTTTCAATCATGTTTCAATTCTAAACAACAAAACCCTCCATTAAAAAAATAGATCTCTAGATCTGGAATCCTTTAAACTGATCACTATTTGTTGCCATAATCGCTGAGTATACTCCTGTATATTTTTTTTCTACAATGGGGTCACATGGTCAGGAGAGTTCATACCAGCTCTGCTTTAGAAGTTCCCATGGGTGTGCTACACTTAAGATTTGCTTGTCCTTGATTTTTTTTTTTGTTCAATGAATCTCAAACCAGATTGATTTTGATTTCCTTTTGGAAAATGGAAGGAATTGGTGCGTCTGTTTATATCGCCGAATATGGCCTATTTTTGAATTTGAAAATTTTGGACACTATTCTGCGAGTAGTAAATTATTATTTTTTTAACTCCTTACCATTTACCTCTCACCACGTGCCGTTCCAGGTTATATAATGAAGTTAAATCACTTGCATTTCATAAAACAAAGTACCAAAGCGCAAGAAGAATTGTGTCTAAAGTTTGAACTTGTACTGTATATGAGAAAAATGGGTGTAAATTTTAAATGTAGTGTTAATTGTCCTGCGAATTGAGTTAATTTTAGATTTTTAGCAGTGATGAGGTAATGGGAATATGGCAGGCATTTGTCAATCCCAAGTTTGTTCTGTGGCTTCTGTGTGGAGGCCTCAAAGGCCCCTCATCTTACAGCGTCTGTGATTGGTGCCCTCTGTGCATCACTTGACGCGTGATTGGCCTTTTACAGATTTCGGCTGGCACAGCACTGGGGCTACCAGGCTGCCACAAATTACATGGCAGTGGCGCATAGACATCAGCACTGCTTCCCACAGACAGGACTAATTATATGTTTCAGTCACTTATGTTTCCAGTTTTAAAAAAATAAACCACTGTCCTGGGTTTAGCAAAGTGCCCTCATAATCCTGGTCTCCCACGCACTTTGTTGGGGGCTGTCCGTCTCTTCGCTCGTCATTAACACATCCACTCGCCTGTGGTCTGAAATTCAGTGGCACTTTTCTGAAATAATGTATTACAAAAGTGGATAATCATCATCTCTCATTTTCTTCCAGAAAAAGCCTCTTTCTGCAGTCATCAAGGAAGTTTGTGATGGGTAAGCATGTTTTTATCAAAAAATCCTGTTTTATTTTTGAACTCAATTCTCTCCCCCCCCCACCCCTGTAAATAAATGACTTTTATTCCTAAGAGAACCTACTTTAAGGGAACCTAACACATCCTGTCCTGCAGGCTGCGTTCTGAGTTTAATACACTGCACATGGAGCGAGCAGGCAAAACTTGTTCTTTTTTTAAGATTGTTTTTTGGGGGGGATTCTCTCCTTTAGTGGAGAGGCATGCAGTAGAGAGAGACAGGAGAGTTGGGGAGATGAGATGGGAAGGCATGCTGTGAACGGCATGAGCCGGAGTCGAGCCTGGGCCGCTGCGGGAAGGACATAGCCTTTATGTTGCGCACGCTTAACTCGGTGTGCCCTCGGGGCACCCTAAAACTTGTTCTTTTTTTGAGGGTAATTTCCTGGTTGTGTCCAGGGATGATGTTCATTAGCACTGCTGCAGTTGGCTCCAGTTTTGGCCGTTTAAACCGTCTTGTAAGTTTGAGTCAACGGTGCAAACGGTCAACATCCAAAGTCAATTATTACCTCCCATAATAAAATGCGAACTCAATAATGGCTTTTTTTTTTGTACATCTTATGTCTCGCCGCTGCTGTGCTATTTTTGTGAAGCTATGTTGAAAGTGTTAGCGGGAGGCGCCCCTTTCAATTCACACTGTTAGTGGATGACTGCTGCTTTACTGTGCAAACTCCGGCTCCGGTTTGCACAAAATGGCAGCACTCGAGAACAGCACAGTGAAAAATGCTTTTCACTCAGCCATAGACAAGTCGGTGGATGATGTCACAGATGACGTCCATATTTTCTCCACAGTCTGTCAACAGTGTTACTACAGTCATTGAGATTGTAATGCTGTGCTCTGTGGTTAGCATGCTAACTTCTGGAGCGCAGCATACTGTGAGGTTTTGCAAACTGAAATTATTTTCATGTGTAATGCCTCAGGTCATCTGTTCAGAGTAAAAGATGATAAATTTATTATATTTTTAGCACCTTACCAGCTATTTGTAGATAGGAATCAGGAGAGGATCAGCTTTCAAAAATGGAAAAAATGGGGAAAAAAACTGACTCTTAAATGGGCACCACCAACAACTTTTAATATCTGTTAGTTTTTAGTTTTTTCCTGAAGCATGATGGTAGAAAGCATAGGAAAAAAATGCAGAAGAAACTATAACAAGCCAAGAATATATGCTGAACAGACACAATAAATTTGGATTTTTTTTTGGCAGTGGTTAGAATTTGAATTCTTAATTTTGCAAACACAAACCATCGCAAACAAGGGAGGTTTCATAAGTAGGAAAAATTAACTTGGCTGCTGTGTACAAACCAAGGCCAGAGCTGTCTCATGCAGTTTTAGGCATTGGCTGAGGTTCGCAGTCTAGCAGCGGGAGTTCTGGAAAGATGATGCACTGTGCAGTTCCCCAGTTCCCAAAACTTGGAGGATATCCACACTGACCCTGCAGTAGGTCCTCAGGCGCGCAGCCCAGAAGGCTGGTGTGCGGTTCACTGGTTCGCTGGATCTTAATGATTGTAAATATGAGTAGAACATTCTTCTGCAATATCATGTGATGTCATGTTCATGTGCATCTAAAAATAGCTTTCTGTGCACATCTTAGTTGGCTGGGCATGTGTTTGTGTTAATTTATGCTTGTGGGTGAATGTTTCATGAGTATTTCCGCTTTGTGTGTGCGTTCGGTGTTTTTGTGATTGAAAGAGCAGCAGAGCGCTGCAACAGAGTTGTTAGTCTCAGCCTGAGTACTGGCTTATATTGCAGGATTAGATGAACTGAAACTGTGAGACATGAAACTGACTCTGGGTCAGCAGGGTTGTCTGAGAGGACTACTGAGTCACCTCGTTCACTTCATAAAATGCTCTCGAAATGTTGCTGCCATGTAATATCGTGTGAACATTCTGTGTTTGCTGAATGGTATCTAAACATGTGTATTACCGAACACAGGAAGAATTGCAGTGTATTCTAGTGGCTATTGAAGTAGGTTTTTAACCAGAGTTTGTAGGTCTGGTTCCCAGTTTGAATGCTCTCATTGCAACCTGGAGAAGGTTCTTTAACAGATTTTCAAGTTCTTTATCCAGTGCAGTAAATGCACATTATGAGAGTTAGCAAGTTGCTCAGAGTAAGAGAATCTGCTCAGTACCTGAATGCCATGTAATGATTTACTGAAATGTTTGCAAAAGGTGTGTCTGAAAACCTGTTCTCTTTCTGTGTAGCTGGAATATCTCTGTTCCGGATAACTATGCGCTGCAGTACACTGATGGCGTTCAGACCTACATCACTGAGTCGGTGAGCTACATCTTTTCTTCCTCCTTTCGTTTTGAGTCTGTTGAACTCAACTGAATTTGTCAGTGAGCCATTCTGGCTTCAGCTCCATAGTAGAAATGGTATTGCTGAGCCAGACAGGCTCCAATGCCACTGAAGAAAAGGGGTTTTAGGCAGTTTTGTTTTTGTTCTATTGAGGAAAGAGAGTATTCGTGAGCCAATCCTGTTGTAGCTTTGCAGTGGAAAAGGGGTATTTACTGAGTGAGTCTGGTTCCATCTCTACAGTAGAAAGTGGGTATTTGTGAGCCAGGCTAGTTCCAGCGCTACAGTTGAAAAGGGGCATCATTGAGCAGGCTCTGCTGAGGAACAGGGGTACTCGGGGGAGCCGATAATTCTTGGCAGTGTCCCCTTCTCACTGACTGCTTTACCTAGTCAAAACATGGCTGGGGGTTGCAATACCTGTTTGCACCACTGGTGCCGAGTTTGTTGATTGCCCTTCTTCCAAAGCTGAAAGTGCATTTTTTCATATTCCTCGAGGACCTACAACTCACTACCTGAGCTTAGAGAGCCTTTTTAGGTGTTTCCTAACGGACTTGCACAGCGGTGGGGTTTAGTGCAGCTCCCACTTGTAAATTTTCAAACAAAGTGTCAGTTGCTCGTGGTTCTGCACAGGAGTGCCAATGTCACATCATGGTATGAAAAATGTCAGTGGATGGCGAGCACAATTCGCCAAATATTAGAACATTTCCTATATCCTTAAAACTATGCTAAATATCCGTTCGCCTTTAAATGAACTCTTCCTTGGACTACTACCAATCATCCTGCCAAATTTCCTGCCAAACCGTTCTTAACTTTTTGAGTTATTCAGTACGAAATATCACGCAGACCCGCTTTTGACGGATATATTATAATTCTTCCGGATCCAGAACCAAGAATATGTTCTGGATCACTTCCAAAATTGAACCGACTCATCCATCCTTTGACTACCATCATCTGACCAAATTTCGCATCAAACTATTCATAACTTTTTGAGTTATCCTGTTGACAGACAGAGGGACAGACGAACAAACAAACAGGGGTGAAAATATAATCTCCTTGGCGGAGATAAACATACGGTTTCGAACACAGCTGATGAATAGAATGGCACAGACACCTTCCAGAGCATGTGAATTTTCACCGTTGCATGGCTCACGTGGCACAACTGGCAGAGTACCAGTCCAGTGTGTGGTGTGAAGTCATGATGTCACGACTAACACTATTAGCCCATGGCCGCAATAATTATGGCTTTCCAATTCCTGAGGGGGAGACGATAAATGAAAATGGTCACATTTGCAAGCATAAGTGAGCATTCCTCGCTTCATGGAGTTAAAACGAAGTTAAGCTATGTAATCGTCCACTTTCTTAATAATTTGCTTTAGAAAATAAGCAATTGTAAAATAAAACTTGGCTCCTGATTCATGCATATAAAGTTCAGTACTTGTAAATTTACTTTCATCACATATAGTATCTGTAGACACCCATGTAATGAAAAATATAAAAAAGGCATAATACCACCAGTGGCGGTCCGTCGGCAGGAACAAAGGCCTTCAGAAACCTCGCCCTTCAATGCTTAATAACCCAAACCTCCCACAGTTTACTTTTCCTGATCAGCAACAGTTGCCCAGACTAATTGGTAGGACTGGTGACAGTCTAATTTATTTTTGATAGCATTGTTCTACATTGCACTGCAAAATTATGAGGCGTTTTCTTCCGTACAAAAATGACAACGGAAAATATGATTATGTCTTTATAATTTCTGTGGTCTTGTAATTTGTGAAACAGCGAAGATTTGCTTAGTTTGCAAGGCTCATTAAGCAATTAGCCACGAGAATCCGTTCTATATTCTGAATGTGGTCACGCTAAAGGGCGTTGTTAGGCACGCTGCACAGCTGAGTGATGGCCAAAATAAATGCTGCAAAGACAGCGGAAGTTTAGGATTTTTTGCATTTATGTTGCCGTGCCATCCTTACAATGCCATATATCGATTATATTAATGTAGGCAATGGGCATTCAGTTGTATCATTATCGTTTCTTATTATAGGCCATGGATTGTTCTTGGTTGTTCAGTCGATAAATAGTTTGATAGTTAATAAGGCAAACTCGAACGAGAACAGCTTGAGCACAATCAAGCGGTAAAAGGTGAGGTTACCACGCTGCTGAATACCACACAAAATACTGCTCTCTAAATTTTCTTATCGCTTCAGTTAAACATTTGATGCCACCACAACAATCCCCTCCAAAATCATTGCAACAGCAAGGTCATTTTTTTTTTCGCTTTACTTTGAATACATTTGGAGTCGAGATCAAAAGGTGAATACGAGGCAAGAGTTCAGATTTTCAGATTTTATTTTGTGGTATTTACACCTAGCAGATGCAATAAACTATATAGACCATGGCACCTTTTGTATCATGCAATCTTTTGGTGAGAAAAAGAATTGAAATAGATGATATTCATGTAAATGGAAATAAATTCATTCAATACTTGATTGCGTAACTTTCGTCACAATGACTGTATCAAGCCTGCTATCCATGGGCTTTATCAAACGGTTTCATTCTTCTTTTGCAGATGCTTTTCTTGGCTTTACTGCAGAATTTTTCAGTTGTTGTTTGTTTTTGGGGGCTTTCCTCTTCAGGAAGTGAAATGCATGCTCATTCGGGCTATGGCCTGGTGATCAACTTGGCCAGTGTAATACCTGCCTCTTTCCTCCTAGTTACTTTAGACACATTTCACCGTAAGTTGGCAGATGAAGGGCTCTATATTCGTGCCTTCGCTTACGGAAACCAGAGTGGCGGTAACATTATGCACAATTTCATCTTTCGCAAACCGCGTGTTTATCACCTTCGCCCAGTTTAATAGTTTCCTGCTCTAAAATAAGTGTTTTGCCTCTGAAGTGTTTGGGCATCATGAAAGGGGGCGCTTCATTGCATAAATTGAGGCTTTTTTTCATCATTCTGTTTGCAAGATTTTATATTGTGAAATCCAAGTCAGAGGGGGGAATAAAAAAAAAAAAAATTAAATAATTTTTTTGCACTCATTCTTAACATTATCGAGAGTTCTGCTGCATTTCTATCAGGTCTAAGGATCAAACAAAAAATTTTTTTCTTTTTTAAATAGACTATCTTTTTGTGTTCCTGGAATCACTGAATTTGTCAAAATGGGCCTATGGCACATTGCAGCCACCATTGCTGAACATGCAAACACTGTATGCTCTTATTTGAGATTAAAGATGGTATATCTATATAAGGTGACTCTACAGAAACCAAGAGCTTGCCTATGTATAGGAAAGCTGTCACCTGTTCCAGTACTTTTGCCCGCCTCAAAATGGGATGGTCTGATACAAATGGCAGTATGTCCTAATCTGTTTGACAGATCTAGATCTTAATAGCTGGAAATTTAAAAAAAAAAATGAAATTCAGATCTGTCATTTCATGTACATCTTTTGACCTTAAACTCAGTTGTCTTTGGTGCATAGCAAAAACAAAGGAATTTACCTTGCTGTTCTTGTGCTTTTTGTGGTGACTATGCATTTTTCTGTTGGTGGGGTGGTCCATACACCAGCAGAGGAAAAAAATAAGCTACAGTCCTGCACGATACTGACTGAGCATAATTTGCTAAACTTAATCAGAATGCAACATATACAGTGCAGTAAGTGTTTATGCAATGAATTGATTTGGGCTATTTCTTCTCCATTACATGAACATGTGGTCATGGCGATCTAGCGCACTGCATAATTTTGGCCAAAAGTTTCTGATGCTGTCAGTTGTCTTCTGTCAGAGGCTACCAGTTTGGCTATGGGTGACATAATCTTCACATATTCCTTATTGTTGCTGACCCACAGGGTCCGGCTAGACCAGTTCTAACCCGGCGTAACGTGGTTCTTGTTTCGTTATTAATTAACACTAGTATCCACCTGCAAATTAAATGCAAAACCTGCTGTTAGTGGCCAGGTTCCTGTGCTGAGTTTGCAGAAGTTTCACCGCTTTAGAGAGAGTGAGTTTTTTGTGCTGAGCCGGAATCGGCGGTATCTCAAATATGTGTGTGGGCCAGTCAGTACAGAGCTGGACTCGGTGTGTGTGTGTGTGTGTGTGTGTGTGTGTGTGTGTGTGTGTGCGTCTCTGTGCATGGGCTTCTGCAGGCTCAGGCTAGCTGTTCTCGGGCAAGTGTGGACAAGCAACAAACCTCCCTCAGAGGTCCTGTTCATTCCCTCTGTCCAACTCCTAACTTTTTGGCTTTACTTTCCATTTCCCTTTTTCTCGCCCACGGTGCACTCTCTCGGTGTTGGCGCCCTCATTCTCCTGTTCTCACTTCTTTTTGTCTGCAAGCTGCCTCTCTTTCTCTTCCCCTCCGCCCTCCCTTCCTTTCTCTTCTGCTCTCCCTGTGAGTCATGCTGGGCTGCACTTCCAGTCAAACAAAGGGGCGACACATTTAAAAGGGTGCACAGGTAACCCTGCATGCAAGTGTGTGGATTCTGGCAGCGAACGGTGTGTTTTTGGTCACTTAGACAAGTCCAGTCTGGGGAAACGCTCTAACAAACCTGTCAGTTGTGCAGATTGCAGTTCTGTGCTTGATTGTTCATGTCTGTCCCCGTGCATTAGAACCGTCTGGACATCAAGAACGGCAGCATTCTTCGCCTGACGACAGCCCCGGTGAGTGTGTGCGAGAAACAGCGCCTCAGAATCCCTGCGTTCTGGTACCCCGGTTTCCCAACCTCCCACTCATTCCGAAACTGCCCCTACCCTCACCACATCCCCCACCTCTCCTCCTGGGCCCAAGGCCAGACACTCTCCTGACCCAAATCCTGGCTGGTATTTAACACACAGGAAAATCAGCTCGTAGTATAAAGCAGCTCCACCTGGCCACATTACAATGGGTCCTTTTATCAGAGATAATCATTGGAATCTCGGATGACTAAGCAGCCTGGTGATTGAAGCCGTCCCTTTAGCCCCCGCACAACCTCATATTCCTGGGCCTGGTAGGCTGGCTCTGACAAAGACGTTATTGTGGGGCCCTGTCTGAGCTGGTCCACCAGGCGTTACAGTCATGAAATCAGCTGGCTGGATGTGCTGCAGTCCTGTGTGGTGACTGTGGGGAAGAGGGAGGGAGAGAGAGATGGTGGGTGGATGGGGATGGGGATGGGGATGGGGATGTGGGGGGGCTGAGGGCTTTGTTCTCTGGTGGAGGAGATTGGTTGAATCAGGGAATTGTGAAGAAATTTGGTGAATAAAGCCATCTATAGAATGGAGAAGGGACGACATGGAGCTTATACTGTGGTCCTCTGCCACACAGTCACGGACACACACGTTCTGTCATCTATCACAATTCCTTGCACGCGCTGGCACGCACGCATATACATACTCATTACTCAGCCACATGCACATATATGCAGTCAGGTCCTTAAATATGTTGACATTCATTGTTATTTTAGCAGTCTTCCACTGCATATTGGTGATGAAATTAAATGATGAACATGAGCTCAAGGTACAGACTTTCCGCTTTCATTTGCAGGATATTTACTTTCAAATTGGGTATAGGAATTCCCACACCTTTTATATGTGGTTCCTCCTTTTTTAAGGGACTGAGAGTAATTGGACAGTTGGCTGCTCTGCTGTTCCATGGGCAGGTGTGTTATTACCTCATAACTAAACAGAAAAAAGGTCTAGAGGTGATTTCAAGTGAGGCATTTAGAATCTTCTGTTGTTATCTCTCAATATGAGGTCCAAAACCTGTCACTGCCAGTGAAGCAAGCCTAAATCAAGACAAACTCATCAAAGGAATGGCAAAAATATAAGGTGTGGCCAGGTCTACTAGTTGGTGCCTCTGGTACCTTTAGGACCACTATTCTTAAAATGAAAGAATGCACTGGTGAGTTCAGGAACTCCAAAAGGCCCAGGTGGCACAGTGGTGCTGTGGGTAGCACTGTTACCTCACAGCAGGAAGGTCGCGGGTTTGAACTCTCTGCACTCAGTTTGCATGTTTTTATGTGCTCGCATGGGTTTACTTGGTGACTCTTAAGAGGACAAATGTATGAGCATCTGAGTGAATTGTGTCTTATTTGATTCGCACACAATAGCTGACACAATATAGCCGTAAAGTGCTGAAGGTGTCATTAATCAATAAATTTATCGCCCCAAAACACCACGAATCACAACTGTCCACGGATAACAACTGCGGTGGATGAGGTAAGAAATTTTACCTCACAACAGTCGGCCTGATTAAGAACACCAGCATATCTTTATCAGAGGCAATCATAAAGATAAGATGCAAAAGATTTAATACTAGATGTAAACCATTGGTAAGCCTCTAAAATGGGTACACCTGATTGGAGTTTGCCATAAAACATTGAAAAAAAATTTGCTCAGGAATGGAACAACGTCCAGTGGTCAGATGAGACGAGATCAGCTTGTACCAGAAAGGTTGATATAGAACAGGATATGCAAGGGAAGGAACTGCTCATGATCTTAAGCGCCCCACCTCAAATGTACAGCATGATGGAGGCAGTGTTATGGCGTGGGCATGTATGACTGCCCGATATATGGATTTCTTTTGCCTCTGTTGATGATATGATTGATGACAAAATCAATTCTGAATTATACTGGGCTATTTTATCAGCTTCTATTAATGCATATGCCTTCAAAACAAATCGATCAGTCATTCACAGGGCAGACGGACAGTAGCCTGAAGCACCATGAAAGCAATCCAAGACTTTTGGTCAATGGCAGAGACATGGAATGCTTGACAATGGCTAAGTCAATTACCTGAGCCAAAGCCACCTGAGTGTGCATTTCAGTTGCTAAAAGCAAAACTGAAGCCAAATGCCCCAAGAGGGAGCAGGAACTGAAGACAGCTGTAGTAAAATAATAATTAAAATATAATTTATTAATGATTTGCAGCTAATTATTCAAAATAACAATGTAATTCATGATGGTAGTTTGTCAAGTACAGCCCCGATTCCGAAATAGTTGGGACGAAGTGTAAATTGTGAATTAAATCAAAATGCAATGACTTTCAGATCACATGAACCAATATGTTATTTACAATAGAATATGGATAACATTTCAAATGTTGAAACAGAGACATTTTACATTTATGAGCTTATTTCAAATTTTCTGGCTGCAACAGGTCTCCAAAAAGTTGGGACACGGGCAAAAACCAGCTGAAAAAGCAATTAATATGTAAGAGAATCAGCTGAAAGAACATTTAGCAAGTAATTAAGTTAACTGACATCAGGTGTGTAACATTATTGGCTATGAAAGGGATGTCTTAGAGAGGCTGAGTCTCTCAGAAGTAGAGATGGCCAGAGGCTCTCCAACCTGTGAAGGCTTGCGTAAAAAAATTGTGGAATTCTTTAAAAACAATGTTCTTCAACATCAAACTGCAAAGGCTTTGAAGGTCTCATCATCGACGGTGCATAACATCATCAAAGGATTCAGAGAAACTGGAAAAATCTCTGTGTGTAAGGGACAAGGCCGAAGACCTTTACTGGATGTCCGTGATCTTCGGGCCCTCAGACGCCACTGCATCACTCACCGGCATGATTCTCTCATTGACATTACTAAATGGGCCCAGGAGTACTTCAAGAAACCACTGTTTGTAAACACAGTCCGCTGTGCCATCCACAGATGCCACCTAAAACTCTATCATGAAAAAGGAAGCCATTGTTGAGCATGATTCAGAAGCACCACCGTGTTCTGTGAGCCAAGGCTCATTTAAAATGGACTGTAGCAAAGTGTCCTGTGGTCAGACGAGTCCAAATTTGACATTCTTGTTGGAAATCATGGGCGTTGTGTCCTCCAGGCTAAAGAAGAGATAGACCACCCTTCCTGTTATCAGCATTCAGTTCAAAAGCCAGCATCTCTGATGGTATGGGGATGCATTAGTGCATATGGTGTGGGACACTGGCATGTTTTAAAAAGCACCATGAATACTGAAAGGTATATAAAGGTTTTAGAGCAACATATGCTCCCCTCCAGACGACACCTATTCCAGGGAAGCCCTTGTGTATTTCAGCAGGACAATGCAAAACCACATACTGCAGCTATTACAACAGCATGGCTTCGTAGTAGAAGAGTTCGTGTGCTGAACTGGTCTGCCTGCAGTCCTAATCTTTCACCAATTGAGAACATTTGGCGCATAATTAAACGAAAAGTCCGTCAAAAGAGACCCAAAACTCTCCAGCAGCTGGAAACCTGTATTAAACAAGAAAGGGATCAAATTCCAATGGCTGAACTCAAGAAACTTCTCCTCAATGCCCAGACGCCTCCACTCTGTGTTAAAAAGAAGAGGGGATGCTACATCACGGTAAACAGGCCCCTGTCCCAACTTTTTTGAGACCTGTAGCAGCCATCAAATTTGAAATTAGCTCATTTTGTGGATAAAATTGTAAAATTTCTCAGTTTCAACATTTGCGATGTTATCTCTGTTCTATTGTGAATAAAATACTGGCTTGTGCGATTTGAAAGTCATTGCGTTTTGATTTTATTCACAATTTACACTTTGTCCCAACTATTTCGGAATTGGGGTTGCACTTTTGTGCCCCAAGAATTGGGTGCAGAGGTGGCGTGTATAAAAAGGTTTGTAATTCCTACATACCATATTTTTGACAAAACACCTAAATTGAAGCTCGAAGTCCCCACCTCAAGTGCATCTTTATTGTTTCATTGAAAATCCACTGTGGTGGCATACAGGGCCAAAAGGATGAAAATTGCATCGCTGTCCAAATACTTATGAACCAGTCAGTACACAGTCGATTGTGCACATACACAGATACACCTAGAGGCGTACACACACAGGCAATATAGCTCCGCAGGCAAGTTCCTCTCCTCAGTGAGCTGCATTTTCCTGGCTAGATTTCAAATTATTTTTACAAAGCCATCGTATTGTGTGTGCTCATACATATAGCCACTGTGTCCTTTGTTTGTTTATGGATTCTCTGTCCTTCGTTACAGTTCTGTATTTGTGTAGTGTTCCTGTGTCTGTGTAATGATTTTGTCTTTAAAAATTCTGTATTTATGTAAAGATCACATATCTATACTGATTCTTTATTCCTGCTTATGTATGTATCTGTAAAGATGCTATCTCTGTATTATCATCATTCTATATGTGTAATTACCCTGCATGCGTCTACGTAAAGACATGTTGTGTGAAGTTCTTGTGTCATGGAAGATCTGCAAACTGATGTGTGAAACCAAAGTACATTTGGGTCCAAAATGATTGTTTAACTTGATTGAAACAAAATGAAGATTCGCAGAATAGTTCAAACATTTGGAATTGGGGCGACTGCCTCCATTTATATTACTGCATTTATTCTCATGTTTCAGTATTTTTTCATAAAGTAATCTAAATAGAGTTGTCAAAATGATTTGCGTCCCCGCTTCAGTACTTTGTGCGAGGGCCCCTGGCAAAACTAACAGCTGTTAATCTTTACTTGTAATTTGTGATGAGGTTAGATGAAATGTTTGGAGGGATTTTTTTTTTTTTACAGTTCCTCCATTCAAAAAATTTTCGGGGTCATTGATCTCCTTGGGTTTGCGCTTCTGGACTGCAGCATCCTGTTCTGACCACAGGGTTGATTTAAGTTCAGGGACTGAGAGAGTTATAGCGTAACACTCTGTGTGAATTTCGATGCAACTTTGAGGTCATTGACTTGCTGATAACTCCAGCTGTGAGCAAGTGTCAGCTTCCTAGCCAAGACAGGTTTGATTCCCCTCCCAAATTTCACAGTACTTTTTTACCCCACTGATTTTAACCAGTGTCCCTGGACTACTTGCAGCAATGTCCACGATATACTCAGGTACATAAAAAAGGCATCACCCTGTGAGTGTTGTTATTTTTGTGCTTTTTTTTCCCCTTTTGCGTCATTAAATCTGTATTGCTTAATGCTGTTCAGTGGATTTTGATCTGCTCAACACAAAGCTGTGGATATATTAATTGTTCTGTAGCATAATTTCAGGGTCAAAATGAAATTGAATATTTAAAAATCTGGAGAAATTTCCAGTTGGTTCATCTTTTATTTGCATGAGTGTATCAATGACTTCGATCCATATTGGACTATAGGTGTGAAGTACTTTGTCTTGCGTGAGATTGTCTTTTGTTTCTTGTGCTTTGTTGGGGCTTTCTTTGTGCAACCCTTCCGTAAGGTGTGTTGGTGAGGTTACCAGGTTATTTCTTGACTGTGTGAACCTAAAATGGAACCATTTACCGTAATTGTAATCGTATTGTAATAGTATTTTTGGCAATTTGGACGTCCAATATGGCTGCTGGTGGCCATTTTGTCCGAAATTTGGGGATCGGGGAGATGCACAACTAGGTCCCTGTGGTGAACGAGTTATCTAGTTCTTGAAATGTGATCCTTGGTTTCTTTTCTGCCTCCCGTTCTGTCTTTCTCACTGTCTGCAAGTATGAGGTACACTTGCAACACACACTTCCTTCTTCATCTTGCTTATTTTACAGTATGTAAATGATTCTCCTGGAAATGCTTAGTGGCATTTTTAATTTTGTCTGTGGTATTTTTCTTTGAAACCATTTGCCTCACTTGAGAAGGTCATTTACCATCTATCCCTTTTGAGCTACGTTTTTATTTTTTCAATGTTGCCAGAAGGCAGTGGGACTCTGCATGCATTTTACCTCATTTTTATATCCTCTGGATGTAATGCACAATATGGTTCCTTTGGCCTTAGGTGAACTGGATTACAAATCATAAACTTTATCAATATTTTCTTTGATAATTGTTGATGGGTATTGGTTTCTAAAAAAATGATTGCCTGTTAGGAAATACTGAAACATGAGAATAAATATTGAAATAAATGAGTATCTAATACTGCTCAAAAGTTTGGAATCATTTGTGATTTTTCTCCTCATTTAAGTCCCATTGATCTCTTGTGGACTTGACTCGATCACAGAGTTTGAAGTATACCCATCATTAAAGACCGTTTGGGGAAATATTGCAGTTCATGTGAACGTCCATTGTGAATGGCAGTAAAATTGATATCCCAAATGCCTAAAATTTGCAAAGCACTGATTAAATCTCATCGTGGACACTTAAATGAAAAATGACTAAGATTTTTTGGATCCAAGCACTGTAAATACTAAATAAAATGTCATTAAATACATTATGGTGCTTGTTTCATGTAATTTACCATTATAAAAACACTTGAATAAAATAATAAGTTATTCCAAGCTTTTGAGCTGTAGTTTCATTTGTGTTTGAACTTAACATGTCGATTTTTAACGGAGTATTTTGTTTGTGCAAGCCATGTCAAGGCCGCCAGTTATTCTGGCCTCGATGATATCTGTGTGAATGTGAGGATTGTACATCCTTTGAAATTCAGCATTTGTGTGAAGGCTCTTTGGGTAAAGGCATCGGTGTGAAGGTCCTCTGTGTGTGTGTGTTTTAGGGGCGCTGTGCAGAAGACCTGTATAAGGGGGTTAAGAGTTCGGATTCTGGGGTTCGCTGCGACTCCCTGAAGCAGCTGGCCGGCATATCCACCGATGTCACCTTTGCCCAGGAGTTCATCAGCCGTGACGGGCACACCCTTCTTGTGCACATCGTGGAGAGCGCTAATGAGTCAGTGCTAACCCCTAAAAAAACCATACCTAAACCCCTAACCCCAAATGATGCTTTTCCAATTAGGCCATATAAAAAAATAGTTGGCGATCATCCCTTCCCGACTGGAAAAAAACTTTGCCGACCCAATTTTTTAATTATTTTTTTATTTTTTAAAAAAATTGTTTTTTTCATCGAAAAAATGTCTAGAATCGTGAAAAAAACGGCGCGTCAGTGATTCAAACTTTGCAGTATTTCGGTTCAACTGGGATGACTGACTGGCCCTCTAGCGAGTGCTTGTTTAACCACGCTGCACACGCGCAAATATCTACGCTTTGCTCAGTGGAGTAAAAACAAGGCCTGGGAGATATAGAACCTATACAATGTAAAACAGTTTATGGTAACATATAAATGGCTTTTCTGAGAAATATGTAGTATATAATAAAAATGGCTTGAATACACCATGTTACCGGTCTCGCAATTTAACGACACTCGCACATTATTTAGCCAACTATATGAAGCAACTTTTGTGAAAATATCTTAAGTGGGTTTTTATAGGAACCTGGTTGTTCTTCAAGATGAACTTTACGTTTTGCATCCATACAGATGCATTTTTCAATGGAAATTGTCTGAAACTTCTTCAGTTTTTCACATATATACTTATGTTTGGTCTCAAAATGCCCATCATGTTGTTGTGTAGCCATTAAAAATCATCTGGTTTTTCAGAACAATCATTTATTTGTTTAAATATGGACTTTTCGAGGCCTTGCCCCACAAAAATCTTGAAATCACTAAATAGGTCACAGTTCACTTCCTGTATGCAAATTTCACATTTCAAATCTATTTTCTGGACAGTCCCACAAGTAGGTTCAAATTGGGCTGTGGGCAAATTTGCCTATACCCTGCAAAACCTCCTTTGGAGATTTAAATCTCCTGACAGAAAAAAAGCCATCACAGTTTTCCATTAGAACAATCTATCAAATCTACAGAATGTCTTGTCCCACAGAGTGCAATTGGTAATGTCCTGAATGCAGTCTAGTTGAATATTCAAATTGCGGGGTTCAGAAGCTTAATAAGAGGTGTTTGGTTGTTGTTTTGGATTTCTTGTTGCTTAATCAGTAATGCTGTTAAAGATGGTCCAAATCAGGTTTATAATTTTAAAGTTATTGAGAACTATTTAAAATATCTAGAGTCAAAGTGGTTGATTGGCCCAAATAAATTATTATTTATGAATCCACAAACCCTTCTGTCATCAGTGTACACCACCTGATTGAGTTTCAGCTGCATCTGAGATGGTGGGTGTCAAAACCATGTTTCCTCCGGTGACTTGACTAGGAATATGCTCATTCCACTGTCGAGCTGAACTGCATCGACCAATTCCTTTCCTTAATGCTGTCCCTCTCTCTGCTATTTGACATTAACTACTGTACCTTGTAGGAATGCTGCGAATGTTTGATCTGATGGTTCACTCCCTAAAAAGTTTTCTGTGTGGAATGCATGCTTAATTCGCACACTCCCCCAGAACTGATGACTTGCCCAGTTCTGTCTCTTGCGGCTGATTACCGTGGCAATTTGAGTGTATCTCTTTGAGTCTATAGGTCATGCGAGTACAAGTTTGCGCCCATGTGCAAATAAGAGACAGACAGGGTCTTAAAACTAACAGATCTAATGTCTATTCAATTGGCCTGGAGTACTCATGCTTACCTCAGCTTCTGCTATATATAAATATGCAGTGTGAACAGAGGGCTTTGATGAGTCAGCTTCTGCAGAATTATTCTCATGCCCAGAGTATTTGCATGTGACGAATGTCCCTTTTAAGAGAATCCCAGCAGCTGAAAATTTTGTTTTTGGAATGGGGAAGTGATTTTGTGTTTTGTCTGTATGGTGGTGCGCAAGCATGAGTGTGAGCATTTGTTTAAGTTTGCGTGTGCACTGGAAAAATATGCTTGTTTCAAAGAGCGTGAGCATGCGTTACTGCTCATGCTTACACTTTGTCCTAAAATTGCTCATCTTTGCGGTGATGTCAGAGTTCTTATTGCTGATGTCAGTAGTGATTTCAGAATTCCCATTGCTGATGTCAGTAGTGATTTCAGAGTTCCCATCGCTGATGTCAGTAGTGATTTCAGAGTTCCCATTGCTGATGTCAGTAGTGATATCTGAGTTCCCATTCCTGATGTCAGTAGTTATGTCAGAGTTCCCATTGCTGATGTCAGTAGTGATGTCAGAGTTCCCATTGCTGATGTCAGTAGTGATGTCAGAGTTCCCATTGCTGATGTCAGTAGTGATGTCAGAGTCTCCATTGCTGATGTCAGTAGTGATGTAAGAGTTCCCATTGCTGATGTCACAATGCTGTACAGTGATGTCAGTGTTCGCTGCGCTGATGTTGCGGTTTCCTGTTTGTCGCAGGAATGCTCTCATTATGACGCATACACTGAAAGCCTTCATGGAGCTGATGGATCATGGGATAGTTTCCTGGGAGAACCTCTCCTCCGTCTTCATTAAGAAGGTAATGTTGCTGCTATCATGACATAACTGCACTGGGAACTGTCGCAACTAACAAGGCTGAAAGGTTCCCACCCCTTCCTGTGACTGACACGTTGGTCCCTCCCAAAGAATTGTGAGAACTGGAATGGAAATTACCATTTCAAAATGCTGCTTTTGCCATTGCCATTTTTCCCCGATTGGGCAATGTGACATGTCACATGACTGTGGTTATTCTCAACCTTCTCACTCTAAATAGTCTTTCCAGTGAACTTTCTGGCAAACTTTGTGGTTTGTAAGCTTGCAATGACTGCTAATGTTCACCATCTTTGCCATTTTTGCTAGCTGACTGCTCTCAGGCTGTGTTTTTGGAGTACAGCTGAACCCAACTACAGTTGACTTTGAATGTCAATGAGCCAGTTTTAATGTCCCCGCTAGTTGGGGTCAAGTGTAATTTTTGTTCTGTGGTAGCATTTACTTTCATGCTGGGTGGAGTTTGGGGATAGTTGTTGTGATCCACTATGCAGCATATCTCACAAGCATCAATCCATAGAAAAGCTGTCATTACTTTTTTCTGTGCTTTTCTTCACCTGCGTGTCAGTATTGCCTGTGTGATCATCCATAGCTAAGCCTGCAGTCAAAACTGGCATTTAGAAGGAAATTGAATCAGGCGTTTCTGATAGGCCTACTTCTGTTTTAACCCTAGTCCTGCCTCTAGGCTAATGCTTATCGAGGACCATCATACAGGGAAATAGCTATTGAAGGACGATATATCAACGACTGGCACGCAGGGAAACAAGAGTGGGTCCTCTATATATTAGCGACCAGCGGGACTCTGCTTCATAAAAAAATAGGCAACAGACTAATCCTTTAGCTCTAGTGTGAGGATGATTGGTGTTTGAAGTGAAAGTTTGGTGGGGGGGTGTAATTCCCATGTTTGCAGGGTTGTATGTTCCTAGGCCCACCTGCTGCAAAGGACACTTCAGTACTCGCCTAGTTGGCGCACTAGAAAGATAAGATATACAGACTCCTCAACTTGCTTAAGTTGGTTTAGTTATGCCAATAGTATGACTGACGAAATGGCAGGGTGGGATGCAAATTCAGATCAAGAACTTATTCAGATTTGGCTGCATTGTGAAGTGTTTCATCAGTCATGAGATCATAAGATTTTTATCTGTCTCTACTCACTACTAGTGCTAAACCTCTGCTGCCTGGTGGTCTAGTGCGCTATGAAAGGGATTGCGAATTACATCACTAAGTTGAAAAACTTTATACCTAATTACTCAGTACAGTGGCAAGCTCACATTTCTGATATCTCCCTGCATTGACTGTGAAGATTAAGGGCGCTCCTTGGAAATAAATGGGAGACAATCACTATTCTATTCCCGGACGATGGAAGCCATTTTGCAGTGGTGACACCAGTGGAAGAGCTCAGTAGAATGGGATTGAATGGAACAGACCATATTTCCTTTCTAGTTATGATACAGTTCAATGGTCCCTCCTCAGATCGCTGGCTTCGTCAACGCCAAGGTTCTGGACGCGTCCATCCAGCAGCTGTCCCTGGCCATCCTGGAGAACATGGTCATGAGCAGCAGTAGCCTCTTCCAGCTGGTGAAGCAGGAGGTGACCCTGGAGAGGCTGATCTTACATCTACAAGTGTGAGTAATGATGCACATGCTGGCTTTACTCATGCATGCACACTCAAAATGCACACATTTACCGCTCAAACTTGCAGTTACGCACATTACCAGGGTGCAAAATTAACTTTTTTTTTCCATCAACCAAATGGCCTGTGAATGTTCAAATTTTACCAGCCACTTAATAGGTTACCATTATTTTTTTGGCTGGTGAGTGAAGCAAATCTACCAGCCACCAGCAAATATTTAGGTTCAGTGTCATATCGAGAGGATGTAAAAAGTCTAAACACACCACTCCAAATAGCTGTTTTTTTTTTTGTGTAAAAAATGAAAACAAGATGAATCATGTCATATATTCCTCTTGCATTAATGATATTGCGACTAAAATCCTGATGACAAACTGGTAGAAACTTTTTTGGCAAAGATGAAAAATAAACTAGTTCCATTGACAGTCATTTATGCCCGCGCTATAACGCTACCTCCGCCGTGCTTAACAGGTGAGGTGGTACGCATCAGATCATGAGCAGTTCCATCCTTTCTTCATACTCCTCTTTCAACTCATATTCTGATACAATTTGATCTTTGTTTTGTCTGTGCGTTGGATGTTGTTCTAGAACTGTCCTGGCAGTCATGTTGTGGGCTGCTTCTTCTTATAATGTCTGACATCTTCTAAATTTGCTTTATTTTACTGTTCTTCCTGGGAAATGAAAGTGATTATTTAGTCTGTTTGCTCATGAATTATGGCTTCTCTATTTACTCAGTGAACTATCCTGTGAAATTCAAGGTTCTTTTTGATTTCTCACTATTTATATCTTGCATTGTGCCACAGAGAGTTATTTGAATAAGTTAATCAGCAAATATTTAATGGACTGAAACTGCCAAAATCAAAATAAATGTAGAGGTAATAAATGACTCATTAAATGAACATGTCATTAAATGGACCAAAATAATATTAATAATAAATAATAATACAATAAATGAAGGCATTAATTAATTGATAAAATGTGACAAATATTGATTTTTTTATTTTGTTTTCTTGAATACCTTTGTATTAATTCCCCTATTAATTTCCTTTCTCATTTAATTTTCCATTTTATTTGTTCATCCATTTTTAAATTGATTTATTTGTTCATTTCTGAATAATTTTCCCATGTATTTTTCTCCATGTTTTCTCCTCAAATGCTCTGGAAAGTTTTTTGCTTGTGGGTTTGTCTATCGGTGACATTTCAAGGCTTTCTGTGGTTGGTGGAAGAATAATTAACCATAAAATGGCAGAGTATGGTAGTGTATTGGATATAGGTGACTCGTTCACAATTTAATGGATCTGGAGCTTTTTTTTAGTTGTAAGCCTGGAATAAAATGGACAAATCAAAATATTATTCCCCAAATAGAGTAACGGACTGAGAGCTTTATTACAACCAGGGTTCTCACTGGCGCCGACCAGCACTCGGAATGCACCGACCACCACTCAGTTCAGATAGCTAGTGCTTTTCCCGACCGGCACTATTTTTTCAAAGATCAGTTAAAATTAATGCATCCAGTGTCCAATAAAATTGCTAGAAACAACACATAAATGACCCTAAATATGCTCCCCCCCCTTCTTGTTATAGTCAGCATAGCGAACCTTCATTTTCGACCCATGCCCCGTCTGCGCTGGTCTTCATTGATACTGAAAAACCTGCCCAGCAGTGATGGAAACACCAAGTGCCATCCGAGCCCGCATGTGCTGGGTATTCATGGCGAATTGAATCTGAGGCTGTGGGCAAATGATCGGTGCGGTTGTCTCAATCTAATGAAAGACAGGCAATTATAATCAGGCAGGGTGATTGATTTCTGTAGCGCTGTACTTTGCATATCGAGAGAAAAGTTTTGTTATATAAACGACAGCAAAACTAAATAAATCTCTGTCGAGGACAGTAACGTTCTTTACATGTTAATCTATCAGTGCTTAACAACAGTGGCGGTCGGTGGACGGAAAACCGAGGAGGCGGAAAACATGCCTTGAAACGGATGAGATTATTGACCCGATTTTAATCATTTTTCTTGGTTAACACGTTTTCCAACAATATGAAAAATCCATTTGCAGTTAAGTGCAGTTTCCCTGCTAATGAAATGGCAGGCAAGTGAATAATAAATTCAATAAAAAATGTTTAATTCACGTGCCTTATTGGGTAACCCTTCACGAAAAAAAACCTACTGTGGATTTTTCGTGTTAACTTTTGCCACATCTTACAAAGCAAGAAATGCGCACTTTTTTGCCTTCAGTTGACGCGTTTTATCTCTCGTCTTAACAAAGACAATTAGCTACACCTGAGAAGGATGAGTTAAAGTATCTTTTATCAAGCAAAATGACTGAAACAGATCAAGACTAAAAAGCAGTTTAAAGACGTTTATCGCCCTCCTTGTTCTCTGTCCAGCGGGCGCCACTGAAGAAATGTTTGAAACACAAGTGACCGTTGTTAAGTCATATTCAGAAATTTTATCAAAAGTATTTGGATACAAAATGGAAAAACAAGTTTATGAATAGGGCACCTATCTATGAAAATTGGAGGCATCTCGCTACGCACTGAGGAGCACATCAAAGAAACACAGTAATCTGGTGACTCAGAGGCAAATTCTGCTTTCGAATTGACGCAAAAATTTTCCAGCTCGCATATGGACAATTCTCCGACCTGCACTCCGAGCATCCTGGGCAGTACCCTGTACAACCAAAAACTGCCTCAACCAAATGGTATTGTTGAGGTGTGAACACATCTGCAACCAGGTTATCTTAACGTTTTTCATGAAAAGTTTAGATTTATTTTTCACTTGAACTTTTTTGGTTGCTATACTAATTAAATGCAAAAAACTGACATTTCTCGGTTAAATGTGTACTCCACAAAAATCTGTGACATAAACATAGGTGTGCAGACTTTTTTCATCCATGATACGTATTCTCTATTTGTGCTCTCAAACACTGTGAGAACACACTGGTGCACACACTCTATAAAAAAAATAGAAGACAGTCTTCAGAGGATGAAAGCTGTTTAGCTGCAGAAGACGCTCCACACAGTGACTTGTTCGCTGAGCAGCACAGTGAGGGTGACACACAAGTGAGTCACATGGTCTAGAAAAAGCACTTACTGAAGCCCTGATAGGCCCCCCAACCCAGGAATCTGGCTTCTTTGGCTAACTTTGCGCGGCGCTGAATTGTGTGTGTATTTGGACGAGATGTAAACCTCTCTGCTTTACAGAGAAGCAGTGGAGCACGTCTGTGTGCGTGGATCGTTTATTTTAATACAAACAGACCAGAGGGCACAAGTGATTTGACTCAAAGGCCCTGAATGAGTGGTCAGCTCAGTTCAGTTTTTTTGTCCGTGGAATGAATCATGACTTCATTTCCTCTTCAGACGCGCAGCTACCCTCCGAGCTGAATGACGGTGTTTCAGGGCCTGTAAAACTTTACTTAAAACTTGTGGGTTTGACAAAGTGGTCAGGATAGCAGGTCTTAGACATAAGAGGGCTGTAAATGCTGTCAGGAACATCTGATTCCCACATCAAAGCCCCGGTCTTTGCGCTAGCTATGGCGTTGCGGAGGCTGCCTTGGTTACGCTCGTTGAGAGGAGGAAGTGTGAGGGAGTGAGCTGCCCCCCTGCTCTGCTGAAAAAACCTGCTCTGACCAGCATGAATTCCATACTGGTTGGTGCTGGCTTGTACTGGTTTCCCTACGGGAAAAAAAAAAAATACCAGCACATCTGGTCTGTGTTGATCTTGCTGATGACCATCGTATGTTGTGTTTTTGACACATTTACTGATGTTAGTTTATGTTGGCTGACCAGCACTAACCAATATGGCCATATTGGTCTACCTGCTAGACCAGCATAAACTAGCTGTGACCAGTATGGAATTCATGTTTGGTTGGTGCTGGTTTTTTAAGCAGGGTGGTCCTGGTGAATATCTCATACCTCCTTACTGGGAATAACGGTCTTAAAGTGCGGGCAGGATGTGAGGAGATCCCAGAGAGGAGGATTTGATGGGATTTGGAAGAGTGCTGCGGCAGGTGTAGTTGGGAGTTGTTGATGTGGAGGTCCGAGGGTTTGGTGTGCAGATGTTGGGGGGTGTTCAGGGGCTGTAGATTGGGGGGTGGTGTATTGGGCCCCAGCAGTCTGAGGTCATGTTCACCCTGCCTTACTGTGCAGAGAGTGGTTGACACTGTGCAGCAGGTATGAGGGGCGTTTCTGTGTTGTCGTCTCTGGTGCTGCACTCTTAGGTGTTGTGTTTGGTGGAGACGGAAGTGTCACAGCATGCTGACTGAGCTCGCACATATACTCACACGAATGCACATACACACGCGTAAACGCACGTGCATGTGTGCAAATGCACTAACGCGAAAAAGTCATGGAATGATTTTCCATTTAAGTAGTTTGTGCTAATTTTGGAAAAGTAATAGTATTATTTAAAAATGACAAGACAGCTGTTCAAAATGTATTTTAAGATGTTTCATTCAGTATTTCAAGCATTTGAGGGAAAAGGTTTTGAATCATAAATAAAGTTATTTGTTTTGGTGATTTCCCAGCGAAGTATCCTGAGGTTGGCAACTTTTGGTAAAATTAGCCAAACAAGATTGACTTTGAAAGTAACCACCCTGCCCTCTCATTTGAACCCCCCGCATAGCCCCTCCCCTGAAAAATGTGAGCGCGCACTGCTTGCCTTCTCATGGGAGAAATATGGCGCGCACCGAGCATTAGGAAGAGGAGAGTAGCACATCATTAGTTATAGTTGACATCTTAGTCCATATCCGACTATGTGATGTCTCATTCACGAGTAAGAAAATGCGTAACACTATATTGAACGTAAATAATGAGCTCTGCTTAGTTATTAGTCACAGCTACTGTAGGAGTGTTTGTGGTATTAGCAAATTTGATTGGAAATAGAGTTTGATGTATTGGCTCCAAGCTTGCGGCACTAGGCTGTGGTAATGTTTGATATCTGGCAAAGCTAGAAACAACAAGTCATCTGGCACCTGTGGTCCAGTGGGCTGGAGGTTTATTGCATATATTGACCCTGTATTGGTTAAAAAAAAAGTTGCAAACCCTTGCTTTCATCACTGCTATGCAAATTTCAAGTAGTCAGGATGTTACCTTTACTGAGGTAACAATCTCAATAGATTTCCAAATGAACTGCAATATTTCCAGTTGGTTTGCCCTTGAAGATGTGCGCACTTGGAACTTAATGACCCAGGTGATGTCACAATGGCTCTTTGGGGTTTAAGTCAGGTGATTGAGCTTGCTACTTCATATTTTGTAATTTCCTCTCTAGAGAGTCCTGGCAGGGTTATGTTTTGCAGTGGAGGTGTTTTCCATTTAATCAATGCGAGTGTCCCTTGTGATTCCAAACTTTTGAGTGGTAGTGTACATGGGCACACACTGGCACATAAGGATATGCAGACAGAAATTTGGTTGCTTTTGTCCAATGCTGGCACTTCAGTGACTGGAAATGCATGTTTAATTATAGCTGCTGCGCAGCAGTGGTCAGGGCTGGGCAATTTTAGGCAAAATTAGGCAATTCTGAGCAACAGGCAGAGTGTAGGAAGATGAAAAAAAAGGTGGCATTCTAATGTGCATTTTACATCAGTTGAGGCTTGAACTCACAATTTCTGGCACAAGAGACTATGCTCTATCTCTCTGAGCTAATTGGCAAATGGAAATGTCACATGTAGCTTCACAAATTGACTAAGCCAGTCACCTGTGTGCAAGACAGCAGCTGTTAGCGTGTAAAGGCAGATTTCAAACGGCTGTCAAAAATTCAGTTATTAAGACAAAAATTCAAAATACACAAATTGCATCTAGACAGCATGGAGATGTTGGTAATTTGTTTTTAACAATGATTTATTGGCTCCATAAGTGAAAAACTGGTATTTAAAAATGCCATTTTTGCATTGACTCCAATTGTTCTCATGAGATCAAAATTCAAAATGCTGTAAAAAATTCAGTTTTTGAGGTAAAATTCTGATATTTTCCAAACATCATCTACCATGACTCCAAAATTTTGTCATTTTTTTTAATGAACATTGAAATTGTATTTAGCAAGAATTTGCAAGTATATGTTTACAGTACTGTTTACAGTCAAACATTCTGATGCACTGTAGGCTCAATATTCGATAAATCAAAAATCTGTGTGGATCGTTTGTGTAGGACAGTCTGAAGATGCTCTGTAGCAAGTTTGGTGTCAATTGAGCAAAAATTGTGGGAGGAGATAGGTTTAATAAGTTTTATAGTTTTTGAAAAAAACAGAGTGATGGACTTCATAATTTGCAATAGGTTTAAATGTACAAACGTTTCTTCAGTATTGGGGCTACATTTTAGTGAAAGTTGCAAATCTGTTGCACATATGGTTGATTTGTTGTGAATTTTCAAAATTTTTAACTTTAGAGGCTTGCTGTAGCGCCACCATCCGGACTATTGGCCTGTTTTTGCAGCTGAGGCAATCTGGCATGGGACTGGACCTTTGTGCAGTTTAGTGATTTTTCGCGCATAGGAAGTAGGATTTCCTCAGAAGAAGAAGAAGAAGAAAGAAGAACACGCAGGATAACAATAGGGTCCTGGCAGCTTAGGCTGCCCAGCCCCTAATTACTGTTAATTGGCAAAGCGGTCAGCAGTGCATTTAAAAACAGCATTTTACCGATGTTTGTAAATCTTTTTTTTTGTCTCTATCAGGACCAACCAACAGATCCAGACCAAAGCCATGGCGCTTCTCATGGCCCTGCTACAGACCGCAGGCGAGGCAGACAGACAGGTATTGCTTCATCTGCCTCTCCTAACTGCGCACTGTCTGTCTCTCTTTCTTAGCTTGGCATGCTCCCTCTCTCACTACTCGCAGCGCTGTGTTTTTTCTCACTAATCTGACACGGATCACATTAGCATTAGCCTCTTGAGATGACTCACTAATCTGTATCCGTTCACATTAGCGTTACCCTTTTAAGATCGCTCACTTAACAAACACCATTGACACTAGCATTAGTCTTTTCTGAGTACCTACTAGTGAATCACTTTAGCTTCAGCCTTTTGCAATTGCTCATTAATGAAACACAGCTCAAAATAGCATTAGCGCTTCATAGTTGTATCCTAATTCAGAGCAGTTCACTCTAGCATTAGCCTCTTATGATTTTTGACTCATGAAACACAGTTCACATTGCCATTAGCTTTTTGTAACTACTGATTGATAAAAGATGAAATAATAAACATGATGATTAGTCCTCCATTATGGGGCTGTGATTCAGCAGGACGTCCACTGTCTCAGAGCCTTGCATAAAGGCATGATTTTTTTTATTTTTTTTTTTTTACTGGTAGACCTTTTATGGGTCCAGCTTATCTGCAGATGGATCAATGCCAAAAGCTCTGTCTACTGTCTGAAACCACTGCAGTATTTTTGTGCATATAAGCTTTCCAGTGGTTTCATAACAGAAATGGATATTTTTAACAATGCAAAATAAAAAAAAAAGTCTTGCATCATTTAAACCATGTCAATGTTTTGTCGCAGTGTGTTCATTTTTTCAAATATTCCGAAACATGTGTTCAGATAGTTGTGAAATTTGACTGCCCTCCTGGGAAAGGAATTAACTTATCTCTGCCTTTTTGATATTTTTTTGAAGCTAGACCTGATTTTGTCATTATCTCATTTAAAAAAAATTCGGTTTCAAAGGGCTGCTTATTCACAGAGTTTATTGGGTTACTAACCTGAAATTTTACTTCTTTGGCATTTATCCGCGGAGTTGGTTTGTTTATCATTGTTAAGCTTTAGGAGGTCTGATTTCCAAAATTCCTGCAACTCCCGTTATTGACAGTGAGCATGCTGCCGCTCTGTGGTAGCTTGGTATCATTGCACCGTGTAAGAAATTAAGGGACTGCCTCATGATCAAGCTGTTTTCTGTGAGTCTGTGGTTTGTCTGTTTCACCAATTAATAATTGTTTTGAAATTTTATTTCACTGACAGGAACTTTTTGCATTCTTTTCAAAGAAGAATTTACGACAATATATTTACAAGGTAATAACTATTCATCAACTATCAGCTTGGCTTTTTATGCTACTTGGAGAAAGTGTGTTATGAAAATGTTGCATTATATCATTGTAAGCTTTGTAAATTTCTCTAGATAAGGACATCTATAAAATGCCTTACTTGTTACTGAAATACATTTAATGAAACTACAGCTAGACATTTAAGTGGAAAAGGAAAGGCTTTGCTTCTTTAAAAAAGGATCATTTATGTCTAAATGGGAAAAATTGTGTTACTGCTATAGTAATTTTTTGCTAGATATAGATGGAGAACTATAATCATATGAAATTGCAGTCTGCGATGCGCTGCATGGGATACAGATGAGTCTTTCACTCTTTCTTTTCATCGTGTCATTCTGTTGTGAAAGGTTCTGACTGAGTGTCACGTGTCTTAGTGAGATTTAAGGGGTGCAGCTGCACACCTGTTACAGAATGAATCTTTTATTTAGATAATTTCTCATCTCGGCTTATAAATGGGAATCGGGAACAGCAGTGTCGACGCCATGCAAATGCAAACACGGAATCTTTTCTCATTTGAAATTTAAATTGCCGAGCTCTGGTTGAACTCTGCATCAGCAGATGACATGCAAAGGAAAAAAATAGCATTCTTATGTGCTGTTGGTACATATCTTGGCGTAGTCACAAAAACACTTTGAATCTCTAAATTGCCAGTTGCCATTTGAAAAGAGCATGTAGGAGAGACTGGGGCACAACCTGCCTCTTTTTGAAAAAAATATCTTCACATCTGAGTGAATGATTTTCAGCCTCCAGCGAGATGCACGCCATGGCTATAATCATAGACCATCACTATAGTCCTTTGATTTTTCTGGTGATTACAGTTTAATTGAATGTAGCAGTAGTACTGTTGTTGCGACTAGCTCGGCTGTGTGATAAGTAGCCTTACTTCCACGGAACTTTGTGACAGCCTCTTGAATGTCAAAATAAACGACAGGTAAAAGTTTTGTTTGATACAAATCAGAGGTAGGCACCAGGCAAATCCAGTTCTTCTTCCAATTTACATTTTTTATCACTGATCCTTCTTGAGGAAATGACCTTCATTATTAACTAACTGGCCACCGATCATTATTCGCACCGAAATGCCTTCCAAGATATGCGTGAACATGACGCACCCCATCGACACATAGTTAGTACATACACATAGACAGTACAGAATAAAAACAGGTTTAATAAGGAGTGTTCACCATGACATGAAAAGTTATCGTGACCGATGTGTTTATAATAGACGGTGAATGTTATAGCATAGTCTTACAAAGTGGCCTCTCAGTTTCCTCTAGCTTGTGTCTTTGATCAAAACTAGACTGTGTTGCAACCCATATGACTCTGAGTAAAATGATGTATATTTGTAGCCTATGGCTTTCACTTGTCATCAAATATTCTCCAAACTCTTACCGAAGTTATGGACCTGGTGCCAAAGTTGACTTTATTCTAGACTTTTTTTTTGTCTTTTTTTTAAGAATGCTTAATGTTTTCTGATCATGCTGTCAATCAAAAGAGAAGCACATTTCTATAATAATTAAGAGAAAACAAAACTTTCTCACTCGCAGCCACCATGCAAAAATTCCCATGTTTCAATTTGTTAAGTTGGTCCTAGTCTCTCCTTACAGAAAATGAACATTTCTCACTGCAAGCCTCACTACATAAATAACCATTAAGGAACTGAAGGATCTGTTAGAGATGCACCCTCAGGTGCTAAGTAGCTCCCATCTAATCGGTTTGTGTCGCAGATGACTGTTGTTATTGCTGTGGTTTATTGTCTTTGCCATTGTCTTTCCTGACCTCATAGCATTTCAGATATTTGGGGACAGTGGCGCAATTTTTGTTGCTTTCGCTTGGTGCAGCAGCTGATTTGATTTGAAATCAAATGCATAAGTATCAGGTTCAAAAGAGCAAACCGCCAGTTTTAATTTGATGGTGTTTACATGCATATTCAATAATCAGTGGGAGAATAGCTGCATTTTTTTTATACACAGCCTTCCATTTCCAGACTGCAAATTGGACATGTGACCATTTGATGCGAATCATTTGCATGTAATCACTGCCTGACCCATGGATATCCCCTGGCAATGTGCATCTTCTGTGCTAACCCTGCTGAAAACCAGCACTGACCAGCATAAATTCCATGCTGGTCAGTGCTAGTTTGCTGGTTTTCCTACTAGAAAAAACCAGCGCAGCTGGTCAATGTTGGTCTTGCTGAAGATGTGTTTTGGACACATCTATGCTGGTTTATGCTGGCTGACCAGCTCGAGCCACCGTGGCCATGCAGATTCACCAGCTAAACCAATATAAACCAGCATTAACAGGGGTGGAATGCTAGTGGGTTGGTGCTGGTTTTTTCAGCATGGAAAACAACAGGAATTGTGCCACTGTCCCCAAATGCATGATGGGTAGTGTGTCTTGTCTCATTCGACTGCTCTCTCCTGACTCTCTGGTGCTGCTCGTGCTCAGAACATCATTCTCAGCTCCGGCTCTGTGGGCGACGAGATGGCCCACTACCTCTACGTCCTACAGTCCGTCTCCCTCAATCACCTGGAGTCACGAATGAGGACTCCGCTGGACTCCTACAACCCGGTGCGCCCCCTAGTGTTCTCTGAAACATGGTGCCTGCAGCTGATGGTGTAACGCTCTCATTTCACCTTAAGAGCAAGAAAGCCATTTTATAGAACTGCCTCACCTCTCTGTCTCGCTCTTGCTCTCTCTTCAAAAAAGTATAAATGTTCTGCAACACACTGAAGGATGCTAAAACAGAACAGAGTAATATTTTACTGCTTTCATTTTAGTCCACTGACCAATGTATTGTATGAGAAAAATGAATGTAAAAAAAATTGCAGTAGCAACACTATCAAGAGTGTATCTGGATAATATGTATGGACAGTCATGGAGGAATAGAGGAAGGTAAGATTAGATATACTCTACTAAACTCTGTGAAGTAATTGGTCTTCTGCATGTGACCCATCCTAGTTACTTAGGGGCTGTGTACAGCCACAGTACAGCACTCAGGGACCAACTCCAGTTCTAAAGCCAATTCCTTGGTCAGGGGCACTGGCAGGAGTGTTCCTATATGGCATGTTTTTCTGGGTGGGAGGAAACGGCGTATCGGAGCAAACCCATGCAAACACGGAGAGAACATACACACGCAGAGAGGTCCTGGCCAGCCGGAGCTCGAACCCGGAACTTCATTATTACGAGGCTACAGTGCTAACCACGGCACTGCCATGCATGATAGAAACAAACGCGTTTCTCTCTGATTGTTGTTGTTAATCTCTCTCTCTCTCAGGAACAGCGTGATGTCCTCCACACCCTGCGTCAGGCCGCGTTTGAGTCGGAGATCGACAGCGGCCTGAGTCACGAGCGACGGCGCTCCCTCTGCGCCAGAGAATTCAAGAAGCTGGGCTTCTCCGTGAGTTCCCCCCACTCTGAGCCTCTTCCCATAATCCCCTGTGACTCGCAGCTCGCGCCTCGCAAATTCAGTCCGCTTACTGAGAGTTACTCAACACAGCTTTCGATAAATACCTTCATCAACGACAGGCAAACAACTCTGCATCTGATCATGGAGACAGACGGTCAATATCAATGACCTCTTCTTCCTCTCTCTTCTTCTTCTCATTTCTTTCTTGCTCTCTTTTGATTTACACGGACCATTACTTTTTTGGTGGCTTGATTATTTTTTTGACATTTTCCGGACAAATCTCCTGTGATCTGGAAAAACCTAGAACATATTTCACTTCAGGTAGAAACTGAGTTTGACCCTCATTTGCATTAATTAAGAGTGGTGAAAATCTTAAAGCACCAGCTATTAGTGTTATTTGAACTGTCAAAAATAAGCTTCTATTACTTTTTTTCTGTTAGGAGAAGTCCAGAACCTAGAAGTTTTAGTTCAATTGCGAGACCCTTGCTACTGATAAACTCACTAGGTTTTTCCAGATTACAGGAGAAATACTGTAACGTGTATGTTTGTGTTCTTGGATTTCCGTCATGTCCTACAGAATAACAGCAATCCGGGCCAGGATCTGATCCGGACCCCACCCGGGCTGCTCGCGCTGGACACCATGTCCTACTTCTCTTCCCGCTACTCTGACGCCTACAGCAGGGTGAGGAGGGGGGGCCAAGTGGGGGGAGGTCAGGGGTCAAGGCTCGGGTTTGGGAGGGATGAAGGGTTTGAGTCTGGGTGGATGAGAGAGTGGGCATTAGGGGATGAGACGGTGGGGGAGGGATGGGCATCAGTGGGGAGGAGGGGTCTCTGGATCAGGAGGAGGAGTGAGCTGGAGGAGGTCAGAGGAGGAAGAGGAGGTCGTCATCTCCTTTTTCCATTTCTGCTTATTCTAGCCTGCAGCTCTCACCGCAGGAGTATTTAATATTTTTTGTAAATTTGCCAGTTCAGTGTCGCCTCGGCTGACATTCTGTACATGGCTGCAAAGCACATTGGCAGCAGATGATAACGACATTTGAGCAGAAAATTGTGAAAATCCTCCCACGCAGATGAGGTTCTTGCTGACGGCAAAGATTGTTCCACCTCACCTCAGTTTATTAGCTACCTATGGCTCCTGTCAGTTAAAGTACAAAAAGAAGAGGATTTGAAAATGAATGTGAACGAATCTCTCTCTTTGTGTCCTTGTTTTTTTCTCTCCCTCCATCTGTCTCAGTTTGTGTTGGAGAATAGCAGCCGAGAGGACAAGCACGAATGCCCCTTCGCTCGCAGCAGCATCCAGCTCACCCTCATCTTGTGTGAGATCCTTCGAATCGGGGAGCCGCGTAAGGACACTTCAGTCACACCTCCTGTAACCAAGTGCTAGCACACTGCTTTCTCCAGCCCCGAATGACCAACTGGAAGTACAGCTCAAAATCTGAGAAACTGAACAAGAGTATAGCTAACTCAACCCCGAATAGTTGAGCATTAGTACACCTTAGTCTAACCCTGAGTAGGCTGGGATTATTGCTCCTCAGTCAGACCCTGAATGAACAGGCAATAGACCAGCTCAATTGAAATCTGAATAAACGGGCAGTAGAACTGCTCGATCTAACCCGAGTAAATTAGCATTATTTTAGCTCAGTCGAGCCCCAAATAAGCAAACAGCACAGCTCAATCAAACCCTAAATAAACATGGGTTAGTGCAGGGAAGCCAAACCCTGAAGAGTTTTTTTTTTTTTTTTTATCTCGGTCACATCTTGAGTAACTGCAGGATTACAGCTCAGCAAAGCCTTTCGTAAGGTGCAGTGATATCCTGAATAATGGAGCATGTGTACAGCTCTAATGAATCCTGAACGGCTGAGTGTTGGTACAGCTCAATCAAACGCCGAACAGTCGAGTGCTGGGCTCCGGTGAAATTCTTGCGCTTGTAGCATGCATGCGCTTCCAGGATCCCACTGCCTTGCTATGACCAGCTGGAATTATGGGAATTCTCACAGTCGCTCACTATCTTCTCCCTCAGCCTCGGAGACGGGCTCGGACTACCACCCAGTGTTCTTCTCGCAGGACAACCTGGTGTACGAGCTCTTCTGCATCTGCATCCAGCTGCTCAACAAGACCTGGAAGGAGATGAGGGCCACGCAGGAGGACTTTGACAAGGTATAACGGGGGGGGTTTGTACTGGTGTCGGGAGGGGAGTTCCATGTTCATAGGGTGAAGATGACGGGCCTCAGATGGTCGGTGCCCAGGCTGAAGTTGCATTGACCCTAAGAATGCGAGTTCTTGCCGCAGGTTCTTACGTGAGTCATCGAACAGCCCTTGTTGGGCCTTGGAGGCAAGACCACTTCAGGCAATATGGTGCTGGAGTCGAGCACAGGAATATAAGAACACCTGGTATTCTGCATTTTACTTGAGAAATCACTCTCTTGGGCGAATCTAGCTCAGCTCTCATGTTTCGCTTTGTTTAACGCATTTCCCTTTTGCATCCCGGAAGAGCCACTGTACACCAGGCAATGTCCCTTACTGACTAACAGACTGAATACCTTGTTACAAATGTGCAAAAGGAGTACAATGGTAGCTTTCTCTGAGTGCTGCCTTAGGCCGTTGAGGGAAGCCTGTGCCACATCCATCGACTGCAATGAGTGCAATCCATGTTTTCACCTTAAGGTGCAGAGAATCTAGTGCCATGGTTTTTTTATTCCACAGAGTTCTGCTGAGTGCAGTGCAGTTTATATTTTCTGCATACGTGCCGCCGAAACCCATAGAAGGCGAGCTGTGCCATAACTTCAACAATTATAAAGGAGAAAGAAAGAGTGCCGTGCCTGCTGGGGGCTGTCAGAGCTCTTCTAGTCAGAGTTCAATGCGTGAAAAAAGATTCTAAAGTAGTTTCCAAGTTAATTTTGAACATTTCCAAGTAACTTGAGTATTCGAGCCATGAATGCAATCGTGAATGTAAAGATGGAGGACAAAGCAAAGGAAAGTAGCTGCAGTTTAATTAGCCATGTAGTGTTGTGTATGCAGTTGTAAGTTACGTGCTACTTTTTCCTTTGTTAGCTTTAGTGTGTCAGCAGTGATTTTATGTTCTCTTCCAATTCAGCAGCCTGCTGAAATCATTGTTCTATTAAAAATATCTGAATAAGCCTCTGAAAAATTGAACCCAAGACACTTGGCCTGCTTTTGTTAGGCTTAGTTATTGTTTGTGCCATGCATGGCAATAACCCATAGGTTGTTCATTAGACATTTGTTATCTTTGTTTGTTGCAATTCCGTGGTTTTGGTCCAAAATTTCAGTTTTCTGTTGGAGACTAAGATGCACTAAATCTGTTTGTATATCTCTTGGAATTGGCCGCAGAATTTCTTGTACTTCCACCTCCAGCACTGTCATTTACCTTTATACAGTTAATAATGAGGCAGCGGGCTACTGCTGAGGTGATTTACAGTCCCTGTAGCTGTGGCCCTTCCTGTCTTTTGGTTGGATACTGCCCTCTGGTGGACAGCTTCTGAATTGCTCTTGCCACCACATGTCATGACAATCTCATAACCCCCAGTGCAGTAATGTAAAAGATGTTTATCTTGAATCTGTGGCTGATCTCCAAAAGCACTTGATGAGAAAGGTTACTCAGTTGGTGCTGAAATCATACTGTCCTTAATAAGTCTTGGACGTTTTCACATCAGTCTGCCTCTTGCACATGAGAGAAGCGCAATGCTATAATATGTGAAAACACTTTGTTCTTGTTCAGTGCATTGATGCAAAATTCCCTTGTTTCAACGTGCTCCTGGTTAGGTTGTGCCTAATTTTCACCGGCTGTAAGGTTAGCCAAAATAGAATACATTACAGAGAACAAGAACAAGCTGTTCCAGGGCCTGAAGAGTCACAGCTGGTATCTTCTCTCCCCAGTCCTTTGCTGTCTTTGACCTGCCCTTCCTCTATCGCTTGATCCTGCTTTTACTCACACCTTCTCTTTCTGTCTTTAATTACCCCCCCCAACACACTGAAGCTGGATTTATGCTTCTGCGTCGACTCCACGCAAAGGGCACGCCGTCGCCTCGACGCCGTCGTGGACCTTTAGAAGTTCTGCGTTGAGGTTGTTTGCGTCGTGGTGTGTCGCTAAGCAATTCACCGTCAAACCGCTCGGTGGCGTCAGGTTTCCGAAGGAAGGACCTGTCGTGGAATCACGTGACTCGTTGGTAGAGTGTTTACGTTACGTTATGGGCTGTATTTCATTCCGTAGGGTAATAATCCCTACATCCTACACCCTGCAAAATCACTTCCCTTCGTAGTGAAAACTCTGTGAAGGGCAGCGGGGAGTAGGGTTTTCAATTAACAGTCGTTTGGAATGTCCTATTTCGCGGCTGCTGCTTTCTGCTTAAGCAAGTGTAAACGAACACAGCCAGTTCACGGGAGATCTGTTTTCACTGGCCATTTATCGGTTTTGCGGTAGCTTTATAAGCAACCGCATCGCTTTCATAAGGCGACAAATAGCTGCGGATAAAAATAAAAAACGACATAACTAGCGATAGCCAGTCGACTGTAGTAAACCATCAAGCTAGGCTCGTCAGCTTTCTGTGCGCTAGGTAGCTACTAGCCACCATTGTCATTTTCTTGAATGACGTTGAATCACATACGTCACTAGGCTCGGGTCGGACCAATCGGTGCCCTTGCGGTCTGTGTCGCTTTGACGCGCAGTTAGAAAATTTTCGAGGTGCACGGCAGGCGACACAGAGGCTCTGCGTTGGGGGTTCACGTCGCCGCAGAGGCTCTGTGTAGCGACGGCGTCGATTTGATGCAGAAGCGTAAATCCAGCTTTATTCCTGCTGGTCTAATAAGTCGGTAACTGCTGTGCTTTTGAGGCATTGGCTAGTAATTACTGCTGGTCAACTAGACACACAGTGGTGTCAGCTGGGCTAGGAGTGGTGTGTGTGTGTGTGTGTGTGTGTGTGTGTGTGTGTGTGTGTGTGTGTTTTTGTTCATGTTTGTGCGTGTGTGTATTTTTTCGTGTGTGTGTGTGTTTGGTGCTTGTGTCTGTGCCTGTGATTGCGTATAATACTTATGTGTGTTGGTGTATTTTTTAGTGTTTTTCTGATTGTGTGTGTTTGTACATCTGTGCCTGTAGTTGTGTGCTCATCAGTGTGTCTCTGTGCATGTATGCGCGTGTGTTTGTGCTTTTTTGTTGAATGTGTCTGTGGCTGTGATTTTGTATTAATAATTGTGTGCATGTGTCTGTGTATTTGTCAGTGTTCGTGTGATTGTCTGTGCACTTATAAATCTGCACTTGTAGTTGTGTGCATAGGAGTGTGTCTCTGACTGTGCATGTAATCATATGTGTGTGTGTGTGTGCTTGCGTCTGTGCCCTGTGATAGTGTATTAATAATTGTGTCTGTTTGTGTATTTGTCTGTCAGTGTTTGTCTGATTGTGTATGTGTTTGTTCCTCTGTGCCTGTAATTGTGTGCACAGGAGTGCGTCTCTGACTGTGCACGTATGCGCGTGTGAGTGAAAGGGAGAGAGAGAGGGAGAGGGAGAGAGAATGAGTAAAAGAGGGACTGACAATGAGAGTGAGGGGCGGGGCAGGCTTGGCTGTGTCAGCGCCGTGTGTGTGTGTGTGTGTGTGTGTGTGGAGGGGGGTAGGGGGGTGCGTTTGCTTCGTGATGGGTGTGGGGTCTGTTTGGTGGGGGTTGCTCTCTGGCTGTTGGTTGAGGGATGAGGGACTGGTAGCGTGTCAGTGGCCTGGGTAACGTTACTGTGGCTGGGACGCCTCTCTCTCCTCTCCCCCCTGTGGGCTGGGTCTGGGCTGGGCTCGCTCCGGTGGAGCAGGAGGTGGCTGTACACAGCGCTGTCACATCGACAGGGACTGACTGACCTGCTGCCTTCGCAAAGGTGATCACTCTGTCATTCCTTCTCTTTCACCTCTCTCTATCATCCCCCTTCCTTATTCCCTCTCTCTCTCCCTCTCTGTCCATCTCCGTTTCTCTCTCCCCTAGCTGGAAATGCTCATTCCTCCTGTATTTCCGTGGTACAGCTTTGCATGTGTTTTCCTGATTTGACAGCAAAATTGTTTTGCGCTCAGGGACTTAGCAGCGGGACACCATATGGAGGTTGTTCTCACTTGAGGGTGTGTGATGCAGTGTTTGCTTGTGTATGTTTGCATGTGTTTGTTTACTTGTGTGTCGTTGTGTTTGTGCGCTTGTCTGACAAGCTTATGGCTTCTGTGAAAGTTGGCTGAGGTTTGCGTTGCACAGTGTAGTGTGATGTAGCCCAACAAAAAAGAGGGATACCGGGTGATGTTTTATCAACATTTCATTACACTCACCTTGTAGTTGTCTGTTGTTAGATACTGAAGGAATTTAATACTAAATGTTGCGTAATCAGTGATGTATAGTTCTCTGGTTTCTTTAGTTTTGTGTGGAGTTATGTCAGGATTCAGAAGTATGAAAATTGTGTTGCTTCACTGAAAGCTTGAGCTGTTAACTCCTCCTTTGTGGTAATTGATAGTTTTATTAAGATTGTTAATCAGAGGTCTGTATGCGTTAATGGTTTCTGTGTTGTACGTAACTGTTAATCTCGTGGAAACAGCGATCGTGGCTCTGATATTTGTATCGTTGTATCTGAAGCTCTGTCCCGGCTCCAGAAAAAGAGCTGACGGTGACTGCATCACAGCGTCCCTGACAGGGTCGTCAGATGACGTTCACGTAGCAGCCGTTGCCTTGGAGACGGCTGCCTGTGTCACAGGGGGAGAGCGAGATGGGGGGAGGGGGGTTATAAAATAAGGAAGGAGGAGGAATATGGTGAGACGTGTTATTAATTCCTCTACGTGCAGGGCCAGGTGGCTGTGTGCTGTTGTTTTCTCAGTGCTGTGGACGGGGAGACGGGCTGTAGGAGGAGAGGACATGAGGTCCTCCACTTCAGCCCCCTGTCATGTGACCTTGGCCCCAGAAAGATGCTGGTTTCCCCCTGTGGTGTATGAGGGAGTGAGGTGTGTGTTTGTTTGTTTGTGTGTGTATTAATGTGCATGAAAGTGTGCAAACTTCTATCTGAACAAGAAGACAGTTGCTAGTCCTTGCAGCGTCATGTGTTGATATTAGAGTTTCTGGATTTAGTTGCGACTTGAGGGCTCCATGAAAATCTGTACAAGGAGCCATTTTGTTGCCATTGTGTTATCGGGCACCGTCTCAGAGTGAATGAGGTTTTTTTTTTTTTTTTACGGTTTCTCTTCTCT
Organism: Gymnothorax javanicus; assembly: GCA_029692085.1. NCBI lineage: Eukaryota > Metazoa > Chordata > Actinopteri > Anguilliformes > Muraenidae > Gymnothorax > Gymnothorax javanicus. Next base: position 8,835,678 of record CM056209.1, on the reverse strand, counting down.
CATGTCCGAACATTTCCCTTCTTTTTCTTTTCAAAATCATTGCTAGCTGGTTTGTTGTTCATTCAATGAAAATAATACGTTTCCCTTGCAAAGACAAGAACGAAAAAATCTGACAATTTTCCATTGTGCGACATGGCTGGGTTTTGCGCAATGGAAACAAAATGGCTCCTATTTTTCAGTTGCTGCAACTCTCTATCTAGGAACTCAAGGTGATATGAATTTCCTGCATTGGTGGATTCTATTAGTGTTTGGAATTAACAGGAGAATTTATTTTCATTCTTTATAAGTCATAGCTCACCACGAAGAAAGATCCAGTCGCTGCTTAATACATCCACTGGACTAAGCTTCTCAGTTCTGCGTCAGGCCAAAGGTGCCCCCCTGAGCTCCACCTTGGCCTGGTCGACCCCCAGCCCTGCCGTATCCCACACCTGCGCCCTGTTTCTTGAAGAGGGATGACTGACCTGCCTCCTCTTGCTGACATAATGCTCTCGTTTTGCACAGGTGATGCAGGTTGTTCGGGAGCAGATCACGCGGACCCTGTCCGCCAAGCCCACCTCCCTGGAGCTGTTCAAAAACAAGGTGAACGCGCTCAACTACAGCGAGATCCTCAAACTGCGGCAGAGTGAGCGACTGCATCAGGAGGAGATCCTTGCACCTCCCGTGATGTGAGTCCCGACCCTTCACCTCCACCACCTCTGAGAGGACTTAGCTTAGCATCGCACGGCGTAGCATACGGTAACATAGCGGAGCAGAGCATAATGACAACAGCATACTGTCAAAGCCCAAATATTCCCGCCGTCGGTCCACCGCTATAGTGCACCTGGTACTTAATTTGCCTTAAAGCAAGATTTAATCAGGTAATTGTATCCCCGGACAACGAGTCAGGCAAACTACGGATCGGCGATGGTCACACTGCGTCTGCCGCCTTGTTCGACGTGCCCGTAGAGATTTCTTGTGAGTGCTCTACAGATCACAGTTCTTCATGGATTCATTTCATATTTGACATGGACCTTGTATGTCGTAACGTCACAAAGCCTATCGATTTTGGGAGTGATTGCTTTAAGGTTTCCGGGGATAAACGTCGACCTGCAGGCAACAGACTCTGTAGTTAAATTAAGTGTCAAGCTCGCTCTTGGAAAACCCCGGAGTCTCTGATTCTATTGCCCGACCTGAATATATACCAGGTCCACACTGTGACCACTCTCTGTGTGGAAAAAGATGGGTCATAATGTCTGTGCGAAAATTTTGCTCAGCTCCATTTATATACTCGGATTCAGCACAACTGAACTCTGCCTGAAGGGCGTAGTGATACTGGATAGTGAGGAGATGGCGATTGCCCTCAGCAAATAGGGTTTGAGAAGTTCATTCCCTTGCAGTAGAGTGAATTCAGGAAGTTCAATAGAGCCTGTAAGTCACATTGCCTCCAGGGGTCGTTTGGTTTGTGACATCACAGCCCATTGTTGAAATCGTTTTGACTAAAAATAACTGATTGAAAAATATGTACGGCAATTAAAAATAAAAGGTTGCTCACATTTTTTTAGACCATCATTCTGTGCTGTAGCTTGTACTTCATTCTATTTATTTCAATCTCTGGAGGGAGAAAACTGATTTTTTTGGAGTTAGATTGATCTGAACTATGAAGTCGCATGACGCACATCACGCATAATGACATCTGCCTTTTGGGGCAGTGACTGTTTTTGTTCTCCGGTTCGTTCCATCTGTGTCCTTAAGAAATAAGTGTGCATCGCAAGCACAGTAGGCCAAAAGTGGTATGTAGTTTCAAACGCATACAACATTGTACCTTGTACTTGTCATGGGCCAGTTGTGCTGCTGATTCTACATTTCATGAGTCATATGTGTCATGAGAACGACTAACCGACAGCTGACTGATTCCCGACTTTAAACAAAAGATACGGCTTATTGAACATTTCCTAATTCATTTTCCCATAGACAAAAGTGCAGGAAAACAAGGGGCGTGGCTTGGTGAATTTTTGCACTTTCAAGCTCTATTACTTTTTAAAAATATCCATTGAACATGATTGGCATTTTAAGATCCAAGAATAGACTTTCAGTCTTATTCCTGAGCTGTGTGAAGTTAGGAGGAATTGATCCACACGCTGATATGATAACCTGCAAATCCCATTCTATCTGAAAGTTCAGGTGAGCACTGCTAACCGCACCCCTATGGAATGTAAGGTGGGGCCATTTTCTGCCGCTCTGTGTTTGTCGCTAAACATTCTGGCCCCGCGTATCAATCCCAGCATGCGTGACTGTTCCAGTCACGTGACCTGGCGAGCGCAGGGGAGTCGTGGCGCAGTGGAATTTCACCGGCGTGTGCCTGGCGGTGTGCGAGCCCGCAGAGGGAGGGGCTAGGTGGGGCCCTGCTTTGTGTTTTCAGGGGTGTCAGAAACGTGACAGGGCAGCAGGAATGTGGGGGAACGGCTGTGACATTTATCAATAATGCATCATGCAGGACGCCGAGCACCATCACCCCCTGTACCCCCCCCCCCAGCTGTCTTCCTCAGCCACACGCTGACATTTAAAAGCTCAGCTTCATTGGTCATTGTAGGTTTCCTGAATAGCAAAGAGCAGCATAAGGCAGTGTCATCCAGTACAGCAGCTCTGAGCTCTGTCTGTCTCTTCAGTTTCATCTCACTGTGTCCCTGCCCTTATTTTTATTATTCCTTTTATTATTTTTACATTTTCACTGCACCTTGATTATTGTAGCTACTGTCAATAGAAGTAGTATCAGCTGCAGCATGAATTGTTGATATTATTAGTTTGGTTGCCACCTGTCCAAGCGATAGCCGCTGGTGACCAGCAAGACTGCCGGCTATTCTGGCCATTTCACCATCTATTTTGGCCCGAATTTTATAATGTATCACAACGTTTATTTTCATGCAATTGTTCTACCTTTAAATGCTTTGTGAAATTGCTGAAAAACATAAGTTTCTCTCACTTGAAAAAAGCCAGAATCCAACTAAAAAAAAATACAACAAACTCATTTTTGGCGAATTTCACTGGTCTACTAACATGTCTAAAACATAAATGCAAAACTTTGCATTATATCAGTGTATCGATGCTTTGAATGGGGTTCCTTGTCTTCTTGTTGGGAAACTGTCTTGCTTGCTGGTCGGTTCATGGATGGTTCACGTATTGGTAGACAGTTTAAAATCAACGCACCAACTGCATGCTTTTACACATGATCAAACACAAGCGAGATGATTAATTACTTCTTGCAAAAATCTGCCCACGTGATCCAATTCAGTGTCAAAAGAGATCAAAACAGACCAGTTTGCTAGATTTTTTTTTCTTTTCTAAAAAGCGAAGTAGATGAATGGATTTGATAAGATGTGTTACATGATGGGATGAGGCATTTTCTGCTTAATCACATGTAATTCAATTCAAGTGTCGACATAGTGTAGATATCTGATAAAACTGCTTGCTAAAGTCAAAAATAGGAACTTTCCCCGCAATCTTTGCCTCATCTGTGCTGCTTCTTGTAATTCTGCGTACATATTGCTTCTTGTTTAGTACAGTCTAGGTGAACCATCTTTGATTTTTCACATATCTAAACTACATCTGATTATGTACTATTAATCTATTAAACTTGGGATTTTCATTTACTTGCCATTGGAGGTATAAAATCCCTTCAGTCACCCCCACATAAAGCATGATTGCTCCTAACCGGTTTCCAATTATTTTTCCTTATTATCAACTAAACATTGATTTGCTCAGTTTCAATGCAAATTGTAAAAACAAGGAATAAAAAAGTTGCATAAGAAACAGCTAGATGTAATTCACCTTTAATGGCAGTAGTGTTTGCACTTAAACAATAATTGATCAATGTTCAATGCCCAAAAAATGGAATGCAGGAGTATTTTTGAGGAAGGCACTTTGCATGTTTTAGTGGTTCGGACTCAAAACAAATATGTGCAATACTGCGTTACGAATGTGAGAGCTTGAAGTAAAAAAAAAAAAAAAAATGGCTACAAGAATCTTGAAGATAAAGGAAGTATGAAAAAGTCTGGTTTGAAAGTGTATAATTTTTGTCAGTGCAATATTTTGAAACATATTGATATGTATTCTACATGAGTCCCAACATACTGTATGTAAAAAGAAGGGTGGAAAAAATAGAGCGTGAATCTAAGATGCACAACAAAAGGCCAAATAAAAACAAAATGGAGCAAATTTCTTGACAGGATTATATCAATAATATTCATTAGTAGAATTTGTTGCACAATAAATTACTAATGAAAGCCATGCTGTCTATTAAAGAGGCTTCTTTGTCTACTTTTAAACTGATTGAAAGGGCTGGTTACCACATATGGGGCGGTCCCTGAGTCAGGTATCTGTCCTCATGTCTGACCCTTTGCCCATGTGTTTATCATTATATCTTACCCTGAATGCATGCACCTGACCCTGCGTCAGTTTGTCTGTCCCCATGTTTGACCCCGTGTGCATGTCTTTTTTTTCCTCTGTATTTTACCCCGTGGCTGAATATCTGACCCTGAATCCTAATGTATGTACTTGTCTCACCCTGTGTCCCCTTGTCTGTCCCTTTGTCCTTTGTCTGACCTTGATTCAGTGAGTCTGATCACATGACCATGTCTGTTCCTGTCTGTGTCTGTCTAGATGTTTGACCCTGTGTCCATATATCTGTCTGTATGTTTGACCCGTGTCCATATCTCTGTCTGTATGTTTGACCCTGTGTCCATATCTCTGTCTGTATGTTTGACCCCGTGTCCATATCTCTGTCTGTATGTTTGACCCCGTGTCCATATCTCTGTATTTTTGACCCTATGTCCATATCTCTGTCTGTATGTTTGACCCTGTGTCCATATCTCTGTCTGTATGTTTGACCCTGTGTCCATATCTCTGTCTGTATGTTTGACCTTGTGTCCATATCTCTGTATTTTTGACCCTGTGTCCATATTTCTGTCTGTATGTTTGACCCTGTGTCCATATCTCTGTATTTTTGACCCTGTGTCCATATCTCTGTATTTTTGACCCCGTGTCCATATTTCTGTCTGTTTGACCTTGTGTCCATATTACTGTCTGTATGTTTGACTTTGTGTCCATATCTCTGTCTGTATGTTTGACCCTGTGTCCATATCTCTGTCTGTATGTTTGACCCTGTGTCCATATCATATCCATATCTCTGTCTGTATGTTTGACCTCTGTCTGTATGTGTCCATATCTCCTGTGTCTGTATGTTTGTTTGACCTTGTGTCCTTGTGTCCATATAACTTGACTCTGTCCATGTTTGACCTTGTGTCCATATCTCTGTCTGTATGTTTGACCTTGTGTCCATATCTCTGTCTGTATGTTTGACCCTGTGTCCATATAACTGTCTGTATGTTTGACCTTGTGTCCATATCTCTGTCTGTATGTTTGACCCTGTGTCCATATCTCTGTCTGTATGTTTGACCCTGTGTCCATATCTCTGTCTGTATGTTTGACCTTGTGTCCATATCTCTGTCTGTATGTTTGACCTTGTGTCCATATCTCTGTCTGTATGTTTGACTTTGTGTCCATATCTCTGTCTGTATGTTTGACCTTGTGTCCATATAACTGTCTGTATGTTTGACTTTGTGTCCATATCTCTGTCTGTATGTTTGACCCTGTGTCCATATAACTGTCTGTATGTTTGACTTTGTGTCCATATCTCTGTCTGTATGTTTGACCCTGTGTCCATATCTCTGTCTGTATGTTTGACCTTGTGTCCATATAACTGTCTGTATGTTTGACTTTGTGTCCATATCTCTGTCTGTATGTTTGACCCTGTGTCCATATAACTGTCTGTATGTTTGACCTTGTGTCCATATAACTGTCTGTATGTTTGACCCTGTGTCCATATCTCTGTCTGTATGTTTGACCCTGTGTCCATATAACTGTCTGTATGTTTGACCCTGTGTCCATATCTCTGTCTGTATGTTTGACCTTGTGTCCATATCTCTGTCTGTATGTTTGTCTGTCTGTATTTTTGACTATTCTGTCCATATGTTTGTGTCCATGTATGTTTGACCCTGTGTCCTGTCTGTATGTTTGACCCTGTGTCCATATTGTTTGTATGTTTGACCCTGTGTCCATATCTCTGTCTGTATGTTTGACCCTCTGTCTGTATGTTTGACCATATTTCAGTCTGTATAGATCTTTGTCCATATAGCCAAAATGTCTCAAAAAGTGTTTTTTCAAAAGGACTTTGTGTCCATATCTCTGGTCTTAAATGTTTTGACAAAGGTTACCTATTTTGAAATTTCTCATTGATTGTCCAAATATTTATATCTCTGTCTGTATTTGTGTCTATAACTATCTGTATGACCTTACATTTTTGATAAAGTATGTCTTTACTCAAACCCTGTGTCCAAATGGACTATTTATATCTCTGTCAAGATCAGGTTTATCTGATAGATCAGACCTCCACATATTACAATTTTCAAAAACTTTTTTTTCAAAAGAATAAGATTGATATCTCTGGTACTTAAATCCAAAATATTTGAGCAGAAGGTTACCTAGTAAATCTCTCATTGATTGCCAAAATGGGGTACTTTGTCTCTACATACATTTGAATTTCTTTACCAAAGATTCAAACCTACCCTTTTTGCTTGGAAAAGTATTAAATTTGATAAATTATATCAAACTCTATTCTAATGTTTAGATCAAAAAATGTTAAAATTATCTGTCAAAAAATATTAATTTTATGACTTTAAAGTCATTGTCTACGGACACTACATTGTCTATGGACACTACCAAATTGTTACATTTTCCTTGTGTATCTCGCATAAAACAACTAAACGAATCTCAGATAAAGCTTTCACAGAATGAGTCTACCTCCTACATAAGTAAAAAAAAAAATAAAAAATAAAAGTCCCACCCTGACTAGTGAGTATTTGCTGGCATTGTCTACGGACACTACAAAAATGATTGGACAAACAGCATACCAATTTTAGACTTTCGTTTTGGCTAAAGATATAATATATTTATATCAACTTTTGTGTCATAGTTGAAATGGTATGCACTTTTTCTTGATATTTCATGCATCATGTGAGTTTCTAAAAGGCTAATTAGTAACAGAGGCACATTTTTATCTGTAACAAAGCATGATTAAGCAAATTAAGCATGGGAGTGGTATTTTGATCTCGGAGCCATTTCAGGAATGCGGTTCATCTCAGACATCCACGATTCTGAAAAGATAATGGTAAAATATTATTACATGGTAACTACCAGTTTATTTGTTATTACATAATTGATATTTTGTCAAAAAAAGATATTATCATGATATTATTTTATGGCTGACACAAAAACTCGCGGAAATATTGATATGGAAAATCAACAAAAAATGCCGCCGTTTTGGTCACACAAGAGATATCTCCAAGCGGTTTTCATGGACATTTGCAGTAAGAAAAGACCAATTTAAATAAACACTTGATAAACCTCAACAAGTGCTCGATATTTTTGTAGAGTGACACATGTATCTAGTTTAATGATTGTACACCTGATCTTGAAATGGGCGTCTGTATGTTTGACCCTGTGTCCAAATCTCTGTCTGTATGTCTGACCCTGTGTGCATGTTTCTGTCTGTACGTCTGACCCTGTATTCTTGCATTTGACCCTGTGTCCAGTTGTCCGACCTTGAGTCTGTGTGTCTGATGCTGTGTCTGTTCGTCTGTCCCTGCAGAGAGCTGAAGGAGCGGCTGAAGCCGGAGCTCCTGGAGCTGATTCGGCAGCAGAGGCTAAACCGCTTGTGTCACGGGACGCTTTTCCGCAAGATCAGCAGCCGGCGGCGGCAAGGTAATCACATCTACGGCTGTAGCACTCCTGCCTCCCCAGAACCGAAGAGCACTTTTTATTACGCAACAGCTGTGTTGCTAAGGGCGGCTGTTGTCAGGGTGATCGGGCTTTGGAAAATAATGGCCTTGCTTCCTCAATGCACAATGAGGACCATGTGTGAGATGGAGATGGAGCAGTAAAGACTGTGCCGTGAGAATCCTACTTGGCTTTTCTCGAGCCTTCAGATCGCGCTCTCTGTTTCCCACCATCTGGGGCAGCTCCCAGCAGTCTGTGCACACCCATCTCTGAGCTAACTTAACCTATTAAACCCCGCATGGATGGAGGAAGATAAAATCTCACAAAGGAATAGTATTGATAAGAAATTAAATTGAATCTTAATCTCTTCAGCCTTAGAAAAAGGAAATTGTGGGGTGATATGATTGAGGCATTTAAATATGTAAATGGTGTCAGTTTTAACTATGCAGGATTATTTAGGATAAATTCTCTTTGCAATATTAGAGGTCATAAATGGAATTTGGCCAAGGGTAAATTCAGCTCCAGTATTAGGAAGATTTTTTTGTGCAGGGTGATCACAGTATTTAGTAGCTTACCTGGCCATGTCTTAGTGGCAGAAACTCTGGGAGGTTCCAAGACCAAGCTTTATAAAGAGCTGGATACCATTTAGTCTTAAGTATCCAAAGTGTTAGGTTCGCTTTTGTGACAGGAAAATGGTGAGCCTAGTTGGGCTGAATGGCCTGTCATAGTATGGATGCTACAGAAACAGTGATATCTTTAAAATCCATCTTTTTGCTCTCTCAGCTGAGTATATGGATTATAAAAAGGCTTTCAAACTCTTTTTATGAGTTTTTTTGGAATTTTCTTTTTTTTCCTTTATTTTTAGGGTGTCAAATTGCATTGTGCTGACGACAACAGAAAACGACTAAAATTGAAAATTTTGAATTTTGTGAAGTCACTTTTTTTAATCACATTTTATTTCAATTTTTTTGACCGAGATGGAACTCTTCTCAAGGCATCCCTGACAGCTTCCAGAGACCCCCTTCTGGGCTTCAGTTCCCCTGTGGAGATCAGCTGGTTTAGTTTAAATTAGATTACGAGAACACCAAGCGTGCAGTTTTCCATTTGTAGATTCTGTGCCGTAGCATGCTCAGCTGATCTGGCAACTTATGGAGGCCCAACACCTTACTAAGAGTGTTCATGTTGATTTCTCCGTTAATTTGTCACCCATCTGCACTTTGGGACCATCTGCACAAGCTAGAAATGTGGTGTTGTACTACTTAAACGCAGTACTGGGTGAATGGGATTTTTACATCTGCCTTGTGAGACTTAATTTGCATTTTCCATGACGTGCCAACTTTTTTCAGAGTTTTGGTTGCACCGTGATTTAAAATGACGAGTTACTCCGCTCCCTTTTGTTTAGGAAAGATTTCTCTCTAGATTTGTTCTGTAATGACAGGGGAGATTATGGGTATACATTTTCTGTGGGATTGAAGGCATTTTTGTCAAATGGGCTTCCAAGTTCTCCCATAAACCCCTCCCCTTCACCCCTTCACCATTTGTTGCTCTGTGTTTCAGATAAGCTGTGGTACTGCCGGCTCTCGCCGAATCACAAAGTCCTGCACTATGGGGACGTTGAGGAGGAAACGGACACGCCCCCAATTGAGAATCTCCAGGAGAAAAGTGAGTGGGCGGAGTCATAATCTCTACTGCCTCTGCACTGGGAAACCACAGACCTTTAGTTTAACCTGAATACATTAGTTTTCGCATCCTAATCAGTCCTGTGCAGCAGGAAAGCATTAATTTTTGGTAGAAAAACCAGAACCATCTATGGACCAGTGTGGCTTGGGTAGGCTACTACTGTCTGACTATTTTTGCTCTGGAAGCTAGTGATGCTCTTCGCCTCTTTCAGTTCCTGTCTTTTCTCCGTCTGACCATCCTTTTCTCTTTGTCAGTTCCTGTTTCTGACATCAAAGCACTACTGACAGGGAAAGACTGTCCGCACATGAAAGAGAACAAGGGGAAACAGAACAAAGTGAGTCAATATGTGCACACATGCACCCACGCGCACGGACATGATTACATTTACCGGCATGAACATTGCATAATCTCTCACGCACTCGCGTGAATTATAGAAGCACGCACAGTATGCTAACGTGCACGCTTGCAGGATATTTATCCACTTAACCAATCGATGGGTAAAAAGTCCAGCTTTACTAAGAAATGATCTGTAAAACATGCCATGTTGTGTCCATGGCCTTGAGAAATATTAATAAAATGTAGGTCACACAGTCTCTCAATCAAATCTTTTCACGCAGGAAGTATTGGACCTGGCCTTCAGCATTACGTATGACGTGGAAGAGTACAACCTCAATTTTATCGCCTCCTCCAGAACAGATGTGAGTCTCCGCTCTTTGCATTACGTAATGTTTGAACTCATCAACTTATATACTTTTTTTTTTTTATTTTAAATTATAGCTATTTTGAAATGTGATGTCTGGAACACATTCCAATGAAATTGGGACAGTGGATGTTCGTCACTGTAACATCAGCTCTCCTGTAATAACTCTCAGCAGCTATTTTGAGATGGAGGACACTAATTGCTGGAGATTCATACTTGCAGATTGTGGCTTGGTATTATCCAGCTGGAGCAAGCAGGGGCCTCCATGTAAAAGACAAGGCCTGGAAGGCAGCATATGTCGTTACACCGACGAGCCAAAACATCATCACAGAAGACGCAAATACTGTTGATTATCTCACAACAGCCGAACATCAATGTCTAGGATATATTAGATGGTAATGAACAGTTGGGTCTCATAGTCGGTTTATTGGATGCGAGAGAAATGGGCAAGTGTAAAGACCGGAACTATGTTAAAAAGGGCCTTATTATTGTAGCCAGATGACTGGGTCGGAATGCATCTGAAATGGCAAGGCTCAGGGGGTGCTCCTCCGCGGTGGTGAGCGAATACCGACCGTGGTTTTAGGCAAGGCAAACCACAAATCGACGACAGTGTTGGTCGTCCAAGACTCACTGATGACCGAGGGCAATGACGTCTGTCCCATCTGGACTGACCGAGGGGCTTCTGTGGCACAATTCAAAGGAAATTTTATGATGTTTACTGCAGGAATGTGTCAGAACAAGCAGTGCATTGCATCCAGCTGCGTGTTGGGCTGCAGAGACGCACACTGGTCAGAGCACCTTGCTAACCCCTGTCCACCATCAAAAACCCCTGCAATTGGCTCACAAGCCTGGGAACTGGACCTTGGAGCAAAGAAGGAAGGTCGCCTGGTCCAATTAGTTCCTTAATTTTTTTTTTTTTTTTTTTTACAATATGTTGACTGTTTGGTACATGTGTGCCATTCGTCAAGATGCATCGTGGGATGTGGACAACCTGGGGGTGGGAGTGCAACGCCTTGGGAAATGTTCTGTTATGAAGGGCTGGGTTAAAGGTTTCAGAGGGACGGCCGCACACAGATCTCAGACTGCACTCGCGGATCACTCGTTAAAGAGCAGATGCTCAGCATTCACAGTTTTTGCTTAATTAACGTATTTTATTAAAGCTGCACTAAGCAATTTCTGTCCACTAAATGGTCTCAGAAGGAACGACTTAATTAGTACATAAGCAAATCCATTGATCCCTCCCCATCTCCCCCCTGGACTCTGGGGGCGGTGCCTTTTGTCCTGCATCACTCAGCGTGCTGTGTGCCTGATGCACGCTCTTGTCAGTTCACATTGGGCATTGGGTCGTCTCGTATTTCAGATAAGCTAGCAAAACCGTAATCTAAAAAGTTGTTTATTTGCATATTTTTGCTTTAACCCCAAGATTAAATATACTGGAGACCTCTCGCCTAATTGTAACTTCAAACAGAGATGATTGTTTCAGTCTTTTTTAATTTATTTTTTATTTTGTTATCGTTGATTGATGAAGATGCATTTACATTTTTGCTCCTCGTTTCTTGAATCTGCTGGTGGCTGCAACCACGACTAGACTTCTCCTGCAGATGTAAAAATGATTTTTACATAACATTACACAGGGAAATACACACAACTAAGTGGTGTTAAAATATATTGACATTTAATTATGTCCAACAAATATCTTCTCTGATGGGGGGGGGATTCGGGGGGTTCTGTATTCGGTAGGTAGCAGAAAGGCTAATGCAGTTTGCCATCTAGCAACAGTATGCTAGCATCCACTTCCAGTCATGATGAAGAACTGAAGAATGCATGAATAAGGATGCTGCCGAGCAGGTATCCACATCTAACAAGTTCATGCAAAGATCAAGTTCTATGCCTTTAACCATGGCAAAATAAATGAGAAAACTGGCAATTCCTTGTCTCAGCCTGCAGGTAAAATTAGTGCTTTTTAGGAAAATTTGATTTTACACAGATTTGTTTCTGCATTAATAAGTAAAAGAGGTAAAAAACCATGAATGCAGACCATCTGTCATTTTTGAGAACGCTGGGGTCCAGGCATTCATGCAGAGGCCCATCAGTCGAAACATCGTTGCAGACAGGGCGTACCCCCCTTCATAGCAACAGTATTCCCTGATGGCTGCGGCCTCCTTCAGCAGGGTAATGCTCCCTGCCTCACTGCACAGATCGATTGCAAATGGTTTGAGGAACACGATGCATTTCCCTGGCCTCAATATTCCCCAGATCTCAATCTGATTGAGCATCTGTGAGATGCGCAGGAACAAGTCCGATACACAATGGCCCTTGATAATACAGTGGTGCCAGATGACGCAAAGCATCTTCAGAGGTCTGGGGAAGTCCATGCCTTGGTGGGTCAGAGACCAACGGCACATTATGCAGGTGGACGTAATGTTTTGGCTCATCGTTGTGTATTGATGATCTGTCTTGAGGCTGGATGGGGTTGGTGGGGGTCGGTGAACTGAGCCTAAGATCCAGCTGGGTGAGGGAGCTTTTTGGGTTCAGATTTTGGCAGGTCCCACAATTGGGATTTATTGGTTTATCTTATCTTGATATTTTCAATTAATATATTTTAGCAGTTTTTCTAAATATATACAGTACCAGTCAAAAGTTTGGACACACTATGCTAATGTCACAGCACTCTGTTTTCAGAGAAATTTCAATGGCTTAACTTCCCTATATAATCTCAAATGGAGCCCTGTGAGAGGTAAACAGTCAGGAATTAAAAGAGAATAATTTACTTATTTGAATAGAGTTCAAAGTTTTGGCAACCTCAAAGAAGCCATATTTTGCAAAGTAAACACACAGACAAGCTCCCTCTATTTTCCAACAGGCGAGTTAAAGTCAAGCTGTTTTGGGACTTATTGGGCAAAAAGGCCAATGAAAATCAAAGTGCAGCACTTTTATGGGAACTTAGACAGGGCTGCGCAGCAGCAAACTCATTATAGCCATAAGACTGCCCTTATTAAAAAAAAAAAATGTGAGTATGCTCAGCAGATATGACAACAAGTGCTGGTTTGTTTGATAGATTTAAGAATTAGATATTTTTTCCAAAATAATGGGTGCTTATTTCTTTATTTAACATGTATTGTAAGAAAAAGGTGGGTATGTCCAAACTTTTGACTGGTACTGCATGTGATATTTTTCACAGCAAAATGCACACCTTTCTTACTGTGAGTGTTCGTTGTTTCCAGGATTGCATCTGTAATGAAATTTGAATTTTTTGGATGCTGAATGCTTTCAGAAAAACAAAAATATTTTTTTCTCTCGTAGTTCTGTCTGTGGACGGACGGACTGAGTGTTTTGCTCGGGCGGGACATGACAAGCGAGTGCATGCGCAGCGAACTGGAGATCCTGCTCTCCATGGAAATCAAGCTCCGCCTCCTTGACCTGGAGAATGTGCCCATCCCTGAAACCGCGCCCCCCGTTCCCAAACCGCCCAGCAATTTCAACTTCTGCTACGACTTCAGCCAAGCGGAGCAGTAGGACCTGTGGGGTGGGGTGGGGGGGAGGGATTGGCTATGAACGTGGGGGTGGAGTCATGCATGACTGACTGGCGGAGCACTGACAAAGAGGGGCGTGGTGTTTGGATTGGGTGTGGCTTCATCGAAGCGTGCGCCTTTGGCTAAATCCAAATGTCCGCACTACAGAGAAACAAGCTCATACCGCTCAGACCTCAGTCTTACTCACAGTGATGTCATCTGCTGAGCTTTACATAATTTGGAGAAGTCTGCAAGAGCACTGCAAGGGTTAATACTATGATAAGGCTGGACTTAAGATGTATGACCTCACTCATTGCTGAGGATATGACCCTTTGTCAAAATAAATAATAAATGGGTATCCACAAATAAATATAAATTTAGGCTAACTGAATCACCCATTCCATGGAATACCCTCTTTGGTTGTTTTCCCTCTACTCTTAATTGAATTATTTTCTCTTTTCATTGCATTGCTTCTATAACATTGTTTACCATGTCCTCACATCCTAATTGTGATGAATATCAGGTGATCTCACTGGCAAAGTCCAGTGAAGTTGAATGAGCCATCTTGCAGACTTGATTTAATCCAAAATTGGGCAACCTTCAAATGTGCCCGCAAACTTCTTCAGTCAGCTGGTGCAGACATTTGGATTTAGCATTAAATTTGGGGTCACTCTCCTTGTGGTAGTGGGCCCAGGGATGGCATTGGGATGTTTTATGAAAGCAGAGGACTGTTTAAAAAATGCCATGTGTGGCCAACGGGCTGGTGAAGTCTCCAGGACCCACAACGTCACCGAGCTGTTTCTTTTTTTCTTTTCGTTTGACTCTGTTCTGGATATGAGCAAAACGTTTCAGTCTGGAGATGAATTATTCTGTCCTCAACAGACATTTCCAGTTGCTAGCCTCACTGCTTTGCTCTTATCTCCCCAACCTTTATCATTCATCTACATCTTTTCTTTTTTGAAATTTGTGGTACAAGTCTGGTAGTCACTGATGACTCACTGGCTCCCAGTGTCATCAGAAGACTTGCAGACAATAAGGAAAAGATGAGGTATGACACATTTACGGACAATCTTCCATGACTTCTGGTCAACTGAGGTCCAACATAGAGGCTATCTGTGGAGGGCAAGCAATCAATGGTACAGGACGTTCAGTCTACGGAGAGATCCCTGAACTCGATCACCTTTTCTTACCCAACAGTGCACTTTCTTCCACCAAAAAACGGCAAAAAGCAGAATGTGGTACGTTAAAGGAACGGATTTGCTGGTTTCTTGAAGAGGCTCAATAACAGGAACAGTAATCCACTGAAAATTTTGTACGTTCGTGTGTTTAATTGTCTTTGTTTTGACAAATGAAATGGCTCTGTTTATGAGAGCATTTTGTCTGACATAAATTGAACCATAAGACCTTTTATGCTTCCTTTAGGCTGCTTTCAGCTCGTCCCAAAGTATTTGCTTACTTTAAGTGACTTGGTGATTAACTGTGACCCATTATACATGAATCAATGATTCAGTGAATGTTTGTTAAAAGCAGTAGTTGGTATCTTTGATGCCTGATTTGTCCAGTTGTCTTTAATATAAGTGGCATGGTACATGAGAGGTCCCATTGTATAAATGAGTTTGATCATGGACAAGCCATTACAGTAGGTTTGTATACAGTGTGGAACAGTTTTCAACATGCAAGACCAGTCTTGTGCTAGAAACATGGGAAGCAACCAATTTTTGTGCAATACAAGCCACTACACATGAATGACACTCAAAGGCTGTAGGGTATCTGAGGATGTTGTTTAAAGCCCTATTTTTTGTCCTGTCGCTGTCCAACTGAATACCTACTCACCACAGGAGTCTCAGATTTGCAAGTGTGGTAATGCTTTTGTTGCTTTTTACAGTGTGCACTGCTTCTTAAACAAGGTTTACTACTGGCAAACATGAGCATAAACTTACTGTATATAGCGTCAGTAAAAAGTTTGGACACACCCACATTTTTCAAGCAACCAAATATTTAAAAAAGAAAAACTCCTTTTATATGGAAAAAATGATCAAAATCTTCAACCCATCAAAATAAGCATTTTTAATTGTACTAGTAGGGCATACTCAGAATTTATTCAACAATGGCAGCTATATGGCTCTGCGATTTCAAATCTGCGCTTTCCCACTAATGTTATGGTAATGTTTTGATTCTCCGATACCCATTTGTGTATCTCCCTAACAAGCTCGGCTCGCTCGAGTTAAACCACTTAAATTTTGCTGAAAACTGAGCGCTGTAACTCATGTAAAGCGTGTCCAAACTTTTTGACTGGTGCTAAACACAATCTCAGACACAAAAGTTGTACAAAATTCTGTCCTCAAGTATGGTACCCATATTTAGCTTTTAGCACGTTTGGTGCTTGGTACTTTGTGTTTATAGAAGCCCAAGAAACATTGAATAAAAGCCCAACAAACAATTCCTCATTGATGATACATCTGAAATGACTGGTCTTCACTGTTAACATAACCTCAATGATTTAGCGGCTTCAAAATAAAGTAATTCCTGGAGTTTGAATTGCCAGCAGATGAGACTGCAAGTTACAAGGTACAAGTTATGGGGGCTGTGATGTTGATGGGAATGGCCGAGAGTTAAGCTGCTTTCACACCGGATGCGAAACTAATTTTTCGCACGACAAATTACATTCGAAGTCAACGCAAAGACGCGAATACACGCGTTGACTTTGAATGTAATCTGTCGTGCGAAAAATTTGTTTCGCGTCCAGTGTGAAAGCGGCTTAAAACTGGTCAGGGTCACAGAAAAGGGGGGAAAAAAAATGAAACTGGTACGCAATGAATGATTTGTGTTCTATTGCAATCTGGAATGAAACGTACATCAGTAATTTTTGTCCTGTGAAATTTAACAGTAAAAAAAACCCAAGAGCGGTTGTATAGACAACAAATTTTGCTTCAGATAATGGAAGCAGTTTGTAGAGGAGAGTTGTCATGGATTAAGTTAGAGTGAGTAGCTGCAATGTGAATACTCAATCTGTTTGCACACCATTGTGATCCGCCAGTACTACCCATGCCATACTGTAATGCTGCAGAATCCTAACTGGGCTCATTCTGCAGTGTTTATCCAAGAGGGCTATGGAGGGGCCTGAGAATCTGAGCAGATGGGTGGACATTTTCGACCCCTCTACACAGAAGTTGGTAACCAGGGGCAACACTACTGTCCCTCAAAGAGCGCAGCTGAGCGGAGCCCGGATACAGGAACTCAAGATGAGCAGAAAATTATATTTGTTCTCAACAGCTTATTGTCTGCAGATATCTGGAAAGTACAAATACCCTGTTCAGAAGTTTCTCCTCTTCTCGAATGGCTTTGGCACCCTGGAGACAGATGATTGCTTATTGCACCCACCCTTCATATACAAATAAAGTTTGTAAATATTTGAACATTGACACAATTCTTGCTTTTTTGGCTCTGTGTTCCCAACTTATAACTTGATGCAATGAACTGAAGGTTAAACAGGAAGCTAGCTTCTTTTTGCCAGTATTTTCCATCTGTTGTCTAAACAATGCTGGAATTTCAACCTAGCATCACAGATTGCTCTGTATATATTCTGTACATGAATATACAGGTCAATAATATTTTTATATGACCTGGCTTTCTGCCAAACAAATTTGCTGGTGTGATTCAGTTTTGGGGATGAAACCAATGTTTCTGCAGGCAGTAAACAACTCCTGTGCACTGCAGTAGGCTTCAAATATTTACATATTCTAAGGTATTCAAATGGTCAGTTGTATAAGCCTTTCCTGGAAAATCAAAATGTAAATGATTAGCCCCTGGCCAGCACTCATTTTTCAATTGGACGGATCTGAGATTTTATATTTTGACGAAGTACGTTAATGTAGGTTTTTAGTAAGCCTGAACATTTTTTAAGTTAAACAGTTATTTCTGACATCTTCCCAACATTAAAATTGCAGGCAGAGGATTTGTAAAAGGTTTAGCAGGTCAGAACTGCAACAAAAACTGGTGGGGCCAATTCAAAACATGCACAAACAAATATTTTTAAATGCCAAGAAAGGTGACCAGTCCTTTTAAGACTGGCATTTGACTACAGTAACTTTGCATTGTGGGAGGATGGGATGGACGTTTGAGCTTTAGTACTATAATCAGTATTAGTGGAAGAGAGATATTCATCTGATACTGTAAAATAGCTCGAGTTCATATTCATAAATAAAAATAAATCCTCCTCAATGAAAGGACTTGCCATGATGGACAAAGAACGACACATGGGTTCAGATCCTTATTTATTGACCTTGACTAAATTCATTAAATAATTCAACACCCCCCAAACATATCTAAGATAACTTATTGGCATTGTTTTACTGTATTGACCAATACCTTAACATATACATTTTTAAACATGGTTTCCTATAGGGGGAAGTTGACTATTAGTAAACTGACAGTCGCTCTTAAACTCAAATAATATGGCAGCACGCCAGGAGAGTGTGGTAAAATCGTTGCTTTTCCTTTGGGTCAGTGTCACTTGAACTCTGTTTTAGCAAAAACTTAAGCTTAGCCTAACTGTTAGCCTTCCCAGAACCAGGCTAGTTTCTAATCTGAATCAACTGAAATGGAGTCTCACAATTTGGGGGGTGGGGGGCTGTCAAGATGACACCGGGATTAACACCAGGTGGAGAACCTATGAAGGCAGACAAAGCAATGAAATAAAATTTTAGAATTTATTTACAGAATACTTAAATACATCAGCAATCACTCTTCAATTTCCCAATAAAATGCCCCCCCCCAATTCAATCTGCAAATATCCAGTTACAGGACTCAATTTCTGGATTAAATGAATATTACAACAGTTACAAGGATATTATCCCCATCTGATTGATTAAATAATTGCATTGCCTTGTTTGTCGCACTGATATTTTCAAATACGCAAGTAAGATAATGGGAGGACTTTTACACTTGAGCTTCCTATACAACAACCTACATGTATGTTTTAGATCAACAGCTAAAAATAATTAAAGAAAAATATTTTAAAAGCTCCAGAAACAGCATTTTTTCCCTGTTACAGCCACTGCAACTTCCCTTCGCCAAAAAATGTCATCAACAAGTGAAAAAGTGAGCAGAGCTCACCAATACCTGCCGCCCCTCCGTCTTTTGCCACGTTTCCGTTTGGGGTCGACATTCCAAAGCACAGATATGAACACGGCGAATTACGTGTGCTAAAACTTATATTCAAATATTTTTATTTTAAAAACAAATCACTGGATTCTTATGATACTTGGGGCAGCATCTCTTCCCATTAACCCAGATTGTGTGCAAAATTTGAAAACAACACAAAATTTTTGAAATATTGGTTGGACAATAATGTCTTTGGACAGACCGAATCATTGGTATTACTATATACTTACCCCCATCTTTTCGGGTCAGGGGTATAATAAAATCCTCCTTAAATCATATTTTTGAATTATCATGCAAGTCTATTACTCATTTCGTGATTTAAATTACTTCCTTTGAACAGCTGATTATGGCTCATTAAAAAATTAATTAAGATTTGCATTTAGATCAGTCCCCATACCAAGTACATTAAAGTGCAGAATAATTCAAACAGTTCATAACTCATATATTCAAACAGAAGGTCACATCATCAGCATTTCTGGAAAGTCATGGGTAGGGAAAAAATCTAGTCTTTCTCTGTATTTTTACTACTGATATATTGACTGAGAACATATTACTTCAAGTATAACCAAGCTACCAAAATTATGGCTGGAATGTTCTTTTATGAAATAAATTGGGGGCAAATCATTTGAATGTTCTTATGGTCCTTAAACCCTGCGCATGGACACTAGTTTCCAGCATTTGTATATAGTGCACTAATTCTACAGGAAAGCCCCAATCCTCTAACATCAACAATGTTACACAAACTGGAACAGAACTGCCTGAGATCATTTTGAAGAGATATGAGGGCTAAACAGTAGCACAACTGAGGAATTGGCTGTATAAACTTTTCCCGCAGGATAACTTGTCACGTAGGTGATGTAATGCTCGGCACACTTCAAATTTCTAGTCTTATATCATCAATTTCTGTAGGGATAAAATACACTATGTTAGAGTGAGAATCACTTTCCCTGGTGTTCTTCCCATGCCTGTAAATAACTTTGCATGAGCATAAGACCTGGGCTAATGAGTGGTAGGATGCATAAACCACATTAATGCATCCGACTACACTGTCAGTACCTTCCGTGTGGAGAAGCTGTGGCTTCGATGAAGACACCAGCCCCTTACCTGAGCAACTCTGACTCTCTTGTGCTTCAGGTGAGCACCTGTCTGGAGGAAGCGTGCTTGACAGGCTCAATGCTAAAGAGCATTTAGCTTCTCCACTATCTAAGTGTTTCAAAGAGATTTTTGGCAGCAGCTTGCAGGTGCTTCAGAGCATCATGTGTTTCGAGAAATATTTTTCAGGAAAACTGAACATGCCATTCACCAGGAACTGAAATCCTCACAATGCATTCATAAAAAATCTAGTTTGACACAACTCCTTCATATTACCGTGCGATCTTACACAAAGAGATCGAATAAGCCCAGCTGTTTCAAGTAGAGTGATTCAAGGACTATCCAGCAGCACAGAAGAGTGTTTGCAGAAGTACTATAACATACATATATAAATCCGTTTCGCCGCAGCACCCTTTCCCCAAACTCTGCAGGACAACTTGGGATGCTGTCCTCACATCTCATCGTGTCGTTTTGTCAAAAAGTTACGCTTTCTCATCACCATCTACATAGCGGAATCGGACGTTCTCCAGAAAGGGCAGCTGCGACTGTAGGAGGTCAACTGTTGCCACTTTGATGTCTTTGCACATGTAAATGTCCAGAGTTCGAAGGTTTTTGCAGTTCTGAGCAAGAACATCCACGGTCCTGGAAGGCAGAGAGGTGGAGACAGTGGGAGGGGGTTGGGTAGATTCAAAGAGAGAGTGAATATAACACATTGTACTGTGAAGGCACATATACATATAAATCATTGGCAACACTGCCATATATATGCACTTTATGAAGCTCATGACCAGTGGTGGCACCACACTTTAACTTTACGGGCCCAGGAACTTTCCTATTGGTCCAGAATTTTTAGGATTGGCTTGATGGTCTTATATTTGAAATTTATAACCACTCAATGTTCACTCATCAATACAAACAGCAAAAAAAAACTGACCAATCAAAACCTGCCGGAAAATACATCTCGACAAATCCACTACCTCAGAGCATACGTTCTAAATATTTGCTGGCGAGGTTAAGCTGGCTTGCATGGGTTTTTGTTCTGACCTCAACCAACTAAGAAAGCTGGCCACCTTATTCATGATTTCGGCCAACTTCCAACTGAAGTCTTAAAACAAGACACAATGGCTAAACAAACATCAGCGTTTCATTTACTGAATAAGGTAGCAAGCTACAATGCAAGCCACCAGAAGAAGCATTGGTTTCTGATCAGCATTGGGTGGCTAAAGCCTAAAAAAATAACAATAGTATAGCATAAATGTCAACCCCTTCAGGTTCCCACCTGTATGACCTTCAATAAATATCCATAAAATCCTTAAAAAAATCCGTAAGATTTTTAAAAGTATTTCTTTGAATAGAAGTTCTTTTTAGGTATGAAATTATAAATTGAGTGCAAAAATTTCCGGAATATATTTTTAAAAGCTTATAAAAGCTTTCTATTCAAGTATGTAAATAAAAAACCTCAAAGCCTCATCCCAGACTGTAAAAATTGCCAAGTTCGTGCCCGTGTTACACGCGGATATGTTAAGGATCCTCAACTTTGCTTCACTGTGAAAATCTTAACCAATATCGCCAATCTCTTATCCACATTGTTATCAATACACTCGTCAACCAAGACGGAGAATGGGGACACCCAGTAATAGCCAATGCTGTGCAGCCTCAGGAACCAAGCTCTTTTTAATAATTTGTGTTATGCTTGCATGTTTGCAACTAATACTTTTGGCGAGTATGTAGACTGTACCTTGTTCTATACAGTCTGTATGCATCTTTAGCAGAAGCTCTGAAAAGTGGTCCACTATGGCCAACATTGTGGCTATCGTTGTGCTACGAAAACATGCATCCGGTTGTTATTTGTTGTTATTGTTGTTATTTCCTCATGAAATTGAATAGTCTCCAATAATTAATATTTTGAAGGAAGTTTTCTTTCTAATGAAAAAAATCTGTATAACTTGTGGGCATTCCGTATAAGCTGACATGTTTGGTGTAAGCGTCTGTTGTAGCTAGCTGAAATGCTACAGCTATGGGGTCCTATAAAATCAATAAGTGCTGCCAACTTAAACTCTTCAGAATAACTTGATTTTTTTTTTTTTTTTTTTTTAAGGTGACGCGGAGCAATATTATTAAGACTAAATATGCATTTTCTGAAGAAAAGGTGTGTGCTTGCAAGGTAAAGAAAAGTATACACAACTTTCATGAAAAATAGCCCAGCAAAGTGGGCGTTACCCCTCAGCCCCTGAATTGTTTGGAATATAAAATGGACGAAGGCATTTTCAAGTTCTCCTGTGGAACACAAAATTCAAGATGGCTGCTGTAGCAGCCAAACTGAACATCCATGCGCCATCAAAATCAATAGGGCTCTGTAGGAACACAAGACCAAGCAACACTGCAAAAATGGCGTTGATTGACAAAGGCGTTTTCAAGTTATCGTGCGGAATACAAAAGTTTACAGGACAGATGGACGGACGTCACACATGACGACAATACCCCTCTGCCCCTTAGCCAGGGCTGAGGGGCAAAAAGCTAATTTGACAGACTTGAAAGCCAGAGATATAAACTCAATATTCCTCATGGTCTTAAGATAGACTGAAAGGAGGACTAATATACTGAAATGACTAAAATCAAAACAAAAAGAAGTTTCTAAACCTTGTACACAATAAAGACAACAAAATTCTAACAAATAATACTTGAACAAATCTGAGGTGCAATGGATAAAGTTTAATGTAAACCCACACCATTAGCTGTTAGAAATAAACATTGGTGAAGCATGAATAAAGTGAAAGAAAAAATAAAAAGTATGCTGCTGAGAGGCATTAAAAACGCAATAAGCAACAATGTACAAAATTTTGTGCAAATAAGTAATAAAGAAAAAATAAATACAAGGGTATATTTAAAGCCAAACTTTAAATGGTGCACTTTTCCCAGTGTTTTGAGCCAGTGCTCCCTCTTAGTTTTTTTTTTTTTTTTTTTTTTTGGTCAGTAGTGCATGAGGATTTGGATCGTGACACTATACGAAAACAGCTTTGATTCCTCCATGGTTCACATGGTGGAATAGAAGCATCCACGAATTAATGATGCCAAGTCTTAATTCTTAAAGGTATACATTGTTTTCAAATCCAGTCGGCCAGAGTACAGAGCCAAAAACCCCAAAAATGCGTTACTGTTGAAATACAGCTTGCACTGAGAGTAATTCAAAAGTTCAAAGAAGTAGATGCCATATCTCCCCCCACATCCCACCCATCCCCATTTCACCTGTCAGTAAGCAGGCTGCAGCAGGCCAAGTTTAGGTGCCGCAGCCTGTGCAGGTTTGGGGTGGCACGTGCCATGCCCTGGTCACTCAAATGCAGGCAGTGGGACAGGGACAAGCTGGTGAGACCTCGGCAGTGAATGGCCACCGACTCCAGGCTGGCATCGCTGATCTCAGGGAGCATGCTCAGAGACAGCTTTCGCAAGCCCGGGAAACGCACCACCTGTTCATAAAAAGGGAGGTGGGTGACTGCTGGCATTATCACCAAACCTGTTATGTGAAGGCAGAAGATAAGGACCATGATTTGGACACAATTCATCTAACTGCCACTTCGGAGATGTTCTGACCCTCTCCTCTGTCCCTAACGATTTGGCCCTTGTCAAAGTCATTCAGGTTTTATTTCTCCCAAATCCAAAATATCCATGAAAAGAACCGACTGTTCGTCTAAGGTCCGTCTGCAGAGCTTGACACGCGCCCTTGTTGGGCAATTATGTTATCTGCTTAATCTGTGAGTGATATTTTATATACCCATGCTCCAACATGCTCCGGGAGCATTCCTACGCAGAAACAAAACATTTGGGAAACCACCAGAATTAAGCCACTATCCCCTAATTCAATTACTCAAAACCTCCCCATGCACCTTGTATACCCTTACCTTTGTGATACTGCAATCCGTTAGCTTGCAGCAGGCAGATAGATCCAGCTCCTGGAGGCCCCTAAGGGCCAGCAACGAGGCCCCTTCTTGTCCCTGAAACTTATCCAGGTCATCCTCCGTCAGCAGTCTCGGCCTTTCATCAAACGGCATGCATGGGGGCTGGAAGAACCCCATGTTGCCAAAAGTGCGGGTGAAACGTGGACCCTTGTCTTCCTGGAAAGATGCGATACAGTCCATTAAACCATCGTTCACTGGCCACGAACACCCTTGCTTTCGGATGCACTAAACATTTTTAATAATAATGAATGTTGTACAAGTGTTTTCAATGAGCAATAAACATTCTATCTGAAGTCAGATGAGTCCAATTTTAAATTAAGCCAAACAATGTACAGATGGACCAGTTAAAAAGCAATAATCCGTTAGAAAAAATTTCATTAAGCAAACCAAGCATCTGGGTTTAGATTAATAGGAATTGTGTAACGCATCGTGAACAATAATATGGATGAGATTACTAAAAAAGTCGCAGACTGAAGCCAACCAAAATATTTCTTCTGAAGAGTGCGCTGGGATTTTAGTCAGTGTGGCTGATGGGTTGACGCACTCTGCAAAGACACCATGGCACTGGACCGAATCTTGCCACTGCCGACTGTGGCCAGCAGCCTTTTGAGAGCAGCGCACACTTGGCTTTGCGCTGCTCAGGGATGTGGGAGGGACACGGTCGGTTTGGATAAGCACCATTCGTTGCTCAAGCAATTCCTGCCAGCCATCCAAGTGCCCCTCAGTAAAATTCTAGGCGGACCACATTTGGGTTTCCTGCACCCTTGTTCTGAGCCAGTAAGGTTTGAAGCAGTGCTTGACGTGTTTCAGAGGAAAACTGCAAACTGCCTGCGCTTTCCTGAAATGGCAGCATGAGTTGCATATGAGCATGTTGGCACACAATTCGCTGATTGGACATTCTAGGCTTGGATGGAATTGGACATGGCAAAAAAATTTCTTAAAAATGAATACTGTAATATTGCAATACTGTAGCTTTATTTAACATCGCCTCCTCTGCTGTGCCCGACCCCTTTTCTTACCATTTCCGTTTCAGGGTTGAAGTCCTTGGTGGGATCGACCATTCCCAGCATGCCCCAGTCCGTGATCTCCTTGCACCCACCCAATCGGAGCACCAGCAGGGATGGCAGGTGGGTGGTGATGGCGCACAAACTGAGATCAGTCAGGTGGAGACAGGAAGTGAGGTCCAGCTCACGCAGACTAGAGCCCAGCAGCTGGGCCAATGAGAACACAGTCAGATCCTGGAAAAGGAGAGGATACGTTCTTTTCACCAAGAAAAGAAACTCAATGAACAGCTGATACAAATAGATTACATCTGTAATTTATCTCCGTGTTCAGTATTCACAGAAACTCATAGGGGCACTTACATGTGGTTCAAAACATTCCTACTGGGCAGTAAATTCATTTTAGACTCATAAGTCCATTTCTGCAATGGCCTAAATTTTAAATTTCAATGAAGCCACACGTAAAAACATTGTGTTGTGATAACTTTTAGTCTTGTATACAAGGTACATGTGAACACTCCCAGGGCTTGACCTTGACATAAGAGCAGCAGCGGAGACTGAGGGACGTCAGGAAAGCCCCGGCTTCTGGAGAGGAGAGTCCTTTCACCAGCTCCGCCCCGCTGACCTGGGGGCACTCCGAGAGGTCCAATGTCTCCAGGCTCCTCAGCCCTGCTAGCGCCCCTAGCCCTCTCTCAGTCAGCCTCCACAGCTGGGACAGGTAGAGGTGCTGCAAGTCCTTCAGGCCCGAGGCCACCGCTAGCGCCGCCCTGCTAGTGAGTTCGGTGCAAGCACCCAGGTCCAGCATCTGTAGGGCAGGCTGGAGCTTGCACAGGGCCTCCACAGCCCTGTCCGTCAGCTCCTTGCAGCCCCGAAGCCGCAGTTCCAGCAGCCGGAGCCCCTCCACCTGGACAGAGACAATCTGATTAGAGATCCACCAGGTGCTCGCAAAGTCCTCACAGAAATGAAAGTTATTCAGACTTAAAAAATCTTCAGTTCACTGTGAATGGCTGGGCTGTGCTTAAACCTTTCGCATCCGCACAGGCAAATTTACATATTAAGCTAATGGACTACTCTGCCCAAACACTGATTTTCCGTGTTTTTCGATTGCCTCGGGGTCCTCAATCTTATACAGAAAGGGCCATTGTGGTGCAGGCTTTCATTCCAACTGAGCTCTTACACACTGGATTGTACTGATCAAAGTCTTCAGCAAAGATTCAAATTCAAACTAATCATGTATCTCTAAATATTTGCTCTGGATATATAAAATCTGCTACATTTTTCTGTGACTATCCATCCATCCATCCATCTTCTTCCGCTTATCCGGGGCCGGGTCGCGGGGGCAGCAGTCTAAGCAAGGGTGCCCAGACTTCCCTCTCCCTGGACACTTCCTCCAGTTCTTCCGGGGGCATCCCGAGGCGTTCCCAGGCCAGCCGAGTGACATAGTCCCTCCAGCGTGTCCTGGGTCTTCCCCGGGGCCTCCTCCCGGTGGGGCATGCCCGGAACACCTTCCCAGGAAGGCGTCCAGGGGGCATCCGATATAGATGCCCGAGCCACCTCAGCTGGCTCCTCTCGACATGGAGGAGCAGCGGCTCTACTCTGAGCTCCTCCCAGGTTTATAGAGCTCCTCACCCTATCTCTAAGGGAGTGCCCCGCCACCCTGCGGAGGAAACCCATTTCAGCTGCTTGTATCCGAGATCTTGTTCTTTCAGTCATGACCCAAAGTTCCTGACCAGAGGTGAGGGTAGGAACGTAGATTGACTGGTAAATTGAGAGCTTTGCCTTTCAGCTCAGCTCCTTCTTCACCACAACAGATCGGTACAATGACCGCATTACTGCTGCCGCTGCACCAATCCGTCTGTCAATCTCACGCTCTTTCTGTGACTAAATGCATCCAACTCGTGCTGAAATATACAAGCAACATTTAATTTTAGTATTTCATACCACGAAATGCCATGGTTAAAAAAAAAAAAAAAAAAACAATGAGCATATCTGGTCAGAACTTGGGCAGAGCAGTCATGTTTGGTTTTGTAAAACCTGGGTGTCAAAGGGTTAATAATGCAACAAAGTGTTCTGCCCCTTTTCAGTAGGAAAAAATTAATAGGGTTCAATAGGTTTGGGTCATTTAATTAAGGATGCTCCTTTCAGTGCTGATACTTATTTTTTTTCCTTTTTTTTGTTGAGGGCAATTTCATAGCAATATTATTTCAATGTGTTTGCATTCATGTACTTCCTTCATATGATGTAATAAACATGTTGGGTAAAACAATCCCACCATGCATTAAAATTACACTACTAGTGCTGAACTAGACAGCAAGTGTTTTGCCAAAGTCTGATACACAAAGAACAAGCATGTAAAATCTAAGAAGCAACTTTCCATTTATGTTGAATAATACAAGTTTCAGATGACTGTCTGCCTGTCTGAAAGCAGTCTACTTCAGTGGTTCTCAACATCGGTCCTGGGGGCCCCACTGCGTTTGCTGGTTTTTTTGTTCCATCCACAACTGCAGTGGTAGGATTCTGAAAATTGTTAAATTCTCTTAATTAGGCGCATTTCGTGTTTACAGCAGTTACTAACCCTTCCAAGCCCAATTTGGACAGAAACATCCTGGCAAGTCATGGGGAATAAAAATTCTATAACCAGAATGAGATATATTGGAAACAACTACATAAAAAGATGGGGGAAAAATGTAACCAATTAAATGAAATAATTAGTTGCATGTTCCCAACTGGTGAAAACTGACAACTGCTCACCATTTATTAGCATTTATAATGCAGGCAAAAGATTAAGAGTCAAACCCATGCTATGCCATGCTTATTTATTCAAATTTGAGCAAAGTATTTTGAAACTTGAGTTCAGCAACCTAATTTAGAGCTTTCTGATATTCCCAATGCATAATATCATCTGCTCAAATCTATTATTACTAAAAGTACTTGCAATACAGAAAAAAGTACAATATCTTCAAGGGTATTTTATTCTTCATGGCATACATTAATATTTATGTCAAAATTTTGCTTGATAGAGTACTGTGGCGAACGACCAGAAGAGCAGGCACAGACAGGGCAACACGGGTGGTAATTTTATTTACAGAAATTAACCAAAAATACAATAGGCTTCTTGAGCCTTAAGACACTCAGGGAATTTAGCCACTGTAACAAGGTAGAGTAAGAGTAACGTCCAGAGCGAGGCTTTCTGGAGGGTGCGTAAACTCGGGATTCCCCAGTCTCTTCGCCTTTGGACTCTTAGAGAGAAAAAAGAGGTTAGTATAGTAATGCACTCGCGAAATGCACTTTCAGCCAACCTGTCCCCGTCTGCTGCCTCGCTGGCTTTATATTGCGGTCTTGTCTGATTGAGACGGGGATCAGGTGCGTGGCCTTGTGCGGAATGCGCATGGAGAGCCCCTCTCGCACGCCTGGCTGTAATTGGCGGGAGCTGGTCATGGTAGAGCGGCGGCCAGGGGTGCTGAACAGACTTCCGGCCGACATGCGCTGTCCGTCGTGCTGAAAGGGCAAGATGTTACGGGGACGAGCACTGCCAGTTCCGGGTGGTGTGACATGGACACTGGGTGTGTCCGTTGGCTCGGTCGCCACAGTACATGAAATGCACCAAATTAAGACAAATGACTTGTTAAAATCCTACAGCTACAATTGTGGTTAGTACCAAACCCAGCATACACAGTGGGCCCCCAGGATTGACAGTGAACCACTTGTTTACTTTATCGAGATAACCTACAGCTGGTTTTTATTTTAGAATTGATTCTGCTTTGCAAGGCATTCTAGGATTACTCGTGTAAAATTTACACATTTGTGACTGCCAGTGTCACCATAGGATGTCAAGCCCACCAAAATGCATAAAACTAGGGACAGCAACCTTTAATCCTGATAATTACAAATCCTTTATTCCCATTTTCCGTACCCATCCATGAAAAAAAAAATCTTGCTTGCCTGAAAGCATAGTGAATTATGAGGTGTGGCAAAAAATTCACCCAGCAAAGAAAGCCATTTTGTTATCAAGGTCCACTTTTGACGCCAAAGCATTTTGCCACAACATGAAACATCTCATTTAATCATAGCCAGGACCTGAGCCACAAAGAGCTATATCAGTTCTATGTCAGTGCTACCGAATGCTGTGACACCATCATAAATTATATATACACTTCTGTTGACGCATCTCTACCTGAGCCAGGGAGCGAAGGGTCTCCGGGGTTATGCTGGTTCGGCTCAGGTCCAGAGCCAGCAGAGTGGAGGCCTGAGTTTGGAGTAGGGCACGCACGGTCCGTAGGGACAGCAGGGCCGAGGACGGAGGCATCCCTCCCATCGACGCGCAGCCCTGGTACGGATCGTACTCAAAGACAATGCGGCAGCCAGCCAGGGACAGCTGGCGGAGCTGCGGAGTGCACCCTGTGAGCCGGGTGAGGGTAAGGTCCGACAGGTAGCGCAGGTCAGAGAGATCCAGCTCCTCCAAACGCCCCAGTGCCGCTCGAACCTGCCTTCGGCTCTCGTCCCGGGACAGGAAGGCACCAGACATGAAGAGGCTGTCCAAACCCTGGAGGTCCAGCCGGCGCAGGCCGGTGAGGTGAGGCAGTAAGCCCAGCAGGGAGGACTCCGTCACACTGCTCCCCGGCAGCGACAAGCTCTCCAGGCGAGACCCCAAACTCGCCCCCACCTCCCACAGCACCTCCCGCGATGTTCTGGAGCCATCCAGTTGGCTGATGGTGATGCTGCAGCGAGGTCGCTTTGCCAACCTCCGGATCACTTCCAGGGATGAGGAAGACGCCGGAACATTGAATGTGATATTCTTCTGGAATAGTGTAAAGACAATGTGTGTCATCTGCAGCCAATCTGTGGATTATACAGCTTAATCTCAGGTGACATTGTTCTGCAACAGCGCAAATACAATTACCAATGCCCGTAATGGATAGACTGGACAACAAAGGGTTGCAAAATGGGTAGCATGACGGTGAGGGTAGCAGAAGGAAACAAAAGTGCTTCATAAAAGCAGTCTTTGCATGGCTCCAGCAGTATGTACAGCATATTTCAATCCCTACCTTATTATCAATGGATTAATGACTGACTGGCTAGAAATTCAAATTGAAATTGGTCCTGGTTAGACAAAAATAAAACTTTATAGTGAAAACGCAAAACTATTCTTTATAGTGAAAATGCAAAAATCCTAATTAGTGTTAACAATGTATCCAGAAGAAAGGAATTTATTCATTCACTTGACTAACAGCATTACCTGGAACTGATAGTCTTGACTTGCAATGTACCAGCTTCTGGAGACCATGGAAGCTTCCTTCCGGTCTGGAACTTGCAGGAAACTCAGAATGTATGCAATTATCTGTCCGGGGTTTAAGGCCTTAATTTAATGTGACAGCTTCTGAACAAGTAACATTCATCACAGAATATGTAAACTATTTCATTCAGGAATACAGTCACAAAAGTGACACGTGCAGTACGGCTGCCAATTTTTTTCACTGCTTTCCTGCAGGGCAGGCGCTAAGCAATAGTTTTATTTTGTTTCCATAGTGATCTATAATACTATGTCAAGATATTCCTAACAGCTTACAATGGATAAAAGACAGAGATTCGTAGATGCAGGGCAAAAATAAATGCATTTTTATACAGAGGTAAATTTTACCGGGTGGAAATAAATGGTAACCTATAGCCTAAATGTTTGTGTTTTAAATCTGAATTTGTCTTTACTAGATTAAAAAAAAAAAAAAAAAATTTTTTAAAAAAAAGTGCAACACAAATAAAATTTAGGAGAAGCCAAAGACTGGAGGGCTTCAATATTTTAATAAAACACAATGTGCAATATAACAGGCAAGCCCCTGTCACGCAAGTGTGGTTGCAAACGATTCCGCACAGACATACAGTATCTCACCGTAAGACTGATATGCCGTCCCTACGACAAAGTAAAAAGCAAGTTGCCGACGTGCGTTTATGTGCCTTGACCTTTGATCTGTGCACCCGGCCCCATTGCAGCGGAACTGTGAACTCACTTATTAAATTGCCGCTAACAAGCCAACAGTTTACCATGTTACGCTAATTAGCTATCGTTACAAACGAGTCCCTTTAAAATAAATATATGCTTTCTACCAAGTTACATTTTCTTATTGAATTTATTTCGTCACCTACCTCAACAGGTAAACCGGGCGCCTCCATGGTTACAGTAATATTGCCCGAAAGATTAATCATCTGACATCCAATACGTCATGAGACCAGTGGGACAAGTGCGAACCAGCCGATGTTGGAGGCTTTTCTTTTCCGAGAAATCCATCTTCTATCTTCTTCAGACATTATAATGCACATACACCGTGGGTCAACCGCCTATTTTCTTGCACTTAGGACGAAGACGAATCCGTATCCGAATCCGAGCCAAAGACACTTCTTCTTCTTTTCTTTATTTTACCATGATCTTAGAATGGCGTGTTACCGCCATCTACTTGTGGGCGGTTATTCGTGACGACATTGTAAAAAAATGAAAAAGATAATTGAATAAACAATTAAAATACCACGGCACCCTGTTATCGAGAGCGGTTACTGATTTTGAAATGCGCATATCTTTGTTTCATCTTGAAATGTGCCCTACAAAGTGAATTATACTGTGAAAAATGTTGATATGAAAAGTTTGTTCAATACCCTGTAACTGAGATGAATATGAAAAAAATTAGAACTGGCAGGACACAGAAAAAAAAAAAAAAACATTCAGAAAGAACACATTTTTCTGGGAATTACAGCATAAAAACCAAACACAGGTAAATCAGCAACTTCCAACAGCTGTGTACCAGAATGCTGAAACTAGAAAATGCTTTAAATTTCACGTTAGAATTTTGTGAGTAGGTCTGGTTCCTCCAGTACCTAGTTTCACATGGAAATGAAGGTCATGTGCTGCCTCCCATAAGTATCTAATGTAATTACATCATAGTAACCTCTGGTACAAAAACAAAACTCAATGTCAGGGGTTGCTACGCACACTTCCACCAAATGCTAGATAGTAGCCTCTGGCTCTCACCACTCAACTGAGCAGACATATCTATTGAAACAGTTGAAAACAGCTCCTACTACCAGCCATCAAATAAAACAGTGGACCTCTGGGGATTATTAGCTTTCAAAACCAAGAGCAGATGACTCATTGCAAGAACAGCACCAAGCAAACCAGAGCACTAGCACCAGGTTCGCAGGCCTGGGGAAGGGATTTTACAGGAAATGAGTGCTTATTGTCTGCACAGGTCCTCTCTCGTACAGAATAGAGGTGGGTAGCCAGGTGCTGAGATCATGTTGACCATCTATTTGTAAGAGGAGAGTCAGATATGCCGCAAAGACAATAAAGTCCAAAGACAACAACCCCAGGCTGACTGGGACAAAGATCGATATGGAGCTGAACATCCATCTAACCCACAGGACACAGAGCCTAATGACTGGGCACAGCTCCTTGTGGCTGGTGAAGAATATGGTGGAGATAAAGCTACACAGCCATTTTGGCTACCAGATGCTGACTCATATATTAGGGGTGAGGAGATCAGGGAGGAGGGCCCTGCCCCTCCAGAATGTCAAGGAGGACCCCATAGAAGCTTCAGTTGCACTGGTTAGAGTAACCAGAACCACTGAGGCACAATAATCCCCATTCACAACAGTCCCTACCTCCATTCAGTAGAGTCCACAGAGCTCTACACGGCAGCCATTTGGTTGGATTTTGCAACCTGTATGAGGAATGGCGCGACCGAAACTTTTCAGTAGTTGTGCACTTGCGACGTGCAATTACAGTTAAAAATCATGCATCCATCTAAATACTCTTCACGTACACCATTTATTTATTTATTTATTTATTTATTATATGGTCTGGCTCGTGAGCTGAAACTTTCTCTCTCCACACTTTGGCCTTTCCATCACTTTGGTAGAGGTTAATTTAGGTCTCATCACTCTGCAAAAACTTTGTTCTAAATCTTTTGTGGCTCATTGCTATACTTTTTTTTTGGTAAATTGTAATCCTAAATTTTGATTCTTACCACTGATGAGTGGTTTACATTTTGTAGTATAACCTCTATATTGCTGCTCTCTAAGTCTTCTTTGAGCGGTTGAGATACCCTCACCATTCCTCCATGGAGATTATTTGTGATGTCGCTGATTTATGTTTTGGGGGTTTTCTTCACAGCTCTTAAAATGTTTCTGTCATCAACTGCGGTTCTTTTCCTGGGTCACCCAGATTGATGTCTGTTGCTCCGTACGCCAGTGGTTTCTTTTTGTCTTGGGACTCCTAGTTTTTGCACAGGCTCTCGCAAATGCAATAAAATTAAATGGCAAGAATACAGGTCATAAGGCACTGCACAATATGCTAAAACTGTGAAAAATCTCAAGTTAATAACTGCCTTACGAATAACATTGCATGCTTAATTGTCTTTTTCACCAAAACCCAACAAATCCATACTCACTTCCAAGGCAAAACCTGCTTTCACTTAATGCTGATACAACAAGACTACAGAGCCGTGAAAAAGTATTTGCCCCCTTCCCAATTTCTAAGCCATTTCCACAGCTCTGGGACTACATTGAACCATGGTGAGAGCTATTATCTACAAATGGAGAAAACAGGACACTTACATGGGATTTAACCATTTATTACAGAACAACATGCATTTGGGATTAGTGGTGAAACAGCTCAAGTGATCTGTGCAAGCCCGGCACTGAAAGGCACAGAGATCACAACCCACCAGCAGAACTTAAGATTTAGGACTTTTAAATAATGAACATGATATGAACAAATGCTGCTTACAAAGAACAAGGCAATTTATGAAAGAGGACTCCTGTGATCTGGAAAAACCTAGTATGTGGGTCACTGTCGGTAGAAACTGAGTTTAACCTTCATTTGCAGTAATTAAAAGTGGTAAAAATCTTAAAATACTAGCTATAAGTGTCATTTGAACTTTCAAAATCAAGTTTCTATCATTTTTTTTTTTTCTGTTAGGAAAAGTCCAGAACCTAAAAGTTTTTGTTCAATTGCGAGATCTTTGCCACTGATAAACTTACTAGGTTCTTCCAGATCACAGGAGAGGAGGCTGGTGAGGTGAAGGTGCCTGCCTGAACTCATGCTAAAGCTCCATACAGACAATCACCCTTTCAATAAGACAAACACACAGTAATGTGCATGCAGGCATTTATTCTGTAAAATATATTGAATCAAACAAATCCAATCCAAGTACATATAGGAAATAAACTTAGATCGTGCTAAATGAAAAATGAATGCTTGCACAAAGCTAACAATTGAAGTAGACACATAAAATGTTATTGAATGCAAAACGATCCAATAAAGGTGGCAGAGTTTAAACAAAGAGAAAATGCTGTGCATTAGCGTATACATACGCAGTCCTCAGGTCCTTTCTTTGGAGTAACAGATGAAGTTGTACTTCTCCTCACAAGACCTTGCTTCAAAATGTCTCGTGGTAACCAACAGGCCTGCGCAGCGGCGGGGCATGACTGGGCATGTAGTATCGGCTTTGCTTTGCCAGGTCAATCTGGGAGCTTCAGACTCCCCATTCACCCAAAACCACTTGCCTACCAGGAAACGCAGACCTATCCACACAAAGTCACCGCTGACCTCAGCGCTGTTTATTAACTCCTCTGCAGTATCCCGTGTGAGTAAGCTGAAAAGGTCTGTGTACTCACTCCTGCAGTAAACCAAAGCGTTTTCCCACGACATCAGCTTTGGCACTAGAGTCAGCATCCAGTTATATGTCTTGGAGCAATAGAATGCATAATCTCGACCACATCTGCTCACAAACCAGCGACCATCCCTCACATAAACACATGCCTTGCCTGTGTGAGTAAAGGTCAAGTCATTCGCCCATTTTTCAAAGCTCAATGCAGTGCGATCCGACCACATCCACGGTTCAGATGCATTCATTCGCTTCAGACCAATCCAAGCTGGGTCAATCATATTAGCTGGAGCAGCATTGATAAGGCGCTCCACATCATCCTCGGTCTTCACAGTGGACAGGATACTACCCTTCTGTTTGCACTGATGCCTTGCAGCCCCCCAAGAAGAAAGATTACCATAAAAAAAATGTTCCCTAACCAGGATTGTGCTCCCATCGCTGAGCTCCGTGAGCAAGAGTATGGAGAAAGCAGTCTTCATGAAAACACAAAACATGACAGCGCTGCTGTCTCACAAGACTGTATGTTTCTTAATGGACCTCGGCCTCCCAAAGTGTTCCTGTCCTCTGTGTTATATGGACAGACCGCAGGCAAATCACAGCTCTGCTTCACCTCCAAAGTTATTACAGTCTTGCCATGCAAATATCTTACTCTGGAGCAAAGCCTGACAAACAATTTTTAAACAGATGATTTTGTGCGATACATTCAAAACCACATTATTTT
Organism: Gymnothorax javanicus; assembly: GCA_029692085.1. NCBI lineage: Eukaryota > Metazoa > Chordata > Actinopteri > Anguilliformes > Muraenidae > Gymnothorax > Gymnothorax javanicus. Next base: position 8,800,397 of record CM056209.1, on the reverse strand, counting down.
TAGTCGAAGAAGTTCACTGGAGTCGTTTACACTTGTAGTTTGTTTACAGCTTAAATGAAAAACTAATCAGGTCATCAGTAATTATTTGACATCGATATTAGATTTAATCTGAGATGAACTTGAACATCTGCTGCTTGTGCTGGGCAGTGTAGTGCAGAGTCTGACTTAAGTTGATCCATGATGTCGACTTTGTTACCAGCCATAATATTCTATTGGCACCTCATTTGAAAGAGCAGTTACTGAGCAGCACAAAGTCATGTCTAAATTGCTGCATGTACATATTATGGGTTGTATTCCTGTGACATCATCAGCTCAACCACTGCAAGTATTTGGCTAGTTTGCTTCCCAAACTTGAGTTTCTTTCTTTGCAAAAATATAACATATTAGCTCTATACCAAGAGTCATCAAAGGCCATTGTCATTATAAAACTCTGAGAATTATTTTTATCCACAGTGAAGGAACTTAGGGGGCCAAGCAAAGAAAGATGACAGTTGTGGATACGTACCATAATAGGAGTGATACTGTCTCTGAAGTGGAATTGCACTATGTGTTCAAACCATTTCATCAATGGCAGTTGCTTATGTTTTCTTTTAAAAAAATAAGCCTAAATTGACAGGCTTAAATTTCTGGATAATTATCGACAAAAAAAAAAAAAAAAAGCATAACTTTAATCATTATAAATTTTGCCTAATACCAACCAGAGGGCTTGAACGAGCTTGTTATGATTCTGCTCTGTCTGTTCTGATTCTGCCATGTTTATTATGTTTCTGCCATTCCCTGTTATGTTCATGATCAGTTCTGTTAGGTTTTGCCATGTTCTGTTTAGTTTTTGCACTTTGCCATGTTTTCATTTTTGCCATTCCCAATCCACTATTCTGTTAGATTCCGGTCCATGTCTTTGTTCATGCCCTTCATTGCACTTTGTCTTCCCTGTCTGGTCTCTTGTTAAGTTACAGCTTCTCCCCAGTCCTGCGTGTCACATGCTTAGGTGATTTCATGGTTTCTGGGTTTCAAACATTCCTTCCAATCTCGTTTGCTTCCTTCGCCTCTCTTTTCTATATTACTAACCAATACTAACAGTTTGTTGTTTCCGTTAAAATTACTAACCCAAACTAACATTGTATATAATACTAACTTACTAACGAGCACTAGGGATTGTATAGCTGCACTTACTAATTGATTAACAAGCTCTCAGCACTTCGCCCTGTTCTAGTCTCCGCCTCTTGCCTTCACTTTGTCTCTCCTGCAATTCAGCGGATCCTCCGCACCTGCTCCACTCTGTCCTACCTCTCATTATCTGTGCACATTAGAACTCCCTAACCGGAGCTGTATGTTTTGTCATAGGTTGTTTCGTGTTCCCTGTCCGCGTTTTGGCTTTTGCCAATTTCATGTGATTAGGTTCTCCCTCATGTTCCCTCCTTTGTAATTAGTCTGATCCTCATCACCTGATCCTAATCATAGCATGTGACTTCCCTTGAGTGTATTTAAGCTGTCTTCTCACTGCAGTTCCCTGTCAGAATGTTTCCTCTTGTTTACCTGTGCTGCTATTTTTTGCCTTGTACTCATAGTGTTTATCTTCTGACTGGACTGCCCGACTTATGATTTTTTGGCTCTGCTCTTTTGTACTTTTGTCTGCATCTGTTTTCGTACCTTTTTTTTTGCCCGACTACGAAGTTTTGTGTTTGCTGCCCTGGTAACGGTTTGGATTTCGCCCTCTGGATTTTGGCTTTGCTTCTCTGACAAACCTGTGCCTGTGTAATTTAACCTATTTTTGCCTGACCATGAGTACTGTTTTGCTGCCCTGGTTTTCGACTCTGTTTCTGCCCAACTGGATTGATTTTTGGATTGTGGACTTTGTACCTTTTGCCTTCTGCCCTGCGGGGGTTTCCCCCCCTCACTAATAAACCCTCATCTACTGCATTGCTTGGTTCTCGCGTCTGGTTCCTGAGCGAATCCTCACAGAGCTAGAGTTCCTGTCTAAAGACTCTACTACAAGCTAGCTGGCAGTCATTTTCTTATTGCTGCGCTTTTGGTCGTGCAAATTCCCACAATCTTTCTTTTTTTTTTTTTTTTTTTTTTTTTTTTTCTCAACGCTTGATAGAGCTCTGAAAAATGGCCAGCAGGGTGTGGATGTGAGCATATTTAACCATTTATTACAGAACGACATTTATTTGTGATTAGCAGTGGACACCGCTCGAGCGATCTGAGCAAGCATGAAACAGACAGTCCCTGAGATCACAAACTTCCCAACAGAACCTGAGATTCAGGACATTTAAATAAGGAAAACAATTTGAACAAATGCTGGTCAAAATGAACAATGCAATTCAAGGCTGATAATTTTTGAACAGATTTTTTTGAGTGATTCATTTGAAACTTTAAAAGCACAGGATTTTTAGTCAAAGAAGAGGACTGAAGATTTGTTTATGTTTTAGACAATAAACTAATCAGGTCAAAACTAATTATTCTGCAACTGATGTAAAATTTAATCATGTATTAAACTGAACATAATGTGTCAGATGAAAATCTCGAAATTTTGGCCATTTTGAGATTTTCATATCAGTAGACACAAATAGCCACTGCATCTACTGTGAAAACCTCGTATCAAATGACCAAGTGGAAGGAGAGAAAAATGTCATGAGACAAGCTCAGAACTGGACGAGGATATTTTCTCGAGGAAAAAATCAAACATATTTGTTAAAAAAAAATAAAAAAAGCGGTTTTCCAAAAAATAACATTTTTTTTCTTTATTTTACAAAAAATGAAAGGTGCACCAAAGAATGTTAAAAATGATTTTTTTGTCCTGAAAAATTAGAATCTTACATAGCCAAAAAGTTTTCATGCAACACCGATGGTATGCCGCTTGCGCTGGGGTGTCTAGTGCTGAATCTGATATGATCACTTGTTCTATGGCATTGAATCCATTAGCAGCCATACCAATCTAGTGCCACCTCATTTAAAAGAGGACACCAAGAAAGACAAGCCCATACCTAAATCAATGCATGTACATATTTTGGGTTGTATTCTTGTCACAGCAGCCAAACCATAGAAAGTATTTGGACATTTTTCTTTCCTAACTTGTGTTTCTTCCATTGCGAAAATACCGCATGCCCAAATGTAACAGCTGGAAAGTTCCAGGCATGCTGAGCAAAGTCTGCTTTAAAGTTTCAGTTGATGAATTGATGAAAGTATGTCTTGGCTGTCAATATACAGTCTCTCTAAACCTGTACATGAACAAGTATTCACTGTACTCATGTAAGATGACATGACATACAGTACCATCCATGACACCTGGTAAATAAATGGGGAGAAAAATATGTACCAGGTTTACTATTCAAAATAAATGGTCCTCTACGGATTTACCATCACAGATTTCATTCCCTAGCTCCAGTAAACATAATGAACATTGAAACAGGTCTCGCAAAAATAGATTGTATTTGCAGGCTAAGATAAGAAACCTATAAAACCTATTAAAGTGAAAACCACAGATGTGGCAGGATTGACATCATACTTGTGCGGTTTAGCCAAGGGTTCTCCATTGGAATACTGGAATAATGGAATACTCCATTAGTAACAAGTTACTCTCACTATTTATCCCATATTTCCCTGACTTGCTGCATTTAACCAATCAATTACCGATGCCAGATGTATCTGCTGTTGGCTACGTTGGATCTGAGCTTAACTGGCAGACTCACTTCTCCCCAGTTTTTCAAACACTTGTGTTTCTTTCTGCAACATAATCATTTTGGCTTTTTTTTTTTTTTGCTAATTCCCAGTTGAAATTCTATCGGTTCATCTTCAGTTCATGTTCCCTGGCAAATGTAATCAGCTGCTCTTTTGATGATACTTTTGTGGTGGTCACCTTTGCACAACCCTTTGTTTTCTTCCAGGCAATAGCTTTAGATATCCTGCCACTGGTTGCAGAATCAGGATAGGGTGTCTCCACACATAATTAAGCAGTGACCTCAGGAACTAATGGTAATTGTTTTGTTGATTTTGAACAGAGCGGGGATACAGCCTCAGCCCCTGGTTCTCGGGGCGTGGTTTTTGACCTTACAGTCGATGTCAGAAAGGTTTGCCATAATGGTGTTCGAGGCGTATCCATGGTATCAGGAAATATGTCATCAATGTGCATCTTGGCATCATTGTTGTACGAGTTGCTGAGAGGTTTCATTTGGGATGGGATGACTGACGAAACTCGTTCGGTGAAAATGCTAACCGGTGGTGGTTCTTTGCCACTGCCCATGGCAATTCTCTTATGTTTTCTTCTGCAGTGTCCCTCTTGGCTTTCATTTGAGATTCTTACTGAGGGTCTTCAGTTGCATTTTGTCTTGGTGATGTACGTGTGGCTCAGTGTTGCACTTGGTGAATAGTTTGTCCCATGCAACTTCCGTCTTTTGTGATGACTGTATGTCCTGCTTATCTTCAAGACCGTTTTTCTGCTCATCTACGAGGTCTATAAGGATGTCCTTTCCTGCATCAGAATATGTTTTGCTTCCTTTTTTGCCTTGTTCCGCTATGATTGATCATCACTCCAGCCTCAACAGTGGTTGCAAAACACAGATGCGCCACTTTCCTGGCAATTTAGGTTAGGTGTGGACGATTGAGTTGTGGCTCAGATCAATAGAACATGATCAGTGAACTCGGAGGTGATCATCTCTGGTACATACCAGTTGTGGCTCTAATCTTGAAAGAGGCTAAACTGACTTGTACTCAAGCCTTGATCAGATCTTTTCTGTTGCATTCGGCCATGTCATTGCCACCGTTGGGCCAGGTACCAATAAGTGAATAGAATTTAAAAAGAACATATTTTACAAACTATTGCACTTAATGCTTTGACAAACCGGGATGTGGCCACCCCCCCTCGAACATGTCAGCACACCCACAACAGCCAATTCTCCTCCCTCTCACTCTCGCAGCAGAGCAGAACTTCAGCACCCTGGCCAGCTACGGTAGAGCCAATGCCCATTCAGCATTCCCTAGACTCGCATGTTGCTGGACAGTTCCCACCAGCTGCGAGTCATAAGGCTAGGCGGGCCTGGGAAAAGAGCGCACGAGGTGACTCAACTGGTTCTCATGATAATCACAGCTGACCACAGCTTAAAACAGAGAACCAGGCAGTTGTGTGGGGGGAGTGCAGACGTGAAGCTTGTGTCTATCTCTTATTTTTTCTCTCCCTTAAGGTTCTGATGGTGGTGAGACTGGGGATTTGGGAAAACACCCGTCAGGCCTGAACAAGACGGCAGCGCCGAAATAAAACCCCAGAAAAGCATTATACAGTTGGCACCGTAAAGACACACATCCGGAGTCCTGAATAAGAAGACTCTGCCAGCTATTTGTGAAACCATTTGTCTTGAGTTCATTCAATGTGCACGCTATTATGGCGCCTTTTTTGTTTGAACGTAAATAAAGTTACCGCCCAGTGGTCCAGTTTTGACCAAGTTTCCCGCCTAGTCTGCGACTTGTTTTCCGGTGTTTGCTACATGCATTAGAATAGCTAATACTTATTCTATTCTTCTTCAAGATGTGTAGCGTATTATTATTTTGCCATTGCAATTTTTTGTCATTTTATTCGCCATTTTTTATTTGTTTTGAATTTACTTTAATTTAAATCTTTAATTATATTCATATTTATTATTGTTGTTTTTGTTGTTGCTGGTATGTGTATGCATAGCCTGCATAATAAATTAAGAGTGTAATATTGGCCACAACAGTCATAATTAGCTGTAATATTGCAGTTTGTGAATTTTTGCAAGCTTCCAGCTGTCCAAGTCAGAATGGCGCATATCTAGGGATGATGTAGTTTGAATTTCGGAGCAAAATATGCTGTGGTCTAGATGTCTTCTGATGGTGATCACCAGAAAAGCCTAATGTCTTGTTCATCGGGCCATGGCCCATACTTCCACAAAAATCATTTCCATACTTGAAAGATATTGTCTGGACAAACAGGCAAACAGACATAGGTGAATTCATAACCTCAGCCAATTTTTTTGGCATTGGCAGAAGTAGAAATTTGGTGCAGGGGCAATACAGGACTAACAATTATGTGAAAAGGTCATGTGAAACAGGTGGGGTCCCCAGGACCGAGTTTGGGAACCAATGCAGTTAGGGTTTTCGAAAATGGGCCTTAAACATAACATTATACAAACTTTTGATTGGTACTCTTCATGTGCATGTGTTAATCTTACCTCTTTCCAGTGTAAAATTAAATTTTTACTCGTTGCTCAGGTCAGAGGAATCTTTGCAACAACTAGATTGACAATAATCTGCCTCTTGTCCAGATGCACTTTGCATGACAGTCAGGTTTGAATAGATTTATCAACAGACCTTGGTGTTGTTTGCTTGTTTGCCTATATAAAGATGGTGCCAGAGAACCCCAAGGGCAAGCCAATGACAAAGAGGGCGGTGAGGCTTCCTTTATCAATACAGCACACAAGCACACCTGTCTGGACCTGCCTGTTAATTAAAAAAAAAAAAAAAAAAAAAAGGATAGTAGGCATCAAATTCAAAATGAGCAAATATTTTGCAAGCAACAATAATTTTTTGCAGTTTCAACTTGTGACAGTATGTAGTCTTTGTGCGATTTTCAACTGAATATAAGGTTAGGTAATGGGTTTAAGTGATTGCAAACCATTGCGTTGTTTTTATTTACATTTTACACATTGTCCGAACTTTTTTTGAAAAGGGGTTGTAGTAGAAGCTGAATGGACTTTTCAAATCAGTACTTTTTAATTTTATTTGCTTTTTCCACAATGTGCAAACTTTTTTGGAATCGTGATTGTTCACTCAGAGGACTGTAATGTGTTGCTTATGATCTTTTCCGTGGAGAAATTCATCCGTTCTGTAATTTTCAGAATGTTTTGATAAATTAAAAGAAAGAGAGAACCAAGAAGAGAGGATTGTTAAATGTGTATAAAACTGTATCATAAGGCAAAAACTTTTCAAATGCATTTCATAATATTATATTTATTTTGTGTTTCAACCAGTCATATTCACAGCACCACAAATTTGATTGAAAAGTTCTATGTATCTAAAGTACTGACAGGCTAAACTGAGTTTTGTTAAATAATGTTCCACTTTTAGATGAATATATGACTGTAAATGTACTTGCAAGACAGTCATCATGCATTTAAAGTGAAAAGTTAAGTCCACAAAACCACAAATGTTATTCCACTATAAACTGAGACATTTGCAATTAGCAGAAGCATACATCAGTTTTAGACCAATATCTGTTGTGTATATCATTCAAAAAATACAACATGTAAAATGACTGATTATCAAATACACATAAATATACATCTTTAATGCATAAAAATAGATGAGTGAGTACCAAACCATTCCAGTTCAGAGACCATAAGTGTTAAACTGAGTTAATTTAATGCAGATTAAAGAACCAGACCACTCCTGAGCTCCACTCCAGCTCTAACTGAACCGGTGTTTTTCTTACGCCTGAATTCAGGTCTCCATGTCCGTCTCATCTGACCTCCCCATCGCCTTTTTTCTTCTTTAATCCTCTCTCCTGTGCTGGAGCATCAGGGAACTCAATGTGGCCTTAATGACTCTGGCAAGAGGCGTTTGCCCCAGTCTGAGTCTCCTGCGGTTTCACGTTGTTGGACAGAATTGGATTCCAGACTCGACTCTGCTTATTCTGGTGTCCGATTCCATCCAACTCAACCATTCCATCCAGCATGAGCTACAATCTGCTGTTTCTACAAACTGTCTATAATTCAGAGGCATTGTTTTACTAGAAGTAAACAACAACAAAAAAAAAACTTGATGGAAGGAGAAAAATAAAAGGTGATTTAAAGGAAAGGTGGCAGAGACTAATCGCAAGAGAAAAATGAGTTATGTACAAACCCTGAGGGCTTTAGCTATGAATTCTGGGCCCCCCATTCTACTGGAATTTTCATGAATCATCAGCAGCGATGATCCACCCCCAGCTGCATGAGCCTACAGTTGGAGCTCGTGGATCTACTCTCCTCTGCGCTCTTATATCGGCTTTTCACAGATGAAGTTGTGTTCCTCCTCACAGGGCCTTGCTTCAAAAACTCCCGCTTTAACTGACAGGGCTCCGCATCGGAGGGGCATGGTTGGGCAATGGGAATGACTCGCATTTGACCAGGCCAAATAATGGAACCCGTCTCCATTAACCCAAAACCACTTAGCTGCCAGGAAACGCAGGCCCACCCAAACAAAGTCAGTGTTGACTTCTGCGCCGTCTATAATCTTCTTACCAGTGTACTTTGATTGGAGGCTGGCAAGGTTAGTGTACTCACTCCTGCAATAAACCAGGGCATTTTCCCACGACTTCATTTCCTGCACTAATGTCAACACCCTGTCATACTTCTTGAAGCAAAAGAAATTGTGCTTTTCTTGACATCGTTTGACATACCACTGACCATTGTTTGCAGCAACGCATTTACGGTTGTCGTCATGATGTGGTTCATTGGGTGCCCATCTCTCAAACGAAAATGTGTCTTCTGATGACCACTTCCAAGAGGGTTCCGAAGACAGTCGAGTTAGACCAATCCAAGCAGGATTTGGGGAGGTATCGGCACTCATGATCCGATCCACGTCATCCATGCTGAGCACAGGGGACAGCTCAGTATAGGCCACTTTGCAGCGGTTTTGCGCTTGAGTCCATTCAGAATTTTTGCTGTCAAAAAAGTGCTCCCTGATCAGGATTATGCTCTTTTCACAGAATCCTGCAAGGAGGAGGATGCTGAAAGCGCCGCCGATTAAAACCCAACGCATGGTGTAATGCCTCAGTCTCAATGCTCTGCTGGTTCCTTTCTGAGCGTTCATGCCGTTAAACAGTCCCCTGTCTTGTATTATATGGACACAATGCAGGCAAATCATGGTCTTGCCTCAGTTGTGACATGCAAAGTCCATGCAGAGGACCAAAAGTAAAAAGCAATCTGCAAGTAGATTAATCTGAACAATTAATCTGAAAGCACAGGATAGCAGTTATTTATACATAATATATAAGCATTTTCTCATCTTTAAATAAGAATGGATTCTTGTTACCATCTGATACAGGTGATATGTGAGGTACAAGGTACTGAGTGATTTGCGTTTAATTAATATGTTTATTGTAGTCTTGTATAGTTTCACAGATGAGTTTGCACATTTTGTGAGTGGTGTGTGCCTTTTAAATTACCAACTCACTTGGTGACTCACTTAGTGATTAGTGAGTTAGCAAGCCAGCTCAGGCAAAGAATAACAAATTTGTTTCTGGTCACTGGTGTAGTCTCATTGGGTATAAAATAATTTTAAAGAAGTTTAATGAGATTGGTTTTTGTTTTTTTTTGAACTAGCTGCATAAATCCGAATGGATGGGTGGCTCATTTAACAATACTGGGTAAAAATATTTGGCTTGACAGTCATGATCTGTTCATGCCCTGATGGTAAGCCAGATGGTGTTATTAATTAGCCAGCTGACTTAGCCAGCTTGGCATCTAATGTATTTGCCAACTTGTGCCCTAAAACTTCTTGCCAGGACAAACTTTGTGTAGCTAATCAGCGCTTCTACACAACACTAATCACCACCGACCACTGATTGCAGAGTGATGACCAGGCAGCTCCCCAAATATTAACGAGCAAACTTTGAACGTAAATTTACACGCTCATAACTTCCTAACCCACTAGCCAAGTTAAGCAACTAGCTAGCAAACATTATAAGTAAAGTTATAGCTGTAATGCTAGCTTACGTCAGCTGATACATTATAGCTAATGCCGTGATATAAGCATAGACTGCACAAAACAATCTATGGATCTAAGTCCAGATTTCCTACATTGCGCATGCACATACGGAAGCTGGTAAGAATATCAAATTGGAGTAAGATTACGACAGGTGTTCTGACAAATTTTGCTACCTATCAAAATATGCTACCTTGCGGTTCTGCGCTTGCGCAAACCTAAAATCTCGGGCTGTTTTCTCACTCATATCTTAAGTATCTTCAAAAATCATAAAAATAGATTTATTTTCAGTGCGCATTTCGTCCTGTAAGCGTACATATATTTGCATGTGCACGCTGAGTTTTCCTGAAAATGCAGAAACTAGATTATAGTGGCATATATGGGCATATATCTTTGAACAAACTTATCCAACTCGTTATAAAATCTGCTTATGTTATAATAAGCTAACAAATAACAAAGTTACTACTGTAAACTGATTCATATTGCAATATCAAGGCGAAAACAAAGACTTTACGATCGCTTTGCATTAACCCAGGCACATCATCCCCCGGTTTTGCCATGTCTGCTTCTAACTTAAAGGGGACCTATTTTGCTATATTTCCAAGCTTATATTTTGATCTTGGACTCCCCTAGAGTACTACTCATCGTTCAAAGTCCAAAACAGGATCCTTATTTAGCTCATACTGCCATCCTCAAAAAACTCCATTTGTAGTCCATTGTAGTCTCTGCCTGAAATGCCTCGTTGGGGTGGCTCTTCCGCTATGGCCCCCACTCCCCGTGTGCCCATTTTCTTCTTACTGGCCAGCTCTGTGGAGGGCGGAGTTGGGCGGGACAAGGCAGCAGAACGAAGTTTTCTGGGTCCGCCTCCCCAGAGTGAAACTGAGACGCGTCTGCCATCTGAGAAGGAATCGACTGGCAAATTCCACAATCAAACGCAGTACATATGTACAGATCTAATGAAATAAACTTGTTCTAATAAACGCAACGGCGAAAGTGGAGGACGCAGTGCGAAAGTCTGGCAGCTCAAGCTCGAATTTGCTGTCTACCTACGGCTACTATGGTGAGTACACCGGTGTTTCTACTCTATAGCTAGGATTGAGGGAAAGCTAGAATCTACCCCATACAGACACATTTGTAGAACGGGTCGACATACCCAAGTGTAGACCGGAGACTGTAGAAATCCGGTGGGTCTGAGTTTACAGGGACACATGGACAGTGAGGAGCAGCAAAAAGTGGACCAACAGCTTCTGGACTGCTTCGGTGTGTATTATAAGCACCTGCTGGTTCGTGTGCATAACTGTGGTGTGTCGTTAGCGTGGAGTAACGAACAGCTTCTACGCTGGTATATGACGAAGGGGCGAAAGCTCCTGGCTAAACGGCCTTTTCGGAAGTTGCCCGTGGTAATGGTTTACTTATTACGTCGGAATGACCAGCGTTTGCTCGCTGAAAATGGGCGCGATAAGCCGCTTTCTCACCGGACGCGAAATGAATTTTTCGCGCGACAGATTACATTCAAAGTCAATGCATTGTCTTTGCATTGACTTTGAATGTAATCTGTCGCACGAAAAATTCGTTTCGCGTCCGGTGTGAAAGCGGCTTGACGTGCCCATAACGTGTGTATTTGCGTCTTTGCATTGACTTTGAATGTAATCTGTCGAGCGAAAAATTAGTTTCGCATCCGGCGTGAAAGCTGCTTAATGTGCCCATAACGCGTGTATTTGCATCTTTGCATTGACTTTGAATGTAACCTGTCGCGCGAAAAAATAGTTTCGCGTCACGTGTGAAAGCTGCTTAACGCGCCCATGACGCGTGTATTCGCGTCTTTGCATTGACTTTGAATGTAGCTAATCTGTCGCACGAAAAATTCATTTCGCGTCCGGTGTGAAAGCGGCTTGACGTGCCCATAACGTGTGTATTCGCATCTTTGCATTGACTTTGAATGTAATCAGTCGCGCGAAAAATTAGTTTCGCATCCGGTGTGAAAGCTGCTTAACGCGCCCATAACGCGTGTATTCGCGTCTTTTCATTGACTTTGAATGTAATCTGTCCTGCGAAAAATTTGTTTCGCGTCCGGTGTGAAAGCTGCTTAATGTGCCCATAACGCGTGTATTCGCGTCTTTGCATTGACTTTGAATGTAACCTGTCACGCGAAAAATTAGTTTTGCGTCCGGTGTGAAAGCTGCTTAACGCGCCCATAACACGTATATTCGCGTCTTTGCATTGACTTTGAATGTAGCTAATCTGTCGCGCGAAAAATTTGTTTCGCGTCCGGTGTGAAAGCAGCTTGACCTGCCCATAATGTGTGTATTCGCATCTTTGCATTGACTTTGAATGTAATCAGTTGCGCGAAAAATTAGTATCGCGTCCGGTGTGAAAGCTGCTTAATGCGCCCATAACGCGTGTATTCGCGTCTTTGCATTGACTTTGAATGTAATCTGTCCCGCGAAAAATTTGTTTCGCGTCCGATGTGAAAGCAGCTTTTTGGATAGTATGCGACAACTAGAGAGAGCTCTGGTTATGTTATGAACATAATACAGGTTTTACTGACCGTAAGTTCCGTTAGCGTGGACAAGTTGCTTATGTGGAGCCAGCGAATCGATCACTTCTACAGAAAAGAATTTCCTATTTAATCTCCGCCTTTTTTGGCTTTTTATTAGCCACAAGAATTTCTAAAGGGGGATGAAATTATGTCACGGTAGTGCAGAGAAATTGTTTGTTATACCAGACATGGTAGAGCTTCTGCGTTTCGCATTGCTTTCACGGTAGCATCAGAGAGCTTGCTCAGATATTTGTGAAGTATCCAGCTGATCCCGGTCATGGATAAGTGAAGTGATCACAAGCAGCCGTAAACAAACCTAAACACGTATCCCAAGCTCTGCAAAACTTACGTCTGGTCTAACTGCAGCCTTTTCAGCCTAACTTTGTGGACAAATACAGCACCTCTCCGGTTAGCTTCAACTGTAGTGGCTACTGTCGGGCAACTTTATGATGAAACTGCCACATTGATGCTTGCTGAAGTAACACAAGCGTACTGATCAGAATTATTGCATGTAAGTTATCCAGGAGCATTTTTAATTAGCACGGCACGCGAACTAACATGCAGTAGCTGGTAACCGAGCGGTCATAACAACCACAGAGACAAACCCTTGCAATACAGGTTTTACAGACAGCAAGTTCCGTTACCGTGGACAGTTGTACCAAGCATCCAAATTACAAACAAGTATAAAAAGTTAGCTTAAAATGAGGTTTATGTTCACACACCTTCTGTAGAATTTCCCCTGATATCACTCTTGCATATTTAGGACACAAACATTACCAACAGTAACTTGGCTCCGTTAGCCGCAGTGCTACAGCCACAATCAACTGGCTATCACTTCAGGTTGGCTTATGCAGTAAAAGCAACTTACAGCTTCCGCGTCTGTGAGTCAGGGACAGTCGCGACCGATCCAGGATTTATCTTCAGATATTTTACAAAGCCTGCGTTTGAGGCCAGTTGTTAGTGCTAACTATCATTAGCGGTCCTGCTAGCCGCCTGTAACACGTTAGCTTCACTTACATTATTTGCTGTTATATCGTTACTTACAGCTTGTGGCTCCGAGCGCTTGATCGATGCAGCTGCTTCAGGTTTGAGAAGCAGCTGAAACGCTTATCCTGTGTTGAATTATCCTTTATTAACAAAGCTGTCTTTGGTGAAATGCTGAACACAAACAGCTAACGTTCCCTTTGGCCGTGGCTGTTTGCTACCAGCAAACAAAAAAAGCTACCCACTGATTTCTGGTGGCATCGTCTTTTGGAAGAGAAATAGGTGCTTTTCTTCGCGTCCAAAAGTAAATGGACAAGCAGCTTTGGGAGAGATAATGACAAAACTGCACCTCAAATGATCTGCGGTTCTTCTTTTGTATTTCCAAAAGTGTATACGCTACTAAGGCATAGTATGATCTGCCGTTGTTAGTGCCTGCTAAAATAGTTTCCGGTGTGGGCAGGTCCAGCACCGTGGTTGGCTCTGGCTAGGTCTGTATTAATTGGACGGCACAACCTGACGTCAGGTTTTGCCCAGATCTCGTGAAGATCTCGGGAGGAGCTGTTCAGGAGGAAATCACGTTCACAAAATCACGTTCTTGGATTATGGCAAAACCCCTGTATCTTATGTTTAGAAACTTTTCAGAGGTTGAGTATGGACAACCAACATTATAACGTTAGTAATATGTATTAATAGAAGGATCAGCATAATAGGTCCCCTTTAAATATGGATAGCCCATCCCAGCCAAATGTTAATAACTTATCCTAAGCAGCCATTTAGACAAAATTCCACCCTGGAAAACCCGAAGTCTCTGGCTGGGAAAGCTCTTCAACAGCTTGACTTTGTGATGTCAGCATTAGCAGAGGTGGCAGGACCACCCCAGAGGGCAACTGTCAGTCTTCTCAGTTGCTAGTGGTTCCATCACTGGGGTAGCGGTTATCCAGACTGGCTGAGTGCAGCTTTTAGTTTGGATGGACACTTTAAAAATGAATAAATAAGAACCATATATGTTATGATTAATGCATTATTTTAGAAATTGAAGATGGTTGGTACGTATATCTACTGATGCACTGGGATACATCACCATTGATAGTACCAGGAATCATAGGGCAGTTTTGGGTCCCCCCCCCCACACACGTCAATGGGCATACAGTGAGCACACCATCCCCATCTGTAGCGCTCCTCCACTAAATCTGCATATTTCCCCTTTTTCTGCTTGCTAGTTCCCTCCATTGGCTCTCTCCAGGGTACCGTGAGCTCCAGCATGACCACTTGTTTTGATGTTTGTGAGACCAGAACAATATCCAGTCTGATTGTGGTCTTTATGATGAAACTTCAAATAACTGTGAGTGAGACTCCATTTATATTATGAGCCATTAGCTATGATCAGTGCCTGCATGTTAACAAAAGTAAAGATTTGATATGCTAAAAATCAAAACATAAGACATAAACATGAAAAAAAAAAAAACTATCTCAGAAAAGCAGAGCTCTATCGCCCGTGGTTTTGGGCCCTGAGCCAGATACTTCACATATGCCCGGAAATGGCCTTGTAGGGTATTATATTCAATGAAGCTGCCAGCTGAGAACCTTATAAAGATTGGTTTCTCAAACTAGAGATTCTGATGTACATGTCCTGTTGCACAGATGTGCAGCCCTGCTGTCCATTTCTCAATGTCCTTGTTAAAGTTGCATTGTTTTGCAGTCAGTGTTGCATTTAACCTGCTCTGCGTTCATCAAGCAGGCAGTCTCAGGGATGATCTCCAAATGATCTGTTCAAGGAGCACTGCGAGTATGGGCTGTGCTAACGATCTAACCCTGTGGACCAATGTAAGTATACGCAGCAGTTACACCCCCTTCCACTTAAGTTGTCGATATCTCGCTCACTTTCAAATCAGATTTCAAATTATAATATTCATATAAAACAAACCATTGTGTTTTGTAGCTTGTGCCGAGTAGCCCAAATGACTTGTTTTAATTGATACTAAGAGTGAATAGAGTACAGCACACTACATCAGAAAACAACATATAAAAAAGAAAATGACAGTTTTAGCGCTTTCATTGGGTGATGCCATTCACTTTACATTGTAAACTGAAGTTCACCAGTTTTTTCCATTGGGATGCAAATATTGGTATGACACCATGCCAAAGGAAAAAGGTCAGTGGTGCGCCTGTCATTGATGCCAGTGGTAGCAATCCAAAACATTGAACGCTGCGCCGATGTGACGTTCTGCTCAAAGGCAGCTATGGGGCAACCTTTTAGACCCAGTTTGTGCTCAAGTGCTCATCTTTGAATGAAATCTTCATTTTTGTGTCAATCTCCTTCTTGGAACAACCTTTATTTTCCTAAACAATAAATGATTTGACAGATCTCAAGGGAAAGCCATTTCTATTTGGCCAAGATTAATCCAGCAATGAACTTTATTCAGCGCCAGTTGAAAAGTCCAATCCCAGAAAAATTGCATATTGTGGAAAATTCAAATAAAATCAAAAAGGAGTAATTTAAAAAGTCCAAAGTTAAAATTAACACTACAACAACACAGTATTTGATGCTTCAAGTATTGAATTGCATTGGTTTTTGAAAATAAACACTTTGAGATCTGATAACTGCAACAGACTCCAAATTATAGAGATACTAAGACAGCGCAGACCTTTGCCAAGGCCAATTTTCCACTCGTCTATGATAGACAAATCTGCAAGGGCAATCATATTCGTGCGAGTGTCTAAGTTTTGTCACATTGAACTTTACTACCATCTAGTGGATTTTTAAAAGTATGGCATTTATTTCAATCCCGTAATGGTGAAGAATTCTTAAAAAAAAATTCCTGGATTTAGATGGTGACTCGGATAACAAGCAAAATTTAATAGATTGTTCCTTGAGCCATGGCCCACACTTCCATAAAATATCATTGTAATTGATTGAAAAACCTGAGCGATATTGGCTGGATAAACACACAAACAAAATTGGGTGAATATATAATCTCCACCCAACCTTGTTGGCAGGAGTAAATAGTTGGCGCAGGGGCAATATAAGACTAATACTTACATGAGAATTTAGAACTATAGGGTGATGTGAAATGGGGGAAGGGGGGGGCAGGACTGAGTTTAGGAACCAATGCACTAGAGTAGGGGTTGCTGAAAATGGGCCTTAAACATAACATTATCCAAACTTCTGAAACGCTCTCTGTATATGCATGTGTTAATCATATGAAAATGTAGTTTTACGAGTTGCTTTGGTCAGAAACATCTTTGCATTGACTAGATTGAGAATAATAATCCGCCAGGTGTCCAGGTGCTCTTTGCATGACCAACAGGTCTGAACAGATCTGTCAACAGACTTTGGTGCTGTTTACTCGTTTTCTCATATAAAAATTGCTCCAGAGAAACCCCAAGGGCAAGCCAATGACAAAGAGGGTGGTGAAGCTTTTTCTGTCACAATACAACAAACAAGCACACCTGTCTGGGCCTGACCGTCAACATTTTAGAAACGTATTGCAGCTGCCAAATGAGGTTTAAGTGATATGCGAATCACTGCATTTCATTTTTATTTACATTTTACACTGCGTCCCAACTTTTTTGGAAATGGGGTTGTAGTAGAGGGTGAATAGACTTTTCAGAACAGACCTTTTTTTGATTTTATTTTATTTTGCAATGGTGATTTTACACTCAAAGGACTATAACGTGTTGCTAATGATCTTTTCTGTGGAGAAATTCACCCGTTCTGTAATTTTCAGAATGTTTTGATCAAGGAGAAGAAAGAGCAAACCAAGACGAGTGGATAAATGCATGAGAAAATGTATCATAATAGAAAAACTTTTCAAATAAATTTCATACTATTACATTTATTTTGTTTTTCAACATTCATAGTCACAGTTCATACATTTCACTGAAAATGTCTATGTGTCTGAAATACTGACAGACTAAACTATCAGAACATTGTTAAAGAACCTTTCACTCTGTTATATCAATATATGACTGTTAGTGTAGTTGTAAGACAGTCATCACACATTTCAGCAAGAAACCAGTAGCCCATTGAAGCACAAACGTTATTCTACTACAAATTGAGAGATTTACAATAAGTGGAAGCATACTTCATCAGTTTTAGACCAACATCTGTTATGTATATCATTTAAAAAAATGCAACATGCAAAATAACTGAAATTATCTGTATTTCTGTGTGTGTATGTGTGTGTGTATGTATGTATATACATCCTTTGTGCATATAAATGGGCAATTGAGTTCCAATCCATTCAAATCTGGAGACCATTTCCAGAAACACACCAATATTCTCATCGTATTAAACTGAGTTAATTTAATGCAGATTAAAGAACAGGACCACTCCTGAGCTCCACTCCAGCTCTTACTCAACCGGTGTTTTTCTTACGCCTGAATTCAGTTCTCCATGTCCGTCTTATCCGACCTCCCCATCGCCTTTTTCTTCTTTAATCCTCTCTCCTGTACAGGAGCATCAGGGAACTGAATGTGGCCTTAATGAGTCTGGCTAGGGGCTTTTCCCCCAGTATGGGTCTTGTCTCCCGCAGTTTGTCCTTCTTGGAAAGAACTGGATTCCAGACTCGACTCCGCTTTCTCTGGTGTCCGATTCCTTCCAACGTGACCATTTCATCCAGCATTGGCTAAAATCTGCTTTTTTAAAAAAATGTATTCCAACAAACCTTCCCCAATTCGGAGGCATTATCATGGTTAGCTGACGTAAAATAACACTCAGTACAAGCAGTCAAATAACAGCTGATTTGAGGAAAAGGTGGCAGAGACTAATCACAAGAGGCAAAACAGGCTATGCACATACCCTCAGGGCTTTAGCTAGGAATTCTGGGCCCTTCCCATTCACCAGGAGTCGCTGCCAGCGGTAGTTAAACCCCAGCTATAGGCTTCTACCATTTGAGCCCTGGAATCCACTATCCTACGGTCATCTCTATCGGCTTTTCACAGATGAAGTTGTGCTTCTCGTCACAGGGCCTTGCTTCAAAAACTCCCGCTTTAACTGACACGGCTCCGCATCGGAGGGGCATGGCTGGGCACTGGGCATGGCTCAGATTTGACCAGGTCCAATAATGGATATCGTCTCCGTTCACCCAAAACCACTTACCTGCCAGGAAACGCAGGCCCACCCACACAAAGTCAGTGTCGACTTCTGCGCCTTCCATGATCTTCAAAGCAGTGTACTTTGACTGTAGGCTACTAAGGTCAGTGTACTTGCTCCTGCAATAAACCAGGGCATTTTCCCATGACTTCATTTCCTGCACTAATGTCAACACCCTGTCATACTTCTTGAAGCAAAAGAAATTGTGCCTTTCGCTACATGTTTTGCAAAACCATACACCATTGTTTGCAGCAACACATTCGCAATATTTATAACTTGGTTGTTTGCTTGCCCATCTCTCGAACGAAAATGCATCATTTGATGTCCACTTCCATGAAAGTTCCGAGGAAATTCCTTTCAGACCAATCCAAGCAGAATTTGGGGAGGTATCGGCCCTGATAATCCGATCCACATCATCCATGGTCAGCACAGGGGACAGTTCAGTATATTTCTCTTTGCAGCTGGTATGTGCTGTTTTCCAGTCAGAATTTTTGCTGTCAAAAAAGTGCTCCCTGATCAGGACTATGCTCTTTTCACAGTGCCCTGCAAGGAATAAGATGGTGAAAGTACCGCCGATTAAAACCCAATGCATGGTGTAATGCCTCAGTCTCACTGCTCTGCTGGTTCTTTTTTGAGCGTACATCCTGTTTAACAGGCCTCTGTTCTCTATTATATGGACACACTTCAGGCAAATCAAGGTCTTGCCTCAGTTGTGACATGCAAAAACCATGCAGAGGACCAAAAGCTGAAAAGGAAACTGCAAATAGATGAATCTGAACAATTCATCTGAAAGCAGAGGATAGCAGTAATTTATTCATGTAAAATGGGTAACTGATTTATATATTATGTGGCATAATAAATGACTACATACACAACATTGTTTTTGGCAACGAAATAAAGTATTAATTAATGGCAAACACTATGTAGAATTCAATGATTATATAGTCCTGCGAAGATGTTTCGAGTATAGGGGAGGCTGCTGACGAAAATGCTATATTCTGAGATCCCCTTTCATGTACAGTACAACTCACTTGTATTTGATGAAGAAGCGAGGATAATTTGTTGTTTATTTATCCAGACCAGGAATCAAGTAAGGAGGTCAAGTACAATCCAGAGGTAGGGTTCACTGATAGTAATACATTAACAATAGGATGGAACCCAGAAGAAGAAAGCACAGTTCAGTTCTGATGTTGTGGACGAAGTGAGGAGGCGTTATCAATCATTAGCGAGTGGCTTTCCGGCACAGGCACTTTGCCAGAGCTGAACTGTCCCAGGTTAGGAAAGAGTAGCCTTGGAGGGACGCTGTTCCAATCCTGATGACTGTAGAAGGATTGGGAGCTTGTTCCTAATAAACTGGACTGAGGAACAGAGATGAATAGGAATGAACAAGAACAAGGTCCTGAGCCATGGGCCCAGAGAGAGGCTTGGTAGCTTGTTCTTATTAACTTAATCAGGAAGGTAGCTTCTGTAAATGACTGTAAATGAAATCATTAAAGGCTATGTTTTACTTTCAAAAGATGCAAAATTAAACTAGAAAACACTGACTTTGTTTAAGCGCACAAAGTGAATTGCAATCCTGCAGCTTGCCACTCAAAAGAGGGGGTTTAGCTACACATCGCGGGCATGAGGGGTCAGAGTTAGGAAAAGAGATGCAGGCGAGGATATGGCAATACTCAAGATGCAAACCAATCAAAAGGAGACATACTTCTAATAGACACGCAAGTTGTTGAATTGGAAGAGACACAGAAGTCAATAACACGAGGGTTGTGACAGTCGGACCTGTACTCCTCCCAGTCCACCGAAAATGCCATGAATGCGACGCGAAGGTCATGATAGATGGGGGGAACGCTCTTCAGGTCCGGCAGCTCCTCCTAATGGTAAGAGGATGGAGATGCAGTGAGGTTTGAAGGTGCACAACAATAAGACTGTGAACACGACAAACTCCACTCTCGTATAGATCCCGAAGGCCAGTCCTCGCAAGGGCTATATTGTTCAAGCCAGGGCCTCCCCAACACCATCGGGGCATGAATTGACTTTGTGATGAGAAATGCTAGCTCTTTGTTGTGGTTAGCGGAGGTCAGCATGGGCACCGGCTAAGTTGCCTCAGTGGCATCAGGGAAGGCAATTCCTGTAAGACCCTGGGACAGGAGCAGTGACCCTCAGGTGGTGAAGAAAACCGAGACAGATAGAGTTCCCTTCAGCGCTCAAGTTGACTTCAGCCCAGGTGGTAATGGGGTGTACCTGCCAAGTCAAGCGAACAGGAAGGAGTTGACGAGTGGATGATGCAGCAGGGCCACCAAACAGGACATTCAGCAATGGTATGTGTAGCACTTCCACAGTACTGGCATAGATTCAACCTTATCTAGTGCGCAGCCATTCTTCAGGGGGCAGCTTGTGAGGCCGTGCTTGGTCGACAGCATTGGGTACTCGAGGAGCCAGGTGGCGATAAGCTCTGGGTTGAGGATCCTGGGATGGAGGCAGGGAAGGTGCTTGTAACCTCGCCCGCCAGTCCAACCACCGCTCTTGCAGCGGGATGTCAATTCGAAGGGCGAAATCAATGAGCTGGTCCAGATTTGCTGGGAAGGACGCAGGTGGTTAACTAATCCTGGACCAGTTCTGGTAAGCTGAACAAGTAGGTGTCATACAATGTTTGGTGATCCCAGTGCATAGAGACAGCCAAGGTGCGGAAGTGAGTGGAATATTGATATTCTGACACCGAGAGGTTGCCTTGTAACATCTGGCATTGCCACAAGGCAGCAGCATGGCTAGGTTGGGACCCATGAAACACCTGCTTCATCTCTTCGGCGAAAGCCGCAAATCATGACCATGCAGGATCCCCGGCCTCCCAGCAGGCGGTATCCCAGTATCCCACTAAGTTTACAGGACTCTTTGTCCCCAAATTTTTCGTCTTTGGACTTTTCATCCCTGGACTTTTTGTCCCCAAGGACTTTTCATCCCCGGACTGTTTGTCCCCGGATTTTTCATCCCCTAATGCTAAAAAAATGTGCCACCATTGTTGACAGATGGATGGATGAAAGGACGACAGGCTGATCACCATGATATGAGTGTTAGGGTTAGGGATTGTGTTATAATGCAGGAAGAGGGCAAAGCATTATTAGGGATGAACCATCCAGGAATGAAAAGTCCGGGGAGGAAAAGTCCACGGGGATGGAGAGTCCGGGGACAAAAAGACCGGGTATGAAAAATTCTGGGACGAAGAGTCCTAGAGCCCCAGGCTAGGGAGATGAGTGATGATGAATGCAAATCTGGAACGTTCAGAGGGGCATGATGATGGCTCTAGGTCAAAGACCATTGTATGCTGAGCCAGGAAACTGCGACAGGTGGTGGGGTCACCACTTTAGGAGGCCAGGACCGCATGGATCGCTCCCGATGGGCTCGCGCTTGAGGGAGGGTCTGCAACAGAGTGGTTCTGGCTGCTTGAGCAGCAATGGCCGAGTCTTGCGAAAAATATCCTTTACAGCCACAAGTTGATTGGAGAGGGCTCCAGTGGACTAGCAAAGCTGAAGGAGTTTTTCCTCCTGCTGACCAAGCCAAACACCCTGAAACCTCAGGGTGGCAACCAGGCTAAATATCTGATTCCATTCCTTGCACTGGATTGTGCTGCTATGATCAAGAGCAGAAATCAAGTGAGGAGACAGAGTACAATCCAATAGAGCGGTTTGTTGATAGAAATACTGTAAAAGTGGGACAGAGTCCAGAAGCGGATAGCACAGCTCAGTTCAGATGTATTGGGTGAAGCCGTGAGGGTGTTGCTATTCTTCGTCCAGTGGCTTTCTGGGTTGACTGTCAGGTAAAGCGCACACTTCGCCAGAGCTGAACTGTCAGAAGGCTGGGAGGAGCAGTTTAGGAGGAACGCGGTTCCAATCCTGATGACCGTAGAAGGATTGGGAGTTTGCTCCAAATAAACTAGACAGAGGAATAGACTGGGACAGGACTGACAGGAACGGGGTCCCAATCCCGGAGACCATGAGAGAGGCATTGGAGCTTGTTCGTATTAAACTAATAAGGAAGGAAGCTTACGTAAATTACTGTCATTAAAGGTTCCATTTTAATTCCCGAAAGACAAAGACTTTTACTAGTAAATACTGACTGGTTCAAAGCACACATAGCAAATTACAATCCAGCAACTTTCAACTCAGTGGAGGAGGTATTTTTACATCACAGCTACAAGAGGAGAGGTAATTATGACACAAGACACAGCCGGGGATAAGGAAACACGCAAGATGCAAAGGAGAGATCACCTCTTATTGACACGCAAGCTGCTGAACAAGAGGAAACACAGAGGACATTCAGACGAGGCTTGTGGCCAATTCAATTAAACCACCAGTTGGGAACCTAGAGATTGGTTTCTAAAATTAGAGACTCTGATGTACATGGCCTGTTGCACGGGTGAACAGCCCAGCCTTCCATATCTCTTTCAGTCCTTGTTAAAGTAAAAACTCCACCAACAGCATTGCATTGTTTGCAGTCATAGCATTTAAGCTGCTCAACAGGCTGCGTACGTCAAGTTGGCAGTCCCACCGATGATATCCAATTTGTCTCTTTGAGGAGCATTGTGAATGTGGGCTGCACTATGTGCCCCGGGGGATAATTGTAAGTATATGCAGTAGATATACCCCCTTCTTTGAAAGTAATCAATTTCACACTTTATTTCAGATCAGATTTCAGATTGCAATATTCATTTATTGTAATAGATAAATTATTCTTTTTTTTTTGTAGCTAGTGCCTAGTAGCCTAACTAACCTGTTATAATTAATGCCAAGAGTGAATAGAGTACTGCACATCGCAGCAGAAAACAACACTGAAAAAAGAAAACATAGTTTTAAAGCTTTCAGTGAGTGAATGAGTTCGCTTTACATTGTTAATTGAAGTTCACCCATTTTTTTTTGTTTGGATGCAACCATCTGGTATAATACCACGAAGAAACAATGCTGTCAAAGGAGCACCTTTCAATGAAGGCAAGCGGTAACAATCTCTAAACACTGAATGCAATGCTGATGAGACGACCTGCTCGAAGGCAGCAAGGGAACAGGACCTAGTTTCTGCTGCTCAGGTGCAGGAAATCTTTGCTGGAAACCTCTAGTTTTGTACCAATCTCATTCTTGGAACAGCCTTTAGCTCTCAAATCAACCAATGTCCAACAGGTCTCAAGAGAAAGCCATTTTTTTTTTTTTTTTTTTTGGACCAAGATTAATCCAACATTGAACTTAATTTCCTGCCAGTGCAAAACCCTGATTCCAGAAAAGTTTGTATATTGGAAAATTAAAAAAATCAAAAAGAAATTATTTAAAAAAACAATTCACCCCATATTATAATTGGAATACTGCAGCAACACAGTATTTGATGCTTCAAGTATTGAATTAAATTGGTTATTGAAAGTAAACACATTCAAAACTGATAAGTACAACAGACTCCAAATCAGAGTAGCATTCAGAGTTCCCAGACCTTCGCCAAGGCCAATTTTCCTCTCTTCTATGACAAATCTGCAAGGTCAACCATCATATTTGTAGAATTGGCTAAGTTTTGTCACATTGAACTTTACTATCATCTTGAGGACTTTAAAAAGGATGGCATTTGCTCCAATATTGCAATCCCATAATGGCGAAGAAAAAACCTTAAAAAAAAAATTCCTAGATCTGGATAGCAATGTAGATTATTAAGAAACTTAAACGCATTGTTTCTTAGGTGATGGCTCACACTTCCATTAGATATCTTTGAAATTTATTGAGATATTTGAGAGATATTGTCTGGACTAACAGCATTGGTTGAATACAGAACCTTTGCCAACTTCCTAGGGATTAGCAGAGGTAGAAAGTTCCTGCAGGGGATATAAGGAACCAATAATTATGTACAAAGTTAATAAGTTGATGTGAAATAGGTGGGTGCCCCAGGACTGAGTTCAGGATCCAATGCACTAGAGTAGGGGTTGCTGAAAATGGGCCTCTAACATAACATTTTCCAAACTTTTGAATGGTATATACATGTACATGCTTCTGTTACTCTTATTTCTTTCCCTGTGTAAAATGAAATTTTGCGGATTGCCTTGGTCAGAGGCATCTTTGCAATGACAGATTAAGAATGCTAATCTGCCACTTGTCCAGATGCACTTTGCATGACTGACAGGTCTGAACAGATCTGTCAACAGACTTTGGTGCTGTTTACTTGTTTGCCTATATAAGGATGGCTCCAGAGGAACCCCAAGGGCAAGCCAATGACAACGAGGGTGGAACAGCTTCCTCTATCACAATCCAGCAAACCAGCACACCTGTCTGGGGTACTCATCAACTTTTTGAAACATATTTGCAGGCATTAAATTCAAAATGAGTGGATGTCATTGATATGTTGTCATTGTACAATTTTCAATAAAATACAGGATTTAAGCGATTTACAAATTATTGCATCCTGTATTTATAAACATTTTCGCAGCATCCCAACCTTTTTTTGGATTGGGACTGTAGTAGAGGGTGAATGAACTTTTCAAATCAGTCCTTTTTGATTTTATTTGCATAAAGTGCAAACTTTTTGGAATTTTGATTGTACACTCAGAGGACTGCAGGATGTAGCTAATGATATGTTCTGTAGAGAAATTCACCCATTCTGTCGTTGTCAGAATATATTCATCAAAGAAAAGAAAGAGCAAACCAAGAAGTGTGGATGAATGCATGAGAAAGTGTATCATAATGCAAAAACTGTTTACAAGTACCTTTCATAATATTGCATCTATTTTGTTCATACATTTGATTAAAACATTCTATGTATCTGCAGTACTGACAGAATAATCTGTCTGAGGCATTGTTAAAGAATCTTTCTCTCTGTTATATCTATATATGTCTGTGAGTGTAGTTGTGAGACAGTCATCATACATTTAAAGTGAGGGGAACAATTAGCTCATTGAAACACAAATGTTTTTCCATAAAAATGGAGACATTTATAGTTAGTAGAAGCATGCACCAGTTTTACAACAACAACAACTCTTTTGTATATCATTCAAAAAAAAGTGCAACATGTAAAAAAAAGTGAAATTATCATATACAGTACCAGTCAAGTTTGGACACTCTTTGCTAATGTCACAGCACTCTGTTTTTTGAGAAATTTAACCAGCTGACCTTTCTATATAATCTCAAATGGAATCCCGCACTTTTTGGGTAAACAGTCTGAAGTCAGCATGTGCAGAAAACTGATGTCTTTTTTGAATAGTGTCCAAAATTTTAGAATTCTCAAATAAGCAAACGTCCTTTTGTAAATATGCAATGCGCTGCCTTAGCCATAAGACCATCCCACAACTTTTCCATAATTCAATGTAAACATGGCGGCTAGGTATCGCACTTGAAATTGCTTGCTAATTGATGATGATGGTGAAGTGGAAGATAATTTATTGGAGTTTGACCCAAAAATCAGAAGATGATGGTTCCTCTTCAGAAGGAAGTAGGTTTCACTTTAAATGAAACAGAACATCAAAAGATGGCTGCTCAGCAGCAAATCTTGAGTTTTTAACAGAAGCAGTGTTTCTAGTTCTAATAAAATGGCAGAATGTGAGTCCCATTTTCTCAAAAGTTCCCCAAATATGACATATAATCTCAAATGGAATCTGGTAAGAGGTTTGATGGATTAAAAGAATAATTTACTTGTTTGAATTTTTTTTTTGAATTCTCAAAGAAATATTTTGGTAAGCAGACAAACAAGCTCTTTCTTTAACAACAAATTAAAGACAAGCTTTTTGGAATTTAAAAAAAGATGGGTAAAGCAAACCAAAAGTGCAGCACATCTTTATAACTTAGATGGCTGCTCAAAAAAACTCATACAGCCACCACGTAACTGCTCTAATAAACAAAATGTGAGTATGCTCCACAAATATGACAGCAAATACTGGTTTTTAAGAATTAGATTTTTTTTTTTTTTTTTGCAAAATTTTATTTCTTTATTTAAATGTCTTGTTTAATTCTTGCAAAATTTTTGACACAGTAAGTGTGTACATCAGGCTGTAAGATTCATACCCTAACAATTTTTTTTTTCGAGGTAATGCAAATTTATTCTTAGGTAATTTATTTGACATCAGGCTTAAGAAGTAGAAAAACAATTTTTCCATGTCCAGAATTATTTTTATTTGACAGATTTTCTCCATGTCCAATTGATTCATACCCTTTTTTCAGTAATTGATGGCAAAGCCTTTATTCCAATTACAGCCTCCAAACGCTTCCTGAAGTTGATCACAAGGTTTCTACACTTCCTGCAGGGGATTTTGGCCCACTCTCTTTTTGCAAACTTTTCCAGGTCCTTAAGGTTTGAGGGTTTCCTTGCCATGACCTTGGTCTTCAGTTCCCTCCACAGATTCTCGATAGGATTGAGGACGGAGCTCTGGCTTGGCCGCTCCAAAACGTTCACTTTGTTGTCCACTAACCATTTCTTGACTGACTTGGCCGTGTGTTTAGGATCAATATCCTTTTGGAAGATCAATTCCTGCCCAAGATCAAGTTATTCGCCGGATTGCTTGATGTTTTTACTGAAGATCTGGATATACTGGTACTGTTTCATAGTACCATTAACTTTAACAAGGTTTCCAGGCCCATTCGCTGAAAAGCAACCCCAGAGCATGATACTCCCGCCACCAAGTTTGACTGTTGGGACCGTGTTTTTCAGGTTTTTCATTATGCATGAAAATAGACAAGTGAGTTCTAAACCATTCCAGTTCAGGGACCATTTCCAGAAACACACCAATATTCCTTTACTCATAAACTGAGTTAGTTTCATGCAGATTAAAGAACCAGACCACTCCTGAGCTCCACTCCAGCTCTTACTCAATCGGTGTTTTTCTTACGCCTGAATTCAGTTCTCCATGTCCGTCTCATCTGACCTCCCCATCGCCTTTTTTTTCTTTAATTCTCTCTCCTGTACAGGAGCATCAGGGACCTCAATGTGGCCTTAATGACCCTGGCAAGAGGCGTTCCCCCCAGTATGAGTCTCCTGCGGTTTCACGTTGTTGGACAGAATTGGATTCCAGACTCGACTCTGCTTATTCTGGTGTCCGATTCCATCCAACTCAACCATTCCATCCAGCATGAGCTACAATCTGCTGTTTCTACAAACCTTCTTCAATTCAGAGGCATTGTTTTACTAGAAATAAAAAAAAAGAAAAAACTTGGTGGAAGGAGACAAATAAAAGGTAATTTGAGGGAAAGGTGGCAGATACCAGTCACAGGAGAAAAAATGAGTTATGTACAAACCCTGAGGACTTTTGCTATGAATTCTGGGCCCCCCATTCTACTGGAATTTTCATGAATCATCAGCAGCGATGATCCACCCCCAGCTGCATGAGCCTACAGTTGGAGCTCGTGGATCTACTCTCCTCTGGGCTCTTATATCGGCTTTTCACAGATGAAGTTGTGCTCCTCCTCACAGGGCCTTGCTTCAAAAACTCCCGCTTTAACTGACACAGCTCCGCATCGGAGGGGCATGGTTGGGCACTGGGAATGGCTCGCATTTGACCAGGTAAAAAATGGATCCCGTCTCCATTAACCCAAAACCACTTACCTGCCAGGAAACGCAGGCCCACCCACACAAAGTCAGTGTCGACTTCTGCGCCTTCCATGATCTTCATAACAGTGTACTCTGAGTGAAGGCTGGCAAGGTTAGTGTACTCACTCCTGCAATAAACCAGGGCATTTTCCCATGACTTCATTTCCTGCACTACTGTCAACACCCTGTCATACTTCTTGAAGCAAAAGAAATTCAAATCTTCGGAACATCTTTTGCTATACCAGTGACCACTCTTTTCAGCACCACATTTATAGAAAAAATAATTACGTGGTTCATCAGGTGCCCATTTCTCAAACAAAAACTCTTCTTCTGTTGACCACGTCCATGTCTTCCAAAAAGCTTGATTAAGACCAATCCAAGCGTGCGACGAGGAGAGATCGGCACTAATTATCCGATCCTCGTCATCAACGGTGAGCACTGGAGACAGTTCAGTATAGGCCTCTTTGCAGCGGTTTTGTGCTGCAGTCCATTTCATCTTATTGTTCATATAAAAATGCTCCCTGACCAGGATTATGCTCTTTTCACAAAACCCTGCAAGGAAGAGGATGGTGAAAGTGCTGCCGATTAAAACCCAAGGCATGGTGTAATGTCTCAGTCTCACTGCTCTGCTGGTTCCTCTCTGAGCGTTCATGCCGTAAAACAGTCCCCTGTCCTGTATTATATGGACACACTGCAGGCAAATCATGGCCGTGCTTCATGCAAACACCAAACTGTGTCCACCAAGGGCAGAAAAGCAAACTGCAAACAGATGATTCTGTACAATTCATCTGAAAGCACAGGACAGCAGTCATTTAAACATATGTATTTACAAGAATTTTCTCATCTTTGAAATAAGAATGGATTCTTGTTACTTTCCATCACAGGTGATGCGTGAGGAAAAAGGATCTGTTTGATTTGCATCTGTCTAATCCCTCTCATATTAACAGCATGCCCTCTGCCACAGCATGCTAATTGATATCACATGTGCTACGTTCGCATTACAAGCCTCATTGTTCAATTCTGACTGTTTTTCTGATTGTATGCCTATATTAACGGTTCACATTCTTAATTTCAAGTGGCTTGTATCTAACTACAATCCGAACGCAGTTAGACGATCAGAAATCAGGCATGTTCTTGTGTAACTGAACAGCTAGCTTGAAATAAAAGAGCGACGAAGGCGACTTTTAATGCATTATCACAGTTGACTGTATCTTAATAGAATTAACAAAGAATTTTTGTGTCTACTGCAGGTCCTCAAGTAGACACTATGCTATCAAGTCGTAAGACTGTAAGACCGTAAGTCTGTAAGTAAAACTTCTTAGCCTGCAGTGAACTACTAAGCTACAGTGGACATGTACTCATCGAGGTGCCTGTTTTTAAATGAATTGTACGACGCTACTGATTGCACTGTCATGCAAACATTTGCTAGTAAACGCACCACTACTCCTGAATCCATAACCGGCTGCACAGTACGCCACTTGCAATCTCAAGTTGAATCTCAAGCAATTCCCACACACAGGTAAAATATTCACAAGCCTTCTGGGTTACTGTCATCGCTGACATTTCCCACTTAATTAAAAAAGAAATTTAACACTTCTGATTAGCAGCCAAGTCAATCTACATCACAAAACGCAGTGGCATTAACTGATTCTGCACGGTGGCAGTGGAAAGAATTACCAAAAACTCTTGCCTGCTGGCCTTTGTTGAAGGCCTGAATTACAGCTTCCCAAAGAATGCGTGACATTCCACTGACAAGGGGAATCAGGAGAGGAACCAGGCACAAGTACCAATGGAAGCTAAATCTATTGAAGGCACCATAAACCAAATAAAAAGGGGATCACCCACGAATGGTGGGTTGATAAACGGGGATAACCATCAGACAAGGCTGCAACGAGTACTCTAAAAGACAATACTTAAAGGGACCAGTACCAGGGTAAGGAGCAACAGCTGAGGAACAGGAGAGAGACAAGCGAGGAGGTGGAGCACAGAATGAGACCATAAAGAAGACAGGGGCTGCGTCTGAACAGTCAAAAAATTACGTCCTATCCACTAATCCCTAACCAGTTTTCTTTAACCTTTGTGGAAAACATCATAAGGTAAAGGAAAGGTGTTAAGGGGAATTCCTGATGGCTTAGGAAGACAACCGCGCTAATTAGAGAATCCGAATGCACTTACACTAGGCAACGTGATCATGAGTCCCCTGCCCATCATATACGTTTCTTCACGTAATTGGCCGGATGAATGGTCGCCGCTTGAAATATTGCTGCTGCGCAGAATTGTGGGATAGCGTTATCTCCTTTCTTTTCTAAAAGGATGGTTCTGTGTACCCTATGCTAAAGGTGGTAAATTAGGAAGCACTGAGACACCTTTCCTTAACATTTGAAGAATTTGAATACACTTATCATGGCTGTCACATAATTATTTCCGGATCATTTTTTAGGAGTCAGGAACTTTCCTAGGCAAAAAGACTATTTGGACGCAGCCAAGGAGAAATAAAGAAGGAAAGTCAGGACACGGGAAGAAATGACACACAGGAGGCACGACGGAAACTAAAAGGATAGAGAACAAGAAAACAATGCAAAATACACAAAGCAGTGAGTAATAAACTAAAATGAGAACAAAATAAAGACAAAACACAGGGAACCCATTACTGGGACACATAGCAGCTGAGCATGGAGGCATAGTGTCAGGACCACAACATAGTTACTCATGGGGTAAAGAGAGGCAATCAGGCACAGAACGGGGAGTGAGAGAGAGAGCAAGAGAGAGCAAAGAGGAAAAGAAAGAAAGGATATCAAAGATGATATAAACAGAACAATAATCCTACAAATGAAATCAATACAGCGGAAATAAACATAAACGCTGAAACAGATTATAAAACCATGACGTCCCCTGCCTTCTGCCTGTTAGCGAAGACTACTTTTGCGAATGCGCCATCACCTCCTATGCTTAAGGTCAGTTAGCTAGTCTCACAACTGTGCGGTAGTAAGTGAAACATACGGATCTGTCAGCATCCCTTACACATAATCAAGTAATTTTCATCTTCAAAACCAACCTGCTTCGAAAAAACTCTAGAGAAGGTTTCATTTTCAAAACGTCGTCCTGGAATAACAAAATTCTTTGGCTGGAAAAGCTATTCAACAGCTTCGGCATCTTCTGGCTATGTGATGTAAGCATTAGCTGAAGCTATACTAGGACCTTCTCAGAGGGCGACAGTCCTCAAATGCTAGTGGTTCCATCTCCGGATGGCAGTTATCCAGACTGGCAAAGGGCCACTTTTAGTTTGGATACACACTTTGAATAAAAAATAGAACCAAGGATCCTGTAGTCCAACAGCCAAAGATAGAGAATTTCGAGAACTAAATTTTTTACAGCTAATTGGCACTTTCAAGGTCAAATATCATGGTGCCAACTACTGTCTATGCAGTAGTTACACCCAATACCTTTTCAGTTGTTAATTTCTGACTCTATTTCAAATTTCAGATGGCAATGTTTATTTAAAACCGACAATTGTTTTTGTAGCTCGTGCTTAGTAGTCTAAACAACCTGTTTTAATTAATGCCATGATTGAGTCGAGTACAGCTTAATTTGAAAACAACCCATTTTCAATACCTTCAGTGAGTGAATGCATTCGTTTTACAACATAAATTGAAGTTTACTGATTTTTTTTTTTTTTGTTTGGATGCAATCATCTGGCATACCACCATGCTGACAAAACGCAGTCAGCGGCGCACCTTTCATTGACGGCAACAGCAGCAATCTCAAACAATGAACGCAACCGTTGATGTGATGCCCTGCTTGAAGCCAGCAATGGTGCATGGCCATTAGACCCAGTTTGTGCTCTTCAAATGAAATCTTCAGTTTGGTGGCAATCTCATCCTTCTCGTCCTTGGAACTTCACTTGCAGGTCTCAAGAGAAAGCCTTTTCTTTTTGGGCAAGATTAATCCAAAATTGAACTTTATTTAATGCCAGTGTATAGCCCCAGTTCCAAAAGAGTTGGCATATTGTGGAAAATTTAAATAAAATCAAAGGAGTAATTTTTAAAGTCCATTTACTCCTACAATAATTAAAACACTATATCTAGTGCAGACCATCGCCAAGGCTAATATTCTACTGTTCAATGATGCGCAGATCTGCAAGGGCAACCAACATATTTGCACAATTGACTAAATTCAGTTGCATTTAACTTTACATCTGGCGGATTTTAAGATAGATAGCATTTATTCCGATCTTGCTATCTTATTATGATAAAGAATCCTTTAAAAAGATTCCTGGATCTCGATCAGATCACCAGCATAATCTAATGGATTGTTTGTTAGGCCATAGCCCTTCCTCAAAATAACATTGAAATTGAGAGGGAAATTGAAGACCCTGGTGCTAAAAGTTCTAAAAGTCACAAAATGTTCATTTTGAGGAAATTGAGAAAATCGATTCAGATAACTATAAAAGATGTTTTCCTGTCCTTGCCCCACAGTGTGTCAAAATGTGCCTGAAGTACTTTTAGCACTAGGCTCATCAATTTCAGAGATAATTTCTGGACAAAAAAATCAAGCAGACATGGGTGAAGACATAACCTCTGCTCCTCCTTTTTTTGACATTGGCAGGGGTAAAAAGTTGGCTCAGGGGCAATACAAAACCAATAATTATGTATGAATGTAAAATAATAAAGTGATGTCAAATGTGGGGGCCCAAGAGCAGGTCGGGGAACCAATGCACTGGAGTAAGGCTGGCTGAAAATGCACCAAACTTTGATTCCAAACTTTTGAATGTTTACGTGAGTGGTACCCTTATTTCTTTCCAATGTAAAACAATGTTTTAAAAGTTGCTTTGTTCAGAAGTATCTTTGCAATGACTTGATTGCGAATGACAATCTTCCACTTGTCTAGATGCACTTTGCATGACAGTCAGGTTTGAATAGATCTGTCAACAGACTTCAGGCATTGGAGGTGTTTACTTGTTTGCCTATATAAAGATTGATGCAGAGAAAAACCAAGGGCAATCCAATGACAAAGAGGGTGCTGCAGCTTCCTCTATAGCAATACAGCACACAGGCACACCTGTCAGGACCGGCCCATCAGTGTGACCTTTTCCACTTACCTGTAGCATTGATTCACTGCAGGCAAATTACAGCATCATTTCATAAGCAAAGTGTACTCAATATACAAATACCTTACAGCAGCCACTGTATACAATGAGGTGAAAAGGAAAAGAAAGGTTTTTTTCTCCAGCAACTCTTATTTTTTTTTATTAGCTCTTTCGTATCCTGGCCCAGCATGCACCACAGTTTCCTGGAATAACAATTTATGATCTAGCAAAACGTTTGAATGGAAATAAATGAGAGGACAGTATGAAAATTTCTTTCATGATAGATTTCGTGAAACGTTAAATAGAAAATCTGTGTTGGGATTAGACCACTGGTAAATGAGCTATCCAGTCGTGTTTAGCAATGCATGAAACAGTGTAACACAAAGATACAAGGAACATAGTTCATTTTATTACCTCTTAGGCATGAAAGGATCTAATTTTTTTTTTATTTTTTACATTGCAACTGCCAGGTGTCTCAGAGAATCAGACCCTCAGTAGGGCCCCCAAAGGAAAGCAGATTGTTTACCAAGCTCACAAGATTTGAAAAAGAGATGCTTGCCGATGTAGCATTATTGCCCCATACTTGCTCTGCCGTAGTGGATTACCAACAAAACTACTGAGTTCAGTTTGCATTGTATAAGCCTTTAGTATTTCTCATACCATGTCATTGTGTTTTGACTTGAAGAAAAGTCGATGTCATGGAAAATAATTTGGTTTCATTGATTATGTTTTCGTGCAAAAAATATTCCGGTTTTTACAAAAAAGACAATAATCCTACTTATCTGTTTACGTGGCGAATAAAAGTGAAAGTTGTATGAATATTCCAGTATACAGGCAGCCATGCATACATTGAATAAAATAGGATTTTTCAGCATTCTTCAATAGTGGCTGACTTGTTTGACCATGCAAACACCACCTCCTGGTTTCACTCATTCACCCACTTGCTTGAAAAGGTCAGTATTGCAAAATTTGCGCACATCCTAAAACCTCTTGATATCCAAATCTTTCATAATGTTTAAGGAGGCATTATCATGACATGCGCATGCGTAAATTTTTGCTCCAATATTGAAATTGTACACCTTATGTTTTCAATATATGCAATGAATTTTGTGGATCCTCAAATATATTGTTGCAATCCTTAAATACTACAATATTTCAGCTGTTTTGTCATTTCGTTTGATTATATTTCATATTTGAGCTTTTATTTTTGGCCATTGATGTCTCATGCACCTCATACAGGTCGAAGGACGAGTAGAAAACAGCATCGCAGGGGGTCATGGATAAACCGGTGGCCCAGAGTACCTGGAACCACAGAGGACAGATATTTATGAAGCTGTCAAATACACTTGGTACCCTTTTGTTTATTTTATGTAAATTTTTTAATGACTCAATATGGCCAAGCTCAAACTTAAATTCCGCAATCTCGTTGTGTTCATATTTTCATGTTTTGCACGCACAAGGATTAAGTCAGCCAGAGGTTTTGGCTTTGAAACAGGTCCAATCATTGCAAAATTTCAGGTCATCAGTGCCTCATTTCTTCCGAGCCTAATTATTGTTTTGAGTCATTCCTGAATATTACCGCCTGCTGGCTGAAAGCTGTACATTGTAACCAGGGCATTGTTGCCGCATTGCCATTGTTGGCTAAAGCTATTCATTGCAACCTTAGCATTTGTGTGCCATAGCAATAGCGGATAAACTTTTCAAAAAAAAAACCCACTAATGTTAATCTCCAATCCTCAATTATATATATATATATATATATATATATATATATATTATTTCCATGTCATGCTCTGTCAGGCTCTCTTATGTTTCATTTCTTAGCTGTTTGACCGTATATGATGAAGACCAGAGGATTGCCACGCCACTAAAGCATATCTGGCTTTATCCTTTATCCTAGTCTATTTGGGACCATAATTTACAAAAATGAACACCATGATATATCGAAGGAGACTTGAAACTTGTGATAGATACCATAAAATAATATGCAAAATCATTATTGAAATAATAAATCAGGTGGGAAAGTAGGGTCATTTTCTCATAGACTTCTATAGCATTGAACTTCTTTCCATTAAATAGAATGCAATTTTAAGAGGTTTCCGCATTGGCTTCACTTTTCAGACCCGGGTGCTGCGTCCACCTTTTATACAGTCTACGGGTGATACCAGCCGAGTCAGCGCAGAGCTTCAGCGAGAAGTAACTAACCAATGACGTAGAGGAAAAAGTACAGACAGCGCGCTCTCTATTGTTGGTGCATATTCCATCATGGTCACATAGGCGCCAGCATCCGGTCATGGCAAAACACATAGTAAACATAGTAACACCCCTCTTCAAAAACAAATTATCTAAAAAAAAAAAAAAAAAAAAAAAGTGGTTGCTCAGAGGCAGTTTTTCAAATAAGGGCAAACTGAAAGCTTTCAGGATAAAAGCAATATGATCAAAATCAGGTAAACTGATTAAAATTAAAAATTAAAAATAAAAAAAAATTCATCCATGAATATCAGTAAAACTATGGTTTTAGAGAGAATAAAAAACATATTTCTGCTCGGTCTGCATGGTTTTCACAGCCAACAGCGCAACAGGAACTCACCATTTTGACACATAAATCATAACGCATCAAAACTGGTTAAAGCACTGAATGTTTTGTTTTGCCATGATCGGAAGTGAGAGCCAACTACAGCGAGAAAGGGGCTTTGCGCAGTAGTTTCTTCTCTACGTCATTGAAACTAAGCAAAAACTTCATCCATGCCAATGGTGCTACACTGAAGGACACCTTCAAGGGAGAAATTTTACATTCTGATGGTGACCCTAATGGCCACTACTTTGTTTTGATCATTAACATAATGGATACTATAATTTCACTAGTCAATCTGTATGGGTATAATTCAAAACAAGAAAGTGACATTTTATTTGATAATTTGGAAACTCGCCTTTCACATTGGCTGTCCAAATATCCTAATTTATTGATAGTAATGGGAAGAGACTTAAATGTAGCATTAGATGGCTCTTTTGATCGATGGCCTCCGTGAATCAACAACTCAATGGCTTCAAATCTTACACACTTCATGCAAAAATTCCATTTGATAGATATATGGAGAGAAATACAGCCTGGAGAGAGATCGTACACATGGAGTAATAAGGCATGCTCTTCAATGTCATGCATTGACTTTTGGTTGATTTCCGATTGTTTTGATAGTAATAACATTGTTGTCAATATTCTCACCACACCATTAACAGATCATAGAGCTATTTCAATACAAATCTCTCTGAACACTATTAATACTATTGACCAACACAGGGGATCATATTGGAAATTAAATGGTTCCATTCTAAAACATGAAGCAGTGATCAAAACTGTTCAATCATTGATTGGGCAATTCTGGCACAAAGCTGTAATTAAAAAAAACTTTTGTAGTAACTGGGAGCTATTTAAATTTGAGGTAGCAAAATATTTAAAAACGTATAGTAGGTCTTTGGCAGACCAGAAGAGCTGAAGAGGAAAATTTTGTATCAGAAATCGCAAGAATTACACAAAAGCCACCTGGGAGTTTGACTGAAAACAATATACAAAATTTGGCTACTCTTCAAAATAAACTGGATGAGTTGTATAAAAGTAAGGCAGAAGGAGCTTTTATAAGAAGTAGAAAAAATGGTTGGAGGAGGGGGAGCAGAACACTGCATATTTCTTTCAACTAGAAAAATCCCGAGCTAAAAATAACTCAATTCAGAAACTGAACATTGATGGAAACGTTACAGATGATCCTCAAAAAATAGCTATGTATTGTTCTAAATTTTATAGCACACTTTATGAATCAAGTTATAGTGAGAAGTCTGCTCTTCTCTTTATAGAGTCTCTTACTGAAACAAAAACAATTGACATTGACCAGATGGACTATTGTGATAGCCCAATAACACTAGAAGAAGTTATATCTGCTATTGAACACCTCAAGCCCAATAAATCTCCTGGGACAGATGGTATTACTTCTGAATTTTACAAGACATTTTTGGTCAATTTGCTCCCTTTCTTCTTGGGCTCTTTCTTGAATGTATGGAAAATGGAACTTTTCCACCTACATTGACTCAAGGCCTCATAACTCTCATCCCAAAACCTAAGAAAGATGTACTTCTAATTGATAATTGGCGTCCAATTTGTCTTCTCAATAATGATTATAAAGTGTTTGCACTGATATTTGCTAAAAGGATAAAAACTGTTATGGACCATATTATTGATGAGACCCAGTCTGGTTTTATGAGACAAAGACATATTTCAAATAACATTAGATTGGTACTCGACTTAATCGACTACTCAGATTTTTGTACTGATGAGAGTTTTATTCTTTTTTAGGACTTCCAAAAGGCTTTCGATACTATTGAACACAATTTCATTTTCCATGCATTGAAGAAATTTGGATTTGGTCTGTATTTTAATAGGGCCATCAAAGTTATGTACACTAATGGAAACTGCTCTATTAAATTACCTGCTGGTACCTCTCCTCGGTTCTCTTTAAAACGTGGGGTTAGACAGGGGTGCCCGATCTCCCCATACCTCTTCTTACTTTGTGCGCAATTGCTCAATAGTTTCATTAAGCTTGGTCCGCTGAAGGCATCTCGATAGCTGATAATGAATTTATAATCAGTCAGCTGGCCGATGATACAGCGCTATTTTTAAATGATGCCTCACAGATACCTGTGGCTATTGAGTTGATCAAAACTTTCTCTGTCGCGTCTGGACTTTATTTGAATTTTAAAAAATGTGAGTTGCGTCCTCTTAAAAACTGTTCTGCATCATCCATTTGTAATATACCTGTAAAAAGCTCTGTTACTTACTTAGGGATCATCATCACTAAAGATAGAGATGTCAGATGCGGATTAAACTTAAACCCTATTATTGACAAAACTAAAAAAAAGTTAAATCAGTGGTTACAGAGAGATTTGTCATTGAGAGGAAGAATCCTCCTGACGAAGGCTGAGGGTATATCTCGACTCACTTATGCAGCTCTGTCCCTTGACGTGAATAAGCAGACCTCTAAGAATATTGACAAAATGCTCTTTAACTTTATTTGGAAGAACAGAACTCATTACGTTAAAAAAGCAGTGATTATGAATTCTTATGATAAGGGTGGCCTAAACTTCTTAGACTTCTCTACTTTAAATGATACATTTAAAATAAACTGGCTAAAACAATTTATAAAGAATCCATCATCAATCTGGAATGTCATACCTAATTTTATCTTCTCAAAATTAGGAGGCCTTCATTTTGTTTTACTGTGTAATTACAATATTGAGAAAATTCCCTTGAAGTTGTCCTACTTCCACAAACAAATGCTTCTCTCATGGTCCTTGATCTATAAGCATAATTTCTCCCCTCATCGGTGTTATATATGGAATAACAGAGACATTTTGTATAAAAACAAATCATTATTCTTTGAGAACTGGTTTGCACATGATATATGTTTAGTTAGGCAGTTACTCAATTCTAATTGTCTTTTAATGACATATCAAGAGTTTTTAATGGAATATGGTGTCCCGATACCCCCAAAAGAGTTTGCCATTGTTATTGATGCCATCCCATCAGGGATAGTTATGTTGTTAAAAAGTATGTCTGGTTATAATGCAGTCTTATTACCATTAGACCCTGTTCAGTCTGCAGTAGGTCAGATTTGTTTCTCTTCTGTAACACACGATAATAATCGTAAGATTCACTCTCTGTTTCAGAAGGACATTGTT
Organism: Gymnothorax javanicus; assembly: GCA_029692085.1. Taxonomy (NCBI): domain Eukaryota; kingdom Metazoa; phylum Chordata; class Actinopteri; order Anguilliformes; family Muraenidae; genus Gymnothorax; species Gymnothorax javanicus. Next base: position 8,761,736 of record CM056209.1, on the reverse strand, counting down.
TCTACGCCTTATGTTGTATCTTATTGGAATAATTTTGTATATGACCTCAATTGGAAAGAAATTTGGAATTTACCTGCTAGATTTCTGATTACCAATAAAGTGAAAGAGGTATCTTTTAAGCTTATACACCTTTACTACCCCTCCAGAGTATTTCTACAAAGATTTAATAACGATATTGATGTTGGCTGCTCTTTCTGTTAATTGGACCCTGAGGATATTTTTCATTTATTTTGGAACTGTTCTTATTCCAAAAACTTATGGAAAGACATATGTACCTTTATTTCACAACACATTGACCCCAATTTTTCGCTGTGTTTTGAAAATGTATTGTTTGGTTTCTGTAATTATCCTCCTTCTCATATAAACCGGTATTACATTATCAACCTTATTATACTGCTGGCTAAATGGCATATACATAAGTGTAAATCTTCTAATCAGAAACCGTAGTTTATTTTGTTTTATAATGAAGCCAAACAATACATGAAATCTATTCTGTACTCTGAAAATCAGAAAGCCATTAAAACAGTGCAATTATGTGCTTTATTTAACATTTTTATTAGATAACAATTTTTTTTTTCATTTAAATGTATTAATCTTTGCTATGTTTCTGCTATTTAATTTCCCCCTGACAAATGTGATTGTTGTTCAAGCATCAATTAAAAAAAAAAAAAAAAAATCCATGCCAATGGTACTCGTCAGCATGGATCTATCAGGAAAACATACTTGCTCGTCAGGCTAGAAATCACTAGACGCTACAAGGTTGCTAAGGTGATAAGTATCAGCCAATCAGAACATACATTGTTGAAAAGGCGCTGACGTCGGCCCACTTGAACTAGCCTACGAATTAGAGAAACATGACAACAAACCGAAAACATTACAGTTAGCAAGGCACTATTTTTTTATGTTTGTGATCCATCGCGTCATTTTCTCGTACAGTCAAGTTGTAGAATAATTAGTCCGATAGTGTCTAGCGATATCAAGCAGTTCGGTAAGTTGTACATTGTACACTAATTTAGTTTTATTTTTATTTTTTAACGCAAGCGTTAGCTAGCTAAAGTCGCCTCGCTAGCGATTATGTTGTTGGCTTCAACCTGCGAGTTAGCTAAAGCCATCCCTGAAATTACAGGTGCGACGCATTCCATTTTATTATAACTTCTTTAGATGTATCAGTTACCTGTTTATGAGCTTGTGCTGTGGACGTTACAGGTGACACTACTGTGAAATGAGAGACTAGCAAAAAGTTCTGACTACATTAGCTTGCTAACGTTAGCCTGACGTAGCTAGATGGCTAATTACCTGCTAATGTCACATTCCTGGATATCTAAAGTCAGCAGTAAGTTTAGTTAGCTAGTAAACTGGCTAATTAGTTAGCGTTGGGACAGTTAAGAGCTTTCACATCGGACGTGAAACGAATTTTTCGCACGACAGATTACATTCAAAGTCAATGCAAAGAGGTGAATATAAATTAATGTAATCTATCGTGCGAGAAATTCGTTTCGCGTCCGGTGTGAAAGCAGCTTTAGTTTTGCAGCGATGTGTCGGATTGGTCGTTGAAAACTCGCTGAATTGAATTCATTTTTTTTTTTTTTTTTTTTTAGTGTGAAAGATGTCCAGCTAGCTTTCTAGCGTTAGCCAGACTGGAAATGAGATCTGATGCGAAGAGTGATCATTAAAGTGTTGCTTTTTTCCATGACCGAACACCTGGCTCTATCATCATCCTCCTGCTGGATCTGGCCAGTTAATAAAGTTTGGACCCCCTTGCTGGCTGGTTAAAGTTAGCTACAGATACCAGTTGATTAAAGGCACTAATAACATTGTTGTTCAAATTATTCATTCTGTGAAACTCTTTCGAATAAATGTGGGAGTAAAACCTGCAATTGTGGGTTAAAACAACCCCTGTCATCACATTTCCTCTCGCCGTGAAAATTCTTTACCCTGGACAGTTGTGACATCTCAATCTTGAATTGCGGAAACAAGGCTTCAAAAAAAAAAAAAAAATCTATCGTTTCACATCAGTTCTCAAATGTTTTATTAACGTGAAGAGTGCCTTACTTCCAAGGGTAGTTCTTTCACCACAGCAGCGCATTTATATCGAGAAGCGTAAATTACAAAACAGTAACTGACGGGCACTTTACGCTTGTAGTTCAATTCCTGCCGATACCAGAGATTCTGAAACTACTTTTATTGGTCCAACCTCAAAATTGCTATTGCAGAATTTTCAGGAGGCGTTCGTATTTCTTAACGAAAATTATTTTATTGATTTTTTTCTTGTTGATTTTCTTGTTTAGTGGGATTGTTTACTGTTTCAAAATCTCTTGACAAAAATGGCTGTGCCTTGAAGAATAAAAGCCCAGTGTTGACGTTCTGTTAATTTTTCTATATTTCAAGTGATTGTATGAGGAAAATATTTTCCTAGACTGTGGTGACTCAGTAGAATGCTATCAGATTTCTGTTGGTTCGGGGGGAGGCCAGGTTTTAGTAATTATACCCCATCATCATGTTGTTGAAGGGGGATATAGGCATGAGTGTTTTCTCTCCGCATGTCTGTCCATCACACTTCTATTCCAGGCCAGAACTCTTGAACCGTTCAGTATTTCTCAATGAAATTTTATATTTACATATATCATATTGTGTCCATGTACCTTTTCATACATCGGTTTGTCGTCTTCTGCGTCCCTACGTCGTGTTCTGCTTCCAGGCCAGATATCAGCCATCCCGTGGCGGGGGATCTGAGCATTTCATGATCGTCATCCCCGCCACAGAGTGGATGGGGGTGTAGGAATGAGTGTCGTCCTTCCGTGTGTCCGGCCATTCATCCATGCTGCTTTTCCGGGCCAGAATTCCTAAACCATTCAATATTTCGCAACAAAAGGTAATATTGCGATAGGCTATATCTTATTCTGTAGATGTGCCTTTTCATACTTCTGTCCGTTGGTTAATTCTTCCACTGGGTTTTTTTTTCGGGCCAGAGATCATCCACCCATTCTTTTCCGGGCCAGAACTCCTAAACCGTTCAATATTTCTCAACAAAGTTTTAAATATGGATACCTTTTATTGTGTAGATGTGTCTTTTTATACTTCTGTCCATCCTATTGTTAGTCTGTCCGTCCTTCCACCGCATTTTGTTTCCGGGCATGATATCAGCCAACTCGCTCTTTTCTGGTCCTGAACTCCCAAACTGTTCAGTATTTCCAGACAAGATGTAAAATATGGATACATCTTATGTGTTGATGTGTCTTTTTATACTTCGGTCTATCCTCCTGTTCGTTTGTCCGTCCATCCATTGTATATTGTTTTTTGGCCAGATATCAGCCATTCTTTGGCGGAGGATTGGAGCATTTCTTGCTTGTTATCATTGGCTTTGTCAATGTTGTGACCACGTGTTGAAAATTTCATCAAATAGTTGTTGACTGACTTTTATTCTTTTCATTTTGCGGATGGAAAAAAAAACAGCAAATACGGTGCTTGGTCCCCAGGATTGAGTTTGGAAACTGCTGATGAAGTCTAAATTTAAACTCATGCTTTGCCAACAATTTTGTTGCCATCCATTGTAATTGGAAATTTCTTTATAATTTTCATTATTGTTCTGCCTTGGGTTAAATTATATCAATGCTTGCTGGTCAGGCACTCTTCATGTTTATTGGAAGTTTTAGGACGGCGCTTTGGAACTTTGTCCAGTCTGCTTATCTGAATTTATAGATGGTTTTGTAAGTACTTACAGTTCGAGATGTTTTCTGCACATCTGTCTGAGGTTGGGAATTTTCACCAGAAGAAGAAATGAAATGACAGATCAGCGGAGTTGATATGAGTGATTCCGGAGATAAAATGCTGGTGATAAAATTGCTGTTTGATTAAAAATGCTAATAAACCTTAAACAGATTTATTACACTAATTTATCTTGCGTGCTTGCCTCATCTGCTGCCATTCACAAATGTTCAGAACTGGATTGAAAGAGTTTTGATTGTTGAAAGTGACGTGGTTTCATATTTTCTTTTATCAGACACCATGTGAACGGACTATGATGACCACAAAAAGAGACCAGCCGGCGAACTCAAATTACACGTCTGAACTCACCTCAATCTCTTAATAAAGCTCTAATGTAGAGCAGTGCATTGGTGTTCTGACATCACAAAGTGTTCATAGTTTTTCTTCGTGTCTAATACACTCATTTTTAATATGGCCACTGCAAATGCCACCAAAACATCTTGGAAATTACGTGAGTATGGAAGTCGTTAGAACATTTGAGTGTTTAAGTCTCTCTACTTGCTTTTATTAATTTCTCATGAAATTAATCATTAACTGTTTTCAGTGGAGGTGCGTTTCATGGGATTGGTTAAAATAGTGTCACATGATTTACTGCAAATTTGCCCAAATTTGCATCACAGTTCTAGTGAGAAAGGAGTACAATGCAATTACACCGTTAATAACATCCGTTTCCTTTGCGCTATGATGTGATATAGAATTAGGAGCTCTCTATTGTTGAACTGTGTATAAGGAAAGGTCGTTTGGACCAACATACTCAATGTCTCCTCCCTGTGGGCAGCGTTGCAATTAAATTAAAAATTGCGTGTGACTCAAACAAGACTGCGCAAAGCCCCCTTTCTTGCAATAAGTTGGCTTAAATATCCGGTCATGGCAAAACAAAGCATGTAGTGCTTTAAACAATTTGGATGCAAATGATTTATGTGTTAAAATGGTTTGTTCCTGTTGCGCTGTTGGCTGTGAAAACTGTGCATAAATATGTTTTTTTTTAATTGTCCTTAAAACAGTAGTTTTACTGATGTTGATGGATGAATATTTGAGTTTTTTAAACTATCAATTTACTTGATGTTGATCATATTGGTTATATCCTGGAAGTTTTCACTGATAAGTATGTCCTTATTTGATGAAGTGCTCTATGGCAACTTTTTTTTTTTTTAAATTAATTATATATTTCTGAACAGGGGTGTTTACTGTGTTTACTATGTGTTCTGCCATGACCGGAAGCTGGCGCCTATATGACCATGGCAGAATGCACCAAGAACAGAGAGCCCGCAGTCTATTTTTCTTCTCTGTGCCATTGGTGTGATAATCTGAGTTTGATCAGACTTACATGTGGTCTGATCTTGAAGAATAATGGCCTGTGATTTGACAGTCATTTTTCTGACCTTTTTCACAGTTTTAGGAAATTTGTTTCCAATTTTAGTCCTCGAGTTTCTGCACCAAATTGACATTTCAGAATAAATCGTAGATTATGCCTGGGAGGGTAAACATTCACGGCTTCCTTGTTTGGATAACATAGTTGGTATTTTGTTGACTCGTTGACCCACAGAAGAGATTGCGGCCCACTCCAGTAATGTCTCCTCATTGGCTCTGGGGAAGACCTCCGGTCGGCTGCTGGCTACTGGGGGGGAAGATTGCCGTGTCAACATCTGGTCTGTCAGCAAACCCAACTGCATTATGGTACCTTCTATGAATTTCTATTTCCATATCAACTCCTATACTTTTTCAGTCTTTTCAGTTCGAGTGCAGCATGTGAGGGCCGTCGAGAGGCAGCGTCACTGAAGGCGCGTTTGGGGTTCGGCGCAAACTCCGTTAGTCTGGAGCTGTTCGTCCAGACCATGTGGTTAGGATGGGCGACACTGTCCTGGTGAATGTTCATGGGAGGGAGACTGACTACTCTGCAATAACAAAACACTTCGCTTTTCCCAAGTACTCTTGTACCATCTGTTGTTGCTCTCTAGGGGTTAATCTTATTACATTCTGTGCTTGTTCCTTACCCCAGGCGTGCCTGACCCCAGCCCACCTCCCCCAAAAAAACATATTGTGGACTTATTTTTATTGGACTTCGTTGTCCATTTATGCTATTTAAACACTCGTGCAAATGTGGGATGAACTGAGAGCAAAACTTTTGATTGCTTTAAAAACTAAACGCAAGGTCAAGTGGCCATGCAGCTTGTAAATGAACATGGACAAGTTATAAATAGGTGTGCCATCTGGGCAAATGGCAACCTCACGTTTTAATGCAAGATCAATCACGAATTATGCTGTGACAAGAACCACATGATCGAAATACTGTGGCCATGTGATGCCTACAATGGGGTTGAGCTAATTAGTCATCACCTCAATTTTTTTTATTGCATTTTTAATGATTCTGATCTTCCGACTAATTTTTATATAAGGCAAACACGAGTAAACACAAAGTGCAGCTTTTATATGATTGTTTCATTTTAGGCCTTCAGCACGACCATCATTGTTGGTACCAAATTAGTGCCTGGTTGTATCTGATATCATTGGAAAGGTTATGATCTCGAGATTATGAAGATGCATGAAAGTTGGCAAAACTAAGTACTTGAAGCAGCATATCAGTTCAAATATATAAAATTATTTGAAATGATGAAATTGTTTTCCTGCCCTTTGCCATAGCGGCTGGACAAAGCTATATACAAATGTAGCTTACAAGAAATATATTTGTCAGTTTGATTTTTGGTGAATAATACTCTAATATGTCATCTTGAGGTGAAGCTTTGAAATGATGGTTTATCATTTCGCAGTGATGACTGTTATTGGCTCAGCCCCTCGGTAAGCATCGCATGACTGCAGTATTGCAGTCGTGGAGGTATTGTCACAGGCCTACTTATAGCTGTCCAGTGTAGAGTTTGTCATATTTGTTCTGGAGAAAGTATCAGAGCCAATGAGGTCTGGCGAATGCGAGTACTGCTCCTGGATTGTGATTGTTGAATGAGGGTGTGAATCGGAGAGTGGTCACACTGAGGGTTTTCCGTTTTCCTCCGTGTTAAAGAGCCTGACAGGACACAACACACCGGTGGAGTGCATTCAGTTCAGCAGCACTGAGGAACAGGTGGTAGCCGGGTCACGGTCCGGCTCGCTGCGCGTCTGGGACCTGGAGGCAGCCAAAAGTGAGTCCGAACTATGAACCTCCCAAAGACCTTGCACAGTACACCCCTGCTAAGCGCTGTCGGTGGCCGCCAGGGTCGGATTCAAACGCCAGATTCTGCCCTGTGCGGCAGCCAATAAGACAGCCCCTTTTCATATGCAGGAAGTAATTACGCCATACGAACCTGCTTGACCAGTCAACTGTGATAGCCTTCTACCTCATATTGTAATGGTGTCCTGTGACATTCTTGTTGTAAGTGATCTCTTCTTGCGTTGGTTTTATTCAGTCATGTCACTCCTTTGCTCAAAATGACTTATAATAAAAAGGAATGTTTGCCTGTCTCTGTTTATAATATCGCTAGTATTTCTTGTGTTTATCTGGGATTGATCATTTGTGGGTAACTGGGAGCTTGTGGCAATGAGAAATCACAGGACAAAATACAGTTGGGTCCATATATGTGTGGACAGATACAATTTTCATTGTTTTTGTTTTGTTAGATTGCTACCATTTGAGAGGGAACCATCAAGATGTGCTTGAAGTGCAGACTTTCTCCTTCAATTTAGGAGTTTTCTCCTAAAAGATTATCTGATTTATCTATGAATTACACAGTGTCATGCACAGCCCCCTCAGTTTTAGGGGCTCGAAAGTGATTGGACGGACTGACATAATCAATGATTAAATTGGGGTCAGTCCATTTCGAAGCATCCAGACCCTCCCAGATGACCCCTTCAGAAATTTCTCAAAAAATTCATATGGGTACCTCTGGTGGACTTAGGAAATAATACCAAGTATTAGACCAATATCCCTAATAGTTTTGAAGTGATGGCCTGTCACAATTTTAAGTATTTTTTTAAATTTTGGCGAAAATTGTGTTTAGTCAACTTTGGGCTTCCACTGCTCCTCTATTATTTAACCTACAGATCAGATTTTTGGTTTCCCTGGCCAACTTTTCCCCTAGAATCAGAATTTCTGGTCAGATTAGGTGTATCTACCTTGGTTGCTCCACAATAGGGCTCCAAAGTTGGCCGAAAAGCCAAAAATCACAAAAATTGCTGTACTTTTTAAATGCTACAGATCAGAAAGTTTAGGGAATTCAAGCTTGAAATTTTTTTTGTGACCAGTCCTGATACCTCTCATGGGTAATCCACTTTAATCTTGTTTGTATCTTGGCAGGAATGAGAAGAAAAATTTTTTTTTTATTTTGCTCGTTTTTCATTTTACAGAAAAAATAGCAATTTTGAAGTCCATGGTTCACCATGTGCGCAATTGACCACATCCTTCAAATCTTTACCATAGATTGCTATAGTTGTCAACTTCATCTGACAAAAAAATTGGGATGGTGTTCAGCCTAGTTTATTTTATGTGAATTTTTCAATAGACACACCATATTGGCCATTTAACTCTTTCAACCCCAGATATTCTAGCATCACTATACCCTTCAACCCCACAGCCCTCTGTAGAGGGCTGGTCATTATCTGGACATTGTATCTTACTGTTATCTCTGGAATCCCATTAAATGTAACCTGATATGTTCCAATCAATTAGTCAGATTGTTTGAATTTTCCCTACAGGAATTTGGGGTTGAAGGGAATATGTTGGTCAGCCCTCTGTAGAGGGCTGTGGGGTTGAAGGAGTTAAACGCACCATCGTACATCTAAAATGCTGTAGATTTGTTGAAAGTATGAATATTAAGTAATGTTCAGTTCATCATGTTAAAACTTGAACAAATAAATGAAATCTTGGGACAAGCACAAACTTGTTTCATCTTACATCATCATTAAATCTGCAATCTGAGGCAAGTGAAGTGTGATGACTTAATCCATAATTCGTCTGAACTCGTTTTGGTATTGCGTAATGATGACCAGTATAAAAGAGCTCCAATGATCAGATTATCATAATCACTCAAACCATGGAGGGTAAGAAGGATTTACCACAGTGTGACTTAGGCACCAAATTGGGTGATGAATGTCACAATACACGTATGGCAAGAAAAACTGGCTTCTTCAGAGTGGGTACCTTAAGCAATGAGGATCAAGAATTGCTCGCCTGGAGATCTGGAGTTATGCTTGAGGAAATTGAGCAAATTTGTTTTCATCATGAGAAGATGTTTTTATCTTGGTTCATGAGTGAACAGCGTGCATGTGCAGATCCAGGAAATATTCATACCAAACAGATTTCACGTAAGTGTAATTTCCATGTTTTGGTGTAGCAGTTGTATAAGTTTATCCTGATTCCATTACAGATTTGCATAATGTGTGATTTTTAGTCCTCTAAGTTCCTGGCAGTGAATGTAAATTTGATAGTTAGCAATGTTAGCAAAAATTACATAATGAGATTAAAAGCAGCATTCTTATGGTCTTTAACAAAAACCACCTGAACCATTCCAATGTAGTAGTTGTACATGTAATCCATTGTTAAGCTTCAAATAAAACCATGATTTTGCTTGAAAATTATATTGAAGTTATTTTTTGCATGTATTTAGCTGTTTCAAAGAGCCTAGATGTGGCAAATGTGCTGAATTTGGCAATTGATGCTACATGATGCTGAATTTTCATCAATATCTGCTCAAAATAGGAAACATCATTCAAAAAATTGCAGTAAAAAAACTAGGCTGAACACCATCCCAATTTTTTTGTCAGATGAAGTTGACAACTATAGCAATCTATGGTAAAGATTTGAAGGATGTGGTCAATTGCGCACATGTTGAACCATGGACTTCAAAATTGCTATTTTTTCTGTAAAATGAAAAACGAGCAAAATAAAAAAAAATTTTTTCTTCTCATTCCTGCCAAGATACAAACAAGATTAAAGTGGATTACCTATGAGAGGTATCAGGATTGGTCACAAAAAAATTTCAAGCTTTAATTCCCTAAACTTTCTGATCTGTAGCATTTAAAAAGTACAGCAATGTTTGCGACTTTTGGCTTTTCAACCAACTTTGGAGCCCTACTGTGGAGCAACCAAGGTAGATACACCTAATCTGACCAGAAATTCTGATTCTAGGGGAAAAGTTGGCCAGGGAAACCAAAAATCTGATCTGTAGGTTAAATAATAGAGGAGCAGTGGAAGCCCAAAGTTGGACGAAAAACAATTTCGTCAAAATTTAAAAAAAATACTTAAAATTGTGACAGGCCATCACTTCAAAACTATTAGGGATATTAGTCTAATACTTGGTATTATTTCCTAAGTCCACCAGAGGTACCCATATACATTTTTTGAGAAATTTCTGAAGGGGTGACCCAGGAATTTTCAGATTTTCTGGATGCCTTCGCTTGGGCTGACCCATTGTTGTTTTTAATACTTGGTGGGAAACCCTTTACAGCCATTGACTGAAGTCTGGAACCCCTAGATATCACCAGACACTGGGTTTCTTCCCTGGTGATGCTCTGCCCAGCCTGTCTTACTGCTGTCATCTGTGCCTGTCTTGCTGTTAGGGTGTTGTGCCCTCAGCAAGTGAAATTCAAGCTCAATTGGATTCAAGTCATATGATTGGCTAGTCTGTGGTAGAACACTCCACTTCTTTGCCTTAAAAAATATCTTGGGTTGCTTCTGCAGTATGCTACGTCACTGTACATCCGCACTGTAAAGCGTTTCTTGGGATTGGAGTTGTATTATGGTTTGGAATGAATTGGGAGAGAAAATGCTTTCTGTGATGCATTTTATCATTCAAAATCTAAAACTTGTACTGCTATAAATTTACGACATATAGCTTATCCCTTATTCTAACGATGCTTGGAAATAACCATTGAGTATCTCTCTCTTTTTTTTCCAGTCTTGCGGACTCTGACGGGACACAAAGCGAACATTTGCAGTGTGGAATTCCACCCCTATGGGGAGTACCTGGCTTCGGGCTCCATGGACACCAACATTAAGGTGCGAAGGATCCATCAATTGTGGGGCGTCGTCAAGAGCATCAGTCTGTGCTTGTTATGACCCCTCCCACCCTGTTTAGGGCACTAACAGAATGGATTGTACTTCTTTTTGTGTTGAGACAATCTTCTTTCTTGAGCTCCGTATATGAATTATGCATCTTGGTACTGCAGTTTGATGTCAATAGCGGGCTTCTCAAATCAGGCCCTCAAATTGAAATCCAGCCCTGGTTTTCTTTCCTTCTGGTCAAGTAAGTGAACATTATTGCCTCTGATTGGCTGATCTGTCATCAAACCTGACTCCCAGCTAAAGGGAGGGTGGAAAACCAGCAGCTCTCAGCCCTTGAGGGCCGTGATTTGGGGAGTCCTGCAATATATCAGTACTTCAACTGACTTCATGTTACATTTGTTGTCAGTGCCCTGGGAATTTAAACTCTAGATTCGGGCATCCAAGTTGACACAACCAGATACATTTATCAAAGTCCAATTCCTCTGTTGAGTTGCAGTCATTAATCAGTAAATGAGCTATAAAAACTTTGTTTCAGCTGTGGGACGTGAGGAGAAGGGGATGCGTGTTCAGATATAAGGTAGGAATCTGCTCCTGTGGTCCAAGTGCTAATTTATCTATCATTATATTCACATTTGTTTTTGCCAGTTCTTGCCACAGTTCTTGTCCTCTTTTGTTCTGCTTTTGCCTGAGAGGTGCCTTGTGATTGATGTGCACTCAGTGCCGTCTTTCTTACAGCTCATGTATTTTTACCTACCTGGTTTAGTATCATTGCGTTAAATTCTGTTTGAGTGGATTTTTTAAAATAATATAATGAGACTCTCTCTGACAGTGATTGCCCACACTGAATGGACAAATTTTTCCTGTGTGGGAGTGGTGCGCTGGAGCATGCCTGCCTGCCTGTGTGTGTGTGTCTGTCTGTCTGTCAGTCAGAGAAGGTAGGGTGAATGTTCGTCCTCATCGACACTGATGTCCTCTTGTCCCCCACAGGGCCACACACAGGTGGTCAGGTGTTTGGCCTTCAGTCCAGATGGAAAGTGGCTGGCCTCGGGCAGCGATGACTGCACCATAAAGGTACAGCAATGGCAGTAGATGGAAGGGAAAAAACTCAAGGAGCCAATTCACTGAGGGTGTTTTCTATTCTACCTGATTAGTGGACGGAGGGATAATATCCTGGGAATAGAATGCAGCAGTACTGTTATATTTGTTATGTTCTTGAACATCCTGCTGGTTGGTTGGAGTTAGAAAGCTGGCCAATGTTACAGCATGTTGGTCAATAAAACTGTGCCATGCTAACCAGTGTCATAGCTGAGCAAATGACCTTGAATACTTAAACTTTGATTTTTAAATTTAATCATTTTCCGTTCACGGGTGAGAGGGACTGCCCTTAGCTACGGATATTCAGTTTTCTGCTTAACTTAATCATTGTTAGCTGGGAGCAAACGTTGGCCAGTTTGGCTTGCTATTGTTAATATTGTACAGTTATCAAAAGCATTCTCACAACTACTTGGCTAAAACGTCTAATAATAAGCTGTATGGGTCCAAAGTAAACTGCAGTGTTTACTGCAAAGTTTTATTTAAAAAGAATCATATTTAATGGTTTAATGCCTCTGTAAGGTAGATGATGAACTCTCCATGAGCTGTACAGTGCTGCATGGGTGCTGCTTTATGATTCTCAGGTTGGGGAGGGGGATGAGTGGGAGGGAGGAGGGAAATGGGGGTGTGGCCGGTTAAACGGGAGTTGGCTAGAACGGCAAAAATGGCTGAATGCTCCAGTAAGGGCTGCGCATCATCTGTAAGGCACAGGAGGCTGTAAGCTCGTCTGATACCGGTGTCCTTATCTGTAGCTGTGGGATCTCACGACTGGGAAGATGATCACCGAGTTCACCGCTCACACCGGCGCTGTCAACATCGTACAGTTTCACCCCAATGAGTACCTGCTGGCTTCGGGCAGCTCAGACAGGTGGGTAACTGGCCTGGAGAGGGTTAATGACGCAGAAACTGCATTACAGCTGAGACTTGTGATTTGCTGGACGAGAGGGTTAATAGTCATCGCATTACAGCTCAGAGATGTTGGTCCCTGTTGAGAAGGTCAATGGCATTTCGGCTCAGGCAGGTCAGTCACTGTTGAGGAGAGGGCTGATATTCGCAGCATTATAAACACTGATGGATGTGCTGGATTGGGAAGTCATGCTGAGTGTAATGAGCTCGTAAACTGAGTTTTGAATGGTGAAAGTCAGTTGGTCATGACTTGCCCAGGAAGCTGGATGAAGATTCTTCTCGCTCGCATCCAGGCTTTTCCTGAACCTCTCGTGGAATCTCTGTCCGCTGCAGTTGGATACTTGTACCTGCTGAATTATGTTATGAAGCTGGGGTTGAACTCATCTTGATCATTTGAAGGTGGAGCTGTCTCCGTTAGATCGCAGGTGTGAGATACTGTACTCACCCCTCTCTCCCCCTACAGGACCATCAAATTATGGGACCTGGAGAAGTTCAAAATGATTGGCTCTTCAGAGGCACAGACGGGTCCCGTCAGGTCTGTCTGTTCTCCCCCAGAATTCTCTCCTGACGCACCCCCTCCAGAGAGTTTGAGTGATGTTTAATCCAGGATTGAGTGATGTCCGCTGATGCGTTTTCGATCATCTGGTGCTCAGTTTCTGCTTCTCGGGCAGTTGAACGAAGTACAGATTGTACTACCGCATTCTTAGCCTACTGATGGATCCTGAATAGAAACTATAAAAAAAAAAAAAAAAACATAAGCCAGCTGGGCGAAAATGACGTCTCTTGTAGAGTAAGTGCAATAGCTACTGTGTTATGTCACTAACAGAGCAGTGTTACAATATGAAATCATGCAATACGCGTTTTGATTTATTGCGATCCTAACAGTTTATCCAAACATTAGTTGCCCTGCCTGGTTGTTTACAGCACTGTTGTCGTCACTTCCCTTTGCGGAAACAAGAAAAACATAAATGCAATAAAAATCAATTTAAAATGGTAAACGACCTCGGAAATCAATGAGAATTTCAGGATTGGTAGAGATTATGATAATCTAGCGAAGAATTGTGCCTTTTGAAATATGATGAACGAGTGGAGCATCCCTTTAATCTCAGTGTGTTGAGCCTAAGGGATTGAGTGATGTTTAATCCATGTGTGCTTTACCCGAGAGATTGAGTGATATGTCTCTCATACAGGTGCATATGCTTCAGTCCGGACGGCTGCTGTCTGTACTGCGGGGCGCAGGACTCTTTACGGGTGTACGGCTGGGAGCCCGATCGCTGTTTCGATGTAGTACCTGTGGGCTGGGGAAAGGTGGCCGACATGGCTGTCTGCAACAACCAACTGGTGAGTGCCCTGTAGCACACACACTCTGGACACCCCAACATCGAGTGCAGTGATTGGTGCGTTGCACACCCCCTGGGATGGGATACTGTAACTGTATACTATAGGCTGGACTATGCAGTCAGTATAGGAGGTTATTTTTGTTATGAAGCCCCCACTATTCCTTTCTCTCCCTCTGTTTTCTCCTTATCTCCCTCCCCATTTCTCTCTCTCCCCACCCCTCTGTCAATCGCTCTCCCCCCCACTCCCACTCTGTCCCGCTCAGATCGGACTGTCCTGTTACCTGACCAATGTCTCGTCCTACGTGGTGGACCTAAACCGGGTTAAGAAGTCTGGTTCTCTGATCCAAGGGCTGATTCAGGATGACAAGCCACTCGCCGAGCCGGCAGTTAAAGGATCAACGATCCGCCGCAACTACGAGCGTCCGCTCACCACCTGCGCCAATCAGAGGTGCCGTTCCTGCTGCACCTCTCTCTCTCTCTCACATTGATATCTACAGCTTTAAGTGAATGCTTTTTTGGGACCATTTCATTGGCCTCATAGCATAATTGCCTTTCTCATATTTTAAGGGTAATTAATTAATTTTTTTAATTATTTGAGAGAATGGATTTTTTATTTTTTTTTATTTTTTATGGTTTTTAGAAAACGAGAAGAACGCATTTTTTCGCTTGCACAAAAGAACAGGCAGCCAATATTTCAATTTGGCAAAAATATGATTTGGGCAATTATGCAGTGAGGCTAACGATTTGTAAAAATCGCAAAGAGCAACATAGAACAACAGATAACCGATCTCAACATTTTTGACGAGTGGATCGAATCTCTGTCCTTGTGGAGCCGTGAATGCTGGTATTGGCTGCGCTCCACTGCAAGCACTCGACAAGAAATATAAGGTCCGATTGGCATTATTGGGTGTGCTTACGATAGCATCTGGTTGCGCGTACTCAACAAAGGTTTGGGGCCTTTGGCGCATAGAAGAATAATGGAAAATTAACGGGACAGAACACAAATGGGTAAATGGTGTTAGCTTGGATTAAGACGAAAATGGTGAATACCTCTTTCAAGAGGGGAAGTGAATCTACCTCTGTGAGACGTGTTACAAACTGAAATGGTGTGTGATCATTGCGGTCGTCTGTTATTATCTGGGTATTGTTAGCAATTTACATATTGTGGCTTGGCTAATAATAGGAGAGGATTTAATATGGTCATTATGTGCATGCAATATCTTCTCTGGTTTACCCTCATGAGGCTCAGCCTCGGCACCTGAGAAAAGATTGCGCTCCATGCCCAATCTGGCAGTAGCATTCATGCTGCACAATCCCCCTTTGAAGTCCCAACACTCTCGGAGCTTGTGTCCCTTTTGCACTCCGCAGCCTTTGCGAATACTTCACTTGCGATTTCTGTTTCACCTTCTGGCGTCGCGGAAGAATCAAATATTTTTTTACGACGTCATCTCTGCAAGCAAATCTTGCATTTCCTGTGCCTTTTCCTCTACTGCCGGCAGCCAGTCACGTGTCCTGCTTTCTCTGCCTCGGTTGGTGGCATCAGGCTGAGACGGACTCCTGCACCGCCGATCTTTGCTTTGCCAAGGAGAGAGAAAATGGCGACTGCAATTCACCGAGGCTGTTTGCTCCCTCTGTTTTAGCCCGGAGGCAGAGGGTGCGGTGACTCTGTTCAAACCGTGGGTGAAATATGGCGATCGAGATGTGCCTCGTGATGGGATGAAAGAGCTGTTCTCCCTTTCAGATGCTGTCTGGGCCTGAGCACCTTCAGCCAATGTGTGGAGATGGTGGTGGTGCGCCTTAGGGAGAGAGGCGTGACAATCTTGACCTGTTAAGATGACTGGCTGACTCTCGCTGCGTCAAGGCAGTAGGTGGAGGCTCACGCAATGCTGGTCATCCGGCGTATCGCGCAGTTGGGCTTTGCCATTCACCCCAGCAAGAGCACCCTGCGGCAGGGTCAGCAGATGCCCCACCTCAGGCAGCTCTTGGTCTCCCTCGCCATGACTGCACGTCTGTCAGAGGGGGCTTGTGGTGGCAATATTACAGCTGACCCAGTGTGTGAGGTCCACACTCTCGGTGCCGGTGTCAGTATTATCTCACTCTGCAGGAGGATGTTGGCAGCCCCTCGGTTATGTGTCTGAGGCTGCATCACATAATACACCTCCTGCGCTGGCTTACAGGGCTGTGCCGGGATAAACAGCACAAGCTCCGCAACCCCTTAGGGGTGCAGAGAGACGGTTTGTTCTGGGTCTCGCCTGGGTTTATCCGTTGGGTTCTGTACTGATCAGCAGCTCGATGCGCAGACGTGCGGTAAAGACCCGTTCAGCAGTCGTAGCAGCTGTAGCGTGACCTTGCAGCTTCACTCACAGGGTGAAGCAGAATTCGGAGTCAGACCGCCGCAGCCCGGAAGGTGAGAGGCGGAGTCCCAGCAGTGAAGACGAGCGCGACGAGAAGGAGTCCACTGCGGAAATCCGGAACGCCGAGGACTACAAGGAGATTTTCCAGCCAAAGAATGCCATCTGTAGGTTCCTCGAGTCATTATTCAGAAATTTCTTTTTTTAATTAGTTCCAATGAATGGAACATGCTGTATTCAAATATATTGTTTGTTCTGCTCATTTGTTTTTCTGAAGTAATGTACTACATGGATGTAAGTGACTAAGGCATTCTTGTATGAGAGTGTAACTGATAACGTTTTTTACCGCCGTCTTACTTCGTGGATTTTGGTAGATTTAAACTATATTGAATATCTCACTGGTTTTTTCAATAATTTTTTTTTTAATTTGGAGCTGCAGTCTCTGAGGTATGGGACTGCTATTTATTATTTGTTTGGGGACTGAAATTTAGGCAAAATCTGAATAAGTCCAGAAAATTCGTCAGAAGTTTGCCTAAAGCTTAGAAAAGTTTAAAAAGTCAAATCTGGTCAATTTTGAGATGTATGTAATGATCCTCTTGACCACTTGACTCTAGCTCCAGCTCATCATTTTTTGGAATCGACACCAATCCTTTCTTACGGCCAATTCTGAGAAATTTTCTTGCACAAGAGAAGGAGTGCTTCCAAGTGGCCAGAACATATCTCTCGTTAATAAGAACATCTTGATTAAGATGAGTCCCGTATGGTCTATTTTCTCGACTTGGTGAAATCTGCATTACACCAGACATCTAGCAAAATCCATGATGCAAGGCATAAAGTTTGCTTTTTTTTTTTTTTTAAACAAGAAAAACATCTAAGATCTTCAAGATGAAACAATATTTGAAAATTTGCTATATTCGTCATTCAGGCCAGTGGCATTTTAAAAACTTTAGTTCTATTACACTTCCCTTCTCTTATGCAGCTCGCACGCCACCAAGGAAAAGCGAACCTTTCCCAGCTCCACCAGATGATGGTGAGTGCCCTCTGCTTCTCCAGGACTTGGCGTCTGTTTTGAGTTTAGCCAGGGTCTCCTAATCTGTCACAGGAAAAGCATCGAGATTTTATCATATTTAGCGAGGCCCATCTTTGAATGGTCTCAGTGGGTGGTGATAACATTTACTTGCATGAGGATGTATAGAAATGAAAATCAGTTCTCCATAGTGGGCAAAATGATGTCTTACGGTTACCTCTTGATCTAGCGGTCTCCACATATTTGGACAGCGACCCTCTATGTAAAGACCTGTAATTACTTCATAATTTAAATTAGATTAATTCATTAATTTCAAAAACTTGTAAATTGAAACTCACTGTCTCTATTTTAACCTTGTTTTCATTGTGTTCAAATCCTATGTGCAGGTGAAAAACAAAGTGTTTGAATGCTTACAGACCACACTATACAGATGTAGTTATTTTTGATGTACTTTTCCTTTGCTTATTCATCCTAGAAAGCTTTGTGGTGAAGCCCAATCAAACACAGGACTTGGTGACACCGGTACCCGACAGACAGGCGGTAGGTGTTGGGTTTCCGGGTGTTAGGGGTAAGATGGGCTGGTTTAGCCAGGGCTGCCCTCTCCTGTACCTGGAGGTCTACCATCCTGCTCTTTTTTCACTCCAACTTTAGTTTCGCTCCCCTAATTCTAATAATTGGTTGTTCAGTTCCAGGCCTTGTCAAAAATGGCTCCCAAATTATTACGGAAATGAGACTGGGCGAAGAACTGTTCCTCGTCTATATTGAAGTCGTCGCTCATTTTCTCTGAGTTTGACAACGATTAGTCAGCTAAGCAGTTAGCGTTACAATTTGCTTGAGGAGAGCTCTTTCCCTGTCTGTGACGAATGCCCATGCGTAGCTGGGTAAATAAGGAAGTGCTGGGGAGTTTTCGACTGAGCACAAATGAGTGAGGATGGGGCGGATGCTCAGAATTGTTCACGTTTTAAAATATAACTGCTGCAGTTAAAATTCATGCCAAGTTATGGTTTAATACAGGTCTTTTCCTGTTGCAATGTGCTCATTTGGCTTCAGGGGACATTGATTATGCTGCACAAGCTGTGTGAAGTCATTTCATGGTCATTTTTGCTGTTTTTGGACTTTAAAAAATGCTAATGACAAGTCCCCATAGACTTCAGCTGTTTTGAAGAAGGTTACTATGAAGTTGTGCTGGTACACTCCAAATTTGTTGTATGGATTGACAAACTTTGCCTGTATTTCCCCTGGCATGGGGGTGAGAAGGTAATGACAACATTTAAATTTTTTTTGGGTGAACTGTTGGCTGGTTAAAAAAAAGAAAAGAAAAAAAGACGTGTTTACCTAGTTAGCAATGCCACTTATTGGAAACAATGAGTAGGAAACAAATAACTAAAACATTCGGGTGTTGAGTTTGGAGTTTTAGGGATTTGGGTGAAAATGCGGACCTTCACGATGGTAGCTAAATCTCCTGGAACAGGGTTGGCCTGCCCTGGTGAAGGCTCCGCATTCATGTCTGTTTTTTTTTTTTTTTTTTCCCCCTAGCAGCTGAGGAATCCTCCCATAGTCTCTTCGACACCTGTAATTCGGACGGAGCCAGTGGTGGTGAGCTCATCGGCCAATCCCCTTCCTGTGATCGCCCCAGTGGCGCCCCTGACTGCCCACCCTATGCCAGGGCCTGGTCCAGTTCATGCCCGTCCTGAACCCCCAATCATCTTTGCCACCCGCAACGAGCCCATCGGTCTCAATGTGAGCGACTTCCTCCCGGTGCGTATGCGGGCCTCCATAGCGTCTGAACATTCTGTCTGTCTGTTGCAGCATCTAACTGACTACAGTCGTGTTCGTAAATCTGTCCTTACAGGCATTTTGCACCTCTGTATTTGTGCTGTTGGAATTAATTTTTGGAGTCCAATATAAACTGGCTGGTAAAAAGATAATGCTCATCAAATTCTGAAATAACCATTCAAATGCTTATTTTTAAAAATGTTTTGGCTAATGTTAGCAAATTTCGCTCTTCTTGCCTTGGCTTGTCTGCATGTAAAAACGGAATTTGTCACGTCTGATGAACAGTGAAGTTTTCTGAATCACAATCTCCCCATCTGAAATGGGCGGAAGCAATGTGCCCACTCCTAACCTTTCAAGAAGCGATTTGTGGTAATTTTTTGCGTTTATGTCGACAAACAGAAAAGCAACAAATGAAGATGTAGTAATCTGCTGAATATGCAAAGTCAGAATGAAATCTCACTCAACGACGAGCAACCTGGGGGCACACAATAACATTACACCCTAGCAAGCTGGGCGATTTCGAGTCCAAGGAACCCCAGCCAAAGCTAACTTTTAACTTTTCAAATGCACAGTTTAAATCTCAGCAGTCATCTCTTCATTGTCCCTCCCAGTTTCTATCAATGAATTGAGCAAAACCCAGGCCAGCTCTGGCTGTATTATTAATTGAACAGCTATTTCACTGATGGCTTGAACTTGCAGCTATTTTAGCTTGTGCAGCGACTATCCCGGCAATGAAAGCTTCGTTTTTTTAGCAAACCGTGCCGATGCATAATTCAGCAGTGAGTTAGCTAGCCAGGTAACTGCATGCTTGGGGCTGTGTCTGCATGTAGTGCTGCCTGGTACATGGTTGTGCTTGCTGCTCTGCTCTTAGAAGCGTGACTTGTGACTTGATGATACCAATGTGATTTTGTGATGGAGGATGCGAAGGGACTAGAAATCGTATGAGAGTACTTTATATGGTTGCAATATTCTGGAAATTTTTAACCCCCGTCATTGGATTTTTTGGGGAGTCTTTTTATTACTTACTGGGGTGAAATCGCCCTCCGTAATTAATTTTGTAGCTAAGCGTAATTATTGCTTGACGGTAAAGCTATCGCCCCATCACCTGTTGGTTATTACAGTTAATTAGTGGTAATGTTGAACTGCCCACTAGTGGACTGAATTTTATAACAATCACATGCTGCTAATTGTGGCATTGGTAGTGCATAAGTTGGTGCATGATGTATACAAGTACATAGGAAAAATAAGTAATGTGCTACATTTGAGCATTAAAAATTTTATATAATTTGAATATTAAAAATGATAAGGAAAGAAATTCTGCTGGAGATCGTAGAAGAAGATTGATAGCACTATGTAAAGTATGTACCGGAATGTTCTTTGGCACTGTCTTGAGATCAAAATGGAGCGGAGACTGAGAGATAAGCAGTTCTTTTCTTTAATGTTTGACTGACATGTTTATGGGATTACACCAACCAAAGTGGCAAATGGTAGGTACGTTTAAACGGCGATAGAAAGTTGCCGTTTTATGTGAGGCAGTCAGATTAGCGTCGCTCACCTGCCACTGCTCCACCTACCCCCTCCCACCCCACCCCAGCCCTCCAGGAACAACAAGCCGTTGTCCCTGAGTGATGAGGACGCCCTGTCCCAGATCAGGAAGGGTCACGACACCATGTGTGTGATGCTGTCCAGCCGCCACAAGAACCTGGCCACCGTCAGATCCGTGTGGAGCAGCGGAGACGTAAAGGCAAGTGCAGGACTCGCTCTCTGCAGAATTTGGAAGCCATTTTACAGTTTTCGCCAAACATTACTCTTTCCCTTATCTGTTGTATAGTTACCTCCGCCAACAAAGTTGGGGCGGAGGTTATGTTTTTGCCCCTGTTTGTCTGTTTGTCTGTCTGTTTGTCTGTTTGTGAACAACATAACTCAAAAAGTAATGCACAGATTTGTCTGAAATTTTGTTGGTGGATTGCTATCACATCAAGGATGGACCCTATTGATTTTGACCACGATCAGTGAAACAATATGGCCGCCATGGCAGCCATCTTGAAATCCTATCACACGCGATAACTCAACTTTGCTCCCACTCATGCACATTTGGATTGTGCTGCCTTGGCGGAGGTTTGCACTCTATGAGTGCCTCTAGTTTCAATCTGTGTTTTTTAATTTTTTAAAAAAGGCATATTAGATGTGTTTTCATCAGTTCAATTTGTTTCAGTTTGTAATGTCTCCTTTATTGCTGTGAACTGCAGACAGCTTTTTTTGCCTCTGGTTTCTGTTTAACAACCTGCGCTGACATCCGGGCCTGACACTGCTTGACAAGTGTGGAACCGTGTCTAAAATCTGCAACCTCAAGAATTAGGACGCTATATGAAATACAAATAAAAACAAAATTAAGAGATCAGTTGATTCTTTCTCACCTACATTTATTTGAAAATAATATTCACCCAGTTCCAAATTGGATGCCTCTCACGTGAATCTAAACAATTAGGAGGGCGGTAACACTAGAGAAGTTGTGGAAACTTAAGTCTTGTGCATCTTCCGCATCTCTGAAGGCTAAATAGACCCAGAAGGGTAAAGGTGCATTTTTTTAACAAAATATGCTGCCCTCCAGATGTCCTCTTTTTCATGGACTCTTCTGCTTGTTCCATCAGGATAATGCCAAACCATACTTTGCACACATTACAACTGCGTGGCTTATTAGTCAGATTGTGGGTCCTAGACTGGCCTGCCTGCAGCCCGGACCAATTATGAAGTGCACTTTACAGCTGTAAAGATCCCTGACTGTTGACTAGCTGAAGTCCTGCATCAAGCGACACTCGGAACAAAGTCCGTTTTCAAGACCCCAACGATTAGTGTCCTCAGTTCCAAAATGACGACTGTTATTGAAACGTCTTATTAAAACGAGACCTCACTGGAACATGTCATAGACACTACATTTCAAAATGGCTTTTATTTTAGAAATACAATGAAGTTGATGAGTTAATAGCATTATTTTCATTTTTTTTCTCAATTTAATACAGTTTAAAAGGGATCTACAAATTTATGGATTGCTGTTTTTGCTTACATTTTACATCCTCATGGAATTTAGGTTGTAAAAAGTGTATTCAGAGTTAAGTTTGATGCCAGTATAATCATTTCAGATGACAGTGGTGGTTTTCTTTAAGTGCACTGTTGCTGGATTATCTTCTTAGACATACATAGCACCTGGATGAATGAAGTAACTTCATAAAGAACTCTGAAATCAGGTGTGAGAAAATGAACTGTAGTGACCTCTAGTGACCATAGTTGCCAAATGTAGGCATAAGTATAAAATGATGAACCAACACTTCCAGGATTGTGAGACACTGAGGGGAAAGTGGTTCATATTTATATTGGCTTATGTGGACATTTAAAAAATTGCCTGATGAAAATTGTAAAAATAATGGTTGGTTGATACAGAAAATTAGACCGTTCGACTCTCACTTTCCTCCTTTTCTCCACAGACTTCTCTGGACTCTGCCATGTCCATTAATGACCTGTCCATCATCGTGGACATCCTGAATATCGTCAACCTCAAGCCGTGAGTGTCCATCTCGCTCTGTTTGATTTCAATTTATTTCCTCTATGAGGACGCCATGTTTCTTTCGTGGAGTGCCTTGTGATGTCATCCCATTCGGATGCTTGTTTGTTTGTATCTCTTTTAGCCTTATTGGCCTATTCTTCCAAGAGCCCATAGCGTAAAAACAAACACTGAATACAGGTATAATGCAATGTACAAATAGAGGAAGAAACATACAGCAGATTAAAACGTTTAAGAGACAATGTACACAACATGGCCCATACGAATAGCAATGCATACGTGCAAAACCCAAATCATTCAGTCTCACTGCTACCATACATCCGCACCCATATACCATATGTAAAATCTGCAATTCAGGTCACCCTTTGAATCTACTGTTTGACCATTAACTGTAAGACTGCATAGCAATTAACCGTCAATGCTAATATAAATATTACAATTATGAAAATATTAGGACACAAGACATAACATTGTATTATGCCTAATATATCATGACAATATTCCCAATTCAAAGTTACACCTCTCATCATCATTCTGAACTTAGCTTTACTTCAACAGTTATTTGAAAATGCCCCTCGTATTTTGTTATGCACCCGCCATATATGTGGAAGGGCATATAGAGTTACCTTTGTCCGTCTGTACGTCTGTCCTTTCGCGCTTATGGTATCACATCGAGGATGTTGTCTATCCGCTTGTCCTCAAAAACTACTGGACAGAATTCAACAAGCTTTGATAAGTGCTTTATAGATAGACCGAAGGTGTGCATCTCGTAATTTGTTTGGCAAAATTGGATAATTTCAGTTTAAGGAGCTTCACAAGCTCTGTGGTGGGGGCATCGGTGTCCAAGGACACAAGTTTTCTAGTTTAAATTGTTTTTTTTTTTTTTTTTTTTTGGGAAGCTCCTGATAAACCGTTCCACAGCTGATGTTCGAAGGCTTTTCTTAGTTACCGTTGTAATTTGGGTCTCTGTGCTGTCTCCACAGGTCACTATGGAAACTCGACCTTTGTCCCACCATCCTGCCGCAGATCGAGGTGCTTCTGCAAAGCAAGTATGAGGGGTGAGAGCAGACTCTGTCCCTGTCGCACATCACGTCTTTATTATTAACCCTCAGAGCGCTAAATACCAACAGCGTTGCTCAATGACATAAGATGTCAAATTCAAAGCTGTTGAAAACCTATCGCGCGGCGGCTTGTTTAAAAGAGCTCCCCTCGGGGAGCTCTTTTAAACGAGTCGCCGCGCGATAGGGTTTCAACAGCACATGATAAATTTTCAAAAAATTATTAATTAAATTATTTCAGCGCGCTAAGGGTTTAAGTTTGACCGAACGTAACTGCTTGTGCAGTCGGTAATTTATTTGCAAACCTCATCTGCTCTGATTTTTCTGGCGCCTTCCGTCCATCAGCTACGTGCAGACGGGGTGCACGTCTTTGAAGCTCATCCTGAAGCTCTTCTGGACCTTGATTTCCGATACGCTCTCAGCGCCCCCTTCTGTCGGGGTGGATATTACGCGAGAGGAAAGGTGATGCGCCGATCATTTTCTCCGCATTTATGGTGTTTATTTCTGTCTTGTCATTGAAACTGGTCTTGTATTTATAGTTCAAACAATTTGCAGGACATTTTCACTTGGATACAATAAGTAAGACTCTGGGTACATGTTTTGCCCTTAAGTCATCAGCTTCTGTCGTAGCATTATCTGCGTAAAATTAACACTAAAGTCAGCATAAAGCACAGTACATGTAATTTACCGCTCACTACTGAAACAAAGGTTTAAATTACAGTAACCATAAAGCTCATCAATAACATAATTACACAGATAACTATTAGGGCAAATCAACCTTGGAACGTCGCGTTTAACCACCGTCCATGTTCCAGTGACTAAATTTGTCTTTCCCATCAGGCACCAAAAGTGCAAGACCTGCTACAAACAGCTGAAGAACCTGAGCAACATGGTGAAGAAGAAGGCGGTGCAAGTTGGTCGTCATGGCAGCGCCTTCAGGGAGCTACAGCTGCTCCTGGCCCCACTGGATACGTGACTGTGCTGAAGGCCTTTTTCCTGCTGCGGTTTGCGCTGTGAAATCTCTGATCTCCTCATCTTTACCACTACAGTCTGCAAAGTCCCTTTTCTGCTGTCTTTATTACTGCTGCTGTCTGTGCAGCGAAGTCCCTTTTCTCCTGGTCTTTGTTGCTAAAATCTGCAGCGAAGTCCCCCCTCTATCGGGGCCTCATTTATAAAAACGAGGGTGGATTTTATATGAAAATATTGAGAGCGCACAAAACAAAATGGCAAAAAATACTGTATATTGTCAAATTGGATAAGTAAAATTGATGCTATTTGTTTCTTATGCTGCAAAGTTGAAGTTTAACACACGTGCACCGTCCTGTTAATTTGAAGGTTTAATGCCAGGCTGTTTTATACAAATCTGAAATCTGCAAGGATGATGGTGTGCACATTTTTTTTAAAGCACAAGCACCATTTATGAATGAGGCCACTTGTTTCTGCAGGGGAGTCTCTCCTCTTCCGGACTTAACCGCCGCTACCTGTGACTAAGGGAGTATTCATGGTCTAATTCTGATTTAATGCGGTACCTACGCGGTTCCCATCACTTGGCTAAACCTACTCTTCACCGTTTGCATAGTCCGAGGCTGCCCCTTAATGTGATGTCCACTCTACCTCAAAACGTTTGAGGACGCCGGTCTGCTTTATTCTCTTCTTGCCGATTGGCTGGCTTGTTGAATGGGTTCAGTGAATGAAAGCAGTCGTCCAGTAGATTCCAGCGATGGTCAGCCAGCTCTCCGCAGTCTGGTGCACTAACTTTCCTGAGTGAGCAAGGTTTACGATCACCAGCTTGTGTTTAAAGACTCCTTAACAACACTGACGTAAAAATATTCACATACCTGATGCACTCTCCTGATTGTATTAAAATAAAGCAGCTGTTTGGACTCTTTTAAAATTAATTTTATGTTTGAGTCTCTTGCCCTTGACACAAAAGAAATTTGTATAAGTAATAATTGTGTTTGACAAATAAACTTGAGAAAAGAAATGAATTTTTGGTATTTTCATGTGGCTGTGTTTTTGCATATGCTCACCAGTGTAAAGCCATGTGTCACCGGTAATGGATCATGAATATACCTTTTTCTACCTGAAATGATGCAGAATGTTGTATTGTTGTTAATGTAGCACAGTTTAAAAATAATAGATTTTTGGGGTGGGGGTTCTTAAATGCACTGAATTACTAAACAATTACCTTAAAATAATCCGGGTCAACCCAATAAGTCCCTATGGAACTTATTCTATGGAAGTTACTGCCTTTGCCGTGATGCTAACATTTTTTTAAAATCAAACAATTGGAAAAATGCACATAGGCATTCTAACAGGTATGTTGCTTATGATGAAAGCATGACTCATTTGTACTTGTCATAATGATTGTCTATCATGTATCACCTTCAGATCATTGCTAATCTGTACCTTTACATGGCTGTGGGTTTTCATTTCTATCACCGTCCATCTACTGCTGGATGGAGTTTCGCTCGTACTTAGTTCAGCAATTGAATTTGTCTTTGTCGCAACCGCAAACACATTTGACGGCCCGCGATACTCGCCATGGGCGACCGTTTTCCACTCATCGCGAAATCGAACTTACTCTTAAATTCTCAAACATGCGTCTCACCAACTTTTCCTTGGCTCGCGGGTCAGCAGTCGCATCATAATGTGGGTCTGACTCTTACTGTTTTCGAAATGACAGTTTTGGAAACTTTTTTTTTTAATACAAATCCCATAATGGATTTTTCTTCCCCACGTGTATTTCACTATATCACAATGCATTTCAGCGGTGATGTTTCTTGTTAATGATATCATCTAAAACTTGCTAACATCGCATTTGGACTTAAAGGGAGAAGCACGCAAATGTTGCATCCGGTCAAATGTTGCGATTGGGTAAAAAAAAAAAAAAAATCGCTTTTTGACGGTGGGGGGCTTTTAACTGCTCTGAGTGACTAAATATTGGCCTTGAAAAGGCTTAATTTTAAATATAAATTGAAATACATCAGTTTGTTTTCAAGCAACAAATTGACATGCAACTGGTATGGCAGTTTACAAATGATCTTTCAGGAAGTTGACCATAACACAGCACTCTGGAATGTGAGACCAAGACTTAACTCCTTTTTGCTTGAAAGACGCTTTGAAGTATGTAACGCTGGCAGTTTATTCTGGGAGTGTTATATTCTGACTTCACTCTAAAAAGCTCACTTTTCCCCCCAACAGACGCAGAACAAGAATGTTTTACTTTTAGCTTTATTATAAAGAATATACAAAAACACAATAGAGTAGAAATCTACTCCAGTAGCGCTCAGGAAATTCAAGCAAGCATTACATCCCCCCCCCAGTCCAAAAAAAATCAAACACTGCATTTGGGCCTCAATATGCTAGCACAGTTCCACACAAACCCTGTTAGCTGCAGTACCAAGCACTTTTCTGCAGTGAAAAGGGGCTGCTGATTTTGAGGATATGAATTCAGTCCTCACAGGGTTACATCTCTTGTTACTGCGGATGCTGCAGGTTTGGAGAATTTGCCATTTCCACCAGTTTACCCTCTTCAAGACAGAATTCTTCTGAAGAAATCAAGCTAACAAAAATGCTTGCACAGAGCAACTCTTACCATTTACATTTGGTCTGCACAGAATACACACAACTTCATTATTGCTTAAATTAATTTATATATAAAACCATTTTTAAAAAATGAAATAAAACCGAAGGTCCTGATATATAACACTGCAGTGCTTTATTTGGTGCAGGGTTTGGAGTGAAATTACAGAGCTCCAACTGATCCAAACAAAATTGTTGCATTTGATATACTGCTCACAGACATTGATAGCTGAAATATATACAATATTACAACACAGTAATGGTAACAGCTTCATCTAAAGTGCATTTTGCAAAAAAAAAAAAAAAAATCTAAATAATAAAAAATATAAAATACTGTATTTGGAAGACTCCATTTATGTTCAGGAGAATATTGCCAGGGGTCCACTGTGTCTTATTTTCATGACGAGCGGGAATGAGGCATGTCTTCACCATGTTTCCATTCCTTGTCTAAATTTTACAAGGATCAGGAACTCTCATTGGAGCAGTTTTTGCCCCTAATCCTTGCTAGGAGATCAAGTCAGTAAAGCATAGAGGGGCTTCACTGCAGGTCCCCATTGGAGTAATCAAAACAGTTTTTTTCAGTTGAGCTAAATCTGTCGGTAATGCTAACTTTTCATCCAAGTTTCTGGTTGGGTTTGCCTTCCCACACAGGAAAAGTAAATTTAATCCACCAGTATAGGCCAAGACAACATGTTCACTGGGCAACCAGGCACAAAAACAAGCTTCCTTGACCAACCACCAACTTGGGTACCACGGGGCTGGTAGATACCCTTCCCAAGTCGTCAAATAATCCTTTTTGTCCGCCCCGAATGTGATGGACTGTTCATGAACCGTTGAGCCCTGCTCTGTCCGGACGTTCCCATTATGCAGTGAGCTTCATCCTTGCTAAAAGGAAAGCAGACAAAAAGAGGGAAATTCGTTAGCGTCTCAGACGTGCTTGCGCGTCCACAGGTCCTTTAACAGCCCAGAGTGAGAGCAGGAGCAGAAATGAGTGAGCAAACACACTCACACACAACAAAGCTGACTGAGGGGGCCGGGGGAAGGGTAGGGTGTGCGTTAGAGTCAGGTGTGGCGTATCGGCGAAGTACGACACTGGTGGGCACCAAGCCATGCTGAGCGGCCGCGATTTTTCCATGCTAAGCTTGAACCGTCCAGTAAAACCAACCTACCTGCCCTCGGGGCCCGCACCCTGTGTGGGGTTTGCAGGCCTACATATCACTCTGCAAATCAACCAGAGTCAGAGCATCCAATTAGAACAGAGGAGGGGGCTGGAGGTAACAGTGTACTTCAGGGAGGGAGAGAGAAACAGTGTAGAACAAGAGCTAGTGAGAGAGGGGGTAAAACTAATCATTACACAAAAACTAGCCACCTTTTCACGCAGGATATTATAGAATACAGAAGTAAAGCCAGTAGAAGAGGAAGAGATTTCCGGTTGTCGGTGTTATATATATATTTGTTAGCCACTGAGCTAGCTATCGTGATCGTAGACAAATATACAAAGATGCCGGGGTGGCTGCTGGATCGTACAGCAAAGTTGCTGTGATATTTTTAGTTGTATTTGGCCTTTATGACATCTTGACAGCTAATGAGTTGGCCATCAGAGTCAGATTATTAAAACCTTACGTTAGCCATAACGCTAGCCAGCTAGTGATGAAAGCTGAGACTTCGTCAGAAATCATTCAGTTACACTAGCCATTAAACTGATTGCCAATAATCAGGATTTTCATCCGACATAATGTTAACTTTAGCTATATTGGCGTTTCACTCCAAACCGGTTTTTATGACAAGCAACTTGTTTTGGTGGGGTGATGGACGTTATGAATCTAAGCTGGCTTCATAGCTGGCTATGAAGTTTCTGGCATTAAATTTTTGTTTTTTGTCAGCTTGACTGGAATTGGGTTCCATTCCTTGAGTGACATAGCGGTGCTCAGTGAACGACCAATAAAAAGGTGGACAGGCCGTTCAATTTACAACTTCACGTCCTTGAAAATGAAATCCAAGTGACCATAAGGTGTCAGGCTCACCTGGCTGGTCCCGACAGCAGGTCTCTGCTATACAAACACGGCTTCTCTAATGATGCTGCTGTACCGGGGGGTTGAGGTTCAGTTTGTGAAAGATAAATGCACCCCAGAGAAATGCAAGTACAAGTCCGGGTCAGGCTGAGGTCTGCACAGGAAGAGCTGAGCGTGTGTACGTGTGTGCACGTGTGTGCATGTGTGTAGTATGTGTGTAGTATGTGTGTGTTTTTTTTTGTACCCACCTGCAGTAATCTGGGATTGTGATCTCCGGCGGGACCCGGGGGTCCTGTTGCCCCCGACTGCGGCCAGGGTGGAGCCCAGGCTGCTGGTGCGAGAGATGGGGAGGGGCGTCACAGGAGGAGAGTCCAGCTGGAGGAGAGAGGGAGGACGTGTGAGAGGGAGAGAGGACAGGAGAGAGCAGTGAGAGCCTCAGGGAATTAGTGAGGGGGAGGGATCTTTGTAAGGACAGAGCCGAGGAGGGTACGTCAGAACTTATCGAACGAAAACATTCATGTCCTGAGGAAGAAAAATCCGGCAGAGCTGATTGGATGTCTCTGAGCAACAGTTCAATCGCAATGGCCTCTCAGTTGAGAATTGTGACCTGTTGCTATAGTGCCCCCTCCTGGAACTTTTGTGTCAAACTGTTGTGAGGGTGTGAGCTGGAGTACTCCAAGTGCCCGCTAAAAAGCAAAAAAGTTACCAATATTTGTGAGAGATATAGTCCCTGTCCCAGAAAAAGCCCACTAGTTTGACCAGGCAGCAGACTGCCAGGAGTTCTGATTCAGCTGTGCATTTACTGGAAGAAACTCTGGTTCTTCTAAGTGTATTTTTTAGAGCATTTCCAGTGAATCATGCCAATAATTCTGGAGCTCATTGTGTTTATGAAAAAATATCCTTGAAAAATAAGATCTGTATTTTCAAACCCAAAAACAATGAACAAAAATTACAACACAGGACATTGAACCATTGGCCCAATCCCTCAGTAGTCGTATATCAGCTTCCTGGTGCAACAGAGCTGCTTTTTGTGTTGACTTCACTTATGAACCGACTGAAATGCCAGGCTGCAAATCAGAATTTTTCTAAGGACACTTGTATACTGTGCTGTTAGTCAGTGAATTAATATGCACTCAGTCTCATGTTGCTGCATTATACTAAAAAAGGTACAAGTACAAGGTAATATTTCTCTCTTGTGAGTTCCTTGTGTGTTTCAAACAGCATTCTCAGACTAGTGATGGCAGAGCCCTAGGAGGTAAGACCTTTAGCTGATTAAACTGATTGAATCAAGCACTGTCAAGGGACGAATTCAAAACTCCTGACCAGATGTATCGAAATTGGCCATAATTAACAAAAAACAATTACGCACAAGCTCGGGATACAGAGGTCTCATAGGACTGCGAGCATGTCCGAAAGCACCACTGTACAGCTGATGGGAGAATAACCGAAAGGAGTAAATGTGATCAGCCTTCTTGTTCTTCTTTTGAAAGGTGAGTGTGTGCATGAGTGCATGAGACTTATGTCACTGCGCGGTACAATGCGTCCTCAGCACAAAGCATAGGATTAGTTATGTGGGACAATTGAGGCCTAGAGCCAACTTTATACTTCCTTGCACAATACTTCACTTGGCAAGTGTCACTGAATAGAATGCATATTTTCAACTTTTAAAGAGCCAAACCACAGTTTGTCAATGTATCACATTGCTAGAATTTCGCCAACACTATCACCTTTTGTTTTCCAGTGTGCACAGTTTATATAAAAGTAAACAAATACTAAGGAGTTTAACATTGTCTTCTTCAAAGATGGATGATCTCTCTCCAACAGGCCTTCACCAAAGTATAGATGGCAAACATTGTGTGACACCAATATCTTTGCTGAAGGACACTTGCTGAAAGTATCCTTAACCTGTTGTTGCATGACTATTTTCGTCACCATGGATTTTGACAAAAATTTACATTTCTGTGTGACTTGAAACAGATAATAGTAAACCAATCCAAATTTGACAATATTTGTTTACTTAAGTAACCACTATGCAACAAAGGGTTAAAAACATTTAAGTTAGGTTTAAGGTCAGGGGTCAGAAGGCGAGTGCTCTTACCTCCACGCTGTCGTGAGTAGGAGAGGAGGAGGTGGAGGAGTTCTCCGCCTGTTTTCGAGAGGCAGAGCCCAGCTCCACGCTACGCACTCGCTGGGCGAACTTGAGGGAGCACACCGATTCGCTGACGTTGATGTCCATCGGGGAGACCTGCCAATGAAGGAGGCAAGTTACATGACCTCACTGGAACACATCTAGGCCCACTGTTCCAGAACCACTCTGGCCACAGACCAACAATCAGAGCAGGTTCCACCACTGAGGTATCATGTTCCAAACAAGAAAGCCCATTCCAGTTTCCTGATGCAGCTGTCTGTTACAGAGCCTCCTGAAGTATCTGCATCCCCAAACAACTTATTTATTGTAGTTTCCTGTTGCAGGTTACAAGTGCCTGAGTCGCTAGGATTTCACCAGGAACAAGCTCCAGTTAGAACCCCTCTCCTTAACACGGCTGTAACCAACAATTACATCTGTAAGGTGATGAGGACAAATATGGGATCATTTTTGGATTTTTTTGTTCATATGTGATGAATCCTAACACATCAAAATGAATTTCAAATCACGTCATCTCAATTTTTTTGTATAATACTTTAACAGAGTGTGCGAAGGCGCTTTACATGAAGAGTGTTGTTGAAGCACAGGATCAGCATCATCTTTTAGTCATAGCAAAGTAGATTAGCTTTATGAACAGAGAGACCCAGATTCTAAATGAGCTCGGAGGAACATCTTGAACTCCAGTCCAGCGGGTCCTTGACCCCTTAACTCCACCCTGTACACCCTCTGTCGACCAATCGCAAGTCGAGCCCTGTAGCCTCCCTCCTGTCCGCTCACCTGCACCATCATCAGAGTCTTGCTGTCGCCGCTGAGGGAGTCCTGGAGCAGGTAGGTGAGGCGGGAGTTTCGGAAGGGCACGTGGGCCTGTTTGGAGCGCAGGGCGTGTATCACGTCCCCCAGGGACGACAGGGACTTGTTAATGCACTGTGCCTCCCTCAGGCGACTCCCCTCCGCACCTGACTTAGCGATGCGCTCCGATCCCGCCAGGTCAACCAGGTTCAGCTTACCTGTGGAGGAGGGATTTTTAAGTTACGCCTGCAGTACTTCCACTCAGCAGGGATAACAAAACACCTGCTGGAATATTCTGTACAGCAGGGATAGTCAAAACACCAGCCAGAATATTCAGTACGGCAGGGACAGTCAAAACATCAGCCAGAATATTCTGCACAGTTGGGATAGTCAAAATGGCAACCAGAATATTCTGAACAACAGGGATAGCCTAACTTGCCCGTAAAATTAAAATCACACCATGGTTTTCTTTCCTTCCAGGAGATGATTTGAGCAAGTCATGCACCTGACTTGAGAAACTGGACAGCTCAGGATTTACTTCCTACTGTAAAAGCAGTGAGCAGAACTATTTAACACGACTGAAAGCCATCACTGGAACACAGTAGCAGGGCTGTACTCCAGTCCTGAAAAACTGCATTTCCTGCAGGTTTAACTCCAGTCCTAGACTGCTAAAGGGCAAGAGGATTTTCCCAGAGCCTTTTCAATCCATCCATTTATGCACTGGAGCCAAAGTACATTGACTCTTGATGCAATCAGAGACTGAAATTAAGCACTTAAGTGTTGACGTACGCGGCGTTCCAGATTACTGTGAACAGTGATCATCCAGCACTGACACATTACAGAGCCTGTATTGTAGTTACATAATACAAAGCACAGATTTTCCGCTCCATTTACATTAACTATAATATTCAGTCCCTCTACTGTTTAAACCTTGAAAAACTCAGTAACCATGAAGTGCACGCTATGCTAATGTCTTTCATATGGGCAACATCAACAGCCTTTAGCCAGTGCAGATGTGATTGGGCCATATAATCACACAGCCAGGCAAAAAAAAAAAAAAAAAAAAAAACACAATCGAATACTTTGTCAGACTGCAATGAGCTTTGATAACAGCACAAACTCGCCGTGGAATTATTTTGACAATCCTATCCGTCCAGATAGGAAGGGGCAAGATCTCTTGGAAACTACTTAGATGAATTAAATTTTGCACGTGCGAGCTACTAGCTATGACATTGATTGGGTTCGACAACTGGATTCCAAGGTGGTGGGGGATATTGATGACAATGTCATGTTTTTTTTTTTTTGGGTAAGACAGCAGAGGTTTAATAAATCATCTCAGTCATTACAAATGATAAAATGGAGTGGTGATGAAGCAACGTCCTCAGACCCAGTAAGGTCAAAGCAGCTTGCAAATGCAAATGAATGAAAAAACTTAACCAAAACAGTGTTCGGTATAATCCCTACTACAGCGCCATTTTTAAATCAGCTCCCATGCATGTATTTCTGTCATGTTCCATGACTGTGCTCCTCCCATGGTCAGTAGTTACAACTAGATTCAAAAAGGCCAAGCAGAACACTGGACAGGTAACTTAGCGTGCGTAACTTAGCATATGTGTGTGTGCATGTGTGAGTGTTTATCCAGCACTCTGACCTGAGGTTCGGTGGCCGGTCGAGGAGTTAAACCCTGACACATGAACAATGAGGAGGGCGTGGGAACGCGAACTGTGTTCATTCAGGTTGGTGCACGCAGTGGCACGGTTCACGTGACCCAACTCAAACACCTACAGGAGGGACAGAGGTTAAAGTGAGAGGTCAAAGGTCAAGGGCAAGAGGGGAAAAAAAAGTGAAGGAAGTTTCACCTATGAATTGCAATGGGCACTAAATATTACCCAACAGGTTAGTACTAAGTTTCAGCCTGGTGGTTTCTAATTGGGTAACGCATAATTTGGTCACTATGACTGCTAAATATTACACCTGAAGGTGCAGTATTGGCAGTTTTTTTAGGTACATTTAAACCTATAAAGCAAAGCCAGAGATGCTTTCAAAAATTGCGGAACGAATGGTTTCTCAATACTGAAAACATACCTTTCTGAGCATGAACTGTTAAACTAAGTCAAATCAGTATTTTTGTAACTACAGTTTTCCTAAAAATTAGGCGCACTATTCTGTAGTTCTATAGTTTAATGAAATGATTCGCTTTTTGCTTGTTGCAAGAATATTGGTGATCTTGTGAAATATTCTCGCTGCTGTCATCCCAGGCAGCCTTGATCATGTTGAAATCAAGGGTCTGTCAAGGCCATATCATCATGTAAATACTGTCTTTTATGAAATATAAAATGATTCTTCAAACTGACATTTGGTATCTCAAATGTGCTTTTCATCTTCAGCAATGCTAATGTCAAAAAGAAAGAACATCTAAGATCTAATTTAAATAAAAATACACAAAAACCTACTACTGCAGATGTGGAATATTTAGTACACATGTGCGTGCAACAGAACATACTGTATCATGTTAGTGCTCTGAAAAATAGAAGTTCAGCCATGTACTGTAGTGCAGCCCCACTCCACTCATTAGCTTAACACAGATCACATGGTACACAAATAAGTCTCGGTCTCAGTCGATCAGTGGGCTTTGAACTCGCCTTGTTTATGTCCTCCACGCTCTGCACGGCAAACTTGGTCAGTCCTGGCACATAGAGCTGCCCACTTCCATCTGGACACATCTTAATGTCCAGCTTCTCACTGGGGTTGTCTCCAAGAAGGTTCCTGAAGGAAACACCACCCCATGAGCATTAGTTCTTCAGCAGAAATGACAAAATCGCGTCCTACGAATTTCAAGTCAGCTTCTATATACTCCTGGTTCACTCCTACATTGGATCAAATGTTCACATATAGATGAAATGACCAGCCATACATGAGCTCATCGATACATTAATACTGTCATGGCAAAAAATTGGAGTATATAGTGATGGAGGTGGAAGGTCACATAAAATCCGAAAAACTGATGCAGACCTCCGGGAACAGGGTTATCCTACCACCGAGCTCAAGGGTTATAGCAGTGGTTTTGGGGTCACTATTAATTTTAACGGCATAGGCACAGATGCTTTTAGCCATGACAAGATGATGATATATGCCTGTGCTGGCACAGTCTCAGCGCAGTACTGTGCCTATGCATCCAAATTTACCAAAAGAAGCTGGGCCATTAAGAGGAATTAGGAACTTCCGGCCTCTGTCAGTAAATTGGCCTCTTCTTGCTCCATGACCACAACAAGCCAGCCAATAAAGGCCATGATTGTGGGCCTCTGATGTCATTGTGGTGTTTGGTTTGCGCATGAGTTCCCTCATCTCAAATAGAATACACTCCTACCAGCAGGACTGTTCGGAAACGTACGCACACATGCGCACCCACGTGCACACACGTGCACGAGCTCACAGCAGCATAGGCACACACAAACGTACATAGAGGCACTGGCAAACACACGCACGCCCGCACACACGCTCACGGAAGCATATTTATGTACAGACACTCACAAAATTGGGCACAAACATACACAGAAGTATAAGCGCACGCGCGCACACACACACACACACACACAGATCAGTCCGAAGGCTGGAATTGAAAGCTACATGTCAGCACTGATAGATGGCAAACAGAATGGCAATTCATGAAACCTCTGCCCTCAGTTGTATGGGGGTCTCTTTACAACTGCCTTCCCACAATGCACCTCTGTTCGTGGCACAGTTTCACAAAGCCTGAATTAAGGCTTCAGTAATTCCAAAAATATGCGGCATTTTGACTTGAATGAATCAGCCCACTGTTACTCAGAATAGCTCTAAGTCGAAATGACAAAGCAGTGACTAACCACTGTTTTTAGAGATGGAAAATTACAGCGATTTAGAAATGGTAAAAAAGCCGTTGTGTTCGTTAGTCAGAGAGGGTTTTTTTCATGTTATCCACCACTGATTTCAGACTAGTAATCAACTATTGCACTTTCATCTGAGTTATAGTTGAAGCTCGAAGTTCGCACACACCTTTCCCAAATACATTTAAACTCAGATTTTCCAAACATTTAATCCTACTAAATGTTCCTGGTCTTAGGTCAGTATGGAGCACCATTTTAAAAATGGGAAATGTCAAAACAATAGCAGAGAATGATTTCTGTCAGCTGTTACTTCTTTTATCACATTCCCAATGAGTCAGAAGTTTACACACATCTAGTTAGTATTTGTTAGCATTAATTCAAATAGTTTAACGTGGGTCAAACATTTTGGGTTTTGTTTTGTTAACATGAAATCAGCTGAGTGGTTTAATAATGAGTTTTAACGTTTTCAACCCAAGTGTATGTAAACGTCTGACTTCAACTGTATTCTGCTTTTGGGACATGGCATCCCAGGCTGCCCTACTGAAGAGTAATCTCACTTCAAGTACTTGTGCTCTACAGAGAAAACAGGAAGTTATTCTAACCCTTTAAGGTGTGAGACCACAAATATGTGATAAGAATGTTTGAACTAAACATTCCAATGATGATGAAACAGTCACTACTGGCAAATGAATGCCATGGACGTCAAGTCCAGTGAATTTTTTTATTTGCTAAAAGATGGCCACCAAAGGATTTAAATGTGCTTTGCCACATCTTAGGTAAAAGTTCTGACCTAAATACACCAGAAATAAGCATGCGCTGGACAGATTTACACGCCCTCCTCACCGGAGCGTCTCGTTGTAGATCTCCACCATGCTGACCGTGATGTGGAATTCCCAGTCCGGAGCTTTCTCCATCACCTCGGAGAACAGCAGTTTCAGCGCACGCTGGTTAATCCCAGGGTTCTCGGGCACACCCTGGGACAAAAAAGGTGAGGGAAAAAACAATCATGAAACGATGGCAGCCCGAGCATGAGCGGTGCTGAAGAGCATTCAACAGCCATAGCGGTAATAACTGTCACCAACTGTCCAAATGGCAACCTCCAGACTAAAGTAAGGCAGGGTTCTTGAGGACTGCTCTATGGAAATATATTAGAGGAAAAAGAGATGCCTGGACATTGTATTTAAACCTTGCAGACAAAAATAAATCAACAGCTCATGTCAGGATCTGACGCCCAAAGAGTATTCTCAAATGAGCACAACCTATATTTTCTTCCATTAGTTCAAATTGTCACATGGAAAAAACAAGACCAAGGGTCCTGTAGTCCAATGGCCAGAGATGGAGAATTTAGAAGAACCTAGTAAATTTTTTTGTATAAATTGGAACCTTCAAGGTCAAAGGTCATGGTACCAACTATACAGTCAATACTTTCAACACTAATGGGTAATAATATCAACATGCGTAAACGTTTCCATATGGTGAATTACAGAGATTTAATAAGGCCATGTCACCATTTTCCAATTGAAAAACATAAGAAATTGTAATTAGGAATATGATGAAGATTACAACCACAGAAATTTAAAAAAAAAAATCTTGTGAAAACCTGGTAGACCTTGTCTCTAGGATGCACCATAACTAATATCAAGTCATTCAGGCAGATGGTTTTGGAGACATTTTTGAAAATTCAGGGACAGAGGAGGAGCTTATTGTCATGCTGACCGAAATTTAGAGACACAATCCAGGCAATAGCAGGCTAGCTATAAATTGTGCGGTAAAAGGGGACCAACAAATGATGACTCTCACATTACAAGGGGTCATTTTACAGAGAACAAGCTCCACTAAGCAATATTGCATTTAAGAACTGAAATACCTCCATAGTGTAGGTCTTTCCTGAGCCAGTCTGTCCATATGCGAAAATGCACACATTGAAGCCATCAATACAGGAAATGATCAGGGACTGCACTTCCTGGAAGACCTGTTCAATTATAAAAGGAAAAGATGGGGGAAAACATTAGGAAAGAAAGATGATTTACCCACAATCCTTCCATTTGGAGACAAAACTTTTTTGATTCACAGGACATTATGTTATCATAGTTACAGACAGGTTGGGAACGTGAGCTATATTTTGAAAACCGAACTACCCAAGGTCTGAAATAAGATTATATGCATGACTACTTAGTAATCAATCCCAAAATATTCTGCTCACTTGTTGGCAACTAGGAAAAATGTTTCTCAGGAAAGTTCTGGATCGAGAAGGTTGGCGGGGGCTCACCTCTTCTTGAGAGGCCTCAGGAGGGAACACCTTGTCCAGCTCAAAGGACA
Organism: Gymnothorax javanicus; assembly: GCA_029692085.1. Classification (NCBI taxonomy): domain Eukaryota; kingdom Metazoa; phylum Chordata; class Actinopteri; order Anguilliformes; family Muraenidae; genus Gymnothorax; species Gymnothorax javanicus. The sequence goes on along the minus strand of CM056209.1, from coordinate 8,723,157 downwards.
TCACCTTCCCTTTATTGGACAGGTAGAGCAGCGCATCATCATCTGGGTCAAAGGTCACCATATTCTTGGCATCAAGTGCAGCGAGCTCCTCCTGGCTGACGGGGCGAACCCGGCAGAAGACGCGAATGTTACCTGTGAGAGTGAGAGAGGATGGGAGAGAGAAGCACAGAGAATTTAATTCATTGAGATATTGGTTAGAACTAGAAATTACAGGGCTTTGAAGAGAAACAAAATCAATAAAAAAACTAGTGTTTTTACTCGTAAAAAATAAATGTCCCCCCCGATACCCCAAACTAACAAAAGGTACCAGATTAGTAGCCAATCAGTGCACCTGGAAAATTTGGTCAAGAAATATTGAGAGGTTTCTGAGTTAAAGTCTGGAAACACTTTGGAAACGGTGACGCCAACGCCGACGGGAACTGAGCCAAAAACAATTTGCCTCCCCGAAACAATCCAAACAACTTCCACAAACAGAGCGAGACGAGAGCAAGACTGAGAGAGAGCAATGAAGGCACAAGCTGGGATTGTGAGGTCATGGTTGGCGTGACGACCCCTCTGCTCCCCCTCACCTCTCAGTCGCACCAGCTCGTTGTGGCATTTCTTCCGCAGGTTCATTTCCCGCTTGTACTTGCGCAGCAGCTCCTGATTGGTACTGCTCACCTCAGCGATCACCTGACAGATCTGTGGGCAGGAGTAAAGGTGAAGGGTCGAGAGGTCATAAAGTAACTGCTCCACACAATAAAAGCTTAGATCTGCACCCTCAGAGTCAGCCATGTTGCTAAATTTCAGAGATTTCAAATCTGCAACTGATTGAAATATGTCCTGGGACATAAGAGGCATGGCAGGCAGAAGGACTGAGCTGCAGGGTCAGCTTTGAGAATGAGCAGCATAAAGTAACTGAGTGATAAGATTTGCAGTCTGAGTTGCTCTAAACCTGCCATTCTTAAAGGTTTCCGATAAGCCATTTGTTCAGGACATTCCAACCATTTGTGCAAGGGAACTCAGAATCTATTCTATATTTTGCCTGAAAAAAAAGAGAATGGAAGCAACTGAGACACAAAAAAAAGAAAATTGGACATAACTGAGATACAAGAAAAACTATAATCCTGTCCTTGGGTGCTCCTCTGCATGCCTAGTTTGTACTTCACCACAATACAGGAAACTGGTTATAAACTGAACTCTGGAAAAAATAAGACTGAAACACTGAACAGAAGGAAGATTTGACCACGACATGACAAAGAATCTACAGCAGAAGCCCCTCCCACTATTGGGTGAAAATAGCTGCCTCTAAATTGTTGTGCCATTGTGAGCAGGGGCCATCTTCCAGTTAGTCGGTGTTAATGACCTGGGGCACTCAAGCTGCAAGACCAAAAACTATTTCTGTTTCTACTGTTGCCTTGACAACCCTACAATGCTGCTGGATACCGCAGTGATCGCAGGGTCAGACTCACTTCCTGTTTAGCGTCAGCGATGGCCTTCTCCAGCAGGAGGGGGAAGTCTTGCACCTGCCTCTTCAAGCAGTTGTAGTCGCAGGTGAGTGTGCGCAGGGCCGGCTGCAGGGTCAGCAGGTTCATCCGCACGCCTGCGCAGGGGGTCCGCGTCATGACAGGGGGACGGCAGGCACACAAATACACACACACGCATCCAAAAAACACACAGGGAAGTCAACAGTCACTCACATCACACACAAACATTTCTGCCATCTTGGACTTGAGTGGACAGCTGGCATTATCAGCTGGGTACCAACAATGCTTAAGGGGTCTTCAAGGTAAAGTGAAGAAATAACCAAAATAATGTAAAAACTAAGAAATAAACATACTCAACATGATTTTAACCTCATAAAATGTAGTATTTTGATAAAAATTTACATCGTTGCCATGAAAACGGCACTTTAATGACAAAATCTGAAAATATTTTGTGGCACCAATATTTCAATAACCCATGGTCAGATTTTACTCAAATTAGTCTCATATGAAAGGTTTAAGATATTTCTATGAAATGACAGAATTTTTTTTGTTTGGAACATTTGTGTATATTTAATGACCTCTGTTATGAAACCATAACGAAAATCGCCATCATCAACTTGCTTCATTTTCAAAATTAACCCCCTAGGGATGCACCTATCTAAAAAATCCTATGTCATTTCATAGATCTAGTCCAAATTTCAAGTCAATCAGATGAATACTAATGATTTTATGAATGCCACAAGGCTGAAAATCAGTCAAAATTGTGATTTTTGGTAATTTGCATTTAAAGTCACATGTAACAATTGAGGCAGAGGAAAAACATAGATTCTTGGTGTTTACAGGCATCTCACTGCATTCCTTTATTTTATTTATTTTAAGTGAAAATTAAAAATATTGAAATTTTCAAAAAAAATTGAAATTTTTACCCTGAAGACCCCTTAACTCCGTAACCGATGAAGTTTATGCCAAAAAAAAAAAAGCAGCCAAGTAATTTAATACAATAAAACATTTTGAAATTACATGAAGAATTTCCTTAGACATAAATACCTCGTATGAGAAATACTGCACTTTCACTTGCACGTACAAGCATGCTGTATGCTGATAGGTCGGCATAACCATTCACACATGCAGAAAGGCAGACACACACAGACAGAAAGACAAGTCTGGGGACAAACAAACAAACAAACACACACACAGATGCAGAGAGATCACAGAGACAGACAGGTAGACATACAGACAGACACAGGCAGACAGAATGACTGACCAGCCAGGTTCTCGTGCACAGCCTTCATCTCGCTCTCCGCTCGGATGAAGGCCTCCTCGATCACCCTGTTCTTCTCTTCCTCCAGAGTCTGCATCTCCGCCTCCAGCTGGCCCTGCACGCGCTCCACCTCCCCCTCGTACGTGAGGACCTGTATGACGGGCGAGGCAAGAGGTCAGGCTCTCCACCCCCCCTAATCCTCTACAGTAGGGCAGTTTCCCCCTTTACCTCAGCACTGCACTAGTACAGCTAGAACAGTTCACCCACTCTTATACATTACAAAACATATGACAACACATACTGATGACAAAACACACACCATACTCCATCAGGTCAGGTCAGTGGTGACCATTCCAGTCCCATCACATCGGTTTACACTCCACCCCCACAAGTCATTCAACAGCCAGATCTCGCTGAGCTGCAGCTTAGTGCAGTCTGAAGGGGAGCCAAATTGGAGTCAAAATGAAAATGCATATGATTCAACATCTCCAGGAATGGGGTTGAATACTACAAGTTTGAATAATCCAATACAGCAGACTGAAGCTAATGTGTAGCCGCCACATTTAGTTCAATACAGAGCTGAGGTAACGGGGAAGAACAGGATGGAAAAAGCCTGCAAACACAGTACAGCATTTTCCAGTGAGATTACTTTACCCAGCTTGTGTCCTGACTGTACCATGCGCTAACTTCTTGCTAACTAGCCTACTACCTGCCGGAAATGCACAGTAACCCAGGGTCAGGGCTAAGCCTGTTCCTTCTACAACACTCAGAGGGGAGAGGATGGGAGAGGCCTGATACAGCACCACTCTACAAGGAGAGGCACTTAGCAGGTTGGACACAGGAAGTACTACCAAGGGACACAGGAAGTACTGCTGTCGGGCCTTACATCTACTGCCAGCACTCAGAGAAATGAGGGGTGTAAGAGTCATCTAAAAAATGTTTCAGGCGTGAAACTTGGAGCTGAGGCAGTGATTACATATAGTTTAAGTCACTTGTTGAGTTTGTTAATGAAGGTCAACTTAAAAAAAAAAAAAAAAAAAAAAAAAAACTTGTTCTTTTTTGAAATATTACACTGAAAGGATTCCACAGTCAGAGCACTCGGACTAACTGGCACCATGGAATTCCAGCCCTCTTCACGTAACTTTCATCACATTTTCTAAATGACCTCTGACCCCTCCAAAAAACAGAAGTCCAACCTTGGACAACCTATGAATGACCTCTCCGTTGCCCCTGCCAATGGCCTTAGCGAGCAGGCCACAGAGGCGGGTCCTGTGGGTGCCCAGCTGGAGAAGACAAGCGGAGAGAGTGGTTAGCTGCCGTTGGGGGAGAGTGGTGGGGGGGGGGGGCGTTAGGTCAGGAAAACCAACTGAGGGGTTCCTGCTCAGCAGCGGGAAAGGGGCATTTAAGACCAGAATACTATTTTTCCCCACAATGCTTCGGAAAAGTAATCTGAGGAAGGCTAATTCATAACCTATGTGAGCGATTAAGAAATGAGGAGCGATCAGACCGATGTGTAGTAAGATGCACGGCGAAGAGTAGTGGGGGTATAGACACATACCCAGCAACAGAGTCCCTTGAATAGAGTTCCAACCACTCAGGAGTAGGAGCCTTTCCCCCCCACCCATTGCGCCAAACTGAGCTGTGTAGCGCAATAAAAATCGTTGGATGCATTTTTCTTGGAAGGGAAACATTAATTTTGGGGGAAAACAATCGCTATTTGGTTTTTCCTGGTTTCGACAAGCATGAGAGAGGAAAATGTTTGGACGTGTGAAAAATAAAAACGGGGGGGAAAAAAAAACTCATTATCTTTGAGACAGTGCCCGATAGCGCTATGGCAACAAAATCGCTCCATGACCAGATTTTCTGGAACCCTCTTGTCGTAACTCTCTCCATGCAGGAACTCAAACCCAGCACTAGGGGGCAGCTGACTGAGGGGGCATGGGGGGCAGAGACCAAAGCTCAGACCGGTCAGTTGACCGGCTGACAGGCCTAATGGATTCAATGAAGTACTTGGCTGTGCCACCAAGTACGGAGCTATAAAAGTCTACGTTACATCTCCGCTAAGAAGCTCTGGAGGTAAAACAACACTTCATAGCAGGAGGTTGTCCGAATCGGCTCCTACAGCTGTAATCCGTCTGATTCCTAAAAAGCAAAGCTCAACCTGCCACCACCTGCCGTAATGCCATGAACTCCTCGCCCGCTATTCTTGCTCCCCACAATCGGGTTCAGAAGCCCCATGTGACATGTTTGGGCCAATCACAGTACAGTATTCGGCTCACTTTCATTATGGCCTGACCTGGCCTCAACAGACTGGCAGGAGCACAGCCAATGGGCTGGATTGATAGCTACAGCCAAGATTTCATGAATGACAATGCCCCTACCACAGCTCATGACCATAATCCTCTAGCGACACCTGCAAAACTCAAACCAGAGGACTCGTAAATAAATACTGAAGTCAGGGAGGGTCGGGGGGGGTTATTGGGGCATTATTACTTGGGGCTCTTTCCCCGTTACGGGTGAAAGTTGTGACAGTGTGACAGGGTGTACCGTGAAGTGTAGGGCCATCAGGGGCATGTTCACAGAGAGTAAGGAGGAGCTTTTCAGTGTGGAGTTAAAGTTGCAGGGGCAGAGCTACCCAGTTGAACCTCCACTATAACAGATGCACCTCCAGTATAAGGGGTGATACCTCCTGTGTAAGGGGCATACATGCTGTGAAAGGTGTGTACTTCTTGTGTAAGGGGGAGTATTTCCAGTTTACGTGGGGTGTACCCCCGTGTAAGAGCATTATGTCCTGTATGAGGGGACGTACCTGTGCACGGAGCTGACTGCAGGTCCGCTGTGAGTCGCTCAGCTGCTGCTCCAGCTCCCGCAGGAGGCGTCTCTGCACCCCCAGCTGCTCCTGCAGGGCCAGATTTCGGGCCTGTGCCTCTGACAGAGCCTGCTGGGACTCCGCCGACTCCACCTCCACCGTCCGGGTCACATACTGTGGGATACGGAGGTCGTTACACATCTACTGAACAAATGAATGCATATGGGCCATTCCATCTCAAATGGAACAGTAGCCTGGGCATTTGTAACCACCATCTCTCAGATTGTCCTGATTTTTCCACCAGCAGTTGCTATATGTACATGGACAAAAATCCCAAAATTTTGGCTGCCAACTCCCACTGGTTACAAAATGGCAGCCATTTTAAAAATTGCCTTTTACGCGCCTCGCGACGTGCCCTCCCACTTTTTTCAAACCCTTTTTTCGCAATAAATCAAAAATTATAGGACCTATTGGCACCAAAATTGGCACTCTAGTGTAATTTTTCATGCTGATTCTGAATCTGCAGTCAAATAAATGATAGCTCCAATGGTTCAGAAACCATTGGATGAAAACCCTTTTTGGGGGCACCGAACTTTGGCCCCCCTTATCTCAATGCTGCCACCTGATATCAAAATGGAACTTGTTTTATGCTCATCATCATCACTTCAACTCTATAATATCAAAAAATTAGAGAGGTGTTCTGCTTTGTTTTGAGGTAATCCTCCAAAACGTAAAATAGATATTTTGTGAAAACAATATCGCCATGTATACACGCATGTACAGAGTATATAGTAGTATCTATAGGGATATTGCAAAACTATGGCAAAAGGTCAGCAGTTTGTAGCCTAGTAATCTAGTATAGATTGATCTGCATAATCTGTACCCAGGTACCTTGCTGACTCTGTAAGAGGTCACATTAATAGCACTTGTTTACTGCCTTGAAACAAGAACATAGCATCAGCTGAAGTGGGCTCTCTCATTCATTAAGCCAGTGGTCTTCAACGTCGTTCCTGGGGACCCACTGTGTATGCTGGTTTTTGTTCTAACCGCAATTGTAATTAAAACACTAAATGCACTTAAAGACAAATTAACAGCTTGTTAAAAATCTGCAATTACAATTGCGGTTGGAACAAAAACGCTTTTTCTGACTTTGAACCAACTTAAGGGAAAACTTAAATGAAAAGTCAGAATTTAAGAGTTAATGCAAGTAAAAATTTGAGGCTGAAACACTAGCGTGGTGCGAGGTTTAGCCCCAGCGCAGTTCTGACCTTGACCTGCGGGGGCAGTGTGGCCTGCTTGCTCAGGGCCTGCTGACACTCCCTCAGCCTGTGGCCCAGCTGCAGCTCCACCTCCTCCCGCTCCCTCTGAGCCTCCTCCAGGAGCAGTGTGAGCTCCTGGACCTGAGCTGCCTTCTCCTCCAGCCCCCGCTGCACCTCCCCCAGCCGCCGCTCCAGGCTCCGCACCTCCTCCTCACTCCGGGACAGCTCCGCACCCAGAGACTCTGCATCCTGAGCGACGTTCAGATGGGCAGGAGAGAGAAGTTAGAGAGAGAGAGAGAGAGAGCATGTGTGTGTGTGTGTGTGTGTGTGTGTAGAGGTGTATGCCCCGCTCACCTGTCTGTGTGTGCAGTCGGTGCAGGTGAGCGGTGTTCCGGAGGCGTCTCGCAGCGAGGCCTGGCAGCTGCTCAGCTCCTGTTTGAGCCGCTCGTTCTCCGATACCAGGATCTCCAGGTGCTTCTCCAGGTCTGTCGCCCCCTGGTGGAGACAAACAACTGCAAACTTGGTCTTTGTTCAGAGTGCAGTTCCATTACATTTAGGAGCTGGGACAGCAGTCCCTGCGCTCGGCACTGTATACCCCCTCGGCCTGCCTTACACGTCGGCATGCCCGACCTTCGACCAATGAAAAATGAGGTCAAAATCGGACCTACGACCCTGACATCAAATAGGCTTCTGGAGACACCCAATATGCATAACCTGTTTAAATTTGAGGGCTGTACCTACAATGGTTCAGCAGCTGGAGTGATAACAAGCAATGGTAAGACAGACAAACAGACAGACAGACACAGATGTATGGATAGCAAGAGATGAAAATGCCTAATCGGCAAGAATCGCTGAGGGGGTAATACAGACTGCTCTGTGTGAGGTGCGGATAACGATAAAAAGCTTGTATTTGACACAGCAGCAGTTTTGAGAGGACAGCAGACTTGCATCAATACAGAAACTACTGTTAGACAAGTTTCAACATGTACACAAGGGGGATAGGGGCTTTATCACACACACACACACACACACACACACACCAGCTCAGAGCGCAGCCGGTCCACCTCCTGGGTCTGGTTCAGCAGCTTCTCCTCCAGCTCCCTCACCTGCGGCACCAGAAAAGAGCGAACGACAGGTTTACTTCCTTCAGTTTAGTACACTCTGACTGGCTCTCAGAGGCCAATCGCTGCAGCCTGCGGTCACAGCAACGTCAGCGATGCACCATAGAGGAAGTGCCCACAGTGTGGTCACATCTCTGCTCGCCCATCCCAGAGGCTGCAGACTTGATCCGTGTTGTGTCATCAGCTGTAATGATTGCTCACCTGTCCGTGTGCCAAATTAAAGTTTCCGGGAAAATTGTGTCATTGTTTAGTCCCAGCTGAATAGACAGGGCACCGATACAGTAACCTGCATATTCTGGGAAAAGAAATCTAATAAAATCTGAGCCAATTATTGGGCAGAACATTTACACAGGGGCAAGGAACGACCAACAGTTTGCCTGAGCTCAAGCAGTAACTATCGGCACATGATGCTAAATGATATTTTCAGACTTAAAAAAAAAATAAATAAAAAAATAAATAAAAATAAAGATGCTCCCAATGATGAAAGAGTTTGTTTCACACGGACCTGCTTTCAACAGATTACATTCAAAGTCAATGCAAAGGCACGAATACACGCGCGTTTCACGTGTATTCGCTTTTGCATTGACTTTGAATGTAATCTCGCTGAAAAATTCGCTTTCGCGTCCGGGCGTGAAAGTGGCTTTTAGTCATTTCAAAATTTGCCAACATAGAAAGAGGAGTGCGAAAGCATGCGAAGCAAATACACAACTTCAGACAATGTAATATTTTCACCGGGAGAAAATAAGCATTTTAAATCCTAGCAGACAGACTATATCTGCAGGGTTAAACTGAATGCAACATGCAGCACTCTGAGTCACGAGTGAGACACCAGTGTCAGGGGTCAGGCAGCAGCGCGAGAGACGACGGAGCAGATGTTTAACAGCAAGATTCAAGCGCACAATAGGATTTGCGGACCTGTGTGCGCAGCTGTGAGATTAGGGTCTGCTGCTGGCTGTCTCGGCTGCGCAGTCGCTCCTGGCTGCTCTTGCAGCTGTGCAGCAAGTCCTGTGGCTTCTCTTCTAGCGCAGAGCTGCCCGGTCTCTGTACAGCCAATCCTGACGGGCCGTCTGTGACGCAGTGCCGCACCCCTGCAGACACAAACGCAGGCACACTTACACGAGTATGCAGACACACACACACACACACACACACACACACTGTCTCACACTTACACACGAGTATGTAGACATACACTATCACACACACACACACAACACACACACACACACACACACACACAAAGTATGCAGACATACTCTCCCTCAAACAAACACACAGGCACACAATATGCTGACACATACAACCACATTATGTGGACGCAAAGTGAGCTTCATAAATCATTGGACACAGACTTTTTTTAACCCGTGGATACATGAAGCGTAGAAACAAAGTATTGTGGCAACTCCAATATGCAACTGAGTCACTCGCACGCTCACTCACTAGGGTGTAAGCAGATTGATATCTAAACGGTATTTTGCATAAGATTAGATAATACTTTAATGTCCGTTTGCACGGAAATTTGTCTTGCATTACAAGCTCCATCCTTAAAAAGACATTTAAATCATGCTAGACAAAGACAATGTTAAAATGACAAACACTACATAAAGTCGTTAAAAATCATTCATGCACATGTTGAGGGATGTAGCTTGCAGACAACACTGAGTCTAACAACAGATCAATAAATTACGGGGGGGGGTCTATCTTGCCCCTGACTGTTGGTTTAGTAAGGACACAGAGTGAGGAAGAAACGAGTATTTATATTTGTTTCTCCTGTAGCTAGGTACTCTAAATCTCCTTCCAGATGGTATAAGCTGGTAATGCTACTGCAATGGAGTTCAAAGTCACAATGGCAAGGACATTCAGGTTTTCACCATTTCCACGAGTTGGCCGTCTGTACTCTGTTACTTTGACTTCAAAATGATATAATGACATTGAGTTTGAAGTGCAGACCGTCAGCTTTGATTTTCTGACAGTTTCGTCCATGTCAGATGAACCATTTAGAAATGACAGCACCTATTGAACGTGGCACCTTTTCGGACATTTTCAGGAGCGCATCAAAGAATATTGGACAGTTTAACATAACATAGCATGAAGCATTTCTGACAAGCGGTCATCTATCCTTTGTGAGCAATTACTTATAGAAGTCGGTGATACAGTCATCAGCAGATGTTGGGTATCTTCCCAAATGATGCTCCTTGTCAGGCCTGTACTGCAGTCATCTTCAGTTCCTGTTTGCATCGAGTCTGCTTTCCAGCGTGTAAAATGGATTTTAGATCAGGTGATTGATTCAGTCAATAGAACCAAAAAACAAAATGCTTCACTGTCCAATCAATTATGGCACTTAGTGTATACATGCACAAATATTCAGGCGCTTACACACATGGTTACACCATACTCTTACATGTGTGGTTATCCCACGCATGCATATACAGAGTTACCCCACACATACCTACAAACACGGGCACACGCACAAACTGACCCACATGGTAAGATGTCACAGGCTCACTGTGAGCAAGATGTCATACAGAACATTACGCCAAGGACACGTTTACACAGTTTACAGACACTGAGCATACATGGAACATTTGTATTTCTCTGACAGAGCTTAGAAATTTGAAGCTTGCAGGAATGATAGTGAGGATTATTGGCACTGATCTGGTGTGTGCGATTCTCAATATCGATTCCCGTTCTATTCTCTTACGTTCCCGGGCAGAAATAAATTGGAGCCAGTGCGTACGGTAAAACTCATACACTGGATTGTGAATGGAGTGACTGTCACCGGCCAATTAATTACAGTGCTCATTGTAAACGCGCACATAAATATGCAGGCTCATACACACATGGTTCCCGCTCCCCGACCGCACTCATGCACACACCCACACACGCACACAAAAGCATCATACACTGCCAAAAAACAAAAAAACAAAATGCTTCACTGTCCAATCAATTATGGCGCTTAGTGTATACATGCACAAATATTCAGGCGCTTACACACATGGTTACACCATACGCATACATGTGTGGTTATCCCACGCATGTTCATACAGAGTTACCCCACACATGCGTAGAAACACAGGCACACGCACAAACTGACCCACATGGGTAAGATGTCACAGGCTCACTGTAGGGAAGATGTCATACAGCCCAAGCACACATTTACACAATGTGTATACGCATGCTGATACTCTGCATGCATGCATATTATTTTCTCTGACAGAGCTTAGAAATTGAAGTTTGCAGGAATGATAGTGAGGATTATAGGCACTGATATAATGTGCAAAATTCTCATTATTAATGACCGTTCAATTCACTTACACTCCCGAGCAGAAATCAATTGGAGCCAATGTGTACGGTAAGACTCACACACTGTGATGTGAACGGAGCGACTGCTGATTTCTTAGATAAATATTTGCCCCAGGCTTCCTCGTGGGCCATCGTCATCCTTGCATGTGCCACAGTCACTATTGACTGTTGGCAGGGATTTAGACACACCCAGTACCGAGAGCTCCTTAGGGTAAACATCACCTCAACAGAGATCGATAAAATCAAACAAGCGCACAGCTGATTCAGAGAACCACAATGGGAACAGGTCCTGACGCTTCCCCCCTGGGCATTTCACATCAACTCTCTTTAATCCTCATCCAAAAGAATTTTAAATCTCTAAAGCGGTAAAGAGATGCCATTTCTGTAAACAATGCTCTTTTCTCTGAGTATTACCACTTAGTCAAGTAGAGACCTGAATTTTATTACTGAGGTAATGCACCAGTACAATTCAAAGAGACGGATTAAACGGTGATATCAAAAAAGGAAGGAAAAAAAAAAAAAAAAAGGGTGTTTGCTTGGCAATGAACTTATGGCACAAGCATTTAAATAACCTTTGCAAAAAACAACGACGCTCCGGATGCTTTTATATTTTTAAAATTACAAAAACAGTTTCAATAAAAAGCAGGTCTAGTTTTGTTGGACGTGATTGTGTTACGGGTCAAAGCAGGGCTAGTATTCATAGTTTTCACGTGCTGTCACAAATGAATGGGAACGCCCACCTGGACAGCAAGAGAGAGATTCCTCTGCTTCCCTCCAGTCTTTCTACCATATTGTTATTCCACAATAGCAGTTAGTTGTTGTTCAATGGGATTCAGTGATCGACGAGGAGGAGAGGAGGTTTTGCTTTTACGGAATTGCGTCCAAGATTGAAAACCCAGACAAGAGACAATTGTGGATTTGTTGCCAACGCTACTACCATACAAGGGCTAGTAATCATAAACTAAGATGATCAATGTTTGGTAGCTAGCTAAATGGCACTCGCCTTTGCTTTGATGATGAAGATTGTTTTTGTCCTTCATCTCCCAGACGACAAAATTATCGACCCATCTAGATCGAAAATGCAAATAGCTATCCATACTTTTGCATGCCAGCATCCTGGCGAGAGTTTAAGGGGAGGGATTCTCCGTAAGATAGCTATATATTAAATGAGAAAATCGCTAAAGTGGAGCACAGGTAAAGTTAGGGACTAGACATACTGTGGCTGGTACTGTATGGAACGCAAGCGTCATAACTTGGTAGTTTGTCAACATGTTGTTCTTCTTTAGAGAGCTAATTTAAATATCCGTGGGTTGAGACAAATGAAAAAAAATGATAGGCCTGCATGGCAGCTCAGTAGAATGTCTCGTATTAACCACTACAATGAAGCAGGGGTTTGCCCTCCAGGAGTACACGGCAGTCACATGACTGAAAACTAAGAATTGCACATCCAGCTGTGTTGGGGTGAGCATGAACAGGGCTGATTATGTTGCGTCTGTCATTTTGCCGCCATTTTCTACCTGTGGACTTAGCCCGCTGATTCCACTAAATGGTTTCACCGACTTGCTGAAAAGTAGAGCCATTTCAGGCAATCGGATCAAAATAATGAGAGGTTTTACTTGCTGAACCTGGATATTCAACCTTGGTTGGCAATCACGATATAACAACTAAAATCAGATGCAAAATGTAAATGTGAAATCAGATTCTGGACCGCCCTCCCCAGCCCCCTCACCAGTGGGCAGAGTTCTGCCCTGCAGCTGGGCCTGCCGCTCCCTTAGCGCCCCCTGTGGGCCGCGGATTGGACGCGCTCCGTCCCGCGGCTGCTGATCGCGGTTCTGCTGCAGTCGCTGCAGCTGCCGTACCGCCTCCTGGCTGCGCAGACGAGCCTGAAACTCGCACACTTTCTCCTGCAGGCTCTGCAGAGAGGGCGGGAGGAGAGAGCAAGCGTTAGTCGCGGACGCACGGGGGTGCGTTTCCCATGCTAACCAAGTTACCAGCTAACATAATTTGAACCATATATAGTCAATGGTTCCAGCTACGTAAGTTATCAACTAGACTTTTGGGAAACAAATCCCACGACAGGAACAGGGGTCCTCAAGAACGCAAAACCTAAAATACAGCCATGAGTGTTCAGGCAGAGATAATTTGTTTGTTTTTTGGCACTGTACCAAAGTACACTGGACTAATGCAGACTGTCAGCTTTCATTTCTGTGCATTTCCATTTACAATATTGTGTAATCCATTAAGGATTTATGCATTACCACTTTCCAAATTCTTACAGATTGCACAGTTCTTTATTGCGAAGAAAAAAAAAAAATGACCTGGTTACCACAAGGTCCATCAATCGAAAAGGAAACTTAAGGAAATTGGGAAGATAACCAGGTTCTAAAACGGCAACCAAAGAGATCTGATCACTACAGGGACCCGTGGCCCCCTCTCAGGACCCTCTGACAAACTGACCCAGCTTTTTACAAGGTCCTGAGCATCTCACAGAGGTGGGTCTACATGGGGCTCTGGGTCATGGTCACATTGAAGTCCCAGGGAACACAGAATCAATCTCTGAAATTGATTTCGTATTTCAAAATAAACTTTTTCTGAAGGGCAATTCCAGCTACTGAGAAACATTAGAACAGAAAATTCAAACATGAGATCGCCATCAAATCTGTATATGGGTGCAGACTTTGTACGTCCAAGTGTAAGGATCAAAAAGATTTGAAGGTTTGAGACAAATCTTTTTTTTTTTTTTTTTTTTTTTTTGGAACAAGTGAAATGTTTTTGTGTGAAAAGTTCAGATTTTCCCCCCAGAAATCAGTTTTCAAACTTGGGCTATGAACAAATATATTACTTGATGAAATGAAACATTATCATTTCATGATTGTGTTCATTCAAAAGTCTAGCAGGCATCATTAGCAGTTCATCAAATGGTAGGCTTGTTCTCTACCCAAGCAGGATGATTCCATACCAAGGGTCCCTCACAGTCATCAGCCATGACATTAAATCAGGTGAAATTTAGAGATGTCAGTGAATCAGACATCCAGAGGTGTTACGAGCGTTTGAGAGCTGCTCGAATGAACAGGCCGAGGTGTGACGTGTAGGGTCATGTAGGCCCTGCTAGCTGCAGTGAACAGAGATCATTAAGCACGGGGTGACACAGTGTTCTGAGAAGTGAAGGGGTCACTACTCACTACAGAACAGTGTGATATTTAGCATGTTACAGACTGGATGAAAAAGTAGAACTTGCATGTATTGGTGGTTCGTGTATTTAAATCCAACCATCAGGAAAGCTAAATCTAGTTTGGTCAAATATTATTCATGATTCAAGTTCCCCGAGACTTTACGGACTCAAACTAAGCGGACTCTATACTCTACAGCAGTACTCAACAGCACACGGAACTAAAGCTCAGCCATGGAAACAGATTGTGAGAATTACACATGACGCCATCCAGAAGCAAGACCAGCTGACTTTCTGGAAAAGAGAAATAATTGGAAAAAAGAGACACACTGTAAGGAATGCGGAAGGAAGAAATCATTGGGTGACAGGTAAAGTCATGTGACAGCCAAAAATTCACGTCAAATGTTCTCTCCAGGGGCACCATTATTAGGTCATTATTGAAACCCACAGGTCACATGGTATGTTTGACCCAATCAGGCCCTCTCTCGCAGTCAGCATGCCTTCGAATGGGAATGCTGAGGTAGGCAGACTTGAAACTCGAGTCAGAGGGCTAAAACTGTGAAATATAAACATAGCCTGAATTTCCCAACCTGAACCGACACTTCCTCAAGTTCCAGTACACCGTCTGAGAAAAAACACTTCAGATCATTCATCTGTGATACCCGACTCTTTTCCAAAGGAACTACAATCCAATAGATTTTCACCAACACGAATAAGCACACTTCATTCAACAGCAGCTTGTTGAAGTCATATATTTGAATCAGGAGCTCCAAACTTGGTGATTCTTCACTAGACTGTTGGCCATCACACAATAACAGATATATTTGCTTCTGGGTAAGTCTACCCTGTATATCAGTCTCTGAGGACCTTCAGAGACTACAGCACAGACCATAATGAAAGCAGTCTAGTATCCCACCCAGAGAGTAAGAGCACTGATTCATGTCTGTCTGCAATGACAAGTCAGGATCTGTCAGTACAGTCTGAGTGTCACTCAGGTCAGCCCCTGACGAACATGCAGTGGGAGGGGATCTTCACTGTAGCGGATATGGGTGTACTGCTCAGTTTGGACCGAATTTAAATTTTGGAAAAAAATTTGAAGGCAAGTTCAGCAGATGATTGAAACTCGGTGTCTATAATTAAACAGCACTAGCAGCCAAAACCCTCAGAGGAACATTTTAATCAGAGGTGAGCAGATGTGTAAACTGTTGGTAAGGTAAAAGGAGGTTGAGGTAAGAAAGTGCACCCAGTGATATAACTGTTGGGTGTACCTGCTCTGTGGGGTCCCAGGAAACAGAGAAGCTAAAAACACACACACACACACACACACACACACACACACACACACACACACACACACACACACACACACACACACAAGTTTCTGACACCGCATTTTAAATGCTTTTAAAATCCCACCTCGTGACTTTATATTTCCAAATCCCAGCACACAGCCTCCAACAAACCACCACCCCACACACAGAGCTCTGATTAGCTGCTCTGAAGAACCACAGTCCTGCTCCTGAGGTTTTAACGGCATTAGCGAGCTCATGAGCTGTGTGTATTTATGAGGTGCATTCCTCTGTACGAGATGTGAGCGTGCTTTGGTGTGGGAATGCCTGTGTCATTATCTATACGTTTGTGGGCAGGGGTGCTTAACGACGGTATCGCTAGCTAATGACTCACCTGTACAAGTAGCTGCTGGTCTCCTGCAGTGCTGGTATCGTTGAGGTCGGCGGTCACACAGCGACGGGGAAAGGCTGAATTCTGCAGCGAGAGAAAGGAGTTCTCCTCCTCACTGTCGCTTATCAAGAGATCCACTGAACTCGCTGTGGAGAGAGAACAGGGCTTTACACTCGCACGTATGCGTGCTTATACAAGCACACACACACACACACACACACACACAGTCTCACAAGCCAGCTCAGACTCATACACTCACACACACGCCAGCTCAGACTCATACACTCACACAATCACACTAACACACTCACACAGGTGCACAGGCAGGGTATGCATTACTGCTGAAGCCCATCACTGCCACCAAACTCCACACAGACGCTGCTTCGATTCACACCAGCTTCACACCACGCTCACATGAGGCTTACAGTAAGATACCTCACCCTCCGTCACTCTGGCAGTGATCTGAGCCAGAAACCCCATTCCCACCAGAGCGCTATGTGGGCGATCTCTTCCCCTCACAATAAGATGTGTGTGTGTGTGTGTGTGTGTGTGTGTGTGTGTGTGTGTGTTCAAGAGTGAGTGAGTGAGTGAGTGTGCGTGAGTGTGTATAAGATAAAATTCCCAGCCTCCCAGCAGTGTTAATGGTTGACATATTAACCTCAGGTGAGGCAGGCAGTATTGGTTTAAGGCTCATTCCCACTAATCAGGCAGGAAAAGCCTGTGGGGTCCGAGTGGCTCCGCTGGAGCTTGTCTTACAGCCGCAGGAGGTAAAACCCTGCGCTACTGTACCCACACACAGCACCCCATCCCCCCCAGTCTCAACCCATTACAGCAGCACCTCACTGATCCTGCGCCAACTCCAACACAAATGTACATCCACTGGCTGCGCTACCACATGAAGTCGCACATTCAACATAATCAGCCCTTCATATGCTTGCCCTGACATTGCTATAAATTCAGCACCCTACCTCAATGACACATTCAACACAGCTTACTCTTCTTAAGTTAGACCATCCCTACACAACTGTAAATCCAATACAACTGACCCTACATCAACAGTAAGACAATTACACATCTCACATGCCACATAGGTAGCTCAACACACATCCTCAACACCTGGTCCCACATTAACCCCAACGCATATTTCGAGGTTAACCCAACCTTATGCCTCAAAAAACTGTAGTTTTAGCTAACCTGTCCTCACCTCCGCACCTCCTGTAAACCCCTCTCTACACCTCCACTCCCTCCTTCCAAACGGCAGACTATCACTACTCCCCACAGCACTCACCTTTAGCCCAATAACAGAGCAGCCTGGCATCGGCCAATAACAATGCAGCCAGTGTCTGTGGCCTGTAGTCATGACTCGCACCTTTCCACAGTGACCAGAGAGGCTGGCAGTGCTGTCGTGTAACGTACGCCTGTGCGCTTCTTTCTCTCGCATTAAGTCTACCGCTGAAACTGTGCTTCCCGTCTCATTCCTCTTCTCTCTCCCTCCTTCCCTCCCGCTCTCGTTCACTCTCTCTCTCTCTCACCCCTCCCTCCAGGAAGTCTCCCTCTCAGAAATGTCAAAAATGCTGCACCACCGGATCTCTCTCACCCCCCCCCAAGCCTCAACCCTCCCAACCATGTGACGCTCACCATCCAATGAGAGGTCTTTCTTCCAGAGTTCCTGAAGGCAGGGGGTGTGGCCGAGGTCCCAGGTCCTGCGTGCGCTGAACATGACCGCCTGGGGGAGGAGAGTGCCGGGGGGCCGAGCGGGCTGGAGGGAGAGAGAGAGAGAGAGAGAGAGAGAGAGAGAGAGAGAGAGAGAGAGAGAGAGAGAGAGAGAGAGAGGTAGAGAGAGGTAGAGAGAGAGAGAGAGAGAGAGAGAGAGAGAGAGAGAGAGAGAGAGAGAGAGAGAGAGAGAGAGACTCAGAACACACGTGTTTATGTACACGCACACACACACACACACATGCAGGCAGCACACACATTCCACATGGGCACACACACACACACACACACACACACACGCGCGAGCACACAGACACACAGAGGCAGCATACGCATTTGTTTACACTCACACACACAGGCAGCACACGCACGCCACACGGACACACATACAAAGACACACACAAACACAGGCATCAGTAAACACAGGCGGGAGCTCACATACGCGCAAAAGCAAATATAATGCCCTGACCGTGAGCAGAGTAATACCATTACAAACAGAGGACAGCCTTAATTGGAGAATTATGTCCATTATACTACCATATTATTATCATGATTCAAGTCCATCGACTCAGTAAACTCCCAGTGAGCGACTCATCTCTATAGTCATACAGCACACTTGAACACACACACTAAACAGACCGGAGTCACCGAATCTGAACGACTTAGATACACCCAGTCTGTGGTTCTCCATTCCCCGGATAGTTGAGGGAGAAGGCGAGATTTACGCACTAATATTTCCTGGCCGACACGGTTTCTCGTAATGCTCTGTGATGAACAGCCATGGAAATGCTAAAGCACTTTAGAGACTGAACACGATGCCAAACCCTCTTAATAGCAAAGTAATAGCTTCTGTGCGAGCAGTCACACTAGTCATATAAACTGTAAACAATACATAGTTTATTATACTCAGTATGTATTCATTCATTTCTTTTTAATGTGAGCTTATTTCCCCCGAATATATGTCTCATCCAATAGTTTTTAGGCAGGCCACAGAGCCATTGCGAGGTATAATGCATACTCCTTCAGAGGGCGCCATTGCGCAGACTGACTTCTGATTTTAACGTACTACAACTGAATAACGTTTTTCTATCAGTGCACCAATCCAGAATTGAATGAGTAGGACAAATTCACACCAAAACACATTATGTGACACACTACAAATACCTGAAAGCCACATGTCATGTCTACCTTGCCTAAATTACAGTGGCTTGAGGATTTATAAATTTGCCACAAGGACCAAAACTCAATGTAGTATATGCTCGATGGTCAGACTGGGACAATAAGCCCTTTAAAGGACTCTTACTATATAAAGCAGGGAGAATGATATGGTATAAAACCATGATATATTTGGGATGGGAGCAATATATATTGCGGTATATACCAGGGAACCTCAACTCACGATCCTCGAAGTCCGAGAACTGCTGGTTTTCCATCATCCGTTTACCTGTTAGTCAGGTGTAAAGACAGCCTGGCTAATCGAAAGCACAAGCTGCACAGTTAAACTTGAATTACCTGAGAGAGAATAAAACAAGGGCTGGATTTGGATTTAAGAGCCATATTTAAATGGAGTACAAGTATCCACTAACAATTAGGGTAGTAGCTTCATTAGGTAAGCGACAAACCAATCAACTGGCCCTCCTTAAAGACCAGTCAAATTTTCTTAGGCAAAATGTTTTTGCACTGATGCGCTAATGTTTACGTCTACAACTTTTTCATAGCCAGTATAGCCAGATTTGTATTGTGGCACACCTTTCTCGCAACATATCGTTTAAACCAATATATGATCCACTCCGAATGGAAAATCATTTTTCACCAGTTTAGACTACCCTTGCAGAGGAATATTTTTCCTCAAAGTGCAATTAGAGCGTCAGCAAAGAAGCTTCAAATCTGGAATCTGTACTTCCAAATTCTGTAACTGAATTCCAAGTGCATTTAAATGTGTAAGGTGACTGCATGTCGTGATTGGTTGTGAACATATGTGCCATTCACAAATTTGGTTAACCTGCACACATTACCTCTCCGCACTCAGTGTAGTTCACCAAATCAGTTTGTGTGTTTACAGGCTGTTGCTAATTTAACCAGGGGATTTTGCTGTCACCATCATTATCTAATAAACTCAATGAAACTTTGTTTCCTAATGAGTAATCTTATGCTCATCACCCGGACCGCAAGTCAAAACAAACCTTGCACGTTCCACTATTGGTTAAGAACAATAGAATGGATAAACAATAGCGTTACAGATATTTTGATCGGTTAAAAGAACATTGGTCTAGAGTGTCATATGACAATCTGGGGATTTTACTGCTGTTACAATGCACAAGTGCCTGCCAATCTGGGGACTTAAAGGTTCCACATTACAATCTTTTGTTTTGCAAGACAGCATATTTCTGCATGCACAAAAGGGATGTTTATAAACTTTTTAACCAAAAAAAAAAAAAAAAAAACCCATAAAGTCTATTATTTTGAGGTCATACTCTATCTGTAATTCTCTCCCCCAAGCAGAACCGATTGTTTTTAGAGCGGCGCGTTCCCTCTATAATAAACCATGCCAGAAAAATACAACTACAATCTAGAATTGAAAATGGCTTGAAAGGTGACTTCTTCTCCAGAAAACAAACTCAGACTGCAGATGGCGACCACAGTTCACCATTATCCACACAACACTAAAAGAGCAGGCATGTCCCAATATAGAGCTATGCAGAAAAGTCGTTCACCATACAATATTATCTTACTGTCAGCAAAGAGCGTATGAGATTTGTGTCTTCCAGCATCAGACTGGTTTATAAACTTAAAGGGTTAACCTACAGAAACACCCCTACCCCCCCAACCACACACAAACACACACAAACACACATGCTGTGACCTCTTAAATCCTTGGACCAGACATTTGCCCTGCTGTCAACAAAATCCAGGATTAATCTTTTGCATCTCACAAACAGACTTCAAGGACAACTCACACAACCCACACACAACCCACATACTCACACAAACCATCACACTCACATTTATAAAAAAAAAAAAAAAAAAACAACACTGATCAATTCAGCTTAAACTAGCACCCAAATCCAGACAAGTGCACGCACACAAACACCAGACACAAACACAACCGCCCACTTTTTTTTGCTTTAGAGCACCTGGAATCTACAAATCCACACACGGAGAAAGACTCAATGGCTGGGAAGGGGAATCATGGGTAAATAATGAGATTCCATAACGAAGAACCTATCGTCTTCTAGCACTCCCACGTGTATAAACACGCCTGCTAAGAGCTTTGAGCTACCCACTATTATAGTGGTATTATGGTGATGACAGTCACTATCATTATCTCCATAATAGCACTATAATCCCCAATCATATTTAGCACTAACCCAACAAAACAACACACCACAAGCCGGGCCGAGAGCCATAATACTCGCTGTTAGACTCAAAACAGACTTACAGCAAGGTCTCTGTTGATCCTGTCAGCTACAGTTATCATTCCTGAGACAGTGATGAGCGCCACGCCAATCAAAAACATGACCTCTCATATCTCAGAGCCAGTATCCAAAACACACAGTCCAAGGCCATCCCACCCCCAGGCCCAGGCCTCGCTCACTCGCTCATACCATACCTTGAACAAGCCTTCCCATAATCCGCTCTTATCCCAGGCAGGAATGTAGGGGTCCCGTTCCAGCCCTCGGTTAAAGAGGGACCCCATCCATCCCAGCATCTTTATTGACCACCACCCCCACGACCTCACACTGTGCAGAACGAACCCGCGCCAAGGTATCCCAAAACAGATCCAGCCTGAACGGGAGAACGCTGCCTCAAGACAACCAGGTCAGCCCACTCGCCCAGTCCCTCCTCACTGACCGGCCCGTCCAGGGACACTTAAAGACATCCACCCAGAGTACTCATTTACCCATAATCCTTTAATCCTTTAAGCAGATGCTTCTCCCTTCCACTCTGCCTTGTTCCCTTCTATATTTACCTGAGCGACCCCTGTGACACAGTCAAAGATAAGCTCTCAGGGGCAACAGGACTGTAACGTCCCGTTTTCCCAAATGGGCCAATCAATTACATTGAACACATCTTGAACAACAACAACAAGGAAAAAAAATCTATGAATCTCACGGTAAATTCAATTGCAATGCAAATCAGTTTCATTAAAAATACAGAATCATACATTAAATCTCAAATTAATAAATGAAAATAAACATATTACTTACAACCTCAACCATGAAATGCACCTAAAAACAGAATGCAGAGATTTCTAAATTTATTTTGAGTTGAATTTCATTGCAGTATTAAGATAAGCTATTGAATGTTACGTCGGGTCAACTTCCTTTTATTTGTACATCCAATCCTGCAATTCAGATCTTCAAAAGGCATTCCAAAAACAGCTGGGACGGGAACAATTTGCGACCAGTAATGAGTTAAAAAATTTAAATGATGATGTGATTTGAAACAGCTGATGTGAGCAGGTGATTGTAATCAGGATTTGGGACAAAAGCAGCATCTGGGGAAAGCCTAGTCCTTCCGGAGCAGCATGGTTTTGAGGGGCAGCATGGTGACAAGAAGGTTGCAGGTTTGAGGCCAGCTTGGGGCCTTTGTGGAGTTTGCATGTTCTCCCCGTGTTTGCATGGGTTTCCTCCAGCTACTCCTGTGTTCACATGGGTTCCCTCTCGGTAGTCCAGTTTCCTCCCTCAGTCAAAAGAGATGCAAGACTAATCGGAGACTCTAAAACTGCCCGTAGGTAGAAGTGTGTGAGTGAATGGTGTGTGCGCCCTGTTTTGGATTATCAAGCTGTCCAGCCTGTGTCCCTGTCTTTTACCCAGAGTCAGCTGGGATAGGCTCCAGCACCCCCGACCCTAGCGAGGAAGACACGGCATAGATAATAGATGAATGGATGGATGGATGCTTATTTTGGAAAGTTAAACTTCGTGGTACAAAACATTAAAAAAAAATGTTGTTGCATTGTTTTCAATGTAATACAGGTAAAAGGATTTACAAATCACTGCTTTCAGTTTTAATTTTAATTGAACATACAGCCCCAACTTTTTCAGATTTGTGGTTGCAATTTGTGCCGCAGTTTCACTGCATCTTTCGCTCGGAGATCCTAAAATCATGGTATCGTTGTATTGCTCTATATTCAGGATGGGAATATTGTCATTCCTGGAATTCCTGACTCAGTCGTTCGCTAAAACAATAGAGAAACTGCAGCTGTAGAATCTTCTCTGCTGAAAAACATGTATGGGGAAATGCTGTGTTTACAGTTTTTAGCACATGCCGTTGCCAGGGCAACTTGACTGACAGGCTCAACCACCTGCCTAATCGTGACTGGTAACTGGGCAAAAGGGAACACTAGTCCTGCACACACAGGGGAATGAGGGCAGTACACCCAGCAGCTATGCTTGGGGAAGGGGAAAAGAGGGCAAAGATCTGTGGGATGTCATATAACCAAGAGGCATATGGGAAATGTAGTCCAGAGGTCATGATAAAAAATGCAATGGGCATCACGTCACATCCCTGAATCGCTGAAATATAGGGAGACACCCTTGTCTGTCTGCCCCCCCAACAATTAATAATGGGATTGATTTAGCTCCCCCAGCTTTGGGCCGGACTGATGAATTGAGCAGTTGAACTGAATGGAGCTTTGCAATGTGCTCCAATAAAGGGACGTCTCTCAAGTGAGATAAAAATCAAAATCACACGCTATAAATCCGCCGATTTCATCAGCATCCTGCTGGGTAACAATTATCGTTCCTTTTGCTCTAGAAGTAACAAAGACCCTGCTGTAGCAGCATGGCTGTGCTCAGAACTCAATCTAACACACAGCAGGTTAGCGCACCACAAGCATTTCATTATTCCACTTATTAAAATGCTGAGAGAGGATATAAATTCCTGTGCGGAGACATTAAATATACGGCACAGTCTCTCGTACTGCGGGATATAATGGCTGTACTGCAGGGTTGCCGTATTTCTGCCAGGATGGGATGACTTATTAGCATCTCATTATTCGTCTCCTCTCCCGTCTCCATCTCCAGTGGGATGAGCGTACGATTCTAATCCCATGCGGCGGCGGACATTAGAACCAGCACGGCTCCGTATTGCTACTGCCAATCACTGCGACAGCGATTCACCCTCTTAATGAATCTGCCACACTCAGCAAAGCCCTCTTCCCTTATTGGTTTACCATGTGAAAGTCTCAGTAACCCATTCCTCCCCACTCCTGCCCATCAACAGGCCCAGAGATCCCGGCATATTTTGCTCTCTTAGTCATGGGCTGCAATGTCTGAAATGTCTGAAAAAAATCCCTGTCATTTCCACATAATGCATGCATGCGCGCAGAACACATGCTCGTGTGAATCGCACACAAACTCATAAGACCCACATGCTCGAAACAAGCAAGTGTGCATACAAAACACGCAAAGAACATGGACATGCATCCGTACAGAATGTGCTTACCCTAAAGCACGAACTCGTCCCCAGTGTATTGTACATCCTCTAGCTGCTGATAGGCTGTTTGAAAGCCATGTCTTACAGAGCAGAGGGAGGAAAATTTGAAGGAAGGGGGGGAGGGGAGGGGAGGGGAGGGGGTTGGGGTGGGACAACGGAAGATGCTGACATGGAAACATCGCTAAACAAACAGGCTTCGTTGAGACTTATGCGACTGATCTGCAGGGACTCTGTGCATGTTAGTGCATGTGCATAGCGTGTATACACCATGTGCATACGTGGGTAATATGTAAGAATCAATGGATGTGGAGCATTGCAGTTTTTCAAACAAATTAGCCCAAGCATTTCAGGTCACATGACTCATGCCAGCTTGACACATGACTCATGAGCGTTCAGGGACACCCAGATACCCAGCCGCACAGGTGAGTGAGATTATGAATGCAGGTATGTGCTCTGGATCCACCTGAGAGGGTCGAGGAGTTTGGGTTTTATACTCAGGTTCCAAGACAAGCCTATAATAAAAGGTTTCAAAATCCAGACTCGAAGAGCCATTGTCTGTAGACATTTCCTGAATTCCTTTCAATCTGCAGCCAAATAAGACCTTGGGAAAAGTGTTTGGATGGTAGAGCTAATAAATGAGCTGCATTTACTGCTTGCACTAAAAATGATGCGGCAGTAAATCAAAGTGCCTGTGAGTTTGATTTGAAAACAAGCATTTCACACCAATTCATTTGTGTTCAAATAAAAACCCGTAATAATCCTGCTATAATACACAAACACCCACACAGTGTACAGCCCTTGTTCAGCATTGTCCAAATACTAACAAATCTCATGGCAAATAAACACATTTAAGACCAAAGCTATACATAACAGGACTATAATTTTGGAGTTAACCAGCTACCACAACTGAGAGAAACCCTGAATCCTACCATATCAGTCACACAGACTGAATCCACAAAGAGCTGTTCAGCATTTCACTCAGAGAACTTATCCAGCTTACTCGCTAACTCGCCAAAGTTAACCTGCGTCATGAAACAAACCACTAGCACCTGAAAAGCATTTGTGCCCCATGTTGTCGGCTGAAAGGTGCTGGTTCAAACAGAAATAAACACCCGGGTCTGTAGGCTGTTCCCATTGCTCAGACAGATGCTCATCACCAGGCTCAGTGCCATCCATTATTCACACAGAGCTGTGCTGAGACTCTTCCATCAGCACCACCAATGCAAACACCCCCTAGGGACAGGGGTGCTTCATCGACTGTTTTCACCACGAGTCACTGCCTGAAGAACACACGACCCATTAGAAACCCAATCCCACAACAGACTCATTATCAACACTGTGGGGTGTTAAAAGCACTCTGCTGTAATAGACTCATTAGACCCTCGCTGGAGGCCCATCTGCTAACAATAGCTTAGCTGAGGGGGGTCAGAGAGAGACAGAGTTGAGTTACACATGCACAAACACACACGCGCGCGCAAGCGCGCACACACACACACACACGCACGCGCTCACGATACACAACTCTTACCCGTGACTCATACATACATGCACAACCTCTTACCCACACAAACACACACAATACAAAACTCACTGACACACACACCAACACACAATACACAACACTCACCCACACACACAGCCTACACACACACACACACACACAACAGCTCTCCAGCAAATCATGACAGCATCCATACAGTACCAACACTGGCCTGTAGCAAGTCATGTGACAAAACCATAACCCCGCCCCCTAGCCACACAAACACATGCATTTTCAGACAATGCAACAGATTGACCAGAAGGGTGAGTTATTACTGCACAATTTCAGAAATGGACGCGATCATTTATCATACGATAAACTACAGCACCTGTACTGCTGAAGAGGGATTAAATTATTAGATTCTTTTTTTGATTCCAGCCAATTTCCCTTCAGGCAAACCTGGCAATCTGTAAATAAAGATGAAAGAGCCGGTGCAGAGGACGTTTTGGCAGCAGAACACAGAGCATCTGAGGGGCGTCTGCTGGAGTCAGGGAGCCGTCAGGACACACGTCTCTCAGACGAGGAACAGAGAGATTGTGGGTCACAGCGCAGGATGTGTGCGCGAGCACAGGGACTGCGCAGAGAGCGTTCCTCAACACCGCGTATGCAGTGGTCCTGTATGCGGAGGTTTGCAGCACGAGGGACACCGATTCATTGCCAGTAACCCCGGAGTTGAGATGCAAGCAGGTTGACGATGTTCAGGGCGGGGAAACAAACTGATCACCGAGTGACAGTATTCTGCCTTTTCCCCCTCTTCAGTCCCGTCCTCTCGCACGCTCCTCCGCATAATCCTCACCCTCTTTGTCCTCTCTCACAGTCACATCCACACTCCTCCGTCTCCCCCTTTCAATCTCCATCACCCTTTTCTCCCTCTCTTTTACTCCCTTTCTCCATCTCTCCTTCCATCCATGTCTTTGCTCTACCTCATTATCACTGCACCACTCGCCCTCCTTTTCTCCACCCTCTCCCTCCACCCCTCCATCTCACAGAACAGGTGCTTACCTCCCGTCTCCAGTTTCGTTCCCCCCTTCATCGCCACATCGCCAGGCGCTCAATCTGAAAATCCAGCGCACTCACATACGAGCACAAACGTTCTCCCCGATCCCTTCACACAACTGACAGCCACCAGCTTCTCGCTCACTCTCCGTCTCGCTCTCTCTCTCTCCCCGGTCAACTTTCCTCCTGTGTCCTAGCAACGGGAGAATCTGAGCCACAATGGCAGGTCTCCTCGGGAGCCACCACAGCCCCGCCCCCTTGTGCCCCTCCCCCTCCCCCCATACGCCCAATAAATTATTTATCTGAGCTCACTTCTCTCCGCCCCCTTAGTGAAAAATTAATCAGAGGGGGGGCAGAGAGGGGCTTTGGTTCAGGGGAGTGATGGGGTGCTGTTAGCAGTTGCACTGAATCCCTTCTCCCCCATATACTGTAGGGCTCTGCACTCACGCTTTCTCCGACGAACGTGTGCTTCAGTGTTGAGAAACACAGCCGACGAGCTCCAAAAATTATTTTTCCAACTGGCACATGCTGATTTATATGAGCAAATGCTCACTAAATTTGGAGCCCTGAGGAGCCCTGGCCTCAGTACTGGAGAGATTAAGGACTGGAAACTGCTTTACTGCGCTCGAGTGTGCAACAGGCCGGGTCGAGTGTGTAAGAGGCCCGGGCAACTGTACAAAAGGCCTGAGCCAGGAAGCTTGAGCTCATTGGTTAGGATGGAAACACAGGATAAGAGGAGGTTGCTTTACCACAACAATTCTATCAGTCGGTAAACATGGACATTTTTAGCTCATAACAAGCTGAGGTGCGGTTCAGTGATGACACTTGACTGCACAGCCTCGAACAGAACACCCCTACTGTGGGCCGTAGAACCAGCTGACAGAAGAAAACAGCGAGCTGAACATGTTCCCTATGGAGATGGGAGCCGAGAGGGAGAAACTGGGTCATCAAGAAGCAGCTTCCCCACATTTCCAAGCAAGTGCGAGTGTGTGAGTACGCGCACGCGGTGTGTAAATGTGCGCGACCGCAAGCGGAGGGTGTCACACGGCCTTGTTTCCAGGTAGTGCACAGGCACGTGAATTATACATGCACAGAACCGATGGATCAGGTTCTGTTATTGTGAAGCCGTCAAACAGGAAGTACAGACTCAGAGCGCACTTAATGCTACCCTAACAATTACAAACCCCCACCAGCAATAGCATCAACCTCTCATGAAACACACAGCCATATCTCCCCGTGTCAGAAGCGTATATTAGGGTAACAGGAGATGGGATGCAGTGGGAGGGGATTGGAATGACCTAAATATGGTGCGCTCAGTTTTAGTTACAGACCAGGCTGATGGGTAGGGGGTGGAATTAAATATTAAAGGAAGCGAGCCACCATTTTGTGCCTGTCTGATAAATTTCTTATCCGAGGAAATGAACAGACAGATTAAGGACCAATCAGGCGAGAACGATGAAATAGTTTGAAAGACCAGCCAGAAATAAAAGACAATGGCTTGGATAATCTGACATCCAAAAAAAAAAAAAAAAAAAAACCTTCTGATATTTGAATATCTAAAATTACCATGATACTGCCGACAAATTCCTTCAAAGGCGTTTTAAATAAAACACAAAATTGTGCTAGTTTTGTGCATCTGACATTTGTGAGGGAGATACCAGTCAAAAGTACACTTGTATCATCTCCGACTGAAGCCAACCCTGTGCCAGAGCCAACTACAGGCAGTCAATGGTGCCAACAGCGACATCGGGGGCATAATTGGTATTGTAAGAACCAAGACACACAAGGGAAGGATACAGTTAGCAGATAGAACTGTTCATTGCTCAAGCGACTCCAGATGGCCATCTGAGTGCCCACAGTTAGCTCTTTGCCATGCAGATGATTGGGTCTCCTCCATTCCCATTCTGAACCAGTGACTTATGGCTGAGGAGTCAAAAGGCGCAGCTGGCTGGCACTAAGTTTCAAAAGAGAAGGGCTCGCTGTAGGGAATGCATAAGCATCCTTGTACATGGTTCAGGAAGTGGAAATTTGGGAAAGATAAGGAAAGCGAATTTTAAGGAAATAATAAAATTACAGAGAACGGAGCAACACTTGGTTTAGCCTTAAAACAGGGAAAATGTGAAAATTGTAGATGAGAACCATGTTGTCCATAGCCATCTTTGTCCATCTAAATCAGGATTAAGCGTAACTGGTAAAGCCTAGTTCATGAATCTTAGCCTCTGACAAAAAAAACTGACAATGGAAGAAACTTGGGTCCAAAACTATGCCATCTGTCAGCTTGCTACAACCACATGGATATCTAATGAATGACCAATAGCCCATATCATTGTATGGAAATAACGCATGCTTAATGCCGCATTTCCGTGAAGCGCGGAGCGATTTTTTTTTTTCGCGTGGACAGATTACATTAAAATTCAATGCAAAGACGTGAATACACGTGAAAAGATGCTAGTTTGCGCCTGGCAACGCGAATCGCGGGAGACGCAGCGCAACATGAATAGAGTGCGGAAACGGCCAGAATGAACAAATATCGCATTTTACTCCACTTCAAAATACTCATGTCCAGCAAAATTTTCGCGGAAGTAGAGCAGTATTCTGAATAGTACCATTGCTACTGGCAGCAACATTGGCTAGATAGGCTACCTAGCTACATATTCAAATCGCAGTTAGCTGCATTGCTTGAGATAATGTGAAGGTTGGCTACCGAGATAGCTATATCAAATAACGTCTTTAACAGTTTCACAAAAAAAAAAAAAGTCTAGCTCAACATTGGATATGACATCATCAATTCTGTCAATATTTTTACTCTCAAGCAGGTAAAGTTCATAAAGTAAAATTTTTGAGACGTTAGCATAGCAGCATTAGCATTAGATGGCAACCATCTTGTTGAGGATTTTTTGAGATTCCTGGAAGTACCGCGCCTTGAGTGTAAACAAGGCTCAACTCGTTGGTCAGAGGTGTGAATTCATGTGTCAATCCTCTGCCAAGTTGTTCTCCAATAGAAGTCACTGCATTCTTGGCACAAACAGAGCAGCAAATCTTCAAAGCGAAAAAATAAAATTGATCCCTGTATTCATAGCATTGCTGGCTATATAGAGAATCTTACATGTGTTTGTTAACGAGTTTCATAACTTTCATGTGTCATGACCAAAAGTATGAGATTCTGTTTGATCACATAATTGAATTTGGAAATTTAAATAGAAAACAAATGTAATTTCGGTTAGCGCCTTAATAGTATGTTAGCATTGAGCAAACTCCATCACTCTGCTCACTTAATCGGCCACCGAGTCACAAACTTTTGCAGTTTGAACTAGCAATGATTTGTAAATTTACAGTCAACCGAGTAGCTAGCTGGCTAGCCAACAAACTAACGTCACATAATGGTTATGGAAAGGTACTGCATGCACACTAGCTAGCTAGCTAAGTAACATTAACTTGGTTATGAGAGTGGCACTTAGGTAGCGCGCTACAGCACCAAGCCATACCTATTTAACAAACGTTACATTTAGTGTTCAGTTAAGCTAAATATTATCAGCGCGACATAACGTGGAGTGATTTTTTTTCCCCCACTCTCTTCGACAATTACATTTTTGCAATAATGATATGCACCTAGGGTAATATCAAAAATATATCATGAGCTTGGGCTATGGGAAAAGTATTACACTTATGTGATAAAAACTGTTATTTTCTATCAACTTTGCAAGCCAGTACTACCAAGCTAGCTAGCGTGATAGCTACAATTACTAAGGTGACTTCAGCTGTGTTTATTGTTTATGTTCAGTGCATTCATATCGTTTACACCAACAATGATAATTTGTATTGAGTTTACTCATGTTTTTTGTCTTACATTAAATTTTGATTGAAGGTCTAAAAATACAAGTGATAAATAAGTGAAAATGGAAAGAATCAGTAGGGAAGAATATTTTCATGGCACCACAAATAGTGACGACGTGGCCACAAGATTGCATTACAGGGATTAAACTACAGTAAATGAAATGTTGAATCTGCAGATTAAAAATGACACTTATTATGTAACATTTGAGCCCCACCATTACCTTTAAAAGCATGAGCGCTGCGTATGAACGTTGCTGCGTTCATCTCAAACACACACACACACACGCACGCACACACACACACACACACGTCCTTCATGCTGCACCGATAAATATACTACAGCGCGCACACACACACCTTTTCATACATGCAGTAGCCTATTGTGCAAAAGTCTAGGCAACCTCGATTTTATAAAATTGAAATTTGGTCTTAGACGTTTAGTTTGTTTTCCTCATTGGTACTGCGGAGGACAAAAAGCGTACTTGAGATACAAAATGTAAATTTTAAAGGCGCAATTTTACAAACAAATACTTGTATTTCAGTAAACAAAGTTTACACAAATTATATTGTCCTTACAGAGCCCCGATGTCAACATCATCAAGGCAGTCAGGGATTATGCGGAGAGACAGAAGCAAGTCAGAGTACGCAGAAGAACTGTGGCAAATGCTTGGAAGAACCAAACAGCCATTTATCTTAAAAAAAAAAAAAAAAAAAAACCTACATGGCAGTGCTTCTAATTTTTAGGCAAGCACATCAAACATTGATATGAAACAGTTTCAACAAATTACAGCTCCTCCCCTTAAATTTTTCAATTAATTACAAAATTGTAATTCATATCTGAAAGCATCTTCTCCTTACAGAGTTACAGGAAATAAGCCTTTTGTACATAGAAAATGCTGTACATACAAGTAACCCCTACCCACACTCCCGTTCATGATCGTCAACTCTACTGGTACGTATACATCCTCCAGACCACACTGTGCACTAGTAAATGATCATAAAGTGCAAAATCTGGCATTTCAGCGCACTGTAATGCACCCAACCCTGGTCCTGCAATCCCTCCATTGACACTCGCGTGCTAATAGACACAGCAGTTTATTCACCAAGATAAATGATAAAGACCAGATGAAGCAAACATGGCCATGACTTCAGCATCACAAAGCTCGCCAGTCGACAGAAGAAAAGACTCCTATTCAGGGCCCGAAAACAGACATGCTCAAATCACAGAGGGCTGGCACCAGTAAGAAGGGGTTCAGATCAGTGGCAGATGGGGACACTGCTATTACATAGCAATTACCCACAATCCCTTCACCGCCAGTATTAATCAGTGACACACTAAATTCAGTTGTGCAGCCCGCCAAAATCTGCCATGTTCATAACATTGGCTACTACCCACACAACAAACGAGCTACCCATTATAGCTATTCTTACTCGCACCATTATCAAAATTCTGGTGTGACATCCAGCTATACCGAGTGCTGCAACTAACTATACTACTTCGACCACCAACTTCGATTACCACCACCAGCAACCCACAACACCACAGTGCCCAGTGTCGGCCATAGGAACAGGTGTGGAGGGGTGAAAGGAGTCAGAAAGTCAGTGCCCTCACCTTCGTCATCCCCTTTCTCTCCAGACCTCTGCCACGCCCGACTCTGGCACGCGGCTTGCGGGGACTACCCTTCCTGCGCCCGTCTGCAGGGCTGTAGCCGCAGTTTCTGGAAACCTCCTCACTCTCCTGCTCCTCGTCCTGGGACTCCGAGGTTCGGTGCCTGCCCTTGAACAGGCTTTGTAAGGACAGCACTGCCAGCGCGCACAGGACGAACATGATTTCGAAGGACACCTAAACTGGGCCAGGGATTGAGCACCACTGCACGGGCGAGGCTCGGTTGCCAGCTCCCCCCTCAAAGAGAAATCTCAGGTCGGGATTCCAGATCTATTGGAAGGACCAAAACCCCTCAGAGTTGAAGAGCCGGCTCCATCGCCGTCCCTCACTAAACAGAACACGTCCTGCGCCTCGAACCCCAGCGTCCCTTTACCCTTCCACAGATTGATGGGAAAAAAAAAAAAAATCTCAGCACAACTTCCCTCAGTTTAGGACTGGCCCCAAAACCATTTTTTGACAGGGGATGGCTCTGCCCAATTTCCACAGCTCAAGTTCAGGCTCCCATGAATGAAAGTTCTCAGTCGGCGGGGTTTCCGGCACTTTCTGCTGAACCAATGGCCCTACAATCGCAAGCTCCCTATCTACGCCTCCCAGACAGCGGAAACTTTGAGTCACGAGAGCACAGTTCCAGCTCAATCGATAACCAAAGTCCAAAAAGGTCGATGTCCGTGCAAATGTGGAACTACCTCCAATAAGCTCCCCACAGCAGGTCCTCTTCTCTGATTATGGATGCTAGATTTCCGCTGTTTGCTCAGGTTGGAAAAGCAGGCAGAGTAGACTCAGAGTGGATCTGACGATTTCACCTTCAGAAAATGTTTTAAAGTCAACCAGGACAGTGGATAATCTGCTTGAAGGGCGGAGGGACAGACTGGTCTAATACGTCAACCAGCAGCGGTCATCCGAGTGGGGATAATCCCCGATCGCCGTCCCGACACAGCCGAGGAACGCCACTATGTCAGTTCAGTCTGCACACTTCGTCAGGTTCTGCCCCAACTGATCTATCCCACTTCTGCCTTATATCTCACCTGGCCACGCCCTTGGGTGCTCCGAGAATCAACTAAGGTGTGGAGGTCTAGACTCTGCCATCCATCGAAACGCCAAATTCCCCCAATTCCAAGGGGGCAGATTAAGCTGATATTATTTGGATTACGCAGCTCTGAGCAGGAGCAGAGATATGGTAACCTGACCCGTAACCGCCCTAAAGTGCCACTCCGTCAGTCAAATGACTCCTGTCGCCAGGCAACCTCCACCTGTACAATGGGAGCAGTTCCAGCTCATTTACAACCGCAATATCCGCTGCTGAAGGGCTGCCTTAACGAGGCAACAAAACAAAGCTGTAAAGATCGATCAAAGCTCAAACGTGCCACACCACCCCTCAAAACAATTTAATCATATTCTCTCTGCAAGCAACAGGTCTGGTTAGATTGGTCAGCTTCATACCTTCCCAGGCCAACAAGCAGCAATAGTAACCTCATTCCTGCACAGGAAAAAACTATCAAAAGTACAGATTAACTGCTCCTGCTTTCTCTTCGGCATTCTGTCCTTCAATCTCCTACTCAGCCACACTTGCACACAGATGGGCTCAGGAGTAGCTATTACCCAGAATGAAGCAGTGAAAGTCTCTCCCTGCTCCCTCGCTCTCGCTCTCCGCACTCCGTCCATCTGTCACAACCATGACCAAGATAAGTGCAGGGCACAGTTCCGGCGATCTAATATTCTTCAACACTTGTGAGCAAAGTCGTCAAATAAGCCCGTGGGGAGGAACAGAAAATCAGCCCATGATTGGCCGTGGCACGATGAGATGACCTCCGACCTCGTTCATGACGGCACCCCCTGCATGTGGTACGTGATGGGTCGCAGGGGTGCTGGGGTGGACGAGGGGAGCTGACAACCTCAATCTCCCGCTTGATTGGAGATACACAAAAAAACATATACCAAGAGGGGGACGGGGGGTGTGCAGCATCTGCACTCGAAAAGAAAATTTCAACCTCGGACAACAGAAAAGCGTACGGCGACAAACACGTAAACAACTGCTACACCCCCACATCAACGCTCGCTTATCAGAATTCTACAGGAGAGAGAGAGAGATTGATATGAAGTTTCATTTTGTGATAAAATTATGATAAAGTTTATAATTCACTCAGCAAGTATGATATGATTAGCTCCCCTAAAATTTTGCAGACCTTGGCCTACTTATCAGCATGAAAGAAGTATAAATACTAAGACATTTCCTCTTTGGTGGAAGTTCAAAATTCCAGTCTTCTTTTTATGATGATTTTAGCAGAGCCTCTGACTGTCACAAGGACAAAACTGGGCAAAACCAGACCCCAATCCCCAAAAACTGAATGCATGAGGTTATAAAAAAAGTGAAGCTAAATACACTGATCCAATGAAGAAGGGGATTGGATGAAAACAAGAGGAAGATTATCTCCTTTGAGTGTCGCATGCTGGGTTTGGAAGACCACCCCCGCCGTAACCAGGAAAGCTGCTCGAAGAAACTGCAGCACTTGCTAATCAAAGCTCTGTCACGGCCGGAGCAGGCCTTTTATAGCACATCATTATCTTCTCCCCCTCTCACTATTCTCACTCTCTCCTCCCTCCCTCTCTCTCTCTCGTAAGTTTGCAAACAGTAAGCCTGTGATCAAGTGAAAGTTGTCACTCACTTTCGAGTGTATGTTTTTCCCCAATAAACTGATTTGGTCATCTTTTGTTCAAAAATAACAAGATCCTTATACTGATCTCTGCGCCCACCATGGATCTCTGGAAAACTTCTGAGCAGCGCAAAGTAGCAACAGAATCAGATTCATTAAGTTTATAAAATAGAATATGTAGGTTAGACATATTCTTTATTTGCTTTTAGCGCAGTTTACAAACAGTGGTAAATAAATGTAACAATTACTGATATTTGTGCTTGCATTACAATGTCGATTTTTCGTCTCACTTCTTTGTAGCCTTAAATCTTTGATCTTATTTTTTCCTATTGCAGGTAAGAATTAGCTCAAGGAAATACTGCGGACAAGGCATACATTCAAATTTTCCTGGCAGCCATTTTGAGTATGCAAATAAGATCACACTCCCTCAGTGCAAAGCCACACTCTTGAGGGAGCCTGTGCACAATTTAGAAGAAAGATTCTTGCGTGAGTTTCATGTGAATAGCAATAAAGAAACTTCATAGTCAAAATTAAATATGGAAGCATGTTGGCCATTCTCAATACACAAATGAAGCAAAAAAAATATGTGGGCAAAACTACACCCCAGATGGAACCTGCATAGCAAATTTGACAAAGATCCCTACAGCAGTTTTGCAGGAATAAGTCAAACAACTAAATATCGACACGGTGACCTGGCAGCAATTTTGAATGTACATATGTTGCAGTCAGATTGTGAAACCAGTCATTTCATAGAATGACTAAAAATTTCAGCCATTTCATGAAATGGTTAGCAATAAATTTCAGTCATTACACGATATGACCGAAAATTTTTCGTCATTTCACAAAATGACTGGTTTCACAATCTGACCGTAACAAGGTTAAAAACCACTTGATGCGGTTTCTCCGTAGGTGTGCCTTGTATGCCAAATTTGAGGAAGGTATATGAAGCATTTTCATTGGAACAGTGATAAACTTCAAGTTGGAGCCCTGGCAACAATGTGAATATGCTAATAAGGCAAAAAATGTCATTGTGCACAACTAGACCATAGGAGAGACCTAAAGTATATTCAGGATTTGGCGCCGATCCATCTACTAAGTAGTTTTTAGCCCGCTTGGCCAAAAGGCCCAAGGGGCTTATGCTATGCTCAGGGTCTTTCGTGGTGGTCTGTCGTGCGTCCGTGAGTCCACTTTTGGCTTGTCGGCGCTCTAGCGTCTTCAGTTTTTCACCAATCCTTTTCCTATTTCATACGTGTATGGTCATGAGGTCTAGACCAAGTTCGACTTTGAGCCGAATCGGACCGATACTTTGGCCAATAGGGGGCGTTCCATTTTGGCCATTTTGGCCAAGCGGGCGCAGTGGCTTTCCACTATTTTTTGAAGCAGTGATGACAAATCATTCAACATGGATGGTGACCACGCAGCCACTTAGAATATGCAGAGGAAGCGAAAAACCACACGGTACACAATAACAGCTCTGGGTGAGACTGTATATAGAAATTAAGAAAGATCCATCAGACAGTTTTCACGAAAATGAGGCAAAGAATTACATGGTGCATCACTAGATTATGGAGGGGATCTGTATCCAGACTTTGTTGCAGATCTACGCAATAAGTTTCTTGGAATAGCAATAACGAGATTTGTTAACAGAAGGACGGCGGATGGCGGAAAACGGACAACAGACCATAGACAAAAAGCGATTTGATAATTCCAACATCCTGGATGATGGTGGGCTAAAAAAAATATAAAATAAAATAAATAACATACTCAAAGTAAAAAAAAAATCTCTCTCCTCATCATACTGGTCCCACAGTCACACCATTCTCACTGCTTCCCCCCCCCCCCACCACCCTGCATCTAGTCTCACTCTTCCTTTCTCTCTACCTCCCCTTTCATCCCTCTGTATAGTCTTTTTTTAAACAAATATTATTTCAGGAAGCAAAAAAGGGAGAGGGTCACAACTAGCTGAAGGGCTCACTCTTTCGTTGACAGTGAAAGTGGATCATTTATCTCCTTTAATATCGGATACATTGGACCATTTTCAATGAAAACGAAGATAACATTGTCCCACAATTCCTCGCTGCAGCAATATTTAAAGTAACGCTTCATCTATTCAGCAGTTGACAAAAACAAATGATAACGTTGCCTAGTGCGAGTGCAGTCAGATTCGCTTGTTACGGTCTTTTCCTGTTCACACCTTTCCATGACCTCGTGACATTTTCCACTGAGGCCAAGGATCAAGAAGTCTGTTGTAAATGTTGGGACAGTTTTGACATTCGACCACAGCTCGTATCCAAGAGCAGAACTGAACCGCCTTTATATTGCTGCCATTTGACAGATAGTATTATTCACAAGAACAGTCTCCAGAGGAACACAATTGCACATTGGGGATCAAAGTGCCAATAGGCTATATACTGTAGATAAAATTAAGTGCATAAGTGACTGACTCAAATTGTCTCACACCCTGATAAAATGCATCTCATAAAGTTGCACAAACACATGAAACCTACAAGCCCAGAAATGTAGGTAAACAAAGTAATGCAACATGTCAGGGAAAGTTCAGCAGCAAGGTGCAGTCAGAAGTGGTGGTTATGACTTAATGATAAGATGGGCAGGTTCTGTATTTTCCACCGTGGGGCAGAAACGGCAGTGGGCAGAGCAGAGAGGGCAATTTAAAGGGAAAGCAGCAAAAAAAAAAAAAAAAAAATGAAACCAAGAAATGTCATAAGCACTCAATAGAAGCGTTTGATAGATGCATATCAAGCTAAATCTTAAACTAGTATTTGTACTAAATTCAATTTTGAATGGATACTCTTGCATCAGCTCACTTTTGCCTAGGCCTATGGTAAGGTGGTGTCTATGAAATAACCCAAAATGGCATTTTAGCCAGCAGGAGAAGCGGGATGGTTCCCGAAATAATGGCCCAATGGTAGGAAGAGATGCTTTGGTAACCTCACTAAAACTGAAATTCAAAACAGCCTTTCCCCAGTTACTTACTCAAAAAACACACAGCACACGCCCATCTCCTCCCCCTCTAAGAGCAACTACTGTGAGTAAATTACAATTTAATGGGACCAGAGGGAGGAAGAAGGCATAAGCACATAATCCACATAATCACAGGGTGGATGGCATCACACGTAGGGCGTGGTTTTTTTGGGCATGACCATACAGAACTGTATATAATTCCGTTCTGTGAAGAGACAGAGATCTGGTTTTCTTTAGCAGGGTCGCGCAAGGCCTACTTGAGGAATGGTGTCCAGTCTTGAAACTCCAAATCAGAAAAATTTGGGACATTCTGGTGAATTAAATTAAAACTGAAAGCAGGTATTTGTCAATTCTTTGACCTGTATTATGCTGAAACCAATACAAGACCACATTATTTGATGTTTCACCAAATCAATTTAATTGATTTAAAAAAAAAAAAAAAAAAAAAAACTTTTTTCAATTTAAATTCTTGCGACATATTTAAAAAAAAAAAAAAAAATATTCACCACTTTGTAATGTTGCTTGCCATTCCTTTTCTCAACACTTTATAGTTTTGGGGCTGAAGACACCAAGTGATTAATAGTTTAAGTTGTAACTAGTAATTTTGTTATCCTTCCTGCAAACAAGTCTTACAGTCCACAACAGTATGGGGTCTTTGTTTGCATTTTGTCAGGCCAGTCTAGCACCCACATTCTCTTCTTGCACAGCAATGTCTTTGTAATGTATGCAGAATGAGGTTTTGCATTGTTTTGTTGAAATCTGTGTCGGTGTCCCTGGAAAAGGAGTCATCTAGAAAGCATTATTTAGCTCTAAAACCTCCGTGTACTTTTCAGCATTAATGGTGCCTTTGCAGAGTTGCAAGTTACCCTTGCCAAGGGCACAGACTTATTAATAACAGTTTGGATGATCCCATTCGTCTTTGGCCAGGAGCACACAGCACCCATTTCTCCAAAAATGACCAGAAAAATTGATTAGTCTGACCGTTAAAACGCATTTCCACTGTGTTATGGTCCAGCACAGATGCTTCAGACTCCATTGTTGTCAACAGCTGTTCTGGAGGGTCAACAAAAAGCTTCCCTTTTCCACAGTTACATTTTTACAGGAATTTGTGTGCGTAGCTTTATGCTGTTGTACCTGACAAAGGTTTACCAAAGTAATCCTGAGCCCATGTGGTCACATCACTAACAGAAAAATGACTGTTTTTGATACAGTGCTGTGAGTGATTGGAGATAATGTATTCAGCTTAGGCCAACACCCTTGCCCTTAATGCACAGGAATACCTCCAGGATCCTTCATTTTTAACCATGTTATTCATCAGGGATGGTGAAATATCCAGGTTCCTTCCTGGTTTCCTTTGAGGAACATTGATTTTAAAATTTTCAATGATTTTCTCATGCATTTTTGGGAAAGTTGACGAACCTTAGGCCATCTTTGCTCCTGAAGGACAACGCCTTTCTTGGATTCCACTTTTGTACCAAATTATGGTAATAGTCACCTGCCAACATAAGCCCTTTCAGACATAATTACTCAATATTTTTTACCCCATTACAAGAGCTAAACTTACCTCGTCCCAACTTTTTTTGGCATGCGTTGCAGGCCTAAAGACCAGGAATGTGTGTATATTTACTTGGGAAAAAAATGAAGTTGACCAGACAAAACAGGAGGTTGAACGCAATGATGAGTGGTACACTCACTTAACGGCCAGAGAAGGTGCAGGTAATAGTGAAACCGCGCACGCACGCACACACACACACGCGCACACGCACACACACAAAATCTTTTCCAGAAAGCCATTTATATAAACGTTGCCAAGCAGAGCCAGCCTGTTCAGGGCCAATAACCCGCCACAATGGAAAAGCTGACGACTGAAAGGGCGAAGTAGAAGAAACTGTCTGTTCAAAACAGTTAACAGCTGCACAGCACATGTCGACGGACACAGTCCTGTCAGGACATTTAGCCCTAGGCATCAAGTACAAAACCCACAATAGAAGTCGGCTTTGTGATTACTAGGACAAATAGGTATTTTGAGTTGGCTCTGACGTCCACAATTTTAGATTTGAGATTGAGCAGTTCTCTGTGGTTAAACAAGAGATTTCCAGTATTTATAATAGGCTATTTTTGGACTCCACAATGCAACCCAAATTTCAGGGCTCAGTGCTTCCTTTAGATGGCTTTTTTTTAAATAAGCTATGTGACTATAGACAGCAGCAGTATCACTAATGTAATTCCCCATGCTTATCAACATCCCAATTTGTGTGCCAGTTCATATACCAAGGCTGTAAGGAGCATAAAATTGCGCAGAAGCTGAAACCAAACATCTACGGGATTACTGTGACACGTCTATGAAACATCAGGACTGCAAACGAGAGAGGCTGTTACTTTTTGCCTCAATGACTGTGCCACCACCTATTGTCATTTTTTTTGGCAGGTGGCCGCATAAATTCACAGGCAGCCGACACATGTAGCAGGGCAACTATACAGACAGTCAGGGCAATAAGTGCTCAGACAGTGACAATTTTCATTTTGGCTCCGCACACCACCAAAGAAGACCTGATAGACTTTCAGCTTTAAGGATCTTGCCAAAAATATTGCACTAAGCCTGTATGAAATACAAAAATTTGTATTCCTATCTATATTGTATTCTTATCTATTTTGGGGCTCAAAATTAATAGGACACACTAACAATCAAATTTCAAAATTAAAACTGAATCATTGTAAATCCTTCGCAGTCAAAGACAGCCTGAACCCACAGACATCACCTGATGCGAAGTTTGCACCCAAGAGACACTCCAGTGATGCAATTATCCTCAAATTAATGAAAGTCTTCGCTTTGATCTCATATTCATCATTTCAACTCCTGCCCAGTATGCTGTGATTCAAAAGTTTTTTGTCATTTTAGTTGCACCCAAATATTTATGGAAAGCGTGTATGCACAGTCAGCGCCATAATTCATTGAACGGTGGCACACTTTGTTATCTTGGTTCTGTTGGCTGGGTCAGTCACTTGATCTGAATACAGTTGAGCATGATTTCAAGTGCTTGAAAAAGGGCAAAATGTCCCCATAACTAGTAAGAACTGAAGATGGCAGCAGTACAGGCCCGGCCAAGCATCTACGGTGAAGATGCCAAGTGCTTGGTAAAGCGT
Organism: Gymnothorax javanicus; assembly: GCA_029692085.1. NCBI lineage: Eukaryota > Metazoa > Chordata > Actinopteri > Anguilliformes > Muraenidae > Gymnothorax > Gymnothorax javanicus. Next base: position 8,682,125 of record CM056209.1, on the reverse strand, counting down.
ATACATCACAGATTTCAAGCATTCATTTCTTGCAAAGGATAGGAGAAATAATATTAAAAATCATCTCTTTATTCTACCTTATGTTGAAGTCATTAGTTCCCAGAGTTTAGAGAGAATGGTGCAAAAAACAAAATGCATCCAGCGAGCAGCAGTTCTTTGGGTGAAAACTCCTTTTTAATGAGAGAGGTCAGATGAGAATGGCCAGACTGGTTCAAGCTGATAGGAAGGCGACAGAGACACAAAACCAAGCTTTCCAGCGCTGATGCAGAACAGCATCTCCACACACACACACACACACACACACACACTTGAAGTGAATGGGCAGCAACAATAAAGTCCACATTGAGTTCCACTCCGATGGCGAAAGGGCTTCAGATGGCAAAAGGCTCACTAGAACAGTTGAAGATTGTAAAACTCTGCCTAGTCTGACTAATCTCAACTTCTGCTTCGAAGTGCAGATAGTATGGTCAGAATTTAGTGTAAACATGAATCCATGGATACATCTTGGAAGTCAGTATTTTAGGCTGGTAATGATGGTGTAATGGTGTGGAGAACATTTTCTCTGTACGCGTTAGGCCCCTTAATGTCAACTGAGCATCATTTTATGCAACAGCTGCTTGAGTCATGTGCATACCTATATTTCATCAGTTTACCCATCACATATAGGATAATGCCTAATGCTACAAGGCACATATCACCTCAAGCAGGTTCCCTGTGCATGACCATGAGTTCAGTGTACTTCAGTGGCCTCAACAGTCACCAGCTCTCAATCCAAATATGGCACCATTGGGATGAGGCGACACTAGAAATTCGCAGCACGAACGTAAGGCTGACAAAAATTCAGCAATAGCGCAATTGAACCGTGGCAACATGGAGTAGAATCTCTGAGAATATTTCCAGCACCCTGTTCAATCAAGGCAACAAAGAATTCAGGCCGATCTGATGGCAATCTGAGTCCTACCCAGTCGAAGAAAGATGCACCTGATATCGTGGCCACTGAATGCGCGTTTGAAAATCATTTAAAAAATAAATAAATAAAATAAAATAAAACAAAGCAGCGGCACAGCCACCACGTGTCCAGACTCCTTTTCATAATAACGCCGCCTTCAGTCCAGGCATTTGAAATGAAGAAATGAGGTAATTTTTTCCAGTTAAATTATTCACATAATTAATGATTTTTGCATCCCTGCCGTCCTGCGCAATTTATTCATTAACCAATGACAAGGAGTGGGGGAACTACAGCAATCAAAACGACAACGGTGTTAAAACAGGACCCCATGAAATGTTATCTTTGATTAGGCTACACGATTCGTCCTGCATAAATCTGACGGCCATGAACGACTCCAGAGAACAATAAAGCGTAATTTTTCAGTGCCAGTTCTAAAGGATTTGATTTACGCATAGCGGGAGTCTAAAGTAGTAAATGTACGCCCCCTTCCGGATGCAGTATTAATAGCCCAGTCTGCCTGGCAATGGTGTGTCAAAATTATCTGTTCTGAATCAAGGTCTTACATAACGGTCATACAGTTGCAGCATTCAGATGGAGATTTTTGAAGCGGACACTGGAAAGAGGGAGGATCATCGCAATTCTATCCAAAGCCACAACATCCTGAAAAACGCTCAGAATGCCACAAAGAATATCTCCCCCTAGAAGAGAGGAAAGGTTTCAAGAAGGCAGTATTAAAAATCTGCCTAGCGGTTGCAAGAACATCATTTAAAATAGATAATCCATCCTTTCATCAACAAGCCATATAAACAGCAACACCAGGCTTGCGTGTTTTTAAGTTTACACGACAGGCTTTGAGAACAACGAAAATGTTCAGCAACAGTATTTGCCTCTGTTGCTCGGACATGAATGGAAAATCTTGAAAAACAAAGACAAAACAAAAAGAGTTCATTGTTTTGCGCGGGCTATTGTTTACAAACGTACATCTGGGCTGTCATTACAGGGTCATACGGGCATCAGGGATAATAGGCCCACCGCTTGGTGAATGAAAGGCAGGATTCCTGAATGCAGAAAAATCTCGAGTCGAGTGTAAACTGCGGAGTCGTCACGTGTATGGCGGAATAAATGACGCAGGTCGGCAAACAGAGCTCTTTGGAGAAAAAGTCATGAATACACAGACAAAAAACTTTTTAAGAAACCTAAAATAATAAACCAACATTTTTCCAAGGTTAATTACAATTAATAAACAAATTTACAATAAAAAGCCTAGAATAGGTAACGAATAGCCTAGGAGTAAAAATGTAAGTCAGACCAAATGACTCATTATTGTGACCAAAACCTATTAGTCTCAAAATCAGTAAAAATCATCATCCTATAACTTCGTAGCTTTCTAACTGAATCCTTTCCTTGCCCACCCGTCCTCCCCCCTCTTTTCCCTCCTCTCTTTGACAGCGGATGAAGAGACCTGCATGTCCCGAGTTTTCCCATCAGAGGGCCAACAAGAGTCCCATGAGCACAAATATACGCAAACTAATAATTTATACCAAAAATTCTGTGACATAAACCACCAAACGTGACACGAGCTTACTACACGTATATAAACTGTACAACACTATGAATATGAATGGAAAGTGAGATGTCGAGCTTTGCAGCCACGCGTGCTTCGGGAATGTGTCAGGCCAAGTGAGGCGGTGGGAGCGATAATCAGCGGGGCGAGTATTACAGCGCCAAATATTATGGCGATGTTGTGCCTTTAGTGGTGGTTTAGTCCATTAATCAGCTCTACCAAGCAGACCAACATTATTTCGTTTGCTTTAGAAACTGCCTTGGACTTCAGTCGGAAATCGAAAAACACGGTAAATTGCTCCAGGAATAGAAAACCGGCGGCGTTTACTGTTTGAGGCCAAGCCCAGTCATAATTAAAGAAGGTAAAGACAAAAGGACGTTTGCCAAACCAAACCTGTTATTCAAAACCCGCATGTTGCGATACCCATTCAGCTCTAACCATTAATAATCACCTATAAAACCGATTATAGCAGAGTGAGCCACTTCGGTCCCTCACAGAATGCCAGCAAACTGCCCTGCGTGTCGCGTCCCTGACTTGATGGCCTTGTAATGTTCGATTCATACAGAAATGTACTACTGGGCGCGCAAAGCTTCGCTATAAATAAGATATCCGTCATTTGTGTCGGCACAGTCCTGTCACACCCCATAAAACGACTCCAACGTTTGGTTCGGTCTCATTTTCTTCGCAGTTACAAGAAGCTATGCCACACGTAAAGCCGCATCACACTGGACGCGAAAGGAATTTTCGCACGACAGATTGCATTCAAACTCAATGCAAAGACGCGAATATTCGCGTCTTTGCATTGACTTTGAATGTAATCTGTCGAGCGAAAAATTCCCTTCGCGTCCAGTGTGAAAGCGGCTTAACGCGAGACTAAACAGGTACTAAAGCCAAAATAAGTGTATTAACAGCATCTATGACGTGACTTGCTAAATTCCAGTTAACTTCGGAACCAACCTGACAAGCCACTACACTACGAAGCGGGTGAAAACCCGTTTCTATGCATATTTTTTTCTCAACTTTTAAAGGGTGTTAGAACATGTTTCGTCCCTAAAGAGTGTCAGCCATCAAACATTCTGGAAATGACTAATGCCTAATTCCTCAATGCTTTACAAATCTGGCTTAATCGCCGATCAACACGAGTCCGTTTGAGGACTATAGCGCCAAATGCAAACATTATGCTCTTACCTCTCGGGCCAGCGGGAGGTAAGTTCCCAAGACGACTATAATTCCTTCCCGATTTCTTCTGTGATCCTTTGAAGATAAAATAAATTGCTGGCATTTGGATTTCCAACAGATAGCGAGGAACCCTTTATATCCGACGCGACCATGTAACCAGCGCAGGGTTCTCTCACATGAGAAAGTTCCTTTCTTGTCCCGCCTCTATTCTGCAGATGTTGAGAACCAACTAGGCTCAGTGGTGCGCAGCGAGGCAGCCAGCTGATTCAGTACAAAGGCAGTGACGCAATTCCACGCTTCGATTTAAATAAAAAACGCGTGCCTTTGCTGTTTCACCAGCCGAGTAGTTGAGCCTGTGATGCAGCTGACCCCCTTTTTAACAGACTCACGCGCGATAAATGCTGACAAAGTTGGGACGGTGTGGAAAATGCACTTTATAGAGAGCAGTGATTTCTAAATTTCATTTGAATTGCATTTCAATGCAGACAGCATGAAGACAAGATATTGAATGTTTCCAACTCAATTTTATTAGTAGATAGGCCTACACATCCACTCCTGCTATTCACGCCTGCAGTGCATTCCAGAAAAGTTGGAACAGGGGCAATTTAGGACTGGTTACAAGGTTGAAATAATTTGAATAATGATGTGATTTGAAACAGCCAATGTCAACAGTTGATTGCAACCATGATTTGGTACAAAAGCAGTATCTGGGGAAGGCAGTCCTACAGGAGCAACAATGGGCTGAGGATTGCCAATTTGCCCACAAGATTAAAAGCCAGTGTTCTGCAAAGAAAGATATGAGGAAATTTGGATATTTCACCTGCTATGGTGCTTAAAAAAATGAGAAGATTCAATGAATCTGGAGGAATTTCTGCATTTAAAGGGCATTTGTCTGTCGTTTATCTATATGTGATATAACCGCATGGGCTCAGGATTAGTTTGGTAAACCTTTAAGTACTGCAATACATTGTTGCATCCACAAATGCCAGTTGAAACTTTACTGCCAAAAAGGAAGCCATAAGTTAACTGTCCAAAAGAGCTATCGACTTCTCTGGGCCCGAAAGTATCTGCAATGGACCATCGCACAGTGGAAACATGTAAGGGGACAGGCAAATCAATATTTCAGGGTTTTTTTTTTGGAAGACATGAATGCCATGTGCTCCAAACTGAAGAAAAAGGGCCATTAAATAATAGGCTAAATTCAATTCATGCAATTAATTAATGCTCTCTCAAAGAACGCTTCATGCAAAAGAGTAAAGTACTGTTGAAATCCAGCCCTACTTTTTTGGTGCATCCGACAGTGCAGGTGATCTAACCTGTACTTCATTATTGTGTAAATTATTATTATTTTTTTAAAATCAAAGCTTTGAAACACCTTTATCCAGCGTTAAATAACTGATTGAAATGCATCACATTTCCCATCCAAATGAGGCATTTTATGTCGTCTTACCTTAATGAGGGGAACTGGCCACACCTGAAAATGTGGAGTGTTGTCAGAGTGAACATATTGTTAATAAAGAAAAATGATTGAGAACAAGTCAGGAATAATAATTGGTTGAAAGATATGTTCCATGCCCACCCAATTTTCAGCCCTGGCTCTGCCAATGCTGGATGCTTTTAATAAGGAATGACTTTCACTCCTAAATCACATTATGTCAGGAATCACGGTGGATACCTTTAAGAACATTTCTGTGTACGATGCTTATTGGGTGGCATTGGGAACAAGGCAATACATTTTGTGGAGAACAGTAAGAGAGGTTAATTATTAATAAGTGTTCAAATTCAAGACTGAGATCTATCCCAGGGGTGGGCAATTCTGGTCCTCCAGGGCCGGTGTGTGTGCAAGTTTTTATTTCGATCAATTACCCTGACTAATTGTGCTAATTGGTTGCAAATGCAAATATAGATTTGTGCAAAGATTCGATCAAAGAAAAATATTTTATGTAGGGAGACAAGAACAGTCTTTGGTCATTCATGATCATTTAAAGAAATGTGCCTGAAATGTCAGATTTCATAAATAGTTTGGCTAATTTAGATAATGAACTAATTAAAGGCCAGAAGTTGGTGTGAAAACCAGGGACAGATACGGCCCTCATTGCCCACCTCTGGTCTATCTAACCAATGAAAGTGTGGTTCCTGGCTACAAAACATAACCCTCTGGAAGATGATTCCATAGACAAAGGAAATGATTTGGTGGAAAACCCGCATTGCACTGAATCTTAAGGAATAAATTAGAAATTAAATTATCATGTATTCACAAATCAATTTCGGAGCCCTAGTTTCACTTTCAGTTGTGTGGAAACACACCAAAAACCAGCAGAAACTGTGGCCCTCCAGGATTGGGGTTTCACACCCATGGCCCAAGTGACTCATTGGGATCTGGAAGGTTGGGGGTTCAAGCCACAGTACAGACTCGGAACTTGTCCGCTGATTCCGCTACTCTTCATCAGGCCTCGGATATGTGACAGAAAGTTGATATGTTGCTCCGCCTGACATTTCTTTGCCGGAAGACCGATTTACACAGTTGTCTAAATCCGCGCACTAAATCGCCACCTAAAAAATGGAGGCAAAACTGACCTTCAAAAAATCTATGTGAGGCGATGCTTCTTCGTGTCTTGACACAAGAGGCAACAAGATGTTTTCACCAATTTGACATCAAACCCAGCGCTGCTGCCACTGGACGCCGCCATGTTTATCCAAAAAAAAAAGTTCTGGCTAATGGCTTCCGCAGTCACACATCCGAGGTTTGATGAGGAACGAATCGGCCGAGGTTTGCCGAGTGCCACAGTATAGCTGCAGTTGGATTAGTGCAGCACCTGACCCTTGACCTCATATCGCTCCAGGGAGGAACTGCCCCTGCGTAGCCTGATCAAAATGTAGGTCAATTTGAATAATAGTGTCCCACCCAGGTACAGTATCTCTTCATACCACCAGATAGTTACAAATAACAAAATGTGCAAAAGCAACCAAGCCAACTTCAAACACTTTTACTAATATATACATATTTTATTTACAAGACACAATCTTAGCAGAGAAAATGAAGATGACCTCATTTGACAGTATTAATTGAGCACTGAACCTGCTAACGAGCCCATATGTGCACAACAAGTAGGATACAAAAAGTAGGACTTTGTATTCTATACAAACATGCACATTGAACTGTGGAGACTGATCATTAAAACTGGGAGGTCGTAACAACACACCGCTAAACACTTCAATGTTCCTGACACTCAGAATGATGAACTACAGCCATTCAAAATAAGCATCACCCTCCTTCTTACAATTCCCCCTACACTAATACATATTTTCTGCGTTTGCATTATCTCTCTGAATTTTATACATCAATTCAGGTTCCATCAAGACAAAAAGGAAACATGGCCTCATACTTCACACTTTTCATTTTATTACGAAGAATAAACAGATATTAGCCACTGAATTAGCATTCTCATTTGTAGTACATCAGTCAAACAAAGTAAACTCTGGACAGTTGTGAAAATTAAAAGGACACAGTACCTCTATTTCAAAATACTGTATGTCTGAGCATGTACAGTCTAGCTGGCAGTTTCAGCAGCTGGTTTTCTGGTTGAGAGCATCTATACACTATTGCTTAATTATTATAACTTTAAAAAAGTCAAAAAGTGAAATTTACAGATGATCTATCTACAGGACGTAATTAGAGCTTCCTATGTTACCCATTGAAAATAAAACACATGATGCATTAGGCCTACTTCAGGTAATACACTACATTCAGTCTCGGGTTTGCTCACAGCATCATTAACTGTATCTTACACATTAAGCAATATAAATAAAAATACTCACGAGCCAGATACACAGAAGGTAAACTGGGGGGGCGCATTTTGTCCGCACTGTGCTCTATAAACTTGTGTGGAAATTTTAAATCGCAACCTAATCTGCTTCTAAACAGCTAATGCACAACTACTTTTAGAAAAAGGGTAGAAAACAGTTTTCCAAAAAAGTATCGAAGGGCACCTGAGTTTTAAATCTTCTCATGATTGATGACCTCTGGGAAGGACTTAGGAAACAAAACTATGCGTTTCCTTGATCTAAATGAGTTAACAACTCCCACATATGGTAGCAATACAAATAAGCTGACCATTTGTGTTATGCAAAGACAGTCCCCAAAGATGGGTCTCGAAATCTGTTATATAAAGCACAACATTATGAAGATGTTTTCCATCTGGTGTTAAGGTACTCAGGAAGTCATTCAGAAGCTTCACAATACAATCCTGTACAGAATGGACCACTGAGAACTGTGCACGCTTCAAATATTTTAGAACTATGAATGATAAAAAAGAAGCTTATAAATTCAAACAAAAAAATTACTATGCGATTTAAAAAATTAAGATAATGAAGAGGAACATACAGTAATTAACAATTTCAAAACATTATGATTTGTGTCTTGAATTATTTATAGCAAGCACAATAGTGTCTATATTTTGTTAATTTAAAAACAAAAAAAGCGCAATCCCCGCAAAACATTGAATCCAAAATGGCAGGTGTTTAATGGCTAATTTTCACTATTTATCTCATCTGTATCTCAATAGATAAAATTAAGAGAAATATCATTCAGTGTGAAGTGATCACTACCACAATATACCCATACATTACTAATACCTGTAATATTAGCAATAGTCTGGATAAAAAAACAGTTTGCAATTTGATCAATGTCTTCTGAGTAATTTGTAGCAGATATGCAGCCAACCTGATAGGAGCAATTAACGTCAGTGACACTAAAATTCATCAGGCTGTACGCAATGCAACTGCACAGAATATGACATAATTTCTTGTAGAATATCAAATCTTGGGAGTCGACTCCAACTTAAACTAAGGGAGTATCTTTTAATTCATGCAGAATATGCCACGAGGCTTTCACATTACTTGGTTGGGACATCATGTGGTTGTAGATACGGCGAGAAAATGTCTCAGCCTCGGTTCCCTTTAAAAAAAATCAGGCGTGCCAGCCTTAGTCTATAGCTACTTGTCTGACCGTTGCAAAAAACAATAACTGTGTCCACTGGTTTCCTTCCTGTCTTCCTCTGTGAGCAGAAGTCATTTATGTACTTTTCCAGGCCTTTCCAAAACTACAGCAATGCCTCTATCCTGCTCAATCTCAAAACCCTTTCACCATTTTTCAACTGAGACTTTTTTAAAATAATATTTTTTTCTAAAGTTTGTTTAATGGACAGATGTGAGACGTATTACAAAAATGAACTTTTTCATCATCAGCCATGCTTAGTTGACATCCTGTGGGCAGGTTTTTTAAAATCTCAACCTGTTAAACCAAACATTGTCAACATTTAAAGTCCATGTAATCCCATAGAAAAAGTTTAAAATTATAATGAATATTTTAATAAATAAGCACTTTGAAACCACGCTGAGACGAAATAATTTCTGAATTGTTTTGGTTTCTCAACCAACATCTGACCAAATACAAAAATATATTTGTATTTTTTTTAGCACTTTACCACAACCATGCAGAACTGTTGGACAGCAGATGCAATCTAATCCACTGACAATCAAAATAAAAATCAAGATTCCACAGTGTGTGTGAGAATTGTTCGCGGAATGCGCTAGAATTGATCCATAAGCGAATGATAGTTGGCAGAGCACAATCAATATAAACTCATGGTCATTTTACTATGGCTGTCCCCGGGCTGCTCCAGTTTTAAAAGGGGTCCCATACCGATTCAATCGATAGGTATTTCCACAAAATGTCACTGATGTTGAACAGTATTTCTGCAATGATTGCAATATAATGTGAAAACACACAAGCTAGGCAAGGGGGAAATTTAAAAAAAAAAAAAACAAGCACTAGAACCTAGAAAACATCAAATAAAAATGCTATTTTTTTCGCACTATGGCGCAGCTACAAACTCTTCTGGTTCACCTCCTGTCATTACTCCCAGGGTCATAGAATGCAAGGCAACTGGCTGGCTATTGTCTGGCAACACATGAAGCACATGTTCTTTATTACAAAAACAGCTGTAAACTCTTTTGCAGAATTATTGTCAACGTGACAACTGGCAAAAAAGCCAAAAACTATAATAAAAAAAACAACAGGTGCCATAGTATCAGAAGTGCGTCTAATGCACTGAAGCACAGGCAGACAACAAGCAGCATCATCAGCTGGTGTAAAAACCATGCCGAAGCACCTGGGCGCTTCAAAATCACCCGTTGAAAGAGTTAATTTATTAGGTGCCTCGTTGGTTCTACACGAGCCGATGACACTTGTGACTAGGCGACACGCGTGAGGGTGGAGGAGGGGGTAAAAGGGCGGAGAGGGGATATGTGCTGAGTTTGTCAAAGACAAAACCTTGGGGCTATTATTTGCAAAATCGTTTCAGGACAGCAGACCTGGAGTTAGACCCATCCCAAGCACTGAGGTTTGAGGACCACAAGATCCCCAGGACGCAGGTACAATGGCTGAAACTAAGGATTACCGTAATACCCCTGAAAGGACATCAATCACTGCTGGGGTTACAAACTCAAACAAGCAAATACAAAAATTGCAAGCGTCAGTGATTACAGGCCTTCCCCATGGGCCAGAGACGGGACTGAAATAGATATTTCCACAACGTAGTGTCTTCAGCCTATCATTTCCTGGTTAGAGAGAGGGGACTGAAGACAGTGTGTGATGACATCTGTGGTCTCTTTAGAAACTCCAGGCCTCTGAGTCAGCCTCATGGGCACCATTCCCAGGACTGTGGCGAACAACCGGGCCGAGTACGTGGACTGGGTGTGGCGCTCCTGGGGCTAAGCACAAGCAATCTAATAGCTTGTTCCAGAATGAGAGGGAAGAACAGTGCTCCCTGCACCGTGGGATCCAGAGGATTTCCCCAGCCATCTTACCCAGCCACCCACGCTACTCTTTGGGCTCTTCTTTCTTCTTCTCCTCTTCCTGTGTCGAGTCCTCTGGCCTGGGCTCCGCCTCAACCCCCGATGTCCCCTCGCCCTCCCCAGCCGGCAGCTCCACTGTCAGGACGTCCTCCCCGTGCGGGCAGGGCGAGAGCCGGACCGTCATAGAGCCGTCCTTGCTTTCGGTTACCAAGTCGTCCTCCTCCTCTCCGGGTTCACGTGGGGCGAGGGAGGAAGTGGAGGCCTGAGGGGATGAAGGAGAATGAGAGAGAGAGAGAGAGAGAGAGAGAAATAAGGAAAGAGAATGATAGAGAGAGAGGGAGAGAGAAAATGAAAGAGTGTTTCAGAAGAATAATAACAGGGTCAAATCAAATTTCACAAACACAGCTGTTAAGGTGCTGGAGTGTTCACAAAAACACAAACGTCCCTCTTTTATTTGCGAAAAAAGTTTCTGTACAATGAAGACCCGCCTTTAACCCTTTCAGCGCTGTGGGCAACTATAGTTGCCCAATGATGTAAGATATCAAAGTCAGATGCTGTTGAAAACCTATCATGTGGCAACTTGTTTAAAAGAGCTCCCTGTGGGAGCTCTTTTAAACAAGTTGCCACATGATAGGTTTTCAACAGCTCAGGATAACTACATTTTTAATTCCTTGAAAATGTATTCGGTGCTCTAAGGGTTAAAAGAAACAACTTGACTAATTTTTTTGGTTATACACTTCCATTTGTGTGCATGAGTATCTGTATGTGAATGGGCGTATATATATGTGTGTGTGTGTGTGTGTGTGTGTGTGTGTGTGTATTTGCCCCATGCCAGTCTATGGCAGCGTACCCTTAAGCTGGTGCTGGACTTGCAAGTCTTCTTCAGCATGGAGAAGGTCCCCTTCATGCCTGACTTCTCCGTCATCTCCAGCGCCGCTTTGAGCAGTTTGGGGGTTTCCGGTTTCGGGGGGATCACCTGGGTGCCCTCCTTCCCGTCTTTCTTCTTATCTGCCGCCTTCTTACCCTTCTGCAGCAGTTTCCTGGGGCGGGCGGGGATCAAACATGACGAGCATCAGCTCCAATTCACACCAGATTTACATTCTTACAACTCCTTACTTCCCAGTTCCCCTCCCGGCTCAGACCAGTTCCACAGCCAGTCCATTTGTCCTTCACTCATAATGTACTGTGAGCAGGACAGAGGGTGTTACAGCACAGGACAGGAGGTGGTTAAACTAAAAAGGGATCAAACGCTGCTGTGGGTAAATTAATAAGTAGTATCCTTCACCTCTTTCTGAAGCTGATAGTGCAGCTGCAGGCTGAATTATAATTTGAGCCACTCCTTTCCACGCCACCAGATCTCACTCACTCATGACTGGTCATGTGACATGAAACCCAAAAGTGATATAAAGGGATCTGAAGGAGGTCAGTTGGACACAGGACCCCCCACTCACTTGGGGTCCTTCAGTACTGCTGAGGGATTTACAGGTAAAATGAAGGCCCTTGCTCGATTTAGCCTTTCACCCCTACAAATCAGATTGCATTTCACCCACCTAAATGATCCTGAATCACTCTAACCACTCTATAATCGAAGCTAATGAATTCCCTGTGAAGTGGAGGTTTGTTGTAATGTTTTTTTCAGCATTTGTCAACGTCCTAAAACTCTAGTGACTTCAATCAGTAGCAGTGATCTTTACGTCAGCGCTAGAATTTTCAGACAAGAATATTCCAGTCAGCAGTTCGTGATCTGACATCCTGAGACCAGAAAAGGACACTTATCTCAGGTAAGTCAGCAGGAGACGTACTGACTCAACACCACCCAGAACCGACAGGAGGTGTTTGGGGAAGCCATTTCAATGACAGATCAGGTGACCAAACAACATGACCCAAATCTGCTGTTTTGATTGGATGGTGTAGGCAGTGGCCTCTCTCTCACTTTGCCTTCTTGCGCAGCAGCTTCTGGGACTCCGGGTAATGGACCAGGATCTCTGCCAGGTCCTTCTTGTCCAGAATGAAGAGGTTGGCAAACCCGTGCGACACCACATTGGCTGTCCTTCGATTCCCTCCACCGACCGCCAACAAGCTGTGTATGTCATAAAGAGTGTCGGAACAAAGGAAACTGCAGTTACTGAGGAAGCCCAAATTAAATTCACCAATGAAGAGAAATAACCACGATATAGCAAAAACTAAAAAGCTTTTTGGCAGCGTAAGGAATGTAAATCCATAGTATCCCCAACTTCGTCCAGGGATCAAATCCGAAGTCACGAAGTGATGCGTAATATATAACTTCCAGTAGTCCCTAGTATGAACCTAAGCTCTATATGCAATAAATAGCAAGACACAGGGCATTTTACTCTTTGACCTTGAACCCAAGGTCAAAGGTTAAATCTAAGGTCACAAACTGATGCGCAATATATGACTTCCTCTTAGACCCTAATCCACACCAAAGCTCTAAATGCAAAAATAAGCGAGAGAGAGGGTGATTCCAGTTTGACCTTGAACCCAAGGTCCAAGGTCAAATCTAAAGACATGAAATTATGTGGCATACATGACTTCTTATCAGTCCCAAATGCAAACCTAAGCTCAAAATGCAATAATAAGTGAGACGCAGGAAGTTTTGCCATTTAACCTTCAGCTCAAGGTAAACAGTCAAATTTAAGGTCATGCACTGATGTGCAATATATGACTTCTCATCAAACCTTAATACAAACCTAAGTCATGTGACAGTAAGTGAGCTATCGGCCATTTCGTATGGGTCATGCCATTTAGACTCTTAATGAATTATTTGGCAAATTATCCAATTTCGACCAAATTCGACAGGCGGTGAGACCTCACCACTAATAATGCCGATGCCAAATGTAAAAAAAACTTGTTGACAATGGTGTCCTGCAATTCAAACGCAAGAAATCTCTACGGACGCAGCTGCAGCGGATAGGGCGGTAGCGGAAAGAACGTAAATCTTGGTCAGAGGATACGATAACAGTCCTACATTTTTAATCACATTGAGCAGAGAATCAAATGAAATGTAGGGTATGATTTTCACCTGATTTCCCCAAAGACAGACCCCCCCCTCAGCGTAACGAACACCGTCTTCCCATCAGGCCCACCCACCACTTGCACTTCTCCCGCCTTAATGATGTACATCTCCCGGCCAATCTCTCCCTGCAACACACGCGGGGGGGCGGAGTTACTTTCCCCATCACACAGTCCAGGGTTAGCAATTAGCATAACAAATTCTCATCAGAATCCTAAACAGAGCAAACGTGCAAACAAATAATTTTATTTACTCTGTTTCCGAATATTGGCAAAATCAAAATGCATATTATTCATATAAAATTAAGTTACATACCCGTTTAGTTTACATTTCTAATTTTAGATTGTACGTCATCAAATGCGATCTTCGACTAATCCACACAATATAAACAGCCATAACCCAAGCATTTTTGAAGTGAAAATAATAAATTTTATGTGTGAGCATCATTCGTTATTCAATATGTCATCATTTCCCAACTGGAATAACGGGCAGAAAATTGATGATTTTGTCAGCCCTCTCACCGTTTTGCAGACATAGTCTCCTGGGAGGTAGACCACGGACCTGAGTCTCTTGAGCATATCAAAAATCATCTGCCTGTCACAGCCCTGTGGGAGAAAAACAGTAGGGGGAGGGGGAGCGAGCACAAGTGAGACAGAAATTTTACTCAGTAACATTGAACAAATGGCATTTAATGCAGCTAACATACGAATAAGTTTAGCACGTTATATTTCACCAAATCGAACAACATAAAAACAGGGAGTTATTGAGGATTGTATGCATCATAGTTTTGCATCCAAAGACAAGCTGAAGCTCCAAATGTCTTAAGGCGTGTTTCCTCCAAACGTAATGTGAATTTTTTGCGTGGCTGGATAACCTACAAAGTTAATGCGGAGACAAGAATAAATGCTATGTAATTTTGCCACAAATCTTTACAACAAGGACACAAAAATGATCCCGCGGTCAAACACTTGACTAAAGCAAGGCAAAATTTGTTTTGCATTTGGTGGAGGCACAAGGTGCGGTTTCACCAAACGCAGAGTGAATTTGTTGTGCCACTCGATTGCACAAAAAGTCAATGCAAATACATGAATAAATGTGAAAAGACGCAAATGGTGCGAATGACTCAAAATTCACTTATCGTGCGAGTTGAAAACATTCAACTTGAGCAAAAATTTTGCATGATTATAGTACCGTTCTGAATAATACCATTGCTACTGGCAATGTTACCTACATTGCACAAACTGTAATTGCAGTTCTCAAAATAAAGGGAATGCTAATTGGCTAGCTAGCAACCAAGCTGTCACAAACAACCGATGTTACACAGTTTATCAAAGAAGTACTAGTCTAAATCAACATCGGATGTGACAACATCCTCGTGTGAAGTTTTTATTCTCAAGCAGACACAATGTTCATAATGTAAAATGTTTATGATGTTAGTGTAGCAACATTAGTGCCGCTATCTTGTTGCTGATTTTTTTGAAGGTAAACGAGGCTCAAATCGCTTGCGATATGTTGGCTGTGCAGAATCACGTGTCAAGTTCAACCAAGTTGAGCACAAATGGAAATGGACGTAATTTTGTTGCAAATCTTTAATGCGAGAAAAAAAAAATGATACCACGGTCAAACTTGCTTGAGGCGAAAATCTGCATTTGGTGGAGACACACCTTTATCCAGAAACTGACTCTGATATCCTGCTGAGCTCACCTGGAAAAGAGGAACTTTACTGACAATGGAGTAATTTACATCCACAGCAATGTCCAGCCTCATTTTATCTGGCAGCTGTATCAACAACTCCTGTTCATCTAAGGGAGAAAGAATCAGAGAGGAAAGAGGAGAGAGGCAAGGGAAAGGGAGAGAGATGGAGGGATGATGAGAAGAGAGTGAAAGAGAGATAAAGAGAGCATGAGAGAAGGTTGG
The DNA here is from genome assembly GCA_029692085.1 of Gymnothorax javanicus. NCBI lineage: Eukaryota > Metazoa > Chordata > Actinopteri > Anguilliformes > Muraenidae > Gymnothorax > Gymnothorax javanicus. Next base: position 8,666,627 of record CM056209.1, on the reverse strand, counting down.
AAAAGGATGAGGGAAGAATGACAAGAGGAAGATTTTAAAAATGAGAAAACAGTATATAAAATAGTTTATACCATGGTTCTGCTGAAGACTCAATTGTGATTAGTTGATGGACATTCTAAGGGTCTGCATTATTTTCCTATAACTGCACACCTTTGAAGTAGTTCCAAACATGCTAGCTTTTTAACAATTTGTATACATTTACCACATTTGAATTCCAGCTATATTTAACCAAAACGAAGTTACATACGTGAGAAATGGAGGCTAAAATATAAATTGTTGTGTTTCTGCACTGTTTGTCTGCCCGTCTAGAGCATTTTTAGCTCCTGCCATGTTTCTGTGTTAGCCATGCCCATAGTTCTTCCATGTGTCCTTGTTTATTCGTGTCTTTCTATTTTCGAGCTCCGGTCCAGTCTGCCAGTTGGGATCCACCCCTCCAGTCCGCGTTCCATGCCATGTTTTGTTCCTGCGTGCTGCACCTTTCATTGCTTTAGTTTGGCTGGTGGTGTTTCTACTTCCTTCACAGCTGTTCTGAATCTGGGGCTGTTCTAAGCTTGATTGCCTCTAGATTGTTTTTACTCATTACTAACATTTACTAACTCACACAGGAGGTGTTTCCTTAGACAGGCACACACTAATCCTACTAATTTAGATAGGGTATCGATTGGCATGATTTCCCACATTTGCTATTTTCTAGATCTCGTTTGCTTTTCTGTTAACAATCTCACCCTTCCTTCTCTGCTGCACCTTACATTCCTACTTAAGCTGAACGCGCCCGTTCTCTTAATGGGCTCGTTATGTCTTACTGCTTGTCCCATGTCTCATGCTTCTGTGCCTTGCCCCTCCCGTTTTGCCCAGGTGTTCCTTGTTTCCCTGATCTCGCCCCGAGCCCATTTATTCTGAGGTGGAGCGCCAATCTGGCAGATGGATCCTTGTTTGGCCACAGTCCTGTTTTGCTCATGTGTTGTTCCGTGTGTTGGGAATCATGGGAGGCAGTAGCAGAGAGGCCTTGTGGTGGGCCATTACACAACCTCGGCTGGCCCCAATGCTTCTCGTGTATACTTTGATCATTTCCTTTGTGTGATGACCTCATCATCCCTAAGCCCTATGTGTTAACCTCATCACCCTTCAGCCCTCATCCCAATTTCCCCACACCTCGTTTGTCTCTCCCCCCAGCCTCCTATCATTCTGGGCAAATTACCCTTTTGTTCCTAAGCATCCTTTGAACTTCAAGCTATAAGTGTTCACATTTTCCCTCAGTAGTTGGTTCTTGTTCATCTGTACTTGGGGAACAGACCCACTAGTTCCTCTACTCTATTAAACTATCCACTTTGCAACTAAGACGTGCCTGCATTTATTTTTCTACTTAGAAAAGTATGGAGGAATATAGCAAACTCTCTTTAAAATCCCACATTACAGTGCTTATCAAGCTCTTGTTCTTTGCCATAGTCTGTGTCCATTCCTCGCCATTTTATTATTAGCTTTGTTATTCCTTCCATTTTTATCAGCTCTTTGAGTGTAGTTTTTCATTGGCTTTTGTGCCCCCTTATGTTCCCCGATTTAGTAATTTCTGTTCAAATTTTCAGCTCCTTGAATGAAGCTTTTTGTTGGCCCTCGTGCCGTGTTTTATTTTCTGTGTTGTTTAATAAAACCCCTTTATTTTGGATTCATGTCTCGTGTCTGATGTTTGCCATTGCCGCGCCTAACAGTAAATATTTCAGTCTTTGGCAAGTATGGTGAGGATGACAAATGGGAGAAAGCACAATTTTTGGACAAAAACACAAATATTATGTCTTCAGCTATGACAACCATGTTATAAGCGACTCCATGCCATTTATATAAAAATAATTCCACACCTAAGCAGTTAACAGCCCCGCATTTCATGTTGAGATGTATTGGACCACTTAGGTGTCCAATTATTTTCATATAATGACTGGCATTTTGTTGTTCATCCCTTACATAATAGTGTATACAGTATGTACTGTCCTGCAAACCTGCACCACTAACAGGGTGCTAATTAACTGATCAGAAATCTGAAGAAATGGAAGAAAAAACAGGAATCGCCATCTGTTCAGCTCACTCTCTAGTGCAAGTATGATCTTACCCAGCATGCCTTGGGACTGCCAAGTGTAGTCGTACCAGGTTTTGACCCGGTTCTGCACGTCTCGCGGGATGCGGTACGAGGTCATGTATTTGACGGTGTTGTCCATGCAGGCTCTGTAGTAAGTCTGTCCTGCGGTGGCCGCACCCACGACATCTCGCATCTGGAGCCGAGGGAGAGGGTGTCAGGGAGGGGAAAAACAAACCACACTTTGACGTTACTGATGCAATGTAAAGCTTGTTTGATTCAGGCTTATCCATTCCCTGAAGTCATCCACCCATCCATTCTCTATGCCGCTTCTTCCTCACTAGGATCGCAGGTGAGCTGGGACCCAGCTGACTATGGGTGAAGGCAGGGACCTATCCCGGACAGCTCGCCAATCCATCGCAAGGCACATACACCATTCACGCACCATTCACTCTCACGTTCATACCTATGGGTAATTTGGTATCTCAAATTAGCCTGATGTGCATGTCTTTGGACTGTGGGAGGAAACCAGCGTACCCAGAGGAAACCCATGCAAACACAGGGAGAACATGTAAACTCCACAAAGAAAGGCCCCAGGCCAGATTCAAACCCACAACCTTATTGCTGTGAGGCAGCAGTGCTAACTACTGCCACCGTGCCACCCCCAGCAGTCATGTTAATGGTAAATGGACTGCATTTACATGGCGCTTTTCTAGTCATGACACAAAGCGCTTTACAATGTAATGCTTCACATTCACCCTGATGGTGGACTATTATGAGTAGTATTTGCTCCATACCAAGGAGAGAGTGAGTGGTATTTCTAACTGCAAAATCCACAATAATAAACAACATGGATAGTCAAAACCACCACCAGCCATTGTCTGAACTAGAAAAGCTTCATAGAGTGGGTGTACTGATCCAGGATCATGTTTCCCAGACAACACCTTAGCATTGCTAGGGCCCTCTTTCATGAAGCAGGATTAGTGAGTTGAATGGATAGCTGAAATTACTAAAAACCAAGAGCCCCCCCTCCTCATCCCAAGTCTGGAACATGGACAGATGTAAAATGAGCTGTTTGAATGTTTAGTTCAATTATCCAACTGACTCAGAGATCATACACAGTGAGAAGAGAAAAGATAAAGTAGGTAACTGCTCTTGGCCCATCATTGCCGTTCCGAGATAATGCCCTGGTCCCCAGCACCAGAAGCACAAACCAACCCTGAACTGAAAAGAGGAAAGGAAAATCTGAAATCTATAATTGGCTCATGACATTTACAATGTTGCAACGATTAGCATTACCCACCTGACCGATCATAATGGAGAAGGCAAAAACTCCCACAAAATAGTTAACAAGCTGGAAGACGATCTCGAAGAGCGTGGTGGGGTCAGGCAGCCCCCCGATGGTGATGAGGGTTTTCACGGCGAAGTAGTAGCAGCGAATGTAACTGCAAGGAGGGAAAGGAGGGTAACGTCAGTGCAGGACACGGTGCGGGAATCAGAAGCTACACGGCAACACCTGAGCACTATGGCGCACCTGTTTCCCACGCCGTTGTAGACCCACTTAGTAGAACCCAGCCCCTGGTAAGCAGAACCCCAGTAGAAGAGGCAGGCATTACAGTGCAGGGAGTAGAGCAGGTAGGTGGTGGTGCGGATCACTCTGTGAGGAGGACAGAGATGGAGTGAAATGGAAGGAAGAGGAGAGAGAGGGGCATTAGGAGAGAGAGGGAGAGACCATGTGAGAGAAAGAATACAGGAAGAATGAGAGAGGAAAGGAAAGAGGGAAAGAAAAAGTTTAAAATTCATTGATTAAACATACTTATCATTGAAAATGAACAAACCTAATGGGCCACATTTTTCAATGAAAAAAAACATAAGTAGAGATGCCTAACCTAATCTCATCTTCATTGGAAAGCAACACATTTGCTCCAAATTAGATGGATGTTAGCGGACACTAGTGACATCACTCTATGCACAGTCTTACCTGTAGATATAGGCTTTGCTGAGGATGGCCTCCAGCCGGTCATTGAACTCCAAGAAGGACATGTACTGTGGGTTAGAAATAACTTACTAAGTGTACAGAGTCAGAACCTCCAAATTTACTATCATGATGCAAGCACATAGCAAATGACAACAGCTCCAGTTATTTACAAGACTAGTAAGACTAAAATTCTAATGGAGGCTACTCATGCATTTCTTCTTGCATCATTTAAAAATGTATAAAAATATCAAGCACTGCCTTTTCGACACCACACAATCAATCTTATTTCGGCAGTGTTGCATTTCACTGCTACATCAGTTCCACTCTATCCTGACTCAGCGAGCTAATTTGCAACAGAAAGGTTTCATAGGTAGCGCTCTAACCTGCACTGTAATGTAGCATAAAGGGTGAGACAATAAAAAGCAGACATCTTGGTAGTTGTCACAGAGACATGGGGCTCTATCTTTCACACTGCCCTACCCATTGCCACTACCCGCTACCCGTGAATTACGCATTTAGCAGCTTCCACTATCCCTAAACGGTATCTTGCGGCCACACTACCCGCTATGCATTATGCCGACTCCCTTATTTGCGCCTGGAGGTGTGCCCGTGGGTGTGTTTATGCGCTTTCCCTACAATTGCTATCTTGACCATACACGTTAGGGAAAGCGTATTGCGGGTCCTCAAACCACCCGCTACCCATTTGGGCTTTTACAAGAGCGCGCCCAGGCGGCTTCAATGCGCGCGTCCCACTTGGACACATGTGGGCGTGCACATGCGGCTCCACTTCCCGAATTAACTCGCCTATAAAAAGCCACCTTGCTTTAGCCTCAGTTGAACCCCTGAGAAAATGGCAGAGATAGTACTAAATCGCCTTGGTCGCCAGTTAAATAATGGAAGACGCCCAGAACGTGTGTACCGCCAGCGCACCAGCTACCTGGGCCTTTCAGGTAAGTCTATATTGTTTGTATTTTGTATCAATCATTTTTTTCTGCTTTTATAATAGTATATAATTATTATAAATATATTATATATTAATGATATATATTATATATAATATCAGGGCCGGCGCTAGACCTGAAAATTTGGGGGAAAATATCCATCCCTTTATTGACTACAATTAGTCCTGGCTAATTCTAGATGGTTTTCCTTTATTAACACGTTTTCCAATTCAAGAATAATCAAGTGGCAGTTGAAGACAAGGCTTCTCTCCCCCATGCGATCTAACAGCGACAAAATAATGGGCTACATTCAGTACAGAAAAATAATTTAATTATAAATAGGACTATGCACTGGCACTCAGCAACGGTAATTTTTTTTTTTTCCAGCGAGAGCGGCATTTCAGAACTCTTTTTGCGAATGAAGGTAATTTCGCGACAAAATCGCACACTTGTTTTTTTCAGCACGGTCACGCAACTTGCTGTAAAAAATAGACAGCTGCCCGATTGGAAAATGTAAACGGACGAAACCACGTACTTGTCACCAGAATTACCTTCATTCGCTGAAGAGTTCTGAAATGCCGCTCTCGCTGGAAAAAAAAAGTTACGTCGCTGAGTGCCAGTGCATAGACCTAATTTTATTTTTCTAAAATGGGATTTTGTTCTATGCTTCATTTCAGACGGGAGGGGAGTTGGAAGTGCATGGCTAAACGCATTTTTTTGTTTTTTTTTTTTTTTTTTGAAGTTTCCATCACAGAAGGCGTAGGCTTGATGTTTTTTTTATTACATACCAAACATTAAACAATATGTCAATGTCAAATAATAATAATAATAATAATAGAATTCATGATAAACTTAACAAATACAGATCCTCCCCTGTCTGGATTTGACCTCATGCACAAGCAATTTAACTTCGCCTTCGCAGAAACGTGGTGACCTTCCTCTCCCCATCACGGGTTTCGGTTTGAGGATTTGGGATAGCGCAGCCTGCTCCTAAAGGCAATGGCACCTGGCACACTGATTGGTTTAACTGGCGTAATGCCCAAACCACGCCTATGCATAATATAACGGGTAGCGCAGGTGTTTTAGGGATATAGGCAGGTGTGCAAGATAGCAACTTTTGCGGGGGAACGCCTCTTACGCAATGCTAAATCCCAAAATAACGGGTTTAGGGACTCTGGAGTAAGATAGGGCCCTAAGTATACAAAATCACAGCCTCTTGTCTAACACTCAGACTTACATCATGCATACAATATGTGCCCAGTGAAGCTACTGAAATGAAGTGCCTTATTTCAAGACTACTACCATACCCACAGAATCAGTGGTTCCTAAAAATACAACCAACAAATCAGGGAAATATTATAGTCATTCATGCTCATTATTACACCCAGAATAGTGTGCATGTCTTGGTAATTTTTATTACTTTCAACAGTATTTGCCTTCAAAGGGGAGAGCTGGGGGACAGCTTGGGAGAGACCATTCAGAATCAGCCTTTACAGACTGGTATAAATGTACAGGTGCGTTGGTTGGACTAGAGAGGCAGGTGGATGTTTTTGTGCGTGTTTGAGCTTTTACCTTGAGCAGCCTGGGGAAACGGAGGAGAGAGTTGACGCCAGTTTTGATGTAAAACAGCTCCAGGGGTACAAGACTGACCACGTCCATCTGAAGGCAGAGACATAAGCTGTTTTACAAGCTAAGAGGCAGAGCCAGCCTGTTGTGGACTGCAATGGTCAGTGATGGCAATAGATTCACAAGTAACCATTGCACTGCTGGAATTTCGCAAATGCTCTTGCCAAGAGAGACTCACAACTTCAAGCATTCATTTACTTTTCATTTAGAATCCATTTTCGCAACTGTACATGTTAAAGCGACTCAAGTAAAGCACCTTATCATAATGTTGGTGCCCAACCAGGGAACTAGGTTCCTGACCCATTTCAGTTCGCTGTCATCCTAATTAAAATGATTTTTGAAATTGAGCCATTACCTTAAAGCGTAGAGTACTCATGTAGTTCTTCCTCATCTCCTTTTTGTCACACTGGAATAAACAAAGCCATGTAAGGGATTGGCATGCATCAGCATTTTCCTCTGCAAGCGTGAGCGTTTGTGTGTGCGCATGTGTACGTGCCTGGGCAAGCTTCTTCATGTTCAGATGAGTGTGAGGGTTTGTAAATGTGCCAGTGTGTGCATATGTATGTATGCATATATGTGCTGGTATGTGCACAGGTAAGTATGGCTTTGTGCTTCTCTGGGTGCATGTGTGTTCTTGCCTGTATGTGTGTGTGTGTGCACTCTGCATGGCTGCACGTACATAGACAGAGGATTAAATTTAATGGATGGGGTAAACTGTATCAGTCTTTACTTATTTATTCTCCGTCTGTGCTGTGTGCACTGTTTAGTATGTTGTGTCTGCGTGCATTTTTTTTTGGTGTAATATGAACTCTGCGCAGTTTTCAATCACTGTGAGGAAAATCCTCATCAGGCGAGTTTATGCTGCAAGCAGTTTTGAATTAATATTATGAGACTCAGAGCCATGAAACCTTCAGGCATCTAAGTCAAAAACGGCAAAGATCTACAGTTGTGTTTTCTGCCATTTTTGAAGAAAAAGTTTTAAAATGACAAAAATCTCTGCCCATCACCCAGTAAAGGGATTGTCAGTCAGTAAATGGACAACTTGTTCCTGTACTTCCGCATAACAATTTGTAAATACTGTGCAAAAGTAAATCTACCAGTCTTTGTGTCACTGGTATCACATGTACTCCACACAGAATTGTCAGTTTTAACATTTTCCATTTTAACATTTCAACATTTAATTGTCAGTTTATTGTTCCACAGATTTCCCAGAATGCCTTACCACAATGTCTCCGCCCCGGACGAACTGAAGGCGGGGCTGGAACACCAGGATGTCCAGGATGTAGATGGTGTCGCACAGGTAATCGGCCAGTAGCCACATGTAGATGTTGTTGGCGGTTTGGTAAGGGAAGGCCCAGCGCACTGGGATCAGCCACAGGTTCCAATTCCAGGCCAGGGTCACGAAGAACAGCCACAGAACGTACATCAGGTCTGCACACAGGGGTCAGAGGTCAACACAGGTCAAACGCCATGGACGGAAGTTCAGAGGTCATTGTGGTTCAGAGGGTATGAATGAGCTTAAAATGCACTAAAATTCCTTTTGTAATGGACTACAATGCGCTTCCAGACTCCAAGATGGGTGTGTGTGGATAAAGTGGATATAAATACTGTCAAAGAATTCAAGAGAATTCAAGAAGCTGAATTTCCACAAAAATGAATACAAGGAAAATACCTGTCGGAACAGACTGACATTTGCTCGTCAAAAACTTATTTTCATCTCACGGCTATTTAAAACGAAAATATCCTTTTTAGAAAAGTTTTCAAAAGAATATGAGAATCTCGTGGGTCGAGGAGGACAGGAGCTCACTGGTGTAAGGGTCGATGCTGGAGGGGAAGCGAAGGCTCCCAATTCTCCGAATCCAGTCCGGCACTTTCACCCTGCGCCACAGCCGCTGATACCACTCCCCCTGCTCCTGTTCCTCTGCCTCCTGTTCCGCTGCCGCCTCCTTCTGCTCCTCACCGGGAGGAGGAGGAGGAGGGGGAGGAGCTTCGCTCGCCTTCTTGGCTGGGGCTGAAGGTCAAAAGTGAAAGTTGAGAGGTTACATTTCTATTCAGCGGATGCTGCCCTCTGGACTGACTTGCAAAATTCCCGCAAGCGAAGATGGGCCAGGGGCACTCAATCTTATCTGAAAAGGTATTATGGCTTTTAACAGCTTTATCTGATGGAATAGGATAGACCCAGGAAGAATGGTGACAGTGGGAGAGGGAGAGAGATGCCACAGAAGTCAGAGGCAAAATACAATCAGTGACGTTGTGGCATGAAATGAGAACGAGGACAGCCGAGACACCGAGACACCTTCAGTGTGCCTGTCAGCACAAACACAGGCAGCGGATGAGGCTAAGGTTTGGGTCGTTTGTTTTACAACCAAGGAGGACATTGTTGTTGCTATATTCATAACTGCTATTTTATATGTAACAGCTGCCATCCTTGACAACACCAGCCAGCATCAAATAAGAGAGCAGTTACAGTAATCAATAAACAGCGATAAAATAAACGGTGGTGTTAAAGTGAAAGATAACTTTCTTCTGAAGTGAACTGCACATTAAAGAACTGCCCCTAAGGAGTTATTTCTAGTAATTTTAAGGCATTTTAAGGCTGAACTGAAGAATAAATACTTCAACAGCCTGATTGAAACACACAAAATCATACTGACGTCAAGTTTCCTGTTGCGCTTTGATGGCCAGAGGAGAGAAAACGCTCTCGCTGAGGGCCCAAGGTGTCTGCTTTCCCGTGATATTTCTGACACCCAACAGCTGAACAAACCTGCAGTTTAATGATTAGTGAAGAATCATATCCACCAATACAACACCAATACTGTTAAGCAACCAAACAAATGCGAATGTCGTATTTTTCAAACACTGCGAAAAAAACTCTTTGTTGATACTGCGGGGATAAGTTAATGTGACACAGCTGATAGTGAAATGTGTTCACAATAACGTCTATTCCCGGAATTTAGGGGCTGGCTAAAATGTCCATCCGCCGTACGGCGCACAGGCAAGACGCAGACAGGAAGCCGAGGACAGTTCTCCCTTTTACGTGGTGCTTCAGTAGGGATCAAGTCACATGTATTAATGGATATGGAAATGTAAGTATGTACAGTTTTCCTGAAGGAATAAATTAAAATAGATAATAAGTAAACTATTGCACATGCATAGTAATCCAACAATGATGCCAGCTAGGCTAACCACCTAAGCTAAAACATAAATTGGTTAGCGAAACATGCTAGCAGTGTGTACTGACAGAATCTGCGGCCAACTTCCAAGATCCCAGAACAACAAAAGGAGCAACATCCTCATTATTGTAACAGTAACACCACCGCTAATGTAAATGTAAAACTAATTTATAAAAGATATATAGGTCCTCTGAACTGTACAGCACTTAGCCAGTGTTGAGGACCATCTTTGACTGTGTGTCCATGTACATCGGCACTCACAGGCCTGCGGGCTCTCCTCGTCAGAGCTATCTGGATCGATCAGCTTCTCTTTGGCGCGCTCCGTTCTCTCTTTAAACAGCTTCACCAGCTCTTGCAGCCGCTCCTGCACCACGGTGCTGGTCTGACTGGCGGCTGAAGCTGGTCGTTCCTTCATCCTATGAGGACAGGGCATCCATTGTGACATCATCACTCACCTCCATAGAGAATTTAGTAGTGAAAGGGCCGGTTATGTATATCGTAAGACATCAAGGGCCAATATCATGAAGCAATGTTACTGATTTAGCTGAGTAAATTATTTGAGTAAAACCCAGGACAGCTCGACATTTGAGAGCAAAATCTGCTATTCTCCTTTGCAAAACTGGACCCAGGGATTATCTAGACAGTCAACCCTTTCTCAAAGGACGATGAGCACCACATCTGTTCTGCCAGCTATGCTACTGAGGCTCCTGCCTCTGCATTGGTGATTGTTACAATATTTGGACTGGCATTTTTATGAAGATGCAACCAGGCCTGTCTGAGTATTTGCACAACCACCAAGTTTTTATGGTTAATCAGGCCAAGTACTTGGAACAGCTAAAACGTAACCAGACAGTCCGGTCATCGCGACCGCAAGGGTGTAGCCCCCGAAAGCTCACTTCTCCCCTTTTTTGTGCATTATTTTGCCAATACTGTCGCCATGGCAACAAAAATCGATAGGTGTCATAACTGAAATTTAAAACATGTCCATACCAAATAAGAGAGTAATCTGTAAAAAATGACAGCCTGTACAGCAGGGGTCACCAACTCTGTTCCTGGAGAGCTACCATCCTGTAGGTTTCTGCTCTACCTCCTATTCTGCACACCTGATTCAAGTAATTAGCTACTTAACAAGATCACGAGCTGGGCAATTAAGCAGCTAATTAGTTGAATAAGGTGTGCTGAATTGGAGATAGAGCAGAAACCTACAGGATGGTAGCCCTCCAGGAACAGAGTTGGTGACCCCTGCTGTACAGTGTCTACAAGGAAATGTCTATGGACGAGGACGTGGCGGCGGTGGAGACGACAAGCATGAATCCATAGTAGGCGCCCAACTTCGTCTGGAGGCTACAATAATCTGTTAAAAGGTGACCTTGCGGCTTATCTTGATAACAGATCTCTGGGTACGCACCCATCGTCCACACTGAGGAGGCTGGTCTGACTGGGCCATGCCTTGATGGACGTCTCTGGCTCCACCTCCTCTTCATCTCCTTGGGAGTACAGCTTCTTTCTTATTGGGCAGAGAGCAGGGAAAGAGTAAGAACATGCATGGAGCCACAGAGCCACAAATCACTCCCTGAGATTCAAACCACATGAGAAAAACGCAAGACTGGTTTCACAGAAAGCGAAACATTAAAAGACTGAGACATAGAGAAAGGCCGACCGAGAAAGAAAAAGACAGAGACAAACAGACAGAATTGGACAAACCAAGCCAAAAAGGCTGAAAAACCAACAGTTACACACAGAAACAAACTGAAACAGAAGAATACGGAACAAAATATGAAGACAGACATACTGAAACAGAGAAAGAAATGTGACAGCAAGGAAAAAATGGAGACAATGAAGCAAAACGAGGTGGGAAAACAGACAGACAGCAGGACGGTAGGGACATCTCATGCAAATGGGGATGTATGTGGTCCATGAAGAGGTCAAACAATGTTGTGACGGACTGGAACCGCAATATTTGGAGCATCTTCAGACCTTGCTGAGAACTTCAAAACAAGTGGGGCCCCTTGGTCTGCATCCAAAGCATGCGGTTTAGATTCCACACACCATCCATCAATACAGACAGGCGTGAAGAGGAGGACTCTATAGGGGATCCTAGATGTGAGCTGATGTTTTTATTACAGGGGCGACTATGAGATGGGGCGAGAAAATGAATGGAGAGCAAGGGGGGCAGGGAGGGGAAATGAACTGATTGATTGATAATGATGATGATGACAATGTTTCAACTTTTTTTGGAGTGGTTGGTTGGCTGGGTCTTACATAGTAGTCCAGATTTTCTCCAGTTTGGGCGCTCTGTGTCAAACCACGGAGCGACCATGTTGGGGGAGTTGTGGGGTGTGAGGTGTTCAAAGGGAGACGGTGGGGGCCACATAGGAGAGAAAGGAGCCAAGTCAAGCCATCAGTCACAGATGAAGGAAAACTGAAGTTCATACTGGTCTCATGGGCCAGCATATCCAACTCCGTCAGTAAGTTGTACCACCCAGTAAGACTTAAACACAGTGTTATCACTTTCATCCCCGACAGACGTTTCAGTCGGAATTTACCCCTCTATGCATAGGAGTTAGAAAGGATATGCATACTTTATACATCACACATATCTCAACATTCTTTATTAAATGCCCTGCATAATTTCAGTCAAGCAGTGGCAGAATCAGCTCTCGCAGGATCCGACATAACTTCGCATTCATTTTTTGTGTTTTTCTTATAGCACGACTAATATAGCATATTATTACATTTTGCTGTGTATATGTACATCACAGAGACTTGGAAGCTCAGAAAAATGCACATTTCACAAGAGGGTCGTAAATGTGACAACCCTAGTTCCGAAAAGAGTTAGCACATCACGGAAAATCCACATAGAATGAAAATGGAGCAATATGACAAGTCCTTTCACCCCTTACTACATTGGAAACACGACCGCAACACGATATTTTATGTTGCAACTCGTCAATTTAATTGTTTACTGAAATTGTTTGATTACTGCAATAGACTCCATAAAAAAATTGGTGCAGGGGCAATTTAGAACTAATAATGATGCGACAAGTTGCAATAATAAGGTGCGTAAAACAGGTGAGCTAACTGTGTAACCGAAATAAAAGAAACCTCCAAAAAAGGCCCACTCCATCAAAAGTTAAGATGGGATGAAGCTCACCAATTTGCCAACAGATGTGTGAGCTTACAATCCATCACTTTGAGAACAACGCTCCCTAAAGACAAATTTGTAGGATTTTAGGCATTTCAGGAATCCAGTCAAATCTCAGTGCATAAAGGGCAAAGCCAAAAACCACTTCTGAATGCACACGAGTCTCTAATTCCTCAAACGCCACTGTCTTAACGACCATCATGCGACTGTCGTGAATATATGTTTAACTCCTCCAGCATCTAATCATTTGTTCTGGCATTCTCAAATGTACTTCTCGGTGATCCTCGCATCTCAAACTCTGTCCATCCATGACACTTTTTTCTAACCGTCTTCCATCAAATGTCCTTGTTCTTTTGCCCATGTCAAACCTTTTCTTCTTTTGGCCAACCTCAGATTTGGCTTCTTCTTTGAAACTCTGCCTAGACGGCCAGTGTAACGGAGCTGCCCCTTCACTGTTGAAGATGAGACTGGTGTTTTGCAGGTACAATTTAATATAGCTGCCATCTGAGTACTGTTTTCACTTTAATACAGGTCAAGTATGACTGACAAATCAGATTTCTTTTTTATGTGCATTATCCATACAGTTCCAGTTTATTTGGAAATGAGGCTGGAAATTTATATTCTGCGCTTAAAATTGAAAATAATGAGGCAGAATGACTATTTTAAGCAAATAATCAATAAAATTTCCTGAATCCAGAACTATGTCTAGACACTGTATGCATCTGATCTTTTGTTGCCAAAGGGAGATAATATAAATCAAGCAGCTTGGGTCTCAGATAAAAATAGCCCAGCATCAAAAACCAACAGACGCACTGAAGACGCACGTGACTTATCTGTTTAATTCTAGACATAATGTACCAACACAGACAAGAGTGAGAGATGACGAGAAGGGGAGGGGAGGGAGCACAAATGGAGGGAGCACAAATGAGAGAGAGAGAGAGAGAGAGAGAGAGACATAACATACATGGGCTCTGGGAACTGCCTGCAGGATGGGGGTTATGGAATTTCCCTGTTTGTGGTTTAGTGTAGGCTTATAATCACTAATGTAATATTTACTTTGGGGTACTGGGGGAATAGCGACAGAATTCTAACATGTCTATATTCTTACTCTTTATCCACAGCTGCGCTGCTCATGACCAAAAAAAAAAAAAAAGGGTGGAGAGAGAGAATAATAAAAAAATGAAAAATATCAGCAAATATTTACAGTGGAACACAGCATTCCTCAGTAAGAACATAATGCCAACAGTCGAAGAAGGTGGTGGTAATCTGATGGTCTGGGGCAACTTTGCTGTTTCATGACCTGGGTGACTTGCCATGATTGATAAAACCATGAATTGTGCTCTCAGCCAAAATATCCTGAGAGAGAATGCCCGGCCATCGCTTAGCGACCTAAAGCTCCAGCGCAGCTGGGTTATACAGCAGGATAATGATCCGAAGGGCACAAGCAATTCCACCACTGAATGGCTCAAAAGGAGCAAAATGAAAATTTTGGAGTGGCCCAGTGAAATGTTCTGACTTGGATTTGATTGAGATAACACGACATGAGCTTAAACAGGTGCCTCATTGAAAACCCAGGAAAAGTGGCTGAATTAAAATAATTCTGCGAATAAAAGTAAGCCAAATTCCTCCCTGGCGCTGTACAAGACTAATTACCAGTTCTCGCAAACGTTTGACTGCAGTTGTTGCTACCAAGGGTGGCACAAGCACTTACTGTTTTGGGGGGCAATTATTTTTTCACATGGGTGATAAAGGTTTTGAGTAACTCTTTGCCTTCAATAAATTAAACGATCAGTTTAAAGCTGCAATTTGTGTTCACTCTCATTCTCTTTGTCAGTTATCAATATTAGTTGGACGATCTGAAACATTTAAACATACCAAATAAGCACAATATAGAATAAGTTGGTAAGGGGCAAATACTTTTTCACAGCACTGTTTGCATGTTTTCTGATCTGGGGTCTTCAGAAGGAACTCCCCAGGGGCAAATCGACATGCAGTTAACACAAACCCAGCTCACCTCCTGGGTGCCATGGAAACGCCAGGAACGGTCAGGGTCTTGAGGGTTTGGTCTTGTGGGGTAAGGATTCGGGGCACATTTTGGGGACCCCCTCCAGCCTCTCCTTCTGAGTCCACATCCTCTATATTCACAGCAGGGTGCATACTGAGTCTGGAGCTCTCTGGACAATAACAGACAGGCCATCATGATTATTGGGCAAGCAGAGGTAAAGCCAATTCAAGGAGTCATGAAACAGTCAATGAAAGTCATTAGAGACCAACAAAATAATAGAACTAAGATTGGATAACTCTAGTCCAGGGGTGGTGGATTTTGTTTTAACCATGAGCACTTCAGACCCAAGAAACCAAATAAGATGCATTAACTGTGTAATCAACAGCTTTACTTAATCTATTTCTGAGAAACAGCAAGCACCAGCAGACCCCTTGACCTACAGGAATGGGACGAGCCACCTCTGTTCCAGAACTCTCTTAAAAACAGTATCAACCACTCAGGGAATAGAGGGACAGGTCACTCTATAAACCCCAGAAAAGAAAAATAAAGGCACATATATAATCAACAAATGAAGTTAAGGAACACTCGATTTTTTGACTACAGTATGTTAAATGAGAAAACTGAATATAAATCCCAAGTGCTGCTTACGTCATTGGTATTAATCCAAGACAAAATGCATAAAAACATTAGATGACTTCATTACCTCAAAACAGGGTATCGACAGGGAAGACCAGAGTCACACCGATGTCAAGACCATTAAATCAAAACATCAAACAATCTCCAAAGTCATTTCAATATCTTGTGTGACTTCCATGTGCTTTCACCACAGATTAACAGCATCTTGGGAAGCTCAGAACAAGACAAAATAACAGAGAAAAAACTCAGTGGTCCTTAACTTCTTGTGTTGAGTATAGTTCTAGAACATATGGGAAAGAGAAAACAAGGACAAATTTCTAGAATTGAACTGAAATGACAACAATAGGACGATACAACCTTATCCCTCTGTTGGTTTCAGTGGCTCTTCCTTGAAATTTGTTTTTAAGCACGCATGTTCAGTAATCCTCAAACTCTGTTGCACTTCGCTCAATTACCAAAAGTTATTGTCATCAGCATCAGCGGTAGAACGATCAGTTAGAAACAGTCAAAGCACATATTTGAGAACGCATCCTTTAAAGGGTTAATGAGAACAACGTACAGCATGTAACTGTAGGACACAGAGCACTGTGGAACAGCACAGCACAGCACAGCCACAGTAGGGGCGGAGCACGCCTACGAGAACGGCCAGTTCACCTGAGAGCCGGGTGGAGGAGGGCCCTTCGTCAGCCTGGAAGCCGGGATTGGACAGGCCTGAGCCCTGCCTGCTAATGGGGGGCAGGCGGGGGTAGCTGGGCACATTGGGGAGCTCCAGCACACTGCTGGGGGAGGACGGGGAGGGGGTGCGCGGGTGAGACTGCAGGGGAGTCTGCCGCACTAGCCGGTTTAACTCCAGGTCTGGCTTGGGGTGCTTAGGCATCCTGCTGCGCGGGTTCGGGCCTGAGGGAGTTGAGGCGGTCGCGGACGTTGATGAAGCACTGCCTGGTGAGCGAGGGCACTTTGTTCAGCTGCAAGGGTAACTGCGGTAGTTGCTGAGGCAGCTTGGGCAGGTGCTGGGGCAGTTTAGGCAGTTGAAGTGGCAGCTGGGGCAGCTGTTGGGGCAGCTTGGGCAGTTCTTTGGGCAGTTTGGGCAGCTGAACTGGCAGCTTGGGGAGTTGTTGGGGCAGCGATGGCTTGGGCAGGTTTTGCGTCAGCTGTCCCAGCTGGGGAAGTTTTGGAAGCTGTGGTAAATGCTCGCTCAGCTGGGCCACGCCCTCTGGGAGGCGAGCTTTTGGCAGAGAGATGTTGTTCTCTTGCAGAAAAAGGCTGACGCGGTCCAGGCATGGAGACACATAGGGAACTCGCCTAACACAGCTCTGTACAGCGCTGCAAGTGTTGGGAACTGGGGGGGGGGGTGGGGGGCGACAGGAGAGCCATCACACAGAGCAGTACAGACAGTGACATGTTACATCACACAGAGCAGTACAGACAGTGACATGTAACATCACACAGAGCAGTACAGACAGTGACATGTAACATCACACAGAGCAGTACAGACAGTGACATGTTACATCACACAGAGCAGTACAGACAGTGACATGTAACATCACACAGAGCAGCACAGACAGTGACATGTAACATCACAAAGAGCAGTACAGACAGTGACATGTAACATCACACAGAGCAGTACAGACATTGACATGTAACATCACACAGAGCAGTATAGACAGCGACACGTAACATAACACAGAGCAGTACAGACAGTGAAATGGAACATAACGAAGAGCAGTACAGACAGTTACATGTAACATCACACAGAGCAGTACAGACAGTGACATGTAACATCACACAGAGCAGTACAGACAGTGAAATGGAACATAACAAAGAGCAGTACAGACAGTGAAATGGAACATAACAAAGAGCAGTACAGACAGTGAAATGTAACATCACAAAGAGCAGTACAGACAGTTACATGTAACATCACAAAGAGCAGTACGGACAGTGACATGTAACATCACACAGAACAGTACAGACAGTGACATGTAACATCACAAAGAGCAGTACAGACAGTGACATGTGTTGTAATACAGGAGAGCCCATTCTCATCCAGACTCCTCATATAGTGATGCTACCTGACCAAATGTTGATATACGACGAAAGTAGAGGATTTCAGCGTTCTTATTTGACACCCTAGCCCCTAACTCCCACCCTGGATCCTAACTGTATATGTCAAATAAGAATGCCAAAAGCCTCTGTTTTTGTCATATATCAACGCTTGGTCAGGTTGTGTCATTATATAACGAGTCAGGATGAGAATGTGTTGTACAGAAGCAAGCACCCACATATGTTATTAGCATTGAACAATATTACAGTCGGCTTCACTCCAGGTAGTGCAACCAAACCCCTAACACAGCACTCCACTAAACAAAAATGAGTTTGATTTTCCCACTGAGCTAATGACCGAGCTTTCCCCAGCCTGGTGGCTAATTGCACTCTGATTGCATCTCAAGGGGTTACATCACCAGTCCCGAGGGGAAATCTCTGCTCTGTTCTCTCCTGTTAGCTCCTGCAGCAGCCAAAACTATTCCCTGACAGCAATCCCACTCAGATACAAAGTGGGGGAGGCTTGAAATTGCCAACAAAACACTGAAACTACCCAAGACAGCCAGACAAGAGAGGCAATAGATATTAATAATAATACTGGGACAAGCAAAATGAAAATTCCAGTTTAACAATCCTTTCACGGACAGGTCAATAACTGCTCTCTCTCTAGACTGATCAATTTAGAACTTGAACCGACCCCCACAACTTGCTGGCCAAGCCATCGGTCATTGGTCATGCACTCCTTGGGCAACATGGTTCCAAAAGGCTCCTTTGTGTCTCCACAGATTAATCTGTTGTAGTTTAAGGGTTCAAATTTGGGCAAAATGGCTTCAGCAGAGAGGTTTCTCATTTTTCACTCCTACAGCTCCCATATTGAGACAAGCGTGGCACCACTGTAACTTGGAACAAGCTCTTTATCTGAGCACACTATCAGTATCACTAGCGTGGAACAGTGCACAAGGACTGTGGTTCAAAGCCTGTAGTACAGTGGAGCTGACTCCTAATCTCACACTCATGGTTGCACATAAACGCAAAATGGCACACACACACACACACACACACACATGCACAGAGACAAACAAAGACAGACATACTGAAGCCATATTTAGCAGAGGGAGGTCCTATGGTAGATCTATTTGAAAACAGCGTACATCCAATCGCTAACAAAAATGTACCTACAATATCAACATGTCAGCAAATATATTGTCCGATAAAATCACAATATTTTCAGCGATGTCTGTGCAAATACAACATTCCAGCGTGCTGTAATATTCCAAGTTCCATTTAAATGATGAAATTTGGCTTTAAGAGAGTATTCAAAAGACTGACCTCCACATCCCTGCTCAGTGACCTCCTCCACCTGCAGAAACAAGGAAAAAAACGGAAATTAATCAGCATCTGGAGGAATCAGTGGGACTGTCTCAGGCTGTAGCCATCAAGCCCATCTGTTGCTAGGATGGCCATAGTTACCACTGGTACGTCACTACCTGGGCAGCTGCTGGAGGGGTACAGCTTGTCCCTGTTGCCGCTGGCTGTTCGGTCACCACATTTTCATTCACCTGTTCTTTTAGATTTTCTGCTTCTTCCGGTTTGGGTGATGTATCGACGGGGCCCAAATCCACCTGGCACCTGAGGAGGATAGGATCTGTAAACTGCCAGTGTGTTTTTCAAGGCCAGAATGCCCTTGGTTTTCTTGCGACCACAATAACAAAATGCAAAATACCCAGCATACAGTATCTGAATACTGTGAGTCATGATAGAATAAGTAAGTAAATAAATAAATAAATAAATAAAATTAAAGACCATCTTGCGATAGGATCTACCCCCTTGCTTCCAGTGCCCGTGCACAGACCATACCCACTTTTGAACTCAGCCTGCATTTTGATCTCAACTACACACCTGTAAAGTTTCGTGACTGCATCTTTCGCAGTTGTGATGCTGTCACAATGACAAAATCAGTCCACGGACAGTCAGGCATATAAACACCTGGCTAAGTTTTCAATACCCCTTCTGTGGTTATGAGTAGGTGTCTCCAGGACCACTATGATGGCACACACACACACACACACACACACAGTTGGTTCTCACAAGTGTAGCTATACAAGCACCCCCTCCCTCCCCCCGTCAGGAACACAGAAAACAAAGAAAACGAGGTTTACGACAGGCACCCTACAGGAAGAGGAATATGAATTCGACTACCATATCTTACTTTGCACATTTTTCTGGAATAAATCATATTCTGGCATCAAATTTATTAAAGGACTCCAACATCATGTCATGAGAACTGATTAGTAGCCTAAAGATCAAAGACGACTAAACCGTTCAAGCTTAAACATGGCATTCTGACAACAGACCCTCGCAATGATGTAATCATCTAGTTTTCGAACCCAGAGAAGACTGAGAGAGCGAATGGTTCTGTTTGCAAATATTAATAAGATGGCCACGTTGAATAACAATTAAATGCAAAGCCGCATAAACAAGTGGTTGTAATTATGAAATTATAAGATATTCTGCCTCTCAAAGTAATGACTAGCTCGTTGTGATATTTTAAACAATGAATTTCTCAAGCCATACCAGCAAGGTGAGAAAACATACTTGTTGGATTCAAGATCTAAAAGCGCTACCTCAGTGGTTGTTCTGGGTTTCTTTCACGCTATAAACACGTATCA
This sequence comes from Gymnothorax javanicus, assembly GCA_029692085.1. Taxonomy (NCBI): domain Eukaryota; kingdom Metazoa; phylum Chordata; class Actinopteri; order Anguilliformes; family Muraenidae; genus Gymnothorax; species Gymnothorax javanicus. Next base: position 8,646,349 of record CM056209.1, on the reverse strand, counting down.
CCATTTTTCTCGGTAGGCTGTCGAAATGGTCGATAACCAATGATCTAACAAGCAATTAACGTTAGGTGAAAACGACCACGTTAAAAAAGCCTATCAAGCTTAACAACTTTTGAAAATAGCAATTAAGCAGCGCTAAGGGTGTGACACATTACGATTTGCATAACATAAAACCACTTGCAGATGAAAACGAATCCAATATTTCGGCAAATATCCGGGCCACTTACTTCAATTAATAGAATGTTCTTCAGTGAGTGAAGTTGACAATGATCGCCGTCAAGACGTACACGTGAGAATAAATTGTTTATCGGCAAACAAGCTGGTTGCTCTTCTCGGACATACACAAAAATAACACCCATAAAAGAATACATAAAGTTTTCAAAATTTCAATCTGGATTTGTCGCACAAGTAAAGCTGATTTGTTTGGAAAATTCGTGGAACTGCGCCATCGCTTTGCGGCGTCAGCTTGGATCAGCGCGCAGCCTGATAACCAGTGAAGTTACCATGGCAACCGTCGAGGAGGGACACTCGTGACTCGGGAGAGGGAGGCAGTTGCTATGACGAATCAGCGTGTTGCTATAGCATCTGGATAAGTTAATGAACATCAGCAAATGATGGGGAGAGGCAAGGGGCAGGAAGTCTCTTCCCAAACGCAAACCTCATCAAACCAGACATATCTTCAAAAAAGGTGCCTAGAAAAATTATAATGTGGTTTTGAGGGAAGTCCATAGCTTCAGCCTATGATCAATGTACCTTCTAATTGTGTCAGATATGCTTAGGTTAGGTATTTATGCAGCCTTTAAAACAAAATAGGCTATACTAAATACACCAACAAATACACAGTCGTTTGCCTCCTGGCCGACGTGTTTCCCCAGACACTCTGAGGCAAGTTGCTCCCAAAATTGATGAGCTTTGTGACCTCACCGCACACAAGGAACTTGCTAAGTACGAAATGAATTGGTTGAAATAGGTGGCCAGCTGAGTGCTCACAAGGAAATCTCAATGAACGTGGATGCGGTGTGACAGTCACTGATCCATAGGATCCCCGAGTCGTCGCCGGGGATACAGTAATACTTATGGATAGCACCCATGACTACATACTGAGCACCCAGGAAGGATATAATGACCGGAAGCCAAAGAGTGACCACTTTATTGATGACTGCTCAGCCTACAAGAGAAGGTGGGTGGCTGTAACAGGCAGAAAAATACATAAAAATCATTATTTATTTTTTTTTTTTTTACATATAGGCAACCACTCCATGCGCTGATTTCTTAGTCTAAGGGTGACCATGTTGTGGTTTTCAATTCTAGCTCAAAGCGAGCAGATTTATTTCCAGGCGTGGAAGAGATACGGAAGTCACAAGCAAAGTACGTAACCAAAATTTCTTCCATGAATTGTCCAGCTATACATATGGGTTGTGAGAATGAAAGCTTGGCAAGGTGCCTGGGAAAGTAATATTTGTTAATTATCTAAAAAAGTATATATTTTTTCCTCATAGCCTCCTATTGACCTCTTTAAAAACCAGCTGTGTTTTCTTGTTATCACAAAAAACAAACAATGGAGAGTAAGGATGAAGATTCTGCAGGGCAACTAAAAGGCAGCTGCTCTAATTCAAGCAATATTATGTAATGCACAAATATTTATGCTTTTACAAGTAAATACCAGCTTACATCTAGCAATCGTAATTAAATAATAGTGTTCAAAACTGCATCAAAATTTTAATTCCATACTTTTACATTGAGTACAGCTGACAAGTACTGAAGCATCCATAATACGAAATGGAAGGTAGATGTCTTTCTTTTTTTCTTTTTTTTTTAGCCCGCCACCACCCCCCCTCTTTGGAGGACAACTTTAAATTAAAATGTAGCAAAATGGATAAAAGGCTGCTACCTTGGAAAGGTCAATATTTAACATTATATGGGAAAATTGCTCTAGTTAATTCCTTGATTGTTTCTCAATTTACATATCTATTTATGTCCTTACCTTCACCATCAGATTCTGCCTTCAAATTATACGAACAGAAGATATTTAAATTCATCTGGAATAATAAACCAGAAAAAATAAAGAGGAAATATTTATACAACAACTATGAACATGGAGGATTAAGATTATTAAATTTAAAAGCATTGGATCTAACTTTAAAAGCATCGGTGATTCAAAAAATCTATCATAAGCCAAACTGGTTTTCTTACAGATTATTATGTACATTTCATCACATATTTGAAAGTCAGCTCTTTCCATTTCTGCAATTAAGATCACTCAATATTCCCCTGTTTATTCAAGAAGTCATGGCCGATTCATCAGTCTTTCTAAAAGAGTCTATAAAAGCTTGGTTAAGTTTTCAGTACCATCCACCAGACCACCCTGAAGAAATCTTACAACAAATAATATGGTTTCAACTCAAATATTACAATTAAAGGATATCCATTTATATGGAAACAAATGTCTGCTCGGGGCATTTACTTTCTGAATGATCTAATTGATGGAAATGGGAAACTAATGTCATACAATAGTTTTTGTAATAGGTATGGTGCCCTTTGCTCCATACAGAATTACAATCAACTGGCTGCAGCATTGCCTTCACAATGGAAAAGAAAGACTAACAAAATAACTTCTCAGGAACTAGTATGTCGGCCCTCCATAAAAAATTTCAGTTGGGTTGCTCATAAAAAAATCAATAGGAAAATGTACGGTTTTTTTATGGAGAAAAATAACCTAAAGGAAATTCCCTACAGAATTCATACATATTGGGAGGATATAGTAGACACACCAATCCCTTGGAAACGAGTTTTTAACTTAATTAATCAAATTTCTATTGGGACAAGGACTAGAATTTTCCAATACAAATTGTTATATAAAATCTTGGCAACAAATAAAATGCTGCAAATATGGGGGATAAAGGAATCCAATACATGTAGACTTTGTGAGGATGAGGAAGAAACCTTGGTCCACTTATTTTTTTATTGTCCATATGCTGTTGGCTTCTGGATACAGGTGCAGGAATGGCTACAAACACTTAATATTCCATTCGAGGTGACCTTGTTTACAGTTATGCTGGGGGACCTGAAAGATACTTGTCCAAAATTAAATAATATAATTATAGTTCTTGGAAAAATCTTTATTTTTAATACACAAAATAAGAATGCACTAAGATTAAGTAATTTCAAAATGTTTGTTAAAAACAGCTATAATCTGGAAGGTATAGCTATGAGAAACCTGGGCAGAGCATCAGAATTTTTAAGGGTGTGGCAGAAAATAAGTACAGGTGAGGGATGGGCATTACTCACCATATGAATGAATCTTATCTCATGGAATAAGTTTGTGTGATCTGTTCTTTTTTTCTTCTTATGGAGACATCATTGCATGTAAAAATACAATTCCAATCATGCATTGGAATGATGAGGCTTTAGGAGGTTTGGGGGGTTACAGGAGGATTGATAGCTTTGAGAGTTGTTGGTGTGTGGTTACGTACTTTATTTTTCTAGGTTTTTTTTTCTCCTTTCATTGCTTTATTATGTTTTTTTTCTTTTTTCTTTTTCTTTTCTGTATTTCCTTTGTTAATTCCCTCCCTCAAGAGGTGACATATCATTGTATTTAACTCCGGCAAAATAATAGATGTCTTTCTTTACTTAGCAGTACGAACTGATCACTGTCTGCTAATGACAGACCATTTTCTCCTGCAAATGGAGGTCACCTTCCAAAGAACAGGACTCCTGTCTGTAGATTTTGTAATGGTTTACAGTAACGTGAGTCATTTCAAAACTGTGCACTTTCCCAGTCATCACATCTCAGCCCATTCAAGCCTGAATTGATTTTATGGATTAGTGAATCAGAATTTTTCCTCTTCAATCAACTATGCATGAGATGACTATCCATCTCAGGGAACATTCTTCATTTAGGCACCATATTCATCCAGCCAGATTCCCAATGCCATCAACACTTTATGCCAATATATATGCACCCTATACAGGCCTCATAGGGCATACTCATCTAGCACTTTCCTCTTCATCTTGATGTCGTATATTTTCATCATTCCTCATATGTGATCATGCCTCACTTCAAGTTTGTGACAAATGTATTATCTAGTGCTCGTAGTGTGAACTGTGAGCCACACTTTGGGCCCCATGTTGATGTTATATAACTGAGACACAGTATATGTAACTCTGCAAGAATTACACCTTATCAGACTAGTGTACACCTGTTTGAATGTCCTGTCGAGCTGGCTGTACCAGTGTGTGTGCTGTGTGTGGTGGGTTTTGTAAATTCAGCTGTGTATGTGTATTTTTCTTATGTAATACAGGACAGGGAAAAGACAGGCCTGCAGATGGAATGCACTCAAACGAGGACATCTGGCTTTTTATGCAGCTGGCGAAGAACACAGAGAAGTTCCAGAAAACTCTTCAGGAAGGGGAGGAATAACAGGAAGCGAGGGTGTGGACAGGACTTACTGTCTTCCTCATTCTTTTCCTCTTGGATTCTGGCAGTCTTTGCAAGGACAAACAGCGGGCTAATTACTCACGGGCAGTTTCACACATCAGTGGCAGGAGTTTGTAACTAAGGACAAACCACTGAGCCGCTACACCGAACCTCCTGAACAGCCTGTGTTTGTGTGCTGAGCTCTTGGCTCTGTGGTTCCCCGCCGAGACCTGAGTGCCACGTTAACAGCATTAGAGAGGAATGTTTAGCCTGGGCAGGATATTGTCATCCCACTGGGACCAATCAACCCAAGTCCCGGCGAACCTCAGTGCTGCAAGACTTAAGCTCCAGCAAGGCACATAACTATCATATCTAGCTAAACTGGGATTCAGTGAATTTGTTCCTTAACTTTGACTCACAATGTGTGTTGCCAAGCAAACACAGTGTGGCAAATTCAGCTCCTGCAACAACTGAGGTGGTACAGGAAAAAACATCAGCATTTTCCAGTCAGAGTTGTGTGAAATGTTAGACTCAATTCAGGTCCTTACATTGATTGAGCCATTTAACACTGTTCAACCATTAGTGTTGTGGCCTTAATCTATTGTTCAATAACATTTGCAGGTTGTTGTAGATTTCCCTGTGATCTAAAGATCTGGAAGCAAGGCTTGGAAACTCTTTGGCCAATTATTGGCTATATGTAATCTCTTGAGTGCTGAAGTACACCGAAAATCAGCAGGCGCTGTGCCTCCCCAAGACCAGAGTTTGACATTCCTCCTTCATCAGTTTGAGGAGAAAGTGATTAGCTCTGCTACTGAACCTGAGAACTGGCTCTGAGCCGCTATTTATACAGGTTAGTGTGTTTGGATGCAGGGTAACAGGAGTACGTTTGGGAGTGGGGAAAGGTCAAGTTGTTGGGAGGGTCAGTATAGATGTTCAGCTGAGCGAGAAGACTCACTGCTCTTGGCTGTCTTTTTCCGGCTCTGACCGTGTCGCCTGCTCCTGCCCCAACTGCCGGATCGCGATTTCCGCAGCCTGTCGTGCCACATCTCCCGCCAGCCTCACGGACTCCTTCCTCTCCTCCCTCAGTCTGGGGAATCAGAGAACAAGGGGAAAACAGCAGCCAGTCAGGAACAACTCTCAATCAGAAACAGATCCTGATGTCAAAATTTCAACAAAAAATGGAAAGTGTCTTCCGCTCACATTTCTTCCAGTGTTTCTAAGGTGACAATTCCAACCTCCGGCTTCATTCTGTCCCTCAGAGGTGTACATCTGTCCGTCTGAGTCCCCATGTCCTCCAGCACCTGGGGCAGGAAGTGGCCCCCGTTTGGGGTTTCAGTCTGTGTCTCCCTGTGCTCCAGTACCACAAAACACGGGTCCTGATGCGTCCCGTTCAGTGCCTCCAGCTGCTCAGCCTGCTCTGGCTCTTCTAGCTGTTCCAACATCTCCAGCTGTTCTTCCCCATTCCAACCTTCTTCTTTCCTTCCTTCTATTTCTTCCTGTTCTGTTTCCTCTGACTGTTCTATCTGCTCTGGTTGTTCCTCCTGAATTTGTTCTACCATCGCTGGCTGTTCTACCTGCTCAGGCTGTTCTGGTTCCACTTCGTCCAGTTGTTTTTCCTCGATTTGTCCTAAAAGATCTGACAGATCCTCCACAGTTTGCTCTGACTGTTCTTGCTGTTCTAGTGTCTCATCTCCATTGATTTTCTCCAGTCGCCCAAGCTGTTCTACATGTTCTAAGTGCTCTGGCTGCATCGTTTGCACTGACTGTTCTAGCTGTTCTGGCTGTTCAGTTTGCACTGACTGTTCCAGCTGCACTAGCTGCGCAGGCTGCCTCTGTTGCTCTGCCCACTGTAGGTGTTCTGGCTTTTCAACCTGATCTGTCAGCTCCAGCTGATCCTCATTCTCCCAGTCTGAGTCCACATCCTCCAGAACCATGGCCTCAGGCTCCTGAACAACACAGTCTAGGAGAGGAGACATCCGAAGTCCACACAGTCAACTCTAGGCCATCAACTCCAAAGATCAACACCTAAAACTGAACCCTTCATGAAAAGCCCGACAGGGAATGTAAGACTTGACTGCTGGTGAAAACTGAGTGGTGTTAGCACACGAACAATACTGCCAACCCTGGTCTATTATTTAGTCACAATGCTTCCAGACTGTTCCTCAAGATCAAAAGCAAAAGAAATGTCAATTAAATACTGTGGTCACATATGTTTGTGAACAAATGAGTGTGTTTAATCCAGACGAGCTGCTTGCTCAAAGTATTCTATGATTGTTTTTTTCAAGTGCAGTGTTGGCCATTGTGGAATACTGCAATTTGGGTTTGCCTGAATTCAAATATCAAATATTTTAATGTGTTTCTGCACTCGTACTCCGTATTTTTAGATTTGTAATAGAACCTGTAACCTCTGTTTTACTGTTTGCTATTTTTGCAGTGAACAGTAACCCCTGATTTTGGGCAAAATATTATAGAGCACTTTGGGCATCCACAATATAGAGATGCACATTTTTTATCCTACGGTTCTTTCATTCCAATTTGCTTGTTCACGCCAAAACTTAACATATTGCTCATTTCATCATCGTGTCAGTACTTATGTATCAAGACATGGAAGAAATTTAATCAAAATGAAAGCATTCTCAGTCAATATTTTCACATAATAACTGATCAGCTAGTTACCAGTTACATGAGCATGTCTGTTTTTTCACTTAAATAAAGTGAAAAAATTATAAATATCCAACCCACCATTCTGCAGTTCACAAAGCACAAAACATGACAGTAAAGCAAACCTTCAGGTTAAGTTCTTTATTATTTATAATATTGCACAAATTCATATATTTTATCAAGTCTTTAATATATTAGCTGCCTTGATAGTGCTAACAGCTAAGAGCACACAAAAAAAAAAAACAAGGATATTGCACTTGTACTCGGAGAAAAAAGCTCATTTTTAACAGACATGGGTTAAAATTTCTCAGAGTTAATTCTCTTAGAAAGTTGGTAAAAACCCAAACACAAAAACATGTGCACCAATTTTAGCTGCCGACTAAATTACTGATCAGTGGGAATTTACAAGCTTCTCACGATTTAACATGATAATGATTCAACCCATGTCTGGTTGATGCTGAAATTTCACAATTTCACAGCCCAAGAGGCCCACTCCGATTTGAGACAGATCTAAGACAGATGTCTGAAATGACCAAAAGCCAGTTTTAAACCCTTTGACGAGCATAGTTTTATTGGATTTTTTTTCAGAGCCAGAATATAATAAGGTTTTTTACATTAGCATAAGAACATTCCAATCCCATATATCTGATTTTGCTCTTTAAAGGGATAAAAGCAATAAGGGAAAAAACTCCATCACCTCATCTTGCTCTCCAATTCTATGGCCAAGGAAGGGCTACAGAGCCAGCCAGTGTACTTCTATCAATAACAACCAAACTGTTCGTTTACATTCAGCATAATTACAACTTCATACTGTTAACAGCCATAGTCAACAGACAGGAAGTGCACTGTCATCACGAGGAAGGGAAAGCCGACAGCTGCTTGACTGCTGAGCTGAGTTTCTGTAATTGCATGTTTTTCTAAGCAAAGAAAGCAGCTAGTTGTTTGCGAGACCAGCCCAAAGGCTGCTCCTCCAACAATGTGCTTAACCCTTTCAGCGCCGTGGGCAACTAGAGTTGCCCAATGATGTAAGATATCAAAGTCAGATGCTGTTGAAAACCTATCATGTGGCAACTTGTTGGGAGCTCTTTTAAACAAGTTGCCACATGATAGGTTTTCAACAGCTCAGGATAACTACATTTTTAATTCCTTGAAAATGTATTCGGCGCTCCAAGGGTTAAATGTTTGTTGGCCTGTGCATGTCTGTCAGTCCGTCTGAATACACTTGTGATTTTCTTTCTCTCTTGACTGTCCAGCTGCAGGTCTATATCTGTCCTCCTGCTTGAGTATCTTTCCCGTCAGAGAGAAGGCCTGTGCGCATGTTTGTGACTCCTCCACAGTCTTCATTCTGCTTTTGTTTAAGGGGCTCTCACTGTTCCCGCCCCTGAAACAGAAGAAGAAGAGTAGCTGGGTTAGCTTCAGAATGAGAGTTTGTGCCCAGTCTCTACATCACAGTCTAAAAATGGAGTCAACGCCTGCACATGCTCTCTCTGCCAGGACAGGCAAACCACAGTCTGTACGGCCCTGCCTTCACTACCATCGGACTCTGACGCTACCCCCTGGAAAAGTAATGTAACTGCAGGCCGGCATGCCTGGAAATATAAAATCAGTGGTCACTACAGCAGAGAAGTATTTCCTGTCTAGAGAGGATGTATGGCTCAGATTCATTTAGTCTATTTTTGAGCTGATGGAGTTTTCATTCACACAATGACTACTTTGTGTGCAGCCACAGGTCACGGCTATGATTTCCCTTTCAGTTTATGGGAAATCAGCGGTTTACAGCACCAGTTACAGGGCTCATGATTATATACAGGCATTCCACTGCCCACTAAAAGCTTACCACTTGTTTATTTTCCAGTCTGTTTGTGACAGTGATAATATGTCAGAGGAAAACGCGTGTCTAACTTACCATTTTGCATGGTGACATTGCACTCCTGGTAAGCAGAAAAGATTAATGGGACCAATTAGACTGCTTTAAAAATATTAATTTTCCTCAGTATCACATAAACTAACATTATTATGTTAAGAACAGGTCATTTACACAATGCTTGCTGTCTCATATAGCTTTATAGAATATAGTGTATATACCACCATGACATAATAGTTCCTGTGTATTTATTGCATGCATTATATTCCTTACAAAAGGTACTGAACAAGATGCACAGTCAGGTCCGTATGTATTTGCATGGTGACAAAATTTTCATCATTTTGGCTCTGTACGGCACCTCATTAGTTTTGCCATTAAACAATCGAGACGTGCTTAAAGAGTAGATTTTCAACTATAATTGAAGGGTTTGGCCATTAAATTTCACATTTTCAGACTGGCTGTTCAGGAATAATGACTCGCAACAATGGAAAAATTGACAACTGTAGTGAGTGAAGTAAAAATGGTCTGTTCAAAACAGTTATCATCTGCATCACACATGTTGGTGTACAAGTGCAGTCGAAGCTTCATTTGGAGGCATGAAATGAAGAGGCAAACCCAAGATAGAAGGCTTACATAATTCACATATTATTACTGGGACAAATACTTATTCTTGAGTTGGCTAGATCCTCCTCAATTTTACAAAAACCACTTCTCCTGCAGGTAAATTTCAGGTTTCCAAAATTTATCAGCCAGTGTTTTAAAAAATGTGGGTTCCACTGTGCAGAATCTCAAATTTCAGGGCTTTCAAATGATTTTTTCTAATGGCTTTCTACATGTTTTAAAACAGTGAGGTGTGTTCAATGGCTTCCTTTGCACAGGTTTACTTTAAGAGTTTTGAGTCTCTAATCCTGATTGTAAGCTTTTGATCACTTTTAGAGTATGGTATTAGTTTATGTCAATATGAGGACCAGAGTTATGCCAAAAAAGAGGAAATGTCCAAGAATACCATTTTCCAAAGGCCTAGAGGGTTCGGGGTTCAAACTTCAGTGAAGCCACCGTAAGGCCAGAGCAACTATTAGGCCTCTAACCCCACATTGCTCTACAAAAAATCCACGGCGAGACTACATGGATAGCTTCAGTTGAATAACTGCAATGTAGTATATTATTTAGCAGACTGTCCCGATTTTGTACCAATTCAAGTACAAAGCATGTACTGGCTGTGAGGATCACGAAACTACACAGAAGCTGAGACCATAAAACAGGGACAACCACAAGAAGTCTGTGAACATCTAGAGCATGAAGATTTTGATATTTGTTCCTCAATGATTGCATCACCACCTAATGTGGTTTCTCTCTGCAGGAAGCCTCATAAATTCACTGCTAGTTTCTATATGTAGCAGGGCTCTGTTAGAGTCAGGTCTCAGTATTTAGCCAGTGACATAATTTTCATCATTTCGGCTATACATTTCACCACAATGGATTTGAAGTGACACCACCAGAATGTCCTTCAAGTGAAGACTTTCAGCTTCTTTTCAGTGCCTAATCAAATATAATATGAACTGAGAGGAAATAATAAATTGTCATTTTCAGTACTTGGTTGTAAATCCTTTGCAGTTAATGCCTGAGGTCTGGAACCCTTAGACTTAAACAGATGCAGGATTTCTTCCTTGGTGATGCGCTGCCAGTCTTCACAGCAGCTGTCTTCAGTTCACGGGGTGTTTTGCCAAGAAAAACGCATTCTCAATTGGATTCAGGTCAGTTGACTGACTTGGCCATTGCAGAAAATTCCACTCTATTGCCTTAAAAGTCTTGGGTTGCTTTTGCAGTGCACTTCAGGTCACTGTCTATCTGACCAGTGAAGCTAATGACTTTTGAAGCACTTGGCTAGTCAGAGCAGATGAAATAGCCCGATACACTTCAGAATTCTTCCTGCTGTATTTGCCAGCAATCACTTCATACATGCAAGGGAACCAGTTCAACTGGCAGCCATCGATGCCCACACTAAAGCAATACCTTTAACGTGTTTCACAGACGAGGTGGTATGCTTAAGATCGTAAGTAGTTACTTCCCTTCTCAATCTCTTGTCCTCCCATACTTCCGTTACAAGTTGATCTTTGTCTCATCTAATCATTGAATGTTGTTCCAGAACTGTACAGGCCTTTCAAAGTTGTTTGATAACAAATCTAATCTGGTCATCCACTTTTTTTTTTCGTAGCTTATCAATGGTTTAAATTTTGCTCTGCACGTTTTGTTGCGGTGTTGTTGACTTTGACAGGTAGACCTTCCGACTGGAGAGTGTTCCTGCCTGATCTGGTCCACTGTTGTCAAGGTTTTTGTTCTTTCTCAAGGAAAGAAATTTACTAAAGAATGTACTGAATAGTTGATTTGGCCACCTCTAATGTTTTAGTTACTGCACTGATGGGTTTGTTTGATTTTTCAGCTTAAAAGGGCTTGCTTCTCTGGCAGAGAGAGCCCTTAGGACTTCATATTGAGACTTAACAGCGTCAGAATCCAAATGCAAGCAAAACACTTGAAATAAACTCTAGACCTTTTATCTGCTTGTTTGTAAATTATATATTGAGCAAATAACACATCTGGCTGAGGAAAAACTTAGCAGCAAATTGTCCAATTGCTTTCGGTCCCTTAAAAAGGATGGTACCACACATTGCTGCAGAATAACATCAAATTAAGGAAGTCTGCATTTTGAGATTATGTTCATCAATAAATTCAACTTCAATATGCTGTTGTAAAATTACAATAACTTTATCAAAGTCCAAATATTTTCAGACCTGACTGTATATACACTGTGTGTATCTGTGATGAGTTATCATTTCCTGTGCAAACCACCCAATAGTCAGACCCCAATCCCCTACTGAAATATACTCAGCATTTATACAGTGTCATTAGTAATGCGCAAAAGTTATATCAAGAGGATGTTTGCAGATATCGATGGTCGTTATATCTGCAGTATCCCGTGTATTTTTGACACTATGGAAACCTAAAGGAACCAAATAGCTGTAAGTCACCTGTATATTATAATGCGAATATTTGGGTTGGCTTACCCCTCCGTCTTTGGACTTGACCACTGGCTGTGGAATTATTCGTCCCAATCCCTGTACAATCCAGCCCACCACACTACAAAAAAGAACACACTTCAGACAAAGTATTCAAACAGACAACTGTTTTATGCTGCCTTCATCCACAAACATGCCCTTTACGTAAAGTCTTAATTCACGTCATTTGATATTTCATAGTTCATCGTCTACATAGCTTAACCCTTAGAGTGATAAATGCAACTGTTGTTACTCAATGATGTAAGATATCTAAATCAAAGCTGTTGAAAACCTATCATGTGGCAACTTGTTTAAAAGAGCTACCGCAGTGGAGTGCATGGATGGAGTATATACGTACCCGCAGACGCTGCAGCGTAAGAGACCTGGGCCCGAATGAACCTGAGTTTCAGGTCAAGCGAGCATAAGACAAATTCTTCCCCACACTTTGAGCGGTAGTGCTACCCCGCATATGCTATGCTATGCTTTAGCAAGCATTAATACTAATTCTGTTGCACTGTGCTTTGAAAGCAGCAATATAGGACTTGAAATGGCATGTCTTTTTGCTATCAATCAGTGTCACTGGTTCCGCTGATAACCACCTGAGCCAATTGGACCAATATCATACAAATCATGTCAGCTACAACGTTGGTTCAGGCTAGGGGTAAGGTCAGAAAAAAAAAAAACATAAAATTTCAGACTAGCAGTATTTTTTTATCTATGCTAATATTTCGGCCATTTTGAAACATTTTCAGACTTGATTGGCAATTTTGCCTGACCCTCTGCATTAACTTAGGTTCCAAGCAGCCTAATTGGTCCCCTTCATTTTGTATGACTCTTTCTGTGCAGAGCAAACTAAGCAGGCCACAGCAGGCAAGCATGTATGGTGCTACAGGTAGTATGCACTTTAAGAACAGCTTAACCATATACCTGGGCTGTGCCTCCTCACTGAGATAGCAATGCAAAACACAACCAAAGACTTTACTTAAGTCACTTGCTTATTACATTGGACTACTGAATATCTCACCGCATTATATGAGGCTCAAACAGGTATTGTTTGACCCCATAAAAGCCACTGACCCATGTATGGGTCCCTGCTGTATTCAAACCTGTGGAACTTCAGTCCTATTTTAAATTCTAGTGGAGATCCCAAGGTTTCCAATGATTCCAAAATATGTCATGTTTAATTACAGGGAAACGTGTATACAATGTTGCACCAGATCTTGATATTTTCCATTTCAAGAAATTCTATGGCCATAAAAACATGGTGTCCTGGGTGAAAATTCCGCTCAATATAAGTGTGATGAAACTCCAGTGAAGCGCTACTATCAGTAGATACCAAACATATAAGTGACATTGTCCGGCAAAAGCACAAAATGCTTTTTTATTGTTAAATCTGCTCAAGGGAAAATTTAAGTGAAAACATTAGATTCAGTACTTAACATCTGCAACTGTTTTGAATATTACAACTGGGTTACAATACCGGCCAAACAGCACCCCCTGGTCTTAAGTGAAAGCAGTGCATTTCAGAAAGAGTCATTTAGTCATTCAAGAGATGCACACTGGGGTCTGTGGTGACGTGAAATATAAGTTCGAAACCGCTCTACCGTCTACATACACTAATCTCTCTACACACTAGCCACACTACGCTACTCACTACGAACGAACTCACTCCTGTTGCTTCTTCTTATTATTATTCCTCAGCGAGTTTTTCTGGCGGTTTACGTCGCGTTGCATCTTGGGCAATTTGACTATGAATAGTGAGCTTACGATGCACCCACAAAATATCTTCCCGATCTAGCATACATCCGGGAACTTCTCGCGGACACAAACTCACTCCCCACGCATAAATGAACATCCTACCCCTAACTCTGACGTCGTCGGTAGTGCGAGTAGTATGTTAGTGCGCGGTTTCCAACACGCCTTAAGACTCCCTCCATGCAAGGCCGGATTATCCCACTTCCGCAAAACTTACATTGCAGTCTTAGCTTCCGTCTCTGCTGGTTTTGGTGATTCAGGTGGATTCGACTGTGAAAAGAAACTCATTTTGAATTTTTATTTTAAACTCAGAAAAAGCACACATGCAAGGACAGTGAAATGCCCAACTTAAATCAACACTTACAAAGTTTACAGAATGAAAAATTCTGTAATTCTGGCCATAATGGACTCTGATAAAGTCTGTCAAAAAAGCATCTAGAACAGGAGGGCCGGGTTGTTGGGGAAGGGGGGCATTTTTGACACTTCGTCAACTCAGTTCTGGTATCTTGATGCTGTTTGGCTTCAGGCAATAATCATGTCTTGGCTAAGAATGGCCAGTATTTGGTATGAGACTGGGGTGAGGGTTATCTTCAGCGGAGTGGACCTTTCTGTGCTGCAGTCGTGTCCTTGTCAGTGGGGGGCTCTGCGCTGGACTGGGGCGGGCTCTCTGGCGGCTGGGGCACCACTTTCTCAAAGCCCTGCTTCAGCCAGTTCAGCACCCTGCACAGCAGAGGCACAAGATCAGCCAAGGAGAAGGACAGAAAGATGCAAAAAATCACATAAACCCACAACACATGTATTTTCAACAGCATAGTAAGACTTTGGACAGTGATAGAAGATAAAATAAAATAATCCACTTAACATTTCAAAAAATGATGAATATAAAGTTATAAATCCTTATCCTATTTTGGCTCCTTTCAATCAGAGTCATTTGAATTTATAATTACATTCCCGTTGATGGGGTACCACAAGGTGTAGAATGTTTTTTTGCTCTGGTCAGTCAGGCTAATCGCCATTAGGGCAACAGAAATGTTTGAAGCTTTCTTTTTATTAAATGCGTAGACAAGATTATTACTGGAGCCAAAAACCTTACATTCTGAATGACGCACATTGTTTGTTTTATTGTTTCTCAGCTACCATTCTTGCCTTCCCTTTTCCAAAAACACAAACACCCATCTTTCTTCTGCAGCTTGTAAAGCGCACTTGACTCATTTATATACCTCATTGGCAAAGGCAGCGGAAAGTTGGCAAATATGCTCGTATTTCAACATTTTATTTTCCCTTGTAGCCAGCAAACTTTTGCCTGATGTTGGAAACTATTATTAGTCAGAATTTATTTTGTGTCTGTATTTTATTCATTATTCAAGAAATCTCTCAAACTTCAAAGAATAGTAATCCTCTCACCTCACTCTCCCAAAATAAAAAACTGGACTAAATGTTTCTTGCTATATTTACAGCCTTGCACCTGTACAGAGGATACACAAAATATCAAAAAAAAAAAGGCTTTAAATGTGAAGAATCTAAATTACTGACAAAAGCAATCCGAGACTGACATACTCCTCCAGAACTGAACAATCCCCGTTTGCCAATGCTGTGCCGTCAGGTGCTTAGATGGCCTTCAGTAGCCTCATCTTTTACAACATGATTGCTGTCAAGTTATTTAAGTTTGCCTGATTAAAAATAAAACAGTATATTTACTGAATAATGTAGACCAATATTCATGGCCCACGATGATTAAGAAATGTTAATGACTAGTGATTGCCTGTGGGCTACATTTATGTACAGTATAACTGATGTGACCTCGTAAGGAAAGTAATAATCCAAATAAATCCAAAAAAATCCTAAACTTTTTCTGAGTTCCATCGCATGTGTTAGCATTTTTCAGCAACGTCTATTTCACTCTGCTGTACGCTGTGCCTAACAGCGCCCTCTAGCCGTGACTATGTTCATAGTATAGTGCTGCCACGCGTACCTTACTGGCCTTACTGCTCAATCAGCCTCGCAAACTAATTTACGCAAAGGTAACGATCCAAACTAAGAATCAGGTGCAGAGGCAGAGTACAGCCCAGTTGTAAGGTTTATTAAGGTAATACAATAACAGTGGTGCAGAACCCAGAAGAAGAAGGCACAGTTCAGTTCAGATGTAGGCGAAGCAGAACACTGCCAATCCCCAGCCAGTAGCAACCCAAGACGACTGCCAGATGAAGTGCACACTTAGCCAGAGCCGAACTGTCTGAAGGCAGGACGGTGTAGCTTCGGTGGAACTCTGTTCCAAACCTGATGCTACTCAAGACTTTGTAGATATTTTATAGCAGATGATTACACAATTAATTCACCTTACTCAGCTCATTAGGCCTAAATTGGATGGCAAAAACAAAACCCAGCAGACAGTGTAGCCCTCTACAACCTGCATCTGCTACCCCTGCCATCATCCGTTACAGGATCACATGCCACAAGTTTATTCGCATTTTGCCGTTTCCACCTGCTTTTTCCAATGTGAATTTTCAAAATGTGCTTAAGAATAGTGAGATGGAAACGCAACAACTCACACACATACCTACGGACAAATTAGAGTCTCAACTCATCATACCTTACTGCAAAACATTTAAACTGTAGAAAGAAGTATAGCTCCCAACAGGATCTCTCAAAACGACATGCCCACTGTGAATATGTCAGGAATGACTGACTCATATTAATAACAAAAAATCAAACTAAATACCCCAGAATAGCATAATCTTATCTTTGTAGTAATAAAAATTATGATTTATACTTGCAGAGCACTGTAGCCTACATGCCATGGGATCAAAGATCTTAGTAAGGGCATGATAAAGTATCCTAAAAATATAAATAATAAAACCATACATTTTATAGTGGGAAGGCAAACAGAGAGAAACAGAGGACAGAAAATGCAAAAAGTAGGTCAGTAAAATCAGGGGGAAATTATGAATATTAAAATATTGTTTAACAATGCCTTCAAAATGAATGCGGTGATCGGCCCTCTCTGCCCATTTATGCAAAGGTAGAGAGGTCCAATCACAATCTGTCACACAAAGCCAAATGTTTCTCAGTGTTTGTTTTTACTGAAGCTGAGAGATAGGATGGGGGATGAGAACAGCGCATCATACCTGGGGGGGAAGCTGTTGTCCTCCGCCGGAACCACCACCTCTGACACCACCTCCACCACCGGAATGTGGGGAAGGGGCTCTGCATCTGGTGAGTTCAAGACAACTAAGTTTATAATGGGCAGCTGTGATAGCTCTGCACAACCCAGTTAGCAATGAGCAACTCTGATAGTGTGGTACAACCTAGTTAGCAATGAACAATTCTGATGGTGAAGTACAACCTCGTCAGCAATGAGCAACTCTAATGTTGTGGTACAGCCCAGTTAGCAACAGGGAGCTCTGTTAGCATGGCGCAACCCTGTGGGCCAGAGGTAGCTTTATTGGCACAGCGAAAATCAATGACATACAGGCCTCATGGTTATTTATTTATTTATTTATTTGTTTTATTTCGCATGATTGTATAGTCCTTTCATGACAATTTCAGTAAACATAAAAAAAGGGACTAGATGTTTCTTGTCAAAGTCCGCCCCCAACCTTGAAAAACAGTTTGATTATGGTTAAGATATCATAAAATATTCAAAAAAAAGAGCTTGTCCATTTGAAGAATCTAAATTCACAACATAAGATCATGAAGATTTATGAACATCATGAAGAATTTTAATCACAATATAGCTGAGTGTCTATGTAAGTTTAGATTTGAGTGTCACTCTTGATTTAATCCATTATCTTGGTCCAGAAAACCTGAACTCCTTTCTTCATCATTTGGTTTGTTTCTAGTGATTTGGAGTAGTTGGAAGGTGCAATAATACCAGATCTTTGCATGGATCTCTTAGTTAGTCATCATCTCCGTCGACTTGGTTCACCCTTGCCTTAAAAATTTAATGACTTCTCGCGACAGTCCGATTGCCTTCCTTGACGTCGAATCCAATTTTATTGAGCTTTCTGTCGAGGATAACCATGATTTTCAAAGTTTTTTTATCCTCGTAATCAAAAACAGACCAAGCCCCAATGATAGCAAAAAAATCATAAATCCAATTCTAGAGTTCCATCCTCGATGTCCAGGACTGCCAAACACAGCAAACGTCTTTTTCCCATGCATCCATGGTGTAACCAGCCGAATGTCCCATCCGGGCAGCGGTTCTCCAGAACCTGTCCGCCTCGTGTTCATAATTTTGTCAGTTGCATTTAACGACCAGTTTATAAGGTCCATGTTGGTTACAGCTGTCTGTAGTAATGTGCTGTGATGGTTTTCTTTCAGACAGGTAGCCTGGTGTGTTCAGTAGATGCAATGGTACAGATTTAACAATAGCAGTCCACATATTTAGTCTAAACAACCCCTATTGTTTATGCCTATTATGGTTCCGTTTAATTTATCCAATGTCATTTTGTTGGATAAGTTTATAGTTATTCAAACATGCACATTTCAAAAGATACTTAAAGACCTTCAGATTGTCTGCCATTCTAATATTGTCTTCAAGTATGTTCCATGCACTGACTCCAGCCACAGATAAGGAGTGCTCACTCTGAGTCAATTTGACCCTTCTCGTTTGCAACAACATTCTGCCTCTTAGATCATGGGTACATTCACGTTCAAAAAAATAGGCATTGTATATTTCTAGGCAATTCTTTGTGGTATCCTAAATATACAATTTGCAAGAGTTGAATTTTATTATATCCTGTAATTTAAGAAACTTTGCCTTAATAAACAAATCGTTTGTATGAGTTCCATAAGGAACGTAATGAATAATTCTGGATGGCAAAAACAGGCCTTTTTTTGGAGTTTAAACAATGATTCTATTGTATTATTATAAGTGTGTCCCCATACTTCAGCGCAGTAATGTTTGCTATGAGTGCTGAATAGATTATTTTAAGAGACTTATGTTTTAATAATTTCTGCATTTTCCAAAGAATAGACAACTTTTAGCTAATACCTTTGAACCAAATGTGGTTTCCAGCTTAAGAGTTATCAACATAATCCCATGACTTTATATTCAAAACCCTTTAAATGCTGGTACCATTTACCTTTAAGTCTATGTCATCCTTTAGGCCTTTTTTTCCCAAATATCATAAATTTGGTCTTTGCCCATTTAGTGATAATTTGTTTACATTAAACCACGTGTGAAGTTTAGACATTTTGTTAATAAAAATGAATTTTTCCAATTGTTTGAGATCGACACCTGAGCAAAAAATAGTCGTGTTTCTGAATAAAATTAGTTTTAGGATATCGGACACCTTAACAATGTCATTTATGTGAATTATGAACAACTTGGGACCTATGACCCGAGCCCTGAGGAATTCCACAGGTAATGTCCAAGCAATTTGATTTGCTATTGCCCATCTGCAAAATTAAGGTCCTAAAAATAATTTTTGATCCATTTTAACCATCCCTCTTATTCCATATTTGGAAAGTTTTTCAATCAATATATCGGATTTATAAATGTCAAATGCTTTCTTCAGATCAATAAATATGCCTACAGAATATAAGTTTGAATCTAGTGGATCTTTTGTCATTTCAATAAATTCCTTTAGGGAATGTGCTGTGAATACTTTTTCCTGAACCCATTTACTGTCACACAGTAGTTTGTGTTTATCAATGTACTTGTCCAATCTGTCATTGAAGAAATTTTCTAGGACCTTTGAGCACTGAGGTAAAAAGAGACAGGATGGGGATTGAGAAATCATATTTATCCCCACTTTTGTAGAGAGGGATAACTTTCGCTATCTTCATTTTATCTGGAAACACTCCGTGGGAAACCATAGATTGCATATATGCGTAAGTGGTTACAATTGCTCTGTTTTCAGTAATTTCAATCTAATTGGTTTGCATCAACAGATGTCTTAGCTGTACAATTATTCAGAATTGATCTGATTTCAATACGGTAACAGTGAGTTAATGTCATTGTGTCTTGAACAATCCTTATCCTTATCAAGGTAGTCCCATCTTAGCAATGAGGATTTAATACCCTTTGCTAGTTCTGGCCCAACATTCACAAAATAACTGTTAAAAACAGGGATGACCAATTCCATGTTCTCCACCTTTTTGCCATTTATGTTAAAGAAGGGTCCCTTTTGTAGTCCTCCCAGAGACGTTCTTGATTATATTCCAGAGATTTCTGGTATAATGTTTATAGTACAAATATACCTGCTCGGTTTGGGTGTGATAGCCTGATGAGCGTTCAGAATTGCCAAAGCTGTCAAATTCAAGTTCCTATCTTGTTCGGCAATGATGTTGATTAAACAATGACAAGAATCTAAATTCAAAAGACACGTTTCCCCAAGGACTACAGTATTTGTTAAAATGAATGAGGCATTCATGTTATATAAATTAATCTGTAATGCCTGTGAATGTCAATAGATTACACTTCCTTTAATTGCACATTTATATCTGCAGCCGTCCCAGGTTTTCATTTATAATTCCATCGTGATACAACTATAAAAACAAGTAGTCTGAATGAGTATAGGCCTATAGCTTAGATAGGGCTCAAGTATTTTACCTCTTTATAATACTGTTATCTTGAATGACAATGTCTTGAAGACAGTGAAGATATTCTCAAAAATTTTGTATATTTAATTTTTATTGAATGCCCCTTATGGTCCAGGTTTCAATGAAGTAGAATATATGAAGAGTTTGGTTCCAAAACACAATAAGTGCCAAAATTATAAAAATTGAGATAATGCCATGAAGCAAAAGCCCTGTGCTTCTTACACATGGTCCAAAGTTTCTTTTTTTGAAATTCATAGTATAGAGTGTATTTTTTCATTGTCAAAGTTTGTGTTTCTCTATAAAATGCAATAGGCGCCCACATAGAAAAAGGTGATTTACTCAAAATGAGTAAAATGGATATATTGCGTTTTGGAAACAAACTCTTCATATGTTCGATCAGGATAAGATCAGACCACAGGAAACAAACATGTATCATCGAAACTTAGGAGGTTAGAATCCACAGGCTTGTGGGTTTAAATTCAAAGCAGGTTACAAATGTGATGCCCACGGCAAAGCTCTGCATTATCAGATTCAGCAATATAAGTAGCAAGAAGTAAGTCTTCCAACAACAGAGCCAATCAGTGTCAGGATGTTGCTCAACATCAGTAAGTGCAATAAACTCTTCAGAAAACGACACACAGTGTGCATTGTACTTCACAGGCACACAAAAGTAAATAAAGCACTTACCAGGTACTTCTTTTGCATCTAAAACCTGGGGAAGAAGATCAAAATATTAGGAGGTCGACCAGCACTGACTCTTTCTTGCAGACCTTTTTTTTTTTTTTTTTAGCAGACTGAATCACTTTTACACATAATATTAATCGTGATACAATTCTGTCAGCATTGCTATAGACTGTCTTCCCAAATTTCAAGCTAAAACAGGACATTTTTGTGCATCCTTGATTCACACTGAACACAACTACTACTGTATATTTGTGTGGTGTTGATTTTTCTCTCATATTTATTGCTCATCTTTATCAGGAATGCGGTCCATTAACTCTGAGTACTCTGATCTCAAAGTCTCTTCCAGATATCAAACTGTTACCACTGTCATTCTCCTATCATTTTCAAGGAACATTGTTTTTTCTCCCTGGAACTTCTATGTTTTGCACATAAAGATTTTGACTGTTATGGGTCCTTTGTGAGTGTCACTGGCGATAAAATACCGTCCGCACCACTCCAAAAAAAAAAAACGTTCCAAAGGAACTTCGACAAGTGTCAGTTTGTTTGCCACAGTGGTGGGATGTACTTTTGGGAAGGAGGGCTAATGTTAAAGGTCCCCTATTATGTCACCAGGTGCACAGCTAATTAGTTTTTACAAGCCATTTCAAAATCTTTTCCCCTCGACATCACATGGGGAAGTAACCAACCTTCAGCCAAGCAGTCGATCAGATTTCATTATTCTGGGTGGTCACTCCCCCTTGTGATGTCAGGTAGGGGAGATTTTGAACTGGCTCACAATGGCTAATTAGCTGTCCACCTGGTGGCATAATAGGGGACCTTTAACAAAGCAGGTGGAAAAGGGCAGTTAATACCCCTTCCAGTGTTGGTTAACATTCGCGCCAGCCTCCTTAACACCTCCATACTTACAGGTGGTGCACTGGCCTCTGTCTTAATCTCCGCGTCCTTGCGGACCTCTGAAATCTGCACAAGAACGGGATTAAACTTTCATGGTATTCAAAGCCAAATAATAAATAATAAAATAAGTAGGACTGACCTCTATTTCTGAATGAGTTAGCACTGCCTTGTTATGTAATCACTGCATAAGCGCTAGGTGTTTTAAAATGCAAGCGCAGTAAATGTGCTATGCACATGCATTTAAGCAAGCTAAAATTAGATATCTGGAAGAAAGAAACGTAGAAATAGAAACACATTTAGCGTTAGCAGAAAAGTCATGGGAGCTTTAGGCAAAGCAGACAGAGACGTCCTAATGCAGGCGATGATAGTAGATCAGCAGGAGCTGTAGCCCTGCATTCACAGTGGAAACATTTTAATTTGAGCGACCAGAACGACTGGATTGCATCCATTCTCTATGGTCACTAGCGATGAGCAGCAACTGATGCCGCTACGTCGCGGAACGATGTAATGTGAGCAACAAGAGCGTCAATTTGAAGTTGAGATCTGGCCAACTCTATGCAAATTAGCAGTGACATGCTAAAGCAGCCACAATTTGCAAAGAGGGATGATGCAGGGAATGTCTGGAGCAGCACTTGAAAGCTCTGCCCCCAAACAACAGCTGGCGATAAACCGCTAGCGATCAGAGTGACAAGCGTCGATTTGACGCTTTTGGTGTGAATGCAGGGTAAAGCACTAACACATAGGTCATCAAAAGAGCGCCAAGCCTCCTTAACAGCACTCAAAGCTTAAAAAAAAAAAAAGCTACAAGTAGCATTGCTTATACCACTGGCTCTCGGGCATGGGGCCACCCTGTGTGTATGCTGGTTTTTGTTCTAACCACAACAGAAATTGTAATATTTTAACAAGCTACATTTCATGTCTAGTGCACTAATTTACCCCCTTCAGCCACACTTTGACAGAAACATTCATTCATGCCGTGAAGAACTAAAGATTCTGATGGAGTATTAATTTCTATATATTGCATGTGATTTCACGTAATGTATAAAAAAGTAAACATTCCAACATTTTAAACCTCAAATTAGACACAAAAGATCAGTAAGCACCAAACACGACACAAAACAGGTTTGACTCTCATTTGATGACCTTGACCTTCTTGTTGTGAGGCGGTAGTACTACCCACTGCACCACCGTGCCACCCTAATACAATGTGGGATAGAATTTTTATACTTCATGACATGCATGGATAATTCTTTCAAAATGTGGCTAAGGAGGTTAAATCCTAATCGTGAAATGCGCCGTAGACACATTAACAGCTTGTGAAAATCCTGCAGTCGCAATTGGTTGGAATGAAAATGAACATGTACAGGGGGAATCCATGGCCAATGTTGAGACCACTATACAACTTCCCTGAACTTCCTTTTTTCCCCCATTTTACACAACGTGGAAATACAGCAGTTCATTCCTTGTTGATATTTTCATAAAAACGAAAAACTGTTTTTCACATGTTCGCAGTGAATCATTTCAATTTTTCATGCAAGGCAACTGACATGTAAGTTTCCTTCCAAGACAGATTTTTTTTTTTACTCTAAGTCTGGAATTTCAAACAAATGATGGGGAGCATTTTCATTCAAATTATTACACAAAACTACAAACAACTAACTTTGGCTAGCTACAAACAAATTCTAACAGAAACCAATAGGTATATCACAGCTTAATTTATGCAAGGACGACCTTAAAGTATAACTACTGGCTAGCCAATTTAGAGATTGTCCAATAATCAATTGAACACACACAAGCGCGTGCTCGAGCACATATAAACAAGGAAAAACCTTTCACTGAAATCACATCTCACCTCAGTGGTTTCTTCCACGCAAGGAGGATCCTTCGGGGATTCTGGCTGTGGAACAACTTTGGCCAGTCCCTGCGCGATCCAGCCAACAACGCCTGGGCCTTGCCTGAGCGGATGACCAGTGAAATTAATTTCTATGCCAAAATTATGCCCCCGAATGTCTAGTTGCGCTGCAGTTTTAAAAGCACTAGAGGGCAGTAGATGCAAGGCTAAACAAAGACCCTGCCGCAGTTATGGTTTCAGCAAGCAGTGCTAATGACAAAGGTTGATTGATTCTGTAGGGCTCAGCTTTCTTCAGTGAGTTAAATGGGTGATTTCAGCTGGTTTTCTTCTTCAGTGTTTACAGTTTTATATATCTTAAAAATTGACAAATGGTTTTTGTTGATGGGGAAATTTTCATTAGTGCTTCTTTTTGCAAAATAAAGAAATGTAATAAAAGCAGTCATACAGGCAACAGTCCTCTTGATCTGGTATTGATTTTTACTGCAGTTGTAACGATCTACTCTGAAAATGTTTTTAAAGGAAATTCAGATGAGACATTGATGTCACGCGGGCAGAGTTAATTTTCTGTGTAGTTTTAATGTTTTAATGGCTATACTGAAAGCAGCCTATCTATAGCCTAACGCATTCTCATAGAGCACAAACACCGATGAGCCAAAAAATTAAAACCAACAGATCAAACAAATAATATCAAATAATGTTACTTATCTTGTAACGATGGCGCATGTCAAGGACCACAGAAAGACTTTATATGGTAATTGTGTTGTATGAGGAAGAAATGGGACCCGAGCGACATTTACAAGGGCCAAATTGTATTGGCCAGAGGAGCGGGTCAGAGAATCTTCAAAGTTGCAAGGCTTCTGGGATGCTCCCAGTTAGCCATGGTGATTACCTACCAACAGTGATCCAAGGAGCACGAGCCTGCAACAGGGCGTTGGGCACCCAAGGTTCATCCAAACGGAAGGGCAACAAAAGCTTTGGTTCGAACCGACAGAAGGCATACCTTGACACAAGTTGCAGAGAATTTTAATTCCTTTTGTGCGTAAGGTGTCACAGCAAACAGTGGATCATACCCTGCTGCATATAGCACTTATTAACTGCAGACCATTCAGAGTGCCCATTCGAACCCTGGTTGCAAGGCCTACAATGGGCACGTGAGTGTCGGAACAGGACGTTGGAGCAGCTGAAGAAGACTGCTTGGTCCAATGAGTCCCATTTTCTTTTACATCATGTGCATCGGTAGGGTGCATGTGTACTATTTACCTGGGAAGAGATGGCACCAGGATGTACTGCAGGAAGAAGACAAGCTGGTGGAGGGAGAGTGATTTTCTGGGAAATGTTCTGCTAGGAGACCCTGAGTCTGGAAATTCAAGTGGGCATCAGTTTGACGAAAGTGTTCTTGCAGCTCAAGGGGGACCTACACAATAAGGGGGTTTTAATGTTGTGGCTGATCGGTGTGTAATAACAACGCAACTGCAACTCCAAAATAGAAAAATTTGGGACTGTATGGAAAATGCACATAAAAACAGAATGTTTTCATTTTCATTTAACGTACAGTTCCCTCTTTGTCTGATTTTGAGTTGTAAATAAAGCAGATTGTGACTTGGAGCTGTATTTTCTCTGTAGCCTATGTAGAGAATCTTGTGGTTGTTTTGTCTGATCACAAAGTGCCTCTTTAGCCCAGAAATACAAAGCAGAAGAATAAGCTATAAAGCCCCTGAGTGCTGCACATCTACTTACTCTTCAGCAGGAGTACCGCTGTCCATCACAAGAGAGAGAAGTGATACAGCACGTCAATCAACTTGGGGCAAAGCCCCTCCCCAGAAATGGAAAAATACACATAAAACATCCAAGAGTAAGCCGCTCCCCAGAAGTAACACAAGAATTTGTTAGCCCCATAGCTCAGTTGCCTGAGTCATATTTTTGCAAAATTGAAATATCGGCTGTCTGTTCTTTCATGCTGGCAAAAAAAGTGTTTTTTTCCTTTTTTTCCTCAAAACCTTAAAAAAATAAATAAAAATGAAATCCATTCTCTTAAATAATAATAACTTGCCGATACCCGTGCTACCCGGGCATTGTTTTTCGATGCAATGTAGGCAGCCTTTTGATTGAGGATGTGCCAGGTCACAGTCATAATGGAATTTATCGACATCAACAACGGACATGGTTTTGGGTAATTTTTAACACGATAACAGCTGATTGAATTAGCCGGTTATACTTGCAAAAACGGCTTCAAAATGCAGTTTTCGCTTCATGACTCAGTTCGAAACCTGCCCCATCATCTTTGTCACACAGTAAAACCCGTGTATGCGGAAAACAGACTCATTATTCAAGGTGGTTTCGGCGGAGATGTGTGAAATTACGCAAATCGCCAACTCAGTAATAATATAAAGTAATATATAGATAATTAAAAAAAAAAAAAAAACTTAAAAAATGAGATAGGCAATTATGCTATGAGGCTAACGAAATGTCAATCAACTGAGAACTATTCCCCGCCCCAGAAACAACAAATCATCGTGTTAGGGTTTTCCCCAAGCACCCACCCGCCCCAAACATCATGTCAGTGATCTAGGCTCCCCTGCGTTAATTTTTCAGTATTCGACAGCATTCAAACCACAAGAAATGACTCTGACCTCTATTTTGGGTGTACAAGGCTAGATGTTGGGGATGTTGTTCGCTATCCTACATGCACTGAGTTGATGTTACAAAAACCCAGTAAGATCGGAGCGATGCTATTGTGATTATGAAGCAGATTTAAAAACATCCTACTTACAGCTGACCTCAGTCAAATAAGCTTTAACTCTCCTGATCTGCCTGTAAAAACACCCCATGCATCCCTGGGAATTCTCTGTAAAGCATTACTGACAAAAAATATATTGAAGATTTGGTGGGAAAAAAAAATTGTTTTCAAAAAATGTCTTTTAAATTTTTCAGTAGCCTGGAGATTTAATGATGTCTAATGGTTTGAAGTATTTACTTTTGTTAAATATATTATGAGACAAATTATTTTTAAATTATTGAGTGTCTTAGACAGACTGTCTGTATTGCATGAATAGTTGAATTAGGCAAGATTTTACAAATATGGTCAATATATTATATGGTTTGATTGGGATCTGTTTTAACCTCTTCAACCCCAGCTCCATCTGGAGGTTATGCAGGTGTTATGGGATTTTCAGTGGTGTGCGAAGAAGCCTTTTAGAAACCTCACCTTTTAATGCATGATTGCTCTCAACCTGCTCCCAGGTTCCAGCAGTGTAACTTATTTCAAGATGGCATTTAACTCATTCAAAATGTTTTTAATGTTAAAAAGAATGCATTTAAAATGGGAAACATCTTCTTGGGCATATCAAACTGTATTGAACATATGCGCAAAGCAGTTGCTCTTAAAGGTAAGCTAACACTTCATGCGCAACATTGTGCCATTTTATGTGCAACATTAATTCAAAATCATCAAAGGACATTTGAAGTTTTATGCCATCATTAATGTGAATAGAAAAATGCCTGATAAATTTGTGATGCAATGAAAAATAATGCCAGTGAAAAACCTAATGGCTGGTCATGCAACCAATTTTGTCCTCACAAGGGAGCAAATTAATGTTTGATTGCTAATTAAATGTGAAGAAGGGCAGTTGCATACTCGTAGCATGATAGAATAATAAATAATTTATGAAATTACCAATGTTTTTACATTCTTCTTCAGCACATTAAGGGATGATCCAGTACCCTACAGAAGACTTATGCTGAAACATTTAATAAATTAATTATTATCGCATCATGGCTATGAGTGTGCGACTGCCCTTGATCAAATCTGTATTTTCACTAAGGTCAGCGCCTCTCAAACACTGGCATGCATTTCCTCTCCTCTCTTTGTTGCTATTGAGGAAAAGTGAACAGAAACCGGTTTGGACTAATCATGCGTCATAAGATGAGGTTACTTAGGGGCTTATATGCCTCCTACAGCTCGTCACTGAAAATCCCGTAATGCCCAGGTCGACGAGGTTAATATCATCTGCAGTTTTAGAACAAAAGGATCCTTGAGAGAGTGTCCATTCAGGACAATGCATGGACATTAGCATAAGCCTTAATATACAAGAACAATGAGAGGGAAATGCAATCTGATCCATATGTTCAATGTTTATGTTGTTGACGCTACCTGGGGTCCAAAGCATTCTCTTCAGGTTGAGATTTCTAGAAGAAATGAAACAGGGCGTCTTGTGAGATTTATAGATCGAAGTCCAAGTTTTACCATGGAAGCTGGAAACAGCTTGATCATTGTCGGTCAAAGGGTAACCATGAATTACTTATTTTGCCAATTTTGCATCTCAGTTTCAATGATTGTCTGTTACTGTGCTTATACAATATGGACATTTTCAAAGCAGAGAACAAAGCTTGGACAAAGTTATTCAACTGCAGGCAAGATCTCCCTACTCACTGCCTTGACTGTAAAATTTGGGGTGTTTATGCGAAGTTCAACAGGATGAGAGTACCTCTGGTTCAGGGCTGGCCCGGTGTAGTTTTGGGGTTCCCGCTGGCTGGGGCAGCGCATTTATTATTCCGTGGGATATCCAGGTGAGCACATTATTTTGGTTTCTTAGAGAGGTGGAGACATAAGGGTCGGGAGAGAGAGAGAGAGAGAGATAGAATCAAAACTCCATGATTTCTTGCTTTCATCCTCAAAGCTTACAGACGGAAAGTTCTTAATAACTCTGAAAGAATTAAAGAAAAAGATAGTGAGAGAAAGAGAGAGGAGAGAGATAGAGAAACATTGATAACTGACAAGCACACTGACCCACACCAATATAAACCACCGCTCTCTATCTTAATCTCTTACTCGTACA
Source organism: Gymnothorax javanicus (assembly GCA_029692085.1). NCBI lineage: Eukaryota > Metazoa > Chordata > Actinopteri > Anguilliformes > Muraenidae > Gymnothorax > Gymnothorax javanicus. The sequence continues at coordinate 8,617,791 of CM056209.1, read as the reverse complement.
AATAGAAACAGACACAAATGCGCACACGCACACACATACATGCAAACTCACACACATGCACACTTACACACACACACACACACACACATGCAAACTCACACACACACACACACACACACATGCAAATTCACACACACACACACACACACACACACACACACACACACAGCCTCCTACCCTGTTTCCGGGATATTTTCTTCTTTTTTGGGCTTCTCTGAATTGGTCTTATTTTCTGTCATTTGACATCACAGAAACAAAAGGGAATAAGATGAATGACATCATTAGTGGCTTCAGCTCAGCACACGTTATTTGATATCCTCGTACCCCAAATTGACAGCACTGAGCAGTCCATATCACTCCTATAATATTACATTCAATTACAATCTGTTACCAATTTTAAAATGCTCACCTTTTTTCTTATCTTCCTTTTTTAATGTCTCTTTTGTGTCCTGCAGAAGAATCAAAAAAGAATAGTGTTTTTAGAGTTTTCTGGCAGTTGGAATACAAAATAATGACATCAATATTGGGATAATATCACACAGCAAACTCACACTTATACATACATGCCCTTTAAAACCAATTCCAGTACTTCTACACACAGGTTACGCACACATGCAGCGGCAATCTCTTTCTCAATCTCACAAATGAACATAGACAATCTCTCTCTCTCTCTCTCTCTGTCTCTCTTACTGTTGCAGGAGCTGCTGCTGTGGTTTTCTCTTCTCCAAGTTTTGCTGGGGGTTCGGGGGGCTGAGGAACTACCTTCACCACCCAGCTTAACATCCTGGTGTCCAAGAGCATATAGAGACGATGGGGTGGGGTAATGGTTACCAGGTAATGCTAGGCTAACCACACAGCACCATAACATCATAAACAATAACATTAACTGAAAATGTCCGCTAACTGAATTACTATTTGGAAATTTGAAATATTTTCTTCGCAATTACAATATAGATATTGTCGTAACACTTAAAACTTTGACATACTTGAAACTTGTGGACTGAAGATAATCCCCGTAGATAGTGCAATGTAGGTGTTTCACTTCTTAGAGAAAACACCTCTGCACACACTGATGCATCAGTGTCTTGTGTTTATAGAAAGCCAGAAAGTTATGGTTGGAGAACATGGTAAGCTAGATAACTGCTCAGAAGAAATCTCAGAAAATATAGAACACTGCCTGAAGTAAAAAGCATGTGTCCTGGTTATTCACTCAATGCTGTTATCCAGCTAACTCAGAAATATTGATCAGGTTAAGATTAAAGCAATACGAAGGCCTCGTTTGCAGATGTTGCTCATTAAGCCGAAGGAAATCCAGTTTACAATCTTGTCTAACTGCAAACGCTGACATTTCAAATTAAATTGATATTTTCAAGTTTTTTAAAAATTATAATTATCATTTTACTCAACCAGAATTTTCTGAATCATTTCCAACTGAAGGTGTTCCAGCATTCAATGAGTAAAGTGCAGTTGATGGCCAAAGGAATGGTGAGTTATGTTTAAAAATCTGGGGTAAGGACATTACCACTAGCAGTACCAGCATCATATCCAATCAGTGGACAACTCATCCCAACACAAAGTGGGCTAATCATATTGACCTTATTTTTGGTAGAACAGTTTTGCTGGCCAAAAATACATGAATTATCACCCCAGTATCCCCATTTAACTCTCCCAAGCAGTGGTAATATGCTAATAGGGTAATGACTGGCGCATAAAAACGCCAAAAGTACCTATTGGCAAGAGATTCAAAGGATTTTATAGCAAAATAAACACTGGCAGTGGGATGCCTTGTTGAAAAGCTTGTGAGCTGTTAGCAGTGAACAGACAGAATCAGTAAAATCTTCCTCTCTGGAACAGCAGGTCTGTGCTCTAAAACATTCCCCCCAACCAGCCAGTGGGCAAAATCCAGAGACCAAAGCACCAAGATAAAAGCAATCAATAGCCCTTTCTAGCACAGTTGTTCGCAGCTACACAAACTGTAGCCGAGCCTTCAGCACTGTTAGCGACTGAGTTCATGTCACATGCAACATTTTGGTCCTAGCTCTCACAAGCTGCCTGTTCAATCAACACCAAAAGCATCTAATACCTCAAGCTGCCTTAGGAAATATCCTGACAAGCTGCACCAGGAAATGTGTGGGCAAGACATGAGACTCCCACATATGTTCAGGAAAAACTTCAAAACTGTCCAAAATGTGCTGCTTCATACACTTTTTGAAAATCCTCTCAAACTATTCAACATGAAGATAAATTAGGCCATGAAAACCAAGTGGGATTTACGCCCTCCCTTCTTCCCTCCTGAAGTTGCTCAGATGTTAAATATTCATGTTTCAAAGGAATTTATCTCAGCCCAGTATGGGGCGGTGATCAGATACAGTACATTTTACCACACCAAACAAGAACCAGGCTTGACGTTCAGAATTTACTCTGTCATATGCTGAAAATGTCAAAAAAAGATTGTTTTTTTATTATTAGAGTTTAGACCTAGCAGCAGTTCATTCTGTCAAAGTAAAATATACTCTGTCAAAGACAATTTATAATCAGAGATTGTATTCTTCAGTTCCACTGACATTGTCTCTGCACCAGGAAGCCACGATGCTGGTTGGTAATGAAAGCATTGGTAATAAGTGGCAGGAAAGCACAGTCATTTTAAATTCTGTGTTCACTGTGTGCAGTGTCTCTTTGCCTTCATCATTTCCCCGTCTATCCCAGTCCTTTGCTCAGTCTCTGCTCTCTCATTGCAGCAGATCTACTCTTAGTTGTAACAATTTCTCCATGGCAGAATAAATTGATGGCCTGACATCAGACCTCATTTGAACACCTCCTGCACAAATGGACTAATCCGTCCCAAATCTTAAACAACAGGAGCATAGTTTCCCACCTTGCCTATTTCACAAAGATCGCATTTTTTCCCTGACACAGTAATGTGAAACTCATGTTGCTAACAGTAGAACTGAATAAGAACAGTTCTATGTCTGTTACAGAACTTCATGAAAGTTACAGAAGAAATCTGCTCGAACATCAAAGAAATGGAAAATCTGCTGCCATTTTACCTGCACACTTAGTTGTAGTTTGGCATTCCAGAGGTAGGGTCCCAGTTCCTTCTGGGGAAAGTAGTTATCTGTGCCGATTAGGCAAGGCTAAATCCTGGCTAACGGGATTACCATCTGAAGCTCAGTGCTGGGGAGGGAAGCGCTCAGATTAGATCCACTGATTCACACACCTGCGAGCCTTGACCTAAGGAACGGTCTGTTTTTCATATCGAACATCTCAAGCTCTGAGATGAAGAACGTGTCTCAATTACTATTGGCCTGCGATTAATAAACGTTTCCAGGACCTCTTTCTCACCAAATTTTGGCATGGATTCTGCCTCAAGCTTTTTAGAGCCATTCAGGGCTTATCTAATATTTGGGCCCAATGTTAACCGCTCATAAAAATGGGCCCCATTTCATAAAACATGAATGATAATTGTGCCTCGAAAAACAAAAATTAAAAATGTTTGTGTCTGTCTAACTGTCTTCGGCAGACTTTTCCACGTACTAACTGATTCGATCTATACCTCTCCAGTCAAAGCACAATTGTGCTATGGAATTTTTCTGTAACCTCACCTGTTTCCATCTTAAACTTTCTGGAAGGATCAAGTAAATGTAGATTCTTTATTTTAAAGGTCACCCAAAGGAATCTTACTCTGTAAATTGCTTTTTTTTTCCTGTAATGATTTCCATGCTTCCTGGGATACACTTTGTTATACCGTTAATAGAGTGGTGATAACTGGAGAGACAATGGACAGCTTGGAGAAACAGCAACCGGGGCAGTGAGGGTTCACAGCCCGAGACAAAAGAAGCAACAAGAAACATACCCCCAGAGTTGCCATGAGAGGGGGTGAGGACGAGCACTTCAACCAGTTGGATGTATGGAAAACGACCCATGCAAACAGAGAAACAACAACAAGCAGAGAATGCGTATGCAGAAAGATCAGCAGAAACGGGCACGGCGTGAAGACCCACCAGGCCAAGATGGGATGTGTAGTGAAGCAGGAAGTGGTGCGGCGCACAGGGACCACCCCTGATGAGGCAAAGGAGGAACCAGTCCCGGAGTCGCTCTGAAATGCCTTCATATACCACAGACACCAGCTCCATGCAGAGTTAGTGAACAGTGACTTGTAAAAAGTTTACACTTGTTTGACAAACACATGCCTAAAATTCTTGAAGCAACACCCAGGGTGACGTAGACTGGAGGGTCCTATCAATGACTATCAGCAACGCCTGAGGCAAAACTATGGGGCGGCCATCAGCTATCAAAGGGAAGAGCAGAAATTTGTGAAACTTAAATTAAAGATGGCAGGAGGGGAAGAATGGGAGGGGATGTTACAGCTCCCTTTCAGCCCTCGAAATAAGCTCCTAACCCTTTCCAGGGCAAAATGCTTTGACAGAAACACACTCTCACTTTACTCATTTACCTCCTCGACTCAATCTCATCTTTCAACTCCTCACTCTCCTCTTATCTGTCAGTTCTTCTGTCTTTAATGCACGAGGAGACAGTTTGATTCCAGCTGTCATCCTGTCTTCTCTTTATCTCTCTCACTTCCAATTCAGTATAAACGCGGTAATAACAGAACACATTTGTTTATTTTGCCCAGGCTTAATTTGTCAGAAGAGAGATAACAAACAAACATCATTATAACAACAGAGATAGTCTACTCTGTGCTACTGAGGCATTTCAGTGAAATGAGAAGGAGTGAAAGTAGAGGGAGATTTTGTGCGAGAGCTTTGGATATTGGCAACAACCTTCTACGTCCTCTCTTTCACTCTACTTCTCTCATAGCTTTATTTCCTCTCGCCCACTCTCCCTCATGCTTTTCTCAACCGAGTCTGGAAATTCAAATGGTCACTTGAGCTTTGGGTCTGTTACTCCAGTGATGTCATACAGCTGGTCCTCCATAAAGATGTCCTCTGGGTGGCTTTAGCTAATCTCAGGAAAAGTGAGCACTCCATATTTGGCTGAGCGCTCGGCAATAAAATAGATACCAAGGCGCTCCTTGCCTGGGTTTATAACAGGACTGGTATTAAAATTACAAATTATACACACATAATTTGTCTCTCTCTCACACGCACACACGTGCACTTCCTTCAGCACAAACACAAGCACACACACTCTCAAGGCAACAGCCCAAGCACCCACAATGCTAGCCTCCTGCAAGTATGAACATACACTGACACACAATTACGCACAATCAAACATGGAAAAGCACTCATATATCCTTTTGCACTGCTAGTCACGTGCGGTTGAAGCACCTGCTGGCAAGACGTGTTCCACTGAGGGTGATTTATGGAGGTTACCATGGCAAGAAGTTCTAACATTATTCTGGGTTGAGATGTGGTATCTGTACAGTCACTTTTATCTTTTATAAATATTTAAATTTGCAATGCCCTCTGCTTGAACCTAACAGCTGGGAATGTCAGAGAAACTCCCACAGTCTTTTCGCACTCGAAGTGAAAGCCAGGCGAGTGAAACCAGAATATGGAATGCATCTTTTTATTTTCCTGGGGAGTGTACATTCCCTGTGACACCTTCACTAAATTAACACACAGTGAAGTAACAAGGTGCAATACAGGGTACAACAGTATATGGCCAACATTATGCCAACTTAAACAAATCTGTGTCAGCATGCAAAAAAAAAAAAAACAAACATTAATTCCATCCGTCCATTCTCTATACCCACTTATTCCTCAGTAGGGTCGCAGGAGAGCTGGAGCCTATCCCAGCTGACTATGGGCGAAAGACAGGGACCCACCCTGGACAGCTCACCAATCCATCGCAGGGCGCACACTCCATTCACATACCATTCACTCTCACACTCATACCTAAGGGCAATTTAGCGTACCCAGTTAGCCTGATATGCATGTCTTTGGACTGTGGCAGGAAACCGGGGTACCCAGAAGAAACCCACGCGAACAAGGGGAGAACATTCAAAACATAAATTAATAAAGAGAAAAAAAAGAAAAATAAGGGTCCCAACAAAAAAAAAAAAAGATTGAAAGGAATTTAACACTTCTGCCCCTTGCCCCAGCTGCCTGCCCTACTTCCCCATCTTACACCAACTTCCTTACCTGTTCGAAGCTTTCAGCTCAGGATGCCCGACATGACAGGACGTGCTAAAGCTCTTAGCTTGGGAGGGATTATAAACTAACCTGGATAATTCCCCTGTCAGCAAAAGCGGGGATTGGGGAGATGTTAGTTACACCCCAGGCTGCTACAACAGCCCTGTCACTCCACTCTGGAGAGTGTGAGAGGTTGTACTGGCTGGTATCTTCACCTGCTATCCCCCCTCCACCCTCCCCGCCCCTCCCCTGTGTCCTCTTCAACTACCTCCTAAACCTGGACATTATACAATTATTGACTTCAGTTGAGGTGAATCCAATGATTCATCCACATTGGAAGGTGGATAAATCATTGGATTCACCGGTAACTGAAGTCAATAACTGTTTAATTATGTGACCCAACTTGAAAATATTAAATAAATTATTTTCACTGTCCTGCGTAGGGAGTCATAGTGTAGATACATAAAGCTCCACACAGGGACGAAGCGACACGAAATATGGACACTGTCAGGAGCTCCTGCGGGGATGCCTAATTTATTTTTAGCTCCAGGTCGTCGGATTGTTATATTCACCTCTCGTGCACTTTCCTGCGGTGAATATCATTGTTTACAGTGACCAGTGGAGCTTGCCTCGACCGATCAGAAGAGAACAAATCCTGAAGTCATACAACAATCTCCTTTGTCGCATCATTCCATCCATCTTCACATCACTGCATTATCTCGACTACTAGTGGTGGTTTTATCTGTTGTGATAATATGCACCCATTGCGACAAACACCACAACAAATATCATTTTTAAAGGAAACCTGATTTCATGATTTATTGTCTGACTGACTGATTGACAGATGATTGATTGACCGATTGTCCTTAGGGTGCAATGTTCTCATTCACTGCTTCAGAGACTCCTCCCCCCACTGTGTGGTGCGAGGGGACGAGCTGACAAGGGGCTTTCAGGGTTTGTGCTGACAGACAGGAGATTGTACCCCTCAGGGGGTGGTCGAGGCCTGGATGCTCGGCTCACTTGTTATCCCTGGCCCTGGGGGTCTGTAAGATAAGGAGGCTTGTACTGGGGGAGCTGAGATGGGTTTTAACAGGCCGAGAACAGAGAAGTTTGTTCAGAGACATGTTGCAAACTGAGGGTTGCTGGGAAATTGATGGAGAAAGTGTGTGTATGCACGTGTGTGCGTCTGTGCGTGTGCCTTTGTGTGTACATACGTATACTTATGTGTTTGCACTTGATCTTTTCAACGAGCCCAGTCTCAACCCGACGCGTCATGTAGTGACACTACCTGACCAAGCGTCGATATGCGACGCAAAAGGAAGCTTTTGGCGTCCTTATTTGACGACAATTTAAAATGAACCCTGCCCCCTAACCCCTAACCCTTAACCCGAACCCTGACCGTAAGCGTCAAATACGGACGCTAAAAGCCTCCTTTTGTGTCATAGATGCTAGGTCAGGTAGCATCACTATATGGTGAGTCAGAATAAGAATGTGTTATTTCAACAGGCGGTTTCCACACAAATCAGCACAAGCATTAAAACTGACCACTCTGTCGCTTCTGAACCGAAGACTCCTCCAGCTCTGGTTTAGTATGAATGACCATCCAGATGACCTCATCCTTGTTGTGCTGGGCTGTGTTCGATAAGTGCGGAGCAGCTGTTTATGGAATAATGTGCTGCTGTTTCCAGGCTGTGAAGAAGCCACAGGGAGGAACAGCTAAAAGGCAGAGCATCCTATAATGAGATAAGACTAATCCAGCCAGGCCCTCAGCACTGAAGGGAGGAGGCTCCTCAGCGACCTCAGTGACTTCTCAAGGAAGGAGGGCAGTGGGGGGATAGTGTTCACGTTCTGATTGGGTGAGGTGAGGAAAACGAGTGGAATGGACCAATCAAATGTCTGAGAGGCTTAAGTGGTGAGAGGAGAGGGAGGTTAGCGAGAGATGGATGATTAGAAGAGTTACTTAGCTTTGTCGGTGGGGATGGCAGTAAAAACAAATAAAGGAGTATGAAGTACACTTAATTGAAATATTTCATTGTAATATTCATAATTTATAAGAGTCTTTACTTGTGACAGAGTGAGAGAGAGAGGAGTAGACTAATGTAAACAACAAGCAGCAAGAGATTAGCATGCTCTCTCCTTTGACCTCTGGTTGGAGAATAAGTGTGACACAGAATCCGTGTGAAAGTGTTGAAGGGCGGGTTTTTGGGGGTGGGCAGGTGGAAGGTCAAAAATATATGACTCTTTCTCTTTAAAAGAGACCCCACACCTTGAGAGCTTATGCTGTACTCACAGCTCATCTTGACACGGAGAGCCATGACGTCTGTGTTACCCTCAGCACAGGAATACTTGCTCAAACAATTGGATATTAGGCTTCAGCCCATTTACAGCTCTCTGAGAACAGCGCTGTGTAGCTCAAAAACACACTGTAATTCTCAGCACTCAATTGACTACAAGAGCACATTTGTGTTTTTTGTGTTTTTCTGAGGATCAAGCCGCACTTTTACATTAGCCTACGTGTGTGAATGTGTTTGAGAATGTTTGCGTGCGCATGTGACATGTGTATGCAAGAGTTTACTGGTATCCAAGAGATGAACCTGTTGAGAAGCAGATATTAAGGAGCTGTGCAAGAGGAGTGCGTGTGTTGTGTGCGTGTGTGTGCATTTCCTTGAGTGCATGGGAGACCAGTAAGTGCGTATGTGGGCGTGTCTGCGTGTCTAAAGGTTCCCCAGAGAAGCCAGATATTGAGTAGCAGTGTCAAAGGTGTGTGTGTGCATTTGTGTGTAAGTTTGTTTGTGTGCAAGCGTAAAGTGTGCGTGCGTGTGTGTGTGTGTGTCTGTGCGTGTGTGTATTTATTTGTGTGTCTGAAGGTATCCGTGAGATGTAGCTGTTAACAGCTAGACTTCGAGGAGCTGCGTTTGTCTGTATGTGTGAGAAAGTTCCCATGGAGCTCTGTGTTCGCCACGCTAATCTATCTCCATCTCCCATGACATCATCGATGACCCCTCCCATCGTTCAGTCAGTCGAAGGGGGGTCACGCACACATACCCTGGCAATCCCTACAGCTGTCGCCATAGCAAAAATCACAGAACAATTGTGCACAGCTTATAGCACTATTCTAGAACTCATTATCACTCACCACCTGTGTAATATAATGCAAGAAGCACGGGGTCAGACACAATCTTTCAAACTGAGTGTCTAGTAGAACTGTTTTTTTTTTTTTTTAGAGTTTCTATAATGTTAAACATTCAAATTTCACTGTGCTGTATTCATTTCACTGCTCTGTATAGAAGATTTAAACAGACAAATTTTTCACCGCTTTTGTTGCCCACATAAAGGTCACTTTGTGGCTTGCATTGAAACAGCATGAAATCTGTAAAAGGCATCTCAGCGCAAGGCTTTCGCCACAATCTTGTAAGTATCACCACTGAGTGCTTTAGACATTTTAAACTGTATAAAGTTCTTAGTCAGTGAAAGCATATTTACCACACATTTCCTTTGAGGTCTCAAGGCCTTCCAAGTTTGCACACCAATTTAGGCCACAGCCTCTCTGAAATTCTCAAGAGAGTACTCACTGCGCAATGAACTGATCTACTTACAGTTAAATGTAATTAATTTTATGCTGCCCTTTTTTCCTCAGTTAAATTTCACTCTACAATTAATATTTCCCACAAGTAACTGAATACTGATTTTTCTTTTCAGGCAAGACAATGTTTCTGGCTCAAAACAAATGACAGGAGATCATAAAGGCAAACCGAAGGACAGTGCTGTTTTCAAGATGCACAAACTCCCTCTGTTGGTGGCAGAAAGTACTGCGAGTAGATTGTTCTGTCAGATTTTTCAGTTCCCAAGAGTGAAAACACCCACTCATCTCTGTCATCTGCAGAAGATTAGCTTTGGTGGGACATATGTTGGTTTCAGCTCCTTTCAGTTGATCCTCAAGTATGTCCAATGGTACTTTAATTTCTCTCCATCCATCTTTCTCAGGGCTCGAAATGTCAGAAGTTTTACATCTGCGATGTGTTCTCAAGCACCTTTTATGTTATAGAGCAGGGCTTCCCAGAGTTGCAACCCGGAAGTTTAATAAGCTGCTGATTCTTCTTAATTGGGCTACACAAGATCATGGCCCTGTCCACATGTACATGGGCCCTTCCACATGAAATCGGCGAATATCTGGCTGGTCCCAGCTCAAGTATCTCCGATTTTCTGAGACTTAGTTTCCAGAAGTTTTCACCCTGGAATGCATTTTTTCTGAAAGCTCCATTTTCAGTGACCAAAAATGCTGTTTTTGTCCGGACGAAAGGCCAAAACACATAGAAAATGCAAAATTTTCAAACATACCCATGTGGGCCATTCCATGTCAAGTCAGCCAAAGTTCCCAGCTCAAGCACCTCTGATTTTTTTGACCTTTTCACATATGTAGTACAAACATTTTTAGGATTTTTGAAAAACATTAGGTTCCCTCACATGCTTTGGGGTGAGGGCACATGACCCAGAAAAATGTCTTTAATTTTGGGCCAGTTTCAAAGCTCTACTGTAGCAGAACAATTTAAGCCAACTGTATACTTTTTCCTTGAAGGTAGCCTGGGGTAGCTAGGGCGATCCTCGATCACGTTTACCTAGATGGAAAACATCATGAGGTAAAGGAACGGAGTAAAGGGGCTTTGAAAACCAACCACACCGCTGAGAGAATCCGAACGCTAGATTAGACTAGCCAACGTAATCATGCGTCTCTTGCCTGTCAAGTTTGATTGTTGTCATGATTAACCAGATGTATGTGTCACTTTAAATACTGCTGCCAAACGGAATGGCAGAATGGTGATATCTCCTTTCTTTTCGTAAAGGATGGTTCAGTGTACCCTTTGCTAAAGGAGATAAGTTAGGAAGCACTGAGACACCTTTCCTTACCATTTAGTGAATTAGAATACACTTCTCCTGTGATCTGCAAAAACCTAGTGAATTTATCAGTGGCAAGTATTCTTGCAACTGAACAAAAACCTTTCGATTCTGGACTTTTTCCAACCGAAAAAAAAAAAAAACTTGATTTTGACAGTTCAAATAACTCTAATGGCTGGTGTTTTAAGATTTTCACCACTCTTAATAACTGCAAATGAGGATCAAACTCAGCTTCTCCCAAAAGTGCCATATGTACTAGGTTTTCCAGATCACAGGAGATTTATCATGGCTGCCACGTAAATACTTTTGGGTCATTTTCTAGAATTTAGGAACTTCCCTTAGCAAAAAACAAAACACATTTGAATGCGGCCTGATTTCCTTTACCTGTTTAACGGGAGGATACTGGACAAAACAGAAAAATAAAGATTGCAGCTGTCCCAGAACAAAAGCAGGGACCACATTTCTGCTTGGATTTTACCTCACTGATTCACAATGAATCAGTGCGTGTCCACTCAAAGGATGACTGCTCACTAATTGGAGCACAACCTTTTTGCAGAGCCCTGCATTGCTCCTTTTAAAAAGGGACATGCTTTTTGTTCACATGCAACAGTGCATTCAAGTCTGAAGGCGTGCATTTAAAATATACACAGATGTCTCTAGAAAAAAAAACAGCTCTTCTCTCTAAAGCCCCGAATCCCTCTGTCTGCTTTGCTCACCTCAACCGTTCAGGTCGGCCCCGCAGTTTAGAATCTATCGTGCCTTTAATCACGGAACCATCACATGCTCTGGGCCTGACTTATTTCAGTACAGGATTCATTTCCTACAGATGTGAATCCAACTGTGTCCTTATCCTGTGTTTTGAATACTTACGCTTAAGCCTGTGGTGGAGTTTATGCTGAGTTTGAGCACTGATGTGTGCACCCCTCTGACCTACGAACAAAACTCATCTAAATTAGGCTAAACCACTTCAGGAACATTGCAAGAACATTGCTGGGACATTTCCCTCCCAGTGCACTATGGGCATTAATGTGCATGGTCAGATGTTATCTATACTTCTCAGTGATGCCTGTCCTCAAATCCTTTACACGCAATGACCTACAACTCCCCCTTCCCCCTTTAAAGCTGCTTTCACACCGGACGCGAAACAAATTTTTCGCATGACAGATTACATTCAAAGTCAATGTAAAGACGCGAATACATGCATTTTGCGTGTATTCACGTCTTTGCATTGACTTTGAATGTAATCTGTCATGCGAAAAATTTGTTTCGCGCCCGGTGTGAAAGCGGCTTTAAACTTCCGTAGTTTAGACCGTAGATATGGGGTTTCCTCTGGTTCCTCAGCATCAGCGCATGTTTTTTGGGTATTTGGCTACTCTGCCCTCAAGTACTTCTTCTTCTTGCGGGTGGGGGAGGGAGGAGTTGAGTGGACAAGCACCTTGCATCTTCGAGATAAAGGCCAGACTTCATGTGGCTGGGATCTTGGGGGGGGGATTTGAAGAGTGACCCCATAGCTATGCTCCTACGGTGTGACCAATCTATTCTCCTCAGTGGATCAGAGATCAAACGCCCTACAATCTCCCCCCCACCTCTCGTCTCATGGGGGGGATGATCACCAGACAGACTTCAGAGTGAGACGTAAAACCCTGAGGACAGGCTCTGATTACAGCCTGGGAACTGCTTCACCTAGTTTTGATCGAATCAGATTATTTTGCTGTGGTTCAGCCCCACCACTGTGGACCACAAGGCCTGGCAAATAGCCACGACTCAATTCAAAACAGGGTGAATTCGATTTGGCGTTGATTCAGCATAGGGTGGACTTAATAGTGGGTTGATTCAGCACACGGTTGATTCAGTATACCGTGGATTCAATTTAGGGCTGATACAGCGTCAATAATATATGGAGTGGATTCTGTTGGGTTGATTTTACATCGGATGGGTTTGGCATGGAGTGGATTTATATGTAGACAAAGCTGTCGGACTGATTCTCTAGTGAGTGGAATGATTTTCACATACTGTACATTCTGTATTAGCTTATCAGTATACTCTGGTCTACAGTCCATGGCAGTATTTAGTATGAGGTGGAATCTGTCTGGGCTGTATTCAGCATATGATGGATCTAATTTTGCTCAGACTACTATAGACTGAATTGGTATAGACTGGTTTCCATATAGGTCAAATTCAGTCTTTGTATTATTTGGCATAAGCTGTATTCCAAGTAGCTGGATTCAGTATGGACTGGATTCAGTGTAGGTTTGGGTGTATGTGAAACGACTAGCACAAGAAAAACAGGGCCTAAACGATTAGTGCTGCTCGGGCATGATGGGATTCATTTGGCCAGCTGCTGCAACCGTGTAACCCGATTCCACGGCAAGTAAAACTATTAAAGCCGCGAGACGGACAGCGACCCTTTCTCTCTGAGTGTCTCATCCCATTGGAATGATGTTGATTAATAAAGGAAATGATCCTCAATCACAGCTGCTTCTCAACACATCCATATCCTCTAGAGCTCCCCCCCCCGTCTCCCCAAACTGAACACCCCCCTCCCCCTTCCCCCAGGTGAGCATTCAGTTAGATTTAAGTGCTCTGTACAGAAAACTGTCTGAGTAAAAACTGGAAAAAATAGGACGAACAACAAGTCTGGACTTGCAAATAGCAAACTAATGAAGTAAAAAAAAGCTCTCATGTGGTGAGGAAAACCTTCAAGCAATGCTGCTAAAAACTCCCCAATGGGATGAAGTCTTATGAAGAAAACCAGACATAAATTGAGTGTAACCTTGACTGGATAGCATGGATTTATGGTCGAATACAAAGATTTAAGATACACTTTATTGAACCCTGTGGGGTAATTTGTCCTCTGCATTTAACCCATCCTATAGTTAGGAGCAGTGGGCAGCCACAGAGCAGCGCCCGGGGACCAACTCCAGTTCTAAAGGCAGTTCCTTGGTCAGGGGTACCAGAAGAAGTGTTCCTATGATGCATGTATTTACAGGATACCCACAATCCACTGGTAGATTATGGGTGGGGAATAGGGTGTCTTCTCTGTTCCTGTGAGCAACAGAACATATTACACCAGCATCACTCTTCCTGTGTTGACCTTTCTTACCGGCAAGGCTGTCAGTCTTGGGCATATTCGTGTAAACACAGTACACACCACGCATGTTTCCCATCAGGCATGGTGTCGTTCCCATAACCTTGTTCCATCATTATGTTACCTGTATCATCCTATTCGTCATCACGGCTCACAGCCTAGCTGCCCCAGATCACCTAAGGTGAACTTTCCTCAGTGGGACCTATATTATATTTATAACAATTTTGATAGGGTCGGGGCCAGAGTACATGAGGATTCCTACTGCGGTGTTCTGCTTCGAAAAACATAGCATATAGATCTTTCAATTTATGCCACTCGTGAAACGGAATGAACAAATAAATGCAGTGATTTATATCTGTAAATCTGAATCTGTATATATGCCTCTAATTTCTAACTGCTATATCATCATTTGTCCGTCAAGTTAGAATTTTTCAATGGAAATGCAATGTATATTCGTGAATAGCCAACAATTTGTGTGGAATCTTTAGAGACTGGTCTACCACGCTGTATTTCACAAAAAAAAAATAGCTAAATTCTGGGAGCTGATGACTTTTAAAATACCATTTGACTTGTGTCTCGTAACATGATTTGTTTCTGCAAATATGGATAGACCTTATCCGACTGAGGTTGCGATTGGTGTCTTTTATAGTGGTACACCCAGAGCCCAGGCCGATATCCCCTGTAAGAGACTTGATTGCTTGACCATAATTGCATTCCTTTGGTGAAAAGAGGCTTTTAAAAGTTTGTTACAAAAGCACGTGTACCCAGACTCCATGGCAACATTTCAGAGAGAGAAAAAAAATCGCTTGTAAATCATGCCAAGCGCAGGCCTGGCTGTTAGTTTTTGTTCGATGAGTCAGCGTTTTTCGGTTGTCCTGACCTTCCCCGAGGTTCAAATGGTTGGGAGTGAATTTCGAGAGAGCGTCTGGACTCTGTCTTTTATTACTCATAGAATAAAATGACGTCCTTGTAGCTGTAAGCTGATTTATCATTCTGAATAAACCTGCAAGGGGACTTTGCGGTCAGCAACTCGCTTCCTGGTCCTGGTGCTCATCTTGGAAAGAACTTAGTGACCTCTGTTCATATGCTCCTGTCTCAATGAAAATGGAGTGCTCCTCAATATTCTGGAGTATACTGTATCTCCATATGGAGAGTAGAAATTTTTTAAGTTTTATTTATTATTTACGAAATAAAAGTTCCCGAGTAATGACCACATTTGTCCGGACAGTCGTGTTGGCATTTAAGTGCAGCACCAAGCAATATTTGCTCCCTTCCTGATTTACAGGATTTATGCTTATTTGCCACTCTTAATTGTTTCAGATCTTCCATTAAAAAAAATGTAATTTTAGACAAAAACAACCTGGGTAAACATAAAAATACTGTTCCATCAGCAAACTCAAATGAAAACCATTAACTGCAGTATTAACAAATTGATACAATGACAGTTTGGCATCTAGACAGTACTCCTGACACACCCTGCTGCCTTCTAAGCTTGAGGAGAGGACAGTGCACTAGGTCTGGGTATCACATGATTTGATATGACAGGATATGAAATGAACATGAACTGGAAATAGTTTGGCTGGTAGCCATGGCAAGGAGCATCCAAATAGTCTATTTCATGAAGGAAAGAAGGCAATTTGGTCCTTTGTTGCTTCCATCCAGTTATGAAATTCAGGATCAGCCTTGGAAGAAAGGAAAGATTGATTTTGGACCAAAATCCTTTGCAGCTATGACAACTGGATACGCCATTCATGTCCTGAAGTTTCCGGAAAAATTGCGCTGGCTATGTTTGCCGACGAGCTCATAGCGTATTGAAGGAGAGGACATCCAATTTTTCTCAAAAGTGTCCCGAAGTAACTTAGAAATCTCCCCTCTACTTTCCTTTGACCTGTGTGACGTTTCTGTGGGAGGTCAAGGAGAAGGTCTGCCTGCTTACGAGAATTTGGATGCACCTCCAATCTCCAAAAGCAGAAAAGTTGGAACGCTGGTGAATCTTACCAGGAGTGGCCAGCCCACCAAAATCCATCTAAGATCATCTTGGCGGCTCACTCAGGAAGTCATAAAAGAACTCAAATGAATGATGGAACTTCAGGGCTGCATTCGAATAGTCAAAAAATTTCGTCCTATCACACTATTTCCTGATCACTTTTCTTTAATGTTTTGTGGAAAACGTCATTAGGTAAAGGAAAGGTGTAAAAGGGAATTTCCAACGGCTTAGGACGATAACCACGCTAAATAGAGAATACAAATGCACTTACTGATAAAATCAGTAATGAAGCGGTGTTGAAGCGAGTAGGAGAGAGCCGCTCTGTCATAACCACCATCTATAAAAGACAGAAAGCCTGGCTTGGACACACTTTAAGGCATGGTGACTTATTGGTGAACGTTCTAGAAGGAAGAATTTTGGGCAAAAGACCTCCCGGCACACGCAGAATAGGCACTCTAGAACATGTAAAGGATAAACGTTCTTTTCAAAAAAATGAAACGAATTGCTCAGGAAAGAGTACTATAAGAAATGGACCTGCCTTTGGCGGAAAACACAGTGAAATGCACTTACACTAGGCAAAGTGATCATGAGTTCCCTGCCCATCATATACCTTTCTTTATGCGATTGGCTGGATGACTGGTCGCCGCTTTCAATATTGCTGCTGCACAGAATTGTGGGATAGTGTTATCTTTTTTCGAAAAGGATGGTTCTGTGTACCCTATGCTAAAGGAGGTAAATTAGGAAGCACTGAGACACCTTTCCTTAACATTTAAAGAATTCATATTCGCTTATCATGGCTGCCGTGTAATTTATTTCCGGATAATTTTTTAGGAGATAGGAACTTTCCTAGGCAAAAAAGACTATTCAGACGCAGCCCAGGTGTCACTCCCCTCAGATTAGGTCAGCATTCATGACTCCACCATTAGATGCAGACTGCATACTACAGTACTGAACAGTGCAGTGTACTTCAGAAATGCGACAGTAGTGCCACCATGATGAGAGATGTAGGAATGGCTGATATTTTCCACCATAGCATTTATTCCATATCCTTGATATCAGATGGCAGTTTACTCTACTAGTTCAGTCTTTGTCCACACTAGTGGGCCTCTGGACCGAACTAGTAACACAAAACGTCGTACTAGTTAACCAGTGAGCTGAAAAAGCGCAGAAATGTTAACTAGTCAAGCACTATTTCTCTCCTACCAGCCTGAATCCCGTTCCTCCTCGTCAGAAAAGATTAAAATTAAAACTCTTGGAGTATTTGTCTGTTTTTAATCATTTATTCTTTAATTTTATTTTTACACACGCATTTCATGTATATTTAAATAACATAAAAGTGCCAGGGCATTGTAGTGTTTTTTTTTTTTTTTTGCGCTGTCATGTGTGTAGATTTCTGTGTGTAACATGCATGCCGTGTGTAGGTTTGTTTGTATAACGGGTGTCTACACTGTATATGTGAGTTTGCGTGTATAATGTGCGTGAGTGTGTAAGTTGTGTATATAACATGCGTACGTTCCACAGACTCTCATTGTCAGTCGTCTGCTCACTTTATCTAAGTTCCCTGGGCGATCGCAGCCCCTTGCCTTGTCAAGCAGCGCTGTTCTTCGTTTAAAACACGCCGTTTGATCTCTCGCTGTCTCTCACGCCCAAAGCCCCCGTCCTCCTCAACCCCCGTCCCGCCAACCACATCCCAAATTACAGAGTGCTCTGGGACATATATGTTCCATTTATGTTAAAATACGTACCAAATGTGCTTGTTTAAAAATGAGAGGAACTGAATCATTTGAAGCGAGGAGAGGTCCTGTCGATGGAATTGTGACCCCAAAATTTACCCACGAAGAACAGTGGATCAGATGGCCTCGTAAATACATATTTAGGCTGTAAGTGGATTGCCCTCCCATGGGGATGAGGAAGACAAGCTTGATGGCGTACAGGTATGACTGGTTCCCATTATGTCCTACTCCCCCATCTATGGGCAGATTTACAGAAGATTCACCCCAGTTTAAAGATTGCAGCCCTCTGGTCTGTTATTTTAGCCCTGATAAGCGCTCCTTATATGAACCAGCCAATTTATCTTGATTTAGGGGAAGCTGAGTAGCTCTTTGAGGAGCGGGTGGGGAGGGGGGGAGGGGGTGTTATGGGGGCAGTGTTTTGGTCTAGTGAACTTTCATGAGATTGACCCCCCAGGTAAAAGAGAGCGAGACACCCTAGAGGGCAGAGAGGAGACCTGATTAAAAGCATCCTCGGCTCCGCCAACTGCTCTCCTGTTGTTCATCAGAGTGTTTTCTCATTGTAATATACATGTTTTCGATAGTGCTGAGCCCTTGGCCCGCGCTCTCTTCAAAGCAAGGTTCTCTACCTCACCGGGCCTTTCAAGGTAAATTAAGGTTACATAAAAACTCGGCAGGAAAAACAAACAAAATGTAAATAGGATGAAGGAATGCTGACGCTGGCTGGCTGGCTGGCTAGAAAAACCCATAAAGTTTCCTGCTCATTTAACCGTTTACCCAGGAAATGCTAAACAGACCAGGAACAAAGGGATCCAAATTACCACACCCTACACCCCCTCCTCCCTCTGAGGGGCTGTATGTCTGCTTTCAGACTCTGACCCCCTCCCCTCCCGCCCCCAAAAAATGTTACCCATCTGATTTCACATGTCAGAACAGGGACTTTAAAGCCCTCATGCAATCATACAGTGAATTCGGAGGAATTTGCAATCTGTGCAATTTACTCTGGAACAAGAGGAGGGAACGAAACATAACATGCAAATCCCATCCAGCTGACGCTCATACAAGTGAGAATGCCCATGAGTTATATGGAGTTTCCTCCATTTACACAGATTCGCAAATAAAGTTATTCAGATTTTTTACCAGAGAAGATCTTCCTGTAAGAGCATGTAGACACATACCACGATAAACAAACAACAACCGGATGCATGTTTTCATAGCACAACAATTTTCCGTCGGCCATAGTGGACACCTATCGGAGCTTCTTCTAAAGATGCGTACGGACCATAGACCTTTTAGAACAAGGCCAGTCTACACAATTGCCAAAAGTATCAGTTGCAAGTGTACAAACATAACACAAACTATCAAGAAGGGCTTGGTTTCTAAGGCTGCACATCATTGGACGTCGCCCTTCTCCCTTGAGATTGAGTGGAATGATGAAAATATAGATAAGGGATTGGCGATTTTGGTCAAGATTTTCACAGAGTGGAGAGAAATCAAGGATCCTTACCACGCCCGAGTCTAACATTGGCACAAGCGTGGCAATTATTACTGTCCTCGATGAGGCTTTGAGGTTTTTTATTTACATAGTTGAATACAAAGCTTTTATAAGCTTTTAAAAATATTTTTATGAAATATTCATACTCCATTTACATGGAATTTCATAAATAAAAAAGTTGTGTTCAAAAAATTCTTTAACAAATATTACGGAATTTATAAGGATTTTACAAATGTTTGCTGACGGTAATACAGGTGGGAACCTGAAGGGGTTGCCGTGTATGAAGTCTTACCCAGGGGTAGGGAACCGTGATCTCGGAGAGACGCAGTCCTGCAGGAGAGGTCTCAACTCTGATGTACCTGATTCAGATGATCGTAGCTCGTTAAAGGCTAATGACACAGGTGCTCGATAACAGTGCAATCATTTGTTGAGGGAGTGTTATGGAAAAACAAAACATCAGAAATATACAGGTCCGTGACTGTCCCGGAGCAGGGTTCCCTACCCCTGCCGTGACCTGTGCACATCTCCCCACCCTCCTCCAGGGCAAAGCGATGAACGAAAACAGCTAAACCAGCTTTTCTGCAAAGTATGGTTTTTTCCCCCAACCATCTCCAACCTCGACTGCACCCCCACTTACATCTGTGGCCCTAATATTTTTAACAGAAACACCACAAAGACGTCATGGGGCGACACCGGGGGGACGTTTCCCATGGCAACTGGAAGAATCCCCATAACCCAATGTCGGAAAACAATAACTGGGAGACATTACGGAGACTGGCCCGGATGACCATTTCCTGCTCCCCTTGCGATGGCACCACAATTTCTCAATCAGTCCTTATTAAATTATCCCCCCCCGCCCCACTGCCCAAGAATAATGGCGCCATTCATGCTGATCGCGGACGCCCTGTCCATTTGGGTTTGCAGTTTGAGGGCTCATGTGTGCACTCTATTTCCTGTGGACTTAGTACTCTGGGGAATGGGAAATAGCTGCTGAATTCACTGGACAGTGGCAGTCACACTGGGGCAAGCGCGCTAATGGCGTGCTGTTACCCTGAGCTGCTCGCTGCACTGGGACAACAACAGTGCAGCGATGACAGGCTAAAGGCGAAGCCTCTCTCTGGGAGTGACTAGTCTGGTCTTGACTGAGATACCAATGACCCTCTGTCATCTAGTCCATTAGACTGGTGCAAAACTGGTACTTTGGCCACACAGTGTTATTACTAGACAGGTTTGGTGAGCTGAAATATTTGGGGTCAAAGGGTGAGCAGTTACAAAGCTGACTCTCTTCTGTCAGTACCGCTACGACAGGTGATGTGACGCCGATCACATTTGTGAGCTCCTTTAGTGTTCGCTTCCTCTCTCTGCTGAGTTTGTTTTGACGAAGCAGAGAAGAAAACTGACAGACACAGTGTGTTGACAGCTAGTCGATGGGGTAAATGACAGATGAGTTCCACCTTGGTCTTTTAAGCAGTGTGCTTCCCTTGGCTAGTGTGCTCTCCATTTACGTTAACCTTAAATACTTCCGGTGCCTTACAGGTCATATGCATTACAATATTACAATTAGGGTATTCAGATTTAAAACCTGTGAAACCCAGACAAGCACAGCTGGATGCATAACCAGGAATGATGACAGCCACTTGATATTTATTTGCAATTTGAATCATTAAAAAACTGGACATTCTCGAGAAAACCAAACGTATGGCAACCCAAATCAATCGACATGCATCAAATATTTGGAGTGAGTGTGTGCGCGCGCGCGTGTAGGCCTGGATGTGGTTGTGTTTGCTTGCGTTCTGTTCTTTCCTTATGTTCTTGTCGCACTGAACCACACCCATAAATATTACAATATCCCTCTCTCTCTCTCTCTCTCACACACACACACACACACACACACACAGCATACACAGCAAAGCAGTAACAAATGCTCACCATAGGTAAAAGTCAACTAAATTATAAATTAATGCATCAGCACCACTGAAAGTGCAGATAGCAGAACAGCCTCCATTCACACCCACACAGCACACGTTGTAACAGCCCTCCTCTCCAAGGGACGTCCTGCAAAAATCCCCATTGGAAACCGCACAGCCACCCGCGTCCAATTAGCTCTGGGGCAACCACTAATGGCAGCGGTTAAAGGAACAGAAAACAGACCAAACCCACCATCACAGTGAGTGAGCTCTCCCCGTGTCAAATCCCATGGTGCTCCTCATAAGCTAAGATGCACTAAAAGCAATGGACATCGATGTACCTTTAACAGAATACACATCGATTTTTTCTCTTAGTGGAAAAAAAATGCGGAGAATGGCAGATCGGTTACATTGCATTGCGCCAAATGGCCCTCTTTGTTTTAATGATGAATGTCTAAATGGAGAGAGAGCGGGAGAGATGGAAATGAAATGTACCTTCGTTTTGAATGTATTAACCATTTTGTGTTGATTGATTTTCTTCAGAATTGGAGGGGAGGAAGATTGGATATCGGGGCTCAGTTCAGTCGGGCTCAGCTACAGTTAGTGCATCACGAGAGCACAAAAAGCCACACATCACATTAATATGTCCACAAAATGGGACAAGTCCAATCATGGCACAGGGAAAGAAGAATAGATGGTGTCCTTCAATCACTCTGGATAGCTGCTCCAGCTTTACATTCTGCCCGTGCTTCTGAACATTACGTCATCATATGAATATAGAAAAATCACTTAAGTGTGATCTTACACTCGTCCGACATGGTTCAACTGTAAGCACACTGCAGCTGACCTGGGAAGACCATTTCTGAATGTTACCACCAGTTTATTTGGCAGGGAGAGGACGCTGAGTTCAGTCTGTACCGCTGGCTGTGATGGGCAAAAATATACATACTGTATTTGTTTGAGGACCTTCCATACGCTGCCATTCATGCTACGAGCCCCAAAATGGAGCCTTATCCCTTTTGCCCTTTTGCTCATATTGCTCTCAGAAATGGACAGAACCAAAACTGCCAACAGGATCCTTTACATTTCAAGGAATTGGATAACACTGTATGTCCAAAAATAAAGCATTAAATCCTTTAACAACAGAGTGTGAACATAATGTATGTTGTTTCTTTTTTGGTTGAGTGGGAAGTTTTTTTTAATCACTTTCATATTGTTATTCCACTACTTGCACTGCTGAGGCCATCACACCTGCAGATTCCCCTGTTAGCACGAATAATGCGGTTTGACAGATGAAAATGCCAACTAGCGCATTGATTTATGGAGTATGGAAAGACCTCAGAATTCTGTCGAACACTACCTGTGCGACTCCTGGCCCGGCATGCGGCGAGCTCACCGTGCCCGCCTCCAATACTGCACATTGCTGGCTCCCACAAGCCCTCACCAAACCCTGGGGGTCGAGGAGAACTCAGTGAGAAAAATAGCGCTGGTGTGGGCATGGAGCAGTTGAGTTGGGAATGGCGAGTCATATTTCTGACAGTCTCTATCCCTCTGTCGTGGATTATGGGGATTATCGGGGAACAGGTGGACAAGCTTCCTACGGGAGAGGGGCAGTACGCATGGAACAGCACAGGAAGCAGTTGTTTGGGGACAGTCGCTTGGATACAGTGGGGCAGTGTAGGATGAAGGATCAAGCAGATATGGCGGTGGGAGTGTACTGGACCAGCTGCTGGGGCGGTCGCACCGTGACACTGCGACTTTGATGGCAACCCATCGCGTCCCCAAAGATGGAAACGAGAGGCATATTGACCTACTTCGCACAGGCTGCAGGAAATGCCAGCTGCACTTTTGTCTCTGCCTCTCTGTGTCACTCTGCCTGGTACAGAAAGGTCCTGACGCTCGCTTCCTGCGACGCCAGCTCAGTCTCTCAGGATCTGCTGCATACAGTGAAAATTCGTCCCATTGATCAGGACAGCTCAGCAGGTCATTGGACGCTAAAATCATTAATGACGGTTTTCAAAACATAAGGTTTGAGATGCAGGTAGGTTATCGCTTCTATCATAATCAATCGAGGAGAAAATCAAAGTGACCATGAGTGAAAGTATTGTATCCACAAAGAGATGGTCATGTGATATCACAAATTTGCAGTCAAGAAAATGTTACTAATTATGGGAAGAGCAAATGAATAATGCTAACTCTCTCTGCTTTGATACAACCTTGACCTTTGGAGGCAAAACATCTTAACTCTACCTCTTTGCTGCTGACATGCACTAACACAACTTTACAAATGTCCGCAGGCAACTTAAGGTTGCCTGGCCCCTCCCTGCCCTTGCTGTACAGCCAATGAGGATGACACTGAGTGAAGTGGGACTCGGTTACCTAACTATGATAAAAGAGGCTCCGTCTCGAATGATAATCTGACTGAAAATCAATTTTAATCAAACTTGACACTTTAAAATGAGCTCTATGAAACATAATACTTTTTAAATTGCCCCAAGGCCTTTCAATTCTCAGCATAGTTAGGACAGGGCTTAGTGTGTACCTGTCCTGTATCACGTTAAATACAAACTCCTTAACCCTTTGAAGAGCAGTTTTTACGACTTGCTATTTGGAATTCTTCAATAATCTAATCAATATTTGAATTGTAAATACAGTCACCGCCTCTTTCAGTGGTTCTTAAAGGTTCATTATTGCAGAATCGGTGAGAAGCTAATTGGTAGAATCACCTGCAAGAAATCACGTACAAATCTGGAGCCCATATTATGTTTCAGTGATCTAACCCAGTGCAAATATCTGGTTGGGGTTGGGTGACCCTTGACCTCCTGCGGTCCCACAATGTTCCATAACGAGGCCACAGAGAGAGCTTCCCCACCACCCCACACCCCTGCCACACCCCTCTCCATCGCATTCATACTTCCACCCACAACCTTCAGTAACGGGCTGAGGCCCCAATGTATTGTTGGTCAGGAGGAATCTCAGAGTTGCTCTGCATATTCCCGGCCAATTAAGTTTGAGCACTCCCCCTCAAGCACACGTCTACTGTTTAATGAGGTCCAGAAGTATTGGGAATGTTGTTCTGATGGATTTCAGTCGATAGTGTGGGGGGTAGATGGTGTAGAGTAGCTGAGCTGCAGGGAGGGTGTGCAGTATCAGGATGCAAAGTAGGGCGAAGTTTTTGTGAGATGAGATCCCCTCCTCTTTCCATTCTCCCCTGTAGGTCTGGACACAGCTGTAGTGGACAAAAGCAGGCTGGCCCAGTGCCTGTCAGGGATACTGGAAAAGCACTTAAAATCCTATCAGTGAAGCCCTTCCTTAAAAAGGAAAAAGTATACAGGAGGCCATCCAAGCACTTTTTTTCAATTAAATTACATTTTTTTTTTTTTTTTTTTGTAGTATGCTTGTCACATCACAATGTCATAAAGAACTTCGCCCTCAAAAAGCGAGCAATTGAGATAAAAACGACCCCCGGCCCATCGGTGGGCGGAAAGACAGATGGTGGCATCTTGATAAAGTGGATAGTTTCAATGACGTACAACAATGCTGTCAGCGGAGTTCAGTTTCAAACAGCATGAAGACCTGCACTTCATAATATTAGCGCTGCCACCCCCCCATCGCCCACGAATCCTGCGGTCTTCGCATCTTGGGCTCGTTTTGAACGACTGCCCAGAAAAATGTGCACATGTAGCATGTTCTGATTTTCATTACTGACAGTTATGTGATATGCCGCATACATGCTGACACACAACGAGTCCATTATCTTAAGCAGATGGAAAACCCCCAAAACGGCCTGGCTCTTAACTCAGTGATCTATGCCCACAGTCATGTCACATCATAATTATCATTATCATTATCATCATGGTGGCATGTTTGAAGATTTTTTTTTCATTGGATGTTGTCCTGTAATCTGTTCCTGAGTCAGATCCAAAAGTTGTCATCATCAAGGCTAAAATTGAGATTTGATTATTAATCAATTTTGATAGTTTTGCACAAAAAGAATAATAATTTAAGCTTTGTCAGTAAAAACATTAAATTTGTATGTTTCTTAATTAACAAGTACTGCTAAATCATAGCAGTTAACCACAATAGAGGTCGGTTGGAATTGATAATTTTTCTGAATTCTTCCATAACGCATACCTATCTTGCGTATTGAGACTAATTATACACAACCTCATTGATTATTTTTGGTCATACTGTAGAGGTGTCCCAACTTGTATCAATCATGCATATCCTACTTAATTCTAACTCTCGCACTATTTTTGATGGGACTTCATTCCTCTGAATTCTGTCGATAGTGCTTGCAGAGGCTGTGGATCTAACCCTCCTATTGAGCACACTCAGCACAATGTATTCTTGCTTTTATAAAACCTTTCTCCAGAGGAAGGACACTGTAGGGTTCCCCCCTCATCTTCTATTAATTCCTCTTGTGTTTATTTAACCCACTTCTGTTTGGAAAAAGTATGTTCAAAAAAAGTGATTGGGACAGGACTACTTTGGAGATCAGGTTACTTCAATGACCAATAGAAAAATAGAAATAGAAAAAGGGAAATGGACGAGGGAGCTAGCATGCCTGTTGTTACAAGGTTGTCGTGGAGCAAAGTGATTAAAGCCGATAGTCTTATCAAATTTATCATGCCGGTGAAATTATGAGCAAATAATTAGACAACTGTTATAAACAAAAAACAACTGCTGAAGTCTGTGGCCCTCTGGTACCAAGGAGGAGACCCCAGAATGGGTTCTTCACTGATTTATACCAGAACAAAGTGCGTTCCTCTTCACAGAAAAGTTCCTATTGATTGGGGACAGGGAAGTAAATGGAGGGGAAAACCAGTGAATGACCTACAGGGGGTTTTAGAGGGAAATTCGAATGATAATAAGGAAGGGGGGAGTAGGGGGTGTGGCCATGTTCAGATACAGAATGATGGGGGAGGGGGTGGTAAGGAATGTCTCCTTCCTACTCAAGGTGCTGGAAAGCAGTGCTATAAAAGAATAAAAACATGTCACTGTTGTTAGCCAACACTTTTGCTTTTAATTATATAACATACACTACGTACATTATGTGCCATTTGGCAATTGGTACCCATAAATGCAGAGGGAGAAACAGCGCATATGTTCCGCGAGGCGATAGCACTGACCTCGTCTTAGTCCTTGTTACTGATTGACGACACAGTCCTGGACCTCCCACCGTTGAAATAAATTTGTCGAAAATCTGCCATCCGCGATAAAATTAGCCAATTAGATTGAATAGCCTTGTGTATACTGGTGGTGGTGCATGAATTACTTATGCGCTACATTCATAAATATAAGTGACGGTACATTGATGACTAATGCGAGGTTGCTCACCTTGGCAGCGAAGCAAGAATCTTCTGCACAATGCGGCAACTAAAGTGATCGCAGCATCTTCTACATGCACGCAAAAACACCTCCCTCATATGCCACCTAGGTTGCCAGATTTGTCGGCAGCAGTAGCCCAGGAGTGGGCCTGGGGGAGCTGTCCCTGTCCGTTCAGTGGCAGTACGCCCCATGTTCTCCCCTTGCTGGCTCTCTGTGGTACAGGAGGCGAGAGGAGAGGCCCTATCCCTCTCAATGCAATTTAATTTGATTCAATTCAATGCAATTCAAGTCAAAAATGCTTTATTGGCATGAAAAATCTGTACACTTCCATTGCCAAAGCTTGATGTAACGATAGCAAATAGTATATACACATATAGTAGATACATAATACTAGATAATAATAGATACACTCTCCATACATTGGAGAGTTCTTAACCCAATTCAAGTGATTTCAGCAATCTCCTTACTTGTTTTCTTTGCTTGGTGCAGGCCAACAATTTAGCCCTCTTGAAACACAGTAACATCTTTTCCACAACCATGAGATATGTCTTCTGCCATGGTTGTTTAAGAAATGAGAAGGTACCCACTCTATCATCAGGATAGAAATTATTTTTGCTTGCTGAAACACATTAATCACTGCAATAATAATTCAATCATAGGCAATTTTTTGGCCAGGCAGTGTAGCTGTGCAAGCTATGCCCCATGCTAAATACTGCCAAAAAAACCTGGAACCAACAAAGTGTTTTGTCAGTGGAAAGAAAACATGAACTACAATGGATTCTGTTACAATTACAATTAGGGTGCAAGTAAGACAGAATGTTTTCTCTCTCGGTCTCTCTGCAGCTGCAAAGAGCTCTCCTCGCTTCTGCCAGATCTGAACAAGTGTGAATGATCTCAATGCTGTGTTATTTCAGATTTGTGCGTCACACGCTCCTGATTTGCTGAGCTGGTCGTGTCCTGGGTCTTTGAAAGAATTTTAATGCATCCCCTAACGAAGTAAACATCTTTAATAGTGGGGAGACGACATTGCATCACATTTCCTGAGTTGTGTGTGCTTTCAAATTATTTGGAAAACTTTGTCAAGCTTGAGGGAGGGTAGAAAGGTTGTTGAGACAAGGTGAGGAAACGGTAAACAAATATCACACCTATGGTCAAATTGGGTTTGTTTCCTCCGCTTTTGTTTCCCCAAAGGTCGGCCTTGACTGTTCATGAAATGCACTTCTGGTCTGACTATGGCTGGAGTCACGGGAACCAACAGTGGGGGAAATGATGACTGCATGCAGTTAGTAAGGCGTGGCAGCACATTAAAATAAATGATTGTTGCACTGATTTTGCCAATTAAATCTCAAGAACCAGAGGTCCTTGAGTTGGAAGCATCTACCTCAGTCCCAATAAATGGTGGCACCATATCAAGTTGAGGGGATGGGGTTGGAGGGGAAGAGAGTTTGGGGTTTGGACAACTGTATTTGTCCATAACTGAAAGTGACATTCATATATGATTTTATGTTCATGTGGCCCAAAATATCTGCCTGTGAAACAGTTCAGGAAGTTTCAAACCCGTTAGCGATGCCAGCTCAGTGCCCCTCCTCTTCCCCCCAAAACCACACATACAAAACCGCAGGAGGGAAAAAAAGAGCATAACTGCAAGTATAGACAGGTGAAAACACTGGAATAAAAGAACAGAAAATGATTTCCCCCGTGCTGGGCGCTCGTGTAACGGGCCTCTGAGTTTGGAGGCTGCTCGGCCTGGTTTACGGCTGAATCTTAGGGTGCCCGGGACAGACCCCTGCTGTACGCCAAAGGCTCCTCAGAGTCTGGGGGCATCAGGAGGGCTGCCAGTCTGGGCCTGCCGAAGCAGACTGTGAGGGAGAGTTCTTGGGGCAACCAGGGTTGTAAAGGGAGTGATTGGGGGGTGGGCGAGGGGACGTTGAATGTGCAACTCCATTTCCAGAAAAGTTGGGACACTGTGTGAAACATAAATAAAAACAGAACGCAACAATTTGCAAATCACTTAAACCCAATGTTTAATTGAAAGTAGTACAAAGACAACATGTGAAGTCTTGGAACTGAGAAATTCTATTATTTTTTGAAAAATGTATGCTCATTTTGAATTTGACGCCAGCAACATGTTTCAAAAACGGTGGGACAGAGGGGGAGACGGTGGTACAGTTTTGGGATGTGAGAGACCAATGCTGGTATGGGGCTGAGGGGAGGTTGGGCGAATGTGTATGGGCGTGGCCACAGTTTATGAAGCAGAAGGTATAAGACGTACCCTTTCTCATGTATCAACTGTGCGCGATTATTTATGATTCCTTGTTTTTGTGTATTTGTGATTTTTTCTGAGTGTAAGGGCTTGTGTATCTGTACGTGCATGTAAGTGAGCATGCGAGTGTGAGTGCATGCATGATTGTGTGTCTCAGTCGCAAACTATCAATTTGAAAAAAAAAACAAGATTTGCTGCAGGGCCTTTCAATAGATTCTTGATTGGGTCAGAAGACCTAGCTTAATCCAATCAACATTTTGGGGTTGGACAGGAACTGGGTCCTCATACCAAAAAAGGGTTGTGTTGGCTGTGTTAGTGGGATTGGGTGATGTGATGACTGACAAGAGATGCAGCTGGTGCTGCATGTGGTGTGTGCATGTGTGAGAATGTGCGTGTGCATCTGCGTTCATCTGCGTGTGTGTCTTTATGAGTTTGTTTGTATGTGTGCACATATTTTTGTGAGTGAGGGTGTTTGCATGTGGTGAAAATGAGGGGTAGAGATGCAGCAGATTGAAGTGGCAATCTTTGTGATCTCCACATCTAATGTATATGCTCCTGTTACATAACCAGGAAGGGCGGGACGGTGCTATAAGCCCTTGTGGGAATCTCGATTACTGCAACGCGGCAGATATACCATTTCCTCTGGGCTCTCCCTCCACTCTCCCCCTCTCCTTCAAACAGGATCTGAAACTGCTTGTCATTCTGTGTGCAAGGCATCTCAACTATAACGTTGTCTCTCAAACTTGACCCTTTACGCTTTTCTTGTTGTATCTCATTGTTGACTGATTGGTGGTAACCTTGGCATAGTTTGGGAAAAGTCTCTTGTGGGTTTGCGTTGAATGCCGGGCCAGGAAGATGGCACGCGCTATTTTTGCCTGCTGGATAGACAGCGCCAATAACCAAGGTAATTATTTCTCTGGGGGACTCTGCTTACCATAATTAACTGCTCAAGACCCTATTCCAAAGCCGCAATGACAAGAGTACATTGGAAATTCATCTTTTCATGACATATTTTGGTGCTTAAATCCTGGAAGTCAGCATTACTCCAATGGCAAAGTGTTCAAGCTCACTCTTTTCCCGGTCCCCTGCAGTTTGGCCGAGTTATGGCCTGGCCAGCTCCAACCTGTTCCACACACGATCCCTAATATGGGGTGGGATCCAGACGCCAAATGACCATGCCTACTGGTAGGGAGGTGACCTTCAGTGGTTTGCATTTTGGTTTTTTCTCTTAGGGACCCACCCCCCTCCCCTTATTTGGTCTTTTTCTCCCTCTGATAAATACTACCTTGTTTTCAATAACTTTTTGAACTTATTTTTGGTAAAACTGTGTTTGTGTTATTTTATTTAAAAAAGTAAAAGAAATAAAATTTTTAGTTACTATGAACAACAAATACTTGAGTGAATAGACTTTTTTTTTGAAGTGTCTGTTTTTTTTGATATTTGAAAAATATTTGGTCTTGTTTTCCCTGTGATATATATTACCTTGTTTTCATTAACTTTTTGAAATCTTAGCTCAAAATGTTTTTGTGACATTTTACAACGTATTTAAAATAGTAAAAAATGAAGATATTAAGTCAATATGAAAGACTTAAATACTTGTGGGAATAGACTTTTTACATTTTTTATGAGAAGAGTGTATATAGTTTTTTTTAATATTTTAAATATATTTGGTCCTGTTCCCCCCCTGACACCCAGCTCTAGCACACTGCCTGTGTCCAGGCCGTTTTATACAGTCAATGGTCCAGGCCCGTTACTGAGTCTGGTTGTCCTGCTGGCCGAGTCACACACGCTCAGAACGTTCCCAGGCTTGGTCATGTGACAGTAACCCCTTCCTTCCCTCCACATCTAAATCAACAAAGCTGCGGTCGAACACGTCCCATAGATTCCTGGACATCAATGGGGATCACAGACCCCTCTTCCTCTTGGGTTCAAAAAGCTCCCTTTCCTGTCCCGAAAACCTGCCTGTCATCGCATTTCCTGCAATCCCACTACCTCATCCCATCCCACCAATCAGCCATTCAGAGTGTGGCGGTGCGCTAAATAAACCTTCATCCTGTGGTTCTGTGGGACAGTGCACAGCGGAGAGAAAAAATTTAGCCGTTCGATTTCTGTGGAGGAAAAAAAATCCTGTTTAGGGATACCTTTTGCAATGTTTTTGAGCGCTGTGGAATGGTCTATTAATCACTGATACTTCAAACCATGACTGAAGGCCTGTCTCATGCAGGTGAGGCACTCTTTTGTCTACATTTTAAAAACGAGATTTCAGTTCCACAGAATCTAAAGGGTGAGAAGAGGGAATAGGGAGACGGGAAATGGAAATGAGCACAATCAGAAACTGGAGGGCACACGGGAAGCGCATACTTCTGCCAGCAGGTTTTGATCCACAAGCACTTACTGTATAATCAGCAGCAGAATCCTGATCTTTACCCAGATTGCTCTGGAAATGTAGTCACCTCTTCCCATTCATACAGTTCAACTTCCCAAGAAATTTTGCGGTAAACTGTTGAATAGCTCTTGAGAAATCCTGCTGACAAACGCACATATAAACACACACACACATACACAAACACACACAAGTGATACCTGGCAGGGGTAACAAGATTAAAACACAGTGCTGTTGATGCGTCCTTGCTGTGCAATTATATTGCTGCGATAAGGTGGGAGACTGAAGAAGTGAGGGAGGGGAGCGAGAGACTGAAGTAGTTTAAAAAATTAGTGTACAACTCAAGGACATGTCCTTCTGACACCTGTCCGGAGATTGCATATGTGAGTGTGAGAGAAACGACCTTTATCAAAGTCAGTCCTCATTAGCCAGAAATGGTAATCATATCTGAATTCCTCTACGCTGGAGAATAGCGGCTTTTAGCTACAATTTAAAATGACATTTTGAAACATTGCATTCATTATTTATACAACACACGTTTCGCTTGCAGAAGAGCAATCTTTGTTCCTTTCTCTGCTCAGTTCTTCACTCTTTCTTCTCATCCATCCTCTCTCCCGATCCCTGTTTTTTTTCCCTTTTTTCTCCTTTTCTTATGTCCTCTGGCATGTACCGTGATGTATGCTGATGGCGTTCCCACGGTGACAAAGAGAGGGGAGAGTGGGAGGGGCCTGCTTTGGGCCAGAGTCCATTAGGCTGATAGGGTTTGTATTAAATTAGGGAGAACTTCGACAGAGAAGCCACAAAGGGATCCACTCAATCACATTAAGGCCTTATCGCACTTACCGCAGGAACAAGGTCTTACGATACACTATCGACAGGGAAGGACAAAGCACCCATAAATAGAGAGAAACCGGACAAGGACGGCGAGCTGTGTGTGTGGCGCGTGGGTGTGTACCACTGCTTATTCTGGCGCCTTTGAATCTATACTTTTGGCAGTATGTCTGTGTGTTTTGGAGAGCACGTGTGTTCTGTACCTCCACGAATACGGGTTTAATGTGTCAAGTGCATGTTTGTCTGCGTGAATGCAAACATAATGCATCGTATGCAGACCTTTTATTTTCCTGCTCTTAAATCTGCCCTAAATGAGCCATTTTCCTGCAGGAAGAATCTTTAAATAACCCGGTGAAACTTTTACGCTGAATTACAGTCAGCACCATGTATTTGGGTCCCACTTGTTTACAGAGCTGGAGAGGAAAGAAAAAAAAACTTTGTCAACATTACGCAAAAGAGCACTCAAAAAAATTCCACGGGAGGGAAATAACAGACATGACCACCACTAAACAGGCCAACCGTGAGTGGTTTTCGCATTAGGTTAAAAGGGACAGCCGATGGAGATAACGAGCTTGTGCATAATAAACAAAGAAAAGAATGCAGCCCTAACTTCCCAGGAACATATCATTACCAGCGGGAGATGAGCGACACGGGTCAGACACGTGGCACAAAACACTCTGTTTCAGGCTGAGTGCACATCAGGCCTAGCTAATTACACTCAGACAAAAGCAACAACAACAATATCAACAATACCTCTGTAGACTGCTCAATCCCATTATCTCCACTGTCTGGATGACAGAGGCGTATTGAGCCGTGTTTTTCCAGTGTGTCAACGGCGGTAAAATTCAGACAATGCAGCCCTACTCTGCTAGCTTTTAAGTGATTATAAATAACGATAGAGTGTATAATTTATGAGGCTAGCAGAGTGCACATGACAAAGGCTGCTCGTGGAGCGCTAAATGTCTATATAATAATTACTGAAAATTCTGTTCTGCTAATAAAATGTGACACCGGGTGAACCTGGAAATATTCAGGAAATATCAAATGTAATATCCAGTAGTAAGTACACAAAGCAAGTGCATAGTACATATAAGGCAAATCTATCCCCAAGACACACACATCTAACACACATAGGCACACTGTGTGTGTATCTCTCCGTCTCGCTCTCCCTTCTGCATTTGTTGCCAGACAGCCACCTCAAGGTCACATTCCGTGTGGAGCTCCAAAGTGCACTAGAACATAACAAACACCAGGAAATAAAACCGCAGTGTAAATACATGATTATGACCTTCCCCCACCCCACTTCAGAGCCTGTTTGCTTCCAGAGTTTCTTTCTACATGTCTTCTGGGGAATTTTTATTGCGGCTGTTGCCTCTGTTTTGCGCTGAGGGGGTTTCGGACTCAATAAAAAATTAAACAGTATTGTGCCAAAATTTACGCTACAAATAAAAAGTGATTTACCGGTGAGGACTTTGGACAGGCCTGCATGGTGTCATTGCCTCTGTTAATAATGAACCCAGGGATTCATGCTTGGGTACTGACAAGTTTTTATGACATAATTCATGGTTTCATGGTTTTATGGATTTGGACAGTCTAGGAATGGTACTTGCAAAAGGCACTTATATCATTTTCAATTTTCATAGATAACAGATGAAAAAAGGTGGAATGATTCAATGTTTTTTTTTTTTTTTTAAACAAACAAGTTTGAATTGGACTTAGGCTTGTATTCACAAGTTTGGTATCTAACAGATGCCGTTTAGTCAAGTTGACTTCCAGAATGTGCTTGAGTGGGAGATCAGACCAACCCTTGTGATAGTAAAAAGTGAAAAGACCAACAATAAGTAAAATCTGTGGCATTGTTTGGATAAATGTCTCTAAACCTGAATAAAAAATGAAAAGAAGGGTTAAGGTTTTTTAATGAAAAAAGTAATCCCTTAAACCAAGAATCTGTCCTCTGATCTCAAGCCTGGTGCTGGCTTCCTGATGAAAAAGTTCTGAATTAGCACTTCCCCTCCATTGACAGGATTTTCCATCAATCAACATTTTCAATGTCATATGGTGGTGGGCACTCTTATGAATCTTCTGGTAAAAATACATCAAAAGAACAAGAAATGCCAACCCCCACCAGTAAAGAATAAAGGTGAGGTGTGAGAAAGCAAAGCAGACTTGAGGGTGGGGAGTGGCCCGTGGAAGTGACCCAATCTGTTGCACCGTTCACAAAAGCTTCTGGCCTCCACCTTGCGGCTGCACCCTATCCAATGGAGGAAACTCGGGCGAAGAAGCGGTCCAGCAGGAAAAGGATTTCAGCCAAAACTCTTTCTGATGGGAAGTGTGGCTCGCCCTCCCTCTCTATTGCAAGCGAGACGTCAGTATGACAGGAAGACTATTGTTTGCGCTGCCCCCATGTCGTCACTTCTCCAGGCCTTAATATCACGGCAATGCTGATGACGACGTGCTGGTGGTCGAAGAGTAAAAGCTTGATACTCAGCTCTGCTGGCATTGCATAACCTGCTGGGTACCATAATGGCAGAGACACTCGGGCTTTTTTATATGATCCTGAGATTGAGGGTAGGAACCTTTGTCCATGGGAACATGATTCTGGTTGAAAGGTCTCTGAAGGTGAGAAGTATGTACTTGGCTGAAAACTGAGGTTGGGATGGAAAAGGCTAAGTGGCATCATTTTCGTGCACACAGATATAACATTTATGGATTAGAAAGTAGAAGTTCTGCCATTTGTTTTTTTTTTGATGCATAAACTCAGTTAAAAATGATTTCCCTTACTAGTTACGCCTCCTGGGAGAATTAATGTTCGAATTAGCAAATCCTGGGGAATCCTGACAGGGGTTTCTATTTTCTACACCTGGTATTTCCACTATTTCCATCTAGTGGTGCTGTAGTCTGAGTTCTGGCCACTTTCTGGATTTGTAATAATGATGTATTGTTGGACATTACAGTATTTTGCCTCAGTGGTTTCAATGGGAACAGAATTTATCCTCTCTACAAAGGTGAATTATTATTGTTTGTCTAAATATTTTATTGGTTAGGGATGTAGTAAATGAATTTTGAATCAAATTCTGAATCACTAAGAATGTATTTTATGAGTTTATCTCCAGAGCTAATTTCCAATAGTCACCATCTATTATAAACTAACTTAGCTCACTTTGCTATGATAAACTAAGTTAATGAACTAACTTAATCAACCAAAACAAAATAATATCTAAATATCTAAACTTGTCATATTAATGCATTGTTGTGTGAAAGAATAGGTTTTACTTGTGTGCCCTTCACTGCCTAAATACCAGAACACATTTTATAAGATTGAATAACTGCATGTCATTAATCTTTGCGGTGGGGAATGACCCAAATTTTAAAAAAGGTCTTGAGGATTCAGGGCTGGTACAATAATGTGCCTATGTGTTCCCTCATATTCTGTCATTCTTATTCCCCAATTCCTAACTCTCTGTTTGATGGTCATCAATTAGACACAAATGCTCTTTGTTGTGGAAAGAATCAATCCCCCCGCACTTAATGAGGAAATCTGAATTATTGTCATTCCTGCTTCACCCACTCCTCTCCACCCTCATCCACATCCCCACAGAACAAGCCAACTTTCACCAAAACTTTCACTAGCCAACTTTTCTCCAAAGTTTCACCAACTTTCCATCCAGCTGTTTAGCAGCAATTCAACAGGTCCAGTGACATCATATGCACATTCATGATATATCAAGCTTTTAAAAAAGAGCATGACCTGGAATGTAAAGGTTGAAACAAAAAGCTCCGAAATTTATAAGACATGTAGCTTACGGGCCCTAAACTGACATCTTAACACAGTTGGAAAACAAAGGCACTAACGGGTATTGCAGAATACCACTGGACATTCCTACCTCGATTCTGGTAATTTTGTGGCACAAGACAATGACACAAATGTGGTGTTGTCGTCAAGATGATTGGACTTATACAAATTAACTAACTGAGGCTGTGATGGGAGTTCCTTTAAGTCTAATCATATCAGCTGCAATCATTCTCTTTAAAACCAGCACTTTTATACCTTAGCAAACTGGCAATATCATCATCACAGGTGGAGAACAAGCACCTGACCTAGAGAGACTCCTCCAGGAACGCTTCTCTCAAGAGGAAACAGATCTACTTGTCCAGGAGATAAGACTCACCATGCCAGAATGTATGTCACTTTAAACAAGCCTCCCAAGACGAGTAATGTGAAGAACGCTCGGGAGGAGGTGGGAGCTGATGAATTTTGTATGAAAAGACCTGGGCGACTTAGACCCCATACAAAATGGCACTCATGGTATTAAAACAAGGGCAAGACTGAAGTTAATCATTTGTATTTCTCCTACACAAGGAAGATGTCCCATTCCACCCAAACACTATTTTCTTGCCATTATTTATTGGAGACAACATGAAAGCGAAAGTTCAGGAAGGATAGAAAAGAGAAGCATGGGAATGCTGTGCCTTTATTTGCTAACAGCTCTATTCGCTGAAATACATTCCCATAAAACTATCATACAGTGACAGCAATTCTGTTAAAAGGTTGTCTGGGTGAATTAACATACAGATAAGTTCCTTGCCGCAAAGCTTGCCCGGTTTCTGCTGTTTTCATCGCCTTACACCCTAATGCATCGTTCAACCCATTGTGAGGCAAACGCAATTATTGGACACTGTGAAACAACCAAACTGGGCCAAGGAAATAAATTAGTTGTTTGCAATGGACATAATTGTGAATAATGTTACCGACACATGCATTTCTGTTTGCAAAGGCATGAAACTAGAGCCTTAAATACTTTTCATTTTCCTGGAAGATAGTGGATCCTCCGCCACTGAACGTGATTAAAACTAATTCACGTCTAGATTCTGGTAAATTTTCGCTTAAATGACTTGGAAACACTGGACAAGCTTTCCAAAAATTGCAATGGCAGGAACACAAGAGAGCACAGTCGAGAGGAACATTATAGCTGTCCAGGATCTGTCAAACTTGTGGAATACGAGGGGTCCAGATTTCCACGGTGCCTTAAGAATAATAGTTTTCCAAATTCAGTCGTCGTTGAGAAATATTGGAGTAGTCCAGTATTCTAAGTGCCCTGAAGACCACAATAATCCAGTACTTCGTTAGAGCTGAAGATCACTGGAAAATTCCCATTTTCCATAAGATCTGAGGAGCACTGGAGTTTTCTGGGTTTACGATGGCTCCCATATTTCCATTTCTCACTATGACTGAAAGTCGTTGTTGGCAATTGCTTACTGTGTTTGGTACTGACACAATGTAAAACCAGGTCCAGGGAAAATTCAGTCCGATTTAAGTGCAGAGGGGCAGCAACTACAGTTGCATGTGGTTGTCGCAATGGCAGTGAATCCTGTGTTCTGTGTATTTCTACAACTGCAGAACAATCACTGTTGTTGTCACTGCAATAAAGATTCCATCATGTAATCACCATGCATGAGTAAAAGCAGCCATTTCAGCTGCACACTTGGCACCTGGTTTGTATGCAAATGTAGTGTTGTCCTGTAGTCCTCAACTGCCCTAAATAAACCCTCGCTAATACTAACTGTAATGTTTATATATTGCTATAACAAACGCTTTTGCTTGTAAACTATTTAACTGGCTGGCAGACACCCCCGTCTTGCCTTACTTACATTGCTTGCATTATTTATGCTCTCCAATGATATTTACTTAGGAGTATCAGGTGAAGTTCATTGTGTAGAAAATTGAAAACTCCAGCACTGCTTAAACACTCTTCCTACTGCCAGCCTGATTGATAGCTTGTGCACTAACCAAAGTATGCTGCTGTAAATTCATTTTAAAAATCGTGTTCACGTCCTCCAAGCCCGAGAGTGCGTATCTGCCATTTGTGCCCCGATCCCTTCGGCTTGACGCCCTGGCTTCAGACCCCTGTCCCGTCCCTCCAACTATGCCTAACCTGACACTCTATGTTCCTGTTTGCCCCTGCCAGACTTTGAGTCATCTGATGACTATCCTCACTGCTTGTGCTTATGTACTCAAGTCTTGTATTCATTACAGACTTCCTTTGGGAAATTGTGGGCAATTTGCTTTTTGCTTCTGTATCCTGATTCATGAAACATTGTAATTAATTAGGGCCCGTATAGTAAACCTCGTACTTAAAATTGTATCCTTGGCTGTTGATTAGTCTATTGGTGAGTGTCATTGAACCATACTCTGATTCTGTTCAGACTATCTATGACCTGGAGTCTTAAGGGTTATGACCCAATTTGGGGCTTTTGACTGAATTAGGACAAGTCACTTTAATAATAATAAAAAACCAAGGGGTCACAGAGGGCGAAAGGGTTAATTTGCAGCTGACAGCCTCAGCTCTGCATAAAATGAATTGCTGCCCAGGGTCAAGTCATGGGCTGCTTATATGGAGAGAAAAGCAGTTTCTGATCAAATCAGAGAGTCGAAAATGTCCATAAATTTTCATGAAAACCTGACTAAACTATTATATGGGAAAGAGGTCAGGCAGGTCATTGACCCGTGTGACCTCCCGCATCAAACTGCCTGAATCTTTTGGTTTGCTTTCAACCCATGAATCTGTGATGGACGGGTCCTCTATTAGGTAATTTCATCAAAGAGATCGGCAGTGATTTTCCATTCAGCCCCTACTTACTGGAGTTATTGCTGAGCCAACCTGTGGGTAATGTGTTCAGAATTTAAAGAATATTATGGCATTTTGCATGGCACTGGTTACATAATGTTTGATTTTAAACCTTAGGTAACCAAAAAAGATGTGTCCTTCACAAGCAACTGAGCACAATACATGTTAAACCACTCTGATCTTGTGCAGGCAGTAGGAGACTGAACTCATGAAGTCTCGATCATGAGAGGGACAGCCCTCGTGAGGAGAGAGAGTGGGCCATCGGAAGGACAACTTTAAAATTGCCCGTGGTTTACTCTCACCTCCGCCACCCAAAGTGCCGCAAAAAAAGCCTCCCATGTTTTGGAAAAGGAAGCAGGAATAAGGGATGTTTAGGTCCCCATTTGCCGGCAACCCTCTGTGAGTGAGCAGCACAGATCGAGAGATTGCCCAAGAGAATGACAGAGGAAGAGAGAGGAAGAGGGAGTGTTTCCGGAGAAGCGGCTGGCTTTCTGTCAAAGCTGACGTTCGACTCTCTGACGAACGCACACGCCACTGACGTGCTAGTGCGATGATACGCGTCCATCTGAGACCGTTCCAGGGAACCGGAAAACCCTGTTAAGGACGGTTACGCCTTTAGGAAGGATGGAGGAGATGTACTTCCAGGGGTGGTAATGGGTACTCAATTTTGCTACTAGTCAACTTCCCTGCATTAACCCTTACAGGACTTTATTAGCGTTAGCAGAACCAGCGATGAGTTATATTCTGGGAGTCCACATGCAAAACTGATCCAACTGAGACAGGTCTGCCACAGATGGGCTTTGGGCACTCACCACCTCCCCACGGCACCACTGACTCATATCCTGATTCATTTGGATTGCAGAGATAATTGCTTTTGTCTGGAATATTTTATTAAAATCCAGACTCCATTCACAATTACTGAGCTTTAAGTGCTTTACTGATGCTGGGAACCTCCGGTGACTATTGGTCCAGTGCAATCAGTTCACTATTGTGACATCACCATCAGCCGCTAAGTGGAATGGAGAGGTTAGCAATGCCCTGTGCCTGAGGCAAACTGTAATATGGCAGACTTCCGTCTTTCCCTGTGGCAGTCAGCAGTTAGATGCTATTCCCTTTGGTGCAATAATGTCTGCAGTGCAGGCATCGGGACTTGGTCACTGACCGTACCCTCTACAGATGAATTATGTGAACAAAGGGCTGGTTTATCATGAGGATTGAAGGGGGTTGGGGAATGGTGGGGAGGTGAAAAACTCAATTTTTTTCCCCTTACAGTATCACAATGTGGCTGATTTCCCTTTCTGTTCTGCCATTACATCACTCCACTGGGAAGCTGTTGGCTCCCAACACAATGAATTAATCTTTGATGTGGGACATTTGACCTTTAGCACAGCATGACTTCGCCATTTCTCTCTTTTTCATTCATTTGTACTCGGCTGCTCATTACATTGGTTCTAGTGGCACTGGGCTACACTGAGATAGACTGGGACAGAGATCAGAATTAAATGTGTGTCTTTTACAATAAAAAAGTGAGTAAATTGTCCACCCCTCTTTAATTTCTTTTCTTCAGGGCTTGTTGTCCAAGCGCAGAGAAACAACTTCAGCATTTGTATCTGTCATTTTCTTGATTACTTGCATAACTTTAAAATTCCTTGTTTATTTTTCTTTTTTTTGCTTTACTGGAATGGACTGGGAGACAGGGATAGATCACTGATCTCTTTACTTCAGTCCATGTGGCAGGTTTTGGAAGGTTTCATGTTTTACTCTGGGATCCTGCTAATTCACTGGTCCTGTTTGATGGTACAGGGCTTTGATCGCACCAAAATCGCAAAAGTTCAAGTCAAATGCAAAAGTTTTCAAATCATGATTCCATGCTGCAGCCTTCCTCGGTGCATTGAAATTCAGGTCTTGCCTGTCATTGTCTGGGCTCCCTGACCTTTGACTTCAGCAGAACTGTGTAAGCCTGCCTTCAATCAGACAGGAAAATATTGAGGTTTAAGTTGATCCAGCCAGCAATAAAGCTCTCTGCTTTTTGAAGAGCCTGTAAGACTTTTAATGGAAGGGTCTGGAACCCCCGCCCCACCAGCTCGGCTTCAACTCACCTCAGTCATTTTTTTGTGGTGCTTCCAGGTTTATTGAAACAGGCTCTGCCAATCCATAGGCACGTAGGACCGTCTCTGCAACCACATCATTATTCATGATGACAAATCCAAACTGCAATGGCACACCAGTCTGGAGTTGGCAGACTATTTTAACTGTTGGCAGAAACATTGCCTTGTCCCTTTTGTTTTACAGAAACATTAACTTGGGCACAATTGTGGAATTCCAATGGGCATGAAAAGAACTGCGTCTCTAACGACATTCTGACCTTGGCTCTTTAGAAACCTGGTAATACAAAGTCAGTGGTAAATGTACACAGCAGCTGTTTACACAAGAACCGCTCGGATGAGGCGGATTATCAGTCAAAGGAAATGACCAAGCACAAAATATGTTGAAAGATGGATGAAAACAGATGCATTTTTCACAGCTGACATGATGGAGTGGGCCCATTAATGATTGCCTTTTGAAGTGGAGTCTTGTTGACATAAGTGTGCGAGCAGAGAGACTTCAGGACCGCGTTAAATGTAAAGAACTTAAAGGTCTTCAGATCAACGGCAACCTGACGTAGATTTACAAAACTGGTGTCTAGTCCTGCTGAGACGATAACTAATTCCTAAACTTATATCATTAACAAACAGATAATTGGATTGGGATGAGTAATGTGAAACGAGAGTTAATGCACATAAAATGTAAGTACAGCCATTTTTATCATCATCTTGGAACACAGTCACTGTATTCATCATTTTACGCATCATTATAGTTCACCTTGGAGTATCGTAGCTTATTATTTCACCGTTACTTTCACATGTAGTTTGTTGACATTAGCAAACTCCATTTCTATTATAAAAAGTTGAAAAGAGGCAAGCGAGGCAGTTGGGAGTGCGCGAAATGTCACTTCCTTTGGATGTTTGCTGAAAATCCAGTCCAATACCTCATCATATAAATCAGTCCACAAACTGTTATAGGCAACCAAGAAAGTCAGGAGTCACATTTTTTTTTCAGGTTACATTGCAGTCCATTCATTTTGTGAAGCAATAGAATGTACTTGGTAGTAAAAAGCTACTACTAATTAGTGAGATGTCAGAATTCAATTCCCTTGCATGCAAATGTAGGACCACTGTTTGGATCTGAAAAGAGGTATAGTCAAAACTCATATACAGATGGAGATCCAGTTCACAGGGTTCATTATAAATTGTGGTAAGACAATCTAGGTCAGTAACAGGCAGTGAGACTTCAGTACAAATGGGCAAACCCAGAATTGTAATCAGAGAACAATGCAATAATCAAAACCAGAAAGTCAGTGAGCCAAAGCAAAATCACAACAAGAATCTTAAAACTAAAAAGCCAAATCAGAAAATCAATCACAGGCAAGCAGTCGAATACAGGCCATCTTGGAAGATAACCACTTGTATTTTAGACACTGGGAAACTGACGAAGACAAAGTCACAAAGGGGAGTGAGAGGTATATAAAGGGAAGCCGAATGACTAATTTGGATGGGCAACAGTTGTGAAGGGGAGCTGAACGTGTGCAGGGAGGTGTGACAAATGAGGAGGCAATCAAACAATTAACAGTTAACGAAGGGAGGAGCACATGAGTGAGTGAGAAAGCAGAAAGCATATGGTGAGTGAGGAAGAATGGGAATGCTGCTCTAAAACAATGAACTGCTATAACTAGACAATAAAATATGAAAATAATAAATACACATTCAAAAAGCACATAAAACATAACTATACATATTCAGACCCAGACAGGATCACCACTTGAGTATGCTTTCCTGTTTATTTTGACAGCCTTGTTATTAGTATATTGTAGGGGAAGGATGAGTGCTTTTGCACCCAACTGGATCCAGTAGCTCTCACTGGATGCTGTGCGGTCTATTTTGTGGATATGGATGAACAGTTGAAGTGCACCATGTTTAAGGGAGAGGTACAGGGGGCTTGACTATTTCCCAGTTAAACCACACAAACATTCAATTTCTGAGAGAAGAACCTAAAACCAAACTAATGAAATAAGCCAAGAAAACAGCCAAAAACATGAAAAAACAGTGGTCATCTATTGTGCATTCATTGACTGGCTCACTTCCAGTCATGGTGCACTTAGAACAGGGGTGGGCAATTCCGGTCCTGGAGGGCCGGTATGTATGCAGGTTTTTCTTTCTACCAATTACCCTGACTAATTGAGTAAATTGGTTGTACACACAAATATAGATTTGTGCAAAGATTAGATCACAAAAAAATGTTTTATGAAGGGAGACAAGAACAGTCTTTGGTGGTCATTCATAATAATTTAAAGAAATGCCCCAGAAACGTCAGATTTCATAAATAGTTTGGCCAATTTAGATTATCAACTAATTAAAGGCCAGAAGTTCGTGCAAAAACCAGGGACAGAGACGGCCCTCGTTGCCCACCTCTGACTTAGAAGGGCAAAAGGTGGCAATATCATTGCTGGCTCACAGCAGAAAGGACGTAGTGCATTTTGGCATGGGGAGGACAGGCTGGTAGGCTGGCCAGAGCTGTCAATCACTGCCCTGGCAGGTCTGTTATTTACTGAGAAACATCCCAGGATGAGTCACTTCCAGACAGTTCTATTCAAAGCATCACAAGACATCTCAGAGGAACGTGGTGCACAAATGAGTGCACCTGAATTCATGAGTCATAAATGTACACATTTTAGCATGTGACTTGTTGTTCCGCCAGTGGGACAGGGCAGGAGTGGGATGCGCATTGGGTAATTCTCCATATTTCTGACTGATCTGTTATTCAACCATGAAAACCATTAGCGGCCAATGCAAGGGTATTTGTTAGTAGTTTTGTTTGTATTAGAGAACAATATTTTTGCTCAGATGGTGGTCTGTCTCTCTAAGGGCCTGTTAAGAGGACCTTAAATTTGTGTGTGAATGAAAGCATGCTGGTTTATTTCTTCACTCAAAAAGTCAGCAATGAAAGTCGTCTGCATCATTTTATCTGTTGATCAAGCATGGGGCTGTCGTTTCAAACCCACACAAACTATTACGACAGCCTGTATTCAATGGGTTCTTCTTTGTATTCGACTACCGTTTCACTTCATTTCTTTCTGACCGTTTGTATTAGTGCTGAGAAATTAAGAGAAATTTCTGTGTTTTTTTGGTGTGAAACACTTAATTGATTGGTACCAATTCAATTCATTATATCTCCAAAACAGAGTGTTAAGGGAAATTATGGATTTGCCTTCTGTTTTATGGAAATTGGAAGAAACTCTATGTGTTCATTCTTGATTTATAGATGACAGTCCTATTGTTTTGTGTGAACTTACAGTTTTTTTTCAGTAGCACCACCAGCAGGTTAAATTTTACATTTCCAAATGGATTAAATCAAGCTGTTCTGAGGGGATTCATGTTAGACTTGTGATCATTTCTGGTGCATAGAGAAGGGCAGTTATTGATGTTGGTCATC
This sequence comes from Gymnothorax javanicus, assembly GCA_029692085.1. Lineage (NCBI taxonomy): Eukaryota > Metazoa > Chordata > Actinopteri > Anguilliformes > Muraenidae > Gymnothorax > Gymnothorax javanicus. Next base: position 8,573,633 of record CM056209.1, on the reverse strand, counting down.
CTATGAGGTTAACTGCAGTGCCACCACCAGACCAAACTTTTCATTTTTTATTTTGAATTGTGAAAACTCTCAACAGCTTTAATGGGAATCATGTCAAATGTGCTTTAACTATTCCTGGTGCATAGAGGAATGTATTGATTGTGGTGGCTCTGTTGTGTTTCCTGTAGGATCACCACTCAAGCAAATTATACCTGCTATACCCTGCTGTCATCCTTGGCCGCATTTGTCTAGAGCTCTTAATGTGGTGGATATACTGTGCTTTCCCCCAGTCATTTTTTTATTGTATTTTTTCAAAATATAGCTAGTCAGGCTCAAACCAAGTTTGCACTGGAACAAGCATCACAGTAACTACAATGACCATAATCCATAATTCATGGATGCACAACAAGTCATGTGATAGTTTTGAAACAGAACTCAAGCTGCTGACCATTGTCTTATTTGAGTGCCACTGGTAGCGCTCTCACTTGGCACAGAAGTTATTGGAGCTGACCCCAATATTGCCATGCATTTCAAAGACATATTGCAGTTGTTGCAATGTTCTCTGCCAAAGTGTTAAAATTGGATTATTTAAAAAAAATAGTGTCCCACAAAAAAGCAGTTCCACCGATTTCCTATCCGGGTATTTCAGGCAAAAGTCCACCACTTTCCTTCGATCAAACAACAATCATAATTAATTTTAACAATAGCAATGAGAGAGAATGATTGCCATTTGTGTGCAAGAAAATAATTGCGTATATATTTCTCACTCTGGAACTCTCCCTACACATACCCTTCAAAATTATGTTTGTGGGGTCACACCATGTCTCATCAGTTCACCTGAAATGAAGATTGCTTATTTGTTTTTATAATGATTGTCAGTCCAAAACAAACTAATTTCTGTGAAGTTGCCGTTTAATGGGACTCGTTAACCAGAATACCATCTGGGGTTTACAATTGTCGTCTCTGCTGGGATAATTGGTTTAGCATCAGGGGACTGAATGCTCTGGCATTGCCCATGCGGTTTTAATAAGTCCTCCGGATGCCTGCGTCAGCAATGGGCTCCTTTGGGTCTTATTTTACTAATGCAAACCATTGTGGTGCTAATCCAGGCCAGGAGTATTGGGGTTTTATGGCCAAAAACCTGTTGCCCCCATAATAAAGGTGACACCCTGGGGGCTAGCATGCGGCTTGGCCTGTCCACAGGGACACCTGTCTGTCGTAGTGCTCACCTACTGATAATTTCCGCAATATGTTGTTTTTCACAGCTCCATATTTATATTATTGTGACTTCAATTTGCGCATGATGTTGTGCGCACGTGGTCTAGCAATGTTTTTGGCAGAGTCTGTCACAAGGAACTGATTTAAGATCAGTGTCAGCATTACTATCTCATATACACAGTTAAATTTGTATTTGATTTACGGTAGACTGATCCTGAATCTGAACATGTAAACAATCACGCTTGCTGTTTATCTTGCATGTACGGTCAGTAGAAGAATTATTTGGACCCTTCATGAAAAATTATTATTGAAATACAGTAGTTCCAATAATGTTTTGCTAAGTTCAGGCGCTGTAATTGTGGCTTGCTCACCAGAAGAGCTTGTTTTGGGCATCCCTCGCAAACAGCGTGCTGACTTGGAGGTGGTTTTAGCAGTTAATTCAGATATGTTCCCAATATTGGAATAAACTGTGCTGCTCTGAAGCTGCGATCTTTGGATTTTTTTTTTTTGCCAGCCTAATCATGCTCCTTAGTGTGTGTGGGGCTGTATGCATCCTATTTGTGGCAAATTTACTACTATATTTATAATAACAAACTTTTTGATTTTTGCTCTGCCTGCACACAGTAGTACTTTCAACTGTGCGTATTTTCTTACATCATTTACCTGATTAATGTGGGTCCGGGGAGTCTAATTTAATCCACAATGGGCTGAAGTGGGAGCTGGTTTTTGTTACACTACAGCCCAACACTAATGTACCTGATTTTACTTATCAAGGTCTTGATCATACCCCCTGATTAGTTAATTAGTTGAATCAGATGTTGTGGCACCAGGCCAAAACCAAAACCTGTACCCACTCCGGATATTTGGGCATAAGATTGAACATCCCTGATGTAGGTCGGCAATCATTTGCAATGAGTGACAAGGGGATTTCACGCCTACCACCTCATATATGCTTCATGGTGATATAGGACATGGTGGAAGGCAGCAATACAGATTCTGCTGACTAAGACCACATTTCAAAAATCAGAAGCAAATCAGGCTTAGAAAAGTTCCTCTGCTCATGTTGGCTCCAAGTTTGAGAGGCAGGTGCTGGGCCCGACATCCTCTGTGTGCCCTGGGTGTTCGAAGGGGTGGCATTTGGTAGAATGTAGGTGACTGAAGTACCCTAAAAAAATCTGTTACAGCAAATTTGTGTGGAGGAAGTTGCAGTTGACAGGATTCTCCTGCAATGATGAATTTTTGGCAAACCTCAAAGAGGTTTTGACTCCTGCCAGTCCCAAACTGACAAGAACTGAGCAAAAAAAAATAGTGGATAAAAATCTTTCCAAATGCATTCAATATCAATTTATTGAACAACTGTAGAACAAACGTGAACTTTTAACATTATACGATGTCTTTGACTTCCAGTGGTCAACTCCTCTCTCATCCACAGCTGCTATATTTTTACACATGCATGTACACATTGTACACAGGTGCTGGAAAAATCCAGCAAAGTTGCACCAATGTTTTACTAGGCCTGAATGCTCTGCTGTGTCACTGGTGCTAATGGCAGAAAGGACCTCATGTGATTTCTCAAAAAAAGAAGCCATTCTATTTCACTCCCCCCTCCAATGTTGTAAAAAAAAAATTTAGACATTTTTATTGGGGTTTCATTTACTAAAACATGATTGAAATTTTTTTGTCTATGAGATGGTCAGAGATGACAGGAAAATGCATGCATATATATCAAATATGGATATCTGGACTCATTGCCCATACGTTATATTATGTGTACCGATGCATGCACACTGTCTGGCGTAGACACCCCCAAAAGGCCAATCGTGAGCCAGGAAAAACTGCGTGACAATTGTTGCAGCATCACAATGATATGATGAAAACCTGCCAGTAGCTCAGACTGATGCGCTGCAAATAGCCAAGTTGTGACAGCCTCATTCAGCTTGGTGAAAATCTGTCATTTTCTATATCTGTTCAGCCATTCATCATACTGACAGTAGGTTTGGGGACTCTACACTTCAGGGTCCCTCTCTCCACAATGTCGGAGACAGTTCACGAGGTTGTGGGAACTGGCCTTAAACCTCCACAGGCCACATGAAACAGTGTCGCGGCGGTGACCATCGGAGAAATTTTCTCTCAGGAAAATGCACGGTCGACCCAAATGGGTTGACCCTTGTTGACCAGCCCCCACTGATCTAGGCTGGCCTATTACAGGACACAGCTGTGGCTCATTTGTCCCAAGGTTATGCTGAATAATTCCTGTCTGATATACTGGCTTTTTTTTTGAAACTCAAGCTGTTATTTACAGTGATGCGATAATCATTGCAGCCTCTGTGTGTAATGTCCACCTGGGTGATGCACTGTACCCTTGAGCAGCCAGAATGCTCGCAACACATAAGATGTCAGGGCAGGAATTATACCAAGGCCAAATGAGCAGTGCCAATGATGCCCCAGAGTGTGCAATGCCCCTTCTAAAATTAAATACCCAGCCTTTGTGCCCTTAAAAGAGAATTGTGAATTTTCGAATTGAAACGAAATTGCCTACATGCAACTGAACAAATAAAAAAACTCATGTTTCCTTTTGTCTCCGTAATCACGTTGAACATCATCCCATTCCTGCAAATGTATATGTGTGCAGGACTAGAAAACGGGGTCACTTGGGATTTTTTTCCATTCTGAGATTAACGGGGTATCTCAGTGATATCCCAGTGATAGTGATATCCCAGCACTACTGTACTGTCAATTTACAACACTTTGCTGTGCACAAATTCACCCAATTTTTTCTCAAAATGAAAAACTTGGATCACTCTTTGATTCTGTTAGAAAATCTCAATTTTCATAAAATGACCCAAGTGGCCCCTTTTCCTAGTCCTGCACACATATTATGTAAAGTTAACAAAAACATGAACAGCTAACCAGCAATCAACACACGCAGCTGAGCACTTTACAGTGAAAGTATTAAGAGATGCATGTGTGTTTTAAAGTTTACTGGGATGCTGCATGGCGTTAGCTAACCACGAATAGTAATGTTTTTTAGATCAGACCGGTTGCTACTTTTTCAGTGTGATGCCAAGAGAGGACTGCTCAAGCTGCGATATGGAAAGGCACTGCATTGCGGTATGGTGGTGATGACTGCTCCCTGAGCTTGAATTTGAGCAGCGCCAGAGGCGACTGTGGCTGTCAGCCCTTTGAAAGCTGTGCATAGTTGGCTTCACGCTGCTAAGGCTATGGGAGGGATACAGCCGGCTAGAGTTTACATTGTTCTTTGCTCAAACAACCCCTGCTGGTCAGCCTCATGCTCGTCTGCAAAAATTTTACGCAAGTGCAAGTTTCTTTTGGCCTTGTTCTGAGCTAAGAGGTCTCAGGACATTTCCAGACTAGGGTGGGATTCCAGATGCCAAATTGCATTAAATAATAATAATAATAACAACAACAGCAATAATATACGTTGTAGTATAGTATGCATACAATACAATGCTCCCCTAATCTGGTAAAACCTAGTAACTGACTTTTTGGTAGAAATTGAGTTAGACCCATTTTTGCCGTTACTAGGTTACTAAGCACCAAATAAAGTACCTACAGTCGTCATTGAGAATACCCATTCTCTCTCTCTCTTTTTTATTTACAGCGAGTTTATCCTGAAGGACTTAAGTTGTTTTCAGTTTTCTCAATTTCATGAAAAAGTGAATTACTAGGTTTTACCAGATAAGGGGAGACTGACTGGTCAAAAAAAAAAAAAAAAAGATTATATTGTCCAAACTTTTTCAAAAAGTGGGTTGTACCATATGTAGCACCAGAAAAAACAATAATTTGGCAGTGGATATTGGAGGAGAACATACAGTACAGTCTACAACTGAGGAATTACAATCAATGACATGGCTTTAATTTTTTTAAATATCACCTGATATGTAAATACCCTCAAATTAAACCTAACACAGCACTTTAACCTCATATGCATTGTTTCAGAATAATTTGCCAGAGCACAGAGTTACACCAAAAGGGAATCAGATAAAGGTAATGAACATGTCTTGCATTAATGATACCCAAGTTTGGAAAAACAGTTTCTGATTGGTTCTCATCACCTTGGCTATGTTGTAACCAGTGGTTAACTTCACTCTCTCAGCCCTCTCTTCAATTTGTCTATATCAGTGTTCAGCATCTGGTTCAGGTCTCGACAGTTAGGTGAAGTCGCTTGTATTGAGATCTGTCCTCAGTGGCACAGACAGCATAAAGCAAAGTATTACATACATAATATAGGGGAGACTGGGGTCCGATGAGCCATGGGGACCAATGAGCCATATCACTATTTTGCGATCAATCGATGCCAAAGGTGTTTAAAATAGGCAAAATAGTGATATGGCTCATTTTTCCCCATGACTCATCAGTCAATGGTCAAATATTTTGCCTATTTTAAGCAGCTCTGTCATCGATTGATCGCAAAATAGTGATATGGCTCATTGGTCCCCATGGCTCATTGGACACCAGTCTCCCCTACACACAGAGGTCCAGTTTTTACTTACTGAATTAATATCGTGACGGCGTGCCCAACCAAGGTGCTTGATAATGGCAGTAACACCAGGCAATTACCAGTTTCAAGACTGGTAATGGCAATGACTTTAAAATCAGAAACATCAACCCCCATTTGCTTTAAGTAGGATCCACTAATGCTGGGCTGCCTAGCCTCATTAATGGAGATCTACTGTGTAATTTGTTATACTTGGATAACAGCCTGCAGGAATCTTCAAAAGATGAGGTTTGGCTGTGCTGCCATGAAAACAGCATTACCCCAAAGTTTATTTAATAAACTTGTACTATCAGATTGACGTCTCTGTGGAGGCTTAGTTTTAGCGCTAACTCTAACTTGCTCTGACAGAACCAGACCGCCCCTTCCCCCTATTACGGGGCCCAACCTACCCATTTGGAGGTATCGTTGTGGTGCCCTCGATGCTCCGACATCTGCTATGAGTACACAGCTGCTGGAGACGTGATGCGAAAAACAGAGCAGGTTCTATCATACAGGTGGGCTATAACTGCTTTTATGGATACTTGCATGAACAGACTCCAGGGTGGAGCAAGTGGGAAGTGAACTTAACTGGGACCAGGTGTGGGGGTCGGAAAGCAGTTACCTTTTCAGGGTTTGGGTTGTTAGGGCTCTACGCTAACATTTTTTTTTTTTTTTTTTTTCAAGGAGGGCATGCGCTATATTGACAAAGTTAGGAGCACACAAATTTAGGAGCGCACACGATGAAATGTAGGATCACATGTAAATTTGTATTGCATTTCCATATACAGCACAAATACTTGTCATTCTAAAACCAGCAAAACTGCACCTTTGAGTGTGTGTGCAGGGGTGTAAAGTCCGGGTGCAGAAAGGAAAAATCCTCCCCAGAACTTTATTCCAACCACCTGGATTTACTTCGGACAGGAGATAGAGCCAATATGAGTGATCAGCTCATTCTGTGGGAGGGAGAAAAACTTGGCAGGACTTCTACTTTCTGACCCCTGGATTTTACACCACTGTGTGTGTATGTGTGTGCACGTGTGCATGAGAGAGAGAGAGTGTGTGTGAGAGGTAGTGCATCCGTGTTACAAATAGACGTCCTCTGGGTGCAATGCTCTTTTCTTTTTTTTTTGGAACAGTGTGCCCCTAAGTAGAAAAAACATAATTTTCCCGGTCCTTATAGCTAACATATAGTAGAACATGAACAACGGTTAAAACTCAAAACAGAAACTTAAGTGGGTGACATGGTGGCGCAGTTAATTGCATTGATTCTTGGCCGTTAGACGTTCCTCGGTCCAAGACCTCGCTCAAGCCTTTCTGTGTTGTGTCTGACATTGGGCATTGCAGAGTACCATACTAGTGCTCGCTCCATCTTACGGCTGAGTAGCATTGTAGTTCTTTGACTGAAAAAAAAAAAAAAAAAAAAAAAAAAAATTGTGCATTTAAAAATTTGAAGTAGGCTAGGCCTAAAACACCTGTGTTCTTCGTAGTCCAGTCATTGAATTGTAATCTGTGATTGTGGTTTTAGAGGTTTCCAGGTGATTTAAGCTGTTGGGGTTTTCCCCTAACAAAAATGGACCAACATTTTTAACCAAGAACCATTTTCCACCAATGCAAATTATGGTAGGGGCCGCTGATGGACCGTTTAGTGAAGTTGCACTGGTTCCATATGCCTCGTGTTTGTGGATGTGCTATAGATCTTCAGGAGAAATACATTTCAGGCGGCGAAATTCATAGGTAGGCCGTCAAGTTTTTAGGGTACGAGAAAACGAGAATTCGCTCTTTTAAGGGAGGTTGCTTGGAACACACGACTTTCGTAGCTGTAGTATTTAGTGGAGCAAAGATTGTAAATGGTTGTCAGTTGCTTCCGCATACCGAATTCATAAATTGTTTGAATGTCTGAAATCCGAATATCCCATTGTAAATTAAATTTTCTGCAAGATACCAAAGCCAGTGGAAATTTTCCGATCACCGTTTCCTGAACTCTCACTGTTTGTCCCTAGCTGGTATTGCTCATCACGTCTCTTTATACTCTCATGGGAAGGACCCTGTTCGTCCATATCACTCTGCTCCACTGGAAGCAGACTAAAATATAGTTTTGTTATGCTTCTGTTGAACGACGATACAATTCCTGCTCTCTCAACTTCACTTTATTGCGGGCGCTCGGGCGAATTATTACAGAACCAAAGCGGTAAACCACCAATCAATCAATCGCAGTGAGCTGGAATATTCCGACTTGCATACAACATTGGTATATTGGTATTTGTTTCAATGGTATCAATCAAATGCTTGAATTTAATTTATGAGTTTTAACGGATTTAAGAATTCGCTCCCACCATGCGCCTAAAATTTTAACTCGTATGCTGTATGCAAATACGAGTGAAATGTTACACTGAAGAACGCTAGTGGTGGTCGTGGGAGCACACAGGCGTGCCTTTCGATTTATGTGGAACCCTGATCTCGGACAGGATCATTCAGATTATAGATTAATAAGTCGCATACCGCTATAAGTTTGCATGGGGAATTAGCTCAAATGGTAGAGCGCTCGCGCAAGCGAGTGGTAGCGGGATCGATGCCCACATTCTCCAGTGACTTATTTCCGCTACTCTTTCGATTTCTAGGACCCATAGCAACTCTTAAAGTGATCATTTCATTTGCCACCTTCTCTGTTCAAATTCCGATTCTCCTCTACTGGGTCATGTTAGAATATCCGAGAGAAAAGTAACTTACTCAATAAAAAAATCTAAGACCAATGAAATATGCATTCGTGCAAGAATGTGTAAGGATAATCTCCCTGCCCTTGAGGACCCAGTGAGTGCTTGAAATACAGTATGTGGTTACTCCAAATGTGGCTAACATATTCCATAAGCTTACTGTCACTCTGATTATCAGCTAATATCTTTGAGAAATGGTTTATTGTAGTGATTCTGTGATTTTATTTTTATCTATGAAAAAAAAAAAGTCCCATTGTGATATAATGGAGGAGGTTGGAATTTTTCATATGGCTGGAGTCTGTGGAAGAGCCTTTTCTCATAGTAGACATTTTGCGATGAAAATGTGAAGGCACAAAAGATACGTCATAAGATTTTCTGCTGTATGCACGAGGAAGCGGTTGTTTACACCCATTTAATTAGGTCTTATTTTTCTTTTGATTTTTGCTTTTTTAAGTTTCTGCTTTCATCTATGTGGTGGGACTTGTCAAGGTCTGCTCACATGCTAGCATGAGCTGTGTGGAGTTGCAGCAAACAGATCAACCAAACTCCATACTCACTCACTATAGCCATCCCTGCTATTCTTCAAACATCACGAACCTGAGAATGCTTAATTAGAACAAATGGTTATTATAAAATCTTCTGGAGCCTTAATTGCTTCTTCTGTGGTTCCGAGGAAGTCTCAAGAGTGATTTCCTTTGATATTTAAATGAGGAAATTGAACTGACCGCACGCTTCTTTGGTGATAACTTCTGGTAGACCGGAAACAAAATGCTAAGGTCGACATAAAACTGATAATCAAAAAAGTTAACAAATAAAAATCATTTTCTCAATGTGTGTTCTGTAAAAATCTTACAGTACTTTTCATTATTCCGAGAAACAGAATGCATGTTTGTCCATCGGACACACTGACCTGGGAAATAATGTTTGCTTCCTTTCTTCATCTTGACAGACCATTCATTATTAAATCATCTTTCTTTTTCTGAGGAAAAAAAATGAAGTGTTATAACCCATGATGTCTCCTTTGGGAAACTATGAAGTAGGTGGGCTGAAGTGAGACCCAATGATCATGAGAGTGCGCACATTGAAGATCTTACTATTGAGACTATGCCCTGAAACAACAGCCATTAGCATTTCTATATCCATTCTCATGACCAATGTAAAAATCTGAAAAAAAAAATCCGCACATTTCAGCTTTCATGGCTTTTTATTGTGTAAGTGGTACACATGTCCAGCATGGATCATTAAACACTCAACACAAAGTGAACAACACAACATGTATAAAATCTTCTAAGGCAAGAAATAAAATGGAATGTTATTCACCAAGTAAAAAAGGAATCAAATTTAAAAAAAAAAAAAATTCCTACCACATTAAAAAATGTTTAACCCGAACAGTAATTTTTTTTTTATTTACAATTGAAAACAATAATTAAGTCAAACATGAAATGAAAATTGAAACACAAAATGAATAATAATCATTCAAAACAACACACACAAAAAAAAAAAAAATCTGACCACAAAGCTGGATTTTAAAAGAATCCATCACTGATTATGAGGACTGGATGAAATTAATACCGACAAAAAAATCGAAGACGAGGCACTACATTACGAAGCAGTTTCACAAGTTTTTGTTAGATGTAGTTTTCCTGTGGGGCGATCGCACACACCCGATATCTTTAAGGCAGGACCAATCCATTTGACAGAGGACATCAGCACACAATAGCATTTGGCGTTGAGGTTCTATGAGTATAGAGGGGAACTGCCCAAAAACACACCCAATATAACAGGGGTCCTCAATAATGGCCCCCCCAGAGAGCCGCAAGATCTGCTGATCTTTTAACTTCATCTTAAAAATGCATTAACTGAATGAGATTACTCACTGAAAGGTTGGGATTCAAACATTGTAAGTTTCTCATTTGAGGCAATATAGCTGTCTAGCTGCAGCAAGAAAGCAAAATGTTTTGATTCGTTCAAACAAGCCAAAGATTGAGTATGTGCTGTAAATCTATTCAAAATAGTGGCTTGTAAATACTTACTATACCACTATAAGGTTAGACGATGGAGATCATTTTTGATTTGCCAACCCCGTACCAACACTATGTAAAGTGAGTTTTTTGATTGTTTTAAGTGCTGGGTTACAGAAAAAATCAGCAGCCTTTATGGCTCCCCAGGACCAGCTATGCAAATTGCCCTCCCGTTCATTTAGACTTCGGAGACCAGGACGACCTTAAACTTCACATTTTACATTCGTCAGGATGGTAGTAGTAAATTAATCAGCTAGGGCATCGTCCAACTTGGCAAAGAGTACTTAGATAATCTGTCTACACTTTAAAGGTGAAAAACCTGTTTCCACATCTTTGACTTTTTCTTCAATTCTAATTCTTCAGTTCAGTCCCTCGTTTTGTCCAGGTGAAAACCCTGTTAACACCCGTTTATGACCATTTGTTTTCTTCATTTTCATGCAGCCTGTGTGGCCTGTTCAGTTTGGTGTGGTTCTAAAAGTGAACTTGACACCTAGAGGGCTTACAGGAGGCATGCGACATGCCCCGAGTCCTATATTTAAAAGAAGTCTTGAAAATATTTGTCACCCTTGAGGGCAAATAGTGGTTCATGGGAGACAGCGATAGAGGCATAAGGAGAGAGGCTACATATTCCTACAAAGGGGGGGCCCTGCGGAGGGGTGCATATAAAATGCAGGGGCACTGAAATCTGTACCAGCCAGTATTCCTTCTAGTTTTCCTACCTCCCCTCTAAAGAGCAACTGATTAAAACCTGATGCAGCTCTCACTGGCGTTACTGAGATCACACTAAGTGAGCTGATCTCTCGCCAATCAGTCATTCAGTAGGTTACAGACTCGGTCAGTGAAAGTCAGTTGTACTACTGACCTTGAGTGCTCTCCACTGGAGAGTGTGTGACACTGAAGTGGTGCTCATTAGGGTGCAGTGAGGAACATATGAGCTGGGGCACACTTCTGCGACTCCCCCCTCAACAAAAAAAAAAAAATAAAATAAAGAAGAAAATAAAATCGATCTCCCACCCGACCCTCTAGGTTCTGGCTGAGAGTAAGAGTATTCTGTCTCATTCACTGTGGCGAAGCCCAGTGTCCTCACGCTAAACTCGGGCTGGTTTGGTGGCAGGGACCCTGGGTCACAGTGCAATGCATTGTGGGAGGAAGCCGCACGGTCGGTCTTTCCTCGGCTCTCTCGGCAGCTGGCTGGGAGCCCTGGCTTACTTCCTGCCAGGCTGGGGGGTGGCCGGACAATGCCCATTGTGAGCTAACTGTCAGACCTGACCCAGACCCACCCTGGGGACCGGTAAAAGCTTGGGCCGGGGTGAAGGTCCGGGAGGGTGGGACCTTACGCTGGAATGGGTCATCGGGGGCAATAAATCATACAAACATTCCGTAAGTATTTGGACAGAGTAAAAAAAAAAAAAAAAAAGGATGCCATTCCTACAAGGTTCGGACAAAATGGACATGAATCACCACAAATTAACAGCCTCTTCTTAAACTTCTTATTCCGTACGTCCATATTCAATGTGCCGGAGCACTAAGTCAAGGAGAAAAAAAAAAACTAAAAACTATGGTACTGTCCACATACTTTCGGACGGTATTTATGTCCCACACCTGGGGCTCAAGCACACAGGTCAGTTAAGAGACCTTTTTTCTTATTTAATTTAGCATCTCTGGTTCCACCTAGAACTGGTTTGTCCAATTATCAACCTACATACCAGCATGTAAATATGTAGCTCGTATGCTGCTGCTCGGGTGAGCGCAGTTTGCGATTCGCCTCTTAGACATGTACCAGTCAGGTGATGATTCTTCGCACACCGCGCTCACTGTCCAAGCGGGCACAGAACAAGGGTAGAAGAAACGAGAACATGAGCTTTAAAGAGCAACCAACAGGCACCAGGTCGACTAATTGGACTCGCTAGAGAAACTATCAAAGTGGCCCAAACAACTGTCCCTCCCATATCCCTGAGCAGCACAAAGCCAATTATACGCTGCTCCTGTGAGGCTGCGGACCGCAGTTAGCACTGGCATAGCTGGATTCTATCCCAGACCATGATGGTCACTTGCGCACGACAATTGGTTGAGTCTAACAAGTGAGCTGACCCAGCAACTGCAGAGGTACATCTTAAGCCGCTTTCACACCGGACGTGAAACAAATTTTTCGCACGACAGATTACATTCAAAGTCAATGCCAAGATCGCGTCTTGCCATTGACTTTGAATGTAATCTGTCGTGTGAAAAATTTGTTTCGCGTCCGGTGTGAAAGCGGCTTCAGAGGGGTGCTCCTATTTCACAAACAGCATTTCTGTTTTCCATGGCCCATTGCTGTTATTTCAGTTCTCCACAACAGCGCTTATAAATAAAGGCGGGACAGCGTAGCTAAGCCAAAGCTGTCATGGAATCAATCCCAGAACAAGCTTTAACAAGCATGAAATACTCCGATCCCCCACCACGAGATGACTGATATCTGGCCTCCAGAAAAAAATAACGCGGTGGAAGGACAGACAGATGAATGGCAGGATGGACAAAGATATGAAAAGGCACATCTACACAATAAGGTGAAGCTATATGTAAAATTTTGTTGTGAAATATTAAACGGTTTAGGGGCTCCGGGCCGGAAAAGAGCGGGATGGCCGATATCTAGCCTGAAACAAAATGTGGTGGAGGGACGGACAGATGGACAGGAGGACAGGCGGAAGAGCGAGAAGGCACATCTTCAGAATAAGATGTATCCATATGAAATTTTGTTGATAAATTCTGAATGGTTTAGGCACTGTGGCCCAGAAAAGAAGCGTGGCGAACATGAGGACGGATGGACGGACGGACGGTCTTGCGGAAGAACAACATTTATTCCTATATCCCCTTCCCACTTTATGGCAGGAGATAAAAACACCAACCATTATTATAAAAGAAAGCAGATGCTTCCTTTGAGTAATGTTCCTATCGTTTTGTGATGTATGGTCAGGTAGAGTTACGGGGGCAGATACAGATGTTCCATAATCCATTCACTGGCTACCTGCAGATGGAGCCGCTCATGAAAACCCAACTTGCCTACCCTTTAATTGCCCCTATTCATTCGGCTGGGGGGGGAGAGTAGAGAAAAGCTTTTATCTCTGATTAGCTCTCCTCGTAACCTCTGGGGAACTCAGGGGGAAGGTGGGGGTAGGTTGCCAGGCAACCACATCGAACGGTTCAATTACTGGAAGAGTGGAAGACATTACAGCCTTGAAATCCTGCTACCCAGGTCAATGGTACTTGAACACCACATTACTGTTCAGGAACTCAGGGTCCATCACATATCGGCAGAGTTTTTCTCGTTTTCAACAAACTTTGTGGTTTCAGAATGTTGAAGTTAGTTTGCAAATAAAAGGCTGCACTAAATGGAATTCAGGATTGATTGGTCTGAAGGGAAGGAGCGAAAGAGCAACAGGCTTCACGAGCAGCAGAGTTCCCCAGCTCTGGAAGACAGCTTTCGTGTTGATGGGCTTTGAATAGACCTGCCTTCAGGAGCTCGTATAAACTGCAGACTCAGGATGAGGATGATTTTTTTTTTTCTTTTGAGGAAAGTGTAGAGAGACTGGGCAGCGGGAACAGCAGGAACGAGACTCCCACAGGAAACAACTTCCGGCCCAATCCCCAGCAGCGTACGATTCAACCGTGCAGATTCCCGGCGCTCCAAAATCTAGGTCAGCTGGCACAGAATCAGCGGGGTCTGATTGAGGGAAATTATTTTTGGTGGGGCCACTCAGAACCACTCTGGCCTTATTCAGCTGGAAACTACCGGCAGTTAACGCCCCCAGCCCCTCCCCCCCCCCCGCCGCCCCTTCGAGCACAGCAACTCGCCTGTAATTCAAGTCAGACCGGGGCTCTGTAATAATGGACAGTAAGCCTTCCCACACAGCGAAAGATAAGGTTTCTTTCTTCTCCCCCTGCCTATGCCTGGTTTTCTCCGCTTCCCTTTGCCTATCTAGGCCCCCCATTCCCCCCCCCCTCAACAAAAGAAAAATAAGGCTGCTCTGGTGGGGGGGGGGAGTGTTTTTACACGCCCGCTGTTTTTAAGTGGAGGGGGAATAATCCCACAGTTCTCAGAAGGCCGTTAAAGAATACGACCCTCCGCTACAAAAGGGACCGGTGCCTCCCCAGCTGAAGAGCGTCTGGGCTCCACGCTCCTTCAAAAAGCGTTTTCGACCGCAAAGACTCAGCCCCAACTCCCAAACCATCCCTTCTGGAGACTGAAAAAACAGCTGCGATACCTGCTGTTCCAATTCTAGGCATTGTACTTACAAGCTTTACAGGTGTATTGAAGAGAACTGGGTACGTTACTGCGCTGTCCATGAATCAGCTCAGGATTTTTGTCGCAGTCAAACATCTCAGTCTGTTTTTCTCATGACTTCCTTCTGGTGATTTTTTTTTTTCTTCCTTCCCGCATCAAAAAATAAAATTCTTTGTAAGTTCTCTCAATATTTCTGCTCCGGGCATTTTAATATTTTTTTTTATTTATATTTTATTTAGCCCAGGATTGGCGTACCAGGTGGCTGCTCTGAATCTAAGGAAGCTCTGCAGACAAAGGCAGAGAGCGAACCTGGAGAAACTATTTCCAGGCTGAAAACAAAACAAAAAAAACCGCACACACAATACAAAAAAAAAAAAAAAACAAAAAACAATGTGCAAAGTTCCTGATATAAATAGACTACAGTCAACGGATTGGGTCGAGCACCGTGGGGGGATCAAAACTGGGAAAAAGGGAAGTGGAGGGGAGGGGGTCAAAGGTGAAAGATCAAACCCAGTCCTGCAGGGATCGCTTGCAGTGGACCAGCAGTCTGGGGGCTCCTTTCCGCTGCAGCATGCTGATGATGGCGTATATCAGTCCCAGAATGCACAGCACCAGGACCAGAGGCACCGTCACAAGGATGATGTCATTGTTGTCCACCTTAAGGACCACGTCCACATCTTTAACCTCATCCTCGCCCGTGTAGTCGACGTCGTTGGTGCCGTCACTGCCGCGCTCGGGGTCACGGTTGAGGTCGGGGTCCCGACCGGCATCCGGGTCAAAGGGCGGTCGGTCCACGTCGGGCCATTTTCGCCCGGCGTCCTCGTCCTCCTCGGGGTCCGAGGTGCACCCCATGAAATCCTGCAGGATGGATTTGGGGTACCCCGGCTCGCCCTTCATCCGGTGGTTGTCAAACTTCCAGTACTTCGTACCCTTGTAGAAGAATGTATAAGCTGTAGGATATATGGGAGAAGAGAGTCATATTACTAACTGGTCCCATATTCTCTTTTAGCTTTGTACTCCCAGAGTGAAAAAAAAACTATATCTAATGTCCTGATTGACCACACAATGCTAAATTCACTGCTGCTGTCTCTCTTTCTCAGCTAGCCTGTCTCATAGTTTGTAAACTGAAGACTCTGGAAAGGTAGCTCCACCTAAAACCTAACCTTTCAGTTTGAGGTTGCCATCCTGGACTGGACGGTTGGGGGGGGCACGCTGTCAGCTCTCAGCAGCCATACCGCTATTCAATCTGCTCCAGCCACGTGGCTGAAGCTAAGCAGGTTTGACTTGGTTAGTACTTGGATGGTAGACCACCTGGGAAAACCAAGTTGCTGCTGGAAGAGGTGTCGGTGGCCAGTAGGTTGCGATCTTCCCTCTGGTGGAATAATCCCCAACTCACCAGTGCAGTGATGGGGACACTGTACTGAAGGAGACGCCGTCTTTCGGATGAGACAATACACCGAGGTCCTGACTCTCTGTGGTCATTAAAGACCCTATGACACTCACCGAAGAGAGTAGGGGGTTCCCCGGTGTCATGGCTAAATTCCCGCCCTGGCTCTTTCAACCTGCCACCTAATCATCCCCTGATCTAATTGGCTGTGCAATTTGTCCTCTCCCTCTCCACCTCAACCCCCAGGGCTCCCTTGAAAAAGAGATTTCAATCTCAACGGGACCTCCCTGGTTAAATAAAGGTTAAAAAAAAAGAAAAGCTGCACGGGCACAGCCCCGATCACCCGTCACTCACCTGCGTCATCACTGAGGAAGGCTCCTTTGGGCGAGGGAGGTACGGAGCCCCACACGCTGATATGTTTGGGGTAGTCCCTGTCCGCGACACGGGTCTGCTCATTGAAACGCCAGTATCTGTGGGAAAAGACAGGAAGTAGGAGAAGAGAGTAAGGGAAATGCTCGTGTGCAGCCCACAGACGTTTCAAGCATTGGGGGAAGGGTCAAAATAAGAAAAAAAAAACAACCATATACATGGTTTTCCATAACTGCAGCAGTTGTAGGGCAATTCAAATCTAAAAAGGCCCATTATTGATCTATATGCAGTGCGCAGAATGTCTCAAGTCTCAGGTCCTCTTCAGGTCAGTACACATGAGTGCACAAGCAGTTTAGGTGGAAGCATTAGAAGGTGCTGGTCCTTACTGGTCTCCTCTGAAGAAGTATGTGAAGCCCGTGGGCTCCCACCAGACAGCCGTCTCTATCTTGTCGTACGGGATGCTGTGACCGTAGTGCACCAGCTCCTGAGGATAGCCGGGCTCCAGGTTCGCCTCTCGGAAAACCCAGTATCGACTCCCTGAGAGAAGAGGGAGGGGTTTACCATATTTCAAATGGATAAGAACAGGAAGTCCCATATGAAAAACATTCTCAATGACTCTGCAGAGCGACAGTGAAGGATAGGAAAAAAAGAGACACTGGAGAAAGGCAAATAAAAAGTGAGAGAGAGGAAAGAAGAGCCCTGCTCTATCCTGCACACACACTCCTTCCCCAGGTTGCACGTTTTTTTTTTTTTGTTTTGGTGCATGCATGCACACTTCACAACTGTGTGTTCCCAATTCCCTCAGGCCTGAAGTGCGCTCAGCACAAACAGAGCTTTATTAGTTAGCCGTGTGCTAGCTGGAGGGCATCCAGTCAGCTGGGCAAACAAACAAAATCTGAGTTGTAATCAAAAATTCAATGGGATGCATTGGCAGTTTAAATTGTGTTGGCCATTAAGAGCATTCAGATGCCACTATGGCAAGAGGGCCGCGGGTCGGGATCGAAATTACCAGGTGCTCCTCACTGTCACTGTCAACATGAGAGTAATGCTCTGTGACTGTTTTACAGTGCAGGAGACATGCAGGCTCCATCCTGAGACCTTTTATGTCCTCCCTAAACACTGCAGTTCCAGATCCCCTTCAGAAACGAAACCTCTGCAGTCAGCATTAGGAAACCGCAGGCCCATCTAATCCAACAGCTCTCACATCTGCCAGATGTTTCTCTCTACTATTTTTTTCTTTTTGTTTTTTTTTTCTTTTCGGTCTGGACTTCTTTCTAAGCAATGGGCCTAAATCCAAATTTCAAGATGTTTTGCCACTGACATAATTTGCTTTGTTTTTTTTTTCTAAGAGCAAAGGGTCAGAGCTCTTAAAGACGCAGTTCCCTCATTTGTCAGCTGGCCTTACCCTACATCCAACTCTCTTGCCTTTTGTCTGACTGTTTGTTTTTCAACAGCATGGAACGTTGAGATGCCAAAAATTGATTCTCAGTGGATGAAACTGGATGATTTTGGCAAAATAATACCAAAATTTCAGGTGGGAGCTTGTCCGTGGGATACTGGAAAAATCTGTAAAACTTGAGCAGCTGAGATCTGCAGGAAATGTAATGGAATTCTTATTCACTTGCTCAAAAAAAAAAAAGTAAACTGTAACCTGAATCCCAGCAAGTCTGCGAGGGCCTTGTGCCGAGGCCTTTAAAATGGGATCCAGGTCAAAAAATTTGCCAGTGCATGAATCTGCAGCAAGGGGATGACACTGACAATACAGATCTGTGGAAATTAGACTTCCTGGTTCAAAAAATATATATTATTGTGCAAAAGGGAGATATTATTTCTGTGCAATTACAAACTGTGTAAGGATTTTGACTGAAGACCAGAGTGGATGTATGACCCTGCTTTATTCCCACCTGTTCTGTTATTAATTCATACTAGAATATAGCATAAAGTGCCTCCTTGCAATGGCACTTCTGTAAGATTGAGGGCAGTGCTAAGTGCATTAAATACTATATACTCCTAAGTTTTGGCAAGAAGGAATGTTGGAGACTACCGATAAAAATGGACTATGCTAAATCCAAAACTGAGAAACTATCACCCTGACACTCATGGCCCATGAAACCTGCTGCCTATTCCGAAATCATCAAAGCACGCTGCACAGCTTTGGTCCAATTTCCTTACAAACCTATGGATAAAAATCAGGCAAATGTATGGTCATTTTACAAAATAGAGTTTCGTAGAAGGGTTAGGATACAACACCACTGTTTTTTTTCGAGTGAAGATTTATTTGCTTTATGCCAATAGTTTCCAAAACTTAACTGGAATGGCATAAAAAGAAAGTCTTTGAAAGTACCTTTGAAAAAGACAAATTTCCCATCATGCCTCTCGTAAGCTGCGTCAATGTCTCCAGGGAGACCCCGCCAGAAATGGCCGATGGGCATGGGGTAGTTGTCCAGAACGCGGTTTCGCCGGACTCTCCAGAACCAGCGGCCCTGAAACAGACAGAAGGTAAGTATGAGGCAGGCCGCACCAGAAACACAGGAAGAAGATCGAATCCCAAACAGAGGAACCTGAGAAAATCTCAAAATCCTAAAGAAAGGAACCAGAAAAATCCCAAACACAAGAACCAGATAAGATCCTAAGCACTGGAACTTGTTCATAACCCATTGCATCCAGCTCAGCAGCACTGCTGACAGGCTTGCTAACTCACAAAATAACTGTTACGATGCTGCTAAGTGAAGCACGTGTATATGGAGCACATATTGCAAAATTAGGCTGCTAGACAGGAGATCTTTGTTTGGACCCCCCCATTCCAAATTTCACAACATTACCAAAAATGTTTTTTTTTTTTTTTTTCTCAGCATTAGAATGTAAAGAGCAGCCTAACAGTATATTAGTGATTTTCCAAATATGTTGTCAATTATAAGTAAACATATGAATATATATCTTACATTTACATAGAATGTAATTGTAAAAGCATTTCCACTTCCTGGAAAACAATTTTACTTTTAATGTAACATCACTGAGTGCTAGCAGGTGTGGTGTTGATTAAATCAATCACGCGACCCCTCCAATCAATCTTCGTTTACCTGTGTTTTATATGTTTGGAAGTTGTGTCCTTATTCAGCGTCAATGAAATGGACTTGTTTATGGATATATGTCATATTGAGGAAGTTTGTTCTGCTTTAGCGTCTTGTTTGTGGAGTCTTAAAAACAGAGGTGCTCGATCCCTGATCATGGAAAGCGACAGACCTGCAAGTTACCACTCCAGCCCTTATTTGAATAGGATGAACAACATCTTAAACTACTAACAGAGTGTTACGTTAGTTTATTGTGAAAATGCAGCACATCAGTAGATTGTACACAGTAGATGGATTTGGGCAGCCCCAGTTTAGAGACTTATACTCTTAGGAACTGCAGCTTTTCTATGAAATGACAGTCCAGGCACTCTGATTTGTGTTAAAACGGACGTGCAGGCATTTCACAGATGCATTTAACCAAACTGACTTACACAGAGAGTGCGCGTCAAGTTTTAGCTAATGGGAAAAGAGGATGCAGAAGCCAAAAGTGTCACAACTAATGGTAATAACCAGAGCGGCATAAAAACTAGATCATTAATCTCAGGGGCACAAAGCACGCCAAAACAGGACACTGAGCTCAGAGGTTTGCCGCAAATGGGATTGAGTGTATTCCGTAATATGTGGCACACAAAGAGATAGTGAAGGTCAGTCAATGCTCAGCATTCGAAAAGCCGAGATGGAGTGAGAACAGGTGTGTTTTCAGTCTGTAGCGGAAGATAGACCGTGACTTTACCGTCCTGTAAGACCACTAGTTATCATCTCCATTTCTTCTGAAATTAATCTGCATGATGCAATTATTGTTATGTTGTGCAGAGAGAAATTGGTTGCAGGATCCACAGCAACCCCTGGCCTTCCACAAAATATTCATCTCACAAATTTGAAAGTTCTGATCAGAGTCTTTTAAGGTCCCATATATCGGACAGCAAAGTGACTTTCTATAGTGGTTATGAAAAAGTTGGAAATGTTTCATAAAGACTATGAAAGTATAAAAAAATCACTGTCCAGTCCCCATAGAAATCCAGAATCCACATAAAGAAGCTTGGGCCTGTAACGGAGCCATTAGGACTTCAGTAACTTTCTGATGTCATAACTATACTCATTTGCATATGTCTTCCCTCGGCCCACCTTGTAAGCACAAGAAAGCAAAGTGTTAAGTTCACTGCTGAGCCAGTGTTTGCTGCAAGGAGGAAAGAATGTCAAAACACACAGCTTAATTGTTGGCTGCCAGAATGTCAAGGGAACACTGCACAATTGTCGGCTGCCAGGAAGCCAATATTTCATTGCATAGCCTTCCAAAGGACACTGATACTAGAGATGAGTGGCTGAAGTTCAAATTTTTGCAAATTCCACAGAATGTCAGTCACAACTTGAATGTTTGTTCAGCGCATTTAAGCAGCCATCTCTTCCTCAACCAGTCGCAGTGCTATTATGGGGTTTTTGCAAAGAAATGAAAACCCTCCCTTTTGGACATGCAGATATATAGCAACTTGAAATACTGGACACTCGTTGTATACATCACGTCCAGCAAAGGCTACGGCTGAACTTGTGGTCCGTCTGTCGCAGAGAGCAGCACAAAACTTCATTTCTTTACCAACAGCTTACGAGACTAAGGCACTATGGTTGAGTTTCCTTTTCAACTTAAATTTCGTAGTTGGGATGCCCACAGCATGTTCTTTCGAGGGGATAGACTGACTGGCAGCAGTCTTTTTTTATCCACCATATTACTTTTGCTAAGTGTCATAATCCTCCCTTTCGGACATCCAAGAGTAACTTTAGAGAAACAGCACATTTTGGGAACTTTAAGACTCACAAACATGCAAGATGCTCTAAAAAATAAATAATAAGGTCAAACATTAACTGTCCATGAGCTACAATAAATGGCAGTTTTTTTGGCTGCAAGCAATTGATAGGCTTTCCTAATTCTTCCTGTACGCTTCTGTGCTGTCTTCTGCTAGTTTTTTCTGTACATTTGTCCTCCTTCTGTCATCCAGTACAAAGTCCACTCAAGCCTAACCCAGGTAGAACCACAAAACACCTGCAGGCATCCACACACACACACACAAACACAGACACACACAAAATCAGCTCTCACCGCCTGTCCTACACATACCCTCTGTCCCTGGCCCGTGTCCAGACCTTGAAATTACTCCAGTCACCTTTCTAATATTGAGTCCAGGATCAGGAAAACAGCCAACGGCCCTAAATTTAAACTGTCTGTATTAGCTACCAGCCTATCCCCCACTTACCCCATCCCCCTCCCCCCATCTCTTTATCAATGTGGCAGACTTAACAATGGCTGTCCCTCTGCGCCAAAGAGGACGAAATTAGATTTATTAAAGCACAGGAAAAAAACATCCAGCATACCTGCTGAATACAAATGCACAGGCCTCTCTGACTGAGCTGCACTCTGCTGAGCGCAACACACTGTCCGGGGGTTTGGAAGCTTTAATCATCCTTTAAACACAGGGCCTGTGGGTGGTCCATCTCAGTACGACTGCCTTAACCGTCAACCAAGCCGGAACAGACGGTAAGAAATAAAAGCGCTCTGCGAATACACAAAACTGGCCACAAATCAACTGATTCAGCAAAAGCGAGCAGGATTTTTTTTTCCTTTATCAATTTGTGAAAGCTGTAAACATTTGAAACGATGTGTACTTACTCAGGGGTTGAGTAACACAGATGTTTTTATGTTTCAGGGATTACCTTACACAACACCGAGAAATAGGCCTCCACGAACCAGGAGGTTGGGAGACAGGAATGGCTCTGGCGTCTCTTGCGTAATCCTGACATGTCTGAACTTAGAAGCTCTTGGATGACAGACCTTCTGAGGTTGTTCGAAGTGAGAAATAAGGCCATGGGCCGAGAGTTGCCCTCCTCTCACCATCTGTGGCCTGAGCAGTAGGTGGAAACTGCAGACCTGTCGGCTGAAGCACTGATGCCAACTAAGCAATTTTGTTGCGCGAGTTAGTGACTTTTCGCACTTCCGAGCAACTTTTTTTCCTCACCAAAATTTAGCTACTTTTAAAATGTATTTGGTAACTTTTAGCAACTTTTGAAAAGTGACTCAAACTACACATTTTCCATTCAAATGACACAAGAACTATTTTCTCTTGTCACACACTTAGTCATAATGAACAGTCTGCCTGCCTGGCGGCAAAATTGCATTGTGAGTGACATCGACTGTAGGGACACCTCAGCTCAATAGCATTGCACAGGCAGCAGCCACAGTCATGAGATGAGGTCAAACTAACACATCGCTGACACCCTTGGACGTTTTCACCTTCAAAAAACCACATGGCATCCACAATAACCAATGAGAAGTCAATATTTTAGTCATGTGCTTTGAAGGCAAAACTGCTTAGACAGCCACCAGCGCTGGGTCAATATGATATCAATTGTTCGCTGATTGCTGCAGAAGTAGCATGCAATCGATGAGAGAAACTTGTTTGGGTCAAATTTAGATCACAGTGCAATTGTCTGATCAGTAAGACATGATTATAAAGACAAACTTAGAATTTCCCCAGCACAAGAGCGCTGATAATCTGAAAAGGGCTAAACTGTAACGTACTACAAGCTAGAGCACTCACTGCTGACAAAAATTAAGCTTGTCTTGTAATAGGGTTCCAATATTTCATTTAAAGACATGTATTTCTTGGGTGGCTTGTTTGCTAAACTTACTAGATAGTCTTCATTTAATAGTTCAACCACCAGTTAAAACTCAATGAATATAGTTGGTTACAAAATACGAATGTTTGATGGTGAACAGAACTACATTGTTGCATTAAGCAAGGAGCGGCAAGCTAGGTTTCCAGACAACCTAGAAGCGTTGCGAAACATGGCCTAGTTCAGTGTTAAGGAAACGCTAACACACAATAAAGGCCCCACAGAAGTTATTAAAGAAGCTGACTCACTGGGGTACCAACCCTGACAAGAGACAAAATCATTTCCCAGTGGAAGAACATCCATCTGTCGAGGTTGGACTCAGCTGAAAATGCAATCAAGTTGTGGAGTGAAGTGAATCACTGCACAGACTCCGTGGGGTCAAATCCATATGAAGAAGTGTGGAAGGTTGCACTCGCTGCCCTCTCTGTTCCACACTCAAACGCAGAGGGTGAACGGTTGTTCAGCCAAATGAGTGTGCTCAAATCAAAGTAAGAAATAGACTGTCAGTACACAGTGCACACTCTCAAATCCACACTCTATACTCTTCGGTATGGACCCCTAGACCAATGGGGATGTAACACTGGAGACACCCGTTGCCAACACAGATTACCAAGTAAAGTTCTACACTAGTTTGGCACCACGGCAGTATCTAGCTTCAAAAATGCTCCATCCTCGACTTCTGGTTCCAGCTCAATGCCAATCCTAACCTTTCCAAGGGTGCATGGGACACATCTTTCAAATAAGCAGAGAAAAATCTGTCTGAAAGCCGCTGCCATGCTTTTAAAATCCATGTAGTCACCTGCTGGAGGGATGACCCAACAGATTGCCCGCCTGGCACATCTAAGCTTCAGTGGTTCATTGTGGTTGAAATGTTCCTTTAATTCACAGGGTAGTGCTAAGGCGGAGAAAGAAAGCCATTGTACAATAGCAGGGATGTGCAACAAAGGCGGATCTGTTTCACAATGTCCATCCAACCTCTGATGTTACTGAACTGCATACATATTAATCAAACATTAGCATGAGCAACAGCAGCAATGAGTCCTACAAGTCATTTCTAAAAGTTTACCTTGAGTGAAATGCACTTTAAAAACAGGACTGAACCAGCATATTTCATAGATCAGTCCAAGAACTAAAACTAAGGTGACTGGACTCAACATCAGTATGTAGGACCCCTCACTCAAGGCTCCCTGGCGAGACCCCGAGACAGGACACTCCCTTAAGCACGGTGCTTCACTTTAATCGCTTGCAATATCCAGCTGTATGACTGGGTGCTATGAAAGATGTGAGTACTCTGGGGATGAGCATCTGCCCTATGGCTGCAACATTACTCAGACGTACAGCCAAGCAGGGATCTGACTGCATCACCCCCCAAAATGGCCGAAAACATCACATTACTAATGCAGTTGTCTGCGCAGCACATGTATTATATTGAGAGTGAGATGTTGGTATGCACCACTTTGTTTGCTCAGAAACCTCACCGCGGGGTCAGAATTACAAGATGAGTCAAATGTATGCCACCTGCACTGGCATAGTTTGGTTCTGAATCAGACTGAGAAAGTATTTTTACGACAACCCACTCCTCCGCAGCGCCTGACTTCTAGATGCCCTTATCTGGACTGTGTCACCCAACTGCTATTCAAGCAACTGTTATCTACTCGAGTGCTGCCAAGCAGATAGAAAGGAAAACCCGCAGTACTGCTCACCGAGGGGGGTCTCAGTGACCTTAGTCCAGAACTGTCAGGTGTGATAAGACACTTGCTTCCAGTTACCAAGGTCTTGATTTCGCTTGAGTGTTGCAGTGTGGAGACTGCACACACATCAACACTTTCAGATAAGATTGGACGCCAGTGGCTCTAAGCAGACGACAGGAAACTCCTGCAGATCTAGCTTTTCAAGATCCGAGATAAACAATGAGGGCCCTATATGGTTCCTGGCAACTTCCATTAAAACCACTTAGGGCCCGTCCACACGAGTGCGATTTTTTTGAAAATGCATAAATATTTTATCATTTCGGCCTTGCGTCCACACGGAGACGGGGAGAACGCAGCCTGAAAATGGTATTTTTTGAAAACGGGTTCCAGAGTGAGAAAATCTGAAAACCCCACCCCAGCGTTTTCATGTGGACAACCAAAACGGGTTTTTTTTTAAAACGATGACGTGATGGCCCCCATCGCAGCCCCCAGGCCTGTGTGCGGCGCTGCAGCGTTTTTATGGAAATAGACCAAAAATGGAGAAGAAGGTGGCAAGCATGCACTACAGCGCCACACACAGGCCTGGAATATTTACTACAGCGTTTTGGGTCGTTCTAGGTGTCTACGTGGACACAGATATTTTTAGAAATGATGCCGTGTGGACGGGAGATTTTTTGAAAATACCAAAGGAACGTTCTAGAAAATCTCCATCTCTCCATGTGGATGAGGCCTTAGTTAGCCCTGACCATTGTAGCTACATTTTCTGATCAGATTGTAAAGAAAAATAAAGACCGTCATTTTACTTATATATGAAACAATTTGCCCCGATATACGAGTCCATCAGGGTTGATGCATACAACATCCTCAATGTGCAAAAATTGTTGGAAACAAAACATGAATACAGAAAGGTTCCACAGCACCCCCATATCTGTAACACCCCCCCGATCCTCCTGCTCACTCACCTTAAAAACAAACATCTCGCCCCTCAGCATGGTGACTGTGTCAAAGTTCCCCTCGCAGATGTTCGGGCCGTAGTGGTCCGGCCGGTCTGTGGTGCGGGGGCGGTCCGGTCTCCTCGGGGGAACGTGAGGGGGCGTCTTTGGTGGGGCTGGGGGGTTGCTGGGCGGCCTGGGTGGCTTTGGAGGGTTGCTCGGGGGCTTCGGAGGGTTGTTGGGCGGTCTGGGATCAGGCTGGGCGGGGCGGCGGGGGGTGACGGTCGGTAGGGCTTTGGTGGGTGAGCCGTTCAGAGGTCCTATAGGAAATGGCCAAAACGGAGCACACCTCCAGTGACTGAAGATAAATGCACGAAACTTCCATCTTTGAAAGCCTATAATTTGCAACTCATCTCATAACTATCTGATGAGACAAAGCATGATAGCCTAAGCCTCGGTCATACTCCTCAGGGATGAGTCAAACTTTGATCAAAAGTCCACTTATGGTATGAGCACGTCCTCCCACATATGCTAGTTTATAATTCCTATGTCTACAACAACTGATAACACGTCCAGGACCTGGCCTGATATAACCCTAAAATTGAGTCAAAGTTTCCAGGCTGGAAGACCTGAGCAAACAGTACACTTTGCTATGGAATGACACCAGATCCAGGACAACAGCGAAATATCTGTAATTAACAGTGTGCAGTTCCACATACTATTCATCAGCAAGGAATGAACATGACTTTCGACATCAGTTCTGCAGGTTCACATCCTGGGCTGAAGCATAAGAGTTTCATACTTAGATAAAACTGCTTCATCTGCACGAGTCCGTTTTCATTTTATAAAATAGCCAACTGCAGCATTGGATACTGTTTGATAAATTAAGTACAAGCACTTATTAATTATCATCAAGAAGTGGATGCTAGGCCAATACGTGAGTGCATAGATGATGAGGTGATAAAGTAATGGCACATATCTGAACCCTCCCTCTTTCCACTGATCGCTGGAAGTGTAAAGGTGGAGGAGCAGAGGAGGGCTGAGCGGGGGGGGGACAAAAGGCTCTTGTTTCCTGTTTGACGTGTTTCCCCTCACCGTAGATCTGCTGAATCCCCTGCATGTCATCCTCGGGGAGCTGAAAGTCCTCAGTGTCCATCCACTGGTAGAAGGGAGCCATTATGGCCGAGGGGTTACTGGAGTGCTCCAGCCCCAGGGCATGGCCCAGCTCATGCACAGCCACCAGGAACAGGTCATTACCTGGACAGGGGGGAGGGGCGAGACAATTAAATTTTCATTTCATACCAAAGCACAGTCACAGGTAAATACAACTGTTCGGCCCCTGTGCAAGGCTCCAAACCCAACACCACTACAGGGGAAACTGGCCCCTGCTTAGTCTTTAATTTTATTCAATCTCGTGCCCAGCAAACGACGCGTATGTAGCATGAACTTAGGTCCTTTCCGAAACAGTATTATCTTGTACCCAATAGTGAGCTTTCCTTTCTGATTGGATTTAACCAAGTAGCTCCTGGGAGGGGGTGTTCATGGACTGACAGGCGTGTTTCTCTTACGCAAGGCAAGCAGATCCGGTTCACCCCCTAACGCCCTTCCCTGAGTACTGTGCTCGCTACTATTAGTCCTGATGCCATAACCTTTCTCCCCCAAACAGGCCAGCACACAGGAGCCCAGTCACCTCAATGGGCACTTTGATACAAGCAGAAAACACTACTGCTGCTGTTTGCCACTGTGTCCACCCCAATCACAGACACTTATTATTCATTTCTAATCTTTAAAATGGTCCCACCTTTCACAGTGGACCTAATTTGCCTCAGGAGAAACAGAAAAGGACACAGTGGACACAGTAAGTTTTGGGTATTTTTAGATTTTAGAGTAAAATCAAACAGAAGAAAGAGGGAGAGGTTCTCCTTGATAGAGGCACTTTGTGCTGCTCCAGGTAGGGACTCAGACTGCTCTTTGTCGATTGTGGGAGTATGGGAGCTGACTGGGGTCATTTCCTGTCAGCAGGGCTGGGTGTTTGTGTGTGTCGGGGGTTGTGAGACAATGCTACACTGCAGATCAACAAGAGTTGCACTTATGTGCATGTGTCCGTGTACATAGGTAACAGCCATGTGTGCATTTGTGCATGTATTTGCGCAGAGAGTCAGAAAATGGATGAGCAAATATACAGTATGCTTGTCCATGCATGTTTCTATATTAGTGTGTGGGGGTCAGCACATAAACACATAAGGCATATCTGGGCTATTTAATTACATTTTTTGGGGGGCACATTTTCAAAAAAAAGAGATCTCAAGGGGACCAACCATTTCCCAGTGACATTATTCTTCCCTGTAAAGAGTATTTAACCTTGACACACGCTACCAGCATATTTTTTAAATCTCCTTGCCACAACGAGGATCCGGGGATATTGGAAGGGAGCTCGTCAATCTGTATGTCCAGATAAGAGGAGGCAAGTTCTCAGAAACTAGTTCACCTAGATTAATGAAATTTCGTGTGTGTCTGCTGCTAGTCATGACCTTGACTGGGTTTCAAAATGTGATTTCACGGTGGCTGGGGATATTAATGACAAAATTTTCTTGTTTTTATTTGAACAACTAATTACGATGTTATTTCAAGGCACTGCAAAACATGACTGCTTTAAAAAGTAGCATTATTTCAGATTTAATCCGTAACTACATCTAACATTTTAGGCCTGACATGATTTGTAATCAAAATGTTGTTACCATAAAAATATTTACACATTGCCCACACCACATGATAAAGTAAGAAATCAGTCGAAGGCAGCAAAACAGAAACTACAGATCACGCAGCTATAAACAGACAGACCTCCACTCCTACAAATGAGAGTATATAGACTTACTCCTTCACCACAGAAATGCGTTTGTTGCAAAGCAGACATATTGGCTTCTGCCCCACTATTTCAATTAATACATTGATAAATTGATCATTTTTATCATCAACGTTTCTGTTTTGAGACATTGATGTTTTGCTATTTAGGTAGCATACGCTCACTCCATTAAAATACGAGTTGGGTCAGCGAAGATTTAATGAGCAAGCATGGTTGCGAAACGGGTTTCGTCATCAATATGCCACATGGATAAAGACATGATTGTCTCACCATTCCTCATTTGTGTCCACTTTTCTTAACTTTCACAGATCCCGTGGCAGGTTTTTCACATTTACTATGTTTAGCTGCTACCGTGTCACAGGACAATAGTTACATGCAAACTAAATAAAATGATCCCACTTAGGACAAACTTTAAATGGCTTGAAACTTGTTTTCTCCAAGTTGAAAATAGTGGCTTTTATTTCAGACAGAGACGTATAAAATAAATCTATATTTACAATGTCTCTGGTTGATTCCACAGAGTTTCCAGTTCCGGGGCAGTTAGTTCCAAATCTGATCACATAACTGTCCAGTCAGCCAAACACAACAGTGCATACTCACAACTGGCAGTTACTGACAGCCCTGCAGGAGCCCTTGGTTCTCTTATCGGAAGTAGCGAGTATTTTTGGTTTCATTTTGCCAGTAATGTCCAATAATTGCACAGATTTTCTGCCAGATTTTTATTCATTTTCCAGTTACCAGAACTGATTACGTTGTAGAAGGCCAGCCTGAATTGATTTGTGGGCGGCCAATTGAATCGCCCTGCTGTACACGCATTAGCCCGTACATATGAGCTTTTATGAATGAACATGAGGCAATATTCGGGCAGACTGGGCTAAGTGGGTCTTGATTTTAGATTCTGAATGAGGGGATGTAGGCGACCTGGCTGAAAAGTCAGGAATAGGAGATGTATCTCTATCATCTCCAGCAGAAATACACATACATCCTATTGACTTCCTTTCCTCCTCTGAGTTTTTTTCTTCACCTAATCCTTTCTCAATTTCTTCATTTCCCCTCTCGTGACGCATTTGCCAGCATGCCGAGGGGTTAATGGTCATCTTGCTTTTACAGCTGAAACAATTTCCCAAACATGCTTTCAACCAGATAGCTATTCCACAGTTCTAAAGTTACATGAAAAATACATTAGAGCAAAAAAAAAAAATGTAGATGGTTGCTTTGGGATGGATATCTACCAGCCAAGACCCTCTGCTGTCTGACAGCCACTGTACAAGTATTGACAAGATGGAATCACAGTTCTTCAACACCCAACAAAGATGGCGCCCAGGCAATAATGGGAGCCCGAGCTCCAATCTGCAGGTTCATCTCTGCAAGTTGCTAGCGGCAACCTAGTGCCGCTAGAGACTGCTGGGAACTGAGCCCTTGGAAAACAGGGATGACATCAGAAAGCTAGCAGGAAGATGAACTATTTTGTCTCTTCCTAACATACCAACCCCCATCTCAGTTGCTTGTCTTTAAACTGTCTGACGCTGCAGCTGTGATGCTGACGTGCTGTATTTCTGTATTCTATTTGGGTAAATGAAACCTGTCAGACACATCCCAACAAGTGAGGAAAAATGTACTGTCCTCTTCAAATTGTCAAAGCAGCCTCCTTTCTTACAAATTGGACACTTCAAAAACAGGTCCCCGGTTCGTGACATTTTAATCGCGTTGAAATTGCGCGTTCTCACATTTCCTCTTTGTGCCTGTTTGGCTCAGAACTTGAGAGCTTATCCCTCAGTGCTCTTCCTCGATTTCCTGAAGCTATAAAGCTACAGAGCCAAGGCAGCGAGGCTTTGCAGTGGAAGGTGGGGGGGGGATGAAGTCACGATTGCCCTCATGACATTCCAGTCCCGGTAACAACAGCCACGGCCTTTCTTCCGGAGAGCGGAGAAGAAGAGGAGGGAACAGAAGAGAGGGAGAGAGACGGAGAAAGAGAGAGAGGTCTTTGTTCTGCCTCCTGGAGCACAATTAGGATTTTGCCTCTGGTGCTAAAGAAAAAAATCCCATACTGAGCTTGCGGTCCAAATTACCGTTTTCGCATTCATTGGGTCCAGAGCCACTGGCTGAGGTCCGAAGGTATTGGGGACAGCCTCGCAAAGGGTGTGATATTATGGAGAGCCCAGCAAATTGTACGAGACTGTAAACGCTGCTTCCATGCTGAGCGATTACCTCAGAGTTTAACACGTGCCGTAAAAGTGCGCTACAAGGGCCAGAGTTTGCTCGGCTCCCCCAAACCCCCCGCTAACCCCTGCTCCGCACTCAACAATGCGCAAGCGTGACCGCGCCGACATCTGTGTCTGTTTTCACTCAGGAAACGACAGGCCTGCCTGGCTCCGCGGGCCAGGAAAGAGGGCTTTTTTCCTCAGAGCGAAACAAGGGATGGCTAATGAGCAGAGAGTCAAACAGAGAGAAAGAAAGAGCAGGAGAGAGCAAAACCAAGAGAAGGTAGGGGGTAACAGACTGGGCTTTTTCGTGGTCCATCT
This sequence comes from Gymnothorax javanicus, assembly GCA_029692085.1. Classification (NCBI taxonomy): domain Eukaryota; kingdom Metazoa; phylum Chordata; class Actinopteri; order Anguilliformes; family Muraenidae; genus Gymnothorax; species Gymnothorax javanicus. Next base: position 8,542,447 of record CM056209.1, on the reverse strand, counting down.
GCAATCCAGAGACCACGCACACCAGGGTCGCCCAGTACAAGTTTGGAGTTTTATGCCAGGGCTGGAATTGAGGACTTCTTTTGGCATGTTATGGATGCAATCATCTGCATTAAGAACACACATTTTCAGTATTGGCTTGCATACTGTAGCCAGGTTGTAATCGAGCTTTAGCGGTGACTGTACCGACTGGTCTGGGAATGATGTACGGCAGGTCTGGTGATATAGTTCATATTAATCTGGTGACGACACACATTTTCTCCAAGCTCTCTCTCGATAAAAGTGTCTGTCATTTGAATTGAATGCAATCGAAAGGAATGCAAGATAATGACTCGTTCACAGAGTGCCACGGGTGTGGGCGCAATCAAAGTCCACATCATATTGTCACTCCTCCCCAACAGCAGCCGACCCCGCCCTCACTCACCCATTGGGTCATGGTTACCGAGAGTCCAAGGCTCTTCCGAATCAAAGTGAGTGTCGCCGCCCATGCCTGGGCCCGGAAAGTAGGCATGAGCCAGGAAGCCCCCAGGGCCATCAAACGGTGTGCTGTCGCCGTGGAAACCGGAGGCGAAGAAGATCATGATGTCGGGGTCCTTTCGGCGGCCATACTTGACCTCGTGGTAGGGGATCTCCTCGAAGCGCAGCGGCGTCACGCTCTCCCACACTCGGAAGGCTTTGCGGATTGCCTCAAGCGAATTGTGCTCCCCCACCTTCGGTGTGTAATTCTGGATGCTGAGGGGGAAATTAAGCAGTGAATTTTCACAAATTCCAAACCCGGCAACCTGTAAGGCTTAAAAAAGGAAGCAAAACCACACACTATACTCTTCAGGTCCTCTAGGACTGTTTATGGCTTTGGAGTTATGAAATCACTTCCAGGAATATGGCACTTAGTATTTGAATTTACAAACACCTAGCAAATAGATTAGCTACACAGTAAACAAGAGCCAGACATACAACATCTATTTGGCGTGAACAGATGCTTTTCTGTGCATGCTGATGTACCCTGCTAATGTAGTCAACTGATTGCTAATTACATTACCACATAGCTGCCACTAAGCATTTAACAATGCACTCATGTTTGGCTAGTCAGCAGGCTAGCTGGTGTCAGTCTAGACCTCAGAGAAAGCCTTCGATCAATCATAAAATGGAGCAAATGTGAAAAATTTATCAATAAAACTGTAAAACCAGACTTTACCTGAAAGTGAGCTGGTCCTTGTTCCACTTGTGCCCCGTAAGTGCGTAACGTTTCCGCCGCACGTTGGTTTTGATGTGACCGCCAAATTTGTCCGGCACCCCGCAGCGAGGTCGCTTCATCGCCCTGTAAAGGAAGGGGCAGCTGTCATCAAAGTGAAAGGTGAGATGGTGTCAGTTAACGGGCCGAATAGCTCAAGCCTGGGCCGAGTCGGGTAGATTCCCACTGACGGCAAGGACCAGTCTACCTCTGCATCCAGACTAAACCGGTTTAAACCTAGAGAGTGACGAAGGGCGAAAGAGAACAAGCGCGACTTCTCCCGAGCTCGCCAGCGATCGCTCTCCTTGCCAGACTTCTGCAGGCAACAGTACTACAGCAGGGCTACAGCAGGTCACCAAGGGACAGTCATGCGCAAACTCTTCAACCTTCTTTTAATAGCCAATCCGTGTCATTTTATGTTTCTCTGGACTGTCCACCAGGGATACACTTTTCAAATTTGCAAAATAAACGAACCAACAGACACCTTGAGAAGGTCAGTGCAGTCATGTCCAGTGACTCAGCATTAGTGCAAATGGCCGCCATCTCCGTGGAGGGCGGCAGTGTCAACTGAACTGGGCCTGTAATCCAAACACTGCAAATGGATTCCCTGGTTGGACACTGGTGTTGTGCTCCCAATGCTTTGATAAATCGAACACATCCATATACAAAAATGGGCACCATGTAATAAGTCTGACAAAATAAGGGCCAGTGATCCGTTAAATGCAAGTAATTTTACAGTCTAAATCTCGGCAGCAAAAGCTAGGAACGCAAAGGCTTGAGTGAAGCTCTACTGCACCAGCGCAGGTCACCTCACTAGCAGTAAATTTTCAGGAGTCTCAATCAACTTTGTCCCACAGAGCTGCGAATGGGTAGGTTTGGATAATGTGGCGCAGCACAGTTTTTTTTCCAAAACACACCTGTCCACACTGTGACACCCGTCAAGACCTAGGGCCGTTTCTCAATACCAAGAATGCTAAGAACGAACTTGCATTCTTGGGAGGAACGTTCTCGCTAGTCGTTCTAGGAAGAGCGCACTTCCAAGGCTACGAGCACTCAGAACGCTGTCGACGGTTTGAGACGATGCGTTCTCGGTGGTATTACATAACACGCCAGCCAGTGAGCCGCGACTTCCTCCGCCATCACGCCATTATCCTTTTTTTTTTTTTTAATAATGTCTTTTTGGGGAAGAGGGGTCTGTGAGCGTGAGCTAGTTAAGGTGCTTAGCTTAGCTACGTTCCGCCGGCTGTTGCGGAGTTTCTCTACTCCGAACACATTGGAGCATATTCCACATAAAACATCGTAAAGCAGCCGATATTCCAAATGTACTCAGATAATAGTTCCTCGCCTGAAAATTAGCAGAATAGTATTTAGCTAAGAAATAGCAACGAATACCGACAGATTACATTCAAAGTCAATGCAAATACGCGAATACACGCGTCTTTGCATTGACTTTGAATGTAAATCTGTCGTGCGAAAAATTTGTTTCGCGTCCAGTGTGACAGCAGCTTTACCGATCCTGGGGTGCATTTCCCGAAATCACAGATGCTAACTTACATAGATGGACCCATTGACTGTGAATGGAAGAACTATGTAAGTTGCTAATTTAGTTAGCCACTATGCTTTTGGGAAACGTAACCCTGGCCTTCTCTCTCAGGGGCGTCCCGCTCCCGTTTAGATGCCGAAAAGAATTCTGGGTTATGCGTGCTGTCAAGTTCACACAAGTTACCATCCGATGCATCCTCGGAAAAATGGGCGTGTCAAGAACACTTCCGGGACTGGTATCCGTTCTCGTCGAGATGCGAACTTTGAATTGAGACAGTACATGGTCTCAGAGGGATAACGTTTCTAAAGTTCACAAGAACAGAAGGACAGAGAAGAACGCATATTGAGAAACGGCCCTAAACTCAGTCTGATTACTATGGGATTAAAGGCCGTTCTTGTACTCCATTTAGGCTCAAGCCCCTACCTAACAGCAACGTACTAATGTACAGAATTAGGAAAACATATTCTGCTATTACTGTCTGTGAAGCCATGGCATCACCACTGGTATAGTACTTCTTATGTGCACTTTACTGGTGAGGTCAGGTTTTGTTAAAAACAGAGGCCCAAAGCAATTTTTATTCAGGGGGCCCACAATACATTGCAATGCCTGAGGCTGTGGGTAGGAGAGTAAATTTCATGTAAAGTAAACTCACTCAAGGGTCCCGGAGTCCATCTTGCCAGTCACGGTTAGGCCATAGAAGCGCTGCATGTCGGCGATGGCGTTTGACAGGATCTGAGCAGAGCGCATGGTGGACATCTGTCGGCTGGCCTGGGGGAGGTATCCGTACATCCGCAGCCATGACTGCAAGAAACAGAGGGGGGAATCGATAGAGTCTGAGACCGCGCAGAGATGGGAATAACGTCTGTCACAGGAAGAATAGGAAGGTGAGGGGAGCGGTAGACAGAAATGTGAAAGAGAGGAGGGGGAGGGGATAAGTCAGAGCTTGGAGAAACTCAATACACTCACACACGGTGACGCGAGACGGCACTCAGGCTGTTAGTACAGGTGGCCAGAGGCAGGAAGGAAGCGAGAGAGAATAAAAGGCAGGGTAATAAAGGGAGCAAAAAAAAAGAGAGAGACATTTCAAATTCAATTTTCAATTTACAGCCGGATGCAGACGGAGGCTGAAAACAACAAGGTTATCCGTGAAAAACGTGTCAATAAATCAACATCAGGTCTAGACAAAAGGAAATGGAGGTTGAGTATTATCCAGCCACTGGGGTGGGGGGGGATTTCTGACACTTCATCGGCGCTAATTACAGCTGTGGTAATTATAACTTGCGCCAACAAGCAACTCCCACCTGTTAATAACAGAGAGTAAAAAAGCCATAACCTCAACCACCCCCACGCCAGGCCGGGTGGTTTTAATAGAGGGAAGAATGATCACATGTGGTTCAGTGAGGCCACTTTCTGCACTCCAACCCATTTCTGCACACTGCTGCATGCGAGCCAAGCCTCGTTCTGCTGTCAACATCCCATATCCTGACCACATGTGATAAATCATCATGTAAAACAGCACGGGGCGAAGCCCATTAAACGCCTGAAAACGCACATTTCCAAAACTTCGCCGAGCCTGTTTAACAGCCAGTGAGACGGTTAATATGACTCTTTTTAATGGCTCATGCTGAGATAAATCTCTCGGCTCTCCACTTCCCCGTTATCTCAGTGAGCCCTAGAGCAGATGTTTACCACAGTCCGACAACAGAAGGGGTGGTTACTAGAAACTTGATGAACGGGTCAAAGACCCCATGACCTGTGACTGCTGACCTCTCCAGGAGGGTCTTGTGCAAACCATATTCCTCTCTCAAATTTCTGTTCTAGGATCAGTTTAAACTGCCCATATTTTGACCTCTTTCCCTGATACTGACACTGAAGGGGGCAAATACTTTTTCACAGTGCTGTAAGAGACATTTACATCTCAATACTCTTAGTTAGGACCAGGTGCAGTGACTCCTGATTGGCTGCTGAGGCCGACCATTGATTCATCGAGACCAAAGATAAACGTGAGGAATTCCAGAGCACCACCTACAAGACCCAGAAAATGTACTTCTCCAAATATGGTGACCCAGAATGCATTGCACATATGTTTTCCAACTTTCTCTGGAATGAGGAAGGGCGCAAAAAGCTTTATATGCTTTAGTGCAGATGTGATCGAGTGCGTGTGGATGTGTGTCGTGTTAGCGCTTGCACGTGCATGTGCGGTTTGACGGTCAGGATTGTGTGTATGTGCGCAGTAGGTTGTCAGGCCGTGTGTATGCATCTGAATGGTCGTGCGTATGTTTGCATCCGTAGATTTTTAGTAGGTGTAAGTGTGTCCGGATGAGCGTGAGTGTGTATGCATGTTTTAGTGTGCAGGTGTGTGTCAGTGTTAAAGCTGCACCCTCAACTCCAGATAAGAGGCTCTTTCCATATCTGGAAACCTGGAGAATAGGGAGGGTTTCAGCTGCCAGTGAAGACAGAAAGGTTATTAACCCTTAGAGCGCCATAGGCAACTATAGTTGCCCAATGATATCGATACCCTCATGCACGAAGGGCATAAGTGACATTTTATAAATTTTACAGGAGAGGCAAAAAAACTGCTCCAGGTAAATCTCTACCATTTGGATTGAAATTTCTATGTTGAATGAGTGAGTTATCAGACGATATTGAAGCCTGAAAAAGATTGATTTCTAATCATTAGACATTGAAGAGATAATCCAGATTATGTCACATACGCCCTTTTAGCATGAGGGCATCGATGTAAACTATCAAAATCAGATGCTGTTGAAAACCTATAATGTGGCGACTTGTTTAAAAGAGCTCCCGGCAAGTCGCCACATGATAGGTTTTCAACAGCTCAGGATAATTACATTTTTAACTCCTTGAAAATGTATTCAGCGCTCTAAGGGTTAACATTAACATATAAGGGCACTGGCAGCCTCATAAAATCAGCTTGGCTAACTCCCCCTTTAGTAAGAGCACCTGGCATTGAGAGCACAGGATTAACAGCAGCCAAAAAAGGCAGATATTCCCTTGCAGAGAATCTTAAAGTGCCTCTAAAACCACAAAATGCTTCAATGTGCGACTTATAGTAATAAGCTTGAAGATTTTCAAGTAAATAAATGTTAAGTTCCTATCACTATCTACACGCAATACGTCCTTGAATGACATGAACAGTAAGGCTGCACGATTATTTGAATCACGATTATTTTAAGCGCAACAAGAATACCTGCCCCTATAGGGCTTGCTCCTTTGGTTTTTCCATAAATCGTACCTGATGTGGTCTTAAAGGGCAATCAAACGTCAAAGGCCATTTGAAATACTTCCGAGAAAAAAATGAGTAGAGAAGTCAACTGTACACTCATATCGGTGAAGCTTTTTCTAGAAACATTTTATACGGCCTCAGTCGTTTCACAGCCGTTTGTTCAAGCCCACGTCATGTCTGATTTGTGGAACGGAAAAGGAGTAAGCTTGTCTATTTTCCCTATGGCATCAGTTATTCTTATTATGCTTAATATAATCGCGATTCAGGTGATAGTATGGCCCCAATGAACAGACAGTAAAAGGAAAGGAGCGAAAGACGGAAATGAGTGGGCAGAGGTATGTCACCATTCACTGAAATTGTCCCGGGCTGGGCAGACCTTTGAAGTCTGAAGTTTGAAGGATAACGAGATTATGTTCCAGTGATTAAACAGAGCTTGTGAACCCTGCACTGCATCAGGCCTGACAATGCAAGCAGGGGATTGCTTCTGTGCCATTGGGATGGAGGGAGGGTGAGAGGGAGGGAGAGGGGGAGAGACAGTTTAAGAGAGAGACAGACGGATTGTTCCAGAGACAGACGGCGTAAGGAGGGAAGACGTTTTTGTTTAAACATTCCAAGCATTGGATCCTGGAGCTAACTCAGCAACTGGGTTCAGATCACCGGCAGAAGGAGGCTGAGATACAGTACGTCTGTACGCCTGTTACTGTACCGCTTGTCCATTCATGGCCAGCGCACTCACTTGTCTGCCAAACGACATCTGCAGATCCTCATTCAGCAGTTTATAGACTCACTTGACAGTTGGCGTGAGAGAGACGCTGAAAACTCAGCCACGCAACAGGTCAAAGAGAGCTGCTTCAAGTTTGGACCTATATTAACTGGAGGTGCAGCACAAAACGCATCACGTAAGTGCATTATAATCTGAAGGCCGGCTAACGCAGTGCGCCAAATTGAACTTTTTTAGTGTTGAGTCCCACCCCAGCCTTCAGGTTGTTGATTGTCAGTCACACTACCCCTCCCTACCCCCATGCGATGCCCCCGAACCAACCTACCCATTACCTGTGGGTATGTGTGAGCCCACTGAATCAATAAGAATGCAGAAAAGACAATAAAAACCACTTCAGGATAAAAAGGTGCTATTTTAAATGGGTTCCTGTGCGTGACCAATTACCGAAGGCCCGCTCTGCCTTAAATTGGCATCATATGATAAGTGAGGGGAAGAAAATGTTTTTTCGCCATACAAATTATCGACATCCAGGCTGCACTAAATTCGCTGCTCCTGTTGTCCATTGAGCTCGATCTGGTTTTTTAAATTATAATGAGAGAATGGATTAATTCCATTCCATGGATGGATTCATGACACCAACGTGGGACGAGAAGCAATCAGCTGTCAATTAAATTTACATGAACCAATCAGAAGGCTTTGGCTTTCACAGTGAAACACAGCGACTGATAATAATCAGTTAGTTGCTAATGTGCAGTTCAATCACATCGTGACAGAGGATTCTAGGAAAACTAATCACACCATTAGCTTTGTCTTCATCAGAACGAAGTTAAACTAGCCACCTATTTTGCGGTTAGGGAAATTAGCCTGATCGTACAAATTAGCATCTCCATTAGCCCGAAAGCCCTCCGCTCGCGAAATGAAGACGCAACACAATTAGCTGGCTATTTCGCAAACTAGACCAAGATTTATCGGGAAAATTTCCCTTTCAAATTAGCGGGCTATTTGCATCCTCACTACAAAATAGCCAGCTAATTTGACATCGGGCTAATTTCAAAACCGCAAAATAGCTAGCTAATTTGAAACTTCGTTCTAATGAAGACACACCTAGTGATGATATCTCTCAAAAGTATGACAACGCTCCACGCACCGTATCACTCCACTGCGATGTGCGGCAGCGGTCTACGGCACCCTGTTACCGCTGTGGCACATGCATAGCGGAACAGTAATGGAATGGAATGTGGTGACTGCACATGCCATCCATTCTAGAGATAATAAGGGTGATGCACCAAGCCCTGTGTGTGTGTGGGGGGGTCTGTAGGTTAGGCAGCAGAAACAATCCACACGCTGTGTTTCTCACTTTCCACCTCTCACCACGCACAATCTATCCTCTCCCCCTCCGTCTCTGCATCTCTCTCTCTGTCCTTCGCTCCCTATCACCCTCCCTCCCCCCTCTCTCTCTCTCCCTCCCTCCCTCAGTCAAACACATAACAAGAGCACTCATTGTTGCTCCCTGTCAGCCTGGGAGTCTGGCACGCCTCCCTATCTGAGATGCGTCCCTTTTCACGGAACAAATGTCACATTCAGCGGGTCACATGTGCCTCAACCCCCCGCCCCCAGTCACCCCCCCCCCGTCCCACCAATGCCCTTCCTGTCCTCCCCTCCTCTTTACCCTCCCTCCATCACTCTATATCTCCCTGTCTCCTTCTCACTGACTCTCCATTATCTGTGCCCCTTCAGCACATTTCTCTATGTTCTCGATGGGTCTGCCAATGCGACAGGAATTCAGTTTAGAGCTGACGATGTGCAAAGTGAGGTTTTTAGTCTCTTTCACGTTTCGATTCTATCCAATGCAAATATTTTATTGCCATTACGTATTTCAGACCGCAAACTGCTGACACATAACGGCAAATAACTTGTGCCCCTCCGTCTCCATTCACTCTTGCAGCTGTTACAGATACAGACCAGCAGGTGGTAGTGTGTGAGGTGGGGCCAAAGACTGGAGATGACTGCGTCGAAAGAGCGCAAGGCTGGAGTGTATCACGCATTTCAGGCCAGAGCAAACGCTGCCAGATGGCCACCATCAGTGCTCCCCCTGTTGATCGATCTACAAAAGGCCAAGAGTCTCTGCTACAACTACACTGAGCCCAACCCCCCCTGCCTCAGACCTCTGTACTCCAGGCCAATTCACAGTTTTGCCGTAAACAATCCCGAAATGTCATCTCGGGCGTCAGGCAAACATTGGCTCGGTAGAGCGCTTAGCTGTGTTTGTACGGCAAACATGGCCGAGGGCAGCCCTAAAATCCACTGCTGTCAATCAGCGCTCTCCAATATCGCAAATCCCTTAATCCACCGCCAATGGCACTCCGACTTGCACACCTGGGAGATTTCCAGGGTCCATTCAGAGCAGCTTGTCTAGACTCGTTCAACTCAATAATCTAGTCCTGCTGCTCCGAGAACGACGCAAAAAAAGGCACGACTGCAAAAGGACGAACAGGAAACAAAATGGACCACTGCCCTCTACCAGCCGGGCTGATGATGGTGGAAGAAAAAGAAAAAAACATGATGGCGCGCAGAGAGCACATACCTCTGCCCGCAAGTTTCGATCCACTAACACTAACAATCAGCATCCGGATTGGTCTAGAAATTTAATCACCTCTTCCCCTTCATTCAGTCCAACTTCCCGAAAATTTTGCGGCAATCTGTCGAATAATTTTTCAGTAATTCTGCTCACAAACACACACATAAACCCACATACACACACATGCAAGTGATCACAATATCTCCGGGCGGAGGAAACTAGAAACACGCAAGGTGACAAATAAAGCCAGATAAAAGTGGCCTGTTATTTCTTGAGGCGTTTTTCGGGTGCTCATCATCATTGTGACATCAAGAAGCACAGCCACCAATTTTCTTTATTTTGGGAGCAGAGTAGCAGGCGACCGGAAGTCAGCATGATGGATCTTCTGCATTTCTGTGCACAAGTGAAACTGAGTGCAATAGAGTGCGTTTCTGTGCCGTGGGTAGAGTACAGGAACTGAGCAGAGGCACGAGAATATAAATTTGAAACATGACGCAAAGTGGAAATCACCTCTTGATACATATCCCTCCGCTAACTGACGTGTTAGCGGAAATGATCACACCGGGCAGCATGAAAGAATCGCAAGTCCAATGATGAGTAAGAAGCCCACACAGCCCAATTCCAAAACAACAGTTAGTTACCTTTTCAGTGGTGGACATATCAATCTGTCTGAAAGGCACAGTCTGAATGTAGCCTCACACGCTGAACCAGAGGACAGCATGTATGCGCTTACTGTAGCCAATATTGAGTCTATGGTCAACATGTGCGCTCTGGGTGCAGTTGATATTGAGCCTGATGGCAGCAACAATGTTCTATTAAGAGTCTTTTGTCAATGTGCAGCTGATCTGAGGTCATCCTGTAGGAGGCTGTGCAGAGGATAAGGGTACCTCAGAGCTGTGTGGGATGAGACGAATGCAGAAGGTCCTGCAATGGCCCAAGTTCCACAGGCTACAGTCACCAAGTGAGGCAGGGTGAGGGAGTCCAACATAATAGAAGTAATAATTTCTTAACCTGAACATCAATAATCTTTGTTTTCTAATAACCAAAGATCACCAGGATCAATTTGTTGATGGCATCCAGGGTCGATTCCATTCAGTGATGTGCCTGGGATTTTTTTTTTCAGCAGTTGTGGCTGGCCCAGGATTTGCGAAGATTCCCACGGGCACAACTCAATCTAGCATACGCACTCAAATATTAATGTTGTCATGGAAGCCAAGAGCAGATGAAAAACTGTTTTACAAGATAATATAAGATTAAGATGTACTTTGTTAAACTCCATAGGGTAAATTGTCCTCCGCATTTAACCCATCCTATAGTTAGGAGCAGTGGGCAGCCACAATACAGGGCCTGGGGACCAACCGCAGGTCTAAAGCCAGTTCCTTGGTCAGGGTCACAGGTAGGAGTGTTCCTATATCACGTCTTTCTTGGTAGGGGAAGCCAGAGGAGGCCCATGCAAACACGAGGAGAAAATGCAAACTCCACACGGGGAGGCCCTCCTCGGCCTCGATCCCAGAACCTCCTTAATTGCGAGGCAGCAGTGCTAACCACTGCTAACCTTCTTGTTCATTTCGACAAAGGGAAAACATACATTTAAAGAACACAAAAACACAGAAATTCCATCAACGGTGGCAGTGCTACACTGTCTCAATGTAGGGGAAGCCCTGTTATTTAAACTTGGAGTCCAAGGAAAGGAATCATTCAAAATTCAGTGAATGGTAAAAACCTTATGAGGATAAGGCATCACGGGAGGGCCAAAGGATAAGCCTGAATAAACTTCATGGTCACTGGCTGCCTGCCTACAAGTTGACATGGCGATGTGGCTGGCTGCCTGGACCATAAAGAGAGCAGCAATGACAGGGTTCGGCACACACTGTGGCTCAGAGACCAGACACAGACAAGCCCACACGGCCAGTCTCTGTCACCGCACCTGCTCAGTGGGCGGGCTCATGGTTTCCTGGGTGAAGCCTCACTTCTGGCATCGCCGTGTGTGTCATTCTCAAACCGTCAACAAAACCTTCCAAAAATACTGAACACAATGGAAATGGCATGTAGCACGCCCCCTCCCCCCTTTTTTTTGGCTTGACATGCAAGAGAAGCAGCGACAATAGAAATTCTTTCCTGAGCAGAATAACTAAGCAAGAACAAGTCAAAACCTAGTGTACATGACAGGACCATTTATACAAGCTGTTCACGCTAAATCAGTTTGAAAGAGCAAGGGCCAATGGGAAAAGTACACACAGCTGGCCAATCAACGGTGTGACTTCATCAGTGAGTCAGTCTCACTCACTCAGCCTCTGACATCCGCGAGTTAAAAAAATTAACATCCCTCACTCAAAATATCACCCATTTCACTGATAGAAATTTTGCAGCACAGGTAACGAGGAGCTTTGTTGGGAAAACTTGGCACGATCTTGCCACAAAGATCTACTACGCTGAGAGGGATATTCTGGCAAACCAGCCTGGAGTAGCGGCAAAATAAATCTGACCTGATCCCATCCTCCAAATGAAAACTGGTTTCAGAAAAATTAGCTGGAAATTGGAAGGAATGCAAAACACTACAGGAGAGGAGAAAGCAGCCAATCGATAGTTCTTACCTGAAGTAACACCAGCAGCTTGAATTAGTGAAACTCTGTCCTGACAAGAAGTGCTGACTGCTGAGTGAACATTGATGAAGGCAAAAACCATCGTTCTTCAAGATTAGTCTTAATGCGTTTTTACAGATAAGAATAAAGCTGCTTTCACACCGGCCGCGAAAAGAATTTTTTGCATGACCGATTACATTCAAAGTTAATGCAAAGACGCGAATACACGCGTTTCGCGTGTATTGGCGTCTTTGCATTGACTTTGAATGTAATCTGTCCTGCGAAAAATTTGTTTTGCATCCAGTGTGAGAGCGGCTTAATCCTTTGGCAGCTTAAACACATCGGTTCTTAATGCAATTATTAAATCCTAATTCAATGTCGGAAAGTGTTTTTATTCACTAGGAATGCTTTTACACCACTCTAAACCACTCTGGAATTTCAGCTTTGGCTTTTGGCACAACTAGCAATGCAGGCTATCCAATCTGCTCGTCATGATTGCAGATATGGAAAAAAAATAATAAAATTGAACAATGATTACCAATACGCATCCAAAATTTTGAACACTGTTGACTGAAATGTGCACAATTTTGCAGTCCTTTAATTTCTAGCCTAACCTTAACAAACAAAACTGGCAACACCTGACAGTGCTGAGTATTATTGTATTGTTATTGAAAACAGGTTGAAACTACATTAGCAACATTGCGTGCATTTTTTTTTTCAGTAAAATTACCCCTTGCAGTGTGAGAGACATCATTAGTAGGTCTCTTTCCACCATACTGTTTACTGCCGACCTGATGTTGTTGCCTGTTTTCTGTAAACGAACTTTCTTTGCTGGGCCGTCAATAAGCTCCTCCTCTGCCCCTCACATCACCACTCTCCCCTCTGTTACATGGGATCCTCCAAAAACGTCTTATTTCACTTGCATGGGTGCTTTTGCAGCTCGTAGCAGTGCGCATTTCAGCCTGTGCTCTGAGTGCACAACATGAAAACCCCTGCATGTTCTTTGCTCACGTCTGGAAGCGTTTCCTGACTTGCATATGCACTAATCAGACAGATTTAGTGATCAGTATCAAAGCAAAACTCAGCTGATGGTAATGTAAAAGGAAGATTACCTTTCACTTTACCAGTAACATAGATAACTACTGCAGGCTACGGTAGCCTCCAAGCTACTGGCATAGCTAGCTAGCTATCTCCTATTTCAAAGTGCTATAATGTTACTTGCTGGCTAACACATGGAATAGCCAGACTTTGTATTTTGGTTTAAAGGCAAGGAACTTGTGCTTCGCATGAAAATGTAAGACATGGACTTGTAGTATCTGGTAGTAGACTTGTAGGACCTGGTAGTATCTGTATTCATGGATAATGGTTCGTCAATTTGAGAATTTATCAACAGTCGGGTAAGAACAATTCAAAAATCTGCAGGGAAGCGTAGTCACAGTTACAGCCGCGAGTAGCTACAAGGAGCAAAAATCTAAATTTACTTCATGAATTCATGCTCAAAAAAAGTTTGAAGTTGGAATTTGGTGTGAGGTCTCCTGTATGTTTAATCTTGGGGATAAGGCAAAGATTGGGTTAATAAACAACTTTTCAGATTACAGTTTTCACTATCTTACCCAAAATGCACAAGGACCCAGGCCAATGCGAGACTGCGCAACAAGCTTAGTCTGAATGATGTGGGACGTAAGGCGCCCCCTCCCTGGAATCCCCAAGGGGAGGAGAGAAAGGAGTGGCTTTGTTTATTAACAAACATTGTTGGAGCTTGTGAAATCTAGCGGTCAGAAATTGCTAACTGTTGCTTTAAGACTAAAGACCAGTTTAAAGGTTTTTTTTTTACCTCCTTGATTTTGCAGCCACCACTGAAGACATTGAAATAAGACCCTGGACAGAAAGTGCAGATGGGAGGGGAATACTCTGACGATATTACACACACACATACACACGCACACACACACATACACACACAAGCACCACTTAAAAACACTTGCACACAGACGTGCCATCCCTCTCTCTCACACATTGGAAAACCATTTAATTGAGCTCATCACAGTAGAAATTAACCATCTTCAAATTTATTCTAAAAAGCTAGAAAGCCACTCTGAGATTACTGGAACGGTGACAGATGCCCAAACTTGGCAAAGCCTGATTCATGGGTTCAGATGCGGATATGGTAAAGTGGAGGGCCAGTAATGTTGCATAATACAAAAACAAAATAAAAATAAGCCACCACTTCAGCAACAGGCAAAACCTAAAAATAATATCTGCTTCTTTTCTCAGTAGCTCAAAGACAACCATCCATTCTCAGTACTGAATTGGCATTTTCCTTCTCTTCAGAGGAAGACTAAACTGAAATGATTTGATCGGTATAAACAAGTATAAAGTTTGATCAAGGATTTTTTTTCAAAGTTTGGGGCCGTCAATCAATGCAACAGCAAAGCGTCGTGAACAAACATCAACACCCAACAGTCATGAGCTACAAACAAACCCTTGACCCTGCAGCGGAATTCTACGCCTCGATGTATTGAAGGCACAGGTGCGCGTTATGTAAGCATCTCAGTGAATGAGGCAGGTGTATGTATTTTGACTTTTGTGCACTGGATTCAATGTCAGATCACCTGGCCGGAAACTCCCCCAGAAAATGATTCCTTAGGCGAATTGGAACTGGAAGAAGGCAAGAGAAGATTTAGGAATCGTTTTTGACACTTCTGGTTAGTCCTTGCTGGTCTACGGCAAGTTCAAGCAGCTTGTCAAAGCTAAGCATAGCTAGTTCACCGCATACAGTATACTGCAGGTCAACTGGTTGACCACTAGCTACATTGTGTATAATGCTGGTCAGTTGGAGAACAGCGGGTCAGCCGTCAGGTCAGTTAGAAGTGCTGAGAACAAAACTTACACCAGTTTATGATTGTTTAATCTCACATTTTCAGTAAGGCGACTATTGCTAAGTTCGACTCCTGTAGGCAGTTCCCTCGCAGGACGCGCTATCCTGCAAAATCTGACCACCGTGAAGGAGGACGCGTGCTGGAAAAAAACGGGCCATAAAAGCAGTAAAGCCGCATGGAGACTCTATACCTTCGCTCAGAATAATGAAGGAAATGCAATGAAGCAAGATACACCGGGGTATATTTGGGGTGGGCCGATCATTTGAGGCATCACTTTCGCTGGTCCTATATTTATCCAGAAACGCCTGCGATCCAAAGATCCGGGAAACAGACTCACTTGACAAACCGTAACTATTATCAACAAGATAAAACAAGTTTTTTGAAGCTAAATACGGTACAATTGCCAATTGACGGCCAATAACCCGCATTACTATGCAATCTGAAGCCCAGAACACAGTCGGTAAAGATAATAATTAAGTATGCGTAAATGATATATAAATATAAAACATACAAATCGGATTCACGTCACCTTCGTTGTCTTAAAGCACTTTTTTGCAGTGGGATATCAAATAAACATCGCATGGGTAGCCTAGAAAGCTCAGTCAACTAAACTTTTTAAAAGGAATTGAACACCGCTATATTTCGGTAAAGGCAGTTGCTACGGGTACGGCAGTTTTCCAATGCATTTCAATGTAGAGAGGTACGGCAGTCCCAATTTCAAACACTGCCCTAACCTAACCCTGACCCTAACCTTAACCCTGACCCCTAACCTAACCCTTCCCCTAACCATAATCCCAATCCTTATCCTAATCCCTTCAAATCGACTGCCATACCAATAAAAAACTGCCGTATCTCTAAACACTGCGTTCGGTAAAACCCTAGCCTACCTCTGCGTTGAAGGCGTCTTCGTCTGCAGCATGCGTACCAAAGCTGTCCACTGAAAGGAACTCAATGCACAGGACCAGGGTCAGGAATAGACTCCAACCCTTCCAGGAGGGTGCCATCTTCTCCGCTGGCTGTTACCTCGCGGAGTGGGAAACCTTCCCAGCCCACGGTGCGTGGCAAGAACAAGGGCGAGGTGACAAAGCCGACAGGGCGCCTTCAGATTTGAGACAGCCTCTGCAGGTCTCTCTGCGCGCTCCGTTTCTCTGTCGGGATACACGCTCCCCGGTGCTCTCAGAAAGATCAGTAACCGGTGAACACGGGGCATCAAAATTCATAAACTACAATTCCTCGCGTACAGTCATTCTCTTCCAAAAGAAACTGACAAATCAGTTTATCATGTTCAATAGCTTCCCTTACTGTATGTCAAAGTTCGACAGAATTCCAGCTGGAGCGCTCCGAAACGGCCCAATTTAGCCAAGTCCTGGCAGCGGTTTTGCCAAAGTCCTTGATGTCACTCGCGGGCTTGTTTTTCCCTTCGCAAAACTGTGCTCAGGGTGGACAAGCAGAAAAGTCCACTTCAAAGGCACTTCCAAATAGCCTACTGGGTTGCCTTTCGATTCTTTCCAGCAGTATCCCGAAACGTAGATAGGTCTGGAAGACGCAAAGAGCTCGTTAAGTCGCTCGTTTGTCGCCAGCTATTTATTAATAATTATCCAGTTTGGCTCGCAGCTGATATCCGAAAGTAGGCAGCGAACCACGACTAAATAAGAAGTTGAAACCAATGTTGCAACCACGCTTGATGTGGCAACTGACCATTTGTTTTGCTGCAGGCAGAAAAAAAAAAAAAACGGCTGCTGTTATCAAGTTATCAGCCTGTCTCGTATAAATTTCTCCCGCTTAACTAAACAGGTAGCATTTGGTTTGAATCTCGGATTCGCTTGCAGAGCTAATGTTTTTGATTATCAACCCGTCGCAAAATTATTTAACATTTCTCGGGATAGAGTCCAATAGCGCACACTGCTCCGGCAGGCCGATCCCGGGGGCTGTATCTGTCGTGTCCCACTGCCCTAGTGAGTCGCGCCGAATATAACACACAGCAACGCCCCCCATCCAGCGTCTTACAGATCTCAAATAGAGGAGGGGGGTCGGGGGAAGCCGAGACACAACCCTTCCGTGATAGAAAAATATATTTTATGCATTAGTGCCATAGTCAGCGGTTGCACACATTTTAAATGTTGGCCATCACACACTCACCAAACTCAGGCTCAGAAGAAATCAGGAGCTCCAAGGTTGTCCCTTGGAAAGATGTCATCTTGATGGCAGCATATGTGTCTTCAAAGTCTCATGGTACTTTTCGGCATTAACCGAGTCCTCACAGAAATGCGAATTACCTTTGTCAAGAGCACTGAAACAACCCCATACCATGACAGACCTTGGTTTTTGGTCTTTCGGCTGGCCACAGACTGGATAGTCCTTTTCTTTGGTCAGGAGGACATGGGTCTCTATTCCTGATATATTGATTCTTCTGACCTCAATACATGTTTCCATTGTGTGATGGCCAATTGTTGATGCATGCAAGCCCAGAGAAGTCAACAGCACTTATGGATACTGATAATATTGGGCTCTCTTTTTGCACAGTAAAGTTTGATCTGGCATTTGTGGATGTAACCGGGAATGGTATGTAACCAGAAATAGTAGTATTAGAACAAGGTTTGCCGAAGTGATTCTGAGCCCATGTGGTTATACAGTAGTGTGCAGTGATGATTATATACTTAACAAAACAAGGCAATCAGAGATGGTTGACTTCACCCTATTCACGCAAATATTGGCAAGTGCAGAGACATAAACAAACACGCAGAGCCACTAGAGGGCAGACTTCACCCACTGGCAAGTGCGGAAAACACGCAGAGCCACTAGATGGCAGACTTCACCCATTGGCAAGTGCGGAAACACAAACAAACAAACACACAAACACACAGAGCCGCTAAAAACAGTACTTCACGCACACTCCGTGGGGTGAAGTAGTTAAGATAAATCAGAGACCAAGTACTATTGAAGTATTTATTTCATGTAATATTGGATCATATAGATGAAAATAAGATTTAATAAAAATAAAACAAATTTCCTCTCTCGCTAAACACCTCCATATGGTTTAAAGTTCATTCCAAAGGGATTCTTTCGATGTTACAACAGATTTGCTCAATTGGATCAAGGTCTGGACTTTGAGCAGGCTAAGTCATGACTTTTACAGTATGTCACCGGATGTTTCTTTCCAACTGGGATAATTCTTGCACAACTTAGAAGCGTGTTTAGGGTCATTGTCTTGTTGAAACTAAAATGCCCAGCCAAGCAGTCTCTTTCCAGTTGACAATGCATGCCTCACAAGGATGTGGTGATACTTCTTTTGATCCATGATTCCAGTGATTTTTATGAGATCAACGGCTCCTTTTAAGCAGACCAAACCCCAAACCATAATATTATCACTTCCATGTTTCACTGAAGGGGGTTAAACATTCATTTTTTAAATGATCTCCACCTCTACAGTGCAAATAAGTTCTGCGTTTGGGTGAGAAAATTTCTAATTTTGATTCATCGGTCCAAAGGACTTGTTCCCAGTCCACAGGTATCCAATCCTTGAATTTCTTGCCAAACTCAAGTCTTTTTTTTTGCTGTTGCCAGCTCTTGGCAGCAACACAAGCAATCAGACCATTTTCACACAGGCGTCTGGAAAGAGTAGATTTTGATACTTTCATCTCTTCACTTCTGGCGCTATTAATACCATCACAGAGTTGTCGTGCTGTCAACCGCTGATTTTGTTTTACTTGTCATAACAAAAATCAGAGATACTTAACTTCCATTTCGTACCTCTATTGCTACTAGTTTTCAGTGAACTGATCTCTTTGAAACAGTTGATGGTGTTTCTTAGAGTGCCACGGCGGCATTTAACGTCTCCGGCATCATGTAGGCCACAATGCGGCTATGGACAATCTCAGAGAGCTCCTTCCGCCGTGCCATCATATTTAACACTGTGACCCTGCTTAAAGTTCATGTCAACACTGACCATCAGAGGTAATTTTGTGGAATAATGTTGCCTCAAATCCAGTTTAAACAATTTTTTTTAGCATTAATAATTATGGAATGAGCCTTCAAACATGCACTCAGGCTATGCAAGAGTAAAAAAAAAAAACAATTTGTGGCACCTTTCAATTGTTCTAAAAAATTTGTGTTTTCAGTGTTTTTGTTTATTACCCATATTTTTACCTCAATATACTTGTGGGAATGATTTTTTTGTTCTCATTGCCTACAATAATACTTTTCAATACATTTTCACCAAAAATGATTGAAGAGTAATATATTAGGACCCCTTTTAGACAAAAGTGGTCGTGCATAATCATCACTGCACACTACTGTACCTCTTAAAGATAAATAACAGTTCTTGATGCAGTGCCATCTGGCTGATTGAAAATCACTAGTATTTAGCATGGGTCTGTGCCCTTGCCTAGCATGCACAGAATGTCCTTGAGATTCCTTGAATCTTTTAATAATAGGCGTGTTTCCACTGGGTACTTTTTGGAAAGCGGCTGAGTGTTTTGGCTACGCCCACTTTTTAGTTCCTCTCGGCCCTCCGTTCCCATTAGGTACTTTAGTAGCGGCTCACCAACGGAGTTGGTAGTAGCCCCAGTAGACGAGCAAGGCCTGGACCTCGCAGTCAACCCACTTGTTGGCAGTCTTTCTTTTAACTTTTTCCATTATTGTTTTTCTATTCTTGAATTCGATTCTCTCAAATGTTGCTCTGCTTATTTCTTGGCGATGTTTATGTTGTGGTTTGTGTCGAGTTCTACTCACGTCATATCCCGTCTCAACGGTATCCAATCAGCATCGACTAGTGAGTAGCGGCTCAGAAAGCGGCTGAGAAAGTACCTGCCCGAGGTAGGTACTTTCTGAGCCGCTTCGTGAGCCGCTTATCGGTGAATGTGGGTGGATCTTGGGCAGATCCTCTCTCCCAAGCCACACCCATAGCGGCTCACGAGGGCAAAAAGTACCTAGTGGAAACGCGCCGTATGTTTTGTACCATGGAAGGTGAAATATCCAATATCCTTTCAACATTCTTTTAGGAACATTGATTTACATCTTTCAATGGTTTTCTCATGGTTTTGTGGGCAAATTAGTGATTGTCAGCCCATCTTTGCTCCTTTAAGGACTTGGCTTTTTCTGAATGCTGCTTCTGTGCTGACATCAGCTGTTTCAAATCACGTCATTATTTAGTGATTTTATTTATTTATTTTTATTTTATTTTATTTTAAAACTCATCACTGGTCCTAAATTGCTCCCATCCCAACTTTTTTGGAATGCATGTCAGGCTTGAATGTCAGTGATGGATGTATATTTACAAATAAAATGCAGTTGACCAGATAAACCATTAAATATCTTGTCTTCATGCTGTTTTCAATGAAATTCAAGTCAAAGTTAATTTAGAAATCATTGCTTTCTGCTGTTATGTGCATTTCTCATGCCGTCCCCACTATCTCCAAGTTGGGCTCATAAAATAACAGTAACATTGTCAACGTTCAATTATTTATGGCATTGCCAGGTCAATTAAAATCACCTGCGGTTTTCTGAGCTAAGCCAATTTTGTTGTGTACTCCTGCTTTCAACAAAAAGTTTGTGTAGCCTGTAGTTAATTGAGTCACAAAGTACAAAACCACTCTTTTATTTTCCTGGACATAAACTTCACATGCACAGATATTTTCTCAGATATTTGTTCCCTGTTGGCAGCATAGCTTTGTGCTTACCTGAGCTTGTAAGGTCCGGAATCTTCTTCGCAACAGTGAAGATTGTGCTGTAATGAAAGATTTTTATTCAGCATGGGACCAGTGCATGATGCAAGCTTCTGCCGAGCAGGTTAACAATGACACCAATATTCTACTCCACTAATATGCTGGTATTTCATTTCATATTTTTGGTTAATAAACTGCAACTGCTTGTTGGCTCATTATAATACTGGATGCTCTGTAGAGCTGGGTAGCATGTGCCTGCATCACCAACAGAAAACATTTAATTGGGAGTTGTGGTGGCCGCCAACTTTTCCCACCTATCGGTATGACTGAAGTCAGAGCACCAGCTGGTCTTCGCAAGATTTTCATAGTTTCACTTTATACAAAACTATGGTAAATAGGAGCAACATTAGATTGCATGATTTTTTTTTTCATAAGTCAAGGTTTGTGAATCCATATTTAATGGCAGATATAGGTCTGAACATTCATCAATTTGACGGTGAGGGGTCACTGCCACTGGGTCCTGGGATATTAAAATGATGTCATCAAGCAATTCCCCTCGTCAGCTGCCAGTGTGTTTGTGTGTGTGTGTGTGTATGAGAGCTTGTATGTACACAGAAGCGCTGATATTTTTATTCAGTCACCACAAAGCCAACCTATCATACAAAGACAGTAAAGAAGATAACATGCAGTGCTCTATTACACCCCTCAGCCAACACACGAAACGCATGTATTCGCACCTTTGCATTGACTTTGAATGTAATCTGTTGTGCGAAAAATTCGTTTCACGTCCGGTGTGAAAGCAGCTTTATTCTGCTTGTTTAGGCAAGGAAATCCTCAGTCCAGTGTATGGACACAGAAATTGACCTTTGACCTAGAAAGGATAGGTCAAGGCCACTGGTCTTCGATAGGCTTCCGGTCCAGGTGGATGTCCATCATTGACATATATTTCGCTTTCCTGCCCGTCTGCATTCTTTAGATACTGCGAGTATGTCACTGTGCAATGAAAGACTATCTTTCAGTGATATGACCTAAAAAAATTAGGTCAAGGTCATGCATCATCAATAGGCTTCTGCTGCAGGGCAAAGTGCATATGTGGTATGAAAATCAAGAACAAGTTATGCAGAGTTGCAGGGTTATTGTGAGTAGGTCATTATGGACAGACGGACAGACAGACATGCCAAGAGACTACGAAATGATGACAAAACCCGTTGACCAAGGGCCGAGGGGTAAAAATGGCTACTTGACTGTGATGGTGAGAAATTGATAAAGCTCTGATAATGCCCATAAACGTAAAAAAAAAAAAAAACTACATATACCACAGAGGAACAGCAAACCATTCCGAATTCGCGCGGAATTTATGATGAGGAATATATTGGCGTATTTAATTGGTGTGCTATACATGTTACGGTATTCTTTTTTGACAGAAGTCAAACAGAATAGAAGTGCACTGCCATCTAGTGGTTGATGAGGCTCAGCTCCACCCTTAAGCCTGATTCATGCTTCCAGCGGTCGGCGCGGTTTCAGCAGTGCGGACGGCGCGCACGGTCCCCACGAACGTCGAGTCGTTTCATGCTTGATGCGGTCAAAGCGGCTCCAAGAACGGGCCTGTTCTATTCTTGCGCCATTGAATCTTATTTCTGTGATCAATACGTTCAAGTTTACTATCATATTGTAACTATTATTATTATTAGGCTATTATTATTATGATGATGATGATTATGATGATGATGATTATTATTATTACTACCAAACACACGGCTCGATTATTTTGAATTAGATTAGGCAGTGCGTCGCTGTCAAAACAAGTATTACTGGCCGCTCTTTCTCCACTATTACGATAATCGGGTTACTTGAAACTTCCGAAAACTAAGTTGACATGGTTTGCATTTCGGCAGTTTCTGCACCGATGTCTGGCAGTGATCTTTTTGTGTGTGTGTGTGTGTGTGTGTGTGTGTGTGTGTGTGTGTGTGTGTGTGTGTGTGTGTGTGTGATTTCAGATGCATAGAGATTACTTGTTATATATAGCAAACAAAGTTTAATTTGTCTGCCAGTTAGTTAAGCCAACTGTGAATTGAAATATAAAGGCGTGGGGGGACGTTGAGGTAAATGACTGTATGGGTATTCCCGAATGACGTAAGCTACGCCAACGAGATTCATATGAGCATCCTTGTAGATCCGACAGGAACTGTCGTAAAGATGTTTGTATTTTCAGCTGTTTGTATGTTCAGCTGCCTTTTCTTTAAAGCTTTCCGTCATTTTTAATTTTAATTGGTATACTTACTTCCGGGTCCTGAAGCAAGTCAATCATTGCAACGCGGTCTGTGCGACCCCGGCCGCGTTGTTGCTCTGCTGGGGTGGACAGCTCTGGTCCTGTCGGGCCTCAGCGCCAGCTGCTTTGCTTCGGTCGCTGCTCGCCCACCACCACCACAGCTCCCACCTGCTGTTTAGATCTATTTTGTGTGCTTAGGATTTGGTGTATTTTATTCATCAGGTGGATGTAACATCTTCCTGTTATCAGGGAAGTGCGGAAGTACGCACATCGAGTCCCCAGGGCAGATCCATTCAGCGCCAAACCAAAAATAATGCGCAATAAATGGCTTTTCATTTCAATGTGTGAGTTGTCTGTCACTTGACAGAACTTGAATTGTGTGCACAATAGCTGACACTTTAGGTGTTCAAGAGACATCTTTCGCACTGGTAGCAGAATTTAAAAATAAATATGTATCTAAATTAAAAGTACTGCAAAATGATATAATATGTTATATTTTTTTCTGCCACTGGTATGGCTGTGTTCAGTTTCAAGGGGGTTATAAATGGTGTATATAGTGCTTTCCATCGATATTGGCATTTTTGGTAAATATGACCTAAATGGTCTAGAAGCAAAATGTGGTTGCTTGTAATCCTCCCAATCTTTCATTGAAAATATTAACTGAAATGTAACCTTGAAATAAAAAAAAAAAATTCTCTTCTCTTAAAGTAAATGTTTCTCCTGGAAACATGCCACAATTTTTGACAACCCCAGATAACTCTATGAGTAAACTCAAATTGAAGTCCATTCCCATTTGCTGGTCAGCGAATTTGACAAATTTGATCAATATTTGTGCGCGCTAGAGGTTACGGGTCAAATTGTTTACAGATGACAGACACAAGATGACGACAGATGACAACGACAGAGTTTACACCACTTGAGCAACTAAGATGGTGTAACCTCCGTCATCATCATCTGTCATCTCTGTAAACAATTTGACCTGTAGCCTCCAGTGCTCACAAACACTGATCAAGTTTGACAAACTTTAGTACGCAGCATCTTTTCCACATAAACTAATATGATAACGCATTTCAGCCCTGCATCCCCGTGGGTGTGGCAGGGTGGTCTTATTGAGAAACTAAAGTTGTCCATTCTAGACCTTTCTAATAAAGATAAAGAGCAGAAACCTGGTATGTAGGAAGTACACTACATGTCTCGACTCAACATGTATATTGCTGGTTTAGATGATTTCTGAAAATTGGTGGTTTTGTGACCTTTCTCATTTCTTCACCCATAGACTACTGTTTGAACAACTCTGGTAACCTCAAGTGGTCACAAGTAGTGATTAAATTTGATGAAACTTTGCGAATAACATCTTTAGGACATACTCTAATTTGGCATTTCAATTCAGCCTCGTATAAATTTTCCTTTGTCGTCCATCACCATGGCTAAAATAAAAAAGATTAAAGCAATGATGTGGGGCAGAAAGTTCTTGAGCTTCTCGATTGTGGGAAGGGCAATTAGAAAATAGCTTAAAATGTGAAAATACCCATTTCAACTGTCAGGGCAATAATAAGATGTTAAATGCATGTGGCAATGTAAAAATCCACCTGTAAGAGGACGTGTCTACTTTGACTGCACTGTGAAGAGGATGGTACAAGTGTTAAACAGAAACACCAAGGTTCACAGGTAGAGAACTGCAGATATTAATAATGTTGTGAGGTCAGAAAGTCTGAGCCTTAAAGTACGATCACAAGTCATAAAAAAAATACATACTATGAAGAGATAGATTATGTTAGCTGGCAGGCTATTTTGCTGGCTCGCAGGTTTTTACGCTAACACTGGCTAAAAGTTTAAATTGGCGCTAGCCAGCTTCACAACTTCACAACTAGCTAGCTAGGTTAACTTAACAAAGTACAACATGCAGTATCTACCTAATTAGCCAGCCACCTCACTAGATTCTCTTAATTTTCAAGCCGCGCTCGATAGCTAGGCTAATGGGACATGTCGTTTTTAGAATAACAAGGGGTTAGCATGATGGTGAAAAATTTATATTGCGTATAGATGCATTCATTCTGGAAAAAAATGAGTCGTTACTTGTAAATATGATACAGAATCTCGAAATCAGTTGAGGCTTAAAAAAGGAGAAATACTTCAAAAGAGAAGCTTTTAAAAAAAGTCTATGAGTGAAATGAATGGAGATTTTTGCTCCTGACATCAGCGTGATGCCGTCACTTAAGTACTCCATTTTTTAAGATGTGACTCAAAATATCAAATTTTCCAATGGTGAAGAATCCAAAAAATCCTGGATCCAGATACAGACCACTCCCAAAATCAAATTACCTCTAAGTTGAGCCAAGATCAACGCAACATCATAAACTCCTTGACAGAGGTGATAAAAACTTGACTGCATCCACCTGAAAATGTAACCTTGGTCGGGATTGGATCTTCGAAGACTACAATGATCCAATGCATGCATCAATGTCAACACAAAATGGCTCACAACCACACAATCGAGGTTTTGCCATGGTCTTTCCAGCCCTTTGAGCTAAATCCAATGTAAAACCTAAGGGACAAGCCGATAAAAAGAGTCCTTACATGTGGACCTCTGAGACTGAAGGATCTTGAGGGACTCTGCATGGAAAATTGGTCTTGAATCCCTTGCCAATACATGACAAGCGATGATGACACAGGGCTTTTATCTTGCCAAATAGAGGTTGCACAAAGTGTAAATTGAAGGGTATCCAATAATTGTCACGCATACCTTTCAGAACCAGAGGTTCTAGTGAACTAGAAACTCAACAAGTCTGCCACCCTTCCAAGCTCATTTGAGAGTGACGTACAGGGTTGAAATGAAATACCATTCTAGTTTATGTCTGAAAGATATTGTACTCTAAATTTAGTCAAATTTGATCTATATTTGTGACCACAAGAGTTTAGGAGACATTCAAATAGGTGTCTATATCTGAAGGAATATCAAAGGTCACAAAATAGCCATTTTTCTGAAATTGTCAAAATTCATTATTTATAATTTAGGACATGTTGTATGCTTCCCACACACTGAGCTCAGCTCTGTATCTTTATTAGAAAGGTCTAGAAGGTACACTTTCAGTTTTTTAGCGTAACCACCCTGCCATCCCAATTTTTGGGGTTGCGAGGTGGAAATGCAATCTCAAAACAGCTCATTTGCTAAGGATGTAGCACATCAGGTTTTGTCAAATTTGATCAATATTTGTGAGTACTAGAGGTTACTGGTCAAAATTTTTAAGGACGACGAACGACAACAATGGACAACAGCGTTGACTCCATCTTGATAACTCAGATGGTAAGTGACAGTTCAGTAAAAAAACATTCCATGATGATAATTAATATTTTCTTTAAATAATTGTATTTCAATTGAATGTTTGATTTGTGTAAATATTTTTAATCAAATACTAATTGGATAAACAATAAATGGGCATTAAGTCATAACAACTTTTGTTCGTATTTGCTTAGGGTGCCAATATTGGTTGAGGTGCTGTATTGTGGGTTTGCACTACCTGGGAAAAACAACCCACCCAGGAAGTGAGGTAAAAAAAAAACCAAAAAAAAAACAAAACAACCCAACCCTAGTGAGAGAAAGACAGCTCAAGGGGCTGTCACAGAAGGAAGGTACAAAAAGGTTTTTTGTGTAGATGTTTGTGATAAAGAAACAGGAACACCCCACATTCTTTGCAATTCCAACTTTTATTCTTCCACAAGATGCCATTAATTACATAAGATGACAAATAAAAATGCATTCCAAATATTATAATCTGGAACAGTACTGTAGAATATTACATAGTACAGTATATATCATGATGTGAACACAAATTTTAAATATTGAGGGAAAGTAACGAGAGAGAAAAAAACTAGGAATCGTTACATTTATTTCAAGTACACACTGCAAAAAATGAGAGATGAAAATACTAGGTAAGATGAATTTACTTATTTACTTATAAATGTTTTACTGATTTTAAGTTACTGTTTGCTTGACAAGTGAAATTTTCTTATTCCATTGGCAAGCTAGTCAAAATTACCTCATATCAAAGACAATTTTTTTGTCTTACTAAGAAAAATGGTCATAGAAATAAGTGCTTTAAGTCTTAAAATAAGTAAATTCATCTTACCTAGTATTTTCAACTTTTATTTTTTGCAGTGCAGTTATTTTAAATCAGTTCAGCGGCCGTTTCTATCTCAATGCTTTGCTCTTCCTGTTCACAATGAAGCAAGTGGGGAACTTCCCCTAAAATGAGCAATTCTTCCTGGCTTTTGTGGGTTGATGCACATGCTCACATTTGGTCTTTCATTGTCTCTAGTTACAAGTATGACAAATCAATTACATAAGCAATAAAGGGCATTAATTCATAACTTCTTTTGTACATATTTACCAAGGGTGCCAATACTGGTGAAGGTGCTGTATTTTGGGCTACAGAAAGACAGCACAAAAAGTTATTTTTTCTGTCTTTCTTTCTCCCTGTGTCTGTGCTGTGCTGTGAGATCTTGGATCTTGAACAGAGGTGCGGCCAATCGATTGGTAAGTTAAACCTTGTTACCTTCTCAAGATCAGAGCATGCCTCACATAAATGTTCTTTATCGCAGTTTGCTATTGCAAATGTAGTCCACTGGTGGATTTGCATGTACCTTTTGAAGTCAAAGCGTGTGTTTATCATCAGCTGGGGAATGGGAAGATGTAACCTGCCTCATGGGTAAAGGACGTGATCTTCAGCACAATTGTTCAATGAACATGCTGGTCCTGCTGTATCCTCTTATGACTCGGCAATAATTTTTTGTACCCTACAGCGGACATGGTTTGTGGTCCCTATTCCTAAGAACTAGGTATTTATTCTTCTATGCTGAAACTTCCTCTAATATTTTTGACAATATTTTCATAACAACCTGAAGTATACGAATTATATGAGAAAATGAACTTTGTTTCTGCTGGTATACAGAAGAGTGTTTAATACTTATTCTTACAACACATTCATTCCCTTGGTGTTTATTTTCCCCCCAAAACACCCTGTTTCATAGTTCAGTCTATTTACACTTTTTGTCCATTTATAGGAGGTTAGCATCTCCAGCTGAAGTTGTCATGGTTTTGCCCCCGCCGGCTGCAAACGGCAAACCGGCGGGCACAGGGACCATGTACCCAAAAGGGAGAGAAGGGACCCAAATGCACAGGCTGAGTAAAATGATAAAGATTTTTAATAAAACTGGTACAAACCACAAATGAGGAGCGCAACAGGGCTACGACTTCAGAATGCAGCGCAGCTCTTAAATACTATTCACTTCACCTCCACTTCAACGAGCAACAGGTGTGGCTCGTTGAAGTGGAGGCGAAGACGGCAGGAGGCGGGAGGGACTGCAGGGCAGAACCATCACAGAAGTATTAAAGTGGTATAGGTTTTTTGGTATGCACATCACGTTCTGTCGATATAGGTTGAGAAGCCAGTTCTGAGCTTGTTAATATTGATTGTCTGCTTTGATTGAGTTTAGTTTTACAGACATTCACCAGTAACTAACTTTTTTTGGAGGAAATGTTGATGTGCGATTAGGCAGCGCATGCATTCAAATTGAACTTCTATTGAATTTGAGGAGGGCTCCTAACCGAAGGAGAATGACATTAGTGAGTGTCGTGAGGGCACAAGTGTTTGCCATTAAACTCGTTTTCAGACTTTTCAGATATGTGTACAGATTCTGCTACTGAATAACAGGGTAGTGTCATTCATTTGTTCTATCTATGTAAGTGCAATATTCTGATGACCTTACACTGATAATTGTAATAATTGCCAGTGTTATTTGCTCAGTTCATTAGTGCCATAGGATGGACTCAATGTTTAGATCTACACAGATGTGAACGTTTCTGGGAAATTCTCATGTAAACTAGAAGTTTATACCTCTTTCATCCACCAACTGGGGATTGTTCTGCTCGAATGGGTAAAGATCCCATTGCACACAGTTCAGTAATTGTATGACAGCATTCCTGGTATTTGTAAATATTTTCAATATTTTGCCATCAATTCAGTAAAAGAGGACACCCTTACAATTTGAATGTGGAAAATACTGAAAAGATTGGAGACAAAGCGGGGGGAAAAACTGTCATAACTCACCTGTTTACCCCTTGTAGTGATTCTCATTGATTTGGTGTAAAAAAAAAAAAAAAAAGGAAAATGCCTCTTAAAATCCCACTACAAACAAAGGCAGAAATATTGGCAAATACCACCGCAGAATAAAATTTTGTTCCTTTTACAGGACTCTGAGGTGGCACTCTGACCCTGTCGTTGTAGCGGGATGAGCAGCTTTCTCCATATCCTGCTTTCTCCACTGCTGATTGCTGTGCTCCACGCTGTTCCTGTTGTTTGCAACGGCCGAGGTGAGAAGAAATAATGACCAATAGGCACAGGGAAAACAAGAACCAGATAACCCTGATTTCGCCAGACCGTGTGGGTCAGCGAAATCAGGGACAATGTGAAACTTGTAGACTGTAGGAATTTTGTCACCCATTCCCAAAATGTATCTATTAGTACTCAGACAAAGGCATATTCTTGTATACTGGAGTCCATGAATCGTAGCCTCCGACTGGAAGATTGACAGTGTCAGTCTTGTGCAGTGTGCTAGCTTGCTATGACCACATGTTCATGCAATGAACAAGCAGTAGCCCATATCAATGCATGGCATTAACACGTACCGTGCTGTATGTGTTGCAATCATCAGACCAGTTTCAAAATTAGGCCTCGTATCTTGCAGAATTGTCAACTTTTTCTACTGATGGTGCTTGTACCACCCCATCAACTGTAAAGAAAAAAAACATTGCGCAGCCGGTATCAGACTTGACTGGAGCCACAAATAGAAAACATGAAGAAAACAATTTTTTTTTTCCATTGATGGAGCTTGTACCACCCCATCAACTGAAAAATGCTGTGTTGCTATCTATAAAGAAACCAGCGCACTGACAAATTCTCAATCAGGACAGACCAATGAATGGCGTGAGGATTAGCATTTATTACAGATTACAGAATGCTCAGATTGATGGCCTTTAATAATGATAGCCTTTGGCGATTGGTCTTGTCAGTGAGATTTGGCAATTGAGGAGCCTCTGACCTGCGGTGCAGCGGGATAAATCCCCCCGGGGAGTTCAGATATCGATGATGGTGGTAGTGGCTGATGACCGATAGGTTGGTGAAGATGATGAAGGAGATGAACCTGCAGAGGCTGTGCGGTGATGGAGAGCTGGAGGGTGCGCACAACTGCAGCCTGCATGTACTAAAAACAGAGAAAATCATACTTGAAATGACAGCAGCGAGAGGATAGGACATAGGCCAACAACAAAGATGTGTCGCAATGGACCTGGATAGATATGATCAGCTGATGACTCAGTCTTACTGACTGAAATTCCGGCCTCAGAGGCACCAATAATTTGTGGTAGCATAGAGTAGGTTGTTTATATTTTTCAGCCCATGGGCGTTTGCCGATTCTATATCATTTTAGGTCATGTAACATCACTGAATTTTGTATGCATGAATACTATGAATAAGGTGCTTGGCTGCCCTATAACTTATTGTCTGGGGGGGATTTAAAGGTCCCCCATTATGCCACCAGATGCACAGCCAATTAGTTATTACCTCTTGACATCACATGGGGAAGTAACCAACCAGAGGCAAGAAGAGCTGATCAACTTCAGCCAAGCAGTCAATCAGATTTCATTATTCTGGATGGTCACTCCCCCTTGTGATGTCAGGAAGGGGAGATTTTGATCTGGCTCATAATGGCTAATTAGCTGTGCACCTGGTGGCATAACATGGGACCTAACTTATAAAACTTACTTTTATTTTAAAGGTGACAATGGCCCAAATCATAAAGGTAAGTGTTTGATTAATTGAATGATTGTCTGTTTGTTACCCTGCCCCTCTGTGCATTCTTCTCGCCTCTTTTCCCAGCTGTTCCTTGTTTCCCTATCAGTTCTGTGTCCATTTATTCTCTGTTCTGTGCTTGTTTCAGTGCCAGTTCATCCCAGGTGCTTCTGCGTTGTGTCTTACAGGCCTTTTATGAGTCTGCCTGTTTTCTGTATTCAACCCTGTATGTTCTGGTTTTTGATTTTTCGATTTGCTCTTTGTGCCCCATCGTTTACTGGCCAAGAGTTTGGATTGAGGGATATTGTGCTACATTCTGCCCGTCCGGTTTTATTTGAGCTTTGCCTGATCCTGGGCCACGCCTTCGCCTGCCGTGTGCTGATTCTATCCTGATCTGGGAAACTGCAGGCACCTGAACTCTGCCCTGTCTGACAGGACAACCTGTTCCTTATGTTGATTTCTCTTTTGATTTGAAAGAAAAGAACGGTGATTTGGCTGCTGAGAAGATGCGCACCTTGAATGAAAATATGGGCCGAAATACTTATGGTAATATCATAAGGTATGACTTATCCTTTGAAAGCAAACTGCATAAATTAAGCTACTTTCTCACTCTAAAAAATAACCAAAAAAATGTCCCTAATGACATTGTTTGCTTTAATGAGAAATTTTTTGAGCAATGGCCATATTCCTCAATTCCATATATGGGTTCATCAAATGCAGCTGTAGTCAAGCCCATGGAGCTTCAGGCCCATTTTAAATTGAAGACCCTAGTTCTAAAAGTACGTCAGTCACAAAATTTTTATTTTGGGGGGAAAAAGGGGTCTGATCTATATGATCCAATCATAAAATCTGCTAATTGAAGACCCCATTACAAAAAAGCATTGAAGTCACATGAAGTTCATTTCGAGAAAATTGAGAAGATGAAATTGGGTAACCATAAAAGGTTTTTTCGTCCTTACATCACAGTGTGTGAAAATGTAGCTTAAGTACCTTTAGCACTAGGCTCTTCAATTCTAAGGGAGATCCCAAGGCTTCCAATGTCTTGTTGAATTACAGGGAAATGTGTATAAAATGATGGGTAAGATCTTGATAGTTTCCATTTGCAGTAATGCGGTGGCCATAAAAACATGGCGGCCTGGACTTGAATACTTCTTTCAGTATGAGTGTGATGTAACTTCTGCGAAGCACTGCAATCAGCAGATCCAGAATGTGTATGTGACATAGTCCTGCAATATGAAAAATGCTTATTTAATGTGGAACGTACTTCAGGGAAAACATAAGTGAGAGTTTGAGTAATAGATAAATGCTAGCCAACTCTGCCTGGCCCCTTGTGGACAA
The DNA here is from genome assembly GCA_029692085.1 of Gymnothorax javanicus. NCBI lineage: Eukaryota > Metazoa > Chordata > Actinopteri > Anguilliformes > Muraenidae > Gymnothorax > Gymnothorax javanicus. The sequence continues at coordinate 8,510,555 of CM056209.1, read as the reverse complement.
ATTAATTGCCCCCTTAGTTACTAAATCAACCAATAACATAGATTTAATTGATTACTGGGTTCAATTTCACATGTAGTTATTTTGGAAGTTGTTGCAAGCAATAAATTCTGGGTTTGCTAATATTTACAAAAAAACAATACAGTTAATAGGTTGAAACAAAATGTTTTTTTCTTTGTTATTTTCAACAATGTAAATATACAGTCAGTAAAGGTGATTTACAAATTACTGAACACTGTTTTTTGTTTACATTTTACATCCTGTCCCAGTTGTTGTAGAATTGGGGTTGTAATTTAAATAATAAATTATACAGGTTAGCATTTTAAAAAAAAGAAGGCTATGAAAGTGTCATTTAATGTTTTTCAAAGGGACATGGAGGATTTGGAGAATACTCTAGAAGCCACCAGTTTCAAAGGGGACCGCTTGTCCTTAAGCGAGGGGAGACTTGTGGCACACCTGTACAGAGCCAGAGAAAACTTCCAAGGGCTGAACATCTCGGCCAATGAGATGGCTGTAAGGCCCCTTTACCCATGTATACGCTGAGAAAGTGTGATGTCACTTCCGCTGAGGTCAACACTCACTTCCTTGGCAATGGTTCACACTCACAGCATAGCAACACGTTCACTCGTACACTTAACACACGGCACAAAATACCAAAATATTTGACGATCAAAAATATAGTGAGAAATGCTTCCTGTTCTTTTATAATGAGCATATTTTGGGTTTAAGATCGCTGAAAATAAATCCATACATAGACACGAGGACCATGGCGATAAACACTGTTCTACTTCTTTACATACGGTTTGGTTCGTTCGGCGTGAACCAGTTGCCATGGCGATGGCAAGTTGACCTCAAAATTGCATCACCACTTTTCCAGTGAATTGCAAAGTTTGATCATCAAGTTTGCTCAATTAGTGAACAGAGGAAAATAGCTCTATTTTGGGTTTACATCGCTGCAGTTGTTCAAATAATTCAACATTCGAATGTCGAGAAACAGGGCCCAGATTCAAAGCAACTCCAAATCGATAAATAATTAATGGCAAATGCTGGGATTTCACCGGGCTTATGCATGTGATGGATTCATGGTTGACTCAACAGCTAAAAAAAAAAAAAAACAGGAGGGCAAAGCATGCCTCAGAGGAAGTCTGGCTTTGCATTCAGGCGCGTAAGGCCATATAAAAAATTAGTTGGTGATCATCCCCGTCCGATTGGCAAAAAAATGGTGCCGATACAATTATTTCATTTTTTCAAAAAAATTGTTTTCATCAAAAAAATGTCAAGAATCGTGAAAAACGGTGCGTCAGTGATTCAAACTTTGCAGTATTTCGATTCAGCTGGGACGACTGACCGGCCTTCTAGCGAGTGTTTGTTTAACCACGTCGCACACGCGCAAATATCTAAACAGTCTTCAGTTAAAATGCGTTTCCACTAGTTTCAGTCTTTAAAAAAAAAACCTCCCCCCGCCTCACTTTTTATGCCCAAAAGGATGATCACTAACTTTTTTTTATATGGCTAAACCAAACAAAACCAAAAATAATTATTAAAGCTGCAAGCAGCGTTTATGGGGCCAAGCGACAATGGACAACTTAATCAGAAGGTGATTCTGAACATTTGTGACGTTAAATTGTCATTTAGCAGGTGCGCTTATACAAAGTGATGCACAACACAACATGCATTTGAGGCAACTAAATGCAGAGGACTCTGGAGGGAGGTTACATTCTAAATGCCAGAAATACAACATATAGAACTTTGCTCTGTAGAGTACCTGTAGAAAAAAAAATAATTGAGACATCTAACCAACTAAACACAAGTAAACACAGAATTTAACTCTGAGTGAGACAACACGCCTGGCAGACTTGGGGCTCTGGACGCAGGTGCAGACAGAAGATGAATTTTTCAGGCGTTATTGAGAGAGTAAGCGTGGTCATATGATCCAGTTCATTGAAAATTAGTGGAATTGCAGCACAAGGACGAATATCTGAATCCGGGGTAAAAACAGGCAGAGGTTCAAAAGCCAAATAGTGAGATTGCCAAACCAGGGAGAAGACAGAATCATTAGTCAATGAACCAGCCGAATTTGAAACCTGAAAAATCACAATTCACAAGACACTTGGCAAGCTGGAACAAAAAAATAAAGAGAAAACCTGAAAATCCCTCTTACAATACCGATGACTCGCAAGTAACTTGGGAAAGAAACAGACTCACAAAAAAAATGGGGAAATGGGGAACGTAAATAGCAGACAAATCAGGGAAGGTGAGCTCTGGGCAGGACTGCAGGACACTGGGCAGGACCAGAGCGGCTGGCTCTGGGCAGCATTGGGGCAACCGACGCTGGGCTGAGCAGGACAGGCTGACGATGACGTCAGTCTCGCTGGGGTGGAGAGTCGAAACCCCTGGGCTCTGGTGGAAGGCTTGAACCTTAGAACTCTGGCGAAAGTCTGGGACCCCGGGGCTCAGGCAGATGATTGCTCGCAGGGTCTAAATTGGGCGGCGGCCAAGAGCCGCCCATGGGATCAGGCTCGGGAGGAGTCAAAGGACTGTCCACGGGATCTGGCTCAAGTGGTGACGGACTACCCACAGGGTTCAGCTCAGGAGGAGACGGAGTGCCCTGAGGGTCAGGGGTAGGTTCTGGGGGCTTCGACGGGGCAGGTGCAGGATTAGGAGGCCCCTCAAGTTTGAGGGCCAGACAAATGAAGGAACCAAAATGAAATAATCAAAACCATAAATGACTGATTCAAATAAGTGCAAAATAAAGACAAAACACCTGGAACCAATTCAGGGAACACATGACAGGTGAGGAGTCAAGCAGAGAAGCAGGGAAAGGGCGTGGTCGCAAACGAGGAGCGATCAGTCGCAGAGTGGAGAGTGAGGAAGTGAGAAAGAAGCACAAGGGAAAAGGAAGAAAGGAATACTAAATGAAGGAAATAGAACGAAAAGAAATCCTTCAAAATACATAATTCTGACAGAGATGAACAAAAAAGACTTAAACCAGATCAGAATATTGCGAACGGCAATGGCAAAAAAAATGTAATGGACCATCACATGCATGAGGTTTGACATATGCACGAGAAAAGAATGAGCCGATACTGGGGAGGGGCTGATGTGATTTGAGCCACATTTGGTGGTGACTGTGCAAAAACGGTAAGAGAAGTTCCAAAAAAAAACAGGACATAATAAAGTTTTAGAATTTCCTAAATTTCCTTTTCACAAGTTATGACTAGAAATGTAAGTGCAAATTTGGCCTAATGGCGGCGCAAGAAAGAAGATCATGGGGTCATACCGTTTGCCATCTGGATAGTACTGTAGGTATGGCCTCATATTACTTGACACATTGATTTCATAGGCTGTCATAAACACCCACAATTGAATAACAACAACAACAACAACAATAATAATACTAATTATTATTATTATAAAGAAACCACCAATAGGTGCTGTCAATGCACTTTCAGTGTTTGGACGCTAAAAATCAGGCTTATTGTCCAAAGCTGTGGGGATCTCAGGTGACTTGCTGAGGTGTGTGTCTGATCTCCATGTGCAGGCTTCTTCAGTGAGTGGTGAGGTCAAGAACAGCTCTGTCCACGTGCACCTACCGAAAACTCTTCTGAGCCCCCAAGACTACAAGCAAATTGTCTTCTGCATGATCACTGCAACTAACATGTTTGAAGTGAATTTCAGCTCATACTTGTTAAAATGTTTGTGCGTATGTGCATTTATGTCTGTATATGCATGTGTGTTATTCTGCCTTCATGTTCATGCATCTGTGTGTTCATGTGCATGTCTTTCAGCATTTGTTTGCGCGTGCAACTGCTTGTTACTGCATGTACATGTATGTAAATGCCAATATGTTTTTGAATGTGTGCACATGTGTGTATGTGCGCATTAATGTGTATACATATGTGTGTGTCTTGTGTAAATGTGTGCGTATGTGCGCATTTATGTGTATGCATATGTGTGTGTCCTGTGTAAGTGCGTGTGTGTGATTACAGGAGGTGGGGCACCAGAAAGATGATCATCATTCTTTTTTCATTTTGTTGCAGAATGTTACAGTGCTTTATGACAGAGTTGTAGGATTAAGCATCAGCAACATGAAGCTCACAGGTCTTACTGATCGGATCAAGATCACATTTTCCCTGCAGAAGCCATTACAGGTAACCACAGAGTGAGTGAGTAAGCCTGTTACGAGCCTAGTGGCCCATCGGATCAGTGCTTAACTCCAGTTCCCATGCCATGAAGCGAGTAGGAGTATTACTACTCCCCCTGGATGGGATGACAGTCCATCGCTGGTACCCCTCCAGCTCTTAGTCAAGTTTCCCTGTCTATTTGCTGGTACCCATTTATACACCTGGGTGGAGTGCGCCGTGGAGTGTGGGAGTGAAGTGTTTTCCCCAAGAGCACACTGCGAAGGCCGTGGCCGGGGCTTGAACTCATGACCTTACGATCCCAAGTCAAGCACTGCGCTATCGCGCCTCCCTAACCACAATTATCACACATAGATTACAGAAATATGTGACACAGTCACAGATGCAGAAGTGACACAGTCACAGATGCAGAACACCTCATGGACCTGGCTTATAGCTCGCTCACTCACTCACTCACTCACTATAGTTAGCTGGCAAATAATTTCGTACTGCGGAGTGCTATTTAGCTGCATTCACATCATATGGTATTTACCCTGAATATCAAGGTCCAACTTGATTAATTACGGTTACTAATAACTAATTACGGCTAGTAAATCTTTTTTTTTTTTTTGAATACTTTTTTTGAATAGTATTTTTTTCTGAATACTCCAACTGGAAAGTAAATAACATGCAGTGACGAGCCATCGGCGGTATAAAAGGCCTGCAATAACCGTATCTTTTAATGCTTAATTACACTAAGCCTGTCACACTTTACTTTGCTTGATTAGCAACCGAGGATTGATTTGCTCAGTTGCTATGACTAATTGGTGGAATGACCGGCTAATTTATTGTGTATTGTACATTATTGTGCATTGCATCACGAAGTTAAGAGGTGTTTTCTTATGCAGATAAATGATGAAGTTGAACACTGATTTGTCTTTCAAAAATTCTGAACTCATGTTGCTCATGAAACAGCAACTCTTTGCATAAATTTGTTTGTAAGGCTTATTCTTGGTGAATTAAAGCCTTGGTATGGTTTGATACGCTTAAGACTGCTTCCTTTACAGAATGCATTTCACATTCTGAAGAGATCCGGAGCCATCTTATGATTAATTAGGCTGCTGAAAAAGTGCTAAAACGAGATGGAAATCAGAGAAAGTTTTGGATCTTTAGCATCTTGCAACTCAAAGGAGGAGGTTTAAACACAATTCACAGGTACAAAGGGTGAGAACTGTGTTGTCAGCATAGGAGTGCCTTCATTGAATAATACGTCTGTTGAATAAGCTTGAGATGACTTGACTCTCTCTTTTTAAATTGTATTTTCATTTCCTGGCTTGAAAAATTTTGTTTGTTTTTCTCTAATTAAAGCATTTTATTTTCTTCTATAGGAGCATGAATCACCTCAGTGCCACTTCTTAAATTTCTCCACCGAAAGTAAGTTCTGGAAATTATGAAGTGAAATATCCTACTGATATATTACAAATGCAGATCAGAATCAAATCTTGTTTTGTAGGTCCTGTATTGAGTGAAATTAGGTCTAGAATCATTAAAACAGACATAAAATTTCTAACAAATGCATTTCGATGCGCAAACAATATAATCTGGTTTGCGAAGATAAAACTGGATTGTCAAACAAACAGAAATTGTTCTGCAAATACAAATGGCCATTTGTGATGATGTGCTGGATAATCATCTAATGTGCTCTAATCATTTAACTTGGTTCCATTTTTGAGACAGTCTGCATTAGCGTATTTATGAGATCGCATTTGTCAGAAAATCTTGTTCCATCTTTGTGAAAATTGTGAAAAAAGTGCTACTGTTATGCCAGAAATATGACTTCCAAAACAGTGTATAGCTCTGTTTCCCTATTTCATCAGCGAAGAGATGGTTCCACAGTGTGGTTTGCTGGACTAAAATAATAATAATTATTATTATTGATGTTATTTGTGAAAACTTAACTGATCTCCATAGCCAGTAACCTAGCTAGCTCCATTATCGCTCATGAAGACCCCGCTGACTTGGCTATGTAGCTAGCTATCTGGCTACAGTTCCTCAGAAATGTCTGTCAGTGAAAGGCTACATTCTAATCCCCTGTCAGGTTTCCATGGCGATGGCTGTCTCACTCACTGGAATAAGGAGGAAGATGAAGTTGTCTGCTCCTGTGATCACATGACTTACTTTGCTGTGCTTCTGGTAAGACTCCCAGTCAATGCAGAATCTGCTCTGTTGTGTGTTGTTAAAGTCATGAACGAGCTCTCCTGTTTGTTCTGTTTTCCCCCATCTGGCTGTGTGAGTGGGTGTGAGTTGTAGCGAGCAAGTGCTTTTTCTTTTTTTTTAACAGGTCCGAGTGTCATTCTCCACCCATCACTCCACCCTTGAACCTCACCATTCTGCTTATTTGCCGTTGCCCCTCACCTGACTAACAGTCGCCTGACTAACCTGCGCTGCTTCCTGCTCGCCTACATTTCATCCACTCATCTCTGCCCACCTACATCTGTTTTCCTTTTTTCTTGTCCCAGTATTCACCTATTTTTCGAGCCTATTTGTTGCATCAGCCTATTTTCTTCATGACCTGATTTTGTACTGTGTCTGCTTTTGACTATGATTCCTGCCTGCTGTTTTGGTCATGTCTTGCCTGTTTCATTGGTTTCTCTGTTATAACCTTGACTTGCCCAGATATTCTGATTGCTGCTGGATGTTTTTTTTTTTTTTTTTTTTTTTTTTTTTCAATTTGTCTGCCTAGTGGATAACCTGCATTTTGACCAAGCCTGCATTTGAGATTTTGTGTTTGTGATTTTGGACGAATAAAAACATTAAAAACTTTATTTTTGGTCTGCAGCCGTTTCCTGTGTCACAATCCTGGCAGTTGGCAAATGATTGCACTGTGACACAGGCAGCAGTGTTCGTAGTGAAAAATCATACAATGCTCGCGGAAACTGCAAAAGATCATTCAATGGATTGGCTTCTCAAGATGTTTTGTTGTTCATAATTGCAGCACAGTACTACATGATTTCAGCATTGCTTGAAAAATGGCATATTTATCACCTTTGCCCAGTTTGGTCCTTTTCTGCTCTAAAATAAAAGTGATTGCGCCTCAAGGGGTTGGACAGCTCAAAGGGAGCAGGTCAAAACATAAAGCCTGGTGCAATTTTTGTGCCATGGGCCTCGTTTGCATTTTGACTCACCACAGCTACCACTTAACGCCTATTCTGTCATTGTATGGTAGTTCCATGGGACTGAATCACAGCCAGCAGAGCTGTTCACTAATAATCGCATATTGTTTCCTTCCCATAATCATTTACATTATACACTTATAAATAATGCCCACGAAATAGTCATGGAGTGTAATGGGAAGGGGAGGGTGATGGAGTATTTTTATACATGAGAATATTTTCTTTATGTGGGGGAAATACATACAAATAATCAACCCTTTGTTTTAATACTGCAAGTGACAGTTTGTATACAGTTTCAATTGCCCCCATCTTTTCATACAAAACTCATTACTTGGTGACTTAACCTCTATTCTGCCAAACATCTCCACACATCACTGCATTGGAGCTCAGTTCTCAGAGGACTGAAGGAGGCAGCAGTAATGCAAGTTACGTTCAGTTCAGGTTAAGTTCTTCATCTGACAAAATTGCCAGTTTGCTATAGCATAACGCACTGGTTCTAAAGGCAGCAGCTAATTAGACTGACTTTAATGGAGCTAAACCCCCGCCACAGCTGCAGGTAATTAATTTATGTTTGTCCAGCCCTTTTGACAACAGTGTCACAGCTGCACTTTTGCCTCCTGTCAAAAAATTATGGCAATGGAGTTAGACACATCCAGTTTTGATCTGCGACACCGCTAGCATTAGCGTTTGTGGATTACATTGTCTAAATTGGGCCCTTTGTCTCCAATACCATGGCCTGATTTGTATGTAAATCTCTTCTAATGGCTGAAAGTGTGCACTTTGAGCTTGCATTCATCATATAATTTCAACTATGCTGTGATACCTAAAATGCCAATGTCAATATCTTTTTAAACCTTTGTTTAACTGGGTAAGTTCCATGTAGAGCATGCATCTCTTTTTCAAGGACTCCTTTAGAGAAATGTCAGACAGAATAGTTATAAGTGTGGAGGGATAGAGGGAAGCAAGGGCAAAGCTCCTGGAGCAACTTTATGTTTAAGGGGCCTTGCTCAAAGGCCCAAAAGCAGAGTTTATGGTCCTGGCTAATTGTCATGATATACAGCACTGAATGTGCAGACCGGTGACGAATTAAAGGAAAACACCCAAATTAATTTGTGTTCAGACATCAAAAATGCAGATGCTGCTGCTTCTGTTCATTTTACTGGCATGGTTCGGGTTCCTTTGTCCCTTCAAAGGTGGAAAGGTCACTGAAAATCAATGCTGAGTTATTCTGCGTGATCATCTTTATATCCTACAATAAAACATTCCTTCCATGATGGTATTGATCTCTTCCACGATGACAATGATCCAAGTCCCACTAGTCATAAAAGGGTCGCTGAATGGGTTTATAAGCATAAAAATAATCCTAAGCATATGCCACCATCTTGTCAGTCACCAGAGTCAGACTAATTGAACTTACGTGGGAGATTTTGAATCAACATGTGAGACAGAGCTCACAGTTTCCATCATCGGAACACCAAATGAGGTAACATCCAGAGGCGCCGCTTGTCAACAGGCAAGGCAGGCAGCTGCTTGGGGCCCCTGGCCACTAGGGGGCCCCCAAGGGCTAACAAACTATGGGCTCTATCTCTCACACTGCTTTACCCGTTGCCACTACCCGCAACCCGTGAATTACGCATTTAGCAGCTTCCACTATCCCTAAACGGTATCTTGCGGCCACACTACCCGCTATATATTATGCCGAATCCTTTATTTGCGACTGGAGGTGTGCCTGTGGGCGTGTTTATGCGCTTTCCCTACAATTGCTATCTTGACCATGCAGGTTAGGGAAAGCGTATAGCGGGTCTTCAAACCACCCGCTACCCCTTTGGCAATTGAAGACACGGCTTCTCTCCCCCTATGCCATCTAACAGCGACAAATGGGCTACATTCAGTTCAGAAAAATAATTAATTATAATTAGGTCTATGCACTGGCACTCAGCGACGTAACTTTTTTTCCAGAGAGAGCGGCATTTCAGAACTCTTCAGCGAATGAAGGTAATTCTGGTGACAAGTATGTGGTTTCGTCCGTTTACATTTTCCAATCGGACAGCTGTCCATTTTTTTTACAGCAAGTTGTGTGACCGTGCTGCAAAAACAGGTGTGCGCACTTGTCGCCGAAATTACCTTAATTCGCAAAAGAGTTCTGAAATGCCGCTCTCGCTGGAAAAAAAATTACCGTTGCTGAGTGCCAGTGCATAGACCTATTCATAATTAAATTATTTTTCTGTACTGAATGTAGCCCACAATTTTGTCGCTGTTAGATCGCATGGGGGAGAGAAGCCGTGTCTTCAATTGCCACTTAATTATTCTTGAATTGGAAAACGTGTCAATAAGGGAAAACCATCCAGAATTAGCCAGTACTAATTGTAGTCAATAAAGGGAAGGATATTTTCCCCAAAATTTTCAGGTCTAGCGCCGGCCCTGAGTATTATTTCCTACAGAACGAGAACGCGTGACAAAACTGCGCCTCTCCTATCAGGCGGTGACGGAATTATGTCATCTGGTTGCAGATGATGTATACACCGCTGCCAGCTGTCCGTATGCCTTGCCCGTTGCTGTTAGGGTTACTGTGGCACTATTTTTCTATGCTAGTGGGTCATTCCAACACCCACTCAGCTCAATTGGAGGCATGACCCAATCATGGTGAAACGATTTTTTTTTTTTCTTTTTTTTTTTTTTTTTTTGAAGTTTCCATCACAAAAGGGATAGGCTTGATGTTTATTATTATTATTATTATTATTACATACCAAACATTAAACAATATGTCAATGTCAAATAATAATAATAATAAAATAATACAATTCATGATTAACTTAACAAAAACAGATCCTCCCCTGTCTGGATTTGACCTCATGCATGAGCAATTTAACTTCGTCTTCGGAGAAACGTGGCGACCTTCCTCTTTCCATCACGGGTTTCGGTTTGAGAATTTGGGATAGCGCAGCCTGCTCCTAAAGGCAATGGCACCTGGCACGCTGATTGGTTTAACTGGCGTGACGCCCAAACCACGCCTATGCATAATATAACGGGTAGCGCAGGTGTTTTGGGGATACAGGCAGGTGTGCAAGATAGCAACTTTTGCGGGGGAACGCCTCTTACGCAATGCTAAATCCCCAAATAACGGGTTTAGGGACTCTGGCGCAAGATAGGGCCCTTTTTATCTCCAAAAATGTCCTAAATGTCCTGTTTTTCATAAGAGCGCAATTTTCAAGTTATGTAGTAATAATAATATTTTTTTTTAAGTTTCAGTTTCTGACCTCGTTTGTTGGTTTCAGATTATTTATAAATATGTTTAGCGCTTGTCAGCAGGGCTGTAGTAGAGGCTAAACGCACGTAAACGACGTTTACGCACCTCTGAAATTTTGGAAATAGCGTTTATGCACCTCCAAATAGCGTTTACGAACCTGTAAATTAGTTTATCCACGTTTGCGTTCACATGCCTTTTACGTATTCCTAAATAAATTTGGCGTCATTTTAAAATTGGAAACATTTCATGTGTTGTACTTACACAAGCAATTTATCTTTATCATTTTGCGCTGCATTATGGTACGTGTCTGTGTGACCAATCACTGCCAGTGGCGGCTATCAGAAAGCGGCAGGCTGTCCCTATTGATCAGTAAGGCTCGATACAAGTTGATGCGGTTTGTAGAAGTCTGTAGAAGTTAGGTTGTGCTAAGATGGATATTAGGCGATTTCTGAAGCGTCCCTACAGTGTCTCACCTTCTACAAATGCAAACACAAGGCCTCGATTACAAAGTAAGTCCAAAGAGCAATTCTTCACGATTTTTTAAAGGTTGTTTCGGTTCGCATAAGATGACGCATTCAGTCAGTGACGATAACGTTACCACTATTGTACACAGCTCTTTGCCAGCGAGTTATGTTTAATGCGTTGCTGTACAGCGCGGAACAAAGCTTATTTTTCTCGCGGGCGAAGGGGAGCTCCTTTAATAGCAGAAACGTGTGTGACCGTGGACCTGGGCTGTAGCACTTGATTAGACATTCAGACATGCTTTTGTAGGTCTTTTAGGAAGGGGTAGATTGCCCACTGGGCATTGCTTTGAGTTACAGTGTAGTGGACATTATGGGACTCAGTATTCATCATTAGGCCAACAGTTAAGCATTTTTCTGTAATGCAATTACATTTGTGGTTCCTAGAGAGGTGCCATTTATTTTGTTTGTTTTGTTTTTCTAAACAGACCCTGCTCTGACCTTTTTGTTTTCTGTATGAGGACAAAGTTGGTTGATGTTTTTTTTTTTTTTTTTTTTGTAGGCTTGCTGATATGTTCTGTGCTGTTTTATTTTGATTAAATAAACACTTAAACTACAATAAATTTATTAATTCTGGGATCTTCTTCTACATTACTTTTAATAATGGAATTGGGTATAGTGACTGTGTGAAGGCATGAGAGAGCCCTCAGTGATGTCCATGGTACAGTCTAATGGTCACACATGTGCATAGGATGAAAACATTAGGTAACAGACTGCAGGTAGTATCCCATTTCTTTTCACAAAATTAACATTCAACAATAACCACGATATCATCATAACCATAACCAACAATTTTGACACTGATGACATCGGTCCAGTATGGTACAAAATACAGGCCTACGCCACACGGCCGCCGCGCAGTCTGCCTTACTGCATCGTGGTCCATCTGATCACAGAATTCATAGTTTACCCACCTCTGATTTTACCACTGCAGCCTTGCTTGTCAGAGGGGGTTCAGATTATTTATAAATATGTTTAACGCTTGTCAGAAGGGCCCCTTGGGAATTTTTGCTTGGGGCCCCAGCGCACTCTAGAATTGCCACTGGTAACATCGCTGAGAAGAAAGGTACACTATCCCACTAGTGAACTTTTGCGCTTGTTAATTCTATGCCCAGACATGTTGAAGCTGATCTGGCATCTCGTGGAGGCTGATTTTTTCCATTAATTTGTCACCCGCCTGCATGTACACAACCAGACCTGTGTCCTGACTCTGCGGGGTAATTTAGAACATACCACAATTCATTTATGAAGTGAAAATAACCAAACCCATGTATTCTTTGTCAGTTTCACAGGACCATGGTTGATAGGGCTGAATGAGCAATATTGTTTTCCTAAAAAAATGATCTTCCATGAATTCATGTTAAGGCTTACATTCTCTTTGGGCAGAATGGAGGCATTATCATGTAGCCTGATTTAGCTCGATCCTCCACAGTCCGATGCCCCTGCTGTTTTTCTCTTACGAACAACATTACACCACACTAACTTTATTGGTAATCAGGTGAACCCGAAGATTTCAGAGAAGGATCGGACCGTCCTCACCTACATCTCCCTGATTGGCTGCAGCATTTCTCTCTTCTGCCTGGTCATCACACTGATCGTGTACATCGGCCACAGGTAAGGAGGGAGGCACTGGAGGCCTTTGTGCCAGAGAAGTGTCAGCCATTTTGTCTCCTTCCTGTAATGACCTTTGATGATGTAGCAGCCCAGAAACGCAACCTACCTCATCTGCAGCCCAGGCTTTGAGAATGACAAGCTCTCTCACCCCCAAATTCATACCTTTTCTTTTGTCTCTTTGCTCTACCTCTTGGCCTGTTTTCATTTCGGTATTTTTCTCTCTCCCTCTGCCTGTATGTATTTATTTTTTCCACAGGAAAATGCTAGCTGACACCTCGCTGAAGGTTCACCTCAACCTGGTAGTGGCTCTGATCCTGCTCAACGGGCACTTCCTGCCCAGCCAACAGGCGGCATCACTGTCCGTCTCAGGCCCTTGCATTTACTTGGCTGTCATGCTCCACTACTCACTCCTGGCCACTTTCAGCTGGATGGCCATTGAGGGATTCCACCTGTACCTGCTGCTGGTCCGCGTCTTCAACATCTACATCAAGAGATACCTGCTCAAGCTCGGCCTGGTGGGCTGGGGTGAGCTCTCTCATGACTTACGTACACCAGTTGATTGTACCAGTTCGCCCTGCATTTCGGAATCCTTAGGACAGGGACAGGCGCATCAGGACCTAGAAGGCCTGTGTCTGCTGGTTTTCGGTATTACTGGTGAATGAGCCCTCTCCCCTTGTCAAAGCATGAATTTCCAACTGACTTTAAGGCAACAGCAAAGGCCTGCTGACACCGTGGGCCAACAGGACTGGAGCTGATCACCTCTGCGATGGACAATCAGTGGCTCAGTCGTTCCCCTGTTAAAAAATAGGTGGTTCAATCAGGCCTTCTAAAGAAAATGACCGAGCTGTAACAAAAGTTTGTCAGATGTCTACCTTTTTCAAAGAACCAGCAACACACAATTGAAAACTCATGTGGTTCGTCTCTGGGTTTGTTACAGGCCGTGCAATTTTTTTGAGTTTGGTTCTGGTGAAAACGTATCGACTTCAAAGTGCCGTGGTGCGAAGTTTTGCGGGAATGTGGCATGTTCTTGATTTTGTGTTGCTGGTTATTTGAAAACGGTAGACATCTGACAAACTTTGGTTGCAGCTTGGCCGTTTTCTTTGGTAGGCCTGTTAATGGTGGAGGCATGACAATGGCTACCAGGAACCACCCAGCAAGATTCACGAATTACAATCCTGTAGAAACCTAATAAGTCGGTCTAGAAAAATTTGGGTAAGGTCATTGTTGGCGACATTCCGGGAGGCTCCACCAATCAGAAAGTACCACGAAAAGAAAAGATGGAAAAGCTCAAATATGATTGATGGAAATTTCTACTTATAATCTTGCTTATTCCTGTCAGATATTTGCCCAGTAGTTGCTAGAAAGGGGCATGTGTCACAGCCATTTTCCTTGTTTTATTATTTATTTTGTAAACAATGGGGAAGACCTACTTTTGCATTTATTTGCAGCATTTTATTTGATAACTGAAGCTTTTCATACACCTATTACTGTCACCATATTCTACAAATAAGCCAGGAACTTATCCTTCTATTGAATAATAGAATGAACATAAATATTCCCATTACCACTGCTATGTGAAAACCAGCAAAATTATATCTGCTGTTGTTTAAATTGACACAGCTGAGGAGAAATACAGCACCCTGATGGCTGGAATCTGTAATGTTTGCAGACAGTGAGATTCGATCATTGAGCCTGTGAGGGTATGATGTGTTGGAATTTCAGGGGAGCCCTGGTGGGTGAGCTCTGCAGTGGGTTCAAGTTTGCACCAAAATGCTGGCCACACATCAGCTGAGGTGGGAAAGGAGACAAATTTTTGTGACTGCCTCCTTTTCAGGTCTCCCTGCAGTTGTCGTGGCTGTTATCCTCATTATCGACAAGGACATTTACCAGCGCATGGACCTTCACCCCTCAGATAACAGAATGGACTCCTCTCAAATGTAAGACAGACCCTTTCTCACTCCTTCATGACCCTATCCAGTTCAGCTTGTTATCTGCGAAAACCCAGCTGAAGAGTCAATTGTTCTGAAATGTTATTTATTTATTCAATTAAAAATTCAGCTTTCAGAAGCTGCAGTGCTTTCAACTGCCAGTAGTGATCGATACATCAGCTCTAGAATGTTCAGGTAAAAACATTCAAATCGCATTTGATTTGATTACTGCGCATGCTCAGAGCGTACGTCCCAAGAAAGTGAATCTGCTTGACTGCAAGTCCTACTCTGATTCCATCCTTGCCAATACATTTTTGTGTTGCATTGCATTTTTATATTTGAGCTACTCCAGCATTATGCTTTTTATATGAATTTTTATATTAATTTCTGTGGAAATTTGAGGATTAAAAGTGCTGTTTTCAGCTTTAGCCAAGAATATAAGCTGGTTGCAATTGCCAATAATCATAGAAGAAGAAAAATACCTCCTAGATCTCAACTTGCAGTTGAGCGTATTCACTACGTTCAAAATTGAGAGCGTACGCAGTAATCATGGCAAATCTCCTTTAATGTTTGCCCCATCCACCATGAATGTAGGACTGATATGAAAAATCTTCTTCTTTGCTCCCAAAAAATGTTGCCACTACAGAAGAATTTAAAGTAATATCAGGGTAAATGTAAAGTTATCTTAAATCTTGCTTCAGGTCATCATTATTCCAAAGCATCATAAAATGGCATCGGTATTTATTGACTGAATGTCTCAGAGGGGACTGTATCCACTGCATGTAGATTAGAATATAACAGATGATTAGTCAGGGTAATTGTAGCCCCCGGACAAAGTCGGATGGCTACTTTGGATTCATGCTTGTCATCTTTGCTGCCACCGCCATATCCGCGTCCGTAGGCACTTCCCTCTGGACACTGTACAGGCCGTAATTTTTGACTTTCATATTTGGTATGGACACGTGTTGTAGTAAAGTGATGACACCTATCGATTTTGGTTTCCATGGTGACCGTATCGGCCGAATACTGTGCAAAAAAGGGGAGAAACGGGCTTTCGGGGGCTACACCCATGTGGTCGCAGCTGACTGGACTGTCTAGATATCAGAAGATTCTGCAGAGATGAAAGCAGGACATTGTGAATTCTCTGATCCCACTTTTTCCTCTGTACCGGCTGATGTCCTGCATCCCCCATAAAACACTGACGCTTTTGGGAACTGATGCAAATGAGCAAAATGCAAATGATCGGCTGCTGTGTTTTTTGTGTATATGTGGCTTGCTGTTTAAAAATGATACAGAGTAAAGAGGAAAAATATTCAAATATTGTCCTGGGTGGAAAGCAAAGAATTGCGGGAACTGCTTTGAATAATGGGGTGGAAAGTGAGACGCTGACGTACGGTGCCATGAAAAAAAAAAAATCCCCCTCCTAAATTCCTAATTTTTGCATAAATGATCTCAGATTTTCATTAAAAATGTAAGACAGAGAGCACATGAGAAAACACAAAATAGATTGCATTCTTTCTAGCAAAAAGGTTAGTAATAGTAATTTTATATGTGGGATAGAAAATAGATAGATAGATATGTAGGATTATTTATAGGATAATTGCATGTTTAGTTGTTCCAAGTATGCTGAAGAGAATGTGCCGCAGTTTGTCTCACTTGCTTCTATCACTCAAGGTAATCTCAGACAACCTTGAGGATGTTCACATCAGGGCTCAGTCAAGGCTATATCATCTGTATCAACTTTATCTAATGAAATAGAAACATTTATTTGTAAAATTATTTTTCAAATTGGTATCGCAAATGTGCCTTTAACTAAGCAACACATGAGGAAAAAAAAAGTAAAACAGAGGCCAAATTAAATTTGTTAAAAATTTGAGGGAGCGCAGGCTATTGCACAGTACTGCATATGAGTTTATAATGTGCCTCTGATAGCGGGTGACTTTGTTTCTCTGTTTCTCTGGCTTCCAGCTGTTACCTGCAGAACAGAGCAGTGCAGATATTCAATGTCACTTTCTGTGGCGTGGTGTGGGCATCTGGCATGATCATGTTGGCACGGACGTGCAGGCTGATGCTCTCGCTGCGGAGGGATCGCGTGCCGGGCGGAAAGAGCCGCAGCTGGAAAGACATCGGCACCATACTTGGCATCAGCTGCCTGCTCGGCATCACCTGGGCTCTGGTCTTCTGCTCCTTTGGACGCCTGCCGACGCCCGCCGTCTACCTGTTCTGCATCCTGAACTCACTGCAAGGTAAGTGTGGAGCAGCGTTGGGGTCAATTCCACTTAATTAATTCCAATTGCACCTCAATTCCAAATAATATATTCCAACTTCAGTTCCACCACTGATTTATCAATTCTGATGCCGGAATTGACCCCAACCCCGGTGTGGGGAGGCAGAGGGAAGCTTTGAAAATGCTCAAACAGAAACCACAACTATTTATTGCAACTTTGGCAATTGATTTGAGACTAGATAGCTGGGTACCGAGTATAGCAGTACAGATATTCGGTAGGAGCAGTGATATTTGGTTGACGATTGAGTTTAGTGCGTTGCCCACCGCGCACTTGTGGAGCATTTAACGCGCAACCATTTTCATGCACTTCCATGGGTTATTCAGTTTGTCACTGCTGCTTGGCCATCTATTCAAATACGGCGTGGAACACATTTAAAATGTTGCAGTCTTTCTCCAGGGGACAGTGGTGGTGTCTTTACGTACCTCCTCAACGTCATTTTGGACTTCTCAGATACCTTCAATAAGTTATAACTTTTACGTGTTCCTAAAATGAGCAACTCTCGCCATCTTCACCTCAGGCCCCTTCACCTTATCAAGAGCGCGTTCGTAATTAGTCGTGGATGAATGTAATCATTTCCACCTGATATAGCGACTTAACAGTATGTTCGTGATAAAGAGTGCTCTTGTTATTAGTCATTTCCTAAAGCAATGACCGCAGCCCCGCTAGGCTACATTTCGAGGTTGCTGCTTCATTGCAGGCTGCTCCACTGTGAGACGCTTTCGAACTCTGCCGAAAAAATGCAAGCTTCGTCTTGTCTGATTTCAGATGAAGTTTTCAACTTGTTTACACTTCATTTCCAGGTCGCCAAACAAAAACGGAGGACTCGTCTTAGATGTATTTATTGACTGATTTACTTTTACAGAGGCTACAGAGTAACTTACTTAAAAGAATCATAAATTATGTTACAAGGCCTACATAGTATTCCTTTAAATTGCCTGTTCTGTGTGGATGATATTTCTTGTTTCCGTACAGTTTAAGATTTCCAGAAAGATTATCAGCGGAACCCATGCTTTTTTTTTTGTTTGTTTGTTTAATACAGTGCAGTCATACTGAACTTAACACAAAGCCGCGTAGTTAACTCACAAAAGTACTGTTTTAAGTGGGATCCTAACAAATTGCTACTAAGCCAGCCTGGTGCTAACTGACAGTGCAATAGGGCAAGTGTTTCACCTTCACCCTTATAAGTGTTTTTCAAAATGTCTGTGTTCATTGACCAAAAACGCAGTTTGTGAGGACGAAAGGCAAAAACTCGTACAAAATGCCATGTTTTCAAAAATTCCCATGCGCGTATGGACAAGGCCTAAGATTTGAGCCGTGAAAATAGCAAACTGCATCTGACTATGCCCTCAAGGTATATAATGCCATTTGCTAAGACCATGGGGCCCTGTGTATTGACATCTGCAATCACCATGCTATACAATAGCATGATATACTGAATGTTGTTAATGTCGCGCATAGCCTACTTGGTGTTCATTAGAGATTTGTAGTCTGTCGTTGTGAAGATTTCAAATTGCATGATTTTGCAGTGTATGCCCTGTTTTGGCTACTCCTGGTTTGCCTAAACTTTGCTTGCCTGGCTCTCTTGTTTATATGGTCCACAGGTCTCTTTCTTTCCCTGTGGCTGTGCATCTCCAAGCTGAGGACAGGCCCTGTATCTAGAAAGGACTCCCAGGCCACAAAATCCACCGACATCCAAATGAACTAAATATGTTGGGCCAAGGGTAACCAGTAGCCTGGGAAGCAGGTGAATCCACAAAGATCCCCCAACTGCTCTGTGTAGCTGTGGCCAAAAATCATTGAGTCTTTCCTGTGTTGAGTTAATAATTTTAAATTCATTCAAAATTATGTAAAGTCTTTAATTTTTTAATAAAGACCAAAATGTGAAAAAATGTTTTTGTTGTTTTTTTTGTACATGAGTTAGCTGAATGGATACAAAACATGGGCGTGGAATTATGTTTTCACTGGGCCGTCGAATCATGAACAAGACTTGGAGTGAGATTTTCGGCTGAGGTCAGGTCAGGAGGGGTCTGGCGATGGGCTTTAGTTGGGTTTTTAGATGGCAATGTATGCCTTTGAGATTTTGCTTTAAGGAAATCCTTGATAATACTAGCAAGACAACGCCAAAAGACATTCTCCTCAGACTACAAGTCCATGGCTGCGTAAGAGAGTATGGATGCTAGATTGGCCTGCCTGCAGTGCTGATTTGTCTCAGATTGAGAATATATAGCACATTATAAAACAAAATATATGGCAGCAAAGGCCCCTTACATTTGTGCAGCTGAAGACCTGCATAATGAAGGAATTGGGGGAAATTCTGCTTGTGAGACTTGACCAACCGATATTAACATTGAGTGTGATTAAAGGAGACATATTATGCTGATCCATGCTTTTTGAGATTGAGCGAATGCTATAAGCTTCCACCTCCATGCCGAACATGGAAAAAGTTGTCAAAAATGACACCTAGGGGTTCTGCCGTAATTCTCAAACAAGAATTCACGTGATTTCCTGCCTCTCTGAACGCCTCATAACAAGAACTTCACGAGATATGTCGAAATTCTTTCGTCACGATTTCAAGCCAATCAGGAGGAATGTATAAAACCTGTGACGAATCAGGAAGAATCCGCTCTAAACACGCCCAAGACGCCCGCCCCCAATCCCCCGAGAAGCACGAGAAGCAGACCGAGTCAGCATCTCTACCCAGACAGCTGTGATCAAGACCTCAATAGGCACGCAGTTTACGCCGTGAGGATGCACCAGCAGATCCATAGCGACCCAGTTGGCTTATGGAACGTTGAAACAACATGTGCGAAGTAAAGGTTTGTCTGGAAACGTGTAACTCACTCACAGGTGTCTATTTGCTAAATCCAAAATCGTTGTTGGCTACTACACTTGATATAGCAGGGCTCTCAAGTTTTGAACGCAGGCTAGAGTGAGATTTTCTCCGGGGGGGGGGTGCATGATTCTCCCGTTTTCCACCGTGGGTGAATGAATAATGCAGCTTTCAGAATGTTGTTGTAGCAGGATCACGTAAATAATTCCAGGACAACTGTGTTTTTTTTTCATTGGTTGTTGCCCTAAATCTTACCCAGATATGGTAGTGCTATTATCTGATAAGCTATTGTGTAGCCCTGCCCTTTTTATCCCACCGGTATGTATACCGTGGGATATAGTCATCGCCCTGGCCGTCTGTCCGTCCGTCCGTCCGTAATCATTTTCGTTTCCGGAGCAGAATTCAAAAACTATACCACTTACAAACTTCATATTTGGTGTGCAACTTCCCCTTAGGGTGCCATTGTGCCTTTTGCGGGTTTAAATTCCATTGGGCCCAAAATTTTTGAAATTTTCACCAAAAACGGCCCAAATTTCCTTTTTGTTTCGTTTCCGGAGCAGAACTCAAAAACTATACCACTTACTAACTTCATATTTGGTATGCAATTTTCCCTTAGGGTGCCATTGTGCCTTTTGCGGGTTTCAATTCCATTGGGCCCAAAATTTTTGAAATTTTCACCAAAACGCCCAAATTTCCAACTTTGTTTCGCTTTCGAGCAGAACTCAAAAACTATACCACTTACAAACTTCATATTTTTTATGCAATTTCCCTTAGGGTGCCATTGTGCCTTTTATGGTTTCAATTCCATTGGGCCCAAAATTTTTGAAATTTTCACCAAAAACGCCCAAATTTCCAACTTTGTTTCGCTTTTCGAGCAGAACTCAAAAAGTATACCACTTACAAACTTCATATGTGGTATGCAATTTCCCCTTAGGATGCCATTGTGCCTTTTTATGGTTTAAATTCCATTGGGCCCAAAATTTTTGACATTTTCACCAAAAACGCCCAAATTTCCTTTTTTGTTTTGTTTCGAGCAGAACTTACATACCACACCACTTACATACTTCAAATTTGGTATGCAACTTCTCTTTAGGGTGCCATTGTGCCTTTTATGGGTTTCAATTCCATTGGGCCCAAAACTTTTTGAAATTTTCACCAAAAAACGGCCCAAATTTCCTTTTTGTTTTGTTTTCGGAGCAAAACTTACATACTATACCACTTACAAACTCCATATTTGGTAAGCATCTTACCATTGCAGGGTTGCATTGTTCATTCTCTGAGACTATAAATTCCATAATTTGCATTTTTCTTTCAAATGTTTTCACAACAATACAACAGCGGCACTCCAGGTAGTGTACTTCCTCGCAGTGAGTGCTGGTAACATGAACAGCAAGATGCTAAAGGTGATTATACTTCTGATTGATGTTGTCATCTTCCCTGCACTTGGTGTTCGGTGTGCTTTCATCAAATATCATCATTGCTCAAATCCCCTTTCCTTTGCCTATTCAAGTATATATAAGTATTAAATTACTAAAGGGATGAGAAAGTATACAACTCTCCTGCAATCAGTAACTCACGAATTATGTGGGGACCGGTGGGATATGTCATCTTCTGATGACTCTTGTTTTGATTGGCTGGCAGGTGGCAAGCTGCCACCGAGAACTCCAGGGGAGATGTGTTTGATTCCTGCCGGTTTCCACAGTTATAGTGGTGCTGCTGCACATATAGGCCTACTGTTGGAAATTGTTTTCGTTTTAATCATTTTCTTGCCTGAGAAATACTATGTGTGGCATAAGTGCGTGACACCCGACTGAAATGAGTGACAATCACACTCATTGCATGAGACTTGAGAGCCCTGATATAGAGTGAAAGAGCACGTGGAGCCGGGTGGGGGCGGGCATTGGAAACCAAGGTCTGCCCCTTCTGCCTCTGGTTCCGCCCAATCATGGCAGAGTGTAGTCCAAAAGAGACCGTTTTCAGGAAGTGGCTGCAAGGCTGTTAAAATGGGTATTTTTTTGAGTGCAGCTCCAGGAAAGGTAGGGAGTATTTCGAAATGAAAGTCGTGCTAAACAACTCAGTATGTGTTCAGAACTGACACAATGGGAACATTAGCACAGTGAAAATGGCATAATATGTCTCCTTTAAAAGACATGGTGACGTAACACAGTCGTAAATGGTTGTCTGTGCCACCTTTTGTGGACTCCGTTGCGGTCATCAAAATGCATATCTTTAATGAGCAATTAATTCCACAGGTTAGAACATTAATCCCATAAAAGCTACTGACCCATATATGGGTTTGTCATATGTAGTTGCTGTTTTCAAACTTGAAGAACCTAAGGCCTATTTTAAATTTTAGTGGAGATCCCAAGGTTGTCAACAATCCCAAATATGTCCTGCTTAATTGCAGGGAAATGTGTACGAAATGATGTCCGAGATTTAAATATTTTCCATTTTATGTAATGCTGGGGCCACAAAAACTTGGTGCCCGTTGTTTCAATATTTCACTCAATATTACTGCGACGAAGCTTTAGTGAAGCGCTGCGAACAGCAGATACAGAAGAGGCATGTGACATATTCGGTATCTACTGGTTGCATCTGCTGGTTATATCTGCATGCTATATTTCTCAAAAAATGATGACGTAAAATAGTATTTCCTTGATTTCAAAGTTTGGGAGGTCTTGAAAGCAGACAACTCAACATCGCAGTGGATGCATTAAAAAGACATGGCATCATCATGGTATTTTTAATTTTATGTTTGTGTAATACTGTATCCAATACAATACTTGCATTGATGTCTTTCTTATGAAATGCCGCGTTTTAGGCTTATACACTGGGCTTGATTTAATCCAGGTGAGCAACTTCATGATAATTTCATGATACCACTGATCTCTTGATACCAATTATTTCATAAATTCAAAAAAAAAAAAAAATAATAATTGCATGCGAGATCTGCAGATTACCTCCTCTGTTTGGGGCTCAGCTCCAGTTTTTATTTATTTTATTTATTTTTTCCAAATGCGTATACACTCCCCCTGGTGGGCGATACGCTGAAAAACACCCAAAAACAGTCTGGCAACCCATAGGAAGAATCACACCTTTCACTTATATCAATGGAGAGTCTCCAATTAGCATAGCATGGATGTCTTTGGACAGTAGGAGGAGACTAGAGTATCTGCTCTCAAAAGGTGTTGAGGGTGGATGATTTGGTACCCTCTCCTGAATTGCTAAAAACTGTGGGTGTTGCTCCTGGGCCGACTCGTCCTCTCTGTAATGGGTGCACAGAATAAAAATAGTTAGATATTTGCGCAGCTTCAGTGATTATATTTCAAGCTAAAGAAGGCTGTGGCTAGCAATAATGCTTTTTTTAAGTGTTGTTAAGCTGTTGATTTGAAGCTTTCCAGCAGGTTATTGTGCTGGACATTTTTCAAATGTGTGAACATATCTCTCTCTTTACATAAATATTTGGAAATCTAGTACTAGTGGGACACAAATGTTGCCACTGTAATCATAAAATCACCAAATAATTTAAAACTAAGTCATTACATAAGCAGGTAGATTAAAAAAAAAGAAAAACTACTGCTACATAGCAATGTATTACATTTTATCCACCTAAGTGCAACACGGCATCAAGCATGACATCAGTTATATATTGGGGATACAGTTTTTCCAGATTTGCATTAAGCGCATGGATTTGCATGATATGAACAGACTATCTTTGTTGCATCTCTGTCATTCAGTTTCACCGGCAGGAATTTGAGAATAGCCCTCAAAGGAAAAAAGATGAACAAGGCATCCTTCTCCAGCCAGAAGTAAAGCCATATTTCCAGTGACTTGTGGGACATTTTTTACCGTTGCTTGTAGATGTGGTGGTTCTGAAGTTCAGGAGCAGGAAACTCCTGCTATGTGTTTCCTCTTTTCGTGGACTCAGCAAGGTAATCTCACTAAATAGTCCTATCTCCAGGTTTTGGAACAGTAGTATTTAGAAAAGGGAGGACTTACACTATCTGAATGAACCTGGACTTTTCTACCGCTGGTGACAAGATTTATAATTTTATGATCATGTTTCCTTCTGAAAAAAAAAGAAAGAAAGTTGCATCCTTAATTTAAGACAGAAGTTGTCTATGTAAGTTTCAAAGGTAATTTTTTCATCAATCCAGATGCCTGAGTACTTGTAATGTGGTATGTTTTTAATCATTGTACCATTTAAAGAACAGATCTAAATACCACTGTTGGCTTTCTTAGCTCTGGAGAAGAACATACTTAGGTTGAAAACATGAGTTAAGCAGTCAGTGATCACAGGAGCAGAGATTTTCAGAGAAAAGATTGGTCTAAGTGATCGTATCTTTTTGCTTTCTTGGCATTGATTGCTTGAAGAGTTTTAGCAACTGTGGAAGATGAAAAAGGATTTAGGAGAGAGAGAGAGAGACAGAGAGAGGTAAGAGGGGAAGGTTCTGCCTTGTTTGGTGGCATATGGTTAGTAGACTCTGAGCATATTTGTTCAGAGAGGGAACCAGTTACAGCAAAATGCTCATTTAAGGCTGAACATATTTCAGAAAAGGAAACACATACCTACTGTGCATCAGTTGTCTTACTTTGTTTGACCTATGTAAGCCATATTAATATGAGGCACCTGTGAGGTGGTCCATCAAGTGATTGTAGCCACAGGGCCTTATATCAAAGTTAAACACCAAGTTTTGTGACAACTGAACCAAATGTTTAGGAGATTTGCCAACTTCCTATTGAGCTACCATGAGAGGCTAATGTGATGTGTGTACAGTAAGACCGTGTGCAATTAGCATAACAAAGTAAAGGTGGTGTTGCGTCAGTATGGGAAAATTGTCGCAGCCTTATAGAGTATTGTTAGAATTTAGGGTCATAGAAATTTTAACAAAAGGTGTCTGTCAGCGGATGCACACAGCAAGAGAATATAGTGCAACATGGATTCGTTCCATTTTCAGTACGATTACTGATACGGCATAAAAAGTGTTAAATCTCCGAAGTTTTGCTGGGTGTGAGTGGGGAGCAGAGGTGAACCATGTTCATCATATATCAAGCAATGATTATATCAGTGTTAGATTATGGTAGTTTTATTTTTTGATCTGCTACATAGTGTGTGTTCAAGAAACTAGATTCCATTCAGTCAAGGGCTTGAAGAATTTGTTGTGGGGCTTTAAGAATAACACCTATCCCTGCTTTATTTGTGAAAATGGGAGAGTTTGTTTTGAGGGCGAGTGGTGATAATAACAAAGAGATTCGTTCACATTACGCTAAAATGCGAGATTGCAAACTTATAGATGGTGGCTTAAAAATCAGCAGCAACAATCATCGCCATTAGAGACATGGGACTGTAGAATTATCTGATGTGAAAGAGGACATATATCTTTAGTCTTCTGACCTATTTTTGGCTTCATATTTTCACCTCTGTGAAGTCTTATACAACTGTTGGACAAAAAAAAAAAATGTTTTCTAGGACTGCCTATCATGTTCGCATGGTGAACCGGAAGCCCTAAACGATGGTCATTTTACAAATTATCATCCCATCGTCGGTCCGAGTGGGCAACTGCTCATCTCATATTTAATCAGCAATCAAGCATTCGCTTATTTGCAATGTCTAATCAGTAGAACGACCAGCCAATTTTCTTTTAGCTGGCACTATTTTAAGAGGTCAGGGGAACACCAGATGCAGGATCCAGAAGTGTTTATTGAACACCAAACACTAGAGAAAATGGGCACACAGGCCAGAAACAAAACACCGTGCACATGCACTGAACAAATGGGAGAAACTAAGGTACACTGCCCAAGGCAGGGGGAAACAGAAGTACACGTTCCAAGAGTGGCTAAACTAGAAAAACAAAAACTGAACCTAACTAGACTGATGGACACACTGGGAGACTTAGACAAAGGGCAGACAAGATGTGGGTGCAGCAAAACACAAGGCTCGGGAATCATACAAAGGAAATACTCAGAAGGCACAAGGAGCTGAGATTTCACAATGCAGAGCAAAGCCAATACAAAGTTCCGTCTGACGTCTCTTCGCACTTTGCCACAGATATAGCCACGAGAGGAGGCGGGGATTCGGAATTCAATCTCGAATGGAACAGAAACACATGGGATTAATTAAACAATTACACGAGAACCGGGTTAACAATAATGACTCGAGACAAGACTCTAAGACAATCAATCAAGCTAGACAGTTTAGATTGAGGTAATCTAAACGTGACGAGTAAAAAGCACCTCGAGAGAAGCAAAGGAAAGCTTTAAACGCAGTTAATCAGGGAAAGCTTAGGCAGGAATTACAAAAGCTAGAAACACTCGCACTCGCTAATGAGTTAATTAAGGTTAATACTACGTGACGAAATATTTACATTCACCCTCAAATAAGTGCTGGTTAGTACGGTTAGTAATTAACCTATCAGAGAATGCATTCACTCAGAGTTTAGCAAGACCCAGAATCAAGCACAGGTGGAAGTAATGAATGAAATACCGCAGCCGATTCCGAAAGAGGAAACGTGATTAGATAACGAGACACAGGCATGCTGAAGGCTGTCACATGACACCACTGGAGATTGGGCAAAGAGAGAATCGAACATTAGACGGCGGGAATGACAGCTGAAAAAATAAAACGAAAGTAAAGCACAAGCACAAATAAGCACAAAGACAACACACAAGGCAGAACCATAACACTATTGTTCATTGCATTTAAAAGTTATCGGGGATTTTCAATATGTCTTTCGAAAATCCTTAATTCCTGTTGCTCATTAAATGGCTCATTTTGTTAGCTAGAGTTATAAGTGATGCTATTCTGTGCCAATTTCTGTTACTTGATACACTTAAGATGTTCCCCACTGTAAATATTTCCTTTTTAGCATTAAAAACATTTTACCTAACTTAAGAGCCATGGTGAAATAAATTGTACTGCTGAAAAAAAATGCAAAAACGGGGGATGGAATTTGCATATTGTAAGCATTTGTGGTATTCCCATTCTTACATTATCACCTGTATTGCATTCACATTGGTAGTGTGGCCAATTAGTGATTTTTCTTGTCATTTTTTAATTTATAATTTCTTTCTCATTATAGGTTTATGTATCAATCTTGATTATTCAGAAAACAAATTCTTTGATTGTTAATAAGACAATGTTAATAGATTAAGAGCATTTATGCCTTAAAAGGTGAGAGGCTTCTCTGCATCTGACCGCATGCCACGGAAAATCCATCAGAAAATATGATATTTTTTTGATATAATCCATCAGAGGGAGTTCAGGTTGGGGAGGGAAAGGTGCAAATTTTAGGAGCTTTTGGCATTACTTACAGCGGGAGTACTCCTAATGCTAACATAACATTCTCTGTGAATATGGCGCCAGATTTACAGTTTTAAGTTTGTTCAATACATTTTGGTTTCACCTTTTGGATATTACAGTGCCACAGAAATGCATAAATATACAAATGTGGATTTTTTTGGTTTGTTACTGATCTGAAATTGAGAGGCAGAGAATCAAGTAATGAAAATACATAGGCACTGTAAATGATACGTATGTGGCTCACCACAACAATGTCACCACACAGTTTTCCAGGAACAACGGCAAACAAGATGATCCACAGATTTCTTCCTCTGGTTGCAGTCTTTCTGTTGGCAATGCCTTCCACAGGAGGTAATAATAACAATAATAATGAAAATAAAAATGATAATACTTTATTGGCAATTATAGCACAATTAAACTTTGAAAAACTTGATTTCTGTATGATCAAATGTGTCAGGTTTGATTTTACTCCTGATTTTTACTTTTTATGACATACAAAAAGACAGTCCAAATATTTTTAACTTTGGAAACAAGGTATGCAATTATGCTTTTTTTTACTGTACATCTCTGTTCTTTTGTTCATCTTAAATCCTGATTTTTCCCTTTTAGAACTGGAAGTTATTGTTAAATTTGATAATACCACGAGTGAAATATCTCTGTCACTCAGTAGCATCACCGCTATTGATAGCATAGGAAATGGCTCCATCTGCAAATGGGAGGGATATCCCTGTTATATTGAGTGTGAGTTCATCACTTATTTTGAAAACACCACTGGAAATGCAGAAGTTGAAACTGGTAAAGGAAAATCCAATGCCATCAATATCACAGTTGGTGAGATATCTTTGTGCTTCTTTTGTCATTTAAAGCAAATGCTAAATACAAATCACTTTCCTAGGCATAAGACTGTTGAAAAATGTTGAAAAATTTAAAAATGAAATGACTGAAGGTGGTTTTAAAACATTTCATTTGTCATATACAACCAGCTTACCTCATTTTATGCATGTTGTCACTTAGGGGCCTCAGGCTGTGAAATTACCAAGTGCTTTCCTGATGAATTCAAGGATTTATTAAAGAGAACACTGCTTCATGAGGATCAGGCAATCACAGAATTGAAAAAGTTATTGAATATGAAAAGAATGTGCAAAAACCTGTTTAACAGGGATAAAATAAAGAGATTCTACATAGGGTAAGTTAAAAATGAACATCAAAAAAAAAAAAAAAAAAAGATTGCCCAATGCTGTACTCTGAGAATGCCAATAAGACAAATGCTACAAGTCTTATGTTCAACAGAATTGAAAAAATTCTGATAAAGAATGCAATGAAGATCCCATTCAATGGACAGAAGAAAATCTACAACCTCGGGGATTTAGCACTGAAGCTGGTCCAGATAAACTCGAGCATCCCGGACCCGACTGAAGACTACGTGAAGATTGATGCTCCTCTGGTAGGACGGTAATTTTTTGAATATTTCGATTAGCGCCAATTCATTAGAGGAAATTCTGGGTACTTCATGAAATTTGGGTTACTTTCTAGAGGTAGTTCCAGATGCTAACATGCTTTGACATGGCTCTTGTGTGAAAAGGTGAACTTTTAAGAAGAGAGAAGCGTTCCTATTGTAATCACTCATGGTGTTTTTGCGTCTTTATGGTATTTTTCAAAATCCAAAATTCCCACAGCTCAATCATGAAGACATGAGCTGCACACCACAAACACGGATACCGACCAAGATCTTCCAGAAAATTCCAGTGGAGCAAAAAGTGGCAGTGGTCACGTATAAAACTCCAGACCAATTCTTGGTAGGCTGCCAAGTTCTCTCTCCTGAAATTTAAACATTTACATTTCCCAGATTTGATTTTGATGGCCTAAAAGCAAATTAAGTCTACATACAAAATAACAAAAACTATAGGCCTACGAATGGATCCATCAACAGAGGCCACATACAGTTGCATACAAAAGTATTTGGACAATGACACAATTTTGATTATTATGCCTCTGTACACCACCACAATACTGTATGAAACATCAAGACATGATTAAAATGCTGACTTTCAGCTTTGATTCAAGGCCTTTCACAAAAATCTCACATTATACTGGCTGAGTTACTTTTCCAGCTAGATTAGCTATGTAACACATATGGTAAGTAGCTAACTTGACTGCAACTTCTTCAAAGTGAACACAAATCAGACAATGCCAGTTGAACTTGTACATGCTTCAAATTTTGAATCACTTAAGTCAGCTAAATTTAACTTTCAGCTGGCAAAGAATTAACATTGGCAAGCTAGTCACCTAGCTCAGGGTATTGTGAAGTGCATGTTGCACCCAAGAAGTGCACCAACAAAATACCGTTACACAGATAACCAAAAATAAATGAAATTGCACATTGCCATGGATGATAGATGGACAAACGAAGGGGGACTGCTCCACAACATAATCCCCCTCCTGGGTTTTTGCCCGACGGGGGATAAAAACTCATTTGAAACATCCACAAAAGCTTTGTCTTATTATTCCTAGATCGAAATTCAAGTTGGGGTGGCAACAAGGCCTTCCAAAGGGGTGGCTACGGCAAGCTCTTGCCATCCCTTGTAACCGTCACTAGGTTCAAGTGCCATCTGCTTTAATATTGTGGTATTTAGATCCATTTTAGTTGATGCTTTTGGTGATTCCGGCCCTTTTTAAGTGCACATTGACTGTTTGAAGATACAGCAAGTCGGAAAGATAAAGGCATGTTTGGAAAACATTAAATCAACTGCTATTCTCCTGTCCTCACACAGTTTCACGAGGAAAGCCCTCAAAGCATGTTAATTCGCGTTGAGCTGCTTGTGGAAGAAGACCCTGCAGAAAAGATGGAGCTTCCTCTTCTGATGAAGTTCTTCGTATGCAACTCGAAAATAAATCCAGCAAGTATCAACAAGTGGTGCTTCTGTTTGTTCCAGTTCAGTGCTCTGACCTCAGGGGTCACCTGGCTTATTACACTGTGTCTTTTACAGGAAGTCTACGCTCTTGAGTGCCAGTTTTATGATGAAAGGGGTGAGTGCCTTCAATCTTCTTTAAGGAATGAATATGACCACTCTACTGTTCAATATATATTTTCCATTAAGTACTCCCAGAAGTTGTGCGTATTTAATTCTTTTAAATGGAAATCAGAAGTTGTGTTGAATCTTTGCAAATATGTCTGGCAAACAATGTGCACTGTAAATGTCAATTATGAATACTTGCTTATGAAAATATCATATATAATGACATCTACTTATTTATATGGACAGAAAATAATGCAGAATTTTGCATGAACTACAATCCCATGATGTAAAAGTTGGCAAATCATGAAAAATTCGAATAAAATTGAAAACGACTGACTTGAAAAGTGCATTAACGCTTGACTATAACGTGAAACAGTAAAACAAATAAATAAATAAATGTTTGATTTTCTTCTGTAAATTTAATTTCTTTATGAAAATACGCAATGAGATGACTGCAACAGAGTCCAGTATTGATGGACAGTATTGATGTATGACTTTGGCTTCACATTGACTTTTACTGTGGATGCAGCGGCAAATGTTCTTGATGTGAAAGGGTTAAAAAATTATTTTGCAGCCAATGTTGTAATATCCATTACAGATGCATGACGATGATCTGTAATGATCTGTCAGGCACAATCAGAAGTAGTTTTTGTCCTTGCCCTTTACAAACTGAGATTAGAACACATTCCTTCCATAATTCAATAATATTGCACACAGTCCAAAATCCAACCAATTTGTCTTTGGGAAACGTTGCTCTCAAAGTGAGGGATTATAAGATAAAGCGTCCTTCAGCAAACCGGTGAATCTTGACCGATCTTTGCTCTTGAGAGACTAAACTCTTAGAGTCCTTTTATACAAAAGCCACATCATTAGCTTACCTGTTTAATATCACCCATTTCCCATCGCATTATTGCAAATTATCACATTAACATTAGTCCTAGACTGCCCTTGCGCCAACTTTTTTGGAGACTGTTGCAGTCAGCAGAATAAGAATCAGCTAATGTGTTGTTTTTGTGTTTTCAATATATCAGAAGGTGAGAGGACATTTGAAATCACTCATTGACTCTGTTTGCATTACTCATTTGCATGGATCGCTCTCAGCTGGTTAGATGAGTGGATACCAGCTGTGACAATTGTACATTTAAAAAATAAATAAATAAATAAATAAATAATAGTTGTCTCAACTTAAAAAGTTAGTATCTGGGCTACCTTAAATTTCTGAGTTAACTGAACTTAAGATTTGATATACTGAGGTAATTCTCAACTTATCATCTTAAATTCAGTTAACTTAAAATTTTAAGGCAGACCAGAAACCAACTTTTTTAAGTCAAAGAACTATTTTTTTTTTTACAATGTATAGTGTATGATGAAGACCATGAATAATTCAATGATGGACCATGAACTTAAAAATACAAGAGAATATTTCAGTGGCTGAGTGTTTCTTTTATATTCAGCTGGAGAAAATGCAACCTGGAGCAACCAGGGCTGCATTACCAACAGGACTGAGCGAGGCGTGCAATGCAGCTGTGACCACATGACCCCATTTGCTGTGCTTTTGGTGAACGCTGAATTCATCCCTCTGCAAATTGATCAATATATCAATCAACCAATGAGTAAATAAACATTGAACCAATCAGTATAAATGCACCTCCCCACTCATCCATTTTTTTTTTCCTGATTCCAGGTCCCAGCGAACAAAATAGATTCGAAGACCTGGGAAATTCAGTCCATCATTAGCTACATCGGCTCTGGTCTGTCGGCATTCTTCACTGCTGTCGCGATTCTGACCTATGTCATCCTCCGGTTTGTATGGGTCAAAGCGTTTCCTAGGCCCCCAAAGAATGTTGTTCTATACCCCTTTTTGCTATTTCAATCTACAACCACGTTGTTACTGGTTTTGCACAATGGTGGAGCTCCTGTCTGTTCAGCCAGTCCCAGAGCGTGTTGGTTACAGAGGAAATTGCAAGACTTAATGCCAATACTTTGTGGAAATAACTAGCACCCAGAAATCAGTGTTTTATCATTTGTTACAAGTATATGCTATGTTTGATAGGACATCTGTCTGTGTCGAATGACTTAGATCTGAGCCAACATAAATCTTCATAATATGGCTGCCAAGTAGTGGCAAAGTTATGGCATTGAAAAAACATTCCAGTATCAGCCTGAACGCATTCTGTGATAGCTGGAATCCCATCACTGTTGTATTATCCCAATACCTTATTTAGATAACCTATTCCCCGCATTATCGTAAATTCAAGGACTGCATGGAATAAGCGCAATGTATTTTTTTTTTTTTTTCGCAACAGATTGTGTAGTTCAAATTTTCTTACAATTCCGCGACTTTTCGTCAGAGACGATAAATGAAAATATTTTAAATTTGCGACTACTAATAAACAAACCTTCATTTCCAATGTCAAGTGCTTTGAATAATTAGATAAGCTTTGGCTGGTACCTTGTAGTGGAACCAGTATTTAAGTCAGAGGCAACTAAAGTGTCAGCAAATGCACTTATGGTTTTTAAGCATTACATTCCTAATCTGCATTAGGGTTTGTGTTGCTGACGTACCCATACCATGCCTGCAACCTTCCCTTCCCAGGCAGCAAACCAATCATGGCTGAATTGGTCCCATTTCCCGCTCAAAATCAATGCTGATTTTTCCTAGAGTCATGTGCTGTCTGAGATGCTCACTGTCCTAACTCCATTCCCAAAACCCTGATCCTGTTGACTGGAAACTAAATTGGTTGCCATCAAATTGATAACTATGAAACTGGCTGATGAGACAACTTCACTGAACCTTGAAAAGAGCTTCAGACCCAACACACCTACCAGACTTCTCTGTACTACAATATCTGCATGCCTGGCACCTCCCCCCCGACACAGCCTTCTATAGCTGACCTCTTGATATCCCTGGTCATGATCCTAAATCTGTTCACAACACCCCCCGGCCCATCCCCTTTTTTCCCCACCCACAGAAGCCCCTCCCAGGACCACTCTGGTTTCATTCATGTATCACTGAGTGGGGCACTGTTCCTGTTGAACGTCAGCCTCCTGTCGAACGAGCTGCTGGCCAACCTGCACATCAAGCCCCTGTGCCTGTCTATAAGCATACTCATGCACTACACCCTGCTCTGCAGCTTCACCTGGATGGCCATCGAGGCGCTGCATCTGTACCTTCTCATAATCAGGGTCTTTAACACCTACATCCGCTTCTACATCACCAAGCTGGCGATTGTGGGCTGGGGTGAGCACGTGGAAATAATGCAGAATAAGTGTTTGTGATGTCAATCGTTTACTTTCCTTGTGTGTCACGGTAAGTGTTTGAGGCTGACAAAGTACAACTTCTTGGGGAGCACCATGTTTTACAGATCGGATCCAGTGGTCACGCGTCAGGGAAATAGACACCTCTAATGGCAAACAAGTGCAGCTCATCTACTAAATGTGAGGGATGGATTGAATTTGCAGTGAATCAGTCACTAATCCATCCACAAATGTTGCAACATTGCCCTCGTGACTCAATAAGTCTGCAAATCTCCACACAGAACATATAAAACACAGGAACAGGAATTTCAATTACATTTTCCCAGAGGGAAAATTATTGACCTGTCAAATTGGTACCGACTGACTTACATTGATTGATGATCATTTTTAGTTGGATTTAGACTTTTTTTTCATGTCATATTTATTTTCAAAGAGAATATGTGGCTGGTTTGCTGGGTGTTTCCAATTTCTGTTTATATTCAAACTGAATTCCAAGTGTGACTTGAGTCAAATGTGTATAGCTTGGTTTTTGATGTGACTAGCTAGCTTGCTCAGTGCTACTAACTTACTTAGCTACTTACTTTGGTATTATGCAGGCATTACCTTTCTGTAATCATTGTGTGGTTTATTAGCAAGAAAGCTACTAAATTGACTGTGAATTTAGTAACTGTTGCTAGTTCAGCCGGAGGCAAAGTATGAGGCACGTCGATAGGACTGATAAATTGGGTGATCTTTTTTAATCGGACTTAGTCTTTTTTAATGTAGTAGCGAGTCCAGTAAACGGACTGTAGCTAATGGTGACTACGACACGCATGTGAGCTATGGATCATTCTTAACTTTAGAAAGTGAATTATTGTAGTGGAACTTCTATGGTGACTGGATGTCTTACATTTCTGAAAGAAACGTTCATGCTTGCTTAGCCTGCTGACGTTACTTTTTCAGGCTCATTGTGTAGTTTACTGGCTGGCTAGATAGCTACTTCTGCAGTCATCTGTATTTAGAGACTTGCCAGTAGCTGGGCCATGATGACATCGTTACTATTTGTTGACATGGTGGCTCTGTTCCCTGGCCAGTTAGAATGAAGCTTCATTCCATAGTGGGGATTCCCACTCAGAGAATGATAGGAATCCAACTGACTCAAATCAAGGATTTAAAAAAAATTTTTTCAAGAAAAGTTTATCAACATCTCTTTAGGACATCCAAGAGTATTATAACTTGAAAAAAATGCATAATAGGTCCCATTTAAATCACTTCCTTTATTCTTTAAAAAATAAAATAAATAAATAAATAAAAATGCCACGGATGGGTGATAATTTTGACTGATAGTAGATTTGTCCGTGGGGTAATACAAGTTCACTTACCTGATGGACAAATCTAGAAAACAGTCAAAATGATCTCACATCAGGGAGAGACTTTTTTTTTTTTTTTAAGGAAAAAGGGTAATAGAAATAAGTGTTTGAGGTCTGCATTACAAGATGAAAATGCTTGTTCGAATTTTGTTTTTGCAGTGTACTTAAACTTATCTAGATTCAAACCTACGACTTTCTTTCTTTCTTTCTTTCCTGATTAAGCCTTGTCCAAGACTAAATTAATATTTGAATTGAGATTCTTCTTATGAAACTAATTTTGCTACCAAACTAACTGGAGCAGACCCAAAATGTTCTTTGCATTGGCAACGTAGCATCAACATGCATTATTACGGCAAAATACAAACAAATTGGATGCCTACTCCCACTAAATTTCCATATTCATGAAGTTCAATCCAGATTTTGAAGTAGGGTTTGATTGCAGTAAAGCCGCTTTCACACAGGACGCGAAACCAATTTTTCGCACGACAGATTACATTCAAAGTCAATGCAAAGACGCGCGTATTCACATCTTTGCATTGACTTTGAATGTAATCTGTCATGCGAAAAATTCGTTTCGCGTCTGGTGTGAATGCAGCGTAATGCTGCACCCGTGGATGTTAAGCTGCTTGCTGTCTTTGCTTCTTCTTTCATCTGTCTGTCCAGGTGTCCCGGCTGTCGTTATTGGAGTTGCGATTGCAGTTGGAACTAAACCAAACTTCTTTTATGGCGAGGAGACTAAAGTTGTGGGGAATTCGACAAGAGTTTTGTAAGTAAGCCATGGCTGTATTCGAATCTCTGTTCTCGAACAGAGAACACTGTTCGTCGTGAATTGAATACGGGTCAGTCCATATCTAAGCATCCAGACCCTCCCAGATGACCCCCTCAGAAATTTCTCAAAAAATTCATATGGGTACCTCTGGTGGACTTATGAAATAATACCAAGTATTAGACCAATATCCCTAATAGTTTTGAAGTGATGGCCTGTCACAATTTTAAGTATTTTTCTTTTATTTTGACGAAATTGTGTTTCGTCCAACTTTGGGCTTCCACTGCTCCTCTATTATTTAACCTACAGATCAGATTTTTGGTTTCCCTGGCCAACTTTTCCCCTAGAATCAGCATTTCTGGTCAGATTAGGTGTATCTACCTTGGTTGCTCCACAATAGGGCTCCAAAATTGGCCGAAAAGCCAAAAATCGCAAAAATTGCTGTACTTGTTAAATGCCACAGATCAGAAAGTTTAGGGAATTCAAGCTTGAAATTTTTTTTGTGACCATTCCTGATACCTCTCATGGGTAATCCACTTTAATCTTGGCAGGAATGAGAAGAAAAAATTTTTTTTTATTTTGCTCGTTTTTCATTTTACGGAAAAAATAGCAATTTTGAAGTCCATGGTTCACCATGTGCTCAACTGACCACATCCTTCAAATCTTTACCATAGATTGTTATAGTTGTCAACTTCATCTGACAAAAAAATTGGGATGGTGTTCAGACTACTTTATTTTATGCGAATTTTTCAATAGACACACCATATTGGCCATTTAAACGCACCATCGTACATCATAAAATGCTATAGATTTGTTGAATGTATGAATATTAAGTAATGTTCAGTTCATCATGTTAAAACTTGAACAAACAATGAAATCTTGAGACAAGCACAAACTTGTTTCATCTTACATCATCATTAAATCTGCAATCTGAGGTAAGTGAAGTGTGATGACTAAATCCATAATTTGTCTGAACTCGTTTTGGTATTGCGTAATGATGACCAGTATAAAAGAGCTCCAATGATCAGATTATCGTAATCACTCAAACCATGGAGGGTAAGAGGGATTTACCACAGTGTGACTTAGGCACCAAATTGGGTGATGAATGTCACAATACACGTATGGCAAGAAAAACTGGCTTCTTCAGAGTGGATACCTTAAGCAATGAGGATCAAGAATTGCTCGCCTGGAGACCTGGAGTTATGCTTGAGGAAATTGAGCAAATTTGTTTTCATCATGAGAAGATGTTTTTATCTCGGTTCATGAGTGAACAGTGTACATGTGCAGATCCAAGAAATATTCATACCAAACAGATTTCACGTAAGTGTAATTTCCATGTTTTGGTGTAGCAATTGTATAAGTTTATCCTGATTCCATTACAGATTTGCATAATGTGTGATTTTTAGTCCTCTAAGTTCCTGGCAGTGAATGTAAATTTGATAGTTAGCAATGTTAGCAAAAATTACATAAGGAGATTAAAAGCAGCATTCTTATGGTGTCTAACAAAAACCACGTGAACCATTCCAATGTAGTAGTCGTACATGTAATCCATTGTTAAGCTTCAAATAAAACAATGATTTTGCTTGAAAAATTGTATTGAAGTTATTTTTTGCATGTATTTAGCTGTTTCAAAGAGCCTAGATGTGGCAAATGTGCTGAATTTGGCAATTGATGCTACACGATGCTGAATTTTCATCAATATCTGCTCGAAATAGGTACCATCATTCAAAAAATTGCAGTAAAAAACTAGGCTGAACACCATCCCAATTTTTTTGTCAGATGAAGTTGACAACTATAACAATCTATGGTAAAGATTTGAAGGATGTGGTCAATTGCGCACATGTTGAACCATGGACTTCAAAATTGCTATTTTTTCCGTAAAATGAAAAACGAGCAAAATAAAAAAAAAAATTTTCTTCTCATTCCTGCCAATATACAAACAAGATTAAAGTGGATTACCTATGAGAGGTATAAGGACTGGTCACAAAAAAAAATTCAAGCTTGAATTCCCTAAACTTTCTGATCTGTAGCATTTAAAAAGTACAGCAATGTTTGCGATTTTTGGCTATTCAGCCAAATTTGGAGCCCTATTGTGGAGCAACCAAAGTAGATAAACCTAATCTGACCAGAAATATTGATTCTAGGGGAAATGTTGGCCAGGGAGACCAAAAATCTGATCTGTAGGTTAAATAATAGAGGAGCAGTGGAAGCCCAAAGTTGGACGAAACACAATTTCGTCAAAATTAAAAAAAAAAAAAAACTTAAAATTGTGACAGGCCATCACTTCAAAACTATTAGGGATATTGGTCTAATACTTGGTATTATTTCATAAGTCCACCAGAGGTACCTATATGAATTTTTTGAGAAATTTCTGAGGGGGTGACCCAGGAATTTTCTGATTTTCTGGATGCCTTCACTTGGACTGACCCATACCCGAGAACGTGTTTGCGAACGCGTTCTCGGCGTTCCGGTCAAGAACGACGGAAAACAAGCATGGCGGCCACTGGCGAAACTGATGAAATGTAAGCTGATTTTATCCCTCGTATGGTCTATTTTACATAACTTGTAGATTTCTGAACAATTTCATCTATTCACTGATCCATTAGGTCTTGACGTTGACCCAATTCCGAATTGAAAAAATCACTTAAGTGGTCACAGTTCTTTGCTTCGTGATCTTGAATAGACTATTTGCGAGAACCGCGTTGCCCCTGACATCCTCGGTACCTCTGCCAAACATTCAATAGCGTGGGTCCACACTTATGATTGCAGACGCGTACCCATGGTTACCGTCCCGACTGTTCCAGCATATTCGAATCCCGACCCGTTCCTAAGCTGTTCTGGAACAGTCAAGAACAGGGATTCGAATACAGCCCATGTGGGTGGCGTAGGGTGGGGGGAATAAAACAAGGTTTTGCTTTCCAGGCAGATTTTATTCCTGGTGAGTCCACTCTATAAAGACTGCTAGAGACATTTGCCATTATCAGCTGCAATTGCATTGCAGTCTCCCAAAGAATGCAAGCCTTGTTCCTCACGTGGTGCTGACAATTTACGTATTTTGTTGAGAATGAGTAAAAGCAAGAAAAATTCCAAATTTGGAACATGGGCCAAAGTAAAAAGGTATGTTCCAAGTGTTATTATATTCACTAATCCAGCAAACACAGTAAGAGAGCATAATTTGAATTGAAATGCAAGTGTAGAATTTAAATGTACTTAAGGTTCATATATGATCAGCAGCAGTTTCACCACTAGTTGTTTATAATATAAGCACCATGGCAAGTATTCGATATGGGCGTGATTTAGTAAGACCTTGCCGCATGATGCAAAACTTATAACCTAAAGCACACAAATATGAGTGGTTACTGTATTTGTTTTGCTCCTGTCAGTGGTTGCTAAAGGGTGTTGTTCATGCAAAAGGCCAGCGAGTAAATCCAGCCAATGGCCTCCAGATAACCAACAGAAGTACTCCCCAGTGATGAACTGTATGAGATCTTTGTTGTGTTAATGTAGAAAAGAAGACTATTAGAGCAGTGAGTACATTAATAATCACTGGACTCTGAAATACATGTGCAGATCTGTAGATTTATACTGCAGTATGGTCCATTTAATTCATGATTTTTAGTTGATACATTGACAGAATAAATCAGTTAGAGCACCAATGAAAATATTCAAACTCTGACAAAAGGGTGTTGAGTACTGAATTTGGTAACTTAACCAGTTAAAACAGGGGTGTCCAATCTTATCCATGCAAGGGCCAGTGTGGGTGCAGGATTTAGTTTGAGCCCAGGGCTACAACACCTGATTCCACCAATTAACTGATCAGGGGGTTCAATCAAGGCCTTGGTACGTAGAATCAGGTGTGTTAGCTTTGGGCTGTCACAAAAACCAACGACCACACTGGCCCTTTTTGGCTAAAATTGGAGACCCCTGAATTAAGATCACCATAGAATTAGAGCATTGCATGATCCGTACCCATTTTCCCTCAACAACACTTCCCCCCCTTCTCTCTCATCCGCAGCTGCTGGATCACAAACCGTTATTATTTTTACGGTCTGAATATCACCTATTTTGCCCTAATCTTCCTGTTCAACAATGGCATCCTGCTAACAGTGAGTACGAGGATATGGCAGATGAAACGGTTTGGAAAGAAGACTGGTATGGTGATTCCCTGGAGGCAGACATGCACTGTCCTGGGCCTCACCTGTCTCCTGGGCAGCACCTGGGGTCTGGCCTTCCTCAGCTACGGAGCACTCAGCATCCCCATGCAGGTGCTCTTCTGCATCTGTAACTCCCTGCAAGGTAGGCATAACTAGAGGAGAGAAGGCAAGGTAGGGAGGGAAGGACTGAGGAAGCGAGAGAGAGAGAGGGTGCATGTGTGCCAACACTGTAAATCCTAACTTTCTAGCTCAACTTATTACTGTTTTTTTTTTTTTTAGGAAATGGCTTGCACTCAAAATTTTTAGTTTTGTACAGTACAGCAACATGAAAGTTATGGGTACAACAGACAGAAAATAATTGTCAGATGATCCTTGTCTGACTGAAAAGTTATGTCAGTTCAACATATGTTTTTTCTCACTCAACATATTGATTTGTGTTTAAATAGGGAAGAAGTAGATGTCGTACGATGTGCAATTGTCTAGGATTCATAATACAAAATTGTTGAATTGTTTTAAGTGTTCATTAATTTATTTGGCGTAATTATATTAACTGCATTGTGCAAACCAGAAGTTGTCTACATCAAATGAACAGCAGGAGGGAACTGCACAAGTCATGGAAACAGTAACAGTCATAGTGAACAGATAATGCAAAATATGACTAGAATCAATAATACAATGCAAAGACTAAATGATAAGCAGGACACATGGAATTGCACTGTACACAATAGAAGCACATAAACTGAACAACAATGAAGAGTGACGAGGCACCAATCCATTGTTGCAAGGAATGCTGGGAAGCTTTCATCTTTTTGCGCAAGAAAGTGACCACTTGTCATGTGAACATAAAAACATTGAGGACATATTTTTACAACTTTTTTTTTTAGTTGATTAAATTATCAAAATATATGCTAAGTGCACAATGTATGTGTTGTTAATTGGCCTTGAAAGAATTCGACTTTATCGCCTATAAAAATTTTCATAAAATTAACTAAAGAATCAAAAATAGTTGACAATGAGTTCATGTCAGAGACGATGAGGTCATTTACATTGCTGTGAAAAAGTATTTGCCCCCTTCCCATTTTCTTCTATTTTTGCTTGTCATGTTTAAAATTTTCAAATCATCTAATGGCTTTTAATGTCAGACTACATGAGTAAACACAAAATGCAGGTTTAAAATGATCATTTTATTAATTGACGGTAAGGAGTTATACAAAACTTATATCACCCATGTCAAAAAATAATTGTCCCCCCGAATCGTTTAACTAGTTGTGAC
Source organism: Gymnothorax javanicus (assembly GCA_029692085.1). Classification (NCBI taxonomy): domain Eukaryota; kingdom Metazoa; phylum Chordata; class Actinopteri; order Anguilliformes; family Muraenidae; genus Gymnothorax; species Gymnothorax javanicus. The sequence continues at coordinate 8,469,719 of CM056209.1, read as the reverse complement.
GCCCTTGGCGGCAAAAGTTCATGGCAAACATTAGCGATAACTGGCAATGACTCTTGTACACCTCTGTAGAGGAATTTCGGCCCACTCTTCCCAGTAGAATTGTTTTAATTCAACCACACTGGAGGGTTTTCGAGCACAAATTGACTGTTTAAGGTTAGTATCACTACTGGATTCAAGTCAGTGCCTTGAGTAGTCGCTCCAAAGCCTTCATTTTGTTTCTTTTGATTCATTTAGGGGTGGAATTGATCATGTGCTTCTGGTCATTGTCCTGCTGCTTAAGCCAACTGCGCTTGATCTCTAGTTCAGGAACTGATGGCTGTAGATTCTCCTTCAATATTTTCTGGTAGGGAGCTGAATTTATGGTTCTATCAATTATGGCAAGTTGCCCAGGTCCTGAAGCAGCAAAGCAGCCCCAGACCATCACACTACCATCTCCGTGTTTGACTGTCGGTATGATGTCCTTATTGTGGAGTGCTGTGTTAGTTTTAGGCCTAAAGTAACGGAACATGTCATCCAAAATGTTTCACTTTTTACTGCTCAGTCCACTATCCCAAAAGTCTTGGGGGTCATGAAGATACTTTTTGGCAAGTGTAATACGAGCCTTTTTTTTTTTTTTTTTTTTGTTATTTTTGATCAACAGTGGTCTTTGTCTCGCTGCACTCCCACTGATGCCATCTTTGCTCAGTCCCTTTCTTACTGTGGAATCATGAACACTGACCTTAACTGAGGCAAGTGTGACCTGCAGCTCTTCAAATTTTAGTCTGGCTTCTTTTGAGACCTCCTGGATGAGATGTCCGTGCGTTCTTGGAGGAAATTTTGTTGGCCGGCGACCCATAGGAAGATTCATTGCTGTTCCAAGTTTTCTCCGTTTGTAGATCATGGCTCACGCCGTGGTTTGCTTGATTCCCTGAACCTTATAAATGATTTCAGATAGTTTTACAATCTGAAACATTTAAGTGTGACAAATATGCAAAAATAGGAGAAATCAAGAAGGGGACCAATATTTGCCTTAAATGTCACAGCAAAATGGATCTGAACGGCTGCAGTGGATATCTAGACCGAATTGAGTGACAAAGGCTGCAAATATGGCATGATCAAGAGTCCACTTTAAGTTCAAACTTATTGAAATACTTTTATGTCGGTAGAATTATTTCCATATTTCTGTTTTTTTTCTGAAGTGATCTTTTTTCTGAAAACCAGAGAAGTGAAAATTTGGCACCCGAACAATTATTATAAATACATCCATACAAAAATATATTAATAATAATTTTAGGCAGGACTCAGGCTGCCCTATACAAGGTAATGTCTGTTTCTGTCAATTGAGTGACTGACTGATACGTCTTGTTAAAGCTGAGAGCGGTATCTAGTGCTCATGCAATCCCAGGCTGAGGTCAACATATACTGGAGAACGTGTTGCATCAGAAAGATGTGCTCAAATTTTGTGCAGGAGGGCCTTGGGTAACTCTCAGAAACCACATAAATTTGCTGGAAAAGTGGTGACGTAATTTTACAGTCAACTTGCCGTAGCCATGGCAACTGGTTCACGCCTAATGAACCAAACCACAAGTAAAGAACTAGAACAGTAGTGTTTATCGCCATGGTACTCGTGTCTGTGTATGGAATTAAGCTTTATTTTCAGCGATCATAAACTCAAAATATGGTCATTGTAAAAGAACAGGAAGCATTTCTCACTATATTTTTGATCGTCAAATATTCAGGCATTTCGCACTGTGTTCAGTGCATGAGTGAATGTGTTGCGTTGGTGTTGCTATGTTGTGAGCGTGAACCATTGTCAGGAAGTGGGTTTTGCCCCCAGCGAAAGTGAGTCACACTTCTCCAGCGTATAGCCTCAAAGTTGCTATTTTACTGTCATTAGCACTGGGGGAATGCCACTAACTATATAGAAATGAAATGGAAAATTGTAATCTCATGCTAGTTCCTTTCACTCAACAGTCAGGCTACCAACAGCAACATCTAGAACGATGACACAGTGACAGAGAATGCAGAAATGCAACAAATAACACGACTGTAAACATTTGCACAGTCACTGAGTCTTTTACCTTGGTGATCTGGGGCATCTCAGGAAGGCTTCCTTAAAGAACTGCCCTTGAGTCACTTCAATAGTGCTCACCATGTTTATTTTAAAAAATTTTCAGTTAGTGAAGTATTATGACCATTTAAATGTGAAGTAATGCTTATAATAAATACATACATTCCATACTTAAGAAAAGCTGGAGCATCATGGAAAGTGAAAATTAAATTTAAAAAGTCACTGATATGAAAAGTTCATTCACCCTCGCATATACAAAAAGCATTCCAACAGGTTTAACGTATTGTGCACTATGAGATATTGTGTACTCAGATAATTATTTTTTTGCCCACCGGTTACACAGAGGTTCTCTCAGTTGCTGTAGCCTTTCCGTCAGCTCAAGCTAATCTGACCATTTGCCTGTGATCACTTTCCTCAATACAACACTGCCCTCTGCTGAGCTGCCATTCACTGGATGCTGTATATTTTTGCAGTTGCAGAAATACGCGGACCAGACCACCTAGCACCAACAGCCATGCCACTGTCAAAGTCACTGAAGCCACATATTTTTCCCATTCTGAAGATTGATTTCCCCGTAGAGCGCTGAATGAATTTTCAAGGAATTAAAAATGTAATTATCCTGAGCTGTTGAAAACCTTTCGTGTGGCAACTGGTTTAAAAGAGGTCCCCTGGGGAGCTCTTTTAAACAAGTTGCCACATGATAGGTTTAAACAGCATCTGATGTTGGTATCTTACATCATTGGGCATGTCACAGTCTCGCTCACAAAGCCATGACAAAAAGGGAGATACACCGTTGTAAAGGAATAACAAATTTATTTATTTAACAAACTATGGCCTCATTTACATTGTCACTGTAATGTGACCCAATTCCGATGTTTTGCTCTTATGTGGCACAGCTCGGATTTGCTCGTTGACAGTGTGTAACATACATGCCAACTCTACCGCTTTTGGGGTGTTTTTTTCAGAATGAAACGCCCCGAAAGCGGTAGTCTACCGCCAAAAGCGGTAGAGTTGGGATGTATGGTGTAAACAGGAAAAAGACGCATACATTCGGATATTTTGAGATCGGATACAGGCCTCATAGGCTGGATTTACACTGCGGGTTAAATGTGACATGATTGTGACACGAATCGGATCTTTTGCTCAAATGCGGCCAATATCCGATCTGTCACATGGCTGCGTAAACAGAAAAAAAACACATTGATTCCGCCCTCGATCGGATCCGTCAGATTGGATCCAGGCCTCATTCAAATGTGCTTTTGTTTGGATATGTAGGGGAGAGCCGGTGTGAAAGTAACGTGGGACGAATAATACGGCGATTTACTCACAGCCATCCGCACTTCGATGCGTCATATTAGGTCAGCACGTGCAGCTCGCGACACTCTCCAGACCCGCGAAAAATCTTGAGGCTTCGACGCTTCCTCGCGGAACGAGACCGGGAAGACCCTTTTCCACAGTGGTGAGTAAATTCAGACAAATGGTGAACTTTTTTGACTTAAAGATTGTCTTTATCGCTCCATGTGTCATTTTTATGATGAAGTGATAGGTCATTTAGTTTTGTAACATATCCTGAAGTTTGAAATGTCAGACTTTTTCCACTTTAGAAGCAATCCTGGTTCTAATGTCTAGAGTCACTGTCGGGGCGGAAGTAGCAACGGTTACGTTCGTCCCTCTCTGCTAATCTTGCCGAATTTTCTTGTGTTATATTTTACCGACAGAAAATGCCAAGAGTTAGGGTCAGAACTACCCAGAGAGGAAAGGTTGACCAGCAGGTTTACGGAAGGGCCTTTCTTGACGTCCGAAGAGCCGAGAGTATAAGGAGGGCAGCAGAGGTGCATGGCGTTTGTCATGTCACCCTGTTCAGGTACTGCAAGAGGAGGGCAGAGGCAGGAGGGCAGCAGGCCAGAGCCCCAGGGTACAGGGCTCACAACAAAGTCTTCACAGAAGAACAGGAGAAGAGACTGCAGGCATATATAAGGAGAGCAGCTGATATATATTTTGGCCTGAGTCCTAAAGAGGTTGGAGTAACACTGCAGACAGAGCTACACCACTATCGCCATTTGCCTAAGATAGCAAGCACCTCAGCTCCGGATCTGCCCCGGCTCTGAGGTGCTTGCTATATGGGAATTAACCTCTTTTTTCATGCTGTTTTAGGTGCGAAAGTTTGCATATGAGCTGGCTGAAAATATTGGCCTCAAAACTCCATGTTCATGGGAGAAAAACCAGATGGCAGGGAAGGACTGGCTCACCTCCTTCATTGAGCGCAACAAAACCCTCTTCATCCGTCGACCTAAAGCCACCAGCATGTCCCGTTCCACCAGCCTCAACAAGACCAATGTGACAGCGTTTTTTAAAAACCTAAAGACTGTCCTCATCCGCTATAATTTTGAAGCAAAGGACATCTGGAACATGGATGAAACAGGTAAAAATTTATATTTAGATAAATTAAAAAGCAACAGTGATTTGCAACAGCAATAATTCATTTCTTTTATTATTTCAGGTACCACAACGGTTCAAGTGCCAGACAAAATCATTGCCACCAAGGGGCAGCGCCAGGTCGGTGCTGTGACCTCTGGGGAAAGAGGGACATTGGTGACTGTTGCCTTTGCTGCCAACGCACAAGGCAACTTTGTTCCCCCTTACTTTATCTTCCCAAGGAAGAAGTTCCAGCACCACTTCATCCGGGACGGCCCCCTTGGCTGCACTGGTTCTACCAATGGATCGGGGTGGACGCAGGAGGCCGATTTCTTGGCATTTTTACAGCATATTGCAAGGCACACCCGTGTGACCCCGGAGTCAAAGTTGCTGCTACTTTTAGACAATCATCCATCACACCTCTCTGTGGTAGCTATTGACTTTTGCAAGTCACACGGCATTGTACTCCTGTCTTTTCTCCCGCACTGCTCCCACCGTCTTCAACCGCTAGACCGAAGCGTTTTTGGTCCTCTGAAGCACTACATTAACACTGCAGCAGGCAATTGGATGCGAATGAACCCTGGAAGAACTTTGACCATCTACAACATCCCAAGTCTTGTGGCTAAAGCTCTGCCTCAAGCTGCGACAGCAAGCAGCATTTCAGCTGGGTTCGAGTGTACCGGTATCTGGCCCTTGAATCCAGATATTTTCAGTGAGACAGACTTTGCTCCAGCTTTTGTGACCGACCGTACTGCACCTGCACCAGCACCAGCTCCATCCCCAATGCCAGTGCCAGCTCCATCACCAGCGCCCTCTTCATCACCAATGTCCGCTTCATCACCAGCGCCCTCTTCATCACCAATGTCCATTCCATCACCAGCGCCCGCTTCCGTAAGACACCAGCAACCTAGCCAGAGCCCATTTGAGCTGCATCCCCATGAGTCTGCCATTCCTCTAGATGGTGAGAGTTTGTGTCTGTGTGTGTCTTTTAAATGTGCATGTTGAGCCTTGCCAAGCATTTATTATTTTTTTGAAATATTATCTATCCAGGTATGCTTGTGGTTCCAGGAACATCTAGTGGCACGCCAATACAGAGATTCAGCCAAGAAAAGGTTCGCCCATATCCAAAGGCTGGCTCGAGGAAAGAAAATAAAAGAAGAGGCAGAAAGAGGTGAGCAGAGTGTCGTTTTTAACTTGTCTTGATTTTCTTGCTTGTATAAAAACAAGCTGATTCTGACTACCATCTCATTGAATGTTGCAGGTCAACAGCAATACTGACCGACACCCCAGTAAAAGCTGCCTTGGAGGAGGAGACTCGGCAGAGAGGCCAGAAGAAAACGCCCAAAGAAGACGTTGTTAAGCGGATACACTGCAACCACAGTTTCTCGGGGCAATGAGGAGGAATGTCTTGGTTGTGGGGAGACATTTGCCTCATCTTTGCCTGGAGAGGTGTGGGTGCAGTGCATCTTTTGTCTGCTGTGGTCACATGAGGGTGCAGCTCATTATATGTGTCACAACTGTGATGAAAATGTTTAAAACAAATGTGTGATTGTTTTTGCTTCTGTTTTAATGTCATTTTTATGATTGAATTGAATAAATGAGTGCATTGTATATTTACAATTGCATGTGAGCAAAGACATTGTTTGATTTTTTCAAATGAAAAATGACAGTAATTCAAAAGATTCCAGTTAATTTGATCAGGTTACTTTTGTCCCACCCGTGCGCTACTTTCATCCCGACTGGAGGGGTCGAAAGTAGCAATGCGCAACTTCCATTGGACGGCAAACTATGCTGAAGTCAATATATATTGGGATGATTTAGCACCTGATATTGATAGAGCACACACAAAAGTAGTTAATCGCTCCGAATTTTTTTTTTCAGTCTGTAATGTTATCTTTCAAAATGAAGTTTGTGCGAAAAATGTTACTTTTGTACCAGCTCTCCCCTATCTGATGTGTATCGGATATGTGCCAATGTGCCCGTTGTGTATTGCATATCAACATGGAGATCGGATATTTTGTAAAAAAAAAAAAAAAAACAAGGCTCAGACTAAGGCGGAGTCTGCCTGCGCATTTGCGATGATGCAGGTGATAGGTGTAAAGCTGCTTTCACACCAGACGCAAAACGAATTTTCCGCGCGACAGATTACATTCAAAGTCAATGCAAAGACAAATACGCGAAACGCGTATATTCGCATCTTGGCATTTACTTTGAATGTTTTGAGGATTATATTTCAATATTTCTCATCATATTCATCAGTAAATCAATAACTAAATTAATTCGTTTCGCGTCCAGTGTGAAAGCGGCTTAAAAGGCGTTAACGGGAGAATCAGATGTAGGTTACCCAGTGAAATGTTGCGAGCTTGCTTCATGTTTTGATCATTTCTATGACTGTTAGGCCTGCATGCTTTTGTTGCGCTGCACGCACATTTGCTTTTACTTTCGGTAGCCTTCTCCACTGTGCGCATGTGGATCGCCCAAGACAATGGCCAGGTCGTGAGTGGTGTAAACAAACGGAATCGAAACGAAACAGATATCATTAAGGCTCAAAGCAAGATGTAAACACACAGTTGAACAAATCGGATATGGGCCTCAAAATCCGATCCATATCCGATCTGGGAAACAAGACTTGCAGTGTAAATCCAGCCATACATAGGTGGAAATAAAACAGATATGTATCGGATATGTGCCAATGCGACCGCCGTGTAAACAGGCTGATCGGATTTTCTTACACACTGCGTCTCTAACGTCATCAAATCTGCCACCATTTAGCTTATTTTGTCGCATAAACAGTGAACGCACAGTAAATGAACGAGGTTTTATATTTGAGAAGCTGGCAGACTGAACATGGAGGCTGTCTCGCACCCAGACATTCCCATGAACGACTGAAGAGGCAATAATTGCAGCATATGCACAAGATGCAATTGTGGCCCTTTTCCTTCTTCTCTGCCAAAAAATCCTGGCAATGTTAGGCGAAGTTTTCATGCACCGCAACATTATCATCAAACATATCGTCGGCCTGATGATATTAAAACCTCGTATCTTCAAAATGATAAACTTTACAGTAAAATAAATAATAAATAATATAAAATAATATAAATATAAGTTAAACTATAAATAAAATAAAAAAAATGTTTAATTTTGCATGCAAGAATAGTGGACATACGAGTTTTTGTTTCTAATCAATTTGGAGACACGAGGTCTTATCAGCAGGCCGACGATATGTCAGCATCATCCATTTTTTTGGCTTAGCAGTTAGCGCTTGGTGCATAAGTAGGCGTGGCCTAAAGTATAGTAAAAAACTAAAAGTAGGCATGCGCGATGTTTCAGATGTTGTAGGCAAGTGTAATCGCGTGAATCAGATATGGGTCACTTGATAAAATACGTGTAACCGCACCGTAAAAAAAATCGGATTCAGGCAGCAAATCCGATCTGGGCATCAAGACTTAGCTACAGTGTAAATACGGCCTATATAAAAATGCAAAATCCACAAATAGTCCCAAATCATGAGGTGTGAGTGTCAGCAAAGTAAGCATGAAGTGCATGGTGGTTGAGTGGAAAATGTATGTAGGTGCTGTAGAATGGTGAACAAAGGAAACCCAGGCTCAGAATGCTGGCAGCACGGTATCTGCAAGGAGAGGGAGAGAGGGGTGAATGATCAGCTGCAGGCAACTTATAGGCTGGTAAACACCAGGCCCAGGTGCCACCAGTCAGGCAGTGATTACATTACCTTTCTGCATAAAATGAAGCCAATGCAGCAATACCAAACCCAGCCTCAGGGGCCGCCACAGGGCAACTATAGTTGCTTGTAGCTCTCTGAGAGTAGCTTCTTACCCGTATTTGCACGACTTCATGCATTCCACTACCGCCCTATGATTGGCTGGTCCTAATAAAGTGCTTGTTGAGAGCACACAGCCTTTTTTTCTCCATTTTTGTCATGGATGCTAATACAACCCCAACCAGGTTCAGGTCCTTGCCAGCTCCCTTGGCTCACTGGCACCTTACATCAGATCCCATGCCAGGAATCTTGGTGTGATTACTGATGGTGACTTTAAACTGGATAAACAGGTCAGCTCAATGGTCAAGTCTAGCTTTTTTCAGCTGAGGCTTTTAGCCAAAGTTAAACCATATCTGAGCCAGAAAGATCTTGAAAAAGTTACCCATGCTTTTATTACATCTCGTTTGGACTATTGTAACTCCCTGTATGTCCGCATTCACCAGTCAGAGCTCAACCGCATGCAGCTCGTTCAAAATGCCGCAGCTCGTCTCCTAACCGGGACAAAAAAACGTGAGCACATAACTCCGGTACTTTCTGCACTTCACTGGCTGCCGGTTAGGTACAGGATTGATTTTAAGATTCTTTTATTTGTTTTTAAGTCTCTGAATGGGCTGGCCCCAGAATACCTGTCTGACCTTATTAAGCTGCGTCAGCCGTCCAGAGCCCTCAGGTCAGCTGATCAGGTGATCTTAGACGTTCCTCGATCCTTTTTAAAATCTAGAGGAGATCGAGCCTTTGCAGTTGTGGCTCCCACTCTCTGGAACACGTTACCTTTGCCTGTGCGGACTGCGAATAGCCTTTCCACTTTTAAAACTTTACTTAAGATGCACTTGTTCACTTTGGCCTTTGGCAGAGTATAGTCTCTTTTATTGGGTCTTTTATTTGTTATGCTCTCCATATTGTTGTTTTGTGTTCTTATATGTTATATGGTGTTACTGTTTTTTATAGCTTTTATTGCTTTATTGTTTCTGCTTATTTTACTGTGAAGCACTTTGGTAGGCCACTGGCTGTTTTAAAGCGCTATATTAATAAAGCTGACATTGACAACCCCAATTCCGAAATAGTTGGGACAAAGTGTAAATTGTGAATAAAATCAAAATGCAATGACTTTCAAATCACACCAGCCAGTATTTTATTCACAATAGAACAGAGATAACATAGCAAATGTTGAAACTGAGAAATTGTTTAATTTTATCCACAAAGTGAGCTCATTTCAAATTTGATGGCTGCTACAGGTCTCAAAAAAGTTGGGACAGGGGCCTCTTTACCATGGTGTAGCATCCCCTCTTCTTTTTAACACAGAGTGGAGGCGTCTGGGCATTGAGGAGACAAGTTTCTTGAGTTTAGCCATTGGAATTTGATCCCACTCTTGTTTAATACAGGCTTCCAGCTGCTGGAGAGTCTTGGGTCTCTTTTGACGGATTTTTCATTTAATTATGCACCAAATGTTCTCAATCGGTGAAAGATCAGGACTGCAGGCAGGCCAGTTCAGCATACAAACTCTTCTACTACGAAGCCATGCTGTTGTAATGGCTGCAGTATGTGGTTTTGCATTGTCCTGCTGAAATACACAAGGCCTTCCCTAGAATAGATGTTATCTGGAGGGGAGCATATGTTGCTCTAAAACCTTTACATACCTTTCAGTATTCATGGTGCTTTTTAAAACAAGCAAGTGTCCCACACCATATGCACTAATGCATCCCCATACCATCAGAGATGCTAGCTTTTGAACTGAACGCTGATAACAGGAGGGGTGGTCTCACTCCTCTTTAGCCCGGAGGACACGACATCCATGATTTCCAACAAGAATGTCAAAGTTGGACTCGTCTGACCACAGGACAATTTGCCACTTTGCAACAGTCCATTTTAAATGAGCCTTGGCCCACAGAACACAGCGGCGCTTCTGCATCATGCTCAACAATGGCTTCCTTTTTGCATGATAGAGTTTTAGGTGGCATCTGTGGATGGCACGGCAGACTGTGTTTACAGACAGTGGTTTCTTGAAGTATTCCTGGGCCCATTTAGTAATGTCAATGACAGAATCATGCCAGTGAGTGATGCAGTGGTGTCTGAGGGGCCAAAGATCACAGGCATCCAGTAAAGGTCTTCGGCCTTGTCCCTTACGCACAGAGATTTTTCCAGTTTCTCTGAATCTTTTGATGATGTTATGCACTGTCGATGATGAGACCTTCCAAGCCTTTGCAATTTGACGTTGAGGAACATTGTTTTTAAAGTATTCCACAATTTTTTTACGCAAGCCTTCACAGGTTGGAGAGCTTCTGGCCATCTTTACTTCTGAGAGACTCAGCCTCTCTAAGACATCCCTTTTATAGCCAATCATGTTACACACCTGATGCCAGTTAACTTAATTACTTGCTAAACGTTCTTTCAGCTGATTCTCTTACATATTAATAGCTTTTTCAGCCCTTTTTTGCCTGTGTCCCAACTTTTTTGAGACCTGTTGCAGTCAGAAAATTTGAAATAAGCTCATTTTGTGGATAAAAATGTAAAATGTCATCTATGTTCTATTGTAAATAACATATTGGCTCGTGATCTGAAAGTCCTTGCATTTTGATTTTATTCACAATTTACCCTTCGTCCCAACTATTTCGGAATTGGGGTTGTAATTCTGCATGGCTGTACCAGATGTTGCTAGTAGGTGCTTGGTTGTGTATAGAAGAGGGCAAATGTAGTCACACCTGCTGGTTGAGAATAATCCTTTATTGATTGCCCCCCCCCTCTTCCCTTCACATATAGGGTTCTGCTTCTTCCTGTGGATCTGCTGTACCTCCAGGAAGGCTAAAAGAGAGACTTCTACAGCGACACTTCAAACATAAGCATTACGCACATCGCTACAGCAAAAGCCACGCAGAATCAGTTTTTCTCCTTGAGCTTGTGTGCTCAGCTGCACGCTCCCAAAAAAGAAGGAAGGTTTAATATTTTGATAATGAAACAATAACGTGTTTATTTATTTTACCCAGTTATTATCCTTTTATAACACTTGTACATATCACCTCATCAGCTCCCCACCCGCATATTTTTTTGCAGGTTTGATGTATAGCTTTTGTCAGCCTGCCCTGAATTGATTTTCGGAAATGTGGGATGTCTGACTCTTTACAAGTAAACCATGGCTGTGCGTCATGCGTTCACGTCATGCTGCAATTGTCCACATCGATGTCGGATTCCATAATACCTAGTTCAGTGGTCCAAAGTGAACTGCGGTTGTGGGTAACACAAATGTAGTACCCAGATGTGCTCTCTGTTTTGCCAAAATTCTGACTGGAAACCCTTCCATCGTCCCTTTCAAGAACTTCAAAGTGAACAGATTTCCATTATTTTGGTGGATTGACAGCATTCGTGCACTCATCGAGCACTTTATTAGGAACACGTGTATCCTTATCGTTATCAAAACGTCTAATCATGTGGCAGCAGTACAATGCAGAGGATCATGCAGAAACAGGTTACTCCAGTTCATGTTCAAATCAATCAGAATGTGATTTCAGTGGTTTCGGCCATGGCATGTTTGCGGCTGTTTCTAGAATTTTTATGCAACGCAGTCTGTAGAGTTTGACACAGAATGGTGTAAAAAAAAAAAAACAAACAGAAAATATCCAGGTAGTGGCATTTCTGTGGACTGAAATGCCTTGAGAGTTAGATCAGAAGAAAATGACCAGAGGATAACTCAGGCATGTCTGATTAATATTGATTTTTGCTGTGACATGCAGGTGGTTGGGTCAGAATTTGATATCAACAGCATGAATCCATGAACTCTTTATGTGTTATGCCAACAGTTCAGATTGGTGGTGGTGGCATAATTGTGGGGGCAATGGTTCCTTGGCACAGTTTGGGCCTCAATACCAATCAACCATTGTTTGAATTCCACAGCCCATTTAAATATTGTTTCTGACTGTGTGAATTCCTTAATGTGCACAGTTAGCCCATTTTTAAATGCAGGGATCTTGACATCTGGACCTCAAATCTAAATCCAGGCCTGGTTTTCTTTCCTCCAAGGTTATTAACTGTATAGTTGGCAATGCTGATTGGCCAGACTGGCTTCACAACTGACTAAAGATAAAGGGTGGATAGAAAACAAGCAGTTCTTGGACCTCATGGACTGTGAATCGAGGAGCAGGGTTCTAATGGCACCTTCCAGCATGATAAAAAGGCCATGACACAGAACAAAAGTCACCTTGAACTGGTTTCATGTAAATGACTACCATCTTCCCAGTCACCAGATCTGAATCCATAGAGCATCTTTGGGATGAACCAGAGGAGGAGATTCATTTAATGAATGTGCATCTTAAAAAATCTGCAGAAATCATGCAGTGCAAGCATGTCAACATGGACCAAAATCTCAAAAGAATGTTTCAAAAATCTTGTGCAATCCATGCCATTAAGAATTGAGGCTGGTCTGAGAGCCAGGAGGGATGTCCTATCCAGTATGTGTATGGTGTTCCTAATTAAGTGCTCGGTGATTGTATGTTAACATTTTCACAAGTTTGAAAACGTTGGCTTTGCATTTAATACTTAGCTTTAATATTTAGGTGGCTATCTAAAAAAATATGATTGTTTTTATAATCTTGGCTGATTTTATTTATGCCACAATTCAGTTTACTAGCTGAATTGTCAAACATTCATTTTAGCGGCTTAAAGCAGCTATCCATGTTTTCCCTACTACTGTTATTATTATTAGTATTATTCACAATAATATTTCTAATATTAATGCCTTATTTGTTCCATTTAAACTACTATTAGGACCTTTCTATTTCGCTGGTAGGATCACTATCAAGCCAATTGTGCATACAGTTATTCAGAAAAAAAAAAAAGTTCTCTTTGCCTCTCTTCTGGGAATTTCATATCAAGGCAAAAAAGGTAGGCTGAAGTGTTCATATGCAAATAAAATAATAATGTGAATGAACTACGTGCCATGTGACCTTTGATGTCATAGTGCTGATTCAGTAATTATTGGTGCCCCTCTTAAAAATGAGCAAAAATTACTGTAAAATAAACAGATTCATTTTGTATTTTTTTTTAGTAATTAATAGTAATTTTTATAGTGATTTTTTATTTTTTTTCATGCAAAATTTTGGTGAAATTTTTGTTCTGAAAAATGATTTGTGTATATAATTTTTAAACGCTGTCCCTCTGTGGTAGTTTTAAGGGAGTGAATCCCAGCCAGTGGAGCTGTTTGCAAATAAACACATCATTCATATAATTTTCCTTCCCTTTTAATTTTTCACTACCTTCATTTACTCAGTAAATAATGCCTACAATATGGTGGTGGGTCTGGAGGAGAGAGTGAAGGTGTCATGGTTTTGTCCCGCCGGATGCAAACTGGAGAACGGCGGGCACTGGGACCATGGGCCCATATGGACAGAAGACTCACCCGCCAGGCTGGTTAGAAAAAAAAAAAAGTTTTAATTAATAAAACCGACTGAGCTACACATAGGGAGCAGCAAAGGAGCAGACGCCAGAGCAGCCATCAGCAGCAAAAAAAACAAATGCAGAAGCAACCATTTATTTATTGATTTTCTCTGTATGAATTTCCATTTCGAATTAGCTAAAATCATCCTGCTGTTTGCTCGCCTTGATGTGGGCCACTGGCTACCAACCGGCCGTACGCAATTGCGTTTTTTTTTTTTTTTTTCCTGAGGAGGAAGAGCTCAGAGATTTCATTGGGCCAGCCCTGTGTCAGAGTAGAAAATGAACCAATGGGCTGCTTTCCGTGTTTTAAAGGCCGGCGCTGTCGTTCAAATTATCAATGTTATTACAATTTTATAAACTATGATTGCATCGGCCCAAAATGTGCGTCGACCCGGTACGTCAGATTACCAGTCCAGCCTTGGGGGGGTGGGGGGGCGGGGGGCGGGGGGGTTAGGGTGAACCCCCTTAACCTCACCTTAAAATGAATGTTAACTCCGAACTGGTTCCCTTTCACTTTTTCTAATTACCAACCAAAATGAGAGAGAGAAGGAACCCAAATCAGTGTTAGAGAGGTGCTAATCATGGTAAATATACAAATGCGTGGGGCGAGCGCAGCAAGTACCTTATTGATCAGGTCATTGGTCAGCTCAATGCACCCTCTGTTGGCAATTTCGAGCAGAGCAGCCAGTTGGTTGATGACATAGATACATACATACATACATACAAACAGGGGGCGCATTGAGCTGACTAATAAGGGACTCGCGCGCTCGCCCCAATTACCTACGATTTCAATGTAATCAACACACTGTAACGTGCAATTGTTGGTTTAGGCAAACTTTGTGATCAGGAGTTACTACACTTCGCTTATATCTCACCCTTTCAGTACAAAGTGCCAGCTTAGATATCCAATTTACGACAAAGGAGAATTTATGGGTTAATTAAAGCCCAATTCTCTCACTCGTTTGTGCACTTTTCTGGATAAAATACACGTACATGTATAGTTTCCTTGAACAGGACACGCTATTCGTTCATTGATTTTTACTTCATAGCGATTGCATCACTCGACTTTGCCGCCGTGATCTCTGCTGTATTTGGGGTGAAAGTTTGACCGTCATTTTCCGCGCTGGTGGCGAAAGGCCGAGCTTGACCGCCGTTAGATTGCGCACTTGGCAGGTGTGTGTCCAGATAAAACCTTTTTTTTTTTTTTGTTACAAAGGATTTGTTTTTGTAACAAAGTTTCTATTAATTGTCAGATTGATTAGTTTAGATATTTGTCTGTACATATATATGCGTGTGTGTATATATATTTAAATTATACTTTGATTTGTTGTATTGGTTTTTCATTTTTTGGACTTTCTTTGCCTGTTAAGAAAGGTGAGGTCCTTTGTATAAGCCAGTCGGCTTCTTGACCTCTCCTAACACATCCACTTCTGAATATGTATTTTCAGAAGCAGATTTTATGCATTTTTTCCTTTTTTTTTAACACGTGTGCAATAAAAAAAGGCTGTGTCATTGTTATGCTTACGACTTTACGAAGTTGTCGAATTTTATGTGCTGATAATAAATCCATTATTTTCATTTGTGCTCTCGTTGCTATTGCAGTCAGGTTTAGCTCCGTGCAAAGGCGAACAACCAAACAAGCTACATTTGACTCAACTATTCAGCATGGTGACAGTGGTGCGCAGAATAACCCATAAACAGTGACAGCGTTATTTGCTGGTAAAGTTTCAATTTGTGTTGAGTTTCAACTTCCCATATCACGTCATAAAAAAAGAAGAAAAAAACGGTGGGCTGCCGTTGAAAGATTGATGCGCACTTGAGTCAAGGAGCAGAAGAAAATTTACAGCGGTTAAACGCAATTAAGAACTATAGCATCTTAAAGTAATTTTAATTTTTGTCCACGCGCATTCTGCCAGATGAAAAAACTACGACTCATCCTGCTTCTTCTCACAAGACTCGCAAGTACTATCAGCCAGATACGTAAGTTTGTTTTATTGTAATTATTTCTTTTTTGTTCGCTGAGATAATCTGAAAATTTGCGCAAGTACATAAAGGCACCTCGGTCGTTTAAATGAAGTGATTTTCGAAACGAAGTGACTATTCGCACTTATTTAAGTGCGTCCAAGCACAAAAATTGATCGAAATTCGCGTTAGACGCACTTATAAGTGTGGCCAAGATGCACATTGCTCCATTGCCCTCACTTATTTTAAGTGTGTCCAAAGCCAAAATTTTTTTCTTGGTCAAACTTATTTTTTAAGCTGTGGCCAAGGGAAAATTTCAGCATGCCGCACGTATAAGTGCGAAGTGTGGGCAAGAAAAAAATTCATCATTAACCACACGTATAAGTGCGAATAGCATCGGCCTTTTCACAATGGGACGAGGACCACTAACTGTTTTCCTTGCTCCATTTCTTGATCAGTGCAGATTTAAAAGGTGACAAGATCGGAATTCCAAGCTATCTGTCGAATGGTTATTTTTGTACCCGTGAGTCCACAATTTCACCAATCAGAAGCTTATTCATCCAATCTTGAAATTATTCATCTTAATTTTTGACTCCTCTAAGGTTACAGTCAGGGGCAGGATATATTAATCCAGTAGGCTATGTGAAACTATGTAAATTACTATTCAAATATGGGGAAAGCGTGTGTTTCAGCCCATTTATTTTAATCTTGGTGTTTTATTTTGTAATCTATTTTTCCTTGGCTCTATCGCCTAATTATTTGCACTCATAACAATCATTGTAAATGAAATGAAACAAAAGTCCGAATCCGACGGGAATAGTTTTCGAGACGCGCATGCGTTTCAGCTGACATGGGATATATGTAATTTCGTGCGTACAGTGTATTGCCCTATTAGCCTTACCGAGCTGGCAATTTGTTTTAGCTAAGATTAATTTCTGTATGGAGAGAGGGAATATACCGGAAACAGTTCGAAAGTCGTGTTTTCGACCATTTGGTGTGCGAAATTGTGCCACATTTGTTTGTTAGTCAGAGGCAAGTTGGGCTGGACGACATACAGCGCTTTGAGTTGCCCGCTCTGTGGAAAGAAAATACACATTTTCTGAAGCACAACAGGTTGTTTGGCCACTCGAGTCAGCTGACGCGTTCAGAAATGGAATAATTATCTTAACATAACATAATATTACATGAATGGCGAGAACAGGCCGTTCAGCCCAACTCGGCTCGCCAGTTGCTTTATACTATCGTGAATATATCACTTCAGATACTCAATGACTCAATGGTATCTAGCTTTAAGTCAAGCCTGCTCTTGAAAACTCCCAAGGTCTCTGCCTCAACAATATGGTCAGGCAAGCTGTTCCACACCGAAATTACTCTTTGGGTGAAGAAATATTTCCGAATATCAGTTCTAAATTTACCTTTGGTCAGCTTCCATTTGTGACACCGAGTTCTACTAACAACACTTGGTTGAAGGAATCCTACATAATTCACTTTGTTAATCCCTGTAACATATTTAAAGACCTCAATCAGACCACCCCTTAGTCTCCTTTTCCTAAGACAAAAGAGATTAAGGATCTTCAGCCTTTTCTCATAGCTTTCATCTTTAATACCCAGAATTAGCTTCGTGGCTCTTCTCTGAACGTTCTCTAAAGCCTCTATGTCTTTCTTAAAGTATGGTCCCTAGAACTGTACACAATACTCTAGATGTGGTCTGACGAATGTGTTGTACAAAAGAAGCATCACCTCCTTGGATTTGAACTCAATACTTTTGGCAATGTATCCCAGCATCTGATTGGCTTTTTTAACTGCTACGGCACAATGGCTAGAGCCTGTGAGGGTTTGGTCAACAATCACTCCCAGATCTTTCTCGTGTGGAGCACATTCCAGTTTAAAACCTCCCATGAAGTAATCCCGTCTAATGTTTTTATTACCTACATGTACAACTTTACATTTCGCTACATTAAATTTCATTTGCCACATTTCTGCCCAATTCTGGATTCTATCCAAATCATCCTGAATCACTTTAGTGGACTCTAAACTATTTGCCAAACCTCCCAATTTAGTATCATCTGCAAATTTAACTAATCTGCTCTCAATATTCCTATCAAGGTCATTAATGTAGATGAGGAACAGCAGGGGTCCCAACGCCGATCCCTGGGGGACGCCACTCCCCACCTTACCTAGTTCAGATGAGATATCACTGACCACCACTCTTTGTGTTCTGTCCTGCAACCAGTTTTGAATCCACTTCAGAATACCTCCTGTAACTCCAATGGAGCTCATTTTAAAAATTAGTCTCTTATGCGGTACTGTGTCAAATGCTTTCTGAAAATCCAAATATATGATGTCATAAGCCCTGCTCTGGTCATAAAACTTGGTGGCCTCTTCAAAAAATTCCAGAAGGTTTGTCAGGCATGACCTTCCTTTACGGAAACCATGTTGGCTATCCCTCAAGATATTGTTACGTTCAAGAAATAAGTCCAGCTCATCTTTTATGATAGATTCCAATATTTTGCACGCAATGCAAGTTAAACTGACTGGCCTGTAATTACCTGGCTCAGTACAGTCCCCTTTCTTATATATTGGTATTATATTGCCCTGTTTCCAATCATTTGGTATTTCTCCAGTTTCTAAAGACCGTCTAAAGATGGTGGATAGCGGCTTAAAGATGATCTCACTAACTTCCCTGAGCACTCTAGGATATAAGCCATCAGGACCCACCGCCTTATCTGCCTTTAGTTTATGCAACTTAACCTCAATTTCCGCTAAATAATCTTGAGCATTGGACATGCCCTCTGGCCAAATAAAGACCCGCTCTAAGGTAAAATTCTCAACAAAGTAACCGTTGAAGGTATCCGCAATATCCTTGTTATCATGTAGCAGCGATCCATTTTTATTCTTTATGCACTTAACCTGCTCTTTGACTTTCCTTTTTCTGCTACAGTACTGAAAGAAGCGCTTAGGGTTAGTTTTTGCCCCCTCTGCAATTTGTCTTTCATACAGTCTTCTAGCATTCCTCAGCTCTTTTTTGACCACAGCCCGCATTTTACAGTATTCAGCCTTAGTGTTCTCATTGTTATCCTCTATGTACATCTTATAAAGATTCCTCTTTTCCCTCAAACTCCTACGAATAGCTGCGGTCATCCACTGGGGATTCTGCTTTTTCAGCTTACTTTTGGACACCTTTGGAATGAATTTGCATTGTGAATCAAGTAAAACCCCTTAAATCTTTTCCCACATCTCATTTACAGACTCACAGTCCAGGAGTGTCTCCCATTTTATTTCACTTAGATATGAGCGCATCCTGTCAAAGTTTGCTCGCCTAAAATTGAAAATTTTTGTTTTTGGGAACACCTTTTTAACTTCCCATGAAACCTCAAAATTAACAGTAGAGTGATCACTTGTCCCAAGTGGCTCCCGTACCTCAACATTGCTAATTCTATCTGGGTCATTACAGAGCACTAAGTCTAAAATTGCCCTCTCTCTTGTAGGTTTATTAACATACTGCACCAAAAAATTATCATTTATGACATCTAGAAATTCTTCCTCCCCCTACCCTGTCCTTTCACCATTTCCCAATCAATACCAGGATAATTTAAGTCTCCCATAATAATAGTCCCTCCTCCTCTACAAGCTTGCGTAATCCTCTTAAAGAGCATTTCATTGACATATTGTCCAAAGCTGGTGGTCGATAGGATACACCTATGTTTAAACCAGTCTCGTGTTTGCCAGTGAGCCTGACCCAGATATCTTCGCAGGGCAAGGAATGTTCAATTTCAGGAATTTCCTGCACATTTATGTTTTCGATCACATAGAGTGCTACACCCCCTCCTCGCCTATTGCATCTATCCTTCCTAAAGAGCTTATAACCTTCTACATTATATTCATCTCCATCCTCTTCACTAAGCCATGTCTCTGTAATCCCAACTATGTCATAGCCTTCACTAATCATAACGGCCTCAAGTTCTCGAAATTTATTTTTAATGCTTCTAGCATTTAGATAAAAACATTTCAGGTTATCACGAACGCTCTTCCCCTTCAATTTCCCATGTGCCTGCTGCTCAAAGCCCCTCACTATGCTTTTTTGCTTTAAAAATATATCATCAATAGTGCATGTAACGCTGTCAGCTTCCATCAGGGCAGTCTGCATTTCCCTCTGTGTAACACTCTCTAACCTCCCAGCCCCCCAAGTCCCTAGTTTAAATAACTCTCTGCTACCCTCTACATATGCTGACCCAGTGCAAAGGTACCCCTCCGGTTCAGGTGTAGCCCATCCGGCTTGAACAGGTCACCCCTGTCCCAGAAGTAGTTCCAGTGCCCCATAAACCTATACCCATCTTTCCTACACCAGGTTCGTAGCCACGTGTTAAACCTCCAGATAAAATTCTGCTTCCCTCTGCTTGCACGTGGTACCGGTAGAATCCTGGAGAACTCTACCGTGGAGGATCTGCTCCTAAGCTTTTCAGCTAATTCAACAAATTTGCCTTGCAGAACCTCAAACCTACCCTTACCTATGTCATTTGTCTCAACATGGACCATGACTACTGGATCCCTCCCCGCTCTGGCCAGGAGCTTGTCCGCACGCTCCAGGAGGTCTCCTACCTGGGCATCAGGCAGGCAACATACCGTACGAGACTCCTTGCCATGCGAACAGACTAAACAGTCTATTCCTCTAAGTATTGAGTCCCCCACTATCAATAACTCTCTTTTCTGAGGGGTAGAGGCCAACAGGGTGCCCTGCTGCTCATCAGTCCCCACACTCTCAGGGTCAGGGGCCAATTCGAGTTCCTGCAAGGGCCGGAATCGGTTGGACACCTCAACCACTGGAGGAGCTGTCGCTGTACGGTGTGCATGCCCTTGTTGCACCGCGGTGCGTCGCACACAGATGTATTAATGAAATGCGCGATAGAATGCATCAGGAGCATTAAAATAAAATAAAATAAAAAAAACAAATGGACCATATGGTTCGAAACAGTGGCCAAAATTCAGGGGAAAACATAGTTTGTTAAATTTAAATTAGGAATTCCGTTCGGACGGGATTGAAATTATCAGAGGACCTCTTGAATTCGATGAAACAACAGTAGAGCTAGATCATTTACTCTAAAATTATCGCTGTGGTCGTCCATAAAACACAGGCATGGTCAATTCGGAGAACCCCTGTATAAAAGGCTACGCGAAATTATCCCTCTGGACGTCCGCATGTAAAACTTCTCCCGTTTGAATAGGGCTGACGTTAAATTGACACTGGGCTATGTTCTCATGATTAATGTCTGTCTAAAGGAATATGCTGTCATTCCATCACTTCCTGTTTCACTGGGGTATAAAAATAAAGTTTCCTAACACTGACGCACATTCACGTCGTCCTCAATCACCGCGGAAAAACAGAGGACCCGTCAGTTCAAAAGCGGCTCATGGTAATAGTCCGAGATGGTGCTAAAATAGATGGATGGTTCATTACACAATTTAAACATATTATTGTAAAGGGAACAATGGAAAATTTTAGCGTGGAATGTTGCAAACATTCTTGGAAGAGCGTGCATATAGGCTATACACTCATTGGGCGTATTATTAGGTATTAGGTATGTCTGTGCACCTGCCCGTTCATACTAATATCCAATCAGACAATGTTGTGGCTTCAAGTCAGTGCATACAAGTAAATAGCGATGGTCAACATACTGATTTTGATCAGAGCAAACATCAGAAAAGGGAATAAATGTGATCTATGTGGCTGAATGTGGAATGGTTGTTGTTGCCTGACTGAGTGGTTTGAAAATCTATGAAACTGCTGACCTCCAGAGATTTTGCTGACAACTGTGTTTAAAGCAAAAGAAAAAAAGTTCTGTGGCCTAAAAACGCCTTGTTAATTAAAGAGGTCAGAGGAGACAGGCCACACTATTTCAAACTGATAGGAATGCTACAGTAACTTACTTAACTATGCATTATTACAATGCTATGCAGAAGAACACCTCTTAATTCACAGCTTTTTGGACATTGTAGTGGGCAAGCTACAGCAGAAGACCATGACAGAAAACCATCGGCCTAGCCAAGATCACCCTGTACTATAGGTGGACACGACTGCCAAAAATTGACTGACACAATTGTGGGTCTAAATATAACTTTGTGCAAGGAAGGATCCCTCAACTGGTCCTGAAATATTTGTCAGTTATGGGAGCTTGTTCCTATTAAAAATATTGTTCCTTGAAGAGTAATTATGTTTTTTTGTATCAATTATATTCTTAAAAACACAGAAGAAGCGCTCAGCTCAATATAAGACGACTGAAACTGATTGGAATGTTTAGTAGGGTATAAACCATGACAATCCAGCGACAGCACAATAAACTTATAAAGACGGGACATTCTTAAAAGGGGCGAGGTATACAAATAATAATACTGGGAAACAGGGGAGGAGACAAGACATTGAATCAACTCCATCAGGACACTTACGTCTGATTTAAGCATTTATCACAGAACCATTTGTTTTTGAGTTTGGCGGTGACTCTGCTTGAGTGATGCTGTGGAATAATCTGGGTCAGCATGACACAGACAGTCCCTGAGATCACAAACCCCAAAACTTGCACTCCCAAAGGCAGCAGACGAGCAGAGTCACCTCTTAATAAAACTTGAATAAGAGCATGAATGAAATGGAATGAAATGGATTAATATGTTGCAGCCAGCATGTTGCATATCCTTCGAGTTCATGTAAGCTTGTATGACCTTCTCCCCTGAAAGCAGTGGAATTAGCGGGCATGCTGAATGTAGACTGAGGAACTCCTGACCAGACATTATCAGAGAGACTCGATGCAAAGGAAATTGCAGCATGACCTACATAACTATGTGTGGTGACAAGCATGACAAGCATGTTGCATTTCCTTTGAATTTGCATAAGCGTGCGTGACTCTTCCCTCTGGGTGCAGGGAGATCAGCAGGAATGCCGAATACTGACAGAATAACATCTGGCAAGACATTCTTAAAATAGTTTGATACAGAGGAAATATATTATGTGAGATATGAGACTATGTGAGGCGACGAGCATCTCACATTTCCTTTGGTTACCATGATAGCCGGTAGTGAGCAGAGACAGAGTTTCACTGAACATCAGATGAAGTATCTTACGCCAACCAATATCACAAGAAGACAGGAGGAAGCCATTCAAAGTTCAACTAAAGCTGACAGTTTCAGTTGTTTGGCAGAATAAAGTGATTTTTTTCCCACTTAATGAATTGCTTTGAGCCCAAGTGTGTAAAACAAACACAATAAGCCATAAATCAGTTGCAGTCCAGCCAAACTGCCATTCATACATAGCACGCGGTCCAATTCGTGTGCTGCAGTTTAGACCTTAATTGGAGTGCAAACATGGACCCTTAAAGCCTCTGAACAACATTTATTTATTTATCTATTTATTTGAAACCAGAAAAAGCCAGCCGCAGTGTTTTGGGTTCGAACATTAGACACTCATTTTCATGTCACCCAGCTGGGGTTGATCAGGCCCTAAATAGCGTTTTGGCTATAAAGACCCACGGACCTTCCGTCTAGATCAAAGGCCAGCTGGAGGTCTTGTCTGTGTTTCAGCGAGAGATTGAATGGCCCTTGTTTATTGCTGTCCCCGTGATGGCAAACTCAAAGAGGGCTCTGCGGACTGGGTGCCCTGCAAACCCCTACAGACCACTTGTACGGGTTTGCAGTAAGTTGCGCCGGCCTGGTTTCCGACACTGCTTCATGTGGTCCTCATACTTTGCGCACTTCCTTTCATAAGTTTTACGGTAATGGCACCCATGTGCTCGTCCTAGGATGCTGTCAGTTTTAACGGGATCATGCACTTTGTGTCCTTTGATGACCATGCCCGGGCGGAGACTTGTGGAAGCGATGTGGTACGGGAAGCTCAGCTGTTTAGCCAGAACCACTTGCTTTGGTTGTTAGCAATCCGACTGGTGTGCCATTCACATTGAAATTGACCCTTGTCTGACCCATGTCCAACCCGCCTCTCAACCTGGATCGCAAAGCAGTGTCAGTCACCGTGGACCCATAAGCACTCTGTGCTCCCAAACTGGTTGGAAACTCTCCCCATGCAGGAAATCACGCTCAGAATCCTTTCAAGTTGCCAAAGGAGTTCTGGACAGTGCTTAAGTAATGTATGACACTCAGAGGGAGTGAACGGGGCACCGAGAGCGCAGCCTCTAATGCCGCATTATCTGTCGCAGAGCTCATTCATTTCACCAATATTTTGTTATCATTCGCGAGTGTTGTTCCCTTTGAGTCCGGGTTGCCTGTTATCGCTATTCGGGCGCCTGTAGCTTGACCTACTAACCTCTGATCCATGTGCACAGGTTACTGTATAGCCTAATAACATCATTACACAAAGCTTCATTAGAAATGCATTACCTCCATTGTGTCTGTTGTACCCGCTGCAAACATCGGGCTGGCATTCTTCCTCAGATTCGGGCATTGCACTTTCTGGCCCTCTTTTTGTGGCCTTGCGGGAAAAAAGTCTTCCGTAGCTAAGTGAGCACTGCAAACCCGAAGATCCGCACGCCTCAATGCTTCCACTTGAGTATTCGGGTCTATTTTCAGCGCAACTAGCCAGAGCTTTAGCAATTCCAAATTGCGTAAAGGTAGCCTATGGAAGCTAAACGTTGTCCAACTGGTCATTTTGTTGCAACAACTTGGAAAAACGCAAACACGAACCATGATGTTTTACCAGCACGTAAAGCAGCCGACCGTCGCTGGTGAAATGAATGAGTTTCGCGACAGATAATGCGGCATTAGAGGCTGCGCTCTCGGTGCCCCGTTCACTCCCATTATACGGATATACGCGGCTCTCTTTGGATCTAAATATCTTCCGAAGGACTTCTAGTAACATGAAAGTTATATAGGTGAGTAAATGATCGTATTTTATGCCACAAATAATGTCAAAACTGTAAAAACGGTACTTCTCCTTTAAGCGTGTCTGTTCTGCCAGTGTTCGAGCACATAGTCCCACAAAACCATGTGAAGTTTATTTTTAGATTCAAATTGTTAACAAATCATTAACATTGTGGTGTTTCATGGGTTTTTGGAATAGATGACAGCCACATACGGTATGGTGCAACATGTAAAATGTCAACAAACACTTGACAAATCGTTGATGAAAAAACATGCTGAAGTACATGTTCAGGTGCGAAACGAATGCAATGAAGGCCATAATAGCAATAATAATACTCCTTAGTAAGCAAACTATTTTCATGAACTGATTATGCCACTTTAATATATGGGTAATTAATGGTGTTGAATGTTACTTGCCACCTTTTTCTTCATTTTTATGAAGAATACCAATGATTCTGCCCCTGACGCAACAATGAGCCTTGGCCATTTGAAAATGATGTTTATTCTTCATAACATGCATAGCGATTTCTGTCATGTGGTTTAAGAGAGAATAATAATCTATAAGAACATTAAATGTGTCACTTAGGAAAAACATGTTACACCTGTTAAAAACATTGCATTTGTTACTGAATGAAGAAATGCGTGAACAGGTGACCAAGTTGGATGATTGAAGTCAGGCCTGTGGTCTGAAAAATGGTTTACTCATAAACATGCTCAATGATAAAAAAGAAACATAACACCTTATGAACCTTTTAGTGATGTATATATAAGTGAAATATCAAAAATCCATCAATTTTGCCTGTATTTTCAGCAATGAGATGTGATGCTGTCCAGAATTTGTGTAAGCAGAGCAACCTCTCGTGGACAAGGTAAAGAAATTATCAGCTTACAGGAAACAAACCACGAAACCAACAGAATACAATAATAGGGTTCAATACTGATTAAGTCTAGTGGCTCTTTTGGATACTTGCATTTACCTACCACACACAACAAATACAAAATCTGCAATTAAAATAATTTTAAAAAGGGAGTACACTATCTCTGACATGAAAGAGATTGTACCTATGGAAAAGTGCCTTTGACAATTTCTTGAGTTGAGTCTAATAGGAGTCATGACATGATTACTGCACATGCTCACAACTTTGAACAAAGGAAATCTGCTGAACTGCAAGCTGCAATTGTAACATTTTGAGCTCAACTGCTCAAAATCTAGAAGGTATTTTTCTTCTTCTACTGTATAATTATTGGCAAAGGCAACCAGCTTAAATTCTTTGTATCCCTTGGCTAAAGCTCAAAATAGCGCTTTGAATCCTCAAATTTCCATAGAAAGCACCTTAATATAAGAATCATAATGCCAGAGTAACTAAAATATATAAATACAATGCAAAATGGATACGGATTGGCAAGGATGACTTGAGTCAAGCAGGATGTAAATACAAAGCATGCATAGTATCTTTGCACAGTAATCATGACACAGCTCCTTTAAAGCCAAATGAATTGTTTCTTTATCTTTATCTTTATCTCTTTTGCATACACTGTGAACAACTTAACATTGCTCTGTAATTAGAAAGTAGGCTGATTACTGACTCTAGAAAGATATTTCTGAAACCTGAGTTATCAAAACATTCTTTAACAGGTGTTATGAAGCAAACATTAATCGATGCATCAGAGGACGAATTCTTCCGACGTTCAACGAAGACCTGTTGGATTTTTACCAGAGTCAAGTTGATACAAACACAGATGTAAGTTCACTGCCTGTGGTCATACCAGTTTCTTAGTTGACCGTCGCTCTATTAGTGATTTGTGCTGAACCACTTCAATGCTCCACTCTTTCTCCATTGACTTACAATGGCAGTTCATAAACACATATTATGCAGGATTTTTAGGCTGTCGTCTTGCGTTTACAATTGAAGAACTCTCCTCCAGAATTCTCAATCACACACATATTGTAGCGGGTGAACATATTCTCATCCCGAGTTGTCATATAGTGACACTACCTGACCAAGCGTCAATATGCGACAAAAAAAGGAGGCTTTTGGCATCATTATTTGACATTTAGGGTTAGGGTTCGGGTTAAGGGTTAGGGACTAGGGGGTAGGGTTCGTTTTAAACTAGCATCAAATAAGGACACCAGAAGCCTCCTTCTTCATTGCATGTCGACGCTTGGTCAGGTAGCGTCACCATGACGAGTCAGGATGAGACTGGGCCCTGCGATCAGGAATTTCACTCAAGCACAGTGAGCTGGATTGGTCAGTCACTTAAGGCTATGTTATTCAGGTCGAGCAGAAAATATGTTGACGACTCTTTTCATCTCTATCATGAACTTCAGCTGACGCAATCGAGGAAATGCCATTCTGAAGTTTGTTTTCTCACTTCCCCTTATTGTGGTCCACCGGTGCTTCTTTCACTCGCACCATTGCAGCAGGCTGTTAGCTGCTATTGTGGGTAAATTCCACCATACAGGGTCATGCACTTCCCTTCACTCACAAAAAAACTGTTGAACCCAAAAACGTACCAAATGCTTGAATGTGCAGCAATCCATGATAGCCAGTGGATCATAGATATGAGTGAACAGAGTATGTATTTCATGTACTCATGGAAAAACCTTGCATAGCACACCATTAATCTAACAGATCGAAAACTGCCAGGTCACTCCGCTGGATCTGCCATCTTGGAAATCGGTGCCTTTCTTACACTAGTAGCACCAAAAAACCGATAAAGTGCACCTTTTTCCGAGAAATTCCTATAAAAACTTGGAATACACCGAGGTTTACTGAAGATTTGAGGCCAACTCGGTTAACCTCGGAAAAATTTTACCGAGGTATCCCGAAGTCTGTCCAGTTTACTTAAGTTTGGACAACACCTCAGTAAACCTTGGTTAAATTTTCCCGAAACACACCAAGGATTGTCTGGCCCACTGAAGCTCAGAGACCATATCGGTATTCCTTGGGAAAATTTCACCGAGGTAGA
The DNA here is from genome assembly GCA_029692085.1 of Gymnothorax javanicus. Lineage (NCBI taxonomy): Eukaryota > Metazoa > Chordata > Actinopteri > Anguilliformes > Muraenidae > Gymnothorax > Gymnothorax javanicus. The sequence goes on along the minus strand of CM056209.1, from coordinate 8,442,264 downwards.
CTTAAGTTTGTCTGCTAGGCCTATGCTCACACCAGAACAAAGGGGAGGTGTGAAGACAGTCAAAACACATGCCTCATTAAAGACCTCCCTCCACTACTGCAGTCCAAACACCAATTAATTGTGCAAATTAACAGTACTGCCTGTTCAACGAGGTGCAGTGTAATTAAGCCAGACCCTTGATGCAGTCTGGATGAAGTACAGGCTTACAGTACTAGCCATTATATACCAATGTGGTCTCTGAACTTCAGTGGGCCTGACAATCCTGGGTGTGTCTCGGAAAAATTTAACCGAGTTTTACTGAGGTGTTGTCCAAACTTAAGTAAACCAGACAGACTTCGGGATACCTCGGTAAAATTTTTCCGGGGTTTACCGAGTTGGCCTCAAATCTTCAGTAAACCTCGGTGTTTTATAAGTTTTTATTGAAATTTCTCGGAAAAAGGTGCACTTTCTTGGTTTTTGGGTGCTACTAGGGTTAGCTTTGGGCTTAAATTGATAATTTTTCACCCCACCTTCTTTCCATGCACCTGACCTGGAAAAAATTCAGCTCTCATAAATGAGACTGTAATCTTCAAGTAGTCTGGAAACAGGCAGTAGGAGGTTCCCAAGCATATCTTAAGCCAGGGAGCCTGAGAGAGTCCTTAGCAAAAGTATAAATGTACACTGATGGACTTTAAAAACTTATAACCAGAATTGTAGCTAAAGTCAGATTCAAATTTGTAACCATTTATTGACTTTACCCATACCAAAAACTTCGACAAAATGTCAGATAACATCAACAAAAAAAGAACGACAAAAGAATCAACAATGACAAGTTTAAACAACAAAATCAACAACAAAGATCAACTCCAATCTCAGTACCGAGTGTGACCGCCACGTGCCTGCAACAAAGCCATCACTTGTCTTGGCATGGACAGCACCATTCTGTTGAGCTGTTGCTGGGGAATGGCCTGCCACTCCTGGAGAAGGGCTTCTTGGAGCTCCGCCCTCGGCCTGGGTGATGGAGTGAGTTGCCGAACCCACCTATCCAACAGGTCCCAAACATGCTCGATGCACTTCATGTCAGGGCTGAAAGGTGGCCATTCCATGACTCGCACACCATTCTGGGCCAGGAGCTGCTGGGTCACATGTGCTGAGTGAGGTTGTGCATTGTCTTGCATGAACGTGACCTCAGGGTGGTCTGTGATGTAAGGCACGACGTGCGGTCTGATGACAAGGTCACAGTAGCGGGCTGCATTAAGATTTCCATTGATTATGACCAGGTCGGACCTCCAGCCACACCAAATGGCACCCCCTACCATCACCGAGCCTCCTCCAAAGCGATCTGTCTCAGCAATGCAGGGGGCCGCATATCTCTCACCAAGTCATCTGTAGACCATCTGTCTTCCATCATGTCAGTACAGACAAAATCTGGACTCACCACTGAAGACAACATTCCTCCAGAATCCGTTGGGGACTCTTCTCTGACTATATTCTTCAGCCCAGAGAAGCCTGGTAGCCCTGCGCAGTGCATCAAGCTGCATTCCAACACATGCCCTGTGGGCTCTTATCCCTCGCTCTGCAAGTCGGCAACTCACTGTTCTTTTGCTGATCCTTGGTTTGTGGATTCCTAGAGTCTCCTGAGCCGTCCTGGTGCAGGTTCGAAACCAATCTCTCAGGTGGACGAGGCGGATCTGATTGTCCTGGGCTGGGGTCGTGACCCTAGGCTGACCAGGTCGGGGTCGATCATTAGTGCTTCCAGTCTCCTGATAATGAGCCACAAGGTTAGAGATTGTGGTTTGGCTTACCCCAAAATGCTGGGCGATACAATTTTGGGATGTTCCAGCCATCCACAGCCCAATGGCTTGATCATGTTTGGGTCTGGAAAGGCGAGGCATCGCGCGCGTAGTGTCTTTGAACAAATGCTCTTAAATGGCCTTAATGACCTCAAGGATTGTTTTAAGGCATTTGACAGCATTGCAATTGTGATCAGTGAAGCCGGACGAGGTTACATCACTAATTCCTCAAATCCTGCTCCACAGACACAAACAAGGTCATGACCTCACGCACTGTTGGGTCTCTTTACTCAAAGACAACTGCATATCAATTATGTAATCATCTAATTAAAGTTAACCCAAGCCTAACCCAACTATACTATTTCTGTCTAGTCAGACTTATAAGTTTTTAAAGTCCATCAGTATATAAATGATCAATGATCAAAAGTATGTATAAATGATCAATCTGTGGATCTACCTTTTTGATTCCCGCAGTAACATGCTAAGAGTGTGTCGTAGAACCGAGAGATTAAAGCCAGTAGTCTTTTATCAGCATTATTGTACTGGTTAAATTGTGAACAAGTGGTGAACAGTACAAATGAAAACCAACTGCTGAAGTCTGTGGCTCTGTCTGGAGCCAGCATGGCAAGAGGCCCTAAAGATGGAGGCCCAGAGATTTATCCTGAAACAAGGTGGGCTGATCTTTACAGTAAAGTTGGAACTGAAAGGATACAAAAACACAGATGGAAGGGAAAACCAATAAATGATCTACTGAGGGGGTTTGGAGGGACATGCAAAAGATAACAATGGGAGTGGATTGGTGGAATAGCCAGGTACAGACAGAATGATGGGGAAGGGGGAGGGGGAGGGGGAGGGTAGGAGAGCCTCCTTCTACCACAAGTGGAGGGGAAGGAAGGACGTGAAAAATAAGTGAGCCATGGAACCCAGGTTTGATGTCTAGACTTATTTGAAGACCTGTGTGCAAGAAGTACCTAAGTCACAAAATAATACTTTTGAGATTTTGGGGGTCAAAGTTTCCAAAACACATTGCAGATCATGACAATGGACAATGGAAACGCACCAATACACAAGACTTGAGCGCTTCTTTGCAGAAATCTTTGGCATCAGATGATGCTCTGGCCATTGGGGCTTTTAATACTGGTGTCAGCTAATTTTTTGCAGAATGTGACTTAAGTACTTCTTGCACACAGGTCTTCATTTCCTGATCTGGTTGAGATGTTACTGACTAGCGCTCTTGTTTCCATCCAAGTCAAAGGCAGCTTTAACAGCGCTTTTTTTTTTTTTGTCCTGCAAGTAAACATACAGTCAGCCTGCATTTTGTTTCTTTTTCTGATATCTCCCCATGTGCCACCATGTTAAACTAGTGCGCTTGTGGCCCTGTAGAGAAATAATCTGTGGGCAAATGAGGAAGATATTATGTCACTCCATCTGACATTTTAGAGAGTGGATGACTCCGGTTGAGTGGGTGATATCACAGAGAGTTGGTCTTTATTTTTGTACTGTCAGTGCCTTTGGTGTGCCTTAGCGCTCTCTCTCTCTCTCTCCACTTAGTTTCAGCACATGAGCAGAACAGGACATGCTATCTACCTCTCCTCTGAGGCACTGATGAAAAGCACTGGGCCACATCGTTTTGTGAACAGAACTGAAATGGCCGTGACACTGTTCAGCAGTAGCTTTTTCAGTGCTGTGGCAAAGGTACGGCTGTCAATTACACAGTGATTTAGGGGCTGTTTTAATTGCAGCTGATCAGTGGGACACACAATCAACCAACCAATCGACCATTAGTCATGATTTGGTCATCAACCTTCGGGTAATTTGATACCTGATCTTTATTTGGCCTGTCAAGGTGAATCCTGTGTGTTTTCGAAGCTGACATATTTCCACGTGATGACATTTGTTAGTTCTCTTTTCATTTGACGTTTAAGAATACGAATGACCTACGTGTTGCACACCATGTACTCTTGTTTGCACACGGTATAGGTGAGTGGAAATGAGACCATTATTGGAGGTACGGTACTCGGTGTGAAAGCGGGAACGGAGGCGGTGAAGAACGTTAGTCAAGCAGTAAGGATCTCCTTCAATAGCATCAATGAGGTAAACACCAACTTTACCCACAACCCACCTGAACTTACAAGGAGCCTTAAAAAGTCAGCTATAAAAATAAATGGGGCCCTTACTGCTATTTTGCTAACTTTTGCTTGAGGGCACTTTTCTTATGTATAATAAAGAAATGAACAGTTAGTGTAATGACAGTAAGTCAAAAGTCTTGAATTTTTAAGTCTGTTTGAAGAGCTCTGTTCCCCACCACCATTATCCTGTCTTTGCAACTACATTATACTCTATACTACCATAATAATGCAATAAACTAAAATGTAATTGTGGAATGCATATATAATCCTGTTAACTAGATGGCTTGCACTAATTACATGGGGGTTGTCTTAATACTGAGAGTTCCTCATCCAATATTGGGCAAAAATGCCTCCTTTTGCTCTTGTTAATGCATTGATTGGCTATATCCCTGACTAAAACTGGACCAAATATTTTGTGTTCTGAATGCAGACGGGAGCAATCTGTGTGTTCTATGAGGAGCTGGAGGATGGCAGTGGCACAGGTTATGATGATGCTGAGCCGTTCCACACAGTCGCGGTCCTGTCTGTATTTTTGACTGGCACCTATATCCGCCCAGCAAACCGAACATGCACTGATATGACTTCAGAGGCTACACAATAAGATCGTATTGGCCAAGGTTTTCTGTGGACAAAACCTCCACAAATAAAACAGTGTGTTCCTGTTATAATGCCGCAGAACACAGAGGTTAAAACACTGGGTTTATGGAAATATGATTGTGCAGGCACAAAGCTATTTTAATCATGTACTGTAAGTCTAAGGCAGAGGGACTGCCAGTGCCTCTGAAACAGTTTAGCTTAGCCAAATGATGAGGTGTGCATGTCATTTAGCTTAGCAGCCATATTCCTTATTCAATTTTAATACATTTTATCTGTATGCTAAACTAGCAACTAAACTACGTAGCTAAGTTCCAAATACTTGCTATTGCTCTGCTATGTTTCGGTTGCAACTGCCTTCCAGTCTGCAGTGGAAGGAAAGTACTCACGGCCCCGTAAAAAAAACAAGTTTTTTTTTTTTTATGATCACGGCAGGAAGGTGGAGCACTGAGGGTTGTGCGGTTTCCAGGACGAACAAGACGATCGTCTGCAGCTGCGATCACTTGAGCTTCTTTGCTCTGCTGGTTGTGAGTAAACGAACTGCATGAAAAATCATGAAGCCGATCATTGCCTGCAGCATTCAGTTTCTGGATGAGGTGTTCATCGTTCCTGCATTTCAGAAGCAGCTGCAGAGCTAAAAATGGAGGACAGACAGCCATCCCTTACACTAACAACTGATCCAGACCTTTTTTTTTTTTTTCCCCTAATGAACAAGTATGCCAACAACAAACCCTGGCAGTTTCAGACCTGACAATCCTCACATAATGTTTGGGAGAGTGAGTGACGATTTAAATTTAGATTTAGGCAGATTTAGGGCCTGGTTCTTCCTATCATGTGTGATAAACGTGATGACCGTAGGGACCTCATCCACGACCCAGTGGTTCTTCTGAGTGTGTGTTAGCAAGTGCATGCCTATGTGATAGCCGTATATAAGCATGATGCGAAGAGCAGCGACCCCTAAAGACAGGCCAGCTTCGCTTCAATTCTAATGCTGCCACCCTATGTCAGGGTTCAAGCATACACAAGAGGAAGGTGCACATGTAATTGCCTTTGCTGATTTTTGCTAAGGCACTTTATTTTCTGAACAGTAAAAGAGCATTTTATTAAAGCAGTATTTTTTATATTAAACTAAATTTCTTTGGAGTATTTTTATTGTTTAAAAAGTCCAATGCAGGGTGTTCGCTAAGGCAATTAAAGCCGTGTTACAAATCTTATTCTTGTCCATGACATGCTGCACCCTTGTGTACTGGATACCTCACGCTACTCTACGTTGTTGTAGCTATACATTTGCATGCATATGACAATCAATATGTCCTAGAAGTTATTACAATTCCCTGGTGTCAGTGGGACGTTACCATTAATTGTGTTAAGTTGTAAAATCCAGGACATCAAGAACCTGTGGCTGCATATCATGAAATTTGAGCATTGTAATATGGCACTACAGCGGCTTTGACATACTGGTATATTTAATATCTTGTTGCTTAGTTACCTACGTCCGGCATAACGTTTCCAACAAAAAATTACAGACTTTTAAAAATAATGTCACTTTGTAATGATAGAATAAAAATTAGCGTATAAGCAGTTGTTATTTTGACTGTTACCTGGAGGGAATTGGGATTGTTTAAATTTCAGGTATCTAAAACCTTCAAAGAAAGATGTCTCCAGATCTTCTGTTCTGCTAGGTTTTAAACACTCATAAACTGTGGCTGTATGATTCTCTGCCTTTAGGCAAATAAATATAGTCAGCAGTAAGTAATAAACTTTGACACTGAGATAATTGTTTAGTAATTCTATTGTTCTAAGACTGAACTGTCTCACCCATCTTTATAGGAGTGTAATAATGTGCCTGAGAATTGGGCAACTGCTTTCATTATGCAGAGTGCAGTAGAAGCTAAAATACTTTTCTGACTGTGCATATGTCACTAATTTTGTCGTCAAAAACAAATCGAAAGTAAAAGATGTGAAACTGCTCAAAGTCATCGGCTGCCGATGTAAACCACTCGCACACTATGAATCAGGCATTGCCACATGCTGAAATTGGGAGGTCATGCTGTTCCTGAATGATCAGAAATGTTAAGTGATCTGAAGGAGCAATCTTTTATGCCTTGGATGGGGATTCACTTCAGGCCATCAGTAGTATAGCTGTGTTGCGAAGGTTTTCTTCATGTTTCTTGTTCTTTTTGTGTTCTGGGCTCTCCTTGATTTCCTTCTGGAAGAACACCGACGTGTCCATAGACTCCCGCAATGCTTCTGCCCTCTCCTGGATCAGCTACATCGGCTGTGGCCTGTCCGTATTTTTTACAGCCATCTCCATACTCATGCATTTATGTTTGAGGTAGGCCTACTTCTGCTTTCACATTCATTTTGTGACATGCACTCAAATTACAAAATTTATGTATCTGAAATGTCAGATAAATTGTCGCAGTCCTTCATAAACCTGACTCCTGTGCGCAGAATGACTTCCTTTTGAATCCCATTTCTAGTCTCTTTTAAAAAGTGGCAAAGTCAAAACTCTAAAACTGACTCAAAGTCAAAAACTCTAAATGGTTTGAAACCATTAGGTGTTGCTTGTAAATTTAAAAAAATGAGTCAAGATGTATCATCTATGGGTAAGCGCCAATAAGTGACATTGCGTTTGCAGCGATGACAAAAGTTTTGTGTACAATTTAAACAAGCATAAATATTGTACATTGTTACAACTGTAAAGTGTGTGTATGATATTTATTACAAGGTTGCATCAACAATTATTGCAACACAAAATATCTGCATAAATAGTAAATATCATAATTTTCCAGGGAAAAAAATTCTTTGTTTAAAAGAGCGGATTCTTCTGAATATTTTAACTGGCAACCAATTTCCAAAATGTCATTTACGTTGTAGTTTAATGCGTGATTGTGTAGAATTTCTACTGATGGGTGAGTCCAACAACGACAAACCTCACCTGACATGGGCAAAAACTTAGCAGTTCAGCCTCAACAACTGTAGAAAACTCTCTCAGATATACCAAAAGTTGGAAATATCGGAGAGGTGAAGGAATGCGCATCGTCTTACCGTGTTACTGGATTGAGATTTATCCAACCTGTCCTCCAACCGTACGCTCAAATAGGTTGATTATTCTCATTTACTCTGATTTACGACCTATAGGACCATTTCCTAAAATCGCGCCCCTACTGGCAGCAGGAAGGTACTGTTACAGTTACAGTTTCAGTTCCAGTTTGTCATATTTACAGTTAAAATAACGGTTTGGGTAAGGATTAGGGTTGGAGTTAGGGTTAGGATTAGGTTTAGGTTAGAGATTTACTGACGGTGACGATGGAAACCAGATTGTACTTATTTAAATAACCGCAAGAGGTCGCTTAACTCCTAAACGTCACTTTAGGTCGTAATAAGCTGCTTGACAAACGACCTTTCCGGGCGTATTTTGTTGGAGGACAGGCTCCAGGAGGCTGCATGTGACCTTAGTGTGGCTGTGCAAGGACAGCCATCTGGCTATGTAGATCCGAACAAGCCTCTGGCTGGTACAGCCTGTTACAATACAATGTATTTGGGATGGCATTAACTGTACAGGCGAGTGAATACGGGATACAAATACCCTAAAACCTGTGCGTGTGTCAGAGCTGAAAATCCATAGCTGTGTAGTACATATCAGTCAGAGAAGAATGCCTGAATAAGATTAATATGATTTATTTTCATAATGTACGAATCGCAAAATATACAGCAGAATGCGATGAGATAAATGTCTATATGTGAATGTCGTGCAGGAGCCCATGTTAAAGAGTCTCCCAGAATCATTCAACTTCTCCACCTACATACCCAAAGACCAAAGGAGAAACCAAGTAATCGAAATAGGGTCCAATCAGGAAGAACCAGAAACCTCAATAATCATGCGTGCCTGATGCTTACACATCACTTACACCTTATCTGATATCTTTCATACATATAGAGATGACCCTGCCTCATGATCACTTAAAACTGCACAATGGCTTATCAATGCTGACCATCCTGAGGTGTTTGTCAGAGACCAACCGGGGATGCGTTTCCCAAAAGCGTAGTTGCTAACTAAGTTAGCAACTTACATAGTTCCTCCATTCACAGTCACTGAGTCCAACTATGTAAGTTAGCATCTGTGATTTTGGGAAACGCACCCCGGAGTAGCATTCAAGCTGGGCAACAGGGCATCATGACCAAACGAGTCCCGTGTCATCCCTGCATATCAGCTCAGTGAACAGTGTCGTTTCCTCTTGGAGGGACAGACAGGGGCACACTTCTGTAGAATGGGAATCCCCATGAGTCATGATTGTTACTCAATTAGCAATTGCGCCACATGGGGGGTATAGCCTTACTGCTTGTTTAATTATTAATTTCTGTGAGCAAGCAATACAAGGCAAAGCTACGCTAATTTGGAACCTGAGGATAGATTAGCAGAACAGTATGTGTTCAGGATAAATCAGTGCAATTAAGAGAGAGTAAAAAAGAATAATTATAAAAATACTGATTCATAAGTTTACTTACTGGGTGGAAAACGGGTTCTTTTAGAATAACAATTACCTTCAAGTTCAAGGCCAGTTTAAAGGCGACATGTAGCGTGTCTGAACCCAGTTTCCATACATGCTTGTATTGCTGACTGAGAAAATCCTTTTGTTACAATTTTAAAGTGCTACAATTGTGCCTGGTCTTCCCCTATGAACAATAAGGTAAGTGTGGAACTCCCCAGGTTCTGTACAAATCATTTCTGAAGAATAACATGCTTTGCAGGTAACAGTGAAATGTAAACGTGGAGTTTCCATTACATTAGTTGGTTTTGAGGAATAGTTACCAGAAACCGAATGTTGTGGTCAAAACAATGTGAGAAGTGACGACAAAATGTGATGGTCATTTTCCTTCCCTTTTGTTGTGGGTGGGCATTTCCTTCCACAGAAAGGGGCGGTCCGACCAGTCAATGACTGTGCACATGAACCTGACGGGGGCATTGTTCCTCCTGCACCTGTCCTTCCTGCTGAGCGTTTTGTGGGCAGGACAAGCCCTGGGACAGAGCGATTTTTGGGGAGGGGCGATCTGTCCGGCCTTGGGTCTGCTCCTCCACTTCTCCCTCCTGGCCACCTTTACCTGGATGGCCATTGAGGGATTCCACCTGTACCTGTTGCTGGTTCAAGTCTTCAACATCTACATCAAGAGATACCTGCTCAAGCTGGGCCTGGTGGGATGGGGTGAGTTCTCCATTCTGTCACCTACATCTGGAAATACAGATTCACGCTGCTTCTGGACTAGCATGGTCCCGACAGGCTCTTGGTAAGGTTTCAAAATCAGCGGGTGATACATTTGTTGGGGAGATTTTTTCTGAGATTAACCATCTTCAGTTATGATGATGTCAAGTCAACGATGAGGATGATGACATTTTTATACACGCTTTTAAGGGGGCTATGTGCAACTATTTTACATGTAGCAATCGCTTTGTTTTTCCGATTTGTAAGTGGACTATGGTGCAACTTAAAAAAATAGACTTTCCTTACTCTTGACTGCCTATAACAGCTTGTGGACTGAATGATATGTAGAGGTATTGGGACGCATGTCCCTCAAAAATCCAAAGGAAGTGACATTATTAGTGCTTCCTCGTGCTTTACCTCTCCCGGAAAGGGGCGAAGCTTGGGATTTTTGTCATTTCTTTTGTTTATGGAGTCAGCAAATGTGGAGAAATGACTAGCTGCACCCACCACAACAGAGTCCACCACATCTCAAAACTGGTTTTCTGGAATATTTGCAAAAGCCAGACCTAAACCTTTTCTTTTTGGAAAGTGCAAGTTCATATTTGAACACTGCAACTGTGTGGCCTGAGAATGGACATGGACAATATTACAATTATGCTAACCGCATAATTTACCGCATAACAACTGAATATTACAGATGTAACCCTTAGATTATTTGGCCATTAATTTGTTTTCGACGCTCTATTGTTTGCATCGCCTTAATTCTATGAGGAGGACAAATTAATATTCGCTCTTGCTGTTAGAGAAAGAGAGAGTGCAAGCGCCAGCCTCAATATACTGGCTGCGCTGCACTTCACGTAACGGCCACCGATGTCAGTTATGACAAGGGATTTCTGTGAGTCACACACGACACTTTTAATAATAGCTTACAGATTATGAATTTCATCCCCTAACCTTGTGAGCTTGTTCCTAAACCAAAAATCTACATTCACGTTTCTAAGGTTATCTCATCGTGCTTCCCTTTCTACATCCTGGCAGTCAGCAAGTTTAACATTACTGCTGCACACCACCTACTCCACCCCACCAATCCATGCTGGTGTTTTCCAGGTTTTCCTGTGGTGACGGTGACTGCATGTGCCATTATTCACGCGTATGGAAAGTTTTGCCTACAGACCGACAGAAAGGGAAGGTCCCCCACAGGTTCATCTGTAGACATGTGAGTCGCCTTTTCACCATTCCCTCTACAACTGAACATCTTTCTGCCATTATCCCTGCAACTGAACATCTCTGTGCCATTATCCCTGCAACTGAACAACATCTGCCATTGTCCCTTCAACTGAGCATCTCTCTACCACTTCCTCCACAACTGAACTCCTTTCTGCCATTATCCCTTCAACTGAACATCTTCCTGCCATTATCCCTTCCACTGAACATCTTTCCCCCATTTTCCTCACAACTGAACATCTGTCTGCCCCCATCCCTTTTGTGGATACTAGTAGAAGCTAACACAGCATTGCCATGCCGTCAGAGATATGAGAGGCCTTTGGTTACCTCACTTTGTAACTCTTAACTCTTTCAACCCCAGATATTCTAGCATCACTATACCCTTCAACCCCACAGCCCTCTGTAGAGGGCTGGTCATTATCTGGACATTGTATCTTACTGTTATCTCTGGAATCCCATTAAATGTAACCTGATATGTTCCAATCAATTAGTCAGATTGTTTGAATTTTCCCTACAGGAATTTGGGGTTGAAGGGAATATGTTGGTCAGCCCTCTGTAGAGGGCTGTGGGGTTGAAGGAGTTAATCTGATTCCGTGACAGTTTATTTAGCTCGATTAGAAGCTAAACACTGATTCATATAGTTGCCAACGCCAATGGTTTGAATGATTAGCCAATTTATTTTTGATAGCATCAATGTTCATAGCATCACAAGGTGACGAGAAAATTCTTATCTACATTAATAATAAGAAGTAATGTCAATGTGTCTTTGTGTTGATTCTGTGGTTCATTAAAAGCCAAAGATTTGCATAAATTTGTTTGCAAGTCAGTTTTTATGTGGTCATATGACGGCAGTGATTTGCTGGCAGAGGCATAAAAGCCCTTCATAAACCTCACGTAATAACGTATGACAACTCCAAACCGGTTCCCATGTACTTTTCCTGAGAAGCAACCAAACAATAATTCACTCAGGTGCTAAGACTTGTCGGTGGAATAACTAATTTCTTGTCAGCTGACATTGCTCACTGTATCGCAAAATTATCAGGTATTTCCTATCAAAATTAATAACGTAAATATTTCTTTCCAAGATTCTGACTACATAGCTCATAAAAATGGACTGTATTTATCTAGGCTCATTAGTGACGTCGTTTGCATGGATGTTCAATATGGTTAGTCAAGCCTAAGATGCCTCCCATTTAAAAGAAATTCTTTTTGTCACTGAAAACATTTTGAACAAGTTGAGTTTCAACTTAAAATACATTATATTGCTGAAAAATATTCTGAACGGGAGATGGAATTCAAAGAATGTTTTGGATTATTTCCATCCCTACAATATCATGTGTTACCCGCACATTGTAAATGTATGTAGTCCGTGATCTCTCTTTTCTTAATCATGATAGGCTTGTTTCAGTCTTGTTTATATGGTAAATTAATTGATTGATAATCAGGCTATCGTAAATGGGAAAATGTTGAGAGGAATCAGGTCATTTAAAGTTGAGGTTACTGAAGGCGTCTTATAACCTCTGACAGCGCGCCACTGTCACGGGGCATAATTGGTATTCTTATGTTTATGACCAAAATGAAGCGCTTTAATCTGGTAGAAAGGCAACTGTACCATAATTATCGTGAAGATAATGTGGGGTAACCTTTTATATATATTTTTCCTGGTTGGACTATACTGGGTGAGGCGAATTGTGCAGGCAAATAATGCCCTTTTTGTTACATCCCCTCTGCAGATGCTGGATTAGGGAACCGAATGTGAGATACATCACAGTCACTGGCTTCCTAGGGTTGGTCTTCCTGTTCAGTGCAGTCATGCTGGCTGTGATGGTGGCCAAACTCAGAAAAGTGAGGACAAAGAACATTCACTATCTGGAGCATAAGAGGAGGATGTGGAGAGACTGCTTGACTATCCTGGGCATGGGCTGCGTTTTAGGAGTCCCCTGGGGTCTCGCCTTCATCACGTATGGGCCTCTGACTCTTGCAGACCTCTACCTCTTCACCATACTCAATGGATTCCAAGGTTTGTGAACTACAATATTTATTTATTATGTCTCCCCCATGGAGGGAGAGAGGAGACGTATTTTAGGCTCGGTTACCGTTCGCGTCAGTGTTCCCACTTCGTTTCCAGAGCGTAACTACAAAACTGTTTGCATGATCTTAACGAAACTTTGCATACTTATTACTCAGATCTTGAAGTGCTGCCTTGTGGTATGTGCCCGTCTGTCCGTCCGTCTGTCCGTCCAGATGTGATCCATTTTTGTCCAGAGCACAACTCCTAAACCGTTTGCATGATCTTAATGAAACTTTGCATATTTACTACTCAGGTCCTGCAGTGGTGCTTTTTGGTATGTGCCTGTCTGTCCATCTGTCTGTCTGTCCGATAGGTTTGGCAGGGAAGGGGGCCTGGGGGAAGACGTATTTTTACGAGTAAAAGCACATGCTAGTTTGGTCTGTTGGTAGAAATCTGATGTGAACTCATGCAAACTTCACACTGAGAAGTCCCAGGCTAGATTGGAGCCCTCAGACTTCTTCCTGCGAAGCAACAGCCCGATCCACGACCAATTACAGACGTGAATTTGCTCTAATTAAAGCACCCTGTCTGCGCCTCATAACTGCATTTTTGTGGCTCCATGTAAAAGCCAATGTGCTGAAGCCTGATGGAAAAAAATTACGCCTCAGTGTAAACGCCACATGTTTCCATCTTCCTCTGCACTTCCTCCATCCCTCTTCAGAATCTTTTGGCTAAATTTTACCACTTTTCCCCTTTTTAGCCGGCTTGGCCTATAGGCGAATAGGGCTTATGCTGTGGTTAGACGCCTTCGTGGTGGTCCGTCGTGCATCCGTCCGTGCGGTCGTGAACTTTTTGCCTTGTCAGCGCTCTAGCGCCTTCAGTTTTTGACAGATACTTTTCATATTTTACATGCATGTATATGGGATGAAAATCTAGGCCAAATTCGATTTTTGCCGCGTTGCGATTGGCCAAGCGGGCGCAGTGGCTTTGCCACTATTTTTTTCTCCTTCTCTCTATCAATCATGGACCCCTAAAGCTTGATGCATCATCTGCAGCACATTGATAATGCATGCTGCTGTACAGTACCGGTCAAAAGTTTGGACATACCCACATTTTTCTTACAATACATGTTAAATAAAGAAATAAGCACCCATTATTTTGGAGAAAATATCTAATCCTTAAATCCATCAAACTAACCAGTTCTGGTGGTCATATCTGCTGAGCATACGCTCATTTTTTTTTTTTTTTTTTTTTTAATAAGGGCAGGCTTATAGCTATAATGAGTTTGCTGCTGTGCAACCCTGTCTAAGTTCCCATAGATGTGCTGCACTTGCGGTTTGACTTCAATTGACCTTTTTGCCCAATAAGTCCCAAAACAGCTTGACTTTAACTTGCCTGTTGGAAAATGGAAGGAGCTTGTCTGTGTGTTTACTTTGCAAAATATGGCTTCTTTGAGAATTCCAAAACTTGAACTCTATTCAAACAAGTAAATTATTCTCTTTATATTTCTGTTTACCTCTCACAAGATTCCATTTGAGATTATACAGAGAAGTTAAGCGGTTTAAATTTCTCAAAAAAAAAAAAAGAAGTGCTCTGACATTAGCAAAGTGTGTCCAAACTTCTGACTGGTTCTGTACTATGGAAGAAGAAAATGGTTTGCAAAGGCTAAGCAAAGCAGGCTGCCAGATTATTTTTCATAACCAAGTGTGGCTCAGAGCAGAAGCAGTGCCACAACTTGATTGGGAAAAAATAAGTACGCCTTTTTGGATGGTGAGTGATACAAATCTACCAACCACTTGCACATTTTACCACCATTTGGCTGATGGCAGCTGCCACTTTTGGTCCCTGCCATGAACACCTGGGCTTCCTCAAAGTTGAAACTGTTGTCGCATCATCTATATTTTGACACTATGACCTTATTGTTTTGTGGGTTGTGTGTAGCTATAAAGGATCAGTTCCTCTCCCTGAAGTTAAGAACGGTAATTATAAAACTGAAAAAATGTATAGCCTCTGTGAAGGGATGTAGGGTTTTGTAAAAGCCTTCAGTGGAAATTTCTGTTGTGTCGTTGCATACCAATGCTAAGGCACCAGACCAAGATCTAATCACAGATGCACCTGTCTAAAAAAGTTAGACCAGTTATGAAACCTAACTGGGTATGTGAAGCAGGAAGCAGTGCAGGCAGCAACTGACCACAGACCTAAAGGGCACACATGGGATCGAACCAGCTTGAGTCTACATTACAGTGTTAGTTTTTATCGTTTGGAATTTTAATTACAGTCACAGTACTGTAGATTTGACATGCCTGGACTAAAAGTTTGAGCCAAATATGAAACATTAGAATGTTTCAGTCGGAATAGTGTACAGTATTGTGAGAAAGTATCTGCCCCCTTTGCACTTTCGGTTTTTGCATATTTGTCACACTTTTCACTTCAGACCAATTTTAAAATCAGACTAAGATAACCCAAGTAAACAAAAAAAAAGCAATTTTTAAATTGTGATTATATTCACTGAAGGGAAAAAAGCTATCCAAACCAACTTTGCCCGATGTGAAAATGTAATTGCCCCCTTGGTTACTAAATCAACAACATTAATTGCTAACAGGGTTAAAGTTCACTCGACTCCCTCAGACATGATTACTGGTAGTTCTGTTGGATCTAAACATCACCTAAATTGAACCTGTCTAGCACCTGGTAGTAGGCAAAAAGCAGCACATGATGCCATGATATAAATAAATTCAAGAGAAACAAAGTCACTGACATCCGTCAGTGGGTAAATGGTAACAAAACAATTTCTAAGCCCCTATGACTCCACCGAACCACGGCAAGAGCCACCATTTACAAATATAAAAAACTTGGAATAGTGGTGAATCTTTCTAGGAGCAGCCAGCCCACAAAAATTCCTCCAAGAGCACATAAATGACTCATCCAGGCAGCTAAAAAATAATCCAGACCAACATCTAAAGAACTGCAGGCCTGGTCAGCGTTCACAATTCCACAATGAGAAAGAAACTTGGCAAAAATGGCATCAGCAGGAGAGCTGCATGGCAAATTCTTCTGACCAAAAACACACTAAGGCTTGTCTCATGTTTGCCAACAAATATCCTGACAACCCCCAAGAATTTTGAAGAAATATTCTGGGGACTGATAAGTCAACAGTGGATCAGCTGTTCGGGTCAGATTCTTTGCAGTTTGTGGCAGAGACAGCATTTCAATGGTATAGAATTACATCTAAAAAAAAAAAAAAAAAAAAAATTCCCTATTATAACCAGCACAGCAGATACACAGTATGTGGCTGCGTAGGCCCTGTGTGATATCAATTTGTGCTGCAATGTTACATTAGACTTTTTCACAGGTGTTTCACTCTATCACCTGATGCATGGGTAAAGCAGTGCTCTTCAGCGTGCACCGTTGAGATTTCCCTGAATGTGGCCTCAAAAAATCCTCTTTGGAAAAATGAATACTGCGAACACAAAGCTCTTTTAGGGATACAGGTGGCGTATCAATATCCATGTTGAGCGCAACTAGCCACAGCTGCCAAAGTTCAATATCCCGCGAAGGAATGCGGTGGAAGCTCTAAGTGCACCAGGATACAGCTTTGCTTTCACATCCAGGAAAGCAACACACACGGACCATTTTCAAAATGTTTGCACAAGTTTAACGACCGTCCAACCTCGCAACCGCAGTTACTGTGACCCGAACAGCTTGTCGCTACAGCGCGCAGTTTACTCTGATGGAATACGTCAGTTGGTTAGTTCAAGGGCAACTGTTTTTTCCGAGCAGCTGAAGCGCTGTAAATTTTTGTAATATAGCGTACAATTAAAGTAGTGTCTTATTTTCACGTAGGACCTCTTTTAGGCCGCGAAAATACGCTGTTACTTTGGGACCGTTCACAACAATGTATCACGTAAATCTCCGCCCATCACTATGCGCTGGTGCGGCTAACTGGGGGAGAGCAGGGAGCTTTCTACTGCATGTAATGTACGTAGTGGCAATTAATAGCTCATACAACCCCACTTCAAAAAAAGTGACCAATCCATTTAAAAGGATAGCTCGTGTTTTGAAGCGGGGTTGCATGAGGTACTTTCACGGAGCTGAAAATAACAGACACTGATCTTGTGTTGTTTCTGGCTGCCATCTTTTGATTGTAAACATCTGGTTTATGGCATTTGCTTGTTCCATTTTCGACCTCAGACAGTTTGAGCCCCTTACTTAAAAAAAAAAAAAAAAAAAAAAAGTTTCATGCCTCTTTGGTCAAATATACCAATTCAAGGATTTAACCGAACCTGCAGATCCTACATCGTCATTTCAAGTGATTAAATGTGCATCATTATTCTAGATGGATACACAAGAGATGCATTTGTGATAAACAGCTGATTGCCAAGGAGAGAAAAAGGCATTTTCTAGGGTTTGATAAGAAATATATTTTTGGAAATCTAATTTTTGTTCTATATTGTTCACTTTAGTTTGATGGAGAGCACAAGAATTCATCCACTAACTACATAATTATTTGCATTCTGTGGTACTGAATTGCTCTGCAACCAAGTTCCATGATTGGTGCTTGGGGGGGGTCGAAAACAGTCTTTTGCGATGTAACGATCAAATTTTAATAAAAATGCAGATTTATAATTGAGATGCAAGCCCAGTAAATGTTTTTGTACTCGAGCTAGGCATATGATTACCATCGTAAGATGGCAGCTTCGCTGGAGGTTTTTCGCCGTAGTTGGCCAATAGCGAGTTTTAGTTTTGAGGGAACTTCCCCCAAGTAAGTGTATTACCTGCAGTAGGTGGCCGTCAGCCAGCTCCCGGTTCCTTTAAGCAGAGCGCAGTGCCAGCACAGAGGCGGAGCAAAACACTGCTGTGCACGGGGACTGCAGCAGTGGTTTGTAAGCCACCTACAAGAAGTCCCACCAAAAATAAATAAATATTGGATTAAATTTACACTACATTTTGAGTATTTTCAGCCCTTACCTTTGGCTCCATTGTGATATTTTTCTAGTCTGAAGAACCTCTGCATTTCTCTCTCAGTTGAGAAAATATCTTGAGTAAAGGACTGTCTGACAGATAGGTAAAGCAGTAAAAGTATTCCAAATATAGCGTACACTTAAACGGAGACCAGTTTGAAGTGCCTCTGCTTCTATAAACTACCCTCTGCTTCTGTAAACTGGGAGCTTGCTGAACACAATCGTGCACTGGTATTACACTGACTAGGGATGAGTACTCCACTTCAAAAAACCCAAACTATCCCTTTAAAATATAGTAGCAATGCCACTAAACTATCCTTCTTGTTCTCCATCCTGCAGGTGTCTTCATGTTCCTCTGGCTTCTGGCCCTAACCTGGAGACCATGTAAGGAAGAGATTTCTGCAGTGAATGACACGTCTACACAAAAAATGGAAACCAGCTTCAATAACTGATATAACCTCTACAGAGAAGGAGCCAAACACAGAAATTAACTTTGAAGACAATTTGCTGGGAATTTTTTCCCTCTGGAATCCCAACTTAGTGTTCTATAATTCCAGTAAATTCAAATACTAGTCTTGATTGTGGCATCGTTAGAATATATCAGTCAAGAACATTCTCATCAAATTTGGTCATCACACACCTTAATCCTTCACCACCTAATAGTGCCATATGGCACTTTCCCATAATAGCTTTGCATTCCTAAGAGTGCCATATCTTAGTTGCTTTGTTCAGACAACTCAAAACATTCATCTCATGTTTCAATTGGTTGCTATCCTGTTTTAACCAATTTGAACAAGCCTTATCGATGACATTTGCATAACCATGTCATAGCTACACTCAAAAATTGACATTTTCGCTTACGATTTTTAGTCATCAAAATGGCAGAAAATATTTGACAGCGATTCAGACATCGGATTTTGAAGGACCCTTTCCAAAGCATGGACAGATTGAATATTTGAGCACCGAGTTGTCAATCAAGTGTTTTTGTAAATATGTCGGTACTTTGGAGTCACAGATTTTTTATTTTTATATTTTTATCGATTAAAACTATGATCTAATGCAAGTCCAGTGTGTGTCCCACAACTTTTCCTTGTAACTAATGTTGTTTAGCTATGTTTTTGCTGTACAGAACTTTTTGTGCGGGTACCATACAAAGTAGCCAACTAGCTGAAACTGCCTCCAGAAGGCAGGACCTGGCACGCATTTCACTCCTATGAGGGAAAGGGTTAATCGGTAAATGATTTTTATTAAACTTCCTTGCGGAATCTGCTTCTCGTTTTGTGTTCCTAAACAGACTTTCCTTCCACTGTAAATAGTCATTTATCACACATGGGGTTAATGTGAACAATAAAATGCCTTGGTCTCTTCCAAGTTTACAGTCTTGGCAATAACATGCTGGCCTATGCAGGTAAAGAAAGCTTGTTGCCCATGTCAGTATCCTGCCACCCCTTTCAGTGAAGAAACTGAAAAAGAGAGCTTTGTAAAGATTGCCTTTTTATGTTTATTTTGTGAATCCTCCCCTTGGACACTAATTTCCTTAATAAAGCGTGTTCTTATGTACTAATAAAATATATTTGCAAGATTTGTTCTATCGCCTTCCCAGTGGATTTATACCGGTGTTAAAGTCAAATTTTCACAACACTGCATATAGTACTTATGCAGTTAGTTACCATTGTGTCCAATGCATACTGCAATTGACTCCCGAAGATTACATGCCTTTCGTAATGGAGAGCTTTCTGAATTTTACCTCCTATTCACTCGCATTGAAAAGGCTACAAACCTACATAAAATCCTAAGTTTCCATTATACTTTGATATTTACATATATGGCTTACGCTGGTTGAATTATGAAAGTATCTGTTAATTTTTGACAAATCCATGTTTGGTTTTTTTTTTTGTAATTATCATTTTTAAACACGAGATGACCCGGTCTTTCGGACAGGAAGTCCTTTGACCTGTACAGAAAGGTCAACGTGATCAGGGATGATTTAACAATTCTTCAGATGGGACTCTTTCATTCAGTGACATAGTCAGTTACTTTCTAGAAAATAATCGCTGCCCACATACAATACTGAGTTATGTAGTCATACATCTGAGTCTTGTTGTAGTTAGAATATCCAACGACCTGAAACCTCAGCTCGGCATCTCCTATAGGCAACTGATGACATAGATGGGTCATCTTGTCGGAATAATGAGGTCGTTGCAAGTTACGTAGGTGGTCACATGATCCCCGAAGCAAAATGTACACAAAGGTTGATCGCAGCATAGTGAAAATGAGGAAATCTTATGCTGCTGTTGCTTGCACCAATAAGAATGCCATTCAGTCGTCTGGAAAATACGGCAAAATAAGTTTCCATCAATTTCCACAAAATAATGAAGCCCTTTTGAAAGATTGGCTTGTTAAATTAAAAAGAATTGACCGTGGAAAGCCTTACAAACCAACAAAACATTCAGTTCTTTGCTCAGAGCACTTCAAGAAAAGCTGCTTCACGTACCAGAAGTTCACAAGTAAGTCAACGGTTTTGTTGCAATGAAAGCTGGTTTTAAAGTGAAGATTTAAAGAAATTAGTGGAAAATATATATCCGATACAAATATTAACCTTAAGCCTGAACGCCCCCGTAACGGGGGCAATGAATTTGCATAATAAATACAGCATGTTTCCTAATAGCAACCTCATCATGCGGCATATCCTCTTAAAGCGAAGAAACTCGGCGAAAAGTTCGTGATGACCATTTTTACCCAAACCGAACACAATTCAAGTACCAAGCAAGTAAATAAGCATCTAGCAAAACATTAAATAAAATAAGATCAGTGCTCTATCGCAAGCATTTCTACTGAATTTGTGCTATGCATACAAACCATACCTCAAATGAAAAAGGACAGTCCACAGATTCCAACGATATAAGCCTCGTCATTTTAAATTGACACCACGCTCAAAGAACAGCAGGCATACACTTTAAATGCTACAGAGATGAGCAAAAATTTTTCTTACCTTTGATATTTTGTCATAAAAGCTGTTTGTGGGTAAATCTGCGCTTGCTATTGTTTTAGCCAGTCTGAGCATCCTCTCGCCATTATGCTATGCACTGGAAGACCTCAGCAGTATAATCACTGGTTTGTTTTTTGTATTTTCGCTATAATTAACCGCTAAATATTCAACTGTTGTTTTCAAAGCCGGTTTATGACTGAGAATCCTGGCGCTAATATGCTCAAGTTCAAACACAGCACAGCTATACAAGTGCTAAATCGACCAGTGAATATATAGTCTGTTGAGCTAGTGTCGTGGATAAGGCGGAGCATTTGGACCTGAGGTTCAATATCCGGTTATACATTTCAGAGCAAGGAAATACATTTTTTTTGTATAAATAAATAATAATTAATCAATGCATTTCCATCCCATCAAAGCCATCTTCCTGAGTTACTTCGGGGATCATGTGACTTACACTACGGTTTCTGCATCCAGTGCAACGCCTCCATTGTTGCATTCCACCACCACGTTCCTCATGATTCATAGTAATAAATGAAGTTGCTAATTGATTATATTCCACACTATAATAATAGAATACTGTAGTTACTCCAGTCTTGCCGATGTCTTGTGTTTACAATGAGCAGCATCACATCACGGCACACCAATTTAGTTGGCCGTATGCTAGCCCCGTACCAGGCAGTGCTTCTGCGAAAAAGAAAAGGACCAAACTAATGTTTTTGGTAAAAACTTGACTGGCCCCAGGGGAAATAAATTCATAAAAACAAACCCCTGGTAGTTTATTTTGCTATATTCGTAGGTTGAATGCTAGCGAATGAGGAGGTGAAATTTGAACACCTGCCACCAAGGCACGTAATCACAATAAGTATTGGACAACTTGGTAGCTGCCTATTTAGCCCCATATTCAACGTTATGAAGACATTGCTTAAGGTTTTGGGGACTGCACTTTCTAAACAGTGTTTTGGTTGCCTTTAAAAAAAAAAAATTATTTAAAAGCTGCTTCCAATCTGCATCCCTTGTATATGCACACTTTCTGTTTACCCACAACCAAAAATTAAGTCCAGTAAAGTGTAACTCACATATTAAGTGACAACAGAAATTTGAAAGAGTCAAAGAATTTTCTGGATTTCATTTTAATTACGTTTGCTCACAGCATCACCAGAATAGTATATATACTTTCAAGCATTTCTGAATATTTATGAAGACTAATTAAATTACAAAACAGTATCTTTGAAACAAGAGTTAGTGACTTGAAACCTGCGCCATGCGCTTGTTTACACCCTTGATGAATGCAATGAGACTGAGCAGGAAGAGGCCTATCACCCAAATCCCAGCCACAGGAAGAACCAGGGTTAGCAGCAGATCTAAACAAAGAAGTGAAACCAGTCAGTCACAGGGAACTTGTGCTAGACAGGCAAAAAGTGCTCACCCCTGAACAGACAAGAACGTCCAATTTTAAAATGAGCTTTCTTACATCGTAGAGTCATTTCAGTGAATCTTGTGCCCATTTTTCGCTATATTTTAATCAATTCCATTACTTGAAATAAATAGCCTCTCTAGTTCTGTGGAAAAAAAAACCTCTTGCGACTCCTGCCAGAGGACAAATTCACTAACGATAACCACTGGCCATTTTTTTAGATCAGATTTTATACTCAAGGTCTCAAACCCATGATGGCCAGGTTTCTTTTTCTACCATCTCTTGATCACCAAATACAATTGTGAGGTAGTTTGTACATTTCCAGTTCCTATTGACCTTGAAATAAAAAATGGCAGCAATTGCTGACAAAAATTCAGATTGCCAATTTTTAAACCAAATGAGCTACAAAGTAGAATCATAACCGAGTCATTGTCCTCCAATGAATCATGGGTCTAGATATGAAAGGGCGCTTTTTATTTTTTAATTTTGGAGCCATTTTGACTTTGAAATTCTGGTCAGTAGTTGTCACAGTATCTGAAAAACTGATTTTCTGAGATGAAGCTGCTTCATTACTTGTAAAATTAAGGAGCAATTTGAGGCTTCGATAAAGGATGGTGTTCAAAAATTTTTATCGCCTTAGTTAAAACATTTTATCTGATTTCAGCACAGCAGTGCAGTGGTTAGCATGACTGCCCGACAGCTAGATCATTGGTTTGAATTCTGCTGGATATCTTTCTGAATATAGCTTATGTTCTCAATGTTCACAAAGGTTTCCCCATGCACTTCGGTTTCCTCCTGTATTCTCTCATTGAAGGATCTGAATTGTATTAAAAAGGAGTGTGAGTGAATGTTCCCTGTGATGGATCTGCAGAATCTCCAGGGTGTGTCCTGCCTTGCACCATTGAGTGCAGGGAAAAGCTTCAGACACCTGGAGTCTCAGATCAGAAAAGCAGTGATGAATGACTCAATATGAATTACTTGCTGCATCCGACTGAAACACAAAGTGTAGTGAAACATCCACCACTGAAAACAACATTTTCCAAATTCTGCCGTCCCAGATTTCAAAGTCAAATATAGGGCACTGGCGGCCCCAGAAGCTCCCGCCATTAAGATAAAGCAAAATGTTGAAGTTTTTGTTGACGGACGCACGCGCGGACGGAGCCCGATACCATAGCTCCCGTGCTGCTCGGGCGGCGGGAGCTAATTAGGAGCCTGTAACTGAAATAGTTGATAAGATGAAGCAAAATGTCAAAGTTTTTGGTGATATTTTTAGGCCAGTGACCTTGAAAAGAATAGGCCAAGGTCACCTTTAGGCACGTCATTTGTAGGCTTTTATGAGATGCATGTCCAGTAAAAATTACGAGCCTGTAACTGAAATAGTTGATAAGATAAAGCAAAATGTTGAAGTTCTTGTTGACGGACGCACGCACACACGCACGGACGGAGCCCGATACCATAGCTCCCGCGCCGCTTGGCGACGGGAGCTAGTAAATTATTATTATTATTATTATTATTATTATTATAATAAAAAAAGGATTCAGAACACTAAAATAAGTGTCCAGTCACATTTCTTGACTTGATATGGGAAGAGAGAGGATCCATTTTTATTTCCAATTCATCTGATTCAAAATATTGTTGGCCATCATTCTGAATTTGAAGTTCAAGATGAACAGGAATTTGTTGATGGAGAAGTAGGGAGAACTACCATTATTCATGTTACCGCATCAAATTGAATATGCAGTATGGCCAACAGCTAACATCTTGGATCTTTGCTCCAGAAGCTGCCTAAAACTGCCTGAAAGGTAGAGGAGCAGTTTTCTCCCTTTTTTTAATAAACAATTTACATTTTTTGACATTAGTTTTAGAATGCTCATTTAAGAACAGGACATATTGGTGGTATAATAATTCTCACAACTATGCTGGTCCAAACCAATCATTGTGGGTGTTCCAATAAATCTAAGCTGGCTTGCTGCTTCCGTAAGTGCATACAAAACAATAGACGACACGAAGCGAAGGCTAGACCAAGCTACTACCATCTCAACTGGAAGACATTGCCATCGCACAAACAGCACAATATTAGTTGATGTGGTAGGTGTAAAAGGGAAAATGAGAATAGTGTTTTATCTGGTGTAGAAGGTGTCGTCATTTACCATAAGCAAAGAAACAGAATGTGTTTAAAAAACACGACTCAATTCAGGTACTGAACAAAACATCACGAGCAAAAATACGACTGAAGAAGTACACCATTAGAACAGGGTGGCAAGTTGACAATAATGCAACACAGTGCAGTCAGGCTGGACTGGAAGGCTTGAAAATTCCAAAATGTTGGTAGCAGGGTACAGCGGATAATGTTCAGTATACTCAGGCCGGAGACTTATTTCAACCGTCAACATTTTAATCCTCGATCTAACAGTCATTGGGAGGGGTAGTGGATTGAAATGATCATTATTTTCTGGTATGGAAGAGTGAGGAAAAACTTACTGGACCCTGGTGTTTTTATATCCTCAAGTCTGATTGGCCCATATGTGAGGAGCCCCTCTTCCGAGCCACCAGGTACCACAGCCCGTTTGGATTTGGCTTTACATTCCTGCTCGAGAACAAGGGGCGGGGGGGGGGGGACACATTGGCAAGCAGATGAACCAGTAGAATTTGACAATTATTTTCAAGTTGCCTGTGCACTGGGGATGATGTGCATGTATCTTTTCCGTATGAAATTGAGATTTACAATAAACGTTCACGACTGGGAATTTTGCGTGTGCACACACCAGAAATAAGATTTATGAATGCAATTTTTTTGCATGCAACTTTTACAAGTTTTTGTTTCATACGCTCAAAAGAAAGTTCTCATAAATCAGGCCCAGAGATTAGCGAGTTAGCTGGATAACTGAGGCAAAAATTAAAACTTACATTTTGGAGTTTAAGCCCACGTTCAAAATTTATATGTTGTTTTCTGGGTTTTACTCCGCGCAGTTATCCAGTCAATACAGTAATCATGTTTTGAGAGATTCGTCACTGCTAGGAACCACACTGCAGGAAGGGCCAAACTCACAGGAACACAGAGGTTT
Organism: Gymnothorax javanicus; assembly: GCA_029692085.1. Taxonomy (NCBI): domain Eukaryota; kingdom Metazoa; phylum Chordata; class Actinopteri; order Anguilliformes; family Muraenidae; genus Gymnothorax; species Gymnothorax javanicus. Next base: position 8,416,901 of record CM056209.1, on the reverse strand, counting down.
CCCTCTTCCGGGGGACACAGCCGCACGGTGCAGTGCAGGTAGAGGTCATGCGGTGGAGAGACGAAGCGGAACATGTCAAAACTATAACGGATTCCCTGAGCGGGGTCAGTGACGTTCATGAACTGAACAGTCTGGTCTTCTATACACCTGCAACAGACAGCCAATACAATGGAGACACTCAAAATTTAATCGAGACTGTTGTTCAACTGCTGGGAATATTGAGGCAACTAAAACAGATGGAGATGAGAGCTGGATCAAACAAAAGAGCAGTTTCAGATGATGACGACGGTCCCTCAATTCAAAAGCCAGTTCAAAAATATTTGTTAATCTAATTCCTAAGGACTCCATCTATAGAGATAGCTAGTAAATCAGATCATCTGGCAGAAGATGATGAATGGTGATAAAGGCTAAATTTGTGGTTGGGAGATGCTGCCATTTTGGGATTGACCGAGAGCTAAACCCCAGAATACTTTGGAGCAAAATCATACGTCTGCTGTTTTGAACACGGCCTACATTTTTGAGTATACAAAGCACATTATCATCAAAAGTAAGCAATTAAGAAGTTATGGACATAGTGTCTGGTAACACAAGCCAGGAGTAAAGTCCATAGGGGCAAAAGCACAGCGTAACACAAGCCAGTCCCAGAATCATCCTTACCCATTGAGCATCAGCATGTGAAATGAGCCATCTGCCTTTGCAGGATCTGGGGCTTGAGTGGCCCAACACTCATTGATGCCGATGTGGAAGAAGCCCTCCGGATCGGTGACCTTGATCTCTACATATGCCTTGTCTCGCAGATGGAGAACTGGAGATTTTGAGAAGGCTTCAGTGTAGTTCTGGTCCTTATACAGGAGCATGACTATGGTGGCATCCAGCTCGTTCACCCTCATCACTGCTTCACTGCATGGAGGCAAGAGTTAAATCATTTTATTTACCTCTTCAAACTCCAATTCCCTCAAACAGGTAATGCAGTAAATACCTGCATTACTTCTGATGGGAGTTGGGGTTGAAGAGGTAAATATACTGTCGCCATCCCATCGATCAGCAAGCTGCTCCAGACCAAGGGCATGTTCAAGACCAAAGGGTCTCACGCTAAGGTCAAGCGAGGGAGGACTCAAAAGTTTTTAAGGACTCGCGAGTTCTTGCATATTTTCCAACATGGCTGCCGACTTAGGTCTGCATCAAATTACATTGAACAACCTGTGACAATACTGGACACCATCTTGAAAAGCAAGTTGAAACTGTTCGCAGATGTTCTTGCTTGTGTTTGCATGACCAAACGTTGTTTAACCATTCAAGAAGCAAGAATTAGCGGGCTTTCACTCAACCCCGCAGTCTTGAACGTGCCCCAGATCTACACTTGTTTCTCTCCAACTTCACAGTGCTGATCCTGGGGTTGATTGATTGTGCGGTTAAGGCTCAATTACGCTCAACGTTGAAAATGTAGACCAATACAATCAGGGCGTTCTGTCCTTCATGTTACTCTGCATTCATTTCATCGCATTTATGCACGTTTTCAGAAACTTTACGGATACGGATGAAACAAAGTTCCAACAGAAATCCTGGAGGCTATGTAGCCAATAGTTCAAACGAGGCGCGACAAACAATTCTAAAAATGTTGGAACTTTGTGAGGACAAATTGTGGGAGTCAATGAATCCTTAGTCTTCCAGTTGCGATGTATTTAATGGCCTCACAGACCAGTCATCAAGAACACTGCCTCCACAGTTACTTTATTACTGCCTGCTCCACTGTCGCCATATTTTTTCTCGTCAGAAACAAAAGTCTGAGCTTCCCTCTAGTGGACGTACTGCTTAACATCCAATGTAAAGGATGCGTGGAAGTATGTGGGCAGTCATGATTATACCGACTGAAATGGAGACATCAATTTTCATCCGTAAAGGATGCATAAATGAACCTTAAAACTTGTTTTGGGATAGAAGCTGTAAAGCTGCCTTACCTTGAGGCGGGGATGACAGGAAACGGTAGACTGACACGTCGGAAGTAAGGGTAGACACACTTATATTCTATTCGGATTGCAGGATCTCGTACAATGTAGCCCTCCACGATGGGATCAGACATCAATGTCAGAGCATACTCGACATGAGTGATGTTTTTCTGTGGTTGGGAGGTAAGACGTTTGAATCATTAAATTTTCAAACTAACCTGAATTAAGACATAGCAAAATGTTAAACACAGGGACATCATACAGTTTTACACTACAGGGGTGAGTAACCCTGTTCTTGAGATACATCTGCATCTGCCTGCAGGACCTGGTGTGCATTTAACCTTTTCCAAAGATTTGAATGGAGTAGTCACAGATGGAGCAAAATTTGCCCATTTTAAACAGTTGTGAGACTAAGGTTTATGGCAGACATTATGAATGTATTGATTACTTTTTTTAAGAGTTCTTTTTGAACTGGGTGGTATATGGTTCAGAGAAGGACATGGGTAAGCTCAGCAGAACAGGTGTAGGTAATGGTGATCCAGCATGAGCACAGTTTCTGACCATGTAGCCATGCACAGTTATTTGTTGGTTATACATCATAATTTGAATAATCAGCTCTTGCAAGCTACGGCAGTCGTCATATGGAGCACACGCATCCAAACTAGCATTTTAGACAGTCTGTCAATCACTCAGTGGCTTTAAATTGCAAGTCACCTCGATTAAGTCAGAAATTAGCTCTGAAGAATCGCGTGGGATCAGTGGAGTGCTCAATTGGTGAAATGCATGCGCTGTCAGCAGATCAAGCTGGATCTGATATTTCGTCGCTCAACTGGAACTGAGTAATGGATTAAGCTAGACAATCAGTGGACAATTGGGTTTGGAATGAATTTGTTGAAGAGCTGTGAGGAAAACTGAAGCTAAACTGGTCAGTGGGACTTCAACAAACGCAAGCGTGATTCAGTGGCCAGCCGACAAGTGAGTATCACCTGTTTTCTACAAAATGTAAATGGTTTACAATGGATGATGGACTACAAAGTACATTGGTGGTTTTGGAGCCTCTAACGATTGACAATGGTAATGATGGCATGGGACAGAGTAAAGCAGGAATCACTAAAATGCATTTTAACGCTGATGTCAGCAATATGGAAATATCATTAGAGACTGGATTAAACGCTAAATAAAGGCAACTCACAGCAAAAGCAGTGAAGGAAAAAAGGAAATGCTTTAAAAAAAAAACACGTAAAATAAACTGAACAAAGCAAGTAAACTTGCGGGAATTGTTGCTGAAGTAATGGCTGACAATGTGGAAAAAAGTGAAATGTACGTGTGAAAAGTTCAAATTGATGTTGAATGGAGCACAAAATATGCGTGACTTTGAGTATGTGGCCTGCTGAAGAAGCTTTAAACAATACGGTGGTATAATGCAAAAACACTTAAACATTGATTAATGAGGTCAATTTATGGTCGACAAATGTGTTCCTGTGCATCCTGCGGAAATGAAGATTAAGCTGCAGCCTCAAGACAATGCATCAAATGTTGAAACTAATGTCATTGCAAACCGTCAAGCTGTGGAAGCAATCATAGCCCATTTGAAGCCATCTTATTCAAACGCATTCAAGCCAAAGCAGAGAAAGCTGTCTGTGCTGCTGTTTTGCAGAAAAAGAAAAAAACGTTTTTAGAACAGCAGGCTTAACAGCTATGTAGAAAGGAACAGGAACAGCTTGAACTTGATACTGAAAGTGCAGCATTCGCTGCTTAATTAGCAGTGTTAATGAGCAATGATGGACAAAGTGCAGGAGCAAGTGGGAAGGAATCATACACAATGAAAGATGCGTGATCTCAGAAAAAAACCCAAACCTCAATTCTGATGTCAAAGACTTTGAGAGATGGCACGGAAAAATACTGGTGTCCTCAAAACAGGGTAATGTGCAAGCTCTTTCACAACCAGGTCAACAGGCTTCTGAAACAGTAACCAAAATTAATGCACCAGAATCTCAAACACAAAGAGCAACAACACAACTGATGGATTCTGAATATACCATCCTCTCACAGCCAGGACAATAACTCCTACAGTCTATTATACAGACAAAACACACGCACACCCCTGAGCTCCTGGTGCAACAGCAAAATTCCAATTCTCTAAAAAAGAAAAATTCCAGTTTTTGATGGACAGCCACCTTTTTCGTGTAGAGCATTCATGAGAGCATTTCAACACGAAGAAAACACCACAATGAGGGAGATGGTCTGCATTTCCCACCGCAGCCCACAAGAGGGCAGCCACAAAACCTTGTATGAAGCTGCCAACAAAAAGCTACAGAGGCTATGAAAGGGCAATGGAATTGCTGTGGGAGTATTTCGGGAATGAGTTAATGATCACAGCTGCAGAGAAGATGCTTGGGAGGCCTTTAGTAAAGGTTGAAGATGTTAAAAGCAAAGCTAGTGTGAGAGTGCTATAATGCGATGGAGGACCATTAGTACATTAAGGAGCCTGATACAGTTGCAAACGAGAGCAGCAATCCAAAAACTCCCATTCAAGGTAACCCCTTAAAGTGACCTTTTCATTTTGCGCAAATATAGACGCCGGCGTCCGTAAATTCCGAAATTTAATTCCTAAATAATTCTGTTATTGAATTTCCAAATGTCTTGCTTCACTGGAATTATTTTCCAGAGTGACATAAATACTGAGTTACAAAGCCTAAATAGGCTCATGCATAACAGGAAAAATTGCTATTTATCTGTATTCTGCGCAAAGGGGTTAAGTTTTCCCTTAAGTAGATTCAACATGTAAAAAAGCTTTTTTTTTTCAAATTGCAGGGCAATGTCACATATTCTGTATCAGCTGGCAGTAGTGCTTCGATGAAACTACATCACACGTATATTGAGAAAAATATTCAAACCCAGGACACCATGTTTCCACAGTCCCAGCATTTCATCAATTGGAAAATATCTACATCTTGTGCATCATTTTATACTCACTCATTTTTCTGTTATTCAACAGGACTTATTTGGGATCATTGGAAACCTCGGGGTCTCTCGGGTCTGCACTAGAATTTAAAATAGGCATGAAGTTCGACAGTTCTGAATCCAGCAGCTGCATTTGTAGGACCAGTTTAACAGGGTTAAGAAAAAAATGGCTAAAAAGAGTCAGTAAGTTGTTACAGTGCTATTGATGTAGAGTTTATTTTATGGATTTTTTTTTTTCCCATTGAGCATCAAGTAAGAACAGTATCAGATACCAGCTTTGAGGTCTATGAGACAATATCAATGAAAAGTTAAGAAAAGATGAGAATTAGGGCAAATTACCTTCAAGGACTAAGGTCAAGGGAAAGAGTATTCCCCACAGCTGTTGTAACAGCTGGTCAGAGCACAGCTGAAGATGCTGCAGCTAGCAGCATACCAGTGGTACCAAGTGTTCATCCAAAAATTATGTTGCATGAAGAGCTTTGTCGCAGGCAATATCAGTGGAATGATCAAGTACCTCAAGCTATGCGACCACAATAGGGAGAGTGTTTGGCTGACCATAAAATAGAGGCAAATTAAAATGTCAGTCAATGCTGTAACCAATGCACTTGACTTTGTACAGCCAACGGGTGTTCATTGATTTCTCTGGTACCAAGCAGGATGAATATGGCAGTCAGAAACATTATGGAAAATCAGTATTCATGTCCCCTTTGTGCTTGGCAAGGCTAGAGTGGAACCTTGGAAGCAGAGGAGAAGCATCTAGCCTCAACCTCGCATTTGACATTAGTGCCCGTCATACAAGGCATGATCATGGCACATGCCAAGGACATACCTGAAGAGGCTTCCCGCCACAAACAGCATATTGTTCCTTGGACGTGCGCACAATGTAGTAAGATACACCATCAATGGTCTCTTGACGCGCGCGACAGGCCTTGTTCTCCAGGTGCAAGGATTCCAACTTCACGTTGTGATAATTGAAAAAATCCTCAATAACCATAATGGTGATGTAATCTTTGCCGCACAGCACCTGGGATGTTGCAACTTCAGCGAAAAAAAGGCGAAATTATGATCGGGATCTTTGCAAAATAAGTAAAAATTGCGCATTATAAGATTCAAAGGAGGTTTCAATTAGGCTCACCACACCATCTTGAGGTTACACAGTTACCTTTGTCACACGAATCGCCATAGTAGTCAGCAGCGCACCTGCATGTTCGATTGTCAGCGGACAACCGACACCTGTCTGGGTCGATACACTGGGTAACGTTGCAAGCTCCTAAAAATAAAACAATGCCATTTTCCCCAACAAATTAATTCAGAACAAAAAAGGGCAATAACAGACGTACCATTTCTGTAAAAAAAAATAAAATAAAAAAAAATTGCAAACTGCTATAAATTTCGATGGACTACGAATAACTCAGCTACTTACCCAGAGCGTGATCACACGCATACAGAAGACCAAGTAACAGGAAAAACCACATCTATAATTTCAGAAAAATGCACCATTAAATGAAGTGGTGTCAGCAGAACGTACGTTAGTATCGCTTGTTTGAATACGACAAAAATAACATTTAAAAACAATTAGGAAACGCAGACATTCTCCACACACCTTTACGGTTTGGGGGGACATTTTGCCTAGAATTAATTCAAAATTACCACCGAATGTCCAAGAAATGTTTGTTTTCGTAGAACTAGACTTTGATTGTAACTTTATTTGGAATAAATGTGTATTCTTCAAATAACGACAAGTTCCAAGGATGAAAAGACAAGTGTATAATTAAATACTCTGTAAAATAGGTGTGTGTGTCCAGTGATTAGTTTACATGAAAAACAGCTGCCAGCGAAGTTACTCAAAACAACACATATGTATCATCAGCGCTCGCGCACTCCATCTAGACCAATGGGTCTGCAGGGTTTTGTCATCTATCCAATCAGAGAGAAATGCGGAACTAGTGTCTGTGCGTCTCATTGCGACAGCAGCCTAAAACAATTAGCTTGCTGACTGGCCAGGTGGGGCCCACTGAACTGCTGGGCGAATAGAGCCATGGAGTCCAGTCCGACGATCCTCCGCGTGAAAAGGAAGAGGGGCACGGACCCCGCCGATGCTCTGCTGTTGGCATGCAAGCGGATCCGCCCGGAACCGACACCGCAGCCGCCTGGGGATCCTGTCCCGGAGCCCAGCGAAGGGGAGATCGAGAATTCTGTCTTCAAACTCGTCGCGACCGTCGCGTCTCAGGTAACGCAGCAACGTTTCGGGCCGCAGAGAGGCCTCGGTGTTGCCTGAATGTCGGTCAGACTCTGCGGCGGATGGATTTGGTGAAAATCTGACCGTCCCTCGCTTTTTTTCCTGGGTCAGTTTGCTTAACTGGAATGCTAGTTAGCGTTAGCTACTGAACGACAAGTGGTTTTGAGAAGTTTCTGAATGGCGGCTGGCATTTATTTAGCGTTCCTGAACATAACATAACATAAAAATAATAATATTGTCTGTTATTTATTTATTTCCTATTTTAAATTAATTGTCATATGGACTGTGTGTCTGAAATAAAGTATTATTATTATTATTATTATTATTATTATTATTGTAACTACAGGCTAGTGACGTAGCTAGCTAGCTAGTTGGCTAATGCTGCATTCGGTAACACTCGTAAACACGAGTCGTGTCGTGAATTAAGTCGAAGGTACGAGGAAGGATCATTCGGACAGTGAGGTCGTGAGGTCAAAAGAACGGAATTCACCAGTCGTGTCTCGAAAACAACGGCTCGTGGGACGCGTTATCGAATGCAGCATATTTGTGGCTCACTAATTAGCTGCATAGCTAGCCAGCTAACATTTGTTAGCCGTCTTGTTAGGCTGTTTACTGGAGGTGACTGTTGTGCAGCTAACTGTGTTGCTAGCTAACTTGCAAAAGTGGGGGACCGTTCACTGCCTCCTTGTCTTTTAATCTGTTTGCCACGGTTAGAATTAGCTGGCAAACTACAGAAAATGTTTTCTTTGTGGGTTTAGATAGCTGAAGGTGTTCGCTAACGTTGGGTGACGAATAAAGCCGCTGGCACACCGGACGCGGTCTTTGCGTTGATTTTGAATGTAATCTGTCGTGCGTAAAATTCGTCTCGCGTCCGTGTGAAAGCAGCTAAATCGCTACTGTAACTTAAATGTTAGCCAGTGAACGTTATGCCAGGATGTTTGTCTGGTTTTAATCTGGTGGTGGATCGCCGACCGCAGTTTTGTCTCCAGATGAGCATGAACGTTAAACTGGAAATATGCACATGCTAGTTTTTCACCGTTTCTAATTTTTCGTACTCATTTGGATCGGGTAGATGTATAGGTACCTGGGTAATTCTACATTAATGGTCTCTGGGTAGGATTGGCAAACGAAATAATTGGATTGCCTGCAGCTTACATTATGGCCTGGAAACTAAACTTCACGGACTCGAAGGAAACATTAACTTGATTGATTGAATTTTTAACGCGATTAAATGCGGGGTAGGGCTAATCTTCTGAAAACATTCTGCTGAAAATTCGCTTACTTATTCTTTTTTTTTCCATCAACTCAACTAGATATTGATGGGTATACATCTCAAGAATAACTGGTGAAAATTTTATCACAATATATTAATTATAGTTTTTCAGCAGAATGTTTTCAGAAGATTAGCCCTACCCATAAATGCACATTGGCGCAGTTATAGCTATGATAGAGTTGGCCGCGGGGAGCATATCTACAATTTTAATGAATTTTACGAACTTCTGTTTACGGCAGCGATGGCACTTTCAACCCAAGGCTGATCCGTTTCGAACACTGTCGAATGTCACTTCTGGCTTCGACACCAGGTTACGACACCTGTTGGAAACTTGGGTCACGTGACCGAGTATTGTCCGTCAGGATAAAATCCTTAATGCATCACAGGAAGGTTTGAATGCTTGTCGAGGTTACGACGTTATTACTTGAGACAGCTTGTGCTTGGCCATTAAATTTGAGACCCCCTGTTCGTTGAGTTGGATAAATAGATATGGTCAAAACATACAGGGAGATGCTGATGCACATGGGCTGTGCATACACATTAGTGTTGTTTATTGTCCTGTATGCATTGCTGCACTGGTCCAAAACCTTTCTTCCAATTAATGATACTTGAAAAATGAACAGTATGATGAGAGAACTGCTCCATGGTTCATTTTGGAGTGATGACTTTCAAAACTTGCAGAAGTTCCATGCCTATTCATCTCCTCCATCAAGAGCAGCGGTTTAAAAACATGATTTATTATTCAATTCCTCCAATAAAATAACAGTGAAATCAAACCATCACAATGCGTGTTGTTCCATACAGAAGAACAGGCAAATGCTTTGAGATTCAAATCCATCACTTCAGTGGGATTTAAAAGTGCACAATGTGAATGTGGGGCAGCACAGTGACGCAGTGGGTAGTACTACCGCCTTATGGCAAGAAGGTTGTGGGTTTGAATCCGGCCTGGGACCTTTCTGTGTGGAGTTTGCATGGTCTCCCTGTGTTCGTGTGCATTCCCTCTTGATTCTCTAGCTTCCAAAGACATGAATGCTAGGCTAATTGCAGACTCTAAATTTGTATGAGTGTGTTGTCAATGGTGTGTGCCCCCAATTAGCATACTTTGTGTCTTTGGAAATGCCGTTATTCTAAATCATGGGAGGCTAATAACCATCATTAACAGTGATCAGTTGTTGAGGCTCATCTGCAGTTATCCATTCTTTTGTCAGTTTAAAATATTTGTAATGTCTTCAATAAATGTTTCTGCCAGAATGCTGTGCACTACTTGAAGAAAAGTGGTGTCAAAAGTTTTGAAACTGTTCCAAAGGTTTGAAGTTTCCATCTCTTGCTGAAAGGGTCCTCTCCCCTCCCACAGGATGCTCCAGTCCAGGGACATGTCCGAGAGGCCTTGGCCCGCCCACGGGTGGCTCATGCCCTGCGCCCGTCTTCTGGCAGCACCCAGAGGATTGTGGGAGATCTGCGTAGCGCCAAGTGGGCCACCAGGCGAGAGGAACGTTACCGTGTGCTCTCCGCCCACCGGGCGGGCCTTCCCGCAGAGCGAGTTGCCTCTGTGGGCCAGGAGAGTGGAGAGAGGGATGAGGCCCGGGGGGACCGACAGATAAACTCCTCTGACTTCTGGAGCCGTTGCAATGTGCAGGTTTTTGATATCGTCCAGGAAGAGGAGGCAAAAGCCCCCGCCCAGGTAGTTTGACCGATGACTGTCCTCGGCACTGTTACCCCTGTCTTGCTCTTGTGGAGGGCTTTGGCCATCATTCCCTGTGCAGCGTGGTGGTGATTGTGTGAGTGAAACGTGCTGAACGTGGAAATATTAATCTACAACCCCATCTTGGAAAAAAGCTGGGACAGTGTGGAAAATGCACATTAAAAACAGAAAGCAGCGATTGCTAAATTTAATTTGACTTGTCTTTTATCTGAGACCACATGAAGACAAGATACTTAATCATTTGTTTGGTCAAATTTAATTTTATTTGTAGACTTACATTCTTTCTGTGATTCTGGCCTGCAGCACATTACTAAAGCTGGGATGGGAGCAACTTGGGAGTAATGATGTGATTTTTACATGGTGCCACAGTGCTATGATATGCTATATTTTAGATCCTTCTTTAGTGCTTTGGATTTTTTTTTCTAACCAAAAAAAAAAAAAAAAATGTATGCAGGATGTTTAAGGCTACAATGGCTGTGTTCGAAATGGTATGCTAGTTTCCAGTACATACCAGATGCCTCATCCTGCTTTATATTTTAGTTGTGCTACAGCGTATTAGCTGGCATATTACAATATGTATCGCCTGTAACTGAGCCACATTATTTACGTAATGTGGAAACGGAGTGATATTTTAAATTCCAGTTAAACATTTTGTATTCTAAAGCGATCGATTTCTTGTTTGATTTGAAGGGACTTTGAACTGGCAGTTATGTAGGCTGCGTGTTGTCATGTTCCTTGCGTCCAAGAAGCAGTTCCGAAATTTACAATCAATTTGTAATTATAGAATTTATTGAACATTGGCATATAAGACCGGGGCAATTGTTCTTTTGACAGGACAGGGGAGGGCATTTGGGGTCGCTTGGATAACCGATGTCCAAAACCTACAGTGAAGTATGTCTCTGGCACTCCTCCTGAAGTAGGTTTAGAACACTAATTGAAAATGCTTCTCTACCTCCAGGCAATTGTGGCCCATTTCAACACTCCGATCAATCTATGCAAATGTAGTTCACAGTAGACAAAAAATTACTGTTTCAAACTTGGTGGGTTGAGCAAAATCTAGCAAACAATGAGTCTTGCATGGTATGACTGCCATGTCCTTCTGAATATTATCCGACCATACCCTTATATAAACCTCAAGTAGGGTGAAGTTGGCAGTGAGAAATGGTACACCGTCCCCTCAATTGTTTTATGTTATCAATGCCACATGTAGCCTGTCTGCAAGGAAAACAAATTGATAGTACAATTAGATACAGTAGTCATGATGCATTAATTTAATCATTTGATTTAAGATATGGACATTGTCGGCACCTCCCGGTGAAATTAGGAATAGGTTGCGCTTCTGTTTAGAGATAGTCCTGGCAACTCTTATGTGGTATGCTTTATATATCAGAAAGATTTCACATATTGCCTTGCCCAGCCTCATTTTAAGTAACACTCCCGCTGGTGTCATTTAATTTACGTGGGAAACATCTCTTCCAGCTTTGTAAACCATTATTAGTTCAGATGCAGGCAGTGCTTGTAGAAAAATACAAGTTAGTCCTTGCAGGGGGAGAAAAAAGGGAATAGGTGTAGTGATTGGTCACGTGCACATATCAATATACATGGTGCATGCTAAAAAATTGGGCCCTTAATCTTTTGGTGTCTTCAGTCCCTATATGATGTAGTGTTGTGAAAAAGAATTGCAACATTATAAAGTGTGAAATGCTGTCCCTACTTTTATGAAATGTACTGCTAGAAGTAAGTATTTATGTAGAAAAATCGTGCTGAAAGGTTAAATAATGTGCTGTTGTATTGTTTTCAGTGTAATATTGGTTAAATATAATTGACAAATCCCTGCTATCAGTTTAATTTTGCGACCTGTCCTGACCTTTTTCTGATTTGGGGTTTTAACTTTTGAATGTCTAACTCAAGCAAGTTGGGGGGAAAAAAGGATGTGGTATTGGTTTGCAGGGTTTTCTTGAGCACCTTGCATTATTTCAAATGGTAACCATCGCTTGGCCCCAAGTCACTTGCGACATCTCCACAAAACCACCTCCTGATTTTTTTCGTACTGTTCAGTTCCTACGGTTAAATTGCTGCTGCTTGTTGCTTTGCTGAACAAAGCCTGATTCTTTGCGCTTTTGGGAGCCCATTTCCGTTGATGGGTTGAATACGATATAAATGTAAATCTTTGGTTGTTCCAATTTTCACCTGAAGCAGCTGCATGCCAGATTGTAAAATACTCCGAAGTTGTAGTTGCACCTTGATCTTCCGTGGAAATATTTTGGAAATGATTTTTCAGTAGGTTTCTGCTCTTCTCATTTTAATGCTCAGCCGGTGACCTCCGACCCGGAAACGATCCTGTGTAACTCGGTGAAGATGATCCGTGAGAGGCTGAGTGTGTCCGAGAATGGGGTCGGCTCTGAGCACAGGGAGAAGGAGGAGGATTATGTGTATGACCTGTACTACCAGGAAACGCTCACCCCCGGCTGGATCCAGGACATCCTGTCCGTCAGACCCTACCTGCACGAGGACGAGTTGGTGAGCATATCCTGCTAATGGAGTCATCGGGGTGCCAAAACTGGGGTTCATGAAACTCGCCTACACTCAGGTTTCCACTGCTGAATCTTGGGCTGCGTCCGAATAGTCTTTTTTGCCTAGGAGAGTTCCTGACTCCTAAAAAACGATCCGGAAATAATTACACGGCAGCCATAAGTGTATTCAAATTCTTCAAATGTTAAGGAAAGGTGTCTCAGTGCTTCCTATTTTACCACCTTTAGCATAGAGTACACAGAACCATCCTTTTAGAAAAGAAAGGAGATGAAGCTATCCCACAATTCTGTGCAGCGACAATATTTAAAGGTCCCCTATTATGCCACCAGGTGCACAGCTAATTAGCCATTATGAGCCAGTTCAGAATCTCGCCTACCTGACATCACAAGGGGGGGTGACCACCCAGAATAATGAAATCTGATAGACTGCTTGGCTGAAGGTGATCAGTTCTTCTTGCCTCTGGTTGGTTACTTCCCCATGTGATGTCAAGGGGGAAAAGATTTTGAAATGGCTTGTAATAACTAATTTGCTCTGCACCTGGTGACATAATGGGGGACCTTTTAAAGCGTCGACCATTCATCTGGCCAATCGCGCAAAGAAACGTATGTGATGGGCTGGGGGCACTTGATCACGTTGCCTTGTGTAAGTGCATTCGGATTCTCTGATTAGCGCGGTTGTCTTCTTAAGCCGTTAGGAATTCCCTTTAACACAGTTTCTTTCCTTTATGATGTTTTCCACAAAGGTTAAAGAGAAGTGGTTAGGGATTAGTAGATGGGCCGTAATATTTTGACTATTCAAACGCAGCCCCGGAATAGCTCCAGTCCTATTCTTTCCTGGTTGTACTTCCCTCATCTGCATTTTGCTGTTCTATTTAAAATGTTCTTAAGTCTTTTTTTTTTTTTTTTTTTTTTTGCTTTAAATGGTTCTGTGTTGGCATGTAACACGGTCCAGCATCAGTATTGATATCCCTCACACTTAATCTTTGACCTTATTTTCTTGCTAACCCCTACAGCAAGCAGACACTATGCTATGAGCTGAGCTCACTTTGGGGGGGTATCATGGGTGGTGTGGTTTCAGGTGCCAGAGGACGACCCCAGAGAGCTGGAAGTCTACGAGGATGAGGATGATGAGAATGAGGAAGGGAACTGGAGGAATGACTACCCTGACGAGGAGAGCAGTGAGGAAGGTGGCGACTTTGAGGAACGCTTCTATGGTACGGGTTTTGCACTCCTCTCGGGTAATATGGTTTGTGTTTACAGTATCCCAGGAGTTATTCTGGGGACGTCCGTTTCATCTTCAATAGCAAATTTTGTAATGGAATGTCATCTTCGGGACTTGTATGTTTTCATTTGATAAAAGTTTGAAAAGATGGGGAAATTGATTTAACTGTTCCATTGCAAACATGAGCTTGCTTTTTGTTTAAAGTATGTGATGAAATTTTGACTGACTTGGAGTTACAAGCGTATGTGGTAAATATTAGATTTGTAGGACAGGATAGAAATATGCACTGTATGAGTCTGTATTGCTGGGCCTGTGATTTCATATATCGGTTTGCTGACAGTTCATGGAGAAGCACAGCGGAAATGGGGACAAATCAAAGCGGCCACTAGGGGGCACTGCAAATTTAAAAAAAAAAAAAATGGCATAACAAAAATCGAACTACAAATCAGAAATTGTATGTCCAAGCTTTATAAAACTTGCAGGATACTTGTCATACCAATGTTTAATCACGTGAAAAACTGTTGAAACCCTCAATCAGGGTGCCTGAAATAAACTGACCGATGCAGACTGAGGGGGGAGGGGAGTAGAGGGGGATGGAAAAAATGAGTAAAAGAATAGAAGTGAGCCATCCATTCAGAAAGCTCAAGTAACCCAACTTGTTATCCCCCACAACAGCGTTGTTGCGCGGCGGCGGGGGCGGGGGGTGTATTAAAATGAGCTCCATGCCTCCATCCGCAGCCATAACTCAAGAACTAGTTGCCGGATTTCAACGAAACTTCACAGGCAGATGCATTGTGACATTACAATGTGTCGTGCTGAAAAGTAGGTCACTGGGTCATGTGTCTGTCTGTTTTCATTTGTCGAAATTTCCAGTGCTATTCCGTCATGTGTTCCTATCCGGGCTGTAACTCATTATTTGGCCAATCGTTTTCAAACATGACAGGTGAACACATCATGACCTAAATTCTGCATTGACTCTGGCCTGTGAATGTTCTTTATTTTTCTTTTTCTTCCCCCTCACTTCTGACTCATGACCTCTGAGCGGTTTTGTCCTGTAGGATTTGACGAGGAAGAAGAGGGGGTTGGGAGGAGGACGTGGGAGAGGTACCAGAGAGAAGCCCTGCGTGAGTACGGCTACGATGATGAGGACGAGGATTCTGGGGGGTCGGATTTGGACTGACAAGACCGGCTGCCGCCGGGAGACCAACAGGCTGATGTCACATTCTGCCTCTGTGTGTTTGCTTGGAGTGAGGTTATTTTACAGTGCGTGTTGCCTGTATGTGTGTATCTTAAGTGTTACGTGAATTTGTGTGGACTGAGTTGGATTTGGTATGCGTATGTGCTGTAGTTGAGTTTTTTGGTGTGTGTGTCTCGTGTTGAATGCAAATTTAAAGCTAGACTGCAAGTGAAGTGCTCTGATTGGCTGTATGGTTGCTAATGGTGATATCAGAGAGGGGGAATGAAACTAAATGTATATATGTGTACATAAAGCTTTCAAATAAACGTAGACTCTGCGACTTAATTTTTGTTGTTTGTTATTGGTGATTTATTTCAGTTGCTATTATAAGTCGAACTGCACGTTTTTCCGTTTTAGACTTTTTCTTCTTTTTTTCTTTTTTTTTTCCCCCTGTGGAAATAAATGCTTATTCCAAGTTTCATGCCAGTAACCTCTTCCAGAAAAGTTTGGACAAGGGTGAGCTTCTCGGTTTCATCACCTTACCTTTTAATAGCCCTCCCACATCATTGTCTGTGGAACTGTGGGCACCTATTGGTCCACTTTTAACAGATTTTCTTCCCAGCCTTCATTGGTAAATGTCTTCAGCTGTGCAGACATCCAGAGGCTGTATTTATATAAAAAAAAAAAAAAAAAAAATTTGCTGCTTGAAGCATCGCATATATTCAAGGGGAGGCTGGTCTGGACTGCAGGTAGGTTAGTCTAGCAGCTACACTCCCTGATCTGGGGGCCGCACTCATTGCGCAGGCTGTGTGGCTTACAGGTGTTTTGATGAAATAAGCAAGGAAAAGATGTCCTCTAGTCGACAATCTGTAGTGCCCTCCAGAATTAGTGGCACCCTTTAGTTAAAGAGCAGAACAAGATGCTAAAATTTTTATTTATCCTCAATCTTTCAAATATTCACAATCGCTAACCTTTAAGTGAAGTAAAATGATTGAAAGACATTAAATTCTTATATCAATGATATTTCTAAGAAATGTGTACCACAGTTATTGGCATCCCTTGATTAAATATTTTTTGCAGCCCTAGCCAAGATAGCAGCCTTGAGTCTTCTATAATGTTTGAGGATGTTGCTGAACATGTGGCGCAAGATCTGAGATCATTCTTCCATACAGAATTCCTCCAGATCCTTGAAATTCTGCACTTGACACTGATGAACTTTACGCTGCGGCTAATCCAACAGATTTTCCTCATAACTCTCTTATTATATTCACTATGTAGCTGGCTAGCTATCAGATAAACACAATATGCAATGTAGGCTAATGGTTGGGGAGTAGATGATCATGTGTAACGTCTGGTAACAACACTGACGCACACACCCCTGTTTGATTCTCCCAGGTACTGCTCCTGAAGGTGCCTTGGTGGGAACTTGGAACTTCCCATTTCCAAGAACATCTCGAATGCAGCATTCATTTTCATAGCCATTTACTGTATAAGGCTGCATGGTGGCTTGTTGTGGGGAGCAAGATGAGCACAGATGATTAGATTAACCAATGTGTGTTTAATGGCACCATCCAGGGAAGTCTCTTCATTAACGTGGGTGAAGAAAGATATATATATATATATTTTTTTTTAAATATGGAAACCAATAAATCGGGAAATAAGGCAATAAGAACAAATTGGAAATTAAATTGTGAAAGTTACATTCGATGACATAAAAATAAGTAATTTTACGAATTGCATTTATTTTTTCTATTAGCATATTTATTTGATGA
This sequence comes from Gymnothorax javanicus, assembly GCA_029692085.1. Classification (NCBI taxonomy): domain Eukaryota; kingdom Metazoa; phylum Chordata; class Actinopteri; order Anguilliformes; family Muraenidae; genus Gymnothorax; species Gymnothorax javanicus. The sequence continues at coordinate 8,400,075 of CM056209.1, read as the reverse complement.
TTTATCCTTTTATTTCTACATTTCTTTATTTCATGTATATATTTGCCAAATCTTTGATTTTTGGCAGTTCTGGTCTTCCATATTTGCTAGCCATCGTTTGCAGCAGGCATATCAGCATTCAAGAAACTAACCCCAAAGTTGGCAATGAGTACCAATATGGAGCACCAGCTTGCTGGTATTGTTGAATAATACCTAAATAACATGTAGTTGACTCGTTAACAATGTTATCTGGTTAGCTAGATAAATTTAACATGACTTATGTTAGGTGAACCTTCAGTACTGTATAATTACTTGTATTACCCCACCTCTAGAGCTTGATTAAGTTTGACTTTCTACTCTGATTAAATCTGTGAACAAAACTTAAATTGCTTTTACAAAACATTCTCATGACCAAGGGGACAAGATGAGAACATTCTGTAACATCCTCCTAAAGTCATACCGGGAATATTATATAACCAATTGGATTCAAATGCAAATGTTTTCATTAAGTCCTCAAAGAAACATTCTCATATGACCAACAGGGGCCATGTGGGAATGCTCTGTAACGTCCTCCCAAAGCATTATAGAGAAATTAGAACTGCAGCGCTTTCATTACCAGAATAGGATGTTTTTTCGAACTTGCCCATTGTTTTTTAAAGGATTGGGACATTCGTCACCTCTAGAGAATGTTACACAAGGTCCCCAGAATTTCCCCTCCAACGTGGGTAGACCTCTTTGATATAACATCACAATTGTTATTTCTTCACATTCTATTGATAATTTGTGTTTTTTTTTTTTTTTCCTGAACAAACTTTCTGTTCAAATGTTACAAATTGCACCCTTATGTGGGGACTATGAGATGGGAAATTCTGACTTGTTCTCACTACTTTCCCCAACAACATAATCTTTGTTGGAGCACGTTTTACATGGTGCAAATGGTGAATTGTCAAATCAAACGCAGTCACGAGACCAAATGCACCTTGAGACCAGGGCTCCCTGAAATCCAAGAGACAAGCCAAGTAGAGAAAATGGGGAAAGTTCATTGCAAATTACGGAGTACAAGCTTCTCCCTTAGTTATAACTGGTGAATTCTGAATTATGGTAGTTAATGTGCCTTATACATTTGGAAAGCAGTATGACCAAAACAGGTCGATATCTGTTTCAGGTGTTACAGAAACACTGGGAATTCTTGATCATAACACAGGCCTGTCTTAAATTGGATTTTAAGTTAATGGATTGATATTAATTTGGACTTCATTTAACCTCGAAATGAACCGTGAATTTAGCATTGACAACAATATATCCAGCTTGTCACCCTGACATATCTCTGATGTGCCACATTCAAAGACCATTCCAAATGTAAACCAATTAAAATCTTTCGGTCTGCCCACGACGCGAACTTTTCAGTGTACTGAGCGGTTCCTTGACCTTCCACTGACCGCAGTATCAATTCATCTAAAATATGATGATCGGCCAGAAAAGGCGCTCAGAAAGGCAGCGCGCGCAAGAAGTATTTTACAACGTCCTACTGGTGGTTTATTGAATCAATAGCTTTGAAAACACATTTGCAAAGAAGATCCAACCCTACATCTATATTGCACACTGAAATAGTACGAATCTGTTGTCATATGGTTTGGTCGGTAAGATGCGAAACATGAATCCCTCAGTCGAACTTAAAGTAGCATTTGTTACCAATTCAGAAACGAAAGAGGCCAATGTCGAATTTTGATTATACGTAAGAATGAAAATGGGCTAATAACAGTTAAACAGAAGATGAACAGGCCACCAGTGAATTTCTGCAAAAAAAAAAAAAGCTCACACGTCATGTGGTTTTGTTGTGATTCTGAGGATTTACCCAGAGTACATTGCGGAGAGGATAGAGGAATATGGCGCAGACTGAAATATCACTCTGAGGCTGCAAGGGGAAACGATATTCACTGGGATTTTTGGACAACTTTGAAACCCTAAAATGCGAGTGTGAAATGGTCTCACTCCCGAAGTCTTGGATACCTACGGTTGCTCCATTGATGAGTAAAAGGAGACCGGACGACCTGCAAAATTCCTTTAATTGCATCCATAAACATTTCTTTAGGACTCACAACCCCTGAGTTTTAAGACGCATACTACACATATATTCTGATTTTGAAGCCGTTGGAGGATGACCGAAAGGCATTTTCAGCAAGTTGAATCCCCACCTGATATTCGTCGACTTCGCGATGAACAAGTTAAGGTAAAAGGACGGGGGAAAGGCTCGCGGAACGCCTGTCCGGGTTTAAATACCGCACGTGCACGCGGACCCAGGAAACGACGTGACCTCTTTCATGCAAACCTAATCTTCCCCCAGGGTCTGGATTGCCTGTATTGTTCGAATAAATCTACAAATATTGGCAATTCGGGACAGGGAATTGTATCGTTGCACTTTCAAGTGCAAAATTTGAAGTTGGCTTGCTACCTTGTTTCTAGAAACTTCCTTATCACATGTTGCGTACGTGTATATCTCCGCTCCGTCAATGATATGATTGACTTCGGTGCAACTTATTAACTTATTCGTTACTCGCTGCGTTTATATTTGGTATTGAATATTGTGTCATTACGTATTGGAATTCCGTTTCCTAACTTGTTTAGCAACAATGATTGCTAATCGCACGCTTTCACTTTCCCTCTGGCTACATTGCTACCCTGTCAGACAGCTTGAGCAATGTTTTGTTGGTTGGTCCTCTTGAGTACTCAACATTTACGATGCTGAACTTGGCTCCTTATTCGCATTTCGCGGTTCACTTTAAATAACTGCTGCGTTTCTGCTTTCTTCTCAATTTACTGGGTCGGTATCGTGATCCTCAGTAAGTCTAAAAAACTGAAAGTTGGATCAGGGACAATTTAACAGAGTATCAAAATCCAGAATTATGAGAACAGTTACGGTGGTGTTTTTAAATTATGGCCGTCTGAACATGGTATAAGTGATGAGACATACAGTGACGAGAAAAAGAAACTACACCTTCTTTCAGTTCGATGGTTTTGCGTATTAGGACATAATAAAAACAATCAGCTGGGCCTGATCAGGTTCTAAAATGAGGTAATTCTTACCTCGGGTGTAAAATAACACACAACAGATTTTAGGATTTTTACCCCCGCCCAGCGAAATAGGAGGAGGTTATGTGATCATTACCGTTTGTCTGTTGGTTGGTTTGTTTGTAAGCAGGATTACGCAAAAAGTTATGGATGGATTTTCCTCAAATTTGGTGGAATGATTAAGTATTGTTCAAGGAAGAGGTGATTCAATTTTGGGAGGTCAAAGGTCAAGGTCTATGGCATGCAAAAGGTCAAAAACACATTAAAAACTTATTTGCGCGAAGACTACAGGACTGCATAAACACAGGGGTTGCTAGCTAATAGTGGCAAAAATAACGTTGAGTAAATAGGCGGAGGTACTTGCGCTCTGAGTGCAGCTCTAGTTTAGGCCTGTAGTCAATCCTAACTCTGATCCTTTCCAGAATCTATCCTGGATCATGAACCACCCTAAAGAAAATTAAAATGATCATGTTAGATAACTTTCTCTTTCGATGTGTCCTTTTAAGACGTAATTGTTTGACAGTGGGATTATATGAGGTTGTTTATATTGTATTAAGCCTTTTCAGGGTGCGCTCATTTTTCCACATAAAATTTGAATGTTGGCTTGAAAAAAACATGAGTGTAACTTGAGTGTAATTCGTGTTTTAAAATGTGAAGCGTTAAAATTGTATACAAATATTAAAGGTGGTGACTGATTCAACAATGACGGTCAGTTCAGCAAACCTTTCGGCAAAGGTTATTTTTATATTGTTCTATTGACGTTCTACAAAATATTTTTTTAAATACAATTTAAATTATTTTAACTATTAATAGCTATTATTAACTATTTATATTAAATTATTAAATATATGTAAAAATGAAATGAAAAACTTTTATGTAAAAATGTTTTGGAATGCATAGAGGAACACGACAATTTTTTTCTGCTGGTATGTGATTATAACTACAGCCTATTGCTGAGGAATATTCGCACAATTTAGTATATAGCACTTAGATGCATTTATCCTGATTGGAGGAACTGAGGTGCGCTCTTTCCTGTCTAAAACTAGCACTACAACACTTCGCGTCATCACGACGTTCCGTAAAAGCTGGGGGCGGGGCTCCAAAGTCCAAAATCAATGGCCCTCGTTTATCAAACATGCGCACACCAAAAAAATGGGTGTACACCAAATCTCCCGCAAGGATCGGCATTTATCAATCTGAACGTGAGCGAACGGTCCGCAAAAATCTCACGCCAGGTCTGACCAGGTCTACGCTCATCTTACAACATGCTGGAACGAGTGCAGCTGTCAAAATGATTATTAAACCATGTGCAGCGATTTGGACGTCATGCTGTTGTTGCTTTTATTAGTAGAATGAATAAATAGGCTAAATAAATAAGACACAAGACACCTTTGTTGAGAAATTAATTAAACTTATATTTTGAGACAGGCCAGACGGCTGACAATTACAATCAATTTGATTAAGCGCAATGCGTGGCTTTACAGATATGCAGTGTGGTATGTCAGATGCTCATCCAGTCAGATATATACTGAACAACAAAAGAAACGCAAGTTAATTAAAGGCAGACTGGAAAATAAGTTTGCGCGTAATTTTAGAAAATCAAATGTATTACTAGCGCGTGCACATTTTCACTCGTTTCATCAAACTTTTCTTTATTTTGCCGTCACTTTGACTGCGTGACCATAAGAGTACATTAACTAACTAGCTAACTACCGTGATCACATTTTGACAATGGCAGATCTTCTATTGTTAGAGGAATACGATTCTGTCCGACGTGAGAGGAACTTTCGGCACAGAGAAGATCTCCTCCGGGAAAGTGACACGTGGCTGCTCGTTGTGTGGCACCCAATAAAATGTCATGGAGTAACACTAATAAAAGTATAATGAAGAGTGATCTCTGCAGACTGTATTTTAACAATTACCCCCATGCAGCTCCGATCGAGGCGCTGGGAACTCGTCCGTGTCCCCGCTGCCTCGTATTCCCACGATGTAGGGCGGAGCCCTGCTGCCACGCGCTCCTCGACCGGTGACAGCTGGAGGTTCGAGTCTGGTTGGCCTCCACCTGTCCGTGCGCTGCTGGCCCTGAGCGCAGCAACCCGTTTTTTGGTGGCGATCTTAAAATTGGACCACTTTTTCTTACCTACATGTAAAGCATTTGGATTGTCAGTTATGTAGGCTATATAACATGAAATATCATGGATCTATAAATTTAATTTATTAATGAATTAAATCAAACGTCTGCTGCACTCCGGTTTTCCACCCCAACAGTGTTTACCGCAGCAGCAGTAGTTTTCCAAACTGCAGCCTTCTGGGCTCCATTTATGCCACTCTTAAGGCTTCCAAATAAAATTATTTTGTTTTTCTCCACCTCGGACCTGATAATTTATATTTCCTCCTCAGTGAAGTTCTTTCTTCTTTGCCGTCTTTCGAGAGTCCATGTCGTAAAGTGGGCAGGACTATGCCTCCCGGAGCATGAATTTATAGGGGTGTGTCATGTAAATTACGATGGTTTCAGCCGGCAGGTTTATCATCGCCACGCCAGTTCTACACCGAAATCGGCGACGTACACACTTTTAGTAAATCAGACGTGACACCTGGCGAACGCTGATATTTACAGCAGAATCTACACCAGATCCTACGCAAGTTTGATAAATGAGGGCCAGTGTGTCTAAAGTGGATTTCAAGCCCAAAATAATTTATTTTGGTTTATGATTGTTCAGCATTTATCAGAGACGTTCCTCTTCAGCCTGTTTGACACTTTCCCCATCTAAAATTAGCTAGCGCTTGTTAAATAACAGTAGCTTAACATTGCGGGTTGGTGACTGGCCAGTTATTTTTCTGTGTCCCTGCTCTCACAACTGCATGGTCTAAATATGATTTGTAAAATGTTTGATAAGAGGAGGGTTCAGAGCGAAGCGGCCGTGCTCCCTTGTTGAAAACAAATGTCTCCCTTGTGCACTCACAGCGGTGTGTAGAGAGAAATCAAGAGTGTTTCTTTAGATGGAACTCAATGCTGCAAAATTGTGACCGCTCAGGAATGAGATTGAGCTTGTACTGGTGCAGTTGTACTTGGGAATGTTATTACTGTGCTCACCATTGCAGCAGCCCTTGTGCATTCTATCAAACTATTCCACAGGATTACTCCTTTACTCCCAGGTTAGAAGAGTTTCAGCCCCCCCCCAATTCCCTGGTGGGGTGTTTGCCCCACCTTCCTGGAGAGAGTGTTGAGGATCAGTTGCTGTTTATAAACGCTGTTATTCTCCTGCAGTGGCCATGGTATGAAGGGGTTTGTTGCGTCATCTTGTTTTTTCGTGCTGACAGCTCCCGTATTCCCCTTTGGATTAACTGCTGTGGAACACTTTTGATTGGGTTTTATTTATTGCTTATGACTGCTCACTGTTACCCTGAAAAATCAAATCCTCAAAATATGCAGGACTCTTTTTACACGGTACACTGCTGTAACATGGAATGTATTTGTAGGGAGGGCATAATTGTTTGTAGTTGTGTTTTTGTGATGGTAATCCTGTAATTGGAAAAGGAAGTTCTTGAAGAGGCTACGCTAGGTTTGTCGTATGTCTTTGTTGCTCTTGATGAATTTATACTTTGTCTCCATTAAGCAGCTGCCTACCTGAGGACCTGAGAAAGTTCACACAGCCAGTATGAATGCCGATACCCTTTTGGTATAAACTTGAAGCCATGCTCTTCTGCATAGGCTCTCAATTGCTGTCTCTGGTTCCTCTGGCATAAGTGTGTCCTGGATGGCGAGTATCACAGCGCTGCCATGTTGGATGGGGTAATACTGCCTATAGGCTACATCTAGCACCTGATTCTACTTACCAAGACCCTGATTGGACTGGATTTGTGTAGCGCTTTCTCCAACAAGTTTGGCTACAAGAAGCACTTTGGCAGTTCCAGTCTGTCATTCAACCATTAGGCATCGTGGTAATGATTAGTGATAATGATTAGTTAATTTGCGTGTTCAGGTGTCTCATCACTCGGCGAAAACTAATTTGGCTCTCAAACGGGCTCATTTTGGAAAGGATTTGATACCCATGTTTCCAAAATAATCACCTGACCTCATAATGCGTACAATGGCTCTTTGGGACTCCCTTGGCATCTGGTAGATATTTTACAGATCAGTGAAATGGTGCATTTTAACTGCAGCGTCAGAAAGAAGAATTGGTGATCCGTTGGTGAAATGAAGAAAGTATTTCAACTGCATGGTTCTTTTTTTTTAATCTCCATTCAAAATTCAGATAATGTTGGGCAAGGTTTATTCATTTCTGGGAAACTGCCTCATAGCATTTTGGAAGTTCAAGTCCAACTCCTTGGTTAGAGAATGAGTAGTATGTACAGGCAGTATACGCTCAACAGCCACTCCATTAGGTACTCCTTGCTAACTCTGGGTTGGACCCCCATTTGCCTTCAGAATTGCCTTTATTCTTTGTGGCATAGATTCAGCAAGGGGCTGGAAACATTCCTCAGAGATTTGAGTCCATATTGACATGATAGCATCGCGCAGTTGCTGCAGATTTTTCGGTTGCACATCCTTGACGCATTCACCCATTCTACCACATCTCAAAGGTGCTGTTTTGGATTGAGATCTGGTGACATGTTCAAGAAACCAGTTTGAGATGATTTGAGATTTGTGACATGGTGCGTTATTCTGCTGAAAGTAGCCGTTTTGTGTACACTGTGGTCGTAAAGGGTCAGCAGTAATACTCTGATTGGCCGTGACGTTAAAACAATGCTCATTTGGTACTAAGAGGCCCAAAGTGTGCTAAGACAGTATCCCCTACACCATTACACCACCACGTCTAATGTGAATCATCGATACAAGGCAGGATGGATCCATGCTTTCATATTGTTTACGCCAAATTGTGACCCTGCCATCCAAATGTTGCAGCAGAAATTGAGACTCATCAGACCAGACAATGTTTTTCCAACATTCTATTGTCCAGTTTTGATGAGCCGTGTGAATTGTTCCCTCAGTTTCCTGATCTTAGCTGACAGGAGAGACACCTGGTGTGGTCTTCTGCCGCTGTAGCCCAGCAGCTTCAAGGTTTGATGTGTTCTGCGTTCAAAGGCGCTCTTCTGCACACGTTGGTTGTAACGAGTGGGTATTTGAGTAACGGTTGCTATTCTGTCAGCTCGAACCAGTCTAGCCATTCTCCTCTGACCTCTGGCATCAACAAGGCATTTTCGCCAAGAAAACTGCCGCTCCTCTGACCATTCTGTTTAAACCCTGGAGATGGTTGTACGTGAAAATCCCAGTAGATCGGCAGTTGCTGAACTACTCAGACCAGCCCGTCTGGCACAACCATGCCACGTTCAAAGTCGCTTAAATCAGCCATCTTCCTCATTCTGAAGCTCGGTTTGGACATCAGCAGATCGTCTTGACCATGTCCACATGCCTAAATGCACTGAGTTTCTGCCATGTGATTGGCTGATGTGATATTTGCGTTATTGAGCAGTTGAACAGGTGTTCCTAATGAAGTGGCCTGTGAGTGTATATCATTACACAGTTGCAAATATATTTCCCTCCTCTGGTGAGCTTAGGGAATTGCTCCATTTAATTTTTCTCACACTGAGCACTTGGAGTAGGTGCTAGTTTTTCCAACTTGTGCATTAATAGCATGAAGTGAACTCAAGCCTCATTAAAGCATCACTTAATTTCACACTTCCTCATATTCTCGCTGGGCTTGATTGTAGACCTCTGCTGGATCAATTTTCCTTTAAGATTGTGCCTCTAAATGCAAAAAGCAGATGGAGCAAGAAAAATATTTTTTAAGATATTACAATGTTAGTTAAAATGATGATACAAGGAGTGAAGGCTTTGACATTGCAGCTGGTATTAATTGCTTCTCAGGGAAATGCTGCAAGCGTGCGTTATTCAACGATTTGTACGACAAGTGGCTCTTAATTGATTCTCAATTTTGTTCAATCCAGATATATAGTAGGTGTATCTCTTCAAATAGTAAGGTTGGGATGTACTGGAAGAATTCCTTCAGACTCCAAACTCTAGTGAAAGGGAACGCATTGAGTAGATGCATCTGTGTGCCTTTGGTGACACTGTATTGCTTATCTGAATTTCCTCCAATTTTTATTTGATAAATGATTCACACGCGTTCCGCACGCAGCACTTTATATGAAATTACATATTTAGGTGCAATATTTTCATTGATGATATCGTACTGCAGTGGTCCTTTTATATAAAACATCTGGTTGCTTGTTGCTTAGCTGAATGTGAAGTGGTACCTACTCCAGGGGTCTGAAATGTCACAGCTGTGATGTAAATGGGAGATGTTTGCAATGCGTTTTTCTTTAAATGTATTTACTTTTTGAACATGGGGAAAGAAATGTTGTTTTAGCCTTTAGATGCTGTACTGCTCTTGTTTTGGTAAGACTTGAGTGTCAAACACCAGGGCCTGTTTGTCACTGCCTTTCCTGTTGAACTGTGTGGTGTAGAATTGGACTGTGTGACCCCATGAGAATAGCATTAGTGGTAGCGATTAGTTGGCTTATTGGCAGATCTAGCAGAGGCAGGAATATTGCGCCCTCGCACTTCATGCCTGGTCACTCAATCAGTGCCTAATGCCACTTACGCTTTAATGGGTGGAGTGGTAGCAACTCTGTGTTTTAACATATCGTTTAAAGCCTTTCCAAAAGAGTGGAGACAGACGCAGCAGCAGAGTAGATGGAGTGAGCCCTGTAATTCAGTGGGCAGTGAAACTTCTTATTTGGTTCTGTACCACAGCACAGAAGGAAGTTCAGACTGTTGGCGTTTATCCTTTAATCCATATCTGACAAACCACTAAAGAAATTGCCGCCCCTTTTGTTCCTATTCCCCGCCATTTCCAGGCGCATAAATAAATAGTGGAATATTCAACATGGTGTCAAATAAAGGTATTATTTTGTCCCAGATCCTTTGCATGCAGTGACTGTTTGAACTCTGTGATGCACAGACATCACCAGGCAGTTGGCATGTTCCCTGGTGATGCTCTGTTCTGCAGCCATCTTCAGTTCCTGCTCGTTAAGGGGACTTTTTGCCTTCATTTTCCTCTTCAACTTATAAAATGCATGTTCATTTGGATTCAGATCTGGTGATTGACTCGGCCCACAAAACCGTAATAACAAAAAAATGTGTCCGTGTCTAATGAATAATGGCATTGACTGTATGTACTAACTTGTAATAAAATTCGGCTTAAGACGCCAATCCAGTGGACAGATCTGGCCAGTCTTCTTAACATACTATGTTCGTTAGGTCAAGTGTGGGTTGAGTATACATGAGAATGTAGGAGGTAAAAAAAAAAAAAAAAAAACTGGTGGTTTTATCACTTATTCCCCGTTTTGTTTCTTGTGGCCGAATACGTTAGTATGTTTGTGCGCTAACTTTGTTCCTTGCATCTGTGTGCCTTGTCATTGTACACAAGCTGGCATTCTTTGACTGTACATTTACTGTGAATGAATGACTTGTGTTATGTGCTGTGAATTATTAATTCTGAGAAATAGGCCTGTCAAAAAGAGAGGTAAGGAGTTCTTCGGAATTATGGAACTTTTCATTGTATGAGTCGACCTCTGTCACAGCATAACCTGCAAAATATGACCTGATATCTTGCTGGAGAATTAAACATGCTGCTTTATATCATCGGCTACTCCGTGGGATCATCCGTGCTTGGTTTGTAAAGTTTGTCCAAGTCATTTGTAGAGCTGGGAAAGAATTTGAAAGGGCATGCTCCAGATATGACATTTCTCTATATAGCTTAAGTACTGAATTAAAAATGAGTTTTATCATTACATTTTTAGCTTCCACCACCATGTAGTACATTGCACTGCGCCTTAACTTGGCTTGAGTTTGCAAATGCGGTAGGTTTTGATCTACTGTGAACCCTAAACATGTCCCAATGTCTTTCCAGAAGCTTCTACATTGGCTGCATATGAGGCGCACATGCAAGCCATTTATTAGCCCTCTCAGTCCCAGTGCCCCCTGATTTTATTACAGTTGATGGATTTGCAGTCAGTCAGCCATTTTGTGATATCAAGCCTGAGGTTCTCAGTCGATCTCAGGCCATTGGTATCATTCCTTTATTCTTTTCTTATTAAGTTTGAACTGTTTGTTACTGTAATGAAAGCAGTGGAAAATATAATTATGCAAAATAATCACACACTGTGAGCAGGAAATAATGATTGGAAATGAGTTTGGCCTCGAATGTCTCCGGAAATGTCTTGAGGGCTGTCATTGGTTATTGTGATGTGCTCCTCTATTTAGCGCTTATTACAAAGTTATAATTTCACAGCTCAGGAATTTAATATTGGAAGGCAGCACTGTGTATTTTAACGTGGCTTTAGTATTCTGTCTAGCCCTGCAGTTTGGAAATGCAGGATGATGTTCAGTGTTTGTTCCAGAAATGGAGTTTGTCTTGGACACGCCTTTTGTGTGAATGACTTCTGAACTGTTTCAACATCTCAATGACAGGTGGTCAACAGCTGTGATGGACAGATCCAACACTGGTGAGTACCGCACACTTCCTCCTTTCACATAATCTAACTGTCTCCGTTGTGATAAGGATCTTAATTTTCTTGGCCAATAAGTCAAGTGCCTCTTTTAACTGTGAATACCTTTACATTTTGAACCTCGACTGTGAGTGGCTGAACAGACTTTGGTGAAACCTGGAATGACTTAAAAAAAAAAAAAAACTTCCTGTTTGCAATGGTTGCGCTCTCTCTCTCTCTCTTGCATGGTGTAGTTTGCTATTCTATCTTTAGAGAGCAGTTTAGCTGCAGTTGTGCTTTCCCTGAGCTCAAACATTCTTCTGTTAGTTCATGGCGCTTGTAGGCCTTGCAGACTGTGTCAGGTGGTATGAGGGGGCTGTGGGTCGTAATAAAACACTTCCTACTCGTCACGAATGGCTGGAATCAACAGAAAAGATCTAAAAAAGGCACAGAATCAATATACTGTGCTCATTTTAAATTTCCATAGCTTTGTAATGGCCCAGTTATCAAAACAGTGGAGTGTAAATGGGCACATAGCACTATAAGCCACTGTTCAATTGTCGTCCATTTGGTTTGATTTTGTTTTGCATTCAGATCTGAAATTGACCTGTATTTGCTTGGAAAACAACCTACTGGTCAAGCTATCAGTGACCTGAGCAATGAATGTAAATATTGTTGAATAAGAACAAGATCCGAACATGATGGGAATCGACAGTATTTTTTGGACCTTTAATCTGGGGCAGGCTTGAAAAAGCTCTTGCTCACTTGGGCTGTGTCTGTCCGACTGTGTGTGCATCCAGTTTTTTGCGGGGGATTTTTGTGATCTCTGACCGGCCTGTTTTATTTCTATTTATATTACATTTTTTTACACATATTTATTTTTTGAGTTATTTATTTTTATGGAGCTTTGGTAGGAAACCTCCAAGAATGTACAGCAACCAGTCTGCAGAAAAATTGAAGTAATATCTCCATTAAACGCGGAACAAATAACCAGGCCACTTATACGGGACTCCTATTTGATTTGTTTTTTTTATTCGTAAACTCCAATAATAGCAGTGGAATGGGAACACTGTAAGAGAACTGCATGAGTAGCTCTGCTCAGGTGTGTGTTTGGTGTTTTCACTGGCAGGAGGAAAGTGGAGGCAGATTACGACTCGCTGCAAGAGAGACTCCGGACGCTTCCTGATAAGCTCTCCTATGACATCATGGTACGTTCTCCCTGCTTCATTGGTAATGAATCCGCTCCGTATCTTTGTGTAAAATGGTTTTTAGAGTTCCTCATGTATGTTAAATGAGGATATTCCCAGTAAACCCCATTCGAACCGACCCACATGTGCTGACATGGGACAGTTTACTCCCAATTAATCTGTTGCATTCTCTCTCTCTCTCTCTCTCTCTCTCTCTTTCTCTCTATCTTCCACTGCTTTTCCTTTATTCTCTCCCTTTTTCATTCCACTTCCTCTTCTTGGGTCTAATCACCCTTCGTTTCTCTCCTTTTCTCTCACTTCGGCTTCCTCTTGTTTTTTCTCTCTCTTTGTGTTTCCTTGGTCTGTCAGGTACCTTTTGGACCTCTGGCCTTCATGCCAGGGAAGCTGGTCCACACCAATGAGGTGACCGTACTGCTGGGGGATAACTGGTTTGCTAAGTGCTCGGCTAAGCAAGCAGTGGACCTTGTGGAGCACAGGAGGAGCCGTGAGTCCTGCCAGTCCTCACAAAGCATTTTCAGTGCAGAGAGTCCCTGCAGTGCGCTGTTCGTGCAGATTTCTCCCTGCCTACTGTCCGTGAAGAGTCCTCACAACACACTCTCTGTGCTGTGTCCTCATAACGTACCGTCAGTGCCGTGCGGGACGACACATGAGCTCCGTGCAGCACAGTTCTGGGGCGCCCTTTACATTAACATGTTTTCACATTCTTTTGGGAAATTTTGCAGGTTTTTTTAGTTATTGAAACAGTTCACTCTAAAACTTTTTCTGTGCATAAAACTAGGACCTTGCGCTCTGAAATGCACCGAAAAACACGCGTCCTCTGGCCCAGCGATGGTCGAATCACAGACTCCTGAAAGGCTGCTGGTTTCCATCCCTTTCTGTACCTTGTAGTAATTTTTGGGGGCTCTCTGGCCCCTCTGGAGCACTAATGGGTATCTGGAAGAAAAGTAAACTAGGCCTAGTTTTGGATTCAGGGCCCTGTTTGATCTGTTATTCACAGTAGCCTATCAGAGCTCTCACACAGCACACCCACGCCTTATTTTTGGAAGTGCTGTGAGGGTCGAAATCTGAATGAGTCAAGGCCCCCCGGCCCCCCCCAGCAGCTGTGTCAGGCTGTGAATGGGACGTATGTTCTTGCCCCCCTGAATGCAGGTGACGCCTGCTCGGTGCAGACAGGTGAGCGTGACTCGGCCCCGGGCTCTAGCTAATTATAAAAGGTGACACGACGCCCTGGTGTCGGCGAATAATCAGGGCCTAAAAGCTTTAAGTGCTAAGGAGCAGTGGGAGGCATTCACAGCTCGAGCGCTCTTTATATAGAGAGCTAATGCTCCTCTCCAGCCATCGCTCGCTGCTGTCTGTGCTGCTTGTCAAAACTCCCGCTGGTTCGCACTGGGGATTTTAGTTTCCGGATCTTTAATGTTTGTCTCCTCGGTCTATGTCTCCCACTAAATGCAATTTTAGTGCTCTGCAGTGGCCATGGTTTGAGTTCACCTTAACCCAAGGAAAAGGGCCTTTTTTGCTGTTTTTTTCAACATCCTAAATCAGTGTTTTGTCACTCGATTGCCTTCAGTTACCAGTAATGATTGCTACATTAGCGTCAGAATGCTGTGCTGTATGCAATCAACTCACGTATTTTAGATTTTGCACCTTAACAGATTAATATGTCGTGCATTAAACGCAGATCGGGGGTGCTGGTAGGGATGACCTGGGGTTTTAGTGCAGTTTATGTTTAATGTCATGTGCTGTTGTTTTCAGTCTGCTCTCTCTCTCCAGTGCTTGGACTGAGTTGTTGCAATTGGTGAGCCTGGCTTTATTGTCGGTGGCATCACTAACGAGTTCCTGTGATTATAGCGGATTTCTGTCATTAGATGAGCTGTAGATCGCGGTCCTCTCCCAAGGTGCTAAATCTCCAAAGTGTGCAGTCACGATGGTATGGAAAAACAAATGGTGGGTTTTTTTCTTTTCAAAAATCCTTTTGGGACAAATCTCTGGCTCTCATTGCTGCCACCCAGTGGTTCACGAGGTACTGCAGCCACTCAGCATCTTTTCATTCACAATTTCCAGGCCAAGCTCAATGAGCCCTCCCCAGTACCTCTCGTAACAGTGTCTCATTAGGTCAGCACCAGACTGGATCACTCAAAGAAATTGCCTTTAGGCTTTACGGTGGTGCACAGCGCCCTCTAGTGAGCCCTCCACCACCAAAGTTTGCAGTGTTAAATCCCTCAGTGGGATAGTATCAGTGCTGGAGCTCTTAACCTGAATTGCTTGTGCATTAATCCTGCTGCATTAAAGGATATGCTAATATGGGCACTGCAACCTTCGGATAAAGGCTCTCGCCAAACAAATAAATATCAGCGCTGACAGGAATGGCTGTGAAATGGGCCCGACAGCCTGCAGATCATGTCACGGGCCTTCGGGAATGCAGTGAGCAGGCGAGGTCACGTTTCTTCGCGTCTTCATGGTCAAGGTCAAGTGTAAGAGGATTTCTCCCCTCGGCTCTCGTTGCGGCAGAGAGCTCTGGTGATAGCCTTGTCGCTGCCTGTGCTGTGAGTTGAAATGCATTTTAGAAGGATTCCCTGACCACAGACTGACAATTAGTTAAAATGGTGCATATGCCTCTGTAGTTTGGAAAAGGCAATTTCTTTGAACGGTTATGTGTAATTTTCCGCGTGAAAGCTGTCATAACGCTGTAGAAATGCCAGAGAAACGCCTCCCGCCGTGGACGAACTCTCACTGTTTTGGCGCTCATCATTTGCATCGACGATGACACCTCCACCCTCTCGGCCCCTCAGAGTGTATTTCCATTTATTTTGTAATTATCTGCCCTTCAGCTCCACTTAAATCTCAGCTGATCTAAGATTGGTTTGTTTGTGATCTTCAGTCAGTGTTTTTAGCCTGGGTTTAGTAGAGCTGAAACATTATTTAACCTACACCCTTTTCCGTAAGACACACAAACATACACACACACACGCACACACACACACAGGAACACACACACCAGCTTCTAACAGCCACAGTCCTAGTTTGCCCCCGTTGCAGGATCACGCTTGGATGAGATCTGTCAAACTCCTCCTTCAGTTATTAGCCTGTCTCCGGCTGACCTTTTCCGCAATCAAAGACGTATGACATAAGGGCTCCAATTCTCCATGGCAACAGAGGCCTGGACTTGCCACCGCCTTGAGAAAAAGGTTTAATTGTTGCGGAAATTTAATGATCTGGAGAAGCATTGGGGCTCTGAGATTTTTATGAACTGTTTATGTTGTCATTTTTCTTTCTGTAACACGTTTTTTTAGGATTAACCCTTTGAACGCCTGGCTATCTGGTCCTGTAAGCTTAGAGTCCTGTTTCCTTGAGCCGCTTTCACACGGGACGCGAAACGAATTTTTCGCACGACAGATTACATTCAAAGTCAATGCAAAGACGCGAATACACGTGAAATGCGTGTATTCGCGTCTTTGCATTGACTTTGAATGTAATCTGTCGTGCGGAAAATTTGTTTCGCGTCCAGTGTGAAAGCGGCTTTACCATGAAGTGACGCTTGCGTGCTCCCTTTAGCTGAATGTTATCATGGTAGGTGAGGACCCTGGGTAGGGTAGTGGGTGTGGCTTCTGGGTGTGCTATAAGGCAAGGAGCGGTCCTATGCAGTAACAGAGGGAAAGGACTCTGGTTGTGTTAGAAGGGGAAGGGTGTACTCTGGTAGTGTTGTAAGGGAAGGAATGTCCTCTTGGTGAGTGATAAGGGTACGGAGTGGTGTCTGGGTGTGTTATTAGGTAATTAGTGGACTCTAGGCGTAAGGAAAGTACTGGAATCTGCATGAAATAAGGGAACAAGCGCACAGAGCGCTGTGGGTATCCTGCGGATTCAGCAGTGGAGTGACTCTCCGATTACAGCGATGAATCGCCAAGCTTCCTTTTTCATTTTTCAGTCCAGTCTTCTTCCCCTGCTCTCTTGTCTTTGTGATTCATTAACTTCACCTTAGGGCTCCATTTAAATATTTAGAACAAGTTAACTTTAACCTTTATTTATCAACACACTTGCACACCCTCACTTGCATGTGCTCACGCACCCGACCTCTCGCAAGCAGGCAGGCGGATGGACCGGCACAGCTTTACGCAGACTTGTGTTATTCCTCTCAGCAGATCTGCAGCACCAGAGGTGCTCGTCTCGCACGGGAATAGAATCGTCCTACATGTTAGCGAGGGATGAACTGATTTTGAGTAATGTTAAGCCTGTTAGCAGCGCACATACCCAGCCATGACTGTCCATTTCAACATCAGCCCACACCTGCAGTTCCCAAGATGAGAGGAGGCAAATTTCTCCATGTAGTTTAAGGCCACTATTCTCTCAATATTAAAACTTTTTCCCCCTTTGTGTTCATGTTTTAAATGACTGAAGGAGAGTAACAATTGACTGCAGGTTGTGTGTTCGGTTGAAGTCTGTTTGGAACCACACACTTGCTTTCTAAATGCTGCATACTGCGTTAGCTTATTCTGGAAATTCATGCTACTTGATCATACAGTGTAATAATGCAACATTAAACATGTGGTGTAGTGCGCGGTCACATTACCACCAGGCTCTTATTATCTTGGTGGGGCAGCAGTGCATTGTGGGACACATTAGACCAGGAAGACTCCTCTGGCTGCATACTGTGAAATTTGGCCTGTGTTGTATGTTATTCGGGCATCCCTGCCATACTTGTAAATTTGATGGAGGCTACATACTCTATACAATTTGCCATTCTTGCTCATGATCAATTTTCAAATTGGCCGAATAATGCACAAAAAGCAGTGAAGTGGGCTTTCAGGGGCTACACCCATGTGGTCGCAGCCGACCGGACTGTCTAGTTTGCCGGTGATTTTCGATGTCCTGATTATATGCCACCTATCCTCTCTCCCCCTCCCTCTGTTCTTACGTTGGTCTCACTGGTGGCTTTAATTCTGCTCACAGATGTAAGGAAGACTCTCGATGACCTGAACAAAGTAGCAGAGAACTTCAAAGCACGTGTTGGATTTTCTGAAGTCCTGGAGAATTCCGCAGGCGTAAGTTAAGCGCTGTAATGTTGTCATGGCATTTAACTGCAGCCATCTCGCCCTCCGAGCCGTCTGAAGCTCCCTCTGTCTGCACACTGTGTTTGTTTCTTTTAATCTTTAGAGTACATTATAGCAGCATAAGTGAGGATGCATCAAAATGTGTATTGTACATGGACTTGTGCTAATAATAATACTCATAATGTTATTAGACAACTTGAATGTAACTTTTACCCAGTTTGTAATGTGATTGTGCACCTTTTCAGATATAAATGATATCATTTTTTTTAAAGCACAATGGGTCAGAATCGATGGAGTGATGTTTGAAATGAGGCAGGTCAGTATGATGTCCTCTCCTCAGTATGATGCTGTTTGTTTTTCAGGGTAAAGGAGATTATGTGGACATTAGAGAAGAGATGAAAGATGGAGAGGAGTCCCTTACCAAAGGTATTGCTGCATCCCCCCCCTCACCCCCCCACCCCCGTCTCCATCTTTTATCTGTCCCCTCTGAAGCTCCGCTAACCAGCCCTGGAATTAAATTGGCAAACTAAGGTCGATTCGCAAATTTATAACAACGTTAATCTAAGAGCTCCGTCTCGACTTAATTACCTTTGGGTCCTGTGTGTCTTCAAAACTGCGCGCATCAATTTTCAGCGTCTACAAATGTGTGCTAATCGGTTAGAAAATATTACACTTTGTGTTCGTTTTGAATTGTGCAGCCTTTCTTATTGTTACACTGTCTCTTAGGCGTATTTAATGGTGACCGTTCATAGCTGTGTGGACGAATTGAAATGGTATAAGGCGCATTCGCACAACAAATTCTGCCGGTCGCTTGTCGCTTTACAGCAAGGCGCCAGCCTAAAACCTGTTTTAAGCAAATCTTAAGGAGAAGGGTAAAATCCCCTGGTGGGCACTTAACCGCACAAGTTCTGTGGGTCACTGGGGGAACAGCTCAACATGGGGCTTCACAGGAATAGCTGTGGTTTTCCCCTAAACATTAATTTATATAGACTTTATTTATTCAGGTGAATCCCACTGAGATTAAGACCTCATTTTCAACAGAGACTTGATGTACTTAAAATAAAAATAAAATAAAATAAAAAACATTCATAACCAAATGATTTAATGGGGAATTACAGTACAATATAAAACAAATGACCATAGATAAACAATCATTACTGTGTGAAGTAATGCTTATAAAAATATAAAACACATAAAAGGAAAAATTAAAAGTTTCAGTCGATTTTATCAATTCAAAGACAAGACCGTTAAAACCTCATAAATTAAAACAATCGCATCTTGTCTTGCGAAAGTTAAGAACTGGATGTGAAATGCAGTGCAGGGTTGTTGGTAAGCCTCGTGGACTTAGTCCTGTGCCGTCGTAACACTGGTTAGTGGAAGTGATTGACCCTGTGTGCACATTCCCAACCTCGACCGCCAGGATCCCCATGTGTATCCAGCCCATAGACTGTATAAAAAGATGGACGCAGCACCCCGGTCTGAAAAGTGAGGCCGATGCGGAAATCTCAAAAATTTGCATTATATTTAATGGCCAGCAGATGGCGACGTCAGTGGTTGCAGAAAGAAGTTCAACGCTATTGAAGTCTATGAGAAAATGACCCTACTTTGCCGCCTGATTTATTATTTCATTAATGATTTTCCACATCATTTTGTTGTATCTATCGCAAGTTTCAAGTCTCCTTCGGTATATCATGATGTTCATTTTTGTAAATTATGGTCCCAAGTAGACTAGAATAAAGGATAAAGCCAGAATATGCTTTAGGGGCGTGGCTATCCTCTGGTCCTCGTCCGATACGGTCAGATCCAGAGCCACGGTCCTCCCCGGATCTTCAATACACGCTTTCGTCCAATAGGAATCACAGCGGGTTGCAAAATGACAAAATGGCGCAATACAAATTGCCAGAATCGAGGCTTCCTAAATGCTACGCTGAAACCAATCGGTGATGTCACCGTTGCTTTGTCCATCTTTTTATACAGTCTATGTTCCAGCCACACTTGCAACTCTAAAATTTTGTAAACCTGTTTACTTATTTGTCTCTGTCTCCCTTTTATTCTCATGTTTTGTTTTGTTTTTGTATAATATGCGTTTTTTTTACTTTTATGGTGCTATGGACCTCTCTTTGGGATGTGTCTTTAATAAAGTGTGTATATATATTTGTAAATTTTTCATGGTTTTGTGCTTTTGATACTCGTAGGGATGATTCACCTTCTTGAATATCAAGCCAGATTATGTCAGAAATACCTTGGCACTCATTGAAATGACCCTCCCATGTTTGCATTCTTATATACTGTAAAATTTAATTGCAATAC
Organism: Gymnothorax javanicus; assembly: GCA_029692085.1. Lineage (NCBI taxonomy): Eukaryota > Metazoa > Chordata > Actinopteri > Anguilliformes > Muraenidae > Gymnothorax > Gymnothorax javanicus. The sequence continues at coordinate 8,379,971 of CM056209.1, read as the reverse complement.
CAGAGGACACGTTTAACATCACACAAAGGGCTTAAATGGCTCAGTTGGCTCCTCAGCGGTGAACTTATGGGCACATAGCCATTGAAACCAGCCATTTAGTTGGCAACTCAAAATTCGCTGATTCGGAGATGAGGCAAATAACTAGCGAAGCTGCCTTATACGAAGTTACAGGAACCAAATTAGGACCCTGCTGATTCACTCCAGTCTTTAGTAAGATAAATCATGTACAGACCCCTACCTCTTTTTATAATTGCTCTCTGTGAAACAAATTTTTATTCAAATAGCATGTAGCGATAGCTATTTGTGGCAATGTGGCTTAACTCTTTACTCCCTAGTAGCTATCTTAGACTGCTGCCCTAGCAGCCACTGACCCCTGGTGCCCTAAGACAATGTGGCTACTAAAATATCACGACTGTAGTCGGGATTCGCCGGCAGAAGCGATGTGTTTATCACGCCTGTAGTCGGGACTCGCCTGCACAGCGACCTAAATTATCACGACTGTAGGCGGTATCAGGGGGTAAAGGGTTAACCCTTAGAGCGCCATAGGCAACGATAGTTGCCCAATTGTGTAAGATATCAAAACCAGATGCTGTTGAAAACCGATCATGTGGCAACTTGTTTAAAAGAGCTCCCCCGCGGGGGAGCTCTTTTAAACAAGTTGCCACATGATCGGTTTTCAACAGCTCAGGATAATTATATTTTTAATTCCTTGAAAATTTATTCAGCGCTCAAAGGGTTAAGAGGCTCAGTCATCCCTCTAAAGATGTGAAGTACTTAATAAACTAAAGTAAAGCACTTCATGAATGTACGTGTCTGCAGGTTTCGTAGGAAAGAAGACCAGCGTACACCGGGGTCCCCTTGACCGTGTTTGGAAACCACTGGTCAAGTGTTGGCTGTGGTGCAGCAGTGGTGACCAATCATGTGCCATGGAGGACGGAATATTTTGCAGATTGGTTCTGTCCGTTATTTGAAGGCGGAGTAAATGGAGGGATCGGCAGTTTCAGTTCAGTGCAGACCGGCTACTTCTTGATCCTTATGATTGGTCACCAGTAGTGTAGAGGAAGTTGTTTCCGCCTCATACTGAGCTTGGTGCTCTGATATTGCTGACGCCCCGCCCCACTGGTCGATGAGCCGGGTTTTGTCAATACCTGGGTGATGTACTTGGCCCAATGTTGAATTGAGCTTATGTTTTTTATTAATTTAATTTTCTAACCATTTACAATTGCTGGTCTGCTGTTTCTAAGACGTAAAATTCAGAACAAAAACGATTAATCAATAATTAATTTGAGCAGTGCGCACTGGTGTAAGCAGAAAGGTGAAATCATTTTCCATAAATCCTTCTTAATTGCGGACTCGGCGGAAGCGGACGTGGCAGGAGTCTCGGGGTCACGTGGAGTAATTTCGCTCGGCCGGTATTTATCGTGGGCACGGTACTGCTCAGTGTAGGTTTTCCTCTACATAAGAGGAAGAAGTCTTTTACAGACCTACCAAAGAAAACGGCCAAGCTGTAACAAAAGTTTGTCAGATGTCTACCTTTTTCAAATAGCCAGCAACACGATATCGAAAACATGCTGCATTCCCGCAAAACTTCGCACCACATCACTTCAAAGTTGATACATTTTCACCAGAACCAAACTCATAAATCGCACGGCCTGCGACAAACCCAGAGACAAACGTACTGCGCATGTGCACTTCTGTGTAAGTGCGCATGCACAGTTGGTTCATCTCCCGGTTATGTTTTGGGCCGTACGATTTATGAGTTTGGTCTGACAAATTTTTGTTACAGCTTGGTCATTTCAGGTTTTTTCCTTAAAATTTGTCCCCCTTCTGTATATAATCTTGGACTCGTATTCAGTCCAGTATCATAGTGGGATATCGTGACTCCTGTATTCTGAAGGTTTTATTGTGAGTTGCCGTCCTGTACCCAGCCCTTATTAGCACCTAACCTGCTGTGTGCTGGTGTTGTTATTTGTGTGCGTGTTTGTGCTGTCGGTGTGCATTTCTGAGGGCCCTTCTCTTTCTCCTGCCGTATTCCTCTGCACGGTCCCTCAGATTATCTCTAACTGCTTCTGTCAGTCCCTCCGTCCCACCGGAAAACTAAAGGCGATCATGCCTTTTCTGTTGCTGTCTCTAAACTGTGCAGTACTCCAACTCTCGAAATCAGGTCGTCACCTACCATTGGCCCTTTTCAATCTAATTTAAAAACTTATTTGTACTCCCTTGGTTTTCAACCGGCTTGATCTTTTATTTTTAGCCGTGTCAAGTTTTTATTGTGCCGTCTTCCTGTTCTGCTTTTATAGTTGTCTCTTTTATTGTTTACTCATAATTGCCTGCAATTTGTCTTGTTTTTTATTTGTCTGGTTGCTCTTTTATATTTACTCTCTCTGTATTGTTGCTGTATTAACTTTGTTTTCTAGATAAATAGAATATCGCTTCTCTATTTTATTGCGTTTGCTGATATTCATTGTACAGCTCTGTGGCTGAGCACATGTTGTTTTTAAAAGTGCTTTATAACTAAACTTGACTTGACGGTTACAGGGAAGAGGCGAGTGGCCCACAAGCCGAACTCGAAGCCCAAGGTGGAGGCTGTGCTGGAATTGCCGGAGGAGGAGGATGAGGAGGAGTCGGGTGGAGGTGCCGCAGATCGGCGGGGAGTCCTGTCCGAGGAGGAACTCTGGGCCCGTCTGGACGAGCTGGAGGCTCAGGAGGAGGCGCTGGATGAGGAGGACAGGTACGGAGATCCCCTGTGATCTCGACAAACCGAGTACATATGTCACCTGGAGTAGAGAGTGATTTTTGGCCCTCATTTGCAATAATTAAGTATGGAGAAAATCTTATAACTCTTGCTATTAGTGTTATTTGAATTCTCAAAATCAAATTTCTTGTCTAGGTCTGTCTATCTGAAGTAAGTGTGTTGCGAGACTGCGACTCCTCATCGGGGCCGGTGATTAACCCCAGTTTCTGTAGCATGAAGCAACTAGGATTATTGCTTCTCACTCTGGATGGGATTCCAGTCCATCGCAGCTTACCCGCCCCCCCAGCTCTTAGTCAGTTTCCCTTACAATTTGCCGGTACCCAGTTATACACCTGGGTGGAATGAGGCACTGTGGGAAGTGAAGTGTTTTGCCCAAGACTGTCTGCCTCTCTGTCTCCCGTCATCATCAAGAACTGGAAATTACCCAGAAGCGTTTCGGTTGCGCATCTTGTAAACGACGCTACGCACTCGGTGAAGTCATGTGACTAAGTTGACTGAGTTTTGCTCTAGAGTTCTCCATCCAGGTCAAGTGTAGCCCGAGTGTACACCTAACTGGCGTCTAATGTTTTTGGTTTGGAAACGTCTGGAATCCTAAAATTTTTCTTAATTGCAAGAACCTTGCTTCAAAGAACTCACTTGTTTTTTTTCCAGGTTACAGGAGAGAGGTACGTACTCCCGCGCTTATGCGCTCACTCACACAAATGCGCATTTACTAACAAACACACACATGCACGCGCGCTCGCGTGCACACATGGACACACTCACACTCAGGGGTCTGAAAGAGCCCAACCCAATGACTACTTCTTAGGAAATTTCTTTTCAGCCGCACATGGGCTTCGTGAAATGATCTACTTTGGTATTTATATAGAAAATGTTGCTTTATTCATTCTCAGTTATGTTGGTATCTCATAGTTTATTCAGAGCTGATGGACATGTAAGCAGCATTGTCTGAACTTTGGGGAGGATTCTACAGATATAAAATTGTCAGCTAATTTATTGCTTCATAGGAAAGTTACAATTAAACAGAGGCTTCGTACAGACAGTTTGCTTGACCATAGGGTGTCATGGGTAGACACTGATGTTGGCGACCCTTGTGTCGCACCAGGGAAAATCCGCTCATTGCTCTGCTTCCTCTGTGCATGACCTGGCTGTTCACAATAATTTTCATCATTTTGGCTCTATGCTGCTACAATGGGTTAAAAATAAACAAGATTGAAGTGTAGAGTTTCAGCTTTCACACCTACACATATTGCACAGAGTGTCGGGAATTCCCAGCTGTAAGTCAGGAGTTTGATCTTATATTCATTATTCAATATTCAACTCCAGTATGTTATTGAAGATGGCTAAAATAAACCTTTTCACCGTACAAATATTTATGGATTTCACTGTTGCCCATGGATTATCCTGATTTTGGCATCACATTGGTCGGAGAATAGGCGAGGGATGCATGCCCATTCATGGCAATGCCTTGCTAAATTAGATTTTCTATTACATGAATATTCGGCGCCTCACCTGAGCAGTGCGCCGGGATCCTGTCGGCATCGAGCCGCTGGAGCTTGCGGGAAGATGAAGTTGAAATTAGAGGTGCGAGATTGAGAGGGAAGAACAAGGATTTCACCGGGCCTAAAAAATGAGATTGTACAAATGCAGTTTGTGGCGGATTTTATTTTTAAGCCAGTAAAGAACCTGCTCACTTCCTTTGCTGCACAATGCAGCCAGTGAAATGAACAATGGCTTTGAATCTGGGCTAAAAATAAGCCCCATTCATGCAACTGTAAATATGCAGAGAACGTTTGTGTTTTACTCCACTATTTTACAGACAATACCTCGCTCATCTGCCTGTGCTTTGATAGCTGGGCCAAACGGTCATTCCTCATCCGTGTTTACGGAATCTTTTCCCCCGAATCATTGTTCAGGTCCTCAGTACATTCCTGCATTATTGTTTAACCCTTTATTTTTGGCTCATTTGTTCCATTGCTTTAGTTGGAAACATCTTTTTTTTTTTTTTTTTAACGATTTTAAATGTTTTTTTTTTTTTTTTTTAAAATCTCAGAACGTCTGGTGACGGCCACATGAATGGAGAAGATGCGACATCCTCCTCATCCTCAGATGAAGAGAAAGACGTTGAAGCGGAGCGTCTGACCAATGGGCTGCACGCCGTCGAGAGCTGGCCCCGAGATTCCCGGGAGGAAGTGAAGCCCCTTCCCGCCCAGAGCAATGGGACGAATCAGCCGGCCTCAGACGAGGAAGATGATAATGAAGACGATGATGAAGAGAGAGAGGAGGGAGGCGTTCCCACCATCTACTTCTCACACACCAAGGAGCCCAAAAAGGTAACACAACTGCTGGAGCTCCTAATGGACCTAAAGGAGTATTCTTACGCATGAAAGTACTTTTCAGTGCCCTGGCGATGTTGGCTGATGCACTCGGGCTGCTCGTAAATGAACCTTTTTTTTAGGGTTTTGCTTAAAAGGGACCAAATGATGCCTTAAAATATGTTGATGAGAAAATGTCAATTATTATCTTAATCAATCAATATGGGAATTTAATTGAGATCAGGATCGCTGTCCTATCGCCCAGCCCTGCATCTGTATACAAACACAAAAATATCAGCAAAATTCAATTCAATTTTTTTTTTTTTTTTTTTTTTTTTTGAAATAAAACTGTAGTCATCTCGTGCCGTATTCTACTGAAACAAATATGCTGAAAACAAAAAAAAAATATCAGTTCAGATATATATAAAACAATGTTCGGTGCCGAAGGCTATTGCTCTGTACTGTATATTGGACTCCAGTCTGCCCCCATTCCTCCACTTTCTTCTGAGACTCCGTTCATTTAGGGACCAAATTAAACATCACTCTCCAGCCAGACTGGGAATTGCACAAAACCAAGCGCAAAATTCATTTTGCCCCCATGCATTAGGATCAAATTAATTTAAGCTCGAGGAAGAAAAAGCGAAAAGCAGATGAAATCTAAAAGGCTTCTCTGCCGTAGGGCTGCGGTGAACGTAAATTAGCGGTTACCTTAGGAGGGTTGCCAGATAATTAGGCTGCGCTGTTAAAACTTGACCACTTCTTGCCTGATGCAGATTGCCTGGCGCAAATGAATGTAAAGGCTGGTGAGTGAACTGGACTGAAGACCCGTCCCTGACCCTATTTCTGAGTAATGAAGTGGTACTGCAGTTATTTAACCGGATCTGTGGCTTTATTTTTAAACTTGGAGCATCTCTCCAGAGTTGGTCCCTGCAGAGGCAGAATGCCTGTGGAGGTCAGTGTGGCAGAACAGGCGTCCCGTACTGCTGTCAGTATGTGGCGTCTCACCTGATTGGCCGGGCGGCACCTGTAATTAATCTCTTTCCTTCCTCCTCCTCCTTTCTCTGTCCTCTTTTCTGCTGCCATTTCTCTCATCCCATCCTACCTCTCCCTCTCTCTCTCCACCCCCCACTAACTCCTCCTCCATCTCTCCCTCCATCCCTCTCTCTCCCCCCACTGCCGTCTCCTCCGTCTCTCCCTCCATCCCTCTCTCCCCAGGTCAGGATAAACACGGGGAAGAACACCACGCTGAAGTTCAGTCAGCGAAAGGAGGAGGCCAAACGCAAGAAGAAGAACGGCAGCAACCACGGCAACAGCCACGCCCACCACGAGCTCCCCAACATCAAATCACCAGCTGATATCTACAGGTGATTTACACCTGTCACTCACCATAGTCAAGTCCTGCCAAAGCTTAGCGGCCTCTAAACGCTGTTTCACTTCCAGTTTGAGTTCTTGGATTTAACAAAAGGGAAAACGACATCCTTGCTTTTATAGATCTGAACCTTTTCATCTTCTTTTCGGCGTTGCCAGTGAAAGGACGGCGATGAAGACTGGGAATCGCTGGTCTGAGAAATGCAGAAAATATCTCTTTTTCTGCCTTTGTCACTTCAACTTATATCGATTTTTTTTTTTTTTTTTTTTTTTGTGAACTGCTTTTTTTCAGAATACAGTCTCATAGATGCTTCAGAAAGTGAAGGGGAAAAAACACAGATGGCAAGCTTGTATTGTTGGAAATAAGCTCCATTTAACATTGGTGTACTTAAAGCCTTGGGCTTGAAAGCCAGAGAAACCGCGCTTCGCTCTGGACAGGGACTGTTCTGATCCTTTTTTCAGCGAAGCTTTAGCGCTTAAACCCCAGAACATTGGCACCATGCATTCTCCTGAGAGGAACTTAGCAGTGTGTGACCTGCTATTTTTTATCCGAGTACATTTAGCACCCTGCTTATCCGGAGTGAATATCCACCGCTGACAGTCCCACAGCTGGATATTTCATGCTCACTGAAGCAGCTGCCATGTTCAGTGAGCCCCACTTGGGTCTTTAACCCGAGCATCTCCGAGCTCCCGAACTATTACTCTGTAGTTCCACACTGATGCGCAACAGTTCTACACTGGCGTGCTCCAAGATTTTTTTTTTTTTTTGCAGATCAGTTTGTGTGGTAGTTTGAAGGGAAGTTAAACATGATCAGGTTTAGTCTTGTGCAGATTTATGGCTGGATGAAGTGCAGTGTCGACTTCTGTCGGCTGGCTTTTACCACAGAAGAAGAAAGCGAAGGGCAAAGATCTTGCTGGACCTGTTCAGGTGCTTTAGTATCTAACATATCGCACCCCTTACATATAATTTACTTCTCCCTGTTTCTGTAACCATTCATGCTTTGTGCCAAGTCTTATTAGTGAGGAAAAGTGCTAACTAACCTTACATTTATCACTGTGCAGTTTCTATTCATGGTTTGAGTTGAGAGGTTTGCTTAAGTGAATGAAGTATGCAGTGTATGTTGAGTAAAGTGATGCGGGGCTGATATTCCTGCGTGTTGGGATATTTCTGAGGGAAGTTCAGTTGGAGGGGTGGAGATACAAGCAGACGATTATCATGGTGATCAATGTTCTGTTGGGATCAGCAAGCTCGCTGTCAGGACTGCGGAAGAGTTGTTGTTCTCGTCGAGTTGTTGTTCGCTCCAGGCTATCGGCTTTGTACTAACTCTGTGTTTTGCATTTTCAGGAGTGAAAAAGAAAAACATTGAATTATTTTTTTCCTCAAAGCTAGTGTTTTTTTTCTTGATACTTAGTTTTCAAGTGAGGGGACCAAAATGGCCTTTAATTTGTGAATGTAGTAGAGCGAAGTGAATGCGAATAAGAATAATAACCTTAACCTTTGTCCCTCAGTGCTGTCTCTCTGTGGTGTCTTGTACCAATGGCTCCATTTCTGTCTAGTTTAATCAGGGGAACATCTTGTCCTGAAAAGGCTCGGGGTTAAGGGGGTTTTTGAGGAGTCCGGGGTCAACTCATTAACTGATTATGGTCTTGAGTCAAGACCTTACGTTGCAGAATCACTCGGTGGTGCTTTTTGGATTAGATGGGACACTTCTGGTTTTGAAACTTTGATTGCTCCTCCTCGTTGTTAAGAAAGTGGCCTCAGCGCTTGACACGTTTGCACCTTGCTCTCTGTCCGCAGGGTGTTTGTTGACGTGGTGAACGGGGAGCTCGTACCCCGGAAGTCCATCTTGAAGTCGCGTAGCCGCGAGAACAGCGTGTGCAGCGACACAAGTGAGAGCAGCACTGCCGATTTTGAGGAACGGCGAGCGTTCGGGCGCAGTCTCAGCCATGACGAGGCGACCCACAGCGACACTAGCGAGAGCATCCAGGAGGAAGACAGTCCCACGAGCTGGCACCCGCACTTCCCCTCCCACTTCGAGGTGACCGACTCCGGCCATTTTCACCAGCACTCCTGCTGTAAAGGTCCCCTATCATGTTCTAAGGTGCCCAACCAATCAGTCATTACAAGCCATTTCAAAATCTCTTCATTAGTGACATCATATGGTGAAGTGACCACCCAGAAACAACAAGGACTGATCAACTTCAGCCAATCAAGTTAATCAGCCATAGCACTCCTGGTGATCACTTTTCCGTATGATGTCACAAATGACATGTTTGAAACGGGCTGTAATGGCTAATTAGCTTTGCACCTGCTGACGTGATGGGAGACCTTTAGGGCTATTTAACCGAACCAACTTTCGTTTGCCCTCCCAAATTGTGGCAACAAAACTGTATATATGTACGTTCACAGCCTCTTTGAGGTGACCAAACCACACCAGCTTTCAAATACATTCACTCTTTGAGGTGACTTAACCCCACCCAATTTCATTTACTCCCATTTTGATTAATCGCCGCCTTCTTTCATTTGCACCTTTTTGGCAGAAATGGCTTAAAATCTATGTTTGTTTGTTTTAAACAGGCATGTTCAGGGACAGTGGTTGAGAAGGACCCCGGGATGCCTTTGTCAATACCTCACCTGACCATCGCCCCGCCCGCTCTACCCACAATCCCCGAGAGAAAGTGTGAAGACCCGGCCCTCGAAATGCCCTCATGCCCCCCCAAACGGGTCTCCAAGTTCAAGGCCTCCAGGGCAAAAGCAACTATGTGAAAGTTCACCACAGCCCACAGAAACAGCCCTGGGCTCACGCCCTTTTTACCGTTATTTTCTACCGGTACACTTTATGCTGAGTGGATGACATACCTATTCACTAAACTACTTTCCTTTGTCATCCGTCATCACTGAAACACTTTTCTTATAACTTTTCTAATTGCAGCAGGCTTTGCTATCTTTGTAACTCCATTGCTAGAAGAGCCTTTGTGAAGTTTGCATAGGTAAATATGTACATGAAAAAAAAAAATAGCGGTGAAACCAATTTCAGCCTTTCCATTGAGGGTTTGCACTCTGTAGAAGCTTTAGGTGGTGTAGCCTGCTGACAGGAAGGTCTACATGCAGCTGAAAAGTTAGCATCACAATCTGAGCCCGTTTTCTATAGCATGACCAGCAGATGCAGGATCATCCTCCACGGCGCATTGAAACTAATGATTTTTCTTGTAGTGTTGAGTCATTTTCAGACCAAGACCACTATATCCATGCAAATGTGGGCTCACAGCCAACAACTGCGCTTTCGCGGCAGGCTAACATTGGGGTGCTGCAAATGGAATAACTGCTGCTTGCTAATCTTAAATCTGGTGAGGAAAGCTTGGATCAAAAGTTAGCATCTGCCTTCACAAATGGGGTTTTGGTTTCCACTTGGTGAGATCAGATGTCAGTAAGTTAACAAACCGGAGTCTTTGGAAGGAAACATTTTATGCTGCCAGTTTTCTTTTGCCGTTTTCTTTAATGTTTGTCTGCTTCAGTGATCTGCCTATTTTGAGCACAGATATTGTACTGACTGAAGTGCTGTTAACTTGAAATGGGGGGAAATAAATGTTTTTGTGAAGACTTGCTACATCTTTTATCTTTACTGGGTATTTCACTCTATTGTGCCTGACCTATAAGTATTTAGCCTACATGCTGTGATGAATTTGAACATTTATTTTGGTCTGAGACACTGCAGTCTCGAGAATATGAACAGTGTCTGCCAGAATATTTTTTTTGGACATGGTAAGCATTTATATCTGTATTGTAAAATGAATCTGGTGGCATTTAACAGCTAAGTAATTGAGGAAATCACATTAGCCCTGGTCCAGCCTCTAGGCTAATGCTTTTCCAGGACCGGCAAACAGGGAAATGGGTATCCGGGAACAATATATCGACATCCGACGCACAGGGAAACGAGTGTGGGGCCTCTGTATTTCTGCAACCGACAGGACTAGGGTTAAAACAGCTGTTATGACATATAACTTTGAATGGAGCATTTCAGGGAATTGTTCTTTTTACTCATTCATACAACCCAAGTTCCAAACATAGGAGAAGGAAGGTATTCTGTAGGTATTACAGATGTTGAATGGAAGGAAGCATTGCAGAGTGCGAGGACTTAAAGAATCTGTAATAGAGAAGAAGCTCTTTGTCTAAGAATCTCATGCAAAGGTCATACAATGCAGTGAAAATGTATCAGCCCTCATCCCAATTTCTTCAATGTTGCCATATTTTTCACCCTTAAATTTTTCAGATCATCAAACTAATTTTAATATTATGCGAAAATAACTAGATTAAATACAGAATGCAGTTTTTAAATCACAATTTCTTATATTCAAGAGAGAAGGCCTAGCAGACGCTATTTGACCCTTTATTGAAAAAGTATTGCCTCCCCAGTTACTAAATTAACCGACTGAATAAATTTAATTGATAATTTGGTTCAATTTCACTAGACTCATTAGTGCCCCACTCAATTATTTTATAATGTTGCTGAGCTGGTACAGCAATGTTATCATACCTACTATTGATCTAGAACCACAATACAGAGTAAATTTGAGCTAACTAGCCAAAATTACATTTGTGCTAGCTATCTAATGTTTGGACACAATGATTGAGTGTATCTAGCGTGGAGCACAGCTCAAACTACGGCGTGCGCACCTGTTGTGGTTGAGCCACCGGGAAGTGGCCAACTTTGAAACTGGTGCTTACAAACAGCTACGAACAAATTTCACTCCGTATACCTTTAAAATCGAACCTCTCTGGAAATGTAAATTGGGCAAAAAGCCCAGTTTGGATACGCACTGTAAAGGCTAAATCCTCTGCAGATGTTTGAAATTTAAGGCAAACAACAAAATGCAGTAAATGACCCCACACAGCGCTGGTGTCCGAGCGCTGCGGGTTGTTCGGTGATGGCACTCAGCTTGGAACAGTGAAGGGCAGTGGAGTTATTGTGGGGGCCACAGGAAGGCAAACACAAGGGCATGGGGAGCGAATTATTTCTGGTAGTGAAATGGTGTTTTCATTGGGTAGGTAGTGCGTTTGACCTCCATCTGAAGTCAAGTTTTCTTGACTTAAGATGTTTCAGGCTCATGCCATGCAATTTTTTTCTTTCCACGCTGCCCAACAGTCGCTTCCAATGTCATTTTCCGGCGCAAATTCATTCCTGGACCAAATTGAATTCCACACAACATGCGGAGGTCTGTATGTGCACTTGTGTACACTCACATACACGTAAAAGCTTGCAATTGCTGGTGAGCTTTTTCCTTCATGAAATGGAAGAAACATTGTCTTACAGCAATACAGCAACCCAATACATAAATCAAATGTTCTGGAACACAATTTCTGAAACACTTTCTGGAAAGGAAATGACAAACCATTAAGTGTCCAGTTCAATCTCCCACAGAACTGTTGGGGTGTCATGTGGATCGTAGAGTTAGTGAAGTGTATGTATGGGAAGCATTGCTGCCCACTTGGAAATCTATTGAGAACGATACCTTGGTAAAGTTAATATTCTGAATACCCAAAATTTGCCATGATTAAATCTCAGAGGGGATTAGAAATGACTAAAGTGGACATCCATTTTCATTTGAAGACTTTTTTCCACCAGGTACTTAAAATTCTGAATACAAACTCTGGAAATACTTGTTTCCATGTTTCTCCACATAATTTACTTTTATAAAACACTTGTACAGAATGAAATGGCAAGAACTACTTAAATAACAAGTGTTTCCCAGCCTTTGACTGTAGTGTTGATGGGATAAAATTTCCATAAAAAGCATCTGTACTGTAGCTTCCCTGTTGAAAATTGGAAATCAATCAACAAAGTTCATGAGAGGAGCTGCTCTATTCTTATTTCTGTGGGAAGACAGTAGTTTTCTGCCATACTGAGGGGTATGGCATGTGTGTGTAATCCAACATGTGTGCGTGTGTATGTTTGTGCATGACAGTGCATGCATATTGGCGTATGGCCTCCAGTGCTGTGACCTCATCTCTTACCCCAGTCAGACTATCGCCTACCAGTCTACTGAGCTGGTTTTAATTCCAAGGTGAATTCGTGATTTTTGATTACAAAATACTCCATATCCATTCATTTGAATTATAACAATAATGGTCAATAATTTTCTATCATGTGATGGTATGATTACATTCGTCCAATCCTTCATTGGTCAGAAATGATTGGGGAAGATGGAGAAGTCTCCAGCAAAAAAAAAAAAAAAAAACAGGAAATCAAAAGAACCTTTGATTTTTCCAGTTGGCCAGGAGATGGCAGCAAGGAGCAGGCACGACGGATGGCTGCCAATCAGCGATTAGAATTTATGATCCATTTGTGTTATTGCCGGGGTGTGCAGAGATGGTTGCAGTCATAATTATCGGGCCTGAAGTGTTTCCTAGGCAACAGACACCACCCCCTGTGAATGGTAGTAACGCATGACATTGCTGGATGAGGAGAGCCACGGTCTCCCGCTGGTATCGCTGACTGCTTTGCGGCTCAGGGTTCGAGGTTAGCGGCAGCATTATAAGGTCTACTCATGCAGTGAAAACACAAGCTGTGATGAAAGCGTATCCAGGCTTTTATCAATTGACCCTGTGTCCCGCAGCTTAACCCCCCTCTGCTTTCGCTTTTGTACATCATTTAGATAAAACAAATCGTCTGCTGCTGCTGTTTCTTCAACTTCGACTGTTTTGTTCGTTTTTTTTTTTTCAATTAAATCGTTCAAAATTTCATTATTGAGACAGACACGATAATGATTCACACTGTGGCACAGTAGTTAGCACTTTTACAGTGCAAAAAGGAGATTCTGGGTTTGACTCCAGGCCTCTCTGTGTGGAGTTTGCATGTTCTCCAGTATTTGCGTGGGTTTGCTCATTGATCATGATGTGATCATTTAAAAATAATTGCACAGAATTGATATCACTGTTGAAAGGTTTTTCAGGAGAAACCGTGTCTCTGGCTTTCTAAAAGGGAGAGAAATAGACATTGGGAATGTTTTCTACAGATCCCACGATCTGTAAAATAATCAAATTGCCCATAAAAAGTTCCCTCAGTGCCTCGAATTTACAGACTGACAGTAGTCCTGCACAGAGATCTGGGCTGACCTTCTGGTAGGGCCTTAGACCCATAAAGCGATGACCAGCAGTGATCATTTTTATTGTGTAGTGGTGCGGCAGTCCCTTAGGTGGATTTATGGCTGCATTGTGACCCAAATTTCCACAGTGTGTCCGATAAGTTTTGCATTCACTCACTCATGTGTCCTTTACTTCTTCCTCTGAGATGCTAATAAAAGGACTGATTGAATAGAGGAGAGTTGAGACTCAAGAGTTCCGATTCTCCTTCCTGCCTTCTTCATGTTCCCCCCCTGTGCAGGTACCAGTGCGTGAAACGACACAAACCCGCTGTGTAATCCCCTGTATTCTGTCAGTGCGCGCCAGCCTATTTCCTGCTGTCCATCGCTGAACTACAGCTGCTAACCGAAGACAATACCAGTATTTTTCTAAATATTAACTAAAACCTAACCGTGAATTTAAAGAAAATGATTGATGGGAAAAAATTCTTATTATAAATCTTTTTCTAAAAAATATGTGCCACAATCATTGGCACCCCTAGAAAACGGTGTAGAAAATCTAATTGAAGGATATTCCTATGCATGTTTTAATTTTCTAAGTTTACCATAATAATGATTGAGAAAACGTAAATGGCTGCACATGGCTTCTCACTTTCCAAAATAAAAGGTGGCACACTGGCCAATTTACATTAGTCATCCATCACTATGGTTAAGACGAAAGAAGCAAGTGATTCTGTGTGACAGGAAGCTGTTTGGCTTCACTGTAATGAAGAAATTACAATGAAAAAATAGCTTGAAAATACCGATTTAAACGATCAGAGCATGAGTTAAGAAGTTTTAGATTTGGGGCAATGTAAAAATCCGCCTGTAAGAGGACGTGACTTTTATGAATGCAGGCTCTGTATAAGAAGGATGGTTTAACCGGTAATGAAAACTCCAAGGATCACACTTACAGAACTGCAAACATTGATTTTGTCTTGGCATAAGAAAGTCTCCAAAACTATGATCAGATGCCATTTACATAACCACAAGATGTTCGATGGGGTTGCCAGAAAAAAAAAAAAAAAAACTTCTGCTGTCATGAGGAACGAGCTTGTGCATCCAGTTAGCCCGTTAGCCTTACTAGTACCTCCAATAGGAACAGATTCTATGGTCACATGAGACCAATATCGGCTCCTGTTATGTCTGAAAGTGTACCATGCGGAATTTTAACGTTATAAAATGTTAAAATATTAAAATTCTCCGCTACAGGAGAAGACAGGGCTGTTGTGCTGGCGAAGGGATGCTGCACAAGGTCTAGAATACAGGGAATTCAATAATTTTGAATAAAATATTTGCTTCTTTGTGATCTTTTTTCTTTCAATCGTGATATATTCAATTAAATATTTTGAATTAACCGTCAGAAGGATAAACAATAAAGCTATTATTTCATCAACACTTTTTATTCATATTTAACAAGGTTGCCAACAATAGTGGAGGACACTCTGCCAGTATCTTTCTGTCTCTGATGAAACAGGAAGCTGCATAAGTTGGCTAGTGGTGATCAATTTGACTGTACATCTCAATGGAACCGCAAAATTAGGGATCGACACGTTTTGGTTGATCCATCGCTCTTGGAGGAAAAGATAGACGCAAATTAACAGGTTCAGATGCATGCTGTAGCTTCATTGATGAGGTTCATGTGTATGTGTGTGTGTGTGGGCTTGCATAGCTATACTTGTAAGAACCAACTATTGAGAAACCACAGATGTTGGGGGCATATTCGGGGTTCTGAGTACATTGGGTGGTGCCTGCAGATGATTATGGATTATAAAGGATAATGGCTAATTGGTTAAAGTTATGGTTACGGTAACAGTTAGAGTAAGGTTAAAGTTAGGGTTTTGGTAAGGCATAATTTGTGTGTGTATGTGTGTGTGTGTGTGTGTGTGTGTGTGTGTGAGAGAGTTTGTTTGTCTGAGATGAGGATAAGCTGTTCGGATTCTTGCGTTCCAAAGCTTCCGAGTATTCGGCGTGCTGAACCGAACCGCACGGAACCAGCCTTCATGCATCTTGTATCCAGATCTGCATTCTTTGCTCTCGCACTCAAAATGCTCGAGAACCGTCTCTAATTGAACAGTCATCTGTTGTCTGGCCCCCCCTCCCCTGAGCCAGCGGCCTCCATCTCCATCTCTCCCCGCCTCCACCGCACCATCTGCTTCTCCTGCCATGATTAGCAGGGGCATGCCTGTAGCCCCCCCCCCTTCCCCAATCTGAGATTTTGTTTGTGGGGGGCTCTGTCACTTCGAGAGCTTGAGAGGGTGGTGTGTGACTGGGTGTGGCTGTCAATAATCTGTACGCACGTGATTTGTTAGAAACAAGAGATGAATTGGATTTAGAATGTTTCATTTTTTACTGCAGTAACACCACCGTAACTCCTCAGCAGTACCACCTCCATCCTGGTATCATTGTGCACAGAAATAGGAAACCTTTCATTCATTGTGGCTTCATATATGCTCCATTATTTTGGTTAAAGATTGCGGATTTTACTGTGTAAACAAATAACCATATTTGGTTAGTGGACACACTGCTGATATGGGCGATCACAGATAATAAGTCTAAATAGCACCTTCAGTTGTGATAAACTTCTGGTCAATGTCACAACTCTCATGTAAATTCCTTTTGCATCTCCATCCATCCAGCAGCTTGCGTGCCTATATTGTCTCTTTTGATTGGTTTACTTCCCGCATGCTTTGCTCGTCAGCTGTGGGACATTCATGTTTCCCATCCCTCACGTGTGTGTTGGCATATTTATATGTGCAAGTTGCTGGATTGTCAGTTGCTATATGCCCTTTAGCAACCAGTCAGTATTTCCCAGTAAAACTTATCGTCTTCAGAAATGATTTGTAACCTTTAATAATAGTATAGTACTGAAGGTTTTTCCTAGTAATCAAATCTGTTCCTCTGTCCAGTTTATTAGGAACAACCACCGAAGGCTTCTATTGTCATCAGGATTGGGACCACGTTTCCACTTCAATATCCCCTTTCAAAGATGACACTGGGACATTGAGTCTGTTGGTCTTGTCCGCAGTTCCAGAGCAACGTCATGCTGGAGCTCGAGAAATGAGTGCAGTTTCATCGTTCCTTGTCAGAGAAATGGGATCTTGCGTCAGTGGCCTCCAGTATGTAAGGGGTTCTACGGCTGATTGATGCTGAAACCTGGTGTGACAGGTGTAAATCTGCTGCTGGCGTCCAAGCGCAGCACCAGCCGGCGTCTCTGCACAACCAGAACTGTGATTGGCCTGCTGCACTGAAGACCAAGGTCTTAGCTGGAGGGAATTAATCTCACTCTTACTGATGTTTCTGCTTTCTCCCCCATTTTGACTGTCCTATCTCCTTTTTTCCCTCTCCCCTTTTCACACACTTCTGTTCCTTTGTTTTTCTCCTGATCTAGTTCAGTCAGATCTCTCCGATCACCTTTCTCCCTCTTTTTCTTCTCGATCCATCTGTCTAAAGTTTTTTTTTGTCAGACTCTCACCCTCTCAGCTTCATTTCTCTTCTGTTCCCTTCTCTCTTTTCTCTCCCCCTTGTCCTCTTCCCCCATATCTGCACTGGTATCTGTGGCAGGAACTACAGTTGGTAAGACAGCTTTGAATGTGCACAAGTGCATGTGTGCGGGAGTGTGACTGCATTTGTGTTTGTGTTCTTGCCATATATTTGCTTCATATCTGCTGTATTTTTCTTTTTGCCACCTGTTTATCATGGCTGCCTTGTCTCATTGTTGTCGGCTGCCGGGTGTCACTGCCGTCACTTTGCCGATCACCGTCAGCGACACTGCAGCCGTCAGATCTTGACTGCCCATCTCTGCTGTGATGAAGATAGACGCCATGCAATGAAATCGGACAGGAAGTCCCTCCTACTAACCCACCTTCCACAGTTCCATCTGCGTCTTGATTGGACTCTTGGCCTGTTCATAAATGCCACAATTGCATTCTGGATGGCAGATATTTAAATAAGACTTTCTCCTTTGTCTTCTGGTTTAATTTTTAAGCTTATCCCCAAGATTTAAATAAATCTGCAAGGAATGTATGTCCTGCTTTCTGATAACCTGTAGCGGTCCCAAGTCTCCCACAAATCTGATAGTTTAGACATTTGTGTGTTCCTTTTGCTTTTTGATAATGAGACGAACAGTTGCAAATTCAAAAAAGTATAATAGAATCTCCCCCACTTGTGCATTTTTCTAGGGGACTCCTTGCACTCATGCGTTCAGGTCATGTGATGATCTCCCCACCCAATGCCCTGCTTGCGAATTTTGCTGGGCTGACATAGTGCACATAACCTCATTTCCAATTTGGCATTTGGCAAATGCAGTGACTTAAGCAAAGATAAGATATCTTATATTTTCCTTCTCAACCTTCTTGTCGTTTTGGGAATGAACATAACCTCCAAATTGGAAGCCTGTAACGCATTCCCTGAAGACTGGGATGGGGAAGTGTAACACTGTTACATTATCCATCCTCTTAACAACAGTTACTAAACATTTGGGGCCTGAGGACACCAATTATTCTAGTATACAAGGTTGATTTTCCCCAGTTATTCTTTGATATAAGTCTTCAGGGTCAAGGTCTTTGTTATATTTTACACTCCATAATGCATCACACGTTTTCCATAGGAGACAGGTTGGTCTGAACTGCAGGTAGGCCCGACCACTTCCCGCAATCTTTGATTACAGAGCCACACTGTTAGAACATGCAGAATGTGAACCTTATGGCCAAAACCGCAAGGAAAGCTCAATAGAAATAACCAACCTATTAATTTTTTGTATTGTTTTTACTACTTTGCTTCTATAATTATTTATACAGTTGTATCATTGCAATTCTTTTTTTGTTGGGATGTAATCATCAAGTATTAATAAGCTTACATACAGCTGCCATGGAAAATGAAGCCATAATTGGATGGGGATGAAGATGCTGCATACTGGAAAATAAGTGACTGTCACCTCCACAGAGATGTTACGCAGTGGTTAACAGTCGACTGCACCAACTTTTTTGGACTCTGTTGCAGCATCACCGGCACATTTTTAATAAAGAATTGAAAACCCTGATGCTAAAAGTATGTAAGTCACAAAATGTCTATTTTGAGAAAAAAGGGTCTAAACAAAAACATACCCTATAGGAACACTCCTACCAGTACCCCTGACCAAGGAACTGGCTTTAGAACTGGAGTTGGTCCCCGGGCGCCGCTCTGTGGCTGCCCACTGCTCCTAACTATAGGTTGGGTCAAATGCAGAGGACAAATTACCCCACGGGGTTCAATAAAGTGTATCTTATCTTATCATATAATAGATCCATATCTGTCAATCGAAGACCCCAGTGAGAGAAGTGCTTTAGTCACAAAATGTCCATTTAGAGGAAATTTGCATATAGGTAACTAAAAAAGACATTTTCCCATCCTTACCTCACAGTGTGAAAATATTGCTCAAGTACTTTTAGCTCTAGGCTCCTCAATTAAATTCACGTGTTAGAACATGAAATTATGTGTTGTTGTACTATTTTCAATAAAGCAAAACGTTACAAATTGGTCCTTTTTGATCTTGCTGGCACTTTCCATTATGTGCCAAGTTTTTAGACACCGGGGTTGTTGAAACTCGTAACCTAGCTGGGTACAAATATTTGTGTGTGTCCCAGTTTGTTTCTAGTGAAATTCTCAGGGTGGGAGTCAGTTTGCACAATAGATGGAAGATGGATATGTGGGGGGGAGGCCAGAGGCACCAGACAGGAGCGAGATGAGTCGCTCTCCGATTGATTCCCTTTGCTATTTTTTAGCAATCAGGTGCCACAATGAACAGCTCTTATAGGGGAATGCTAGAGCGAATGATGGAGAGAGGGAGAGAGAGTGATGGGAACATGATAGAAGTTGAGAAGTGTGCTCATCCCTCACAGAAACAGAGAAGTCCAGACTAATAATGACAGAAGGTTTGGATGCAAAATCAATACGAGGAAATGGGAAAATGACAAGGGTTTCCTGTACAGAGATTTTATCTCAAATCTCCATTTACAACAGAAAGCTTACTCCCACAGACTTTTGAGGGGAAAATACCATAAGTTAAGTATACAATTCCTGTTTATATTATACTTGGAAAAAGAATATAATTATGCACATATTTGGTAACCACCAAATTATGTTTTTGTCTCATTCATGTGTAACTTCCGCTGCTTCATATTAAATTCAAATATTACTTTCTGTCTAGCCCCATTAGTAAACATTGACACACATACATAACCCCCAGAAGATTCCAGTCAAAAATCTTTCACTTTTTGAATTCAGTGGCGGCAAGTGCTGAAAAACGGTTGGCAAAAACAATCTCTTTAAAATCGTACATTTTGACCTATGATCAATCATTACTCTCAATCCTCGAACCCTTCTGCACAGATTTAGACACTGGTGTCCATAAATTCCAAAATGTAATTGCCAAATAGTTCTGTAATTAAGATTTCCAAACTTCTTGCTTCACTAGAATAATTTTCCAAAATACCGACTTATTAAAGCCTTAAATAGGCTCATACGCAACAGGAAAAATTGGCGATATTAGTATTCTGCTCGAAGGGGTTAATTCCATATTATCCAATTATAGGAATAATCTATTAGCAATTAAAGACACAGCTTGTTTCCTTATGTAAGTTTGATTAAATAATGGGCTAAATCAGATTCAGAAAAATAATTTTGCCGCAATCACAGAAGGTACACAAAACACAAAAGGTAAACGACTATGGAACTTCCTCGCTACCTTTTTTGGCACATCCTGCATTGGTGGCAATCTAACCTGCACTTCATGATTGTTTAACTCAAATCAAAGAAAATAAAGATTTGAAACACCTTCACATAATTTTGTATAACGCTGATTGAAATACAACAAATTGCTTGTCCAAATGAAGCATCTTATTTCTTGTCTTAACATGGAGAACTGGCAACACCTGATAGTGTGGAGTCTTGTCAAGGTGGTATAATTAATTTAGTAAAATGATTGAGGACAAGTCAGAACTAATTATTAGGATGTTCTGTGTCCACTCAACTTTTAGTTCTGGCTTTGTCAGGGATTCCATCCCTTTGTGTATCAGAGTGGAGTAAACCTGTCACATTGTCTGTGTTCTAAGCCGTCCAACAATTTTATGTCCTTTGGTGAACTTGGACCAAAATAGATACAGTTTTCACATATTAATCAGCATGGGCTGAATGATGTCTTTGTGTAGCGGCGGGGCAGGTTTGATGATGGAACGCCACGTGGTTTTATCGTAGACCTGTGGAATTTATGCTCAGCTCCAGGGCTTAAAGAGATTTTTTAAGTTGGTCTAGAAAATAGAGTTCTCATGTCAAGGGCCTGTCAGGCAGGCAGGGCACTTAGCCTCCAATGGAATGTTTTTATTTAGCGAGTGATGGCTTATATATTGCTGAAAGGAGTCACACTCCTTCAGGACATTGCCTCTATGCAGAGCAGGTTGTTCTTGCATGAATGTCCCAATTCACCGGGATCCTTAAAGAAATTTAATGCTACATTTAAATATTAATTTAGCTGAGGTGCGTTCACCATGCACTTAAGCACTCTTAGCATAATAAGGTAATTGGTAGCATTTCCGCGTCAGACTGAGCAGTTATTTACTCTGTAGAATGTTAGCGGAATTTCATCTGACTATACCGCTCTGAGGCTCCCCAAGAGGCCTGTGCTATTGCAGCTGAAGCACTGAATGGTAGGTGGCGGTAGCAGCATGAAGACTATAATTTGAGCTCACAAAAGGGTGAAAACAGCAAAACAACCAACAAATGGCTTTGTTGAGATGATAACACTGAGAGTTCCTCTCCAGCTGTTCTTCAAAGTCTCCAGAAACTTTTTTGAAATCTTATTGGCAGCTAATCATAGACATAGCATGCACATTTGCTTCCCACATTCTGTTGCATCCGCAAGTTTATAATGGCACCCATAATGCTTTGCTGCTCTGGTATCAAGAGGGGTGAACATCAGAGTAGACCTGTATACGACTCAAATTCAGAAATAGTTGGGACAAAGTGTAAATTGTGAATAAAATCAGAACTCAATGACTTTCAAATCACACCAGCCAGTATTTCATTCACAATAGAACAGAGATAACATAGCAAATGTTGAAATTGAGAAATTTTACAATTTTATCCACAAAATGAGCTCATTTCAAATTTGATGGCTGCTACAGGTCTCAAAAAAGTTGGGAAAGGGGCCTGTTTACCATGGTGTAGCATCCCCTCTTCTTTTTAACACAGAGTGGAGGCGTCTGGGCATTGAGGAGACAAGTTTCTTGACTTTAGCCATTGGAATTTGATCCCACTTTTGTTTAATACAGGCTTCCAGCAGCTGGAGAGTTTTGGGTCTCCTTTGACAGACTTTTCGTTTAATTAAGTGCCAAATGTTCTCAATCGGTGAAAGATCAGGACTGCGGGCAGGCCAGTTCAGCACACGGACTCTTCCACTACGAAGCCATGCTGTTGTAATAGCTGCAGTATGTGGTTTTGCATTGTCCTGCTGAAATACACAAGGCCTTCCCTGGAATAGATGTCGTCTGGAGGGGAGCATATGTTGCTCTAAAACCTTTATATACCGTTCAGCATTCATGGTGCTTTTTAAACCATGCAAGTGTCCCACACCATATGCACTAATGCATCCCCATACCATCAGAGATGCTGGCTTTTGAACTGAACGCTGATAACAGGAGGGGTGGTCTTTCTCCTCTTTAGCCCGGAGGACACGACGCCCATGATTTCCAACAAGAGTGTCAAATTTGGACTCGTCTGACCACAGCACACTTTGCCACTTTGCTACAGTCCGTTTTAAATGAGCCTTGGCCCACAGAACACGGTGATGCTTCTGGATCATGTTCAACAATGGCTTCCTTTTTGCATGACAGAGTTTTAGGTGGCATCTGTGGGTGGCACGACAGACTGTGTCTACAGACAGTAGTTTCTTGAAGTATTCCTGGGCCCATTTAGTAATGTGAATGACAGAATCATGCAGGTGAGTGATGCAGTGGCGTCGAGGGCCCGAAGAACACGGGCATCCAGTAAAGGTATTAGACCTTGTCCCTTACGCACGAGATTTTTCCAGTTTCTCTGAATCTTTTGATGATGTTATGCACTGTCGATGATGAGACCTTCAAAGCCTTTGCAATTTGACGTTGAGGGACATTGTTTTTAAAGTATTCCACAATTTTTTTATGCAAGCCTTCCCAGGTTGGAGAGCCTCTGGCCATCTTTACTTCTGAGAGACTCAGCCTCACTAAGACATCCCTTTTATAGCCAATCATGTTACACACCTGATGCCAGTTAACTTAATTACTTGCTAAATGTTCTTTCAGCTGATTCTCTTATATATTAATTGCTTTTTCAGGCCTTTTTTGCCTGTGTCCCAACTTTTTTGAGACCTGTTGCAGCCAGAAAATTTGAAATAAGCTCATTTTGTGGATAATAATGTAAAATGTCTCAGATTCAACATTTGAAATGTTATCTATGTCCTATTGTAAACAACATATTGGCTCATGTGATCTGAAAGTCATTGCATATTGATTTTGTTCACAATTTACACTTCGTCCCAACTATTTCGGAATTGGGGTTGTATATTCCTGATTTTAATACTAATGAAGCGTGGCTACAAAGGTACAAGTAAATTGGACTTTGCTTGTGGCATGCTAAAAATTTTATGTACGTAATTTTCAGAGTAATAGTCTGTTTTGATATGTTATGACATCACCACCAGGCAATAAAATGAGACTAGTTCCTTGAGTAGGAAGCTTTGGAGACTCCGTACAAAAATTGAATCTTGAGCTTGTCAGAGGGGCTTTCAAGCCAATCAGCTGTGTACTAGTGTTTTGACATGAAAATTGGCATGGCGCTCAAGTAGTAGACAAGAACACGGTTGTTGTCTTTCGCTGCAATTTTAAAACAGATCGTAGAATATAAATGCTGTCTGCGGCTTGTCTTACCCTGCTTGTCAGGAACCCCTCCCTTGACTCTGATATCAAAAACTCAGAAGCATGCTGTACTTTCGTAATTATCATCTTTTCTCTGGCACTTTCATTGCCTTTACCTCCACCAATCCCGCTTTTGAGCAAGCAATTCAACCAATACTGCTCGCCAATCTGTGACAAACACACTCGCCCGTATCTTGCCCCTCTCCTCTGCCTTGATCCTCCTTGACCTGTCTGCAGCTTTGAACATGGTCAACTGCCAACTCTTGATCTCCATTCTAGAAAAGATGGGGAAATCTGGGACTGCCCTCTTTTTTTCAAATTTTCTCTAAGTGAGCAAAACACTTCTGGGTTAAGTTTAAAGTAGTCAAATGTAGGTCCAGGATATTTTATCTGTTATAGCATAGGTCACTTCCACAACCTGTCTGTAACCACTGAAACATACTGTAATCTCCCGTCTAGCAAAACAGTTTTTTTGGACCCAATGAAGTGCATCTGAAAATCAACACTTCCACTCTTACACTATGTTAAAATGGTCGCTGTACTCCTGTATTGAACATTTAGAAATGAACCGGATAGAGACTATTGCAAAGTGCTCGGAGCTGGGTCTCGAAGGAAGCCTTAACAGCATGCCCCAGGTTAGCAGATTTGTGGACTTGGTTACTATGAAATGTTTACAATCTTGTTATTTTGTTGTTTTCTTTATTTTTTCAGTCTAATTTTTGACAATAGCAGGCTGAATACAAAGTGAAAGTAACTTGTGCGAGTGCAATCATCAGTGAGTTTGGTTCTAATATGTAGTTAGTGGCATTCCCCAGGTGCGAGTGCTAGGAAATAACCGAATGTGAGGCATGCTAAGTACAATGCTATTTAGGTGGTTTCGCAGTATGAAATATTTTTGTTTCCATTGTCACTCTAACTCCAAATTCCATTTAATTACAGTATTTCTTTCAATTCTTCTCATTTTGGGAGGAGAAGTTGGGCATGTTCAATTATAAAATTATCTGGCGAAAGAGGATCTTCCATGGAAAAACTATCTGAATTTAATCTTGAAGAGTCAACTTTTTGAATGTTTTTATATGTCAGCTGCCGTTATCAGTTACCTCGTACCATAAGGACAAACTAACTGGTTATTTTCTGTCAGTGCTTCACGCAACTGGGCGTAGAGTTATAACAGCTCCGTTTAGAATATTGTTTCTCGCTTAATCTTATACCTTAAATAGCAATTTCAAGTTATGAATCCTTTCTGCAGAGAAAAGAAAGCGCCTGAGAGTAAGAAAGGATTAATGGTGATATATTAATGCTTGTCAGAGCCCTGACTCAATAATTTATGAATTACTGCATTACACATCCTTTAAAAAGCATTGCATTGAACACTCATTCACCAAAGACAAATGTTAGTGAATGTGACAATCTGAAGGCCAAACTGTCCAGACAGAAGGTGAAATTAAATAAAATCTTCAAGCCACCCTGCTGACAACCTTCAAATTATTAATGTTGGATGGATTTTCAGCAGCAAATTGTTTAATATTATTTAACACCGCTTTTAATATTAATTATATTAATAATTGCTATCTTTGTTTCATTCCATATTAGCTCATGTCGAATATATCAAATATTTGAGTTTTTTGGGGAACATTACTTTGCAAAGACTTACTGTTATCCCAGAACTCATGACATGTTTGTGGATTTCTCCTACTCTGAATAGAGAATGCTGCCGTGTACCACTCTTACTAGGGCACAGGCATCGAAATGCCACACCTGTACGGACACTCCTGACAGCCGCCAAACTCTGAGCATTGCTGCTGATCACTGACGCGACATTACAATGAATCCCTCACCACAGCTAGAGGCATTTTCTCTCTTTCTTTCTTTCTTTTTTTTTTTAAAGAATTTCCCCGCTGCCGTGATAGATGATCCAATTGCAGTCTTCAAATTATTCTGTACCGATCTCATTTAGGCCACTGAAGAAGACATCCAGCCTGTTTACTCATTTCACATTTGCGGAGGGTTCAATATCTCGCTGTGTGTCGGCAAAAATTGAGTCCCTCTTTAACAGCCTCCAAGAAAAGGATAGAAAAAAAAAATGCAATCTGCACAGTGTACATAAAACCGGGCCTCTCAGAATTTTGATAACCTACATAATTTATGTATCATAATTAAATACTGTATCCTGTGTTGCAGGGGAGGGAAAAAAACTTAGAAAGCGCACCATACTTCTGCTCATCCTCCAGCTGGTATAATTGCACTTATTCATTATTTCTTACGGTAAAATGATTTGAGGGTAAAAGAAGATGGAAGGTACGAGCAGATGTCAGCGGTGCTTGGTGACTCATTCCGCTTCGACCCATAAATCACGGCCATTTTGCCCTTTTCCGGGAAGCTGGCACACATATTTAAAATTTGAATATTGGCGTTTTCATTTCCCGCACGTCTGGCTGCTGGAGCACAGGCGGCCTCAAATTAATTTTAATTACCAGTATCAAACAATATTGGGTGTGACACGTCAAAATGGAAGCTCTGATTGCGGAAAATCTCACCCACCGACTCCCGCCCGTGGACCCTTTATCACAATGGAAGGAAAGAATGCGTAGTGTGACAATATCTGACTCCATTCAGTGACTTTCCCAATTTCTCTCGTGTGATTTGTTCATTTCTGTACTACAGATATAACGCCTGGCGAGCTATTTGTCAAGGACATTGAGACAGTCGTATTTGAAGAAGGATTTCTGCAGGTGCAAGTGTTCTATTAGTCAGCTGGACAAGCAACAGTAAATGGGCTTTTTACTCTTCCACAGTGCACTAAAGGTGCATACAACACTGCCAGTGTACACTGTAGTTACAGACTACACTGCTACTGTTAACTTGAGCTCCACTGTATACTGCTAGACAACACTGGAGTAACACATTGCACTGCTGGGCTACCGTGGAGTAACACTGCAATGATCGACAGCACTGGAGTTCCACACTATACTGCTCAAACTCCCTGGAGTTAGGTACAACACTGTCAGACAACACCAGATTTAAACAATGCACTGCTGAGACTACACTGGACAGGAGTTGCATGCACTGTAGCGCCGATGGACTGCACTCTTGTTTCACACAACACTGCTATAGACCACTTATGGGCAGCGGGCATGAAGTCGGCGTACCGAGAAAACTTCTGGTCGGTTGAGTTTAATGGGTAAGTCAACTGACACCAGATACCTTACATTTTTTGTGGCAGTGTTACCCATAAACATGTTTACAACAGCAGCCTGTAGTGCTGCTTGGGAACAGTCCTATAACTTAAAAATTACTTTATGGTACTGAAATTTTTGTAAACTCTTTGCTAATTATTGACCTTGTAATTAGCTTAACGGTGGCCCGTTGTGCCTTGTATCTGTCTGATTTGTTTGATCATGTTGTGATGTTACGACAGAATCAAATGATGTTAATTTCTCTTTCCACTCCGCTTTGGTACTGCCCAGTCAGATCTCTTGTCCGTTCTGGATCCCAGTTGGTGAAATGACCTTCCCACAGGGGTCAGTGCAGCAGGGACCGATTTCCAGCACAGCCTGGAGACTCACCTCATGAGACTTGACCTCTCCCCCGACACCTAATGTTGTACTAAGTACTAGGTCTAATCATAAACTGAATGGTGTTTTGGCTTAACAAATTGCCCTGTTGATTAATTTTATTATTTTCTAATGTATTGTTACAACTAATATTTGGAATGTTACTTCCCTCTAGGATTCTCTTCATACCGTGGTCTTTCAAATGCTCTTTGTGTTGTACATCTCTCTGGATAAGAGAGTCAGCTAAATCACAATGTAATATAATGAGTTGTGTGAGTGCTCTTATTCTTGAAATGATTCAGAAATCCCAACCAGCCAATTTAAAGGTTCCTTCAACCAAATTACATTGATTTTATACAAGGCCTTGAGAGGGTATGCTTTCAAACACATACCTCTGCACAATATTTCACCATTTCAACAACATACTTGAGGTGTGAATGTCACCAGAGAACAATTACAAATAAGCCATACACCAAACATCAGAAGCAGAAACATATCGCTCAGGAAAAGTGGAAATCTGCGGTAGGTTTTCACTCAAACTCTTACAGAACACATATCAGTCCTCCACAAGATATCTTCTTGATCTCATCAGTGAGGTCGGGCGTGCCTTTGGATGGGTCTCCAGATACACCTTTGGTTACAATTGCAATAGTATAGTGGAAATTAGTACTTTAAAAATTATGTTACTATTTTTTTTTTTGCCTCACAGCAAGAAGGTCATGGGTTTCAATTCAGCCTGGGGCCTCTCTGTGTGGCGTATGCATCTTCTCCTTATATTTACATGAGTTTCCTCCGGGTATTGCATGTCATGCTAATTGGAGACTCTAAATTGCCTGTAGAGAGTGTGAGTGAATGGTGCATGCACCCTGTGTTGGATTCTTGAGCCATCCAGGGTGTGTCCTTGCCTTTTGCCCGAAGTCAGCGGGGATAGGCATCAGCTCCACCGTGACCCTAGTGAGGAAGAAGTGGAATTAATCCCTGAAAAATACTTATACAAATGTATGAATGTTCTTCATGTGTAATTCCACTCCAGAGATTTTAGTTGGTCTGCATTCAAACAGGTTAATATCCCACGTAACAACAGCTGCTGAGCGGTTGGATATATTGTGGAAAGGTTTCAGAGCTGTGGGCTAAACGTTGGTCTTCATGGCTTCAGGGCAGAAAACACTGATTATAGGGTTCAGCTTATATTTTCTTACCAAAGATTCTACTGATTTCTTTGTTTATTTTTTATTCAAATTTCACTCATTTTTCTCCAGTTCAGCACCTCAGAGCATTCTGGGAAGTGCGATGCATTATTATTCCAGTATTATTATGCGATTCATCACAAATAATAGATCTGTTTTCCAGGCCTGTCGCACAGAGTGCCAAGCATGGCATTTTGAAAATAATAATAAAGAAAGCCTTTAATAATGTATGCGCGGGGAGGAACAAGCAGCATTGATCACTGAAGTTTCGGTGGATATTTGTGAAAGTCGTGTCTAATGGCAGAGCCTCGCTAATCTGGCCAGAGGGCTTGTATACAGCAGCATCTGAACGACAAGCAACCACTGGGAGTATCTCCTGTAGTAATGGAGCTCTTTAAATGGCTTGCATCCTTTGATTCGATTGCATAAATCATCCCTCATCATATAAAAGCTCCTGGATGCTAATGATATCAGGTTATTTACAGAGGAAGTGCCCACAGTTTTGATTGTTTTATGTCTTAGTTTTGCTGGGAAAATGACAGATGTCCACTGTACGTACAAGTATGGTGTTGCCATGTGGATACATACAATTTCCCTTTAATTTATAGCTATTCAGGAAAAAAAATACAACAAATTCCAGAATTGAAATTAGAATTTCAGGCCGAAAGGCATCCAATAATGTTCTGTATTTAAGTCAAATGACATTTGAATTTCCTTCAGAGATTTTCATTTTCATGGTCACCTTCACATTAAAAGTTGTATGACAAATTGCTCCACAAATAGCACTAATGAACAGATTTCTATAAGGATTTCTGCTGCATGTTTTGTGATCAAAATGGGTGCTCATATTTACTGTATATAACAACTTTATATGACTGAGAAAATATCAATGTTGCCAAATGGTAATCCTGTACTTCAACAAAAAATATCGGTATGTTGCCACATGGAAACTCCGTACCACAATGGAGTTGTACTAATGCATTTAACCATTGGGATTTTTTGCAGATAGTTATTTATAAATGAAGAATTGTTTATTGTAATCCACTTGAATTCATAAAAAAATAATATAATCATTGTTCATATTCAAAACACGAACACAGCTGCTACATTCTATGGAAAAGGCAAAAAGAAGAGTGCTGAATTAGGTCTACTTTGGCATCAATGGCTATGAAAATGTCACGATTCAAGAATAAATTGCAAGGATTCACTTATTTTGGAATGGCAAGAGTTTCAAGTGTGTGAAAAAATCAGTTTAATATATACAAAAATATGTATTTGAGTAAAACAAAAATTGATCATACCTTTTAGAACATTTTCCATTGTGGTAGAGAAATTGTCAGGTGGAAACGTTTCATAGTAGGCACCCAATTTTTTAACTTTTTAATCTCTTCTGATTAGGGTTATTGATCCCAGTTTGTGCTAAAGGAACTAATGGGGAAATATTCCATGGTTAGAGCATATTGACAGGGGGCTTAAAGGAGCTGTGTCATGATTACTGCGCATGCTCACAGCTTTGAATGAAGTAAATCCACTCAACTGCAAGTCAAACTCCAGAAAGTATTTTTCTTCTTCTATGATTATTGGCAATGGTAACCAGCTTACATTCTTCATATCCCTTTGCTAAAGCTTAAAATAGCACTTTGTGTCCTCAAATTTCCATAGAAAACTCCTTAGTATAAAATGCACAAACTAAAATATACAAATACAATGAAGAAATGAAGACAGATTGGCAAGGATAGAATCAAATTATGACTTGCAGTCAGGCAGATTCACTCTCTTGGGATATAAGTTCTGAGCATGTGCAGTAATCGTGACACAGCTCCTTTAAGTGCCACTGTTTTTAGGGTTCCCCACATTATGAAAAAAAAAGTATGGACTGTTACAGTGTCAAATACCCTGAGCTGTGTTTCGTCAGATGGCACTTGAGACCTGTCCCATCTCTGTGCTCAGATGGTTGAAGCATCAGCCACAGTAATCATGTGTAGCAGACAACTGAAGTCAGCGCTGTGCACACGCTCACAGAACACACTCTGCCCTACTCCCGTGTTCGAAGGCACCACAGTCACATTTCAGATACAGGGGTATGCGGTCATTCATGGATTCCATACTGAGTGGACATTAAATCCCATAAATGTATCTGGAAATCCCTCAGAAAAGGAATCATGGCTATGTAATGAATGTATTGCTGAAGCTGCATTGTTATCTGGCTTCACTCTCTTTGACGGTTTTAGACAGAAATTTCCATTACATCTGCTTGGAATGATGCACACTACAGGTGAGAAGAGGGAGAAAGGGAGGCATTGAGGCATTGAATGGGAGATAAATAGAATAAATTGATGTAAACAATAATTGTTTTTATGGGTTTGCTGTGCTGTGTGCCATACTGTATGCACCTACAGTAAGCAAACTATGAGGACTTTTTTCAGCTGCTGCTATTTAAGCTTTGCTAGTAATGTTTTTAAAGATTTAATTTCCTCAGAACTTCACATTTATTAACTGAAGAAGGCAAGATAACGCCAACAGTCGCTCCTCACTCCTCGCAGCTCCAGCTGTGAGCGCCATCCGCCTGTCGGGGGTGGGGCGGCGGATGGATTTCGGGGCTGCAGGTCGGTCTGTGAGCTGCGAGCAGATTGGCCCAGCGGGAGGGCCTCGATCGCGTCTGAAAGTGTTTGAGACAGGATGGTAACTCACAGACTTTTGAGCCCCCCCTGCTCCGGTGAGAGGTGGGACCAGCACCGTGTGTGTGTGTGTGTGTGTGTGTGTATGTGTGTGTGGGGGGGGGACAGGTGCACTTTCATCAGTTCCCCTCCCTCGTCTCATCTCCTCTCCTACGAAACACACAGCCTCCAGTTTTCACCATTCCTGGAAGCACTACAGTGAGTCGAGCGCAGCTGCATGTTGGGAGTATCACATGATCCATGTTTTAACCAGGCCTGAGGCTGACTGTCATTGAAAATGGAGGTCAGTTATCCTCCTGAATAATTGAGCAGATCACAGCCTGGTGTTGCTAACAGTTTAGTTAGCGGAAATGGGAATACTGCAAACCTATTTATTTATTTATCACGTTGTTACACACGCTTGGCTCACGCATGGCAACGTAAAGGGGAGACCACGTGCAGATAACATTTAAATGACTTTTATCACACAAAAAAGAATAAAGTGCAACCAAATGTGCAAACTGAATGGACTAACACGACACAAAGCTGGAGGAGGAGGAAGGGAGCCAAAACAGTAGAGTAAGCCAGGATTTTTTCCGCAGCCAATCAGGAGCGAACATATTCACCTGAGCACCTGCTGAAAAAGAGGAAGAGGGAGTGAATGGGTACACAAGGAGGCGGGGTCCTAAAGGCCCTATAGGGCCGTAACTACATAAACATGGATTTTTTTTTTTAAATCCACCCATTCTATTAGGCGACTGCCAGGGATGCTGGAGACAACATATCTTTCACAGACAGACTGTCAGACACTACTAAACTGCAGATGACCAATGACCTGCAAGGTAGAGCTTAAGTAAAGCTAACCCAGATTTCTCTCGCTGGGACCACCAAATCCCAGTGTCTCAGTGGGATGATGCAAACTGTGTCTAACATGGTATAACAGCAGTGTTCGCTGGCTAACAGCGGAAAAAAACTCCTGCTGAACAGCTCTGAGAGTGATTCAGCTCTCAAGCTCAGCCCGGGCTCAGATGGGGTAGCTTTACTGAAACCACTGATCTTAATTCAGGTTTAAAGGCACTGTTTTTGAAAAATTTTCAAACAATGGATTTGCTTGTTCTCTATCTGACAGTCTAAAGCAGGGCTATTCAACCTCATCCAGAAAGGGCCGGTGTGGGCGCAGGCTTTCATTCCAACCAAGTACTCACACACCTGACACCACTAATCAACCCCAAGAGTGTTTGCGAAAGAGCTTGATTAGTAGTATCAGGGGTGTAACTGCCTGGTTGGAATGAAAGCCTGAGCCCACACTGGCTCTTGCAGGATGATGTTGCATAACCCTGGTCTAAAGGACTCATAAATAAGAAACCCTACCAAATTTATATGGCTGGTGGCCATATTTTCAATATGTTTGCAGTTACAGACGTCTGAATTCGCGGTAACTTTTTGCATCCACACCAATACTTAATGGAGAACCTACAGGTCATCTGACAATTCAAGCCTTCAGTGGAAATGGAAGTGATTTGACTTATATCTTTATATCGCCAATAAATTTTGATGAAGGGCCACTCCATGGAAAACAGCAAAATACAAATTTTCATATGAAGTGCCCCTTAAATCGATTTCGGCACCAACAATGATAAAATCGTTCCATGAATAACAAAAGGTCGCAAGTGACATTCCTGATGAAACCTGTTTTTCTGCACCACGAAGTAGCAGACGCTGTAGTACTTTGTGGTGCAGAAAAACGGGTTTCATCAGGAATGTCACTTGCGACATTTTGTTATTCATGGGATGAAATGTTTGGAACTGAAGTATTTTGTCAGAAGTACAGTGGGCAGGTGCATGACTGGCCTGCAAGCTAACGCCCCACGGCCCTTCAGTGTGGTGACGCAGACACAAGGCCCTTTACCGAGGGCTGTCTATTCCAAATAAAGGCTGGAAAACTGCATACTGATCATGTGTGAAATACACTGAGCAAATATTTGAAGAGGGTTCGGCTGTTTCTTGGGAGACAGTGCGTGATATTATAGGGTTTCGCGGCATTGAACCTAATCATCCATGATATTTAATTTTTTTTTTTTTTTTGTCTGATTCTCCCCCTTGCTTTCTCCCCTGATGTGTGCAGGTCACACACAAACGCACACCCACACAAACACCGTTTAGTTGGAGGCACTCTTCCGTACATCAAACCCCACTTCCTCAATTTCCTCCTTCCGGTGATAAAACAAGTACATACATTTCCTAGCATCCTGCTCTTGAAAAAAAAGCAGGAAATTCACACTGGATACTCGCAGAATATTTTTATTGTCACTTTATCTGGGGAAAATAGCCTCTCCTGCCACACACCCAAATATACAGTATAGCCCGTATTCATGAAAGCAGAATAGGGACAGAATAGCCTGTACCAGGTATAAATCAATGGTTTTACCTCTGTTGCTATGCATGAACGTGGTATAAGTTAAACTGCAGTATAACTTTAAACCTCGAATAGGGAGTCGTATGCACAAATATGGAATAGCTTAATCTGTGGTGTAAATACTGCAGATTTCCTGGTGTAACTTCTACCAACCAAGGGGTAGGTTTAAGGAGTGGAATAAGACAATTTGCAGTCCGCTTTCAGTGGATGTCTCAAAACTGTGCTTCTGTTTTTAGGATACTGGCGTGAAATGATGTTCAAATGACCCAGTATAGATTGACACTCATTCGGAGATGTAAATTTTCAACTCATTTTATACTTGTCTTTACCAAAAAAAGTACAACTGAATGCCTGAACAAACATTCAAGGTTGCAGTCAATATTCATTTAACCGGCGAAATGATCGGCAGTCAGCCTGGCCCTCACTCGAACCCTTGCATACTGTCCTCGACATGTTCATTTGGCTCCACCTCAACATCCTCAGCGACATCATTATCATCACCAAGAGCTGGGAGCCCTATTCTGATTAGGGAGTTTCCACAGACTCCCCCGAAACATGTACGCGAACGTCCATCTTTTGTGTGTTGACCACAAAACAGTAGTCGAACAATAGATAGGCGTTCGCGTACTAGCTCGCGAAAACTCCTTATTCAAAGTAATGAAACGCAAGGGCAGGCCTATGAACAGATTTGTGGTAAACGACAGCAATAAAACATTGAATAACCCTACGACTGCGGAATAGCTTATTCGCACAATAGTTATTTCGCGAATAGTTAAATGACGTTTCGTGCATGCCAATTTTCTTATTCCATAGGGGCTGCAATAACAATTCTCAGTATAAGCTTACACCCAGTACAAGTTATACCTCGTTCATGCATACGGGCCTAGATGTATACTCACTTATTAGCAGAGTAGCTCATCCAACTATAAATGGAAAGAGTCTGTATGTATGTACTATGTATTTATCCATGTATCCATGTACAGTATATGCACATCTGTCCTTCAATTTTCTTGTCAATCGTTCATCCAATCAATTGACTTCTCTCTTGTCAGGTATTTTTCTGAAGACCCAAGGAAGTGCAGTGTCCAGGGGGAGGTTGTTTTTGCCAAGCGGATCTCAGCAAGCAGTTGTACTAGAGTCCAAGCAATCAGCCCGTTCTGAACAGGCACCTTGTGAATGAGAACTGCACCAGTTGCCTTTTATATGTTCTGCCCGTGAAGTGGGACATTACCCCGGCCTCTGAAGCATCTGGGTTAACAAATCCTTTTTTAATAATAAACTGTCCAAAAAGAGCAATGCTAATTTTGCTATGCTGGCCCTCCTGAATACCGCAAGCTAAGAGAGCTACGTGACATAATTCCCTATTCCTTTGTCGAACAATCGCACTGCACCGTGACCCTCATGTGACACAAAAAGGCAGCTGTCTTTCTCCCTTCCCTACCTCATTTCCTCCCTCTTCTGCAACGTTGGAGGATGTTTTTAATGCCTAATTAAATATGTAGCTCATCACCAGCAGTGTGAATGAGCAGATCTAAATGGATAGGGGTCTCATCACAGAGAGAGTTTTAAGAGCAAACCTTGTTTATTTTCACTCTGTTTCTCTTTGACTCGATGCACCTGGATCACTACTGTTCATCGAGCTGATGATTCAGGACATTAATCAGCGTTTTTTTTTTTTTTTTTCAGGAGGATGGGGTGGCCAGATGGTGTAGCAAAAAATAAAAAGAAACTAGGAGAATGGTGGACATAGCCTGCGTTTCCTTTTCGCAAAGGACATTCTGCTGCTGCGTCTTTGCCCTAGGTCTGTTTACAGAGCATTGCAGGTCTTTATGTCCTTAGATGCAGAGTAATTACATCATATTGCTGCAGCTGGGTGACATGCTGCTTGTCAGACCAATTTGCGAAAATATGGTGTTTTTGTAATCCACCTCTTTCCAATGCTTTAGTGTGTGTGTGTGTGTGTGTGTATGCGTGTGGGCGCACGTGTGTGTGCGTTTTGTTTGTTTGTCAAAACTCATTAATGAAAACTTATTCTGTTGCACCATTAAATGACAGTTGGACCCTGCTGTTGATGGAGATATGTCATGTCATGGATCTAAATTCCAGATGTTCAAATGTATGGTTTATTAAGATGCTGCATGAACCAGTTGGATAGGATTGGATTTTGCTACGCTGTTATGCGAAAGACAGGCCCATTGGCCGAGTAGGTCAAGGGATCTGGGCCTGAGGGGGGTATTTCACGAACCAGGATTGCTAAGATAGCTGGATAACCGCGTTGAGGAAAAACCATTGGAAAAACTTGTAACAGCTGTTTTCACTTCAGTACATGTTCCTGAATTAAGGGTTAAACATTTTACCCGCTGTACTTATCCAGATAACGTTGTGATTCATGGCCCAGGTGGCTGTTTCTTAGGCTTTCAGGTGCAAGATAAATTGGTGTCAGAAACATCTATGACATTCAATACTGCCCAAATGTTTTGGACAAGATTTTTTAAAATTAAAATTTGGTCTTAGATGTTTATTTCTATTTTCCTCATTAATGTTTATTTGGATAAAAGCACAAATGAGAAACCAAATGTTAAATTGACTAAAAATCTCTAAAAAATGATTTCAGCAAAGACAGTTAATGCCAGTAAGACATGCTGGACAGAAACCTAATCGCAACATGCATCTCTCGCCGCACAGAATGGTTTTGAATGTGCCCAAAATTCATGCACAGTACTGTACCTCAGATTTGACAGTATTTCTTTGAGTGGTTTTTAAAAAGTCCAGATTAATAAATGATTCGATGGGTTGACTCTCAAGCGCCAGGACAAAAACCATTTTGTTCTCTGAAACGGACGCACACACACACCATACAAAAAAGCTAGTTTTTAAAAATTGTTTTTAGGGCATGCCAAACCACCGACTGGCATGATTTGCATTTGGATCGTCAACACAAAGGCTCAAAAATTCTATTTTCAATGAGATGAATCAAAATGAAGATTAGAATTTCCTTTGTGATAACTGGCAGGCAGGCAGTTATGATAAATTATGTGTATTCATAGAGATGCAGCATATTTTCATTTACATATTCACATACCCGTTCAATTATTGCTATTTTTGTTTCATAAACTCATAAATAAATAAAAAACTGTCCCTCAGACTTAATGTAATTATGAAAAGCCATGGGTCTGCACTTCCTGTGACTATGCAGTGGAGCAATTTACTCATGCAGGTGTGTTTTTAATGCTTGCAGACAATTAAAAATGGATTTTTTTTTTTGCTCATGTTAATTTGTGCTCATATTAAATAGAGTCTCTCTTTGCAGCTGAGCCTGGAATCCATTATAGAAAAATGTTAATTGCATAACAAGGTCACCCCTTTTCTTTTGTCATATTTAGCATGGCTTTCCGGCTCTGTTTTGTCATTTCTGACATTCAAAGACAGAGCGGAGGAATAATGTTAATTGCTTATTTCAGATTCCATTTTAACTTTGAATTTAATTTCTGCTGTTTCCAAGTTTAACCTGCTATGGGAGAGGGCTCAGGAATCTCGCTCTGTTCCTCACTTACAAGTACAGTTTATTTCTTAAATTTAAATTTTTACTCAAACTTGCTGAGCATTAAGTTTTCTCCAGTCCCACTGTTTAAAATCCTCAAGACTTCCAGTCGTTTTTAATTAAGGCAAATATCAAACTTTACCTGATCACAGACTGCAAATAAGAAGGACGGCAAAGAATGTATAAATAAAACAGTTGCATATTTGCTGGTCAACATTTCAAATAATTATGGCAGGAGACCTTTGTTAATTGTCGCCCTCTGATCGGTAAATAGGTAAATAATGGTAGTGCCCCATTTTGAAAAGTAGGTTTTATTTTTTCAAACTTTCTGTTCAAACATTGAACTCCTTCAATCCAAACTAGTGACTGTTACACCTGCAGAGCAATGTTCAGCTCAGGAAATTATGATCGCTTATTTCTGATATTACAATTTGAAGGTAGACTAAGAAATAATTCTCTGTACAAAGTGACCCAAAAACTCTTCATGCACACTCTCGCATCCAGTGTTTACATCAACATGCTAGAATGTCCTCCAACCATTCAATTTAATCTCTTCCCGAGTTTATGGCCAACATAAAACTAGGTCTTTCGGCACAAATTATATGACCCTTGTGACTGGTGCATCCTTGTGTTTTATTTATTTATTTATTTAGTGAGTATCTGATCCTGTCCATCATCATCTATGGCCATTTTAATTGTTTCAAGAAACTTTCAGCATGTCCCCCATATGTATTGTCACAGCATGCTAATGTTGTTTTCCCAATTAAACTTGGGGTGAATTCAGATATATTGGGACATTAAGTAAATTGGGACAATTAAAAAAAACAGCATTGTACTTCTGCCCTGAAAAGTGTAAGTCAAAACAATCGGTGCTATAATCTTGGTGTAGAAGCCCATTGCCAAAGTCGCATGACTTTATTTCTGAGATATCATGTGAGGTCAGCAACAACCAGGAAGTTACCCCAAAAAGCCAGAAGTAAGAGAAATGACATATACTTTTGCTTGATATTAAAATAAGGGTATGCAATTTGAATATATTGCGGATATAAGTGATATGCAAAAAATGTTTGATGTAGTAGTGTTCCAAAATAAACACAGATTTATTTTAAATTATATTTACATTTTTTTACATTCTGACATTTTGTTGGTGTCTCTGCAGCAAAAAAAAAAAAAAAAACTTCTTTAAACTCTATTATCCTATTAAACTACCAAACGTGATTTGAGAGGGTATTAAACAAGACATGCAGATTATTATGTCTCGTATTGTTTGCCCAGCTGTATAAAAATGTATTACTTGCATAGAAATGTGAATCACATGTATTAAGGGACATGCCAGCATTATTAATATAAATTGTAAATAATACTGGACCTAAGATGGAACCCTGTGGAATGCCCTTGGTCACTGGAAGAAACTCAGATTGAACATTATCTGCCTATGTTACAATGCACTCTATCTCTGAGGAAGTTGCTAAACCACCTCAAAGACTTTGAGTACATATTTGATAGTCTACTTTTGAGTGCGAAGAGATCAACAGTGTCAAAAGCCATTGTTGATCAACAGATCAACAAAAACGGCTGCACAATGCATCCTATTATCTACTGTGGACTTAATATTATTTCAAATAATGGAGGCAGCAGAGACTGTTCTATGTCAGATTGACTGTTCTAAATTCAGACTGATACAGCTTTAGAATGGGATATTTTGTTATGTAACATTTGAGCTGGTTATTAACTAAAGATTCAAGAATCTTTGAGAGACAGGCCAGTTTTGAGATTGGTCGATAACTATTTAAGACAGATTTATCACCACCTTTGTCAAGAGGCACAAGCTTTCCAGACTTTTGGGATGATACCTGTCTGCATACTTTGATCGAAAATATGAGTTAAGCAGTCAGAGCTCAAGGGAGCAGAGATTTTGAGAAAAAAACTGGTCTTAATGATCTTCTCCCATAGCTTTCTTGGAATTGTTTGTCTTAGGAGCTTCAGCAGCTGCGGAAGAGTAAAAAGGGCACAGAACAAACTGTGGGAGAGAAGTACAGTTTGAATTCATGTTAGCCAATGTTGCTATTGCCCTGTATCACAAGCACCACTAGTGAAGCATCCATTAAACGATGAATCTAAATGTAACAATAACAAGAGGGCACTGAGAGTCCATACTTCTGCTTGCAGCATTTGACCCACTGGCATGGATTCTGAGGACACGTACCATGAGATTACAAGATTCACACCAGTAAAGGGAGCTATTGTCTGGGAATGCACATACTTGGTGTTATGGGAGGGGAATGAAGCATAATGGGAATGGATGAGGCTGGGAGAGTTTTGGTATTTTGAGATGAAATATAGAAGAACAGATGAGCGAGCATGTTAATAACAGCAGAAATGCTGTGCAGTGACCCATACAAATCCCTCCATCAGGCTTGACAAATAAGCTGACAGTTGTCTCTCCACACCTAGGCCACCAATTCGTCCTGCTTATAACCCCACCTCATTGACCGAACCTCCTATCAATAGAACGGCAGCAGAATTTAGAATATCTTAATGGTTTATGTGATTGTAAATGCTGTACATATCCTATTTCATTGGGTTCAAAATACCACCATTTCTATCAAAGTATATAAAAGCCTTGTCAGGTCTTCCTGGGTTATAGGCAAACTAAATCTTCAGATGACCAGGACCCTTTTTTATGATGCAGAACTATAGGGCAGGATATCTTTCTGGGTAAGATCTGGTGCCTCTCCCAAATTTTGAACTGTCAAAGGATCTGTTCTGGTGTTTACCCATTGCAGCTACAGCTAACTCTATGGCTTGCTTCATACCAACCACCCCTCCGCCCCCCCACCTGTTGTTGGTGTGATAGCTTTCAAAGATATTCCTTCCAAACTGCCAACAGTCAGATGCTGAAATTCTATTTTGTATTTAAAGCATAGCTGCATTGTACTCTGTGGGAGTACTGGGATGTGCGTTGCCCAGCCCAAGTGGCATCACGTATTACAACTCGGCTTGTATTTCTATTTCCCTTATAATTTATTGATTCTCCTAGGCTCATTTGCTGGCCGTACACCATGGAGCACCTCCCCATCCCCTCCCACACTGCCATCACCCCCCATCCACCCCATCTTTGTGTTTTTATTAACAGCATGATCCACACAACAACAGCAGCCGCACAATCTATTATTCATTAAGGACAACCCGTGTCAAAAAATTTAAAGCAGCATTTTCCATTCTTTTTTTTCTTTTTGTCAAATTTTGTAAGGTCAGCATAATTTTCTGCCTATGACTAGTATCTATATCATCTTTAACTTAGTCAGCGCTATTTAAATATGCAATCATTTACCGTTCCTGACTCCATGTATGAATGTGTACATGCACCCAATTTCCAATACTCTGAGAGCACTCTCTTTTTATGCTGACATCAATGGGAAGCTATTAAAGACACTATTTCATTATTGTTCCCTCATCCCTGGTGGTTATTTACAGTCCTATATATACTAAGCACTGATATTAAAGGAGACCATTTTAATGAGGCGCTATCTGCCTTGGCAATATGTCTTTCACAGAATGAGATTGTGTTTAAAGATTTTATCGAGAAATGGCTGCTCGCCGGGGTTATGTTTTGTCCATGAAATATGCATTTCATATCTCTTTCATTTCATTAACATAATTTAATTTGTGCTTTGCATTCTGCCCATAATACATATTTGATTTACAAAACAAATATTTCCATTAGAAAATGAATTTCACAGAAGCAAGAGGCAGAACTGAGTGATGCACTGAAAAGAAATGGGGGGGGGGGACAGGAATTGTGTTTTCCCTGACTACCATTAAAAACCTTCAAAAGGAAATAGAAAGCCACAATATGTAATAGTTAAAGTGTGTGTATCTATATATGTATTTGTGTAGATGGTATGTTAATGTATGTGAATGTCGCCACAGTAATGTCCAATTTATTGCATACATTCCTGACGGTTTTGGCTAGTTTATATCAAACTAGATGACATTTTTTGGCTCATACATTCCAGCACATACTGCTGTTGGGAAGCTGTTCCCTTTAAAGGCTCCTCGTGAAAAAATGAGTGCAATGTCTGTGATGCATCTTCCAGTGCTGATATGAATTGGGACGGTACACTTATGTATTAAAGAGGTCCACTAAATCATTTTTAGACAAAAAAAAATATATATATATATATATATATATATATAGAGAGAGAGAGAGAGAGATAATTCTGATCTCTTACATGAGATAACAACAGTGATTGAATGATTTCAACTTTTTGCCATGAAATGAGTGCAATGAGTCCTCCAGAGCTTGCGGGAGCAACGGTCAGGCGTGATCATGCTTTTTTTATTATTATTTTTATCAATGTCAGTGGGTGTCAGTGTAGAAATCAAGAGCAAGGTGCTTCAAGGTAATTTTTTAAAGGTTTGTGTGAGGACTATTGCTATTGGGTGTATACAACACAATCTGCTAAGTGCCTCATTTTAACTAAATATGCTCAGTGAAGCACGGGCCCTTGCATAGCACATAGGTCATTCCTGGGCCTCGAGATAGGCTCATGCCTTTTCTTACAAACCCAAAACCAGTGAAGTTGGCACGTTATGTAAATCGTAGATAAAAACAGAATACAATGATTTGCAAATCCTTTTCAACTTATATTCAATTGAATACACTGCAAAGACAAGATGTTTAATGTTCAAACTGAGAAACTTTATTTTTTTTTTTGTAAATAATCATTAACTTAGAATTTAAAGGCAGCTACACATTGCAAAAAAGTTGGCACAGGGGCCTTTTTACCACTGTGTTACATCACCTTTCCTTTTAACGACACTCAGTAAACGTTTGGGAACGGAGGAGACCAATTTTTGAAGCTTTTCAGGTGGAACTCTTTCCCATTCTTGCTTGATGTACAGCTTAAGTTGTTCAACAGTCCGGGGTCTCCGTTGTCGTATTTTACGCTTCATAATCGCCACACATTTTCAATGGGAGACAGGTCTGGACTACAGGCAGGCCAGTCTAGTACCCGCACTCTTTTACTACGGAGCCATGCTGTTGTAACACGTGCAGAATGTGGCTTGGCATTGTCTTGCTGAAATAAGCAGGGGCGTCCATGAAAAAGAAGTTGCTTGGATGGCAACATATGTTGCTCCAAAACCTGTATGTACCTTTCAGCATTAATGGTGCCTTCACATATGTGTAAGTTGCCCATGCCTTGGGCACTAATACA
This sequence comes from Gymnothorax javanicus, assembly GCA_029692085.1. Classification (NCBI taxonomy): domain Eukaryota; kingdom Metazoa; phylum Chordata; class Actinopteri; order Anguilliformes; family Muraenidae; genus Gymnothorax; species Gymnothorax javanicus. The sequence goes on along the minus strand of CM056209.1, from coordinate 8,337,911 downwards.
CCCCCATACCATCACAGATGCTGGCTTTTGAACTTTGCGCCTATAACAGTCCGGATGGTTCTTTTCCTCTTTGGTCCGGAGGACCACGACGTCCACAGTTTCCAAAAACAATTTGAAATGTGGACTCGTCAGACCACAGAACACTTTTCCACTTTGCATCAGTCCATCTTAGATGAGCTTGGGCCCAGCGAAGCCGGCGGCGTTTCTGGGTGCTGTTGATAAATGGCTTTTCGCTTTGCATTGTAGAGTTTTAACTTGCACTTGCAGATGTAGCGACGAACTGTAGTTACTGACAGTGGTTTTCTGAAGTGTTCCTGAGCCCATGTGGTGATGTCCTTTACACACTGATGTCGGTTTTTGATGCAGTACCGCCTGAGGATCGAAGGTCACGGGCATTCAATGTTGGTTTTCGCCTTGTCGCTACGTGCAGTGATTTCTCCAGATTCTCTGAACCTTTTGACGATATTACGGACCGTAGATGATGAAATCCCTAAATTTCTTGCAATAGCTCGTTGAGGAATGTTGTTTTTAAACTGTTCGACAATCAGCTCACGCATTTGTTCACTAAGTGGTGACCCTCGCCCCATCCTTGTTTGTGAATGACTGAGCATTTCAGGGAAGCTGCTTTTATACCCAATCATGGCACCCACCTGTTCCCAATTAGCCCGTTCACCTGTGGGATGTTCCAAATAAGTGTTTGATGAGCATTCCTCAACTCTCTCAGTCTTTTTTGCCACTTGTGCCAGCTTTTTTGAAACATGTTGCAGGCATCAAATTCCAAATGAGCTAATATTTGCAAAAAATTACAAAGTTTACCTGTTCGAACATTAAGTAACTTGTCTTTGCAGTGTATTCAATTGAATATAGGTTGAAAAGGATTTGCAAATCATTGTATTCTGTTTTTATTTACGATTTACACAACGTGCCAACTTCACTGGTTTTGTATGAAAGCATCAATTACCCGTCACACAATAGTGATATCTTGATTACAGATGATTCACACTAAATGATGTCATAACTACAGATGGGACTCTTCATTAGAAAGGGAATTCTTCTATTAACCTTCTCTCTTCCTGACTGATCTTTTTTTACGGATCTCTGCAGACTTTTTGTGTGTTATGTGATAGGAACAGCCACGAGTATGAAAAGCCACAGTAAACACAGTAGAGTCGTCAACCATCCACTTAAATTTAGCATCCCCTGTTCCTTTAAACTCGAGCTTAAGCTCCTCCGACAGAACAATTGCCAACAGGCCCCAGGGATGAGGGAGAAGGTGAGGTATCCATCATGTTCCTTAACATCAGCACCACAAAAAAAGAAAAAAAAACAATCAATTCTGTGTTGCAGATCTATCAGATCACGTGGAATTATAGATTTGGTGGCAGTCTGTAGAACTGTGCAGATCAATTCAAGCAGACCTGCAGTCAATATGCTCTCTGCAATTGGAAATAGAAACATGGTAAATTTTCTGCCGAATTGTAACATACTGTGTTTAGATTTGAGTTTACCATGCACAGAATGTTGATGCATAGTAGATCCCTAGCATGTGGTAAGGGATAATGAGTCACTACAGTAGTAAATTTAACTGTTACAACACAGAACTGTAAATCATGTAAAGGGGCATCTTATCCCACAACTCCGCGCTCTACCTTTCCCAACCGAACTCCACATTTCGCATTCTCCCCATTCTGCCCCCATCATCCACCATTCTATTCTGTAAATCCAACGCCCTTCCAGCCAGTGCGTTCAAATGTCCCAACTCTCATTCTAGGACAGCTCTGATAGTTGACAGCTGACAGAACAGAACCTTACCGTAAAATCATATTTAACAATAACTGTCACCCACACAGAAATACTATTTTTAACTTTAACCCTAATCTGAACCTCTTAATTAATTATTTAGATGTTTCATACTTTCATTCATTTTTTTTAACTCCTTAAGTCTAAAATGCAATGCTAATATTAGCATTTTGAGGCTAGCCAGCTTGACAAATTGCTAAAAACTAGCTAGCTAATACATATTACAGATAATACATTAAAAAAAACTGTATGTTATCAAGACTGTGAAGGATCCAATCATCACTATGTGCATTCTAGTTGGTGCTGTTACAAAAATAACAAAAGGTTTCACACTAAGTTTAACTTTTCACTGAAAGAAAAAAAAATTTTACAAACCAAAATCAAATAATCCTCAACATCATATGTACATAAAAACTTTTCATATGCTTCATGATATTAATATCAAAATCACAATTATCAAACAAATATATCACTGAACCTCAGAACTGTCTGGATTGAATGAAACTCACAAATCCAGTTCAGTCAGGACAACTCGTGTATTGAAATGAAAAGCCATTTAATGAGTATGAGGAAGAAAATTATTTTTTGGTTTGGCGCAGAATAGATCTGCTCTGGCTACTTGGTGCATGTACTCATGATTTACCCTGAATAAAGGGAGACGTTACATCTACCTCATGAATAAATGACCACATTGGAAGCTGGGGTGGTTGGTGGTGGATGGGCAGCGAAGTGAAACAACAGTAAAAGGAGCCAAAACGAACTAGCAATACAGAGACCAAGTGCGCATGCAAACCAGGAGCAGCAAGATTAGCGGCAGCAAGTGTGCAGAGCAAAGCGTGAACAGCAGCATAGTTTTAGCCTGATTGCAGTTTTTGAAGCGCGTGCTCCATGACTGATGTGATGCATGCGGATGTGATTGGTTGGTGACAAGACATGTGATCTCCAAATTGGACCAAGCAATGGTGAAAAGCCTTTCCAGACCAAACTACCACACCCTGCTTTTTTGTCTGATGAAATTGATAAATAAAAGCATAGCTAGGTAACTGAGGCTTCAAAATGAAATTCTGTGTCACTAATAGCCAAGAAGTATAATTAAAATAGTGGAGACACCTTATCCCGGGGATGTTCCAACACGACCCTCCTTTACATACCTGCTAATCAAAGCAGATCATCACACCAGTCTTCTCGTTTGATTTTATTCAAATCGAATCCAGAAATGCAAAAAACTAGAATTGCATCATTGTCCAAATACATAATGACTCCACTATAGGGGCAATACAGTACTGCCACAGGGCTAACATACTCTTAGGCTAGCTGTGGGCCAGGATACTGCAGGACTAACTGGGGACTGGCACAGAGCTGATCAGCTCAGGAGATTTAAAACTAAGCGCATGACCACACACACCTCTCATGGCACAGCGACCACATCTCTCCTCACATTTTCACTAACCTTGTTCTTTTTTTGGAACTTAGCAGTGCCCGTTCAAAATAAAATGGACTAGATCTTTGGGACAGCAGGCCAGCTTTGGGATGGTGGCTACTCTGTCCTTACCTTGCTTACCAGCAACATCTATCCAAATTTGTTTCAGTCGGGTGTGAAAAACACCTGATTCAATTCATAATTCTCTCCTCTGAAAAGGAAAGAAATTGCAGTCCCCGCAACCCCCAAACCCCCCCGGGAAAGTCGGTTCTACTTCCTCAGAGAGATAGACAGACTTCTTCGATAATTGTAAGTGGCTCTAAACGATTGTGTCGCAACCTGTGTGAGCTTATGCACCCTAACATCTGACATCTTTCACACAGCAATAGCTTTGGGGTATAAAGATATCCTCATGGTTGAGGAGCTTTCTGTTGCTGAGACCGATTTTTGGCCAGCCAAAAAAAAAAAAAAAAATGGGGGCATGGAACAAACTGAAGAACTCAGCTTTTTTGCTACATAAATAATGGGAAATGATTGTCTCAGTCCTGTGGTTTTAACACAAAACAAGATGTACAGTAATGCTGGATTAATCAAATTACTCTGTATCGCACTGGGAACTGGCACTCCCATAATACTGTAATAAAATTGTGATAATGGCCTACTTTCGGGAACCACAATACTCATTTTTCCAGGAACTCATTTAGAAGCACAGGCACACATGCACACGTGCACACGTGCTCTCTCTCACACACACACAGACAGACACACACACACTCGCACACACAAACGCACACACTATAAATTGTAGGACCAGAAAACACTTGTGAAGCTGAAGGCTTGACCTGTCCAGCCACAGTTATCCCCTGATCAGCTAAATCTGTGCACGAACCATAATACCGTCAGCAGCAGCCACCAGAGCTTCCGAGGGACTTGGCGACTAACAGCTCGGGTAACCAGAGACAAAAAGACGGGTGCAGAGCGGGGACGTAATTACCCAGAAATCCCTAATTCCCTTGTATGAAAAACCCTTATAATGCAACCATTCCCAAAGGGTGTTCACTGTACGTGATATATGCCATATGGCTTAAATATGGCACTAATTACAACATATCTGGTCTTTCAATCATTATATCGAATTTGATTACGAGGAGCAGCCAAGCAGGACAGGGATATTCATCCAGGACCGCCATCTCTCGTGGCTGTATATTATTTGATTTCATGTTAAGAGCTTGGGCTTACCCTACTGTTAGGTATCACTGCTGTGATTATCAGCAGTATCCCATGGATCATGGAATATGTAGTCTAAATTGACATTTCATTTGAACAGTGAACACATAGATACGTTTTTGTTTGTCATTTGAAAGTTTATCCCAATTCAATCACTTTGATAGCAGCTGAGTACAGCTAACCTTAATGCTTGTGGTCTCCTGTAAAAAACGTTTCTTTCTTCAATGTCATGTATGTAATCGTATGGAAGATTTGTTTGTAACTTTGTCGTAATTAGCCTTCAGTGGCTGCTCTGAACAAGCGCCATTGTTGTTTATGGTATCCATTTAAACTGTGGATTCTCTCTCCCCTTGAGTCTAATTCCTCCCATGGCTCGCTCTAATGGGCATTTAACCTGAGGTTTTCTGTGACTCATGAGGTGAAGGTTGTTGAATTCAACACAATTTTCACAAATTTACAAAATATCAGCTCAGCCTTATTTCCACTGACCGTCAGAGCTGTATTTATTTACCCTATTCTTAAAATAGTTGAGACTTCATGGAAAATTAAGTTAAAAAAGCAATGTTTTGTAAATCATCTTTGACCTGTATTAAATGTAAAGCAGGAGAACAGATGTTGAACAGGAGACATTATCTTGCCTTTGTATACATAAAAGGTACATCCAAGAGAAGCTGATTTGTTTACAAGTAACGAGTGATTGAAGCTCGCCAATATACAAAAAAAAACTGTGATTGAGTGAATAATCTAACATTTCAAAAACTATATTAAACCAACAAATTACCTTCCTGTACAGTTCAAAATATTCTTAAAAGATCCAGAGAATTCCTGCGAAAAGAACGGAGCTGAAAATACTGATTCAGGAAGTATTAATAAAGAGTCCGGGAGCTAAACCTTCCAGCCTGCTGTCCAGACCTGTCATTCAATGGAGACTTTCGGCACATTATGACACTAAAAATATGACGGAGCAAACAGCGCAGTGTTGAGCGGCTGAAGTCCTACATTGAGCAAGTTTCCCAAAACTTACTGCAGGGCTCCCCAAATCTGGCCTTCCAATCGATATCCGGCCCTGGTTTTATCTTCTTCCAGACAATTAAATGAACAGTTATTGCCACTGACTGTCCAGACTGTCATCATTTCTGACTCCCAGGTAGAGGGAGGATGAAAAACCAGCAATTAAAATCTAAAGGGTGCCTAAAACTTTTGCGCAGTCCTGCATGTTGAAAGGAAACAGGTATATGTAACATTCTGTGTTCCGCGATGAAAATTATTTATTTATTTACATACCTCCTTCTGAACTGTCCTAGCTAATTCAAAGAACAATGCCGGGCTCACAAATTCAGTAGTTTCAATATTCATACAAATGAAAATATCTTTAAAACACTCCCATACATGCAAGTTGCATATGTGAGATTTTTTTTTTTCTTCAGTGAACAGTGGCCAGCACATCGCCAACAGTTGATGATGAGGCATGCTGGGAAAGGTGGGGGCTTGCCACAGAATGGCAGTGTGGCTACACCGTCAGCTTGAGAAGAAGCCCAAAGATTATGTTCCGCCTCATTCAAATTCCCTGGGTGCTTAAGCAGGCGGCACAGCAAACAAAAGCAGATGAAATTTGAAAAGTATTATCAATATTGCAGATAGCGGGTGCCCTTTCCAATCAGAACAAGCGTATCACTCCATGGTAAATTTATGCTTGAGTAGTTTATTCATTTTTTATTAGCCCAGTGTAAGTGCACTGCTTTGCCCTCCCTTTCTCTCTATTTATGCAGATTTTTTTTTTGGAAAAGGTCAAACAACTACCATGAGATAGCTGTTTTTAATTTACTATCAATGGCCAGCCAATCAGTAAGGGTAATCACGACATCTAACCGGTATTTCTTGTTCTGACGTGTGTTTTTAGGTGCCTGTGACCCTTACTGGCTAAATTTGACCTTGCTGTATTTGGACGGCTTGCAGGGCAGGCTAGGACATAACAGTTGGTGTTTCCTGGCCAACTAGCTTTGAAGCAAGCAGGCTTTAAAATATATAGCACACTAATTGACTTATAAGCTAACCTCCCAGTTACAGTTTGTATCATGATTGATGTGCAACCCCAATTCCGAAATAGTTGGGACAAAGTGTAAATTGTGAATAAAATCAAAACGCAATGACTTTCAAATCACACCAGCCAGTATTTTATTCACAATAGAACAGAGATAACATGGCAAATGTTGAAACTGAGAAATTTTACAATTTTATCCAGAAAATGAGCTCATTTCTAATTTGATGGCTGCTACAGGTCTCAAAAAAGTTTGGACAGGGGCCTGTTTACCATGGTGTAGCATCCCCTCTTCTTTTTAACACAGAGTGGAGGCGTCTGGACATTGAGGAGACAAGTTTCTTGACTTTAGCCATTGGAATTTGATCCCACTCTTGTTTAATACAGGCTTCCAGCTGCTGGAGAGTTTTGGGTCTCCTTTGACGGACTTTTTGTTTAATCATGCGCCAAATGTTCTCAATCAGTGAAAGATCAGGACTGCAGGCAGGCCAGTTCAGCACGCAGACTCTTCTACTATGAAGCCATGCTGTTGTAATAGCTGCAGTATGTGGTTTTGCATTGTCCTGCTGAAATACACAAGGCCTTCCTTGGAATAGATGTCGTCTGGAGGGGAGCATATGTTGCTCTAAAACCTTTATATACCATTCAGCATTCATGGTGCTTTTTAAAACATGCAAGTGTCCCACACCATATGCACTAATGCATCCCCAAACCATCAGAGATGCTGGCTTTTGAACTGAACGCTGATAACAGGAGGGATGGTCTTTCTCCTCTTTAGCCCGGAGGACACGACGCACATGATTTCCAACAAGAATGTTAAATTTGGACTTGTATGACCACAGGACACTTTGTCACTTTGCTACAGTCCATTTTAAATGAGCCTTGGCCCACAGAACACGGCGGCGCTTCTGGATCATGCTCAACAATGGCTTCCTTTTTGCATGATAGAGTTTTAGGTGGCATCTGTGGACGGCACGGTGGACTGTGTTTACTGACAGTGGTTTCTTGAAGCATTTCTGGGCCCATTTAGTAATGTCAATGGCAGAATCATGCCGGTGAGTGATGCAGTGGCGTCTGAGGGCCCGACGATCACGGGCATCCAGTAAAAAGTCTTGACCTTGTCCCTTACGCTGGGAGACTTTTCCAGTTTCTCTGAATCTTTTGATGATGTTATGCACTGTCGATAATGAGACCTTCAAAGCCTTTGCAATTTGACGTTGAGGAGCATTATTTTTAAAGTATTCCAAAATTTTTTACGCAAGCCTTCACAGGTTGGAGAGCCTCTGGCCATCTTTACTTCTGAGAGACTCAGCCTCTCTAAGATGTCCCTTTTATAGCCAATCATGTTACACACCTGATACCAGTTAACTTAATTACTTGCTAAATGTTCTTTCAGCTGATTTTCTTATATATTAATTGCTTTTTAAGCCCTTTTTTGCCTGTGTCCCAACTTTTTTGAGACCTGTTGCAGCCAGAAAATTTGAAATAAGCTCATTTTGTGGATGAAAATGTAAAATGTCTCAGTTTCAACATTTGAAATGTTATCTATGTTCTATTCTAAAAAACATATTGGCTCATGTGATTTGAAAGTCATTGCATTTTGATTTTATTCAAATTTACGCTTCGTTCCAACTATTTCGGAATTGGGGTTGTAAATGCTCTTTATTTGCTGTTGGCTTGTCACAGAAAGAAACCATATATTTGTCACCAACAATGCATTTTCCAGGTTTTTAATGCTTTTGGTTATTTAATGAATTCAAAATCAACCTCTCTCTAAATTACTTCTGTCCCCTTTTTTATTTTATGGAATTTTTATTTATTTTTATTTATTTATTTTTGTGGTCTGGATGCATTTTGTTGACAAAATCCCAAAACTTCACCCAAGAAAAACTGAATGTACCATCTGTCCATACTGATAGATTTTACACCCAAACAAAGAACCTGGATCGTTGTAAAATTTCTACAAACATGAGCTGAGCACCTTCACGTGATCTCAGGCACTGCAGGTACGTAAGGTCTCACTGACGTATCCCATGATGCATCTCTGTCCTCCACTGTGAAAAGCAAGGCTCTAATAGAGACACAATTTATTGTCTGTGAAACACTTTCCTGTTATCAGCTGTGTGCTGCCATTGCTGATACAGGAAAGTCAGCCAGTTTACAGTGCTGATGTACGGTGCTCAGCTGTGACAACGTTGGCGGGACCTGGAAACACACACATGCACACCCTCACGCGTGCACGCACTTTCTCTCACACAGAGCCACACGCAGGAACAACAACAAACCTTTGTCTGCATTAGGCAATGCCCTTGTGGTGGTTATAGCACAATTTAGGCCCAAAGAGAAATCCTCTCATTCAAGCAAAATTGTGAATGTGGAGTTTGGTGGTCTAGCACCCCCTATATTGTCTTTGCTCTCACCCCACTCTTTCTTGTGATTGGGTAGTGGGTTTCCAGCCTGTCCTCATGATGGTGCTGACTTACTGTATTTCATCCCTTAGTAATGCAGCCATTAGGTAAGTCTGTTAAAGGTCTTCCTTATGACTCTCCAGGCAACCATTAATCTCAATCTTTCAGATTCCAGCAGTGCTTGACTTTTCACTAACACTGTTCTCTCTCCCCATACTTCCAAACCTACAGGGGCATCGGGATCATTAGGCGATGCCAGTCTGCCTACTTTGTCGGGGCATCAGGAAAAGCGTGACCATGCCCCACTATTGTGATGTCACAAAGGACTCTGGACTGCACTAAACTCCACCTTCCCCTGAGCCTCGACTAATCCTGGATTATCGATGTTACTAGCCCTATTTGACCCTGGGCTCATTCTGAACCACGGATGCCCCCAGCCCATTTTGTCCCAGTCAAATCCAAAACCTAGTCCTAGCCTGCATTTGAATCTCATTATATATTTTTTTACTGTAGCTTTGTACGCTGTTTAAGCTGGCATGCATTTATGCCTATCTGCTCTCCGCTCGCCGTCTCCCCACCCCTGTGAAATGTAGCCACCATTTCCTGCCCTCCCTTCATCATTTGTCTGCTCCATTCTTCTCATCCCCCTTTTCTCCACCTTTCTCCTGGGCTAACTGTAGGCAGCTGGGTTTCAACTGTTTTTGAGCCCGGTTCTACCCAAGATTTCTTCTTCTTGGGAGTTGTTCTCTGCCACTATTGTCTTTGGCCTGCTTTTTGGTGGTTCAGGTCCTATCCAATGAAAAGTGCACTGCAAATAAAATATAACTGAATTGAAGATCTTTTCCTTACTGAAAAACATGCAAAGGTAAAAACTAAAAAAAAAATAAGAATGATAATTATGCACAAAAGGGTGCAGGAATGCATGATTCTGAACAATGTTCAACCATTCAAAATGGCGAGTCACGAAACAAAAGCCGGTTTGTGACACCATCCGGCCTCGTCTTGAAAGGACCATGCAATTAGACAGGGTTTCCTCTTAACAAACGCTGTCAAAACACACCCTTTGGTCCTGCATTTAGCTTTTATCCTCATGAGCGGCGCTCAGGCCAAACTGGCACATGCACTCTTCCGAAAGCAGGATATTTATTGCGCAAACTTGAGAGTCTAGGAGAAATTTTTGGCAGTGGGCTCCATACAGTATGTGTAATAAAATCTCCTTACCATCAATATGCCACACCACCTGCAGTAACAAATGGAACAGGGACATGCGGCGTAAGCAGAGCAAACCAAGCGGTGGCTCCAGGGTGAATATTTAGCTGTGGTAATTGCATGGCAGGGGGCCATCCCCTGACCCCCGCCCAAATCCCAAGGCCCTGCAGGTGTGTGCAGCCTGTTCACTTATGTCCCATTTAAAACAACCACAGCATCGCATAAGAGGAGCTGCTTCAGCACTTTGTCATCATACTGTATGTTATAATCCAAAACTTCTGCCCAAATCAGACTGTACACTGGATTAAATTTGTTGGCCAAAGCAGTCGTAGTCAGGTTCTCTGAATTTCTGAGTCAAAAAGCGTATACCACCTCCTGGTGAAAAATGGTTTCTCCCACAATTAATGTGGTGCACCTGGGATGCTCGATAAAGGCGAACACTGTGCACAGGTGTGGAACATTAATTCTGAGGGTGTTTCTAGAAAAGCTATGCACCATCCACTCTGCTACCCACCCCCCAAGCACACACACACACACACACACACATGCTCACGCATACACACACACACACACACACACACACACACAGACAATCAGCAATAAAACTGTTCACTCAGTGTGATCTGTCTAAAAAAAAGTAAATGAACCTGCTGTGTGCAAATGAGTCTTGTGCTCAACAGGATTGCATGGGGCAAGGCAGTTGAGAGGGAGTAGGCAGGTGAACATTCACCTCTAGATAAGCAGGGGTCCAGGTCTGTGGTATTGGGAAATCACTGAGCCTAAAATCGTGTGTGGTTATGTGTGCATGTTAGCTAAATTTAGCTTCAGCAGAGTTTGAATTTCGTGCTTGCCCCAGACTCTCAACAGATGCTAACAGAACAAGTCAACAACCCTTGGCTTTTTTTTGCAGCAATAAAGTGACAAATATATATTGTAGTCAGTGTTTGAAATGGACTAATCTGACCACAAACTCAGTCTTCGACATGTATAATGTCATCAGTGCTAATATAAAACTCTTCTGATCAACAATAAAGAAATTACAGCCATGATTCAGGGACTTGTGTTCATATTTTTAATTGGTTAATTGCTGGGGATAAACAGTGGCACCTAAGTTACCAAGTCTAATTTTGTTTGGGAGGAATATTCATATTTAATTTCTTTAATGTGACAACCTATAATGCTGTATCGAAATTTAAAAAATAAATGTGTTTGTGTTTCCTCTGAGATGGGCAATACTTTCAGCTTTGGATAACTGTATGGTCACACATCCTGCAGTGTTTGATAGCCGCATTTGATCCTATCGATCAGGCATACCAGTGTTTAAGTGAGCGGGGTTATCACTGTCATCTTATATCGCTGGAGTGGAAAAATACCCCTGCTGTATGCTGCTGTGAGAATACAGAGGCTTATAAAGGGGAAAATAACATGAAACAAATCAATCTCCCATAAGAAATATGGATATGAGCAGCGTGCTGAGTTAGCAGAAATCTGAACACAGGCTGCTGGCAGATTAGCTTTAAATTAAAATGGCCGCCCTTGTTTACCAGCCTGCTTTCATGGTGGTAGTGGCTGTGGCTCTTTGCTCTTTCACTATTTGGGTGATTCTCATCACCTCCCAGCACAAAGACCATTTGACCGGCCATAAAGCAGAGCTGCACTGGGTTCTCTACTAATATTGACACACTTGGGAAACATGAAGAAAAGTGATTATGATTTAAATGCACTATCCTTTATCCTCTTGATATTTAATTAAAAATTTCAACATAAATGGAAACCTTTAATTGAAATCCGATGATTGAAATAAAGGAAATATTACCATCACGAAACAAGTACACTGGAATTAGACTGTAACGGTTTCTGTTACGAGTCAATGTTTGTGGTATACGTTTTATTTTTATTTATTTATTTATTTATTTTTTTTTGGGGGGGGGGATAATTTTAAGGTAGTATTTTTTTCCTTCATTTTTTCCTTTTTTTAAATTCGATTCAGGCAGATGTACAACCATCTCAGATTTCTCATAATAATCCCTGGTCTAAGGATGGGAGTACCAACTCTTGCTGCTGCTAAGATGCAGCACTGGTCCCTGACACCATCACAGAAACATGGAAATGCAGATGCCTTGTCTAGATTGCCAATGTATGAATCCACCTGCATCCACCTGTCCCGTAATCTGCATTTGGGTCCACCTGCATTCCTCATTGTAGCTGCTCTGTCTCCTAATTTGAACATAACAGACAATTACGCCTAAAAAGCAGATATAGTTTCAGTGATGGACGCGCCATGGGATGGGGTGCTTCTTTTCAGTTCCTTCTGGGACAGGACAAATTCTGCTGTGAATTATGCACAATATTCTAATTAAATTATAATTTAATCCAATGTAACCGTCAGTACTGCAGTGGATAAATTCTGTTCCATCCATTTTTAAATATTCCTCGGGAGTAAATTTTTTTGTTAGGGCATAAATGACAATTATCATTGAACACAATGGGCTATGCACATCAATGTACATGTGTGGGGTTTTTTTTTTGCCTCTTTGCAGCCTGAAGGTTGCGGTGCACATATTTTACTACAAACTTTCTCATATCGCCATGATTATGATTCCCACCAGAGGCAGCTCGGTGCCATACATGCAGCTGCAAGTGACAGGCATTTAAAATGGCATTTGAATCACAGGCGATGCCCCACCCCCCTCCTGCTTTTAAAATAATTGTGTCGAACTGATTCTCACCTTTGCCAGTCAATATGCGCACATATTTATAAACCAACAGTGATTCATCAAATAGGCCCTGCCTGCACTTTAATATATGCGCTTGCATTTTAATGGGCTCCTTCAGGAGCAATACTGCCAACAATTATATGACTTCTTATAATATTCAGGCACAATGATGCTCTAGACTCTCTGGTTATTACACTTAGATCCCCCCCACCCCGTTCAACTGAACACCAAGAGGCACGTGAGCTCACCTAGAGAAATGTAGGTACATGTGGCTGCATGCACACTCACACAAAAACACGCATGGCGACTCGCAGTAAGACATACGCAGACATCTTTGTCAACTCGTGCACAAACCTGTACGGAAGATGATGTAGACTGGCATTCTCACTTGCACATAAACACACATCCACAAAAGACAAGACTGACTTATGCCCACACTCACCCACCCTTCACTGTTGGGTAACTGGGCAGGGTCTTAGCTCTCATAATTCTACATCCTTTCTCGCTCAGCTTGGATGTAAAAAACTAGTATTCTTGTTTACATATATATATATATATATATATATATATAATATATATATATATTAATGGCATATATATTAATGGCGACAAATGCTTCAGAAGAAATGTTTCATATAAGATGTTTCACACTCCCTCATAGCCACAATGAGAGAGGCAATCTATTCATTTTCCTTTTGATTAAAATCATTGCCATACTCAGGGGGCTTTGGGGGTTTATATATTAAATAATACATTCTTATTTAATTATATAGAAAATATAGATTTTAAGTAGGGTACCCGACAGAAGGGTAACTTTAATTACATCCGAGTATAAAATATCTCCAGGGTATGAAGGAAGAACTATTGAATATTTCAATGGATGTTAAAATATGTTTAAATGATAATTAAACTCAATTATGGGTGCTTTGATTATGGTAGCTATTTGTAAACACATTTTGGTTGCATCAGTGACATTTTTCAATTATGTAATTCTTAACATAACCACTGAAGTATTATGTCCGTTGGGTACTTTAAAATGTATTAGCAGTTAGTTTCATAAATAAACAATCTGGCTTAAAATAGAGACTATGCTTACGTTTAGGGACCTGTTGCAGATGTAAAAAAATAAATAAATAAAAAATTATGTCATAAAACACTAATTAAATGATTTTTTCAAAGAATTTTGATGATGTCACAATCAGAGATTATGGAGGGCACACTAAGGAAGTTAAATGTCAGGAAGAACTTAAAGGACAGTGATCCCAAACTAAATGGAGTACTACTAACACAAGACTGCAGCACTGCCTAGTGTGACTGAACGGAACAACAAAGTTCTCAGAACTTTAATGTAAAGATTGCACATTGGCCTTTTTTTTGAGCATTCAAAGGAACCGAACCGAACAGAACAATAACCAGGGAAATTAAAACACACTTAAAACCCTAGCTTTGCCTGGAAAAAACAAAAAAACAATGCCTGCTCTCACAAAAAAAGAAAAAAGCGCACAAGTTACAGCGACTTTGAAATGAAACACAAACACTCTCGTGTTTGTTTCAAACCTCAATTATAATTCACTGCGTAGATCCCTTTGCTGCATACCAGATATGTAAATGTTAGCTGCTGTAGTCAAATACATCAATGCAACTTGACAGCTGAATTATAACCACAGTGGAATGCATCAGCCTTTTGTTTCAGCTAAAGAATGGAGCATTTTTAAACTCACAATAGCTTTAATCAAATTCTCAAGGTTGTTCCGTTTAGCATTGTATTAGTTTAATGGTTTTGGGTTCGCCGTCGACGTTAATAGCACATTCCTATTTAAATATAATGTGCCTCTGAAAACCTATCAAAACATGTTAGGGTCCAGTGAATGCAGTTTCATTTATTTTTTCAAAAAGAAATCTCTCTCTCTCTCCCTTTTTGCAATCTCTGCTGGCTTTATTAAAATACTAAAGTTGGATGGATTGATTAATGTAAAGTTTAAGATAGCAAAGCAATGTACTCTCAAATAGAAAAAAATATTTGCATAAAATGGACCCACATCCACCCGCGCCTGCTTGAAAAAAAAAAAAAGATTGGCCCTCAGTCTCTTGTCTTTCATGTGTATTGTCCTAAGTGGCACTAGGTAAGGATTTATCACCTTGTGCAGAGAGACGATAAAACAACTAATTTAGCAAAAGCTTCAGCACCGATGAAACAATTTAAGGCAATACAACAGAATGCGATTCTTTCTCATATAATCAATTCAGCAATTTTGTTCATAGAGCATTTTTTTTTACACCATCATAAAGATACCTTACAGCATGAAAAATTAAGAATAGGGTTACTGGGAAAGACTGGGTCCAAAACCCCCATGAAACATATAAAAGTGAGTAATGGATAATGCAGTATCCTTGGTGAGGCCTAAAATAGGTGGAGAGTTTCTCGTTTGAAGAATCAATGCCACGCAGATGAGTGACTTTAAGCCCTATAAAATCTGTGCTGCTCTCATCATGCCAAGAGACCTTTCACTCTACTGAAGCCACATTTTATAATCGAAAAGTGATCGCATTGAATATTTTGATGTTATTTAGACAGTAAAAGAAGCCGCCAGTATTTTTCATTGCATACATCAACAGGGGGCTGGTTAAATCAATGGAAACATGACATAAATCCCAGCTTTGGGGAGCTTAAGATGCACCATTTTTCTTGAGACAGATTTGGATTCATTCAATTCTATGGTGATTTTAAGGGCTCCAGTTCTATGGTTATTAGCAACTATCCTACTGAGTGTCCATCTGCCCCTGTTGGAGAGCTTTGACCTGCACCACTGCTGTTTTTTTCCTTTAACATGTTTGGTTTTTGGCATATATTTTAATATACCTCCATGAGTTTGCCTTGCCACGAAAAATAATGTTTCCTTTGTTGTGACATAGATACTTGTAATTCGGTCACTAACTCTTTGGTCACTTTGAAACCCTGTTAGTATCCTGATCTTGCCTTGGAGACGGAGACAGCAAAGTGCAGCTGGTGGGACCTCTTTAAAGCAGACTCATGCTGCTAATTAGCATTCACATCAATAGGAAAATCCTGTGTAGATGTTTTTTAACTGCAGGTTAGAGATTTCAAAGCCATATCTGATATTTTGTGCACCCTGTGTGTATAGCCACGAAATATTGTTTGTAGCATGTTTTATTCAGAATTTATGTTTGCATGTGTACTGTACGTGTGGGTATGTGTGTGTCTAAGGGGGGGCAAATGGAACAGGGACAGGAAATAATTCTGTTGCAACATTTTGCCTCCTTCACAATCTGAAACAATAGAATGAGCTGGATACAACAATAGCATTCAATTCATATCCAGTTCCTTTTATTAAAAACATCATCGGTATTTTTATGAAAGCTATTCTGCACAGTTCAGCATGGCCTGTCCTTGGTGCTCTGCATTCTTTTCTGTCAATTAATGAAAACTTGCTGAAACAATCAGTGTTGATAAGTCTTATTGGCCATTGTGTTTGCTGGTGTTGTCCTTGATTGCATACGCTAAAGCACAATGTCATACAAACCTCAACTCTTGCTCCAGTGTCGTGGAAGGAAGTTGAACAAAATGATTCTTCTGCAGATGAAGCCAGATTCAAGGTGCAGTCTGAAAACAACAGAAGAGGCAAGAAATCAAGATTCTAAACAATGTTAAACTTTAACCGAAAAGTGACTTGAACACCAGAGACTGCATGTTGCCCACAGGGAACAAAAAAATGGCCAAATTTTCGGAGGATATTCTGTTAATTGTGACAATATAATTGAAATAAATATGCAATCAAATGTGGCTTAAAGTTAAGTTTCTCTTCACATAGAAAAACAAAGGAGTCTTAAATTTTTTTGTTGACTCTTCATAGATTCTTGGATTCAAAAATGCATAAGAGTAAGAGGAACCGGAGAGCTTTAGATTATAGTCTTGTGTCGGAGTTGGGTCACTTAGGAAACACTGAGGATGAGGAAGAGGGTGTGTTAATTTTATTTACATTGGTTCCATTTAAATATCACTGCGAGTGAATTACCATGGCCTCGGTGTTTTATAGTGTAGGTCTGAGCGGGGAAACGAGCGCGGGCCCCGGGAAACGGAGGGCTGGCACTCCTGCTCTGAAACCTGCTTTGGACAGAAGCGCACTCCTTCATCCGGCCCTAAGATCACGTTCTTCTCTCGCTGCCCGTGCCAGAGCCGGGTGCTGGCGTCCAATTTTACGATTGAAAATCTGCGCCGAAAAAAATCCGACGAATCCCCGGCAGCTAGACCGTGCTTTGGCTTAGAAGTGACTGCTCTGGCTACATTTTTTCTACTCAGGAAAAACTGGGATTGTTTCAGTGAAGGACATCACTTTGGGAGCTGAATGCAGTTCACAACATCGCCGGCCTGCCTTTTTGTCCCCCGAGCCATTCTTTATTTCCCTACAGCAGCAGCTGAACCCTTTGCCTTTAAAACAATGAAGAACGGGAGTCCTCGACCCACATCCAAGAGCATTTCAGAGACAGAATGCCGAGCAGTTTTCTACGTTTGCATTTTTACCCTGTGTTTCTCAAACTATGGACTAAGACTCAAGATGGGTTGTGATGGTGTTGGTCCCAGAATGAGTCTGTCGTCCAATAGGCTATGCCTGTATGTGTGATTGACGAGTCCCTGAAATGTACTAAATTAATGATTAGCATACTGATGTACTTAGAGTGTATTTTTAATTTTAACTCTGCTATTAAAAAGTACTTAGAAATCTTAGTGAACATAATGTAAGAGCTTACTGCTTAAAGTACTTAAGTCACATTTTCATACACCGTTAGGTAAGGATGGGAAAACATCTTTTATAGTTACCAAAGTAAATTTTCTGGATTTTATCAACATGGACATTTCATGACATAAGTGCTTTTAGCACTAGTGTCTTCATTTATAGCCTTGGCCGGCAGTGTTGGGGTAGTTACTCTAAAGAAGTAATGCATTACACATTACTAGTTACTTTTTAAAAAGTAATCCCTTACTTTACTTACAACCCCAATTCCGAAATAGTTGGGACGAAGTGTAAATTGTGAACGAAATCAAAATGCAATGACTTTCAGATCACATGAGCCAATATGTTATTTACAATAGAACATGGATAACATTTCAAATGTTGAAACTGAGACATTTTACATTTTTATCCACAAAATGAGCTTATTTTAAATTTTCTGACTGCAACAGGTCTCAAAAAAGTTGGGACACAGGCAAAAAAGGGCTGAAAAGGCAATTAATATATAAGATACTCAGCTGAAAGAACATTTAGCAAGTAATTAAGTTAACTGGCATCGGGTGTATAACATGATTGGCTATAAAAGGGATGTCTTAGAGAGGCTGAGTCTCTCAGAAGTAAAGATGGCCAGAGGGTCTCCAACCTGTGAAGGCTTGCATAAAAAATTGTGGAATACTTTTAAAACAATGTTCCTCAACGTCAAATTGCAAAGGCTTTGAAGGTCTCATGATCGACAGTGCATAAAATCATCAAAAGATTCAGAGAAACTGGAAAAACCTCTGTGCGTAAGGGACAAGGTCGAAGACCTTTACTGGATGCCCGTGATCTTCGGGCCCTCAGACGCCACTGCATCACACACCGGCATGATTCTGTCATTGACATTACTAAATGGGCCCAGGAATACTTCAAGAAACTGTGTCTGTAAACGCAGTCTGCCGTGCCATCCACAGATGCCACCTAAAACTCTATCATGCAAAAAGGAAGCCATTGTTGAGCATGATCCAGAAGCGCCGCCATGTTCTGTGGGCCAGGGCTCATTTAAAATGGATTGTAGCAAAGTGGCAAAGTGTCCTGTGGTCAGACGAGTCCAAATTTGACATTCTTGTTGGAAATCATGGGCGTCGTGTCCTCCGGGCCAAAGAGGAGAAAGACCACCCCTCCTATTGTCAACATCCAGTTCAAAAGCCAGCATCTCTGATGGTATGGGGATGCATTAGTGCATATGGTGTGGGACACTTGCATGTTTTAAAATGCACCATGAGTGCTAGAGAGGTATATAATGGTTTTAGAGCAACATATGCTACCCTCAAGATGACATCTATTCCAGAGAAGGCCTTGTGTATTTCAGCAGGACAATGCATAACCACATACTGCAGCTACTACAACAGCATCGCTTTGTTCTAGAAGAGTCCGTGTGCTGAACTGGCCTGCCTGCAGTCCTGATCTTTCACCGATTGAGAACATTTGGCGCATAATTAAACGAAAAGTCCGTCAAAGGAGACCCAAAACTCTCCAGTAGCTAGAAGCCTGTTTTAAACGAGAGGGGATCAAATTCCAATGGCTAAACTCAAGACACTTGTCTCCTCAATGCCCAGACGCCTCCACTCTGTGTTAAAAAGAAGAGGGGATGCTACACCATGGTAAACAGGCCCCTGTCCCAACTTTTTTGAGACCTGTAGCGGCCATCAAATTTGAAATGAGCTCATTTTGTGGATGTGATTCAGTACTGTATAACTCCTTATGAACATGATGTTTTTTTCTGGCATTAAGCAGTTTCCAGCCATAATATTTCTCAGCATTAAGTCTCACAGAGCGTCAGAGTAGAATACCGTAAAAGCATGAGCTGTCCATCACCAAAGACCAGATGAGGTGCCAGTGTTTTGCACCAATGCATTACCCTCTTCTTTCTACATGTAGATTCTTAATGACACCTGAGTTTAGTGATGGTCCCATTAAAGAAATGAATGACAGCTGAAAAGTTGACTAACCCAGACTCTTTCCTTTATTAGCTCATAGTTTTAGTTCTTGCACTTTTAAACGTGTGTACTTTTTTTCTGCAGCAAAGCTAAAATAGAGACAGCGAGAAAGGAAGAAAAAGTGTAAGAAAGATCAATAGAAGGAAAGCGAGTGAGGTAGTGGAAGAATGTAAGGAAGAGGGAGGCGCATTCGCAAAGCATTGATATCTTCCTCTACTTCAGTATTTGGGTGACCTGGTAATGAGGCTGCATTCCTTCCCTTCATACAGTCTGAACATCAGAATTTAGCTGCTTAAAATGAGGGCACTTTTTAAAGGGCTCATTGTTCTTCAGTCTCACTGCCACCACAAACACTATTGTCAGCCTCAGGACCTCCTTTTACCAACGTGATGATAAACCCTCCCTTTGTGGTGTTATCAATTGATACTAACGTTCAGGTTATTCATCCTCTCCACTCAGGATTTCCAAAACAGGTCCCTGATCTATGGGAAAGCTGGATGCAATTAGTCACTTTTCCTTTTTCAGGAGAGGAGGCCTCCAAAAAGGCGGGAGTTTCTCTTGCAGACCAGCGGCAACCTCCATATAGTGGGAACAGCTTAAAGGTGGCAACCTGGTTATGCCATCCAAGGGATTTGATTTTGAGTGCAAACACGACATGAGGTTTTCTTTTAGTTATTTTATGTTTCAGCTGTAAGCCCTCCACTAACCCAAAAGAGGAAATTTGCTGAGTAGGGCGAGGGTATCTGTGGCGTTTCCTCCTGCTGCTGTTGGAAAGAAGATCTTTTTATGAAAATTATTAAAGTCATCTTTTCCACTTTAATATTGATCTGACTCCATTTTAATGATAAACAATTTATGAAATAAAATATGAATGCCCTCTATATTTTAGACTTGATCGTCAGAAGAATTACAGGGGCGAATCCAGGGTAGTTTTCTGGAACTCACTCATTGATTGGCTGGAAACACTTTCATTTTGTAGGAACTCACTCAAATCTCATTCTGATTGGCTATTCATGTCGCAAACTACTCATGGAAACTACTGACTTCAAAACCTGGATCCACCCCTGAATTAAGTAGTGTTGTTACTACTCTCAGAACATTGTATGCTGGAACCACAGCATGTCACACTGGCTGTAATTCGCATGTCTCACAAGCTGACCAGATGTCTACGTTAACTCAGAGGTTGCGTAGGATGCCGCGTCTTTAGGTATATCCGATAGCGGCTCAGGGACCCAAGAAGGCCAACATTGGCTATCGCCGTTCTCAACATGGCATGAGGCGACAGATAACAGAGGTTAATGGGTGCACTGCTCCATGGTACAATGAGCTTACATATGCATTCTCCCTAGACAAGCTTGAGGGGGTATTCCCACATTATACAAAACCCAAAACCAGTGAAGTTGGCACGTTATGTAAATCGTAGATAAAAACAGAATACAATGATTTGGAAATCCTTTTCAACTTATATTCAATTGAATACACTGCAAAGACAAGATGTTTAATGTTCAAACTGAGAAACTTTTTTTTTTTTTTTTGCAAATAATCATTAACTTAGAATTTAAAGGCAGCAACACATTGCAAAAAAGTTGGCACAGGGGGGCCTTTTTACCACTGTGTTACATCACCTTTCCTTTTAACGACACTCAGTAAACGTTTGGGAACTGAGGAGACCAATTTTGAAGTTTTCAGGTGGAACTCTTTCCCATTCTTGCTTGATGTACAAGCTTAAGTTGTTCAACAGTCCGGGGTCTCCGTTGTCGTATTTTACGCTTCATAATGCGCCACACATTTTCAATGGGAGACAGGTCTGGACTACAGGCAGGCCAGTCTAGTACCCGCACTCTTTTACTATGGAGCCATGCTGTTGTAACACGTGCAGAATGTGGCTTGGCATTGTCTTGCTGAAATAAGCAGGGCGTCCATGAAAAAGACGTTGCTTGGATGGCAACATATGTTGCTCCAAAACCTGTATGTACCTTTCAGCATTAATGGTGCCTTCACATATGTGTAAGTTGCCCATGCCTTGGGCACTAATACACCCCCATACCATCACAGATGCTGGCTTTTGAACTTTGCGCCTATAACAGTCCAGATGGTTCTTTTCCTCTTTGGTCCGGAGGACACGACGCCCACAGTTTCCAAAAACAATTTGAAATGTGGACTTGTCAGACCACACAGAACACTTTTTCCACTTTGCATCAGTCCATCTTAGATGAGCTTGGGCCCAGCGAAGCTGGCGGCATTTCTGGGTGCTGTTGATAAATGGCTTTACATTGTAGAGTTTTAACTTGCACTTGCAGATGTAGCGACGAACTGTAGTTACTGACAGTGGTTTCTGAAGTGTTCCTGAGCCCATGTGGTGATTCCTTTACACACTGATGTCGGTTTTTGATGCAGTACCGCCTGAGGGATCGATGGTCACGGGCATTCAATGTTGGTTTTTTTGGCCTTGTAAACTTCGTGCAGTGATTTCTCCAGATTCTCTGAACCTTTTGACGATATTACGGACCGTAGATGATGAAATCCCTAAATTTCTTGCAATAGCTTCGTTGAGGAATGTTGTTTTAAACTGTTCGACAATCAGCTCAAAGATTTGTTCACTAAGTGGTGACCCTCGCCCCATCCTTGTTTGTGAATGACTGATTCTGCTTTTATACCCAATCATGGCACCCACCTGTTCCCAATTAGCCCGTTCACCTGTGGGATGTTCCAAATAAGTGTTTGATGAGCATTCCTCAACTCTCTCAGTCTTTTTTGCCACTTGTGCCAGCTTTTTTTGAAACATGTTGCAGGCATCAAATTCCAAATGAGCTAATATTTTGCAAAAAAATTACAAAGTTTACCTGTTCGAACATTAAGTAACTTGTCTTTGCAGTGTATTCAATTGAATATAGGTTGAAAAGGATTTGCAAATCATTGTATTCTGTTTTTATTTACGATTTACACAACGTGCCAACTTCACTGGTTTTGGGTTTTGTATATTAACAGAGAGAGTCTGACAATTTTCAGAGAAACCACACAAATCAAGTTTTAACCATTTATCAACCAGGTATGTCACTGAAAGCGAATTACAATCCAAACAGCGCATGCATAAAATGTATTTATGAAATTGGTAAATATTATAGTGAACTGCAGATTCAAAATAGACCAGTCTCATACATGGCTGCATGCAAAGCTACACATGACGGGGGTCATACGGGACTCTGGCAGCAGAACTCAACACAAAACCACACAACGTGCCATTTGGGAGTCTGGCTGCAGAATTCCACATAGGCGTTCTTTCCTCACTTTAAGTATAAAAACCAGGCATATGATCCTTTAAAGTGCATATTGCAAGTATACCCACGGAATCAAAGCATAGGAAAATTAGTAAGAGTCATAATTTTCGTGAAAAAAAACTTGTTTAATATTCACTGCATTGGTGCAATAATGCATTTTTCTGAGGAAATTCACTTCTGCATCAAAAAGCGGACCTACCAGCCACTACGTCAGCGGAGGGAAACAGGGGCAGAAATGGGTTGTTTACTTGCAGTAGGTAAGGGTGATGCAGCAGCAGGTCAATGTTACGAGTAGCAGCAGAGAGTTCTGGAGTGCAGCAGCAGGCAGAGGCATTTTCTGCAGCAAAGGCAGAGCAAAAGAGCAGCATAAATAACCCACCTTCCCGACCAAAAGACCCCTCTTTTCCAGTTTTGTCAATTAAACCAGTTGAACACATTCCCAGATAAACAAGCTGAATTAAAAACTGACACAGTCCTGACAAAGCACCAGATGATTGGTCAATTATTCCAACCTACAGGTTACCTGGAGCTAAGGAGCGGATAGAAATCTCAGTAATGCACAGCATTGTTCATCACAAATGACTAAAATGGTAGGAAAAATTATTCATTACAATACACATTGGTCCAATAATCCCTTACATTCGAGCACAGCATCACATCCAAATTCCTTGTATTTTACTGCACTTGTTTTTGTGTTTTTTTCCTTAAGAGAAGAGTACTTTGTGTGTTTGCCGCAGTTTGTGCACCATTTTGTGCTTTTCAGAGGGGGGTGAAAAAAACTGAAGAGCCGCGCACTGTAGCTCTTGACAGGAACCTTGTGAAAGAGGCTGTTGATGCTGTCAGGAACGTCAAGCACCTCAGAACCGTGGTGAGCCCTGCCCACTGCACATTGGCGGAAACTTGTCATACAAATGCGAAACACTCTTGCCCCCTCCGAGGAAAATGCAACGCTGACAAAAAAGAACGAATGGGAGAGGGACCAGGGAAAAGGTGATGACAGGGAAAGAGGGGGAGAGAAAGGAAGTATTTTACAAATTGGATCTAAATAGCACAATGCTATGTTGTTAGAGAAATTTGAAGAAGTAAAACAAAATGTCAGAAACATGGGAAAAGGGATTTAAACTACAGTTGCGGACCTGGGGAGGGCAGGGTTGGGCGGGGGGGGGGGGTTGAAATGTAAGATTGTGAATATTCCCCATATCTACTCCCCTTTCTCACTTATACTCACGACTACCTCCCCCATCCCCCCGCATCACACTCAGTGCCATTTGATTTCGGCTTCCAGTGGAGAGATCATAAGGGAACATCTGGATGCTTCATACAATTTATCCCCCCTCCCCCATCAGATCCTCACTTGAAAATGGCATTTGCCTGCCGGCTCACGCCAGCTATAAAAGCCCTGGGAGGGGTGCAGGAGTCTCCAGAGCTCAGATCTCAGGCCTGTCAATCAATCGCTCCTGTGTCTGCATGGCCTGTCCAATGGAGAAAAAAAAAGTTAACTCAATTTCAGAACATTCCAGAAATTCTTGGAAAGAAGTGAAATTTGGGACAGTTCTTCATCGTAAGTCCTGGGCGATTTTACATCCCCAATTTACCCCTGAATGTATTTAGGCAGTCAGGAAATCTTAAAATGCCCGTAATGTAAATGAATATGGATGCAAATAGGTTTGAAGTGTAGAATGTCCACTTCAATTTTTTGATTTAAAATTGTGCCACTGTCCAAGAACTTATTGACCTCATTGTGAACGCGTGATGGCCCAGAACACGTGGCAAATTACCAAAAGATTTAGTAAAATCAGTTACGGATCCCTGGATAAGGCAGCGATTGACATTGAGGCTGTAATTATCAGAATAAATAAAACCATGTTAGGTGGTTATGGGAGAAACCGTCACTTTCAGGTGGCACTACATATAGCAAAAAAAAAAAACAAAAAAAAAAAAAAAGAACTGGCGCTCATCCACATTCCAATCCTAATTTCTGGTAACAGTGTTTGATTCTTTCATCTCCGTGGCAGTGTATGTCTTTTCATAATTAATCTGCAATCTGCACTGACAAGCCATAAGGTTTCATGCTGGATGGGTTTGTCGTGCCAGGCTTACAACTTTTTCTTTACCTCCCACCATCCATCTCAATGTCTATTTTTTATAAGAACTATGATATGATTATGAATATGAATTAAAGTGCCAAAAATATGTGGGACGGCACAGTAGACTTGGATCTCATTATCATGCTAAAGCAATAGCTATACCATAATAGGGTAATAATTAAGATTTAGAAACAAAAAAATCTGACAGCTTTGGCACCGAGGGCATAATGCCCTTCATAGGACGATTCAGTGGTGTAACACAGTTATCAGGAAACCCTTCAATCAGCTAATCCAGACCCAAATAAATGGCCTTTAATGATAACTTCTTTCACTCTGCAGTCTAAAATAATAGGCACTGATATGTATCTGCCATTGGCTTGCTTAGTATTTGCATATTTACATGTGGGATAGTTCATACTGTGGAAATAGAGAGGCAATAGTGCTTTTGTACATTGCTGAAGCCCTGCATATCCGGCCAAAACAGCACAGTTGGGCTCCGTGGTTTGTTTGTATTCTGGTTATGAGCGTGTAATAATTTTTATGTTTTTTTCTAAAGTCTCAGTTGAATGATGATGAATATCCTTCATTTCACGCCCGACACTTTGTGTGCTGGCTAGCAGTGCTCACAGAAGAGCAGTACTCGGCTTCAAAATGGCCCTTTCCCTCTTCAGAAAGGGCATCAATTAAAAATAAATTGCCTGCTCTGTTATTATGAGTTTGCACAATGGCGGAATGGCCGATAAAGATTTTTTCCATTCTTACTGACATCGAAGGTATTCCTCCACCCCAATCCTCAACAATGCAAGCATATTGTATTAAATGCTCCTTTCACCATGATTTGATTGTGCAAGGATGCTTACGTAAATCTCAGAAAAGCACAAAAGAATTCATGCAACTGAGTGATATTTGTTCAATGCTTGGATTGTGGTACGAGCAACAATAAGTACAGGATGACTTCTGCTTGATTCTTTTATGTGGGGCAAACACAAACCCAAAGTTAAAAAAAATGTATTTAGGGAAAGAGTAGAGGCATACTCTTACATAAGGCAAATTTTTAAATCCTTTTGCAGGGAAAATTTCACAAACCACTTATCCACTTACAAAACTAAATATCTAACCTGCAACTGTGGGGTGACAAGACTGTATCACGAAACTCTATACCACAGAGCTGCAAACTGCATGTTTTGTTGTCATTGACAATGGGCAAAATGGATTATCATTTGAGAGTCCCATTCGTGGCCATCTACTGTCCTGGAGGTTTTCATTCCAAATGTACCAAAGCGTATCTCACTTAGAGCCTTCGTTGAGCTGCAAGATAGTACAATCAGGATTATGAAGTTAGGGTTGAAAACCCACAGGATAGTACATCTTCAGGAACTGGGATGAGTATTCTTGCTGTCAAAGATCAGCTTATTACTTTGAATATACAGAATTATTAGACACACAACTCTGTATACACTTCTGGGAACCACAGGTTCCTTAACTTTTTGTAGAGCACTAAATGACTCAAAACTGTGATGGGTACTTTTTAGTTCATAATTTGAGCAACTAAACTTGCTTAGCAGAAGACGAGCTATTTTGAAATGAATTTTCCCTGCCTATGCAGAGCCAGTATTAACAAATTCATGAGAATTCAAATCTTCCTAATAAAATGCATGAGAGCAACTATGAAAAGGCACCAATGCACAGTTCAACTGATATGAATGGAATGCTAATGTCTTTGATTGAATCAGGTGATACAAGAGGCAATAGTTTGGAGGATTTTCCAAAAAAAAAATTCATTTTTGTTAGTTTTTGTGCAAGTGTTTGTGTGCATTTTGGTCTTTAAGAATATGCGTTTATGCGAGCGTTCTGTTGAGGACTGGTTTTGAGAAAAACATGCTTGCTGATAGGAAAGGGTTGCATTGTTACAAGACAAATTTTGTTTTCAAACCCAAGTGGTATGGCCTATGAAAGCCTTTGTCCCTTTCTAACTGACTGACTGACTGACTGTCAATTTCATGCACTACCGTGCTGCCAAAGCAGATGGAACTGTCAATGTATTTCTCAAGTGTGCAAAACACTACATATGAATGTATGCATGCTGATCAGAGAGCGCCCTATGATTGCAATAGAAGAGAAATAAAAGGATATTAAATGTAAAAGCTATTTTAAAGCCCCATTATATAGGAATGGGAATTTTTCTTTTTGCAAAGCTGCACCCCCTACAGTTTCTGAGAGCAACACTACCATCGTAAATGTAAGTCGTGCCTTGACCCCCCCACCCTCCACCCTTTATGGAAAGTGGTACACGTGCATTTCAAGACAAGATGAGGGATTTGGAATCGGAAAAGATGATGTCAAAAGCCAAATAACCACGTCGACTGAAAAAAAACTAAAGGATTTTACACAAATATTACTTTGCGTATGTAGCAAAGTTAAAGGGCTGAATGCAAGGTGTTGGTCTCGGTGTGGTCAGCCATATAGTTGGCTAACAGCAGACTCAATTATGGAGGCAACCCATAAACAGATGTTGGTAGTCTGGTAAGGAAAGTAATGTCATCCATATAACTTTTGTGTCACTAGAAGTCCTTCGGAAGATATTTAGATCCAAAGAGAGCCACGTATATCCGTATAATGGGAGTGAACGGGGCACCGAGAGCGCAGCCTCTAATGCCGCATTATCTGTCGCGAAACTCATTCATTTCACCAATATTTTGTTATGATTCGCTAGTGTTGTTCCCCTTGTGAGTCCGGGGTTGCCTGTTATCGTCATCCGGCGTCTGTAGCTTGACCTACTAACCTCTGATCCATGTGCACAGGTTACCGTATAGCCTAATAACATCATTACACAAAGCTTCATTAGAAATGCGTTACCTCCATTGTGTCTGTTGTGCCCGCTGCAACCATCGGGATGGCATTCTTCCTCAGATTCAGGCGTTGCAGTTTCCAGCCCTCTTTTTGTGTCCTTGCGGGAAAAAAGTCTTCCGTAGTAAAGTGAGCACTGCAAACCCGAAGATCTGCACGCCTCAATGCTTCCACGTGAGTATTCGGGTCTATTTTCAGCGCAACTAGCCAGAGCTTTAGCAATTCAAAATTGCGTAAAGGTAGCCTATGGAAGCTAAACGTTGTCCAACTGGTTATTTTGTTGTAACAACTTGGAAAAACGCAAACACAAACCATGATGTTTTACCAGCACGTAAAGCAGCCGACCGTCGCTGGTGAAATGAATAAGTTTCATAATGAATGAGAATTCATAAACAGATAATGCGGCATTAGAGGCTGTGCTCTCGGTGCCCCGTTCACTCCCATTATACAGATATACGCGGCTCTCTTTGGATCTAAATATCTTCCGAAGGACTTCTTGTAACACGAAAGTTATATGGGTGAGTAAATGATCGTATTTTATGCCACAAATAATGTCAAAACTGTAAAAACGGTACTTCTCCTTTAAGATTCTAGAGTTTGTTTGTGAAGGAAGGCTGGTGTTTCTAGTCAGGTCATGTTGATTGCATTGATCCCAGCAGAACTGAAGAGTGTTGCTCATTAGAGGTTCCCATAAAACGGACAGGTGGTTCCTGCAGGTGTAATTCAGAGCCCCATGGCACTTCATCATAAATTCATGGTAATTTAAATAACTGTCAATATGTATTTGGCCTGTTTTCTACAACGTATTTACTGTGACAGTAATTGTATTAAAGCACTTTGTTTCCCGTAATATGTTACTGAATGATGCCTGCTCACTATTGTATAGACTGCACTTACAGTAATAACTGGCCAGGGTCTATTCCCACCTCTTGCCAAATGGAAAGGGGGATATTTTACATGTTCTCTCATTGGTTTCCTCCGGGAACTCCGGTTTCCTCCCATTGTCCAAAGATGTGCATGTCAGGCTAATTGGAGACTCTAAATTGCCCGTAGGTATGAGGGTGAATTGTGTGTGAACAGTGAGATTGAGAAGGGTTGGCAATCGATCCTGGGTGTGCCCCTGCCTTTCGCCCATAGTCTGCTGGGATAGGCTCCAGCTCTCCTTCAAACCCTGTGAAGAAGAAGTGTTGTAGATAATGGATAGATGGATGGATGTATTGGTTCAGAATCAGTGTCCAAATTTGAAGAAAATTGTCATCGAGATGGTGCAAATGCTCGTTGCTTTTACTAATAGCACTTGACTGGCAGGAGCCAGTCCAATTAATGCGGAAGTCTTTGATGGAGTGGCTGACTGATGAAGATCCACCATTGGTCCATCGAACATTGGAGTTTCCCCATAACCTCTTTATCAGTCACATCATCAGGCGGTTTTTGCTGGTGTTACAGGATCCAGCCATAAGGCTGGGTTGTGTCTCGAGGCAGAAAAGTGGGAGTCAACCCCATAAACGCAAAAGTTTGTGACTGATGTGGTTGAGTGTTCAAGTTTTTCCATTGGCCTTAGCACTTTCAAAATGAGAGGCCGCAAACATGATCTCGCTATTTACTAGGTTTTGTCCTACTCGACACCATGTGCATTTGTGCAATTGTATAGTTACTGAGGAATTCATTTTATGTCCCTTGCTCAGAGGATACAACTGCGGTATTCTCCTTCACTGAGTTCACTTCCTGTCTACTGTCCCCTCATTACTTAACAATGTCAGTTGGGTCATAAAAATGAGCAGTACCAGGCATGTATCTGTGGAAACAAAAGTCTTCGCTCCTCAAAAGAGTATTTTTTTTCCCCTCATTTTCATATGAATACCCAACAATTCCTCAAAAGTGCCAAAGAATACATTCCCCTCATAAATGCGGTTGAATTTTAAATTTACATTTCAGTCTACCACGTGAATGCTTATTATTATTCAGGCAAACAACAAACACTGATAATGTTTCAATAAAGCAAGCCAACAGCATAATTTTGCCCCTAATAATGTACGTGCTCATTCTCTTCGGACTGTGATTACAGTCGCTACAAATAGAAAGTAGTTTGAATCAAATTCATTCTGACACCGCAAAGAGAGCAAGTGAAAAAAGTATTTCTGACTGCGATACGACCTTTGAAAGAGCTACCTTGAACCATTAACATCCAGACAGGATGTACCATAATCTTCTGATTTAAGCCATTTAGATGCATTTATCTGTGACCCTCAATTTGTGTTATCAAAGATAAGTGTGCATGAAAGCATTTTTAGACAAAGAGGGCATTACTTGCTCCGAAGCCTCTCGCGCTACTCGAGTTCACCGTCTCACAATGTGATCTGGGTATCAAGTGTTCCTTATCTCTAATTTCTTTCAGTTGCGGGTAAGCTGATATCTCACTCCGCCTGCCTTATATTACTACATTACTGTAATATATACACAAATATCAATGGGATAAATTAGTTCAGGCTATTCTTTAAAAAAAAATCATGGGCTCCCTGCCTTCCATTAATAATGAATGATAAATTATATATAAAAGAACCTAGAGCGAATTGGGGGGGTTAGGCTGTCGGGGGTTGAATGGCATTGATATGTGGGACGCACTCAGTTTAACCCTTAGAGTGTTGAAAAAAATTAGAAAGAATTGTAAATTTAAATATTTTGAGCTGTTGAAAACTTATCATGTGGCGACTTGTTTAAAATAACTCCCCTTCAGAAGCTCTTTTAAACAAGTCACCACATGATGGGTTTTCAACAGCTTTGATTTTGATATCTTATCGCATTGAGCGACCTTAGTCGTGTATAGCGCTCTAAAGGTTAAATAATAAGTTTGGTCTGGTCATCTGGTGCACCAATGAGATAAAATCCTTCGGTCGAACATTTTCTCATTTTTCTCTGCTCTGCCAATTGAGCTCTGGAAGGAGTCGGGGCTTTGGGGCTTTGTCCGTGGTGTTAGTAAAATTCAGGGGTGCTGCAGTTCATTAATAACCTTGCCCCCCCGCCCTTATCCAGAGCGACGTACAAAAGTGGAAAAGTTTGGTCCAAAGGTGCTGAGCTCCTAGGAGGCAAGTTAAGTGCCAATAGTTCGCTTAGTAAAAATAGTGACAAGCGAACAAACAGTAGCCAACAAAAGAGACCAGTAAAGTTGACAAAAGACCAGTAAAGTATAACAAAAGAGAACTAAATCGTAGTCAGGGAACATGGCTGTGACGTCAGGAGAGTCAAACTGAGGGCAGTAAAGTAGGGGACAGGTGGAGCCTGTAGAGCAGGGGTCACCAACCCTGTTCCTGGAGAGCTACTATCCTGTATGTTTCTGCTCTATCTCCTATTCAGCACACCTGATTCAACTAATTAGCTACTTAATTTCCCAGCTCATGATCTTGTTAAGTAGCTAATTACTTGAATCAGGTGTGCTAAATAGGAGATAGAGCAGAAACCTACAGGATGGTAGCTCTCCAAGAACAGGGTCGGTGGCCCCTGCTGTAGAGGTAGGTTTTCAGGCTGTGCATGTAGATGCTCAAGGACACTGATGTTCTGACCTCGACGGGTAGATCATTCCACCAACGGGGAGCCAGGACAGACAGCAGTCTTGAGCGGGATGAGCAGGAGAGGAGAGGAGGTGGGGCCAAGCGACCAGAAGAACCCCAGAGGTTATTTAACAGGACTCCTCAACCTGGTTTCCAGCTTTGTTTTTTTCTTTTTTAATGAAACACACTGTCCCCTGATCTTGTCCCAGATTACCTCCATTCCCTGTCCAGCTTCAGGTAAGAAAAGAGGCGAGACAAAGCATGAAGTACAGAATGGAATGCCAAAGAAATCTAAAAGTCTGCGATGTCAAACTTCGTCTGCAGAGGGTGATTTTCTAGAAACACCAGCACATACAGCTGCATGTCCAAAAATGCACACTCTTCTACGCCACCCACCCCCCGTCATTTCCTGTCAGTATGCAGCACATCTGGCAAGGGACAGTTGAAATGGTTTAGGCACTGCCTGCTGAACTCTGTACTGTGGTCAGAAGTATACTTATGGGGGTGTTCTAGACCTCATGTACACGCAATGAAGGGATAGCATTAAAGGAGAACAATATTTCGTGTTGTCCTCACAGACAGTGGTTTTGTAACAGAAACAACCAGATTTTGTAACTTCAATTGATGTGGGGCATTTTTTAGGTGCACTCACACTCTTTAAAATCAAGATAAATGTCATTCATTATGAATGGGATTAAGTGATTATCTTCACCCCAAGGCAAAGCATTTAGTTCTCATAGAAAGTGACGTCTTTCAAAATGACATTGTCTTAATCCGCAAACAAATAGGCACCCAGAGGTACAGTGCATGACACTGATATTTTCCTTATATAACGGCCTGATTTAAGGTATTGTATGTACAACCTACAGTAGCAGCAGTCCGTCGGCACTAACAAAGACCTTCTGTAACCTCACCTTTCAACCATCTATCCCTCTCGCAGTGTACTTTGCCTGATTAACAGTTGCTAAGACTAATTGGTAGAATGAATGTCAAATTTATTTTAGATAGCAATGTTGTACATTGTTTCACAAAGTTATTAACTGTTTTTTTTTCCCACTCATAAATGACAATGTAAAATGCCAATGTGTTTTCATAAATTTTTAACTCACAGATTTCCGTAAATTATTTTGCAAGGCTCATTATGCAATAAGGTCCACTCCTTATCCATCCTATATTCTGAATAGTGACTTAGCTAAAGGGCGTTAATAAACACTATGCTCAGCGGAGTGACATACATGCACAAAATTCTAAACTTTTGCTGACTTCAATCTTTTTTGGATATATAGACTTTTTTTGCATTCATTCGGATCATTGCCATCCTTACAATGCCACATCAATTCTATAAATGTGACTAATGGGCAATCACTTTGTCATGATCATTTCTTAATCAATACAGGCCATGTATTAGTCTTGGTTGTTCAGTCAATAAATTGTTAATCGAGCAAACTTAAACAAAAACAGCTTGAAAGCATCATACAGTGAAGAGTGAGGTTACCGAAGGCTTTGACGTTACGCCACTGGCACAACCTTACAGTACATGCATTGAGCCAAAAAAAAAAAAAAAAAAAAAACAGCTGTAAGTCTACGAAATGCCTGCATACAGACTGATCGGGACGCAATGCAGGATCTAGCCCTGACTGAACAACTGAAAAGGGTAGTCTAGGTTCCTTCAGCAAGGTTCTGGTGTCTCTCCCCATCGCTCAGTAAGACCAGCAAGGAACACCAGAATGAGGAGTCCTGACATCAGTGAGTGACATTCGCGACATTTAACATATTACGAGCCTACAACAACACTATAACAACAACAGAGGCAACATGAAGTAGATTTAGGAGGTTTTTTCTTTGTTGCGATTTTGGGTTTTTTTGTAGATGCTAGGGTTGGAGATGGGACTACATGAGAGGAGAGGGGCAGTAAGGATTACACAGTTTTTGCAGGGAACGCGGGTGGTCAAAGATTTCCAGATTCAGCTTACCATGCATAGAAGATGCACATGAACAGTAATATATTTATAGATAAATTTGACTATGTGTGAACAAACCATTGATAAATGTGCAGTTAGTGGAGTGACGATAATGTTTCCAAATGCATTTCCGTCCCCTTTTAGGTTTGGTACTTTCAAACATCTTCAAACTGGGTCCACAGTCAGCGATGTTCAGGACTGTAAGCCCCACTCAGGAGTCTCTGTTGCCACCACCTCAAGGGTACTGAGGGTGCAGGAACTGAGGTCGGAGATACAAAAAGTGGACTGGTTCCTCGGGGTGTGAGCAAAAGAAGTTTCACCCTTCTGAAAAATGTTCCTGAGTCCCTGAAAAAGTTCCAGAAGTGTGAAAACCCTTTAAGCCTAAGCATTTCCTGTGCTGTTTATGTTTTAAATCAAGTCCATCCTCACAAGGAAAATGACAAGAGGTTATAAATGCAAACGCCAAAGACAACCTATATTAATATTTAAGAGAGAGAAGAACCAACGTCCTTATACAGCGTCAAAGTTTGTGTAGGGAGGAGGTCAGGGTAGTGGTTGGTGCAGCAAAGCCGCAGATTTGCACCCTGGAGACCGGTTTTCGAATCCCGTTTCCAACTGTGAGTTTATCATTTGGTACTTAGAGTCATGACTGTCTTTTACAAACCACAGTTCCCTGACCTTAATCCTGAACCCTAACCTTAGCCTTTCCGAAGTGATAACTTCAGCTGAAAGAGGCTGGTCTCATCCCAATGTGTCATATATTGACATTACCTGACCAAGCATCAATATAAGACACAAAAAGACACTTTTAAAACGAACCCTACCCCCTAACCCCTAACCCCTAACCCTTAACCCAAACCTAACCCAAAGTGCCAAATAAAGACGCCCAAAGCTTTCTTTTGCGTCGTATATAGACGCTTGGTCAGATAGCGTCACTATATGACGAGTCAGGATGAGAATATGTGGGCTGGAGCCATGATATTTTCCTATCCGCTCGTTTTGGAAGGTGCACTGCCACTGTTATGTACTGTAATTGAGGAAAAACTCCCACTATCAGAGTTGTACCAGAGTGTGGGGAACAGAAGACCTGTATTGTCTTTTGGTTGCGTGGATACGTTGCTTAAATCTAATATGTAGACAGAAAAAAATGTCTACCTTCCTGATAGATCTTTGTATTAGAGGGTATCCTGGAATATCATAGGAAGACAGTGTTCTTCGTTTCCCCCTCTTATGCAAATGACAACAGTCTAGAGGAAGAGAGGTGCCATATTCCTCCAGTAGAATTCCAGAGAACAGTGTAAAGTCACTAAAATTATTGAGTGACTTAACATTTGTGCTTCAGTTTATTTCCAGTATCTTACAGGGATGGAAAGCCTTCAGGTTAGTAAGTAAAAGCACTGAAATGTGTCTTCTCCGTGCATGAAGTCAACTATAAATTTAACAAAGTAGTTTTGCTTCCTGGCAAATAACTATACTAAATGACAAATGCAATAATTGGAACAAAACACTGACTCACTTTCTGAATCTGAATTTTCCGCAGCTGATTCCATCATTTGGGGGAAGAAAAGTGTTTTGCTTTGGCTTTTCACAGGTACGCAACAGAAGTCTAAATAGTTAGAGGGAATTTTATTTAATTGGTACTTAGATTAATTCCGAGTCCGGGAAACATTGCACGTGTTGGTGAAATGCACCTCCTCAGTAGTACCTTTAAAAGGGCACTTAAATTGTGAGATGAATTACTTTCATAAACACCCAGCTGTGAAAATTGACACAATATCTGAATTAAATACTGTACGGTTGTCACTGCGGATAAGAGTGCCTGTTTAGCACATTAAAACTCTGAAATCCGAGTACATTAACCGAGGTTTAAATCTTGCTGCTAAAAATTCCATTGCAAAGACTGGTAATTCAGCTCCATCACTTTTGAAAATTTGCTTCACCCATTCATACATCAACATCTTCTCTTTTTAAAAAAAATCCTCATTGATTTTCAAGTCTGCTGGCAGCAGTGTTAATGCATCAGTGTTTCTGTTGGTTAAGATCTTCAGCCTTGTCATTGCCAATAATTCTGACAGAGGAAGCTTACTCCTCTCTTTATGTATTAATATTTTTTCTGGCTCATTAGGTCTTTTTTTGTACTATATCTTTGTAAACATCCACCAACATAACTCCTTAAACTCTGATTTGCGTTTGAATTTCCCTTCAGTAAGTTGAAAATTTGAAAAAGTTTTTTTTCATACTTTAGAGCAATGTAACATACATATTCTTTATCTGCTGGTTGTAGCACTTCACTGAACCTACATCACACTTATACTGAGAAAAATATTCAATCCCAGGATGCCATAATTTTATGGGTACAGCATTATATCAAATGGAAAATAACTAGGTATTGTGCATAATTTTATACACATTTCTCTGAAATTCAGCGGGACATATTTGGGGTCTTTGGAAATCTTTGGATTTCCACTAGAATGAAAATTGGGCCCTAAGTTCTACAAGTTTGAATAGAGCACCCAGCTTCAAGCATGAAAGCATCATGAACTTTTTGAAACCAAAGGCTGGTGAGAAAATTTGAACTAAGTGATGGTGTATTACAGATCTTCTGTCATTGTATTGCAATTGTTTGGCTTCAGCAGACTTTGATTATGCTGTGCAGAGTAATTTTATAGCTTTTTCTGGTTGTTTTCTGGACTCTAAAACACTCCAATGAACAAGTCCCAATAGACTTAAGTTGTCTTGGAGAAGGCTGCTATGGAATTTTGCCGGCAAACTCCTAGTGCATTTTACAAATTAAGAAACTTCACCCACGTTTCAAATAGCAAAGATAATGGCAGAAGTTTCATTTTCTGTAACCTTCCAGGGCTTCATTGTGAAGAAGTTCTGAGCTTTTGGTCAGTCATGAAAAATGATGGAAAATGTGCATTCTGAATTTTGAAAGGGATCTCTTCATATGTTAGC
Organism: Gymnothorax javanicus; assembly: GCA_029692085.1. NCBI lineage: Eukaryota > Metazoa > Chordata > Actinopteri > Anguilliformes > Muraenidae > Gymnothorax > Gymnothorax javanicus. Next base: position 8,301,692 of record CM056209.1, on the reverse strand, counting down.
AACAGTAATATTGTGTATTCATATTAATATGGAATAGGAGATTTTGATAGTTGAGTGACAACTCAGAAATTTATTGAATATATTTTGTTATCCCCTATAGCGTGTCACAACTGTATTACTGTTCATTTGAGTTTGTTAAGGCTTGATGTTTTTGCTTTGAGATTGGACAATTTCTTCATAATCAATGTATACATTATGATATATTGCCTGGTTGCTTTTGTAGCCAGATATGCAAGGCTGGTAGTAGATCAGTCTCTAAGGGAGATATGATTCATGCAACATCCATTCCACGATTTCAGACTTAACAACTCCCATCTTTTGAGTACCTCAGGGACAACCTTTTTATGGACATTCAAGATACAGTAATGTGCTCCAGGAACAATTACATTCACGAAAGAGTCGAATCAAGAGTGGATATTTTCCCTCCTCAATTTTCAGCTCAGAAGTCACTACTCGTAACACTAACACAAAACCTTCCCACAGCAGCCACAGTCAGACAAAATCCTCTCACACTGCATTAGAGCACAAGTAATAGACCTGATGATGTGCTGACAGCGCTGTAGGCCCCTTTGTCAATATTTCTGGAATGTAAAATGTAAAACTGAGCAGCCTATAAAGTATCTGCTAAACAGAAACTTATGCAGTGAGACTTACTGTGCAGTTTCAACGGCACTCTAATTTATACTGCCTCACAACACTTCTGTAAATACCTCATGAAAAAATTGACAAAATATGCAAGTCTAAGTGGTTGAATTAATGCATATATTAGTATTTGTGTGTGTGTGTGTGTGTGTGTGTGTGTGTGTGTGTGTGTGCCAGTTCGTTCAGTGTATACACAACAAAATTACTATAGTCTTTACTACATACAAGCTGCTATTTCCAGGGTAATTCCCTGAACATGTCTTAATCACATGTTCTGATTTCTTTGGTTGTTTATTAATGTGCCCTTCGTGGCTCACTTAATTTATTTCAGCAAGACACAAAGGAATAATTAAATCTATCTTAAACCTTTGAAATGTGATGAAATATATTTTTCAGTCCCATATGCATAGCATTTCTTGATGTCAATTCAAGTCATGCATTTTGATTCAAGTTTTATTGTTCATATGATTTAAATTAGCTGCAATCCAGTTTTGTCTCATGTGATCATGGACATAGCTCTGACCTGTTCACCAAATCGGAGTAACTATTCAAGATTATGATTCTAAATTTTACGTAATACTCTAATATGAATATGAGAATATGAAAATAAAATTCCACAACTGGATACAAAAAGCCTGCTGACTTCTGGAGGATTCAGTCTCACTTTCATTTTAAATACTGAAAGTGTCAAAATGTTCAATATTTATCTGAATCATGCATTGTCTGAATAAAGCACTGATTGATATGTTGTAATTAGTAGACCATGTAGGGAGAACAAGCACAGACAATAATGAGCAATGATAAACTAACTGAAAAAATTAGCCCCTGTTGAATAAGAATTAAAGAATCAAACTTTAAGGGTGACTGAGCAGAAAATGTGTTCAGAAATTCTACTGGCTCAGAACACCATCCTGCTTCCTTTCATTAAGCAGTTCAGGGCAATAATATGAGACAGAGGTCCATGACTTGTCCAGAAATGTATGTAGCTTTCATTAATGATTAGATTTAAGTAATCCTTTTCCCTTTAAAAATAAATAAATAAATATTGCTATTCCATGATAACATGTAACAAGTAACAGACCCAAAACATGTAACTGTAGGGCATTCTGGCACCAAAATAAATAAATAAATAAATAAATAAATAAAATTGAAGAGCATCACCTGATTGGTCAGTGTCCCAATTCTGTATGTAAAGCATTCAGATTATAATAAAAAGAGCTTTATACTCCTGCAATCCATCCTCATTATAATATGAACAGTGATAAATGCTCAGACATTTGTAGATATGATGTAAAAGTACCTTACAACACAACACTTTTACTTTTTATTTTTCGTGTGTAAAGGTAAGTACTTTTGTACTATTACTGACAGAAACATTTAAGTTGAGGATTTCAAACTTTTGCTTGACTACGATTTTTCCAAGTGTATCTCCGTAGTCAGTAATGAGCAGAATTTGTGAACAGGTGGTAAATAAAATCAAAACATTTTAATTGAGAGCTACGAGTTCATCCTTCAGTTCTTTTATATATCTCCTCTCTGCGCCCGCGCACTGCTCAAACTGTGAAGCCAAAACGCATTAAAAAAACAAAGTAAGTTCTAAAATTTTTGGTGTATGCACACATTCTGATGCTCTGATTGAGTCTTGTGGCAACAGTTGATATGTTAAATTACTTAATATGTTAACTTTTTGATCCAATTTCTGCATATTTCATTGATAAGATGTTGGGGATACACACATCACCCATACACATTCACAGAATAACTAAACACTATTACATATACTGCAGTTGTATACTCAAAATACTGTTGCACTCAAAATTTGTGACAGCAAGTGGTCTAGCTATAAAGGACACCTTCACCCATCGCAACACAAGCACGAAGCTCGCACCATTATGGCACTCATACAGCATGAAGGCCCATTGAGACATGAGAACTGAATTGCAAATAAAAAAAAACTTTGCTGGATTAAAAAAAAATATATATAATAATTATATAAAAAACAAGATAATATACCCCTCAAAACTCAAAAACCACAACCCATGATGATTAAAACTACTTTCCAGCTCAAAGTATTAAATTGTTTCGTCCACGGCTCACATTATCACAAGCATGAAGTATGCTGCACCCTATTCTTATGGAAAAGGTGAACTGTTCAACCTTACAGTGCTGAAGTTTTCAGGGGTTTTTTTTTCTTTCCTGAACTATTTAGAGTGCTAGTTTTAATTATGGTGGCCTTCATATTTCTGAATGAGTCAGAGTGGCATATAACTTCATTGTTTTAATAAACTTACTTTGCACTGTAAACCCTGATAGTGTGGTGAACTCAAATGTTTTGAGGAAACCGATTACCTCAAAAAAATTGTGTAGGCCAACTAAATTGCATTGTGTGGAAGGAACTTAAAGAAAATATGGTAAAGTTTTTTTTTTTTTTTTTTTTTTTACGTGTTTTAAGCGCTGTGAACACAATATCATTAAGTTGGCATACTCAATTTTTTTGAGGTAATCGGTTTCCACAAAACATTTGAGTTCACCAAGCAGGGTTTACAGTGTGCTGACAACCATGAACATGCAGATAATGGACACTGAATGGGCTGGGACTCCTAATCCCAAAGTCAAAAGTTTAATTCTCAGTTAAGGCATCAGTCATTGTGATTTTAAAGTGGGTACTTATTATGAGTGTTATTAGTTCACATACGCCTGTATAAACTAATAACAAGTCAAAACACCGTGCAACTTGTTCTGCATAAGAATGAGCTGAATGTCTGCCCCGAATGCTAACATATCTGAACTGAATTAAAATTCCCCAGCGAACGCCACTGCATTGGCTTAATGTGGGCTCTCTGCGGACTGTGCGGACCATGCAGTTCGCCCACAGAAAAATCTGCACTTGCCCACTGTGGGCTATCTCGTGATGGGGCCCCCCCATCAAACATGCCACTTTGGGCCCCCTGCTGGTTTTCCGTGGGCACAATAGGCTGGCGTGAGCCCACAGGGAACCTACACTGGATCATTGCGGGTCAACCAGCTTTGGCCCCCGTCAAATATGTTACCATGTGCACAGCAATGGGGGCAGTTTGTAGGGATCATGATAAACTGCTAAACCTCATTTTAATCGGATGAGAAGTTGTCCATTTGGGTAAATATTAACTCTGTTGTTAATAAATTTCTTGTATTAAGCCTACATTGCATCAGATATGTATATTTATATCATTTAGAGCAATAATACAACTATTGGTAATTATATATATAATTAAAAAAAATTATGGAGTTAAATTCAGGAAAACAAAGGAAGCATGTTGAGTTAAAATTCATTTAGTGTGTGCAAGCAAGAAGAATGAGAGGGTTTACTTCTGTGGAAAAAATGCTACGTTTCAAGTTATTTCACAATGTTAATTTTAAGTACACTGACAACATGTAGCAATTAAGCCGACTCACACATTTATTTATTTATTTATTTTTTTTTAAGTAATCAGTTGTCACGACACATGGGGACCTGGCGTCCTGGCACAGGGCAAGTGGCAGGATTCGATTTCGCGTGAATATGACTGGCGTTTGTCTGCTTTACCCCCGTGGGAAACCAATTTCTGATCTAATGCACTGAGAATCTTGTTTTGCCCGAATCAATGTTCAAATGTGCAGCAGTGGCTCGACATTTTAAGTAATCAATTCGTCCGGCTGTACTTACGCGCATCATTTGTCTATTGCTTTGTCAACCATGGTACGCGCTTCTTGTTCCAAACCGTCCTTCTTGTCACATAGTCTAGTCTTATTTACATGTTTTAAAGCCGCTCATCATCGTTGCTGTATTTTGGTAGCCTGCGTGATTATTAGTATGACCAAATCCTTTCCCGTAATTACGCGATTATCATTCTGTAATCCAATAACAACGACTCCATTGAAGCATTAGCCTTTGTCAACTCTGAGACCCGGATTCTGCAAATAGGCTACATTTTCTCTTTTAACACCATATCTTATCAAACGTTACCATAAAAATTATTCTGTTGCCTTCATGCACATTTCCTATCCATATTTTATGGAGTAAAACTTAGACCAAAGTTTTACATCAAAATGAAACTTCCCATTGAACCATATCCTGATTTGTACTGTATATGAACGTTAGAGCACCGTTGTTTGCTTCATCCTAACATTCAGCGTGATATGCAAATTTTTTTTTGCCAGCGCAATTAGTGACCGAAAAAATGCATTTTAAACATAAATTTATGATAATCCTCAAAATAGTGTATCAGAATAGAACATACTTGCCAATCGGAGTATGCAAAAAATGTCGTGTCAAAACCCTATGCGTCTGCATGCATACGACTGGCAACATAACAGCCTTATTTACTTTAAATACGCCACAAGGTTACAGTGTAGATCAACGTCATTTTATCGCTGATTACTTCTCTTTAGGAGCGAGAGCAGTGACTGATGCTTAGACGCGCTGTCTGCACCGATTTACACTGCACTTTTTGGAAGAAGATATTCTTGAAGTAGTTTTTCGAAAAGGTAAGGAATCAGAATTTAACTGATGCGTATTTTGTGGGGTGGATTACTATTTCTGAAGTGACAGGTAGCAAATCCTATTCTGCGTTTCGTCTCCGAATAAAACAATACAGCTTATGTGTAAGGTTCGTCCTAGAGGGAAAAAAAAAAAAAAAACACACACATAGGCTATATTAGTATAAGCGTTCAAGGTCAGGACCACGCTGCGATGTGTTCCTATTTTTCGTCAGTACATGGGGCAAAACGAACGATTAGGGACTATTCCGAGGGACTGTATAGGCTACTAGCAAGTGCTCAGCCTTTTCAGTCATCCAAGCTGTGTGCTGTGAGACCGATCTAGTTGTTGCGAATTACGCCGCGGACAGCGATGGAGTGTATTTTAATGGTACAACGCATTTCGCCCACCGAAATAGGGAATGTCTAGGCTAAAAAGTGGACATTTCCTGTGATGGTAATAGATTTGCAACCAACATAAACGTTTGTTTCGACACGTGAAGTAATAAAATATAAAGCTCTCCACTCGGGATGCGCGTGGAACAGTTGGAGGATAATTTTGGAGTGGGGTAATCCTCACAGTTCCGAGCAGCACTTCTTTTCCCTACAGCTCAAGAAAATGATGAAGTGAAATCTTATGGACATGCTTCATTATTCAGTGAACACTATCTTCCACCACGCTTCGTTTACGCGCGGGAGTCCCTTCGACGTGTTGCTTTATATTTAAAGGTAAGACCCGCTTTGGACTCCTACTGTTCACTCTCTCGCATTTAAGTGGAGGTTTTATCGTTATAAAACCCATTGAAAGGCTTTTCTGTGGGTCGTATTTTCTTCAGTGATAACCAAATGCTGTAAAATTAAATATACGGAGCAGTGACGTTTGCATGTGAGTGTGAGGAGCAACATCACATGAAAGCAACCGAAAAGCCATTGAACAAGAACTTGGCTGCTGTTTGTAGATCCTTCGGGAGAATCACTTGATGGGCTAAGTAAGTCAGGCTACCGGCTAAAAACCGGAGAAAACAGATGTGAAAGTTAACATTTACCTAGAGTATGTGACCAAAAGCTGCGGAGTCGATGAGCAGGAACAACATATAATTTTCCACCTTAGAATAGGCTGCAACATTCTCACGTTACCTTTTAGGATCTGTTCTGGATTGCTGCAAACCCAAACACGCTTGCGAATCTGGATCAAAGTTATCATTGTAATATGATGTGGCAAAGTTATGAGATGGAAGCGCGTGAGACCTGCCATTTTGTGCTGTGACCGACCTAACATGAATCTCGGTCCCGGGGTACGCTTTTAGGAGCATTATCCCTGACAGCAGCTGACAAATAATTGTCAAGCTGCATTTGAACGCCTTTTTTAATATCAAGGACCAATAAAAGAATATTACGACTATTTTAGAAATATAGCTTGATTAAAAAAAAAAATATATTTTCATGATTAGGACGTAATAAGCTCAGAGAACTCGCGACCGTCAGTCTCCATCACAAAAACCAAGCTTTTTTTTTTTTTTTTTTTTTTTTTAGCTGGGTGAAGTTTTTCGCTGGCCCGCATGTTCCACTGGAATCTCTGAAGTTGGCTCATTTACTCTGACAGGTACTCGCTAAACATTGAAATCAAACAAAAGGGCTTAATTTTAGCGAAATCATGTACTGCATAAGTTTATTTCGGCAACGTAAGACACACGTTAGTTTCATAGGCCTATCCTTCTGTTCTTAGTTTATTTTTTTCACGTGAAAACCGACTGTTCATCATGTCCTACTAAAATACTTATCGCTCAATAAGCTGGGCCTGATAGACGCTCAGACACGATTAGCGCGAGAAGCGAGCGAGCGTCTTTTTAAACTGAGGTACAGGTGTCTGTCCTCCGACTGGGCAGCCGTGCCACGAGTTTTAAGTGCGGCCTCTCTGTGTCCAATAGGGAGAGTCCGCTGATTCTCACGTGAGGGGGATTTGAATCGATACCGTGTTAGCGAGGGTAAACATTTTCATAACAATGGCCATCGAAATAGTTCACTTTTCTTGTGTCGGCGAAATAAGATGACGTTAACTGTATTCTCCAACACAGATTCATTGTTGAACGGGAAAGAGGAGTTGCGGGTGAGAAAAAGCAAGCATTGTTCATTGGCATTCAAAAGGCGGATATTTTGTCTGTATTAATGTCTGTCTGGACATGCTTTCCCGCTGTCATCATCTCTAATTTTGGCTGTAAGTAGGATGGGCGAGTGACTTCATTTTCGTCCGGACAATATGTCCACTCTCAATCTTTTAAGCTTTGAAAAATGTAAACTGAAAAGTTGGCAACGTTTCTTATAGAAAGTGCATTTTATGGGCCTATTTCCTCTATAACCATGACGTGTTTGCATTCTTCCATTATTGACAGGACACCAAAATTAATCCGATGTGGGCAGTGCTTTTAAAATGAAATCTCTGCCGACTTAAATTGTTATAATCAGCAGCAATTACAGTCAAGGCTATCCTATAAATTTAATTTGCAATTTGATTTCTTTTGAAACAAAACATGAAGCAGTTATATGCATTTAAATTGGCAGTGCTGCATGGAGAACTTTTAGATATATTGATTAAAAATTGCAATTTTGCCAGCAGAGGTAAAAAAAAAAAAAAGCCTTTTTTAATATGTTGGAGTCCTCGCAAGTTAAATTTGCTGCTGCGTTGATGGTGGAAATAAATTATTATCAAGAACTGAAATAAAACAAATATGACAAAAGACAGTTTGCTCCCTCCACTCACACACACGCACACACAAACGCGCACTCACATACGACGTGTGTCAAAGGCAGTGAATGAGCAAACAACAGTTGCAGTTGACAAAAATGTCAAGTTTAAGTTGGCGCGTGACTTCCAAAAAAAGAACCAATGTGGTGCAGCATCTGACAGCTGCATCTCTCTTGTCTTCTCCTTCACGTACTCTGTTTCTCTGTCTTCTAAGCCCATCCTTCCCACGGGCACAGCGGGTCGATACGAGACCCATACCGAGAGCTGGGTACTGAGGATCGTGTTCAGTTATTAAAAGTGTTAAGTTGCGGGCCTACGTGCCAATGTGGGAAAGATGAGCAGCTCAGTCTGGTCTGGCCATTTTTTCCTTATGATCCACTCTGTAACTCCTCGACACAGTTTCTTCTGTGGATGACAGGATTTTCAACAGATTCATTCTCACGGCTGAGGTTTTTTCCTTCATTTGACCCCTAAAGCAAGTCATCTCATCGTGCGTCTTAATAACGTTAAACAGCAAGTGCCATTTTTGCATCAGACAAAGGCCTAATTTTGGATTTAAATGTATAATTCTGATGCTGTCAGAAGTGCGCAAACACAATCATTTTGTTTACATCATTTTTTTTTTTTTTGCACTATCAGCCAGGTATGCATCAACTAGTTTTAACTGTGGTATTATATCTGCTTTTGGTGGTTGTGTCAGGAAGGGGTAAGGGGAGAAGAATAGGCTGCTGAACCTGCTCCCTAAATTAATGGTTGTAGGAACTGTTACACTAAATTATATGTTAAATAGAAATGATGTACCCAAATATTTTAGGTGAGCCGCAACAAAGCAGGGGCCAGTCCTATAAACAGGAAAGTCTCTGAGTGAGTGATGAAGTTACCCCATTGGTTGGTTCAAAAAGTGATGAGGTTTTTGAGAGTTTGTGACTGAGTTACTGATAAAGTTACTATATTGATCGGTTGTGAGTGATGGATTTGCACCATTGGTCTGCCAAGTGTTGGAGTTTTCCAATTGGCCGAGGCTCTTGCAAAATTATTTTCTGCAAATACGGTCCAGCCATATGCTGGGCTATTACCTACACTGTAAAAAAATAAAATAAAAAAATTAATAAAAAATAAGCTGACCAAACTTAAAGAAGTAAGGCAAGTAATTACAAAGCATTTTTCAGTTTTCTGAACTTCAAGTCCCAGTGGTTCCACAAACTAATTTCTGGAGAACTTGGGACTTGAAGTTAAGCAAACTGAAAAATACTTTGCAGCTGGTTGCCTTCCTTTTTAAAGTTAATTCAACTTTTAATTTTTTACAATGTAGTTGTGTTTTTTCAAAGGGGTGCGGCATGCTGTATGCAAAGCTGATGCTTAGTACATGGCATCAGATGTATGATCTGCACGCTTGGATCGTCAGTGCTGCTGGCCGTAGTGATTGAAATGGAAAGAAAAAGTAAACACAAGCAACCAGTCAGCGGAGAAGTGTGTCTGTCCTTTGAATGGGTTTAAAGTTAGGGCGTACAGTTCGATCAGCACATCTGAGACTAGTACAAATGAGACGAGAAGTTCCTTTGAAAGCTGCACATTCGAAGTTGGGTCCCATGGGTTACGATTACAATGGCTATGTTTTGGTTTTCTTTTTGTTTAGCCTTTGGGGAGTTTTGCTTCTTCTGTATGCACTCATTTTTGTGTGCTTGTGACCTACGGCTCTTTTGTAGTATAACCTTGCTCTCATCTATTGGAATTTCTCTGTAACAAATATTTTGACAATTTCTAATCTAGAACCACCAGGTCTCTGGAATGAGGTTAGGTTGTTTCTAGATGAAGAATCTGACTTTTAAAACCTTACTCTGTGTGTGAGTGTGCCTGTGTGTGTGTGTGTGTGTGTGTGTGTGTGTGTGTTTGGTTCTGTTTTTAATTATATAAAAGAGGGTCCTCCTTTATTTCCTTGCCTGTTTATTTAGAGCGTGTTTCGTTTCATTGGGTAATTACACCCTACTAGATCTTTCCCCATTTCATGCAGGTGAAGGTTAAAACAGCGATGGTGCTGTTTTCAATTTAGTGTGAGTGTCAAGGTAAATTAAATGCTATTTGTCAGGCAGCTTCGCTGTGCCTGAATGGACTACTGTACCATTGAAGAGGTGTGGAAAATTATCTCCCATTCAGCATTTTAAAAGTGGAATAATTGAGAATGAGAGCTTCAGGACAGGATGGGAGGCTGTGCTGTTAAAGGAGAGGATAGCAGCTGTTGAAATCATGCTGTTTTGGAATGAGTATGACCTGTAATTTTGAAAGTGACCAATTATTTAGGGCGCGTTAACCCACCAAATTATGAACATCAGAAATGCCATAGCTAGCTAGGTCATGTGTGTCGCCATTTTGGCTGCCGGCGTCTGCTAGCATGACGTGGAGTGGGCTTGTCAAAGTGCGAGTGACAGCTTTCTGTTTATGTGAGCATTTGTACATTAATGGTTTTTTCAAAATTTTGGGTGTGCCAACTTAGGTGACCTTGTAAAATTTGCTAAAGTAATTTCTGTATAGAAATTACCTATTAATACAAGATAACTCTTGACCTGTTCCCGATTTACTGGATGACCAGACATCCTCTTTTCCAGGGACAGTCCCCTTATTTGTTGGCCTGACCCCTGTTGGAGCTGTCCCTAGAATGTGCCCGTTTTTATGGGACATTCAAGGCCGCTTCAAGGTGTGAAATAATAGCCTAGCTACTTGATGTCGCAATACAGATAGCACAGAACAGCACTTTGCTCTGTCAGTCTTGTGTTTTTGTTGGTTGGACTGCCATCTTGCCATTAAATTCCTTGCTGGTACACAATGTACCAAAAGACATCTGGTCTCTCAGGCAAAGAAAATTTGTTGATCATAGCAAAAATAATCTTGATAAGAATGCAAATCAGTCATTAATGGTATTAAAGTCAGCTTTTGCGATGGCAGCACAGCTAAAATCAAAGCCCAATGACTACATTTGAACTCAGCGCAGCCAAAACAGATTAAAAAAAATTCACCATTTCCTATGATATTCAGCTTTATTTTCCCAACGCATGATGTGCAAGTAAAGGATAAATTTCCACAACATGACCCGGTCAAGCATAAGTATCGACTGCAGTTTACACTTTAGTCGGATTTGGTAAAATCTCAACCTTTTATTGCAAAAATGAATGTGGGTTTCAAATCGATTCCAAAACTCCGTAAATTTGCAAAATGTCAAGGTGTTGTAGTGATTGGAGATAAAATTCCACCAATTTTAAGAAGAGGAAGGAGAGAGGGGCAGATGATGACACTGTGGGGGAATAAATGAGGAAAATTAACTCATGGGGTGACGTAGTTGGTGAAGAGGTTTCCGGAATTTTACTTAAAGAGGCAGAGAAGACAGTAACACTCAGTTGTCAAGGATTTCAATCTGCTTTCACTGCTGACTACAACTCATAATCACTTCCTGGTGACTTTGTCTCACCAATTTACTATTTTACGACATAAGCGCAGTTCGCACGGGACTAGTATTACCTGCGGACCTCGTGATTTAGAAATTACCCTGTCACGTCTGTGTTTTGTGCGGTGCATTTGCGCGAGATAAGCAAAGTCTGTATTTTATTTGAATTTGCAGATATTATCCCCCTGGATATGATTGAAAATGTCAAGGCTCCGTGTAACATCTGCTTCCTGTGTGTGTTTTCATTGAGCTTGTTGAAAGATTAAAAAAAAATGTTCGTTACCACTTGTTGCAATGCATATCATCTATTTCATCATCTTATGATATTTCACTCGTGATGGATTAGAGTTTACTTTTTCTTTGAATGGATCCCCATGCCTTGTAACGAGATGAGGCTCATGAATTTGCTCTCAAAAAGCTGTCATAAACTTTCGTTTATTATTTCGTGGAGTCAACAAACACATTGCAAAAGAAGAAATTCAACCCCGAATTACTGATATGCCGATTCGCACAGGACTAATTTAATCAGATGACCTCTGTGTTTGCCAAACTATGGTAGCTCATTTGCGCTGCAATTTTTACTTTACAAACAATGGACATGGCTTATTCATACAGGATTAAGATTATAGATCACCTCAGCAAGGAGAACAACTGTGTCGAATGTAAATGAAGTCTCTTTGTATTTGAACCACCTTTTCCCTCGAAATGTTGAAAATAAACTGAAATCAGTGAGAATTCTAAATTGTACTTGTGTCTTGTTTCATTGAAACCACTCTTTCTGTCTCTGTGATGCTCAGTTTCTGACTGATAAAGGCATAAATAGGGGTGATCCACACAAAGGAATGGATTAGCTTCATTTGCCATTTGGGGTTAATGTTCGTCAGTCTCAGGTTTCCTATATTCCACCAGCTCTCTAATGCAGAAAACCAACCAAAATGGAAGACTAAGTTTAAACGAATAGTGCCAGGACTTTTACTGAGTACTGTGTGGGGAGTTTTGTGATCGTCAGGAGAGGCAATTTTTTTTGTTTTACTCATATCTTCAGTAACAGGGTACGATTTTGGCACTTTGGTCTGCCAAAGCCCACGTACTAATCTACTAAAGCCATGGTAATATTGCGTTTTTGCTTTAAGTTCAGTAATGCAGGGCAAATCACCGGTTGAGAATTTGAAAAGAAATCCTTCTGTTTTCATTAATCCCAAACCCAATGCCTCAGCGGAACAATAAGTTAATTCAAAGATGCAAAGCAGCTGCCAGGGTATTTTCAACTATTTTGGGTGTGATTAAAAGAGAAAAAAAATTGTCTTTCTGCCCATACCTGGCAGAAATTCATTTATTTTCCAAGAGGAATCTAGTTGGCTTGTTACAATACTCTCAGGCCCATGAAGTTAACTTCTTTTTTGGAGTGAGGAATGCTCTAATGTCTGCAGTTTACTTAACTTTACTGGCATCAGGCAGACACTGTTATTCAGCTGAATTTAAATACGATATTAGCGTAGTTTAAAGAGACAACGCAGTTCAGGCATGCTAGTGGTGTACTGCCATGGATTTTGTATTCTTTTAATGGTCTTGGTTGGGCAACTAGCAAAGGGGTTAAATGTAGACCCAGTGGAATACTATATGGAACCCTCTATAGAGATAGTTACTCTGCCTACTGAACAGTAAACCAATTAAACCAGCAAGGTGAATCATGAACGTGTAGACCAGTAAAAGCACTCTGTCTCTGTTTAGGGGCTTCTTCTGCATAGAGTTTAGCTGTCACGAGGGCCTCCAGTGCTTGGTAAACAGTTTACCTTGAGTGGTGAGAGAGTGCATGCATACACACTGGCACACACACACACACACACTCACATATGAGCATACTCCGACGCGTATACTCATAAAATACGTGGCTTGAGCTTTAAACGCTATTGTTTGCATTGTAAATGCCCTAATCGTCCTGGGAAAGCAATGGAAAGAAACATGCTCTGTGGTTTCCTGGAGATTCTCTGCTTTGCCTCGCATGTAGCTATAGGCCTCCCGTCCCCTGGCACTTCACACCTACAGATGCTTTAACATGCATCAGAGGGAGATGCTGTATGTCAGCTTCCTGTGAAACGCTTTCAACTCAGGAGATGAACTAAACATTGTTTACATCTGGGAATTTTACTTTTCTCTCCTTTTTGCATATTTGTTTTCTTAAACAGATGCATACATGTATAAGGGCTTTAGAGAGAGGTCCCCAGGCTACTAGGTTCCTTCACACACCTTCAAATGCGCTCATTTCCTGTTGTCACTGTCTTTTTCCACTGCGCTTTTTCCTCTCCCTGGATTTAGTTTCACATGCTTCTCTCTTAACTATTTTTGCTTCACTGGTTGCAGTGCTTCATCAGTGCTTTTAAAACGCACTGCAGTCCATATTTGTGAAACCGTTTGGACAGTGACGCTGAACGAAAAGGGCTGAAGTTCCTTCTTGGTTCACCTGATGTGGATGGTATTGTGTAAATATGTGCAAAGAAGCGCTGACAGTTTCTATTATATCTTCAGATTCATCGTTTTTGAACCAAAGATGCTGGAGTACAAAACAAAAAAAATGGCCTTGTCCAAGTGAATGTATCTGTTGTAGTTGCTGGGGCATGGAAAGGAACTGGTCTGGTTTATGGTGGTCTGTCTCACTTCCTTCCCCTGCAGTCAAAAAATGAGAAGAATGAAAAAAAATCAATACTCTAATCACAGAGCCAAGTTATGGAAGTCGGAGACAGTACAGTTTAGCGGAGTGCAGTATAAAAGTGATTATATTTCAGTTCTGTAGCATTTAATATGAGTGCCGCAATGCAGAAAGAGAAATTGTTCAAAAGAACCAACAGTTCTTGCCCCCGTTACTCTCTTCTTGTGTTGATGCTGACCTGGGTTAAATACTTGTTGAAATGTTCCAGTAATTACCCTTTTGACACTTGAAATATGTGAAAGGTTGTGTACTGTGTGCTGCATGTAGAAAATAGTGCTTGGGCTGCCGGCTTCATTTCAAAATTTTAGCACAGACAGTCTCTTTGATGAACAGATGCTCTGCTTTGCATTCCACGTATGCTCTCACAATTCTGTTTGTGAGGCTTCAGCTGCCAATACAAAATGCTGGCGTGCACATTTGATCACGCCCCGTCATTAATATTCATAATTAGGATGCAAACGCGATATCTATTTAACTTTGACTCATGCTTGCGTGAAAATTCAGCAAGCAATTTAAGCATGCCAAGCTTAGGTGGAATGTCTGTGGCACCATGTGTGCATGAATTTGTCATTACTTTTTACCGCAATTATTTTTGTCTTTGTCGAGGTCATATTCATTTTTACAAGCACAATAAATTTTAACTTGGCTGAATTAAGAACACCTACAATCAGAATTTGACCAGTGAAGTCAGTAATTGCAAAATACAGTCAGATGTATAAATACTTGGACAGTGACAGAATTTTCATCAAATCTGGCTGTATTTGCCACCGCAATGGATTTTAAATGAATTACTGTCAGTGAGGAGCCCTAAATTGATGACCTGAAGGCAGCCAGGAAACATATTTTTTGGCATGAGCAGAAATGTGGTGTTGTTGTCAAAACGGTGGTTTGAGACAAATTAATTACTTGTGGAAGTGTGTCAGAATCTGAGTTTATTATTTTTCGTATTGTTTATTATTTTTCTGTGCATGTATTGTATTTCTGTTGTACTTTCTTTTTTTGTTTTCCCATGCCCCATTCAGTTTCTCGCGCTCCTTTGCATTTCCCGTTCACCCTGGAACTTGCTCTTTCCGTTCTGTTAGTTGTGTCATTAATTCCCTTGTTTATAGCCTTGCCCTTAGTCATGTTACCAGCTCCCTGCACAGCGAAATTCACTTCCTTATTCCCTGTAGCCTCTCTTTATAAACCCCACTCTTTTGTCTGTTTATCTTGAGTTTGTCTTGCCTTTTCCCATACTTAATACTCTTAATACTGAGAGCGAGTTCTGATTCCCAAGAGCTTTCCTGGTTTTGATTCTGTTTTCATTTTTCTGGTTTCCAAGATTGCCTTCTCCTGTGTGAATTGTGATTTACCGGTAACAAATACGGCTTGTCTTCCTGGTATATGATTTGGATCTCCCTTGGCTTTAGCTGTCTTCCTGTGTGGCCTCTGACCTTTGGACAGTGCCCCGATAACAATTTGGCTTTACCCTGCTGTGCTACATTCTACCTGTGTGGCTCTGAACTGGATGTACAACCTCGGGAAGGCTCCTTGATAAACATCTGAACCTGATCTGCTGTCTACACTTGAGTTCTGCTTCAAAGTACCATCAGATAGGTGAGGTTTGGTTCCATGCATGCCCCCACATGACCATGCTTTACAGATGAGGTGGTATGCTTCATGAGCAGTTCCCTCTATTCTCCATATTCTCCCCTTCCCATCATTCTGGTACATTTTATTTTTTGTCTCATTGGCCTAGAGCAGGGGTCTCCAACCCTGTTCCTGGAGAGCTACCATCCTGTAGGTTTCTACTCCAACCCTAATTCAACACACCTGATTCAGCTCATTAGCAGCTCGTCAAGATCTCTAACTGGGAAAGCAGGTGTGGTCTGCTTTGGTTGGAGTGATAACTTTCTTAGCTCTCCAGGAACAGGGTTGGAGGCCCCTGGCCTAGAGGATGTTGTTCCTTTACTTTACGGGCTTTTTAAAATTATTTTTGACAGAGATCCTGATTTTGAGGCATACTACTGTATAACATTTTGTTACCCTCTGTATTTATTCTGGTGAAGTCCTCTCTTGATTGTTGAAATTGGCACAGACATGCTTACCTCCTGGATAGTCTTCTTGATATGGCCAACTGTTGTGAAGGGACAGTTGTTATCTGTGCCTGTTGGTGTTCCTGAGCTCACTGGAGCATATGTCATCTATAAGAATAATCTTATAGTTGAATAGTTGATTTGGCTCTACCTGATTTTTTAATTTGTATTTATTTATTTATTTATTTTTTAATGTACTTGAAGCTTTTGTTTTGATTTTTCAGCCTAATGATAATGATTCATTCGTAGTGGCAGCTCTTTGCAATTTATATTGAAAGTTCAACAGCTACAAAGTTCAAATGCAAACACCAAACTTTAAATCAACTCAAAACATTTGCTTACTTGTAAATTCATTAATGAATGAATAACAGATATCTGGCCATGGAACAGCTGCACAGGCACATCTAGCATCCAAAGGAAATACCGAGTACATTTTGATAGTTTGGAGAAAAATGGGGTACAATTTCCAGCCCCTGAATTAAGATTGGGAATGATACCTTTGAGAAGTTTGGTGATGGTAAATAGGCCGATTTTCGATGTTATCGAATATCGCGATATTTGTTGTCATATGCAATATTTTTTAACAATATCGAACATCGAACAGCTGTTATGGCATCCTCGGACTTTTATTTTACTTTTATAGTCCTCCTTCTTTCCCTGTGAAAATCGATCGAAAATAACTGCTGAATTATTTGGGTTAGCCTGCATGCAGCGTTTCAATACACAGACATGGTGGATTTAGTTGCAAAGAAGAATGCAAGCTCGCAAATTTGGCAACATTTCGGCTTTCAACCAGGGGAAAATTAAAGTTTGTGTTGGAGTGTGAATGGTTAAAAGGAAAGAGCCCTTTGTCTCCCCCTGCAGCTGGCCCGCGGTAAATTTACAGAGGTTTTAGCAGTAGTAATTCAATGAGTGTAGGTAATTTCAAATGACAGTTCAATTGACCAGTCATATTTCCCCTATGAATGGGCTTTATTATCGCGAACTATGACAAGTTCTGCCCACTGTCCACCGGGTAAATCACAGGCTTGAAAAAAAAACTGTGGTAAATAACCTATCTAGCCTGTGTTCTTGTTTCATGATGGAAGACGTGAGTAGCGCTCAGCGCTGTGAGTGATTAGGATATTGTTTCGAGTTTACTAAACGCGCCGTTTTTCAGATTAACATTCAATGAGAAGTTGCAGTTAATCAGCGAGGGATGTTTCAGATCATCCAAATAATTTTAACATAAGACAAACCCAACATGAGTAAACACAAAATGCAGCATTTATTATATGATCATTTCATTTATTGAAGGTAAAGAGTTATTAAAAACCCATTTTATCAACGCAAAAAAAAAAAAAAAAAAATCTTCCCTAATTTTAATAACTGATTGTGACACCCTTGGCGGCAACAACTGCAATCAGACATTTGCTATTACTGGCAATGAGTCTTTTACATTGCTCCGAAGGCCTAAGCTTTGCAGAATTCTTTTAATTCAACCACACTGGAGGGCTTTCGAGCATGAAGTGCCGATTTAACCCTTTGAGCACCGAATGCATTTTCAAGGAATTTAAAATGTAGTTATCCTGAGCTGTTGAAAACCTATCATATGGCAACTTGTTTAAAGGAGCTCCCGCTGTAAACAAGTTGCCACATGATAGGTTTTCAACAGCATCTGACTTTGATATCTTACATCATTGGGCAACTATAGCCAGTGGCGCTGAAAGGGTTAAGGTCATGCCACAGCATCTCAATCGCATTCAAGTCAGGATTTTGTGCGGGCCACTCCAAACCCTCAATTTGTTTCTTTTCAGCCATTCGGAGGTGGAATTGCTTGTGTGCTTCGGGTCATTGTCCTGCCAAATAACATCACTGCACTCGAGCTATAGCTCACTAAATGACAGCTGGACAGTCTTCAGGATTTTCTCCTAAGAGGGCAGAGTGCATGATTCTATCAATTATGGCAAGTACCCCAGGTTCTTACATGCCGCAAAGCAGCCCCAGACAGTAATACTGCCATCACTGTGTTTGATGTTCTTATTGTGGAATACTGTGTTTGTTAGCTTTACGCCAGATTTAATGGGAGCCATATCTTTTTGGCAAATGGGAGACAAGCCTTTCTGTTATTTTTGGTCAGCAGGGGTTTTTTGCTTTGCAGTTTTTTTTGTATTGATGCCATTTTTGCCCTGTTTTTTTCCTTATCGTTGATTTGTGAGCAGTGACCGTAACTGAAGCAAGCGAGGCTTGCAGTTCTTCAGATGTTTCCCAGCCATTCTTGGGAAGGTTCAGCACTGTTTCAAGTTTTCTCTATTTGTAGATAACGGCTCTCATCGTGGTTCGCTAGAGTCTCAGAGCCTTAGAAATGGCTTTGTCACCTTTCCTGACTGATAGTTGTCAATGTGTTTGTTTCTCATCTGTTCTTGAATGTTTTTAGGCTGAGCCATCTGCTGCTTTTTGCCTAGTCCACAATGCCAGACAGGGCAGAGATGTTTAAACTTAATGGGGCTGGTATTAATCATGCCTGGATATTTCTTTTGAAATTTAACTCAATTATCAATTAATTTTTTTAATTGGTTGATTTATTATCCCCCTGGCGTATAATGTTCGGGAATATGGTGGTCAGTATTGTCATCTGTCTGTCCCGTCCATCTGTCTCTCCGTGGAGATTTTGTTTCTGGAGATGAACATAGAAACAGTTCAATATTTTTTTCACAAAACTTGCTGTGCGTATTATTCAGGTCCTAGACTGGTGCCTTTTGAAATTTTTGGATTTCTGAGATTAGATTGTGGAGGCCGTGGGGATATGTCATCTTCTGATGACTCTTGTTAACAAAGGGGGCGATCACTTCTTCACATGGGACCATGCAAGGTTGGATAGCTTTCCTCCTTCAATGCATGAAGTCATTATTTAAAAACTGTATTTTGAACTTACTCTGGGTATCCTGGTATAACATTAAAATTTTTTTGAGCTGAAACATTGAAGTGTGACAAATATGCGAAAATTGAAGAAATCAGGAAGGGGGCGAATACTTTTTTACAGCGTTGTGAGTATCAAGGTTCAGTCTTGTCTATTTGTTCTGTCGGACTCGTAATCCACATGAGCCTTACAGGTGATGAGCATGACCAAGCCATGACTCCATATGCAAATGCTACCTGATCAATGGGAAGTCAAATACGAAATAAGATCAGCAACAAATGTTGACCACGATTTTTTGCTAAGACACAGAATTAAAAGGCAAATTTACAGTCCTTCTCTCACTGTAGAAATATGACTAGACTCATTTAAAGGGTTAATATGAATTCAGATTGTTTATTGTGAAGTTTTGAGGAATTAAAATGATTGGAGTTTATGCAGATCAAGTATTAGTTTTCAGCCTTGCTTTTCAGGCACATTGTAGTCTATAACGGAGGTTGGTTTGATCACACCCTTATTTTTACCCATATTTCTGTCAACAGATGCCAGTCACAAACAAGCTGTAGTTCTGAGCATGAGTCACGCTGCTGCTAATTCTGTAGAACTAAATCAGTCGCTAGGTTCTGGACTAACTTTGAAGATTCCTGCAAAGCATAAAATTCCTCATTTGTGAAATAATATTCATGAAAAAGTTCAGTCCGAGTCCTGTTTTTACACATAATACAAGTAAAAGTGTTCATCTTTTTTCTTCATGGTAAATATTCATAAGGAGGTGTGATCAGTGGCATGTCATTCATAAATAGCACACGGAGATTGACAAAGTTTGAATTCCAATTATCAATTATAACCTTTTTGGCAGGGGAAGTTTTTAAAATGGATTGAACCCAGGAACAGAATATCTCAGAAAGCAAATGAAGGTCATAATATGGAACATTCTTGGAGTGAGAGGAAATGAGTTAGAATGATGGAAATGAGCGAACAACCTTAGAATTGATAATAGAGCTGAAATAAATTGGATTAACAGCAAGATCCTCATGAACACAGAAGGAGGTTTTAACAGCTGGCGTCTGTGGACAATAAGGGTCAATATGGGTACCGGCCAGCATGTGCTCCCCAAACCCCCAGAGGGTGACAAGGGGTCAAAATGCTCGTATCCAGAGTCAGGGTGCAGCTTCATATTCATTCAGCGTCTATGTTTCATGCAGAGGATCTCTATGGATAGCTGGGTTTCAAATGGTTTGGGTTAAATGCAACAACAATGATGGAAAGTACAGAAAATAAATTGTACAAAAGATGAGGCTTTGAAAGTGTTTTAAAACCCCATTGCCAAAAAAATGTAGGACGACATAGAAAATGCAAATAAAGAGCAATTTTTAAGTCTCCTTGACCTGTTTATAATCAAAAAAGATTGCAAAGATATTTAATGTTTTTCCTTCTCTTCTTTTTCAAAAATTTATGCCTGAAACAGTCCAGGAAATTTGGGAAAATGGTGTGTTTATACCACTGTGTTACATCACCTTTCCTTTCAACAGCCCTCCGAGTAATCGTTTGGGGAACGGACAACACCAATTGTTCTAGTTTTGAAGGATGTTTTCTCAGTCTTCAGCTGCTCAGATGTCTGAGGTCTTCAATGTTGTATTCTACCCTTCTTAAAGCCCTGCATATTTCCAATAGGAGGCTGGTCTGGACTGCTGGTAGGCAAGTCTAACAGCTGCACTCTCTGATTAGGAATCTATGCTGTTGTAACATATGCAGGATTCGGCTTTCTGTTTTCTTGTTGTAATAAGCAAAGTTTTCGCTGCAGAATGCATCTTTGTCCTTCATTATCAATGATACCAGCACAGAGGTTCATATTCTCCATACAATGGGCCCTTACAGCCATACCATAACAGATGCTGGCTTTCAAACCTAAATTCTACTGTGCCACAGTCCATTTCAGAGGAGTTCAATCCCAGAGAAGATGGCAGCGTTTCTGGAAGTTTTTGAAATATAGCTCTCTTGATGCATAGCGCAGTCTTCACTCGCATTCTTGCACGTAGTGATGAATGGTGTTTATTTGCAAAGATTTTCCCAAGTTTTCTCAACCCCTGTGGCTATATCTGTCACAAAAGAATGTTGGTTTTCAGTACGGTGGCATCTGAAGCATCAACGATTAGGGATAAACAGTATTGGTTTTTTGACCTCATCCTTTCCCTGAAAAATTTCCTGAATTGTTTTTTTTTATAGCATTATCCAATGTGGAGGATGAAATCCCCATACTTCGTAAAGGAGCACATTGAAATATGCTGTGTTAGACTGTTGGATTATTTTATCACACAGTATTTAGCAGAGTGGTGGGCCTTGACCACTTGCTGCTTGTAATTAACTGGGCAATTAGTGAATGCTTGTTTTATATCCAGCCATGACTGACAGTGTCCCCTATGCAACACTTGTACTCCTGTTTTTACGTATTCCAACACTTTATGATTTTTATACTGCCCCGTCCCTACTCTTTTTAATGTGTTGTGGGCATCGTATTTAATACAAGCATGTAAAGAAAAAAAAACCCATAAATTATACAAGGCAAAGCATTAAATATTTTGTCTAACACTGGTTGAAGGCAATTTAAAATCACTGCTTCCATTTTTTGCATTTTCCATACCGTTTCAACTTTTCTGGAAATGGGGTTGTTTATCTCTGATTTTAGAGCTCCAACTCCCACTGTTTTTTTCCTCACCATCTTTCTCTCCGTCTGTCTCTCATATATCTTCCTTCCTCTCCTTCTCTCTTCTTCTTTCTCTATGGGCTCATTTTGCGGATAGTTGTCTGTAGAAATGTTTGGGAGTGTTCAGTTGGTGGTGAGAGATATTGGCGCTTCTCTGGGTGTGCGGGTGTTACAGGGGTTCTGACTGAAGCTGGGCTGTGATTTGGCAGTCCTCTGTCGAAGAGTGACAGGGGTTAACTGGTGTGACAGCAGGGGTCAAAGCTGATTAACCCCACTCCTGACCCGCTGTGTGTGGGGTGAGGGGTGAAGTGGAGGGGTGTGGTGTGGTGGAGGGGGGTGCGGCTCAGGGTAGGATGTGAGATTGGGCCCCCCTATTTTTCCATGTGTGTGTGGCGAGTGGGCATTTTCTTCCTCTGTCTTGGGGTTTTCGGCAAACTATTCAAAAACACAGGATTTGTTTGATCAGCAGAACTCAGAAAAGCATTTTAGTGAATTTAGATGTTCTAGTTTTTTGATTACCATTTACCTAAAAATACAAAATATTACCAATAAGTTGACGCATTTTCATTCATTGCAAAATTTCCTGGGATGTCAGGAAATTTCCAAAGTAACTCAAAAGTAATATTTTCTGTTTAAGGCAGCAGAAAAAAGGGTGATTTTTTTTTTTTTTCATTAGCCTACATGACTAAAACACATCAAACTTATTTTGTATTATTTATTTATTTTTTACAGTTAGTGGTGGAGGAACGGAGATTTAATATGAAATGGACGTGGAGCCTCACTGTCATGATTAAAGGAAATAAGCTAAAGCGGAGCAGTGATGGAGTGTGGAGTTTGCACCGCGAGCTGCTTTTGTGCTATTTCAGTAAACTAAAATAGCAGTGTTAGCTAAAGCTAATTTGAGCAGCTGTTGACACGTCTGTCACCGGAAGTGAAGCATATATATCCTTAGAAGAAAGGCTCACACAAAACTAACTTATTAGGTAAAAATAAAGTATATTTTAGGTGTTCGCCCTTTCTATCCATGAAAAAGATCTCTGCTGGCCCAGTATAAATTAGTTAATCCCAGCTGGCCCCCCCCTTCAATGTGAGATTACAGAATAAAGCAGTGCAGTTCTTTAATTCTACCCGTAGCCCAACCAAATGATTTCCCAATGGCTTTAGTTTATTTGCGACAGATTTGGGAGCACTTGGTAGCAGGGATTATTGTGTGGATATCATGTGGGGCTTGCATTTAAAGTCTGTGGAGTGCAGCAGGAGTTTGTTGTCCTTAGAAGTGTATCAATTGTGGGACTTTGTGACCCCTGCAATGGCAGTTCAACAGCTCGTCCTGGTGACTTGCAAGAAGGCAGTTTAGAGCTTAGACTAACATATATGGGTTGAGGAATGGAGTTGCTCAGGTTTTTGAGGGTTTTTTCTGGGTTCTCTGGTTTCCTGCCACGCTGCATGACATTGCATTTCAGATTATTATAATCCTACCATTACCCTTGACCAAGGCACCGATCTAGAAACTAGATTAGTGCCTGAGGGCCGGACTGCGTGCCGATTTGCTCCTAAATAGCAATTGTGGGTCAAATGCGGAGGGCAAATTTCTCTACAGGGTCCATAAAGTGTGAATCCTTGTAATCGGAGGGGATAGAATGAGCTGTCAGTTGCTGAATTCTTCAAAATATGACTTGAGATTTACTTGAAATGATTGGTTCAAATTTGTGAGTGACAGTTGCTTCGCCCAGCAAGCTCTCTCACCCATCAGCAGGGACAGGAATGCAGAGTCTTGGCCTCGAGGCTATGAGCTGTGAAACAGCGATTCTTCCTGTCATTCTGTATTTATTTAGGCGGTATCCTTGTCTAGAGTGAGTCACATGTGTTAAATTTGAGATATTACCCATTTACAGACCTGTCATTTTTCTTTGGTAACACAGTTTTGGTGTCTTGCTCAAGGTCATTGCAGTATTCCTCCATGAGGGGGATTTGAAACTGTGTGATAGCAGGGGCCGTCTGATTGGATGTAAGCCAGTCTGAGCTTCAGGTCTCGGGCAGAATCTGTGCAGATTCAGACAGAGTTCACTTGCTATGTGGCACTGAGAGTAGTGAGGATAAGATAGCTAAAATAGAGACAGCTTTAACTCTAAATTTGCTTTCTTTTCCATTGCAGTCAGCGATAGAAGATATAATATAGAACAGTTGTGCAGATGTAAAACAGATAAAGACCAACCCTAGAAAACATGTTTACAGTTAGGTCAAGAATTATTGGCACTCCTGACTGGAAATACTTAACACTAAAATACTATCAATAAAATTACGGGGATAAAGGCAATCAGTGGAACCAAACAAAATAATTTATTTATTTAATTAAAAATCTGTTTCTGCCAAATCAGGGTTTTGCTACTATTGCCACCCATGATGGTTGTTTCCATGATGTCCAAACTGCTGAGATGGACTATGTGTTGCAAATTGTTGTTTTTCAGTCACTCACCTGCTCATAGACGTTTAGTGAGATGTTTTGTCAGATGCATTATTTTTATTTATTTATTTATTTATTTATTTATTGCTTTGTCATCTCAATCTATTCGAAACTAATGGGCGAAAAGGGCAGTTAATAAGTGTAACCCTAGAATAGGATTGATCTGCATGGAGGAATGGTCTAAATCCCTTCAAATGTGTGCTGTAACTTTTTCAATCAGAAAAAGTCTCCAAAAAAGCTGTTTTCCTTGCCGGAGTTGGTTCCAACAGGTGATAAACCAGGGATGGCAATAATAATAACACCTAAAGTTAGTTAATTAGTTGTAGCCCCTGGATGAAGTCGGGCGGCTACAATGGATTCATGCTTGTCGTCTCAGCCGCCGCGTCCGCATCCGTAGACACTTCCTCGTGGACGCTGTACAGGCTGTAGTTTTTGAACAGTTACTTTCATATTTGGTATAGGCATGTGTTATACTTCAGTTATGACACCTATCGATTTTGGTAGCCATGGCGACAGTATTGGCCGAATAATGCGCAAAATTTGTGCTGAAACATAGAGATTTCCTTGCGGACGCTGCACAGGCTGGAGAAGTGGGCTTTCGGGGGCTACGCCCATGACCGCACTATCTAGTATATTTATTAAATGCATCTCTGATTTTGGTTGGTTCCGTTATAATATATTTAGCATATTTTCAGTCCGGGGTGTTGATGAATCTAGAACCTGCAACAAGTCATCCCATCTGAGAACTACAATTTCATTTCCATTTCAAAAAAGAAGTGAGGTTAAGCACTGAGGTGTGTGAGCAATTTGAATTCAGATACTTCAAATTCCAGAAAATGCTCAAGAGTTCCGTTTATTGTGCAAAACACAGAAATATGCTGTGTATGAATTTCAGTTTAAGGACTTTTTTTTTTTTTTGGAAATAATACATGACATTTGGCATCACACTGTCTCCAAGCTAATTCAGAAAGTCACATGTGTGGGAGGTCAGTGGCTGCTATAGCAGGAGTTGGTGGGGGCAAAGAGAGCGCGGGTGTCGAGAATGTAACAACTCGAATCTTAATGAGTGAAGACCAGAATAAAATCAATGATTTCTCTCTCTTCATCGTCCACACCTCTTTTTTGGGTGGTGGTGGGGTGTGTGTGGGGGGGGAGACAGTCGTTGTGGTCATAATCACCCCATAATGAAAATATTGACGTTTCGAGAGCAGAGGTAACAGCAGGGTCCTCCCAGACCCACGCCCTCTCTCCATCCCATAGGAGACAGATGCATTCTGGGTATCCATGTTCTCATATCCTTGTCCCAAGTGGCTGTGGCCTTGTTTGGGAGAGAGTAAACAGATGGTTGTTGACCTGAGTTGTGCTGGTGTGAGTGAGTCAGTAAGCCTGTCTGCTCTTTGAGCTAACAGTCATGCAGAGCGCAGCCTGCTAGCCCCCCGGTCTTTAATTACCTTTCTGCTCCGTTTACTGTGTCGAGAAAGGTGAGGATCATGATATCAACACCTTCACATGGGCAGTCGATGTCTTTTCTCCCTTCTTTAAATAAAACGACACGGGGACTGAAACCTTTGCAATATCTGCGGAGAGCCTTTGTGAAGGTTGTCAGGTGGCACTGTCCCTTGGGTGCTGCAACTAACGTAACTTTTTTCTTCTCATTCCTTGTTCCTTACACTTCTCAGTCTGGGCATAGCTGACCTTTGTTTGGAACAATGCATTGACTGTGTTTGCGAGGAGAAAAAAAACTGTGATTGCATGACCTGTTAAATCCGTTTTTCTGCAGTGGTTTCTACGAGATGAAAGGGTTCAGACATGTTACACCTCCTCGAGTGCTGCTCTTCATGACCAGCATCATGATTTTTTTTATCCATATGTGCTCCCTGGCCCAGGTGCTCACCTGTTACCCGAGTCTCACTCGGGTTCATCTTGAGTCATCCTCAATGTGCCCAGAGCAGAAACAACATAAAACATTGTATCTTCTTTCATGTGACACCGCTGTGAATTGATTTCTGTCTTTAAAATATTTAAGCAGAACATATGAAGAGTTGGACTGCAAAACCCACAAAGTCCACTCAACCTCTTTTGTTTTAAACTGAATTTTTTTTGCTCAGCATAATATGCATAAAGGATGCATAAAGCACTTCCTCCAGTTATAAAACAGAAAATTAAGTCAGGGTTGCTCATGTATGTTCATCAGTACTTCTGATTTTCTTTTCTACTCGATTCTTAATAGATTTCTTACTACCATTGATTGAGCCTGAGATTTAACTCACTGTCCAGGTTATATAAGTCTTGACAGGAGGGTAAGGAAGGAAATGAGTGGAACTGGACCAACAGGCTTCATCTGAGTCTTTTGAATTAGTGCATTAGACTGAGGTTATCTCACAGAGGAGATCGGATGTCTCATTTGATCGACTGTAAATTTTGCAGCCCAAACAAATTAGAAATGGAACTTGCAACTGCTTCATATATGTAGGTTTTGCGGGTTTATTGATTGGTCTACATTTGAAGACCACAAAGAAAAAATGATCAGAGTCCAAATTTAGCATTTTTGTATATTTTATACATTATTATAATATTTTATATATTTTATACTTTTTGCATATTTTCAGGACTTTGTTTCTAAGATCATTTTGAATTTTTAATTCATCATTTCTCCACAGCGTGAAAATGTGACTCTGATCATTGTTCCATTGTGGTCTTCATTTGTTCTCCAGGACTTTACTGTAATCAAATATTTGAACCTTTTCAAGCAGCAGCCGCCTGCTTCCAGAGATATTTGTGCCTGTTACGTTCTGAGCTAATACTTCTGACTGCACCTGCTGACGCACATTTTGAAAATGCCCCTTTGGAAATGGATCCCAGCTTTTTATTCACAGATACTAGATCTGCATCTGTTTGCAATTTAGCGACACTGTACAACACTTTCATGATTGTGATGAAACTGCTTCTCCAATTGACTTCACTGTAGACATAGCGCCAGTTTTACAGATGTAGATTAATCCTAGACTACTTCTAAATGGAGATATACAAACCTCAGAACAGGACATAGCTTATTTTGTTTTTGAAAAACCAGTCCATAATATCCCATAGGTTTTTAGTCCAACTGCATGACACCTCATTGAACAAGAGTTCTTACAGTTGATTAGTTGAATTAGGCACCCCAAATTAGGACACAAATGAAGACTTACAGGATGGTTGATCTCCAGGAGAAGGGTTTGCAAGGGAAGTTAACTACATTTCTAGAGATTTTTTTGTACCATGCGAGATATGGAGCCAGATAAAGCCAAAATTGTGACTTCAGTCTAGTTATTAAGACCACATGAGAAGCAGCTGACCTGCTTAATTCTTTCATAAACGCTTACGCATTTAAACTGTTTTAATGCCCTTCAATTTCCTTGCCCGAAATCACCTCCTCACCCAGTCGCTGGTGCTGTAGCTATCCATATAACGGCTTTAGTGGTCATAAGAATGGTTACACTTGTGTCATTTAAGAACTGTGTTAGGGGTGATTATTCAGTTTAATGGTGAAAATAACCTCAGTTGGAACAAAGCAGCTGAAACTCTCATCTATTGTTTTTGTTCTTATTCATTTGGAGCAAGGGGGGGGGAGTAAGGAATTATATTGAATTATATTGTAAGTGTATGCCGTGCGTGTTATGCTTTTGATTTCGAATATCTGTAATCCGTGCTTAAATATACAGGCCAGATGAACTTTTTGGCAGAGAAACGCAATGATAAGCAGGATTTAACTTTAAGCTTTGGGGAATTTTAAGCCATTTGCTCGGCTTATCTTATTTAAGGAAAAAGTTCTCTCCTTTAATTATTTTTTAATGAGATTTGTTTCTTATTTTCCCCCGTTTGCATATGCATACATGCATGCTGTATATCCTTAGTATTACAACGACCCAGAAACAGATGATGGAACAAAGTGGTAAAGAAAACCAAATTGGCGCACTGATGACGCAGGGCTGGCCAACCCTGTTCATGGGTATTTACTCGCCTGTTAGTTTCCATTTTAACTGTTACTTGGCGCCCCTGAATCCCCTAATCATCAGCTCCATGAGATCTCCAGCTGTTGAAGGAGCTGTGCTGTGTTAGGTATGGAGTAAAAACCCACAGGACGCTAGATCTTCAGTGACAGGGTTGGCCACCCTGCCTGTGTGTGCATGTGAGCATGTGTGTGTTTGCATGCATGTCTGTATACTCCTGTGAGAGTGCACATGTGCTTGTGTGTGTAGGCATACGCGTGTGTGTGCACGTATGTGTTTGTTCGAGTGCGTGCATGCACGTGTGTGCAGAGGGTGGTCCCGAACAGGCAGAAGGACTGAGATTGTGCAGCTGAATCAATACGTCCCCCCCCAGTCCCCCGGGACCTCGGCAGTGTGTTGGGTTTAATAAGCCCTTATGGGCGGCTATACGTACTGTAAGGGGAGGGGGGCGGATTTGCGGGGATCCTCAGGAATCGGTGTGGGGGGCCGGTTAGAGCAAACAGTGGCTTCTGCGTTGGATCAGTGAGGATCACACAGTTTAAGATGTACATCATCTGCTAGGGGGCGGTTCCCTTAACCAACCCACCAGTCATCCTGTAGCATGCCAAGTATGGGCTACCACTCCATCCAGTGAGATTACTTGTCTCTGCACAAGAGGAAGAACACAGAGTTGAGCTGAGACGTCTGTGGGATTAAGTGACCGCTGTGAGAACATGGCACAATTCAGTCTTTTCATCAGAGAGATAAAATGTTCAAGCCAAGCTTCATACTCCTGGTTTACTGTACAACAGTATCTGTAGGATGAGAGAGGACTTGGAAAGAAAGAAAATGCACCAGGTTGTCTCTCCAGGCCCCTCGGAGAAAGGCGAGGCAACGTGTTAAAGGGAACAGAAACAGTGTGTTACATAAGGCCCAATAAAACCTGGCTTACAAAAACCACAAATTAGCTGCCACAATAATTCCTTTGTTAATGCTGCGATTGATTGTGTGATTTACTGTTTATTACTGTAACCTGATACATAAGGTTGGGTTTGGGAGAGGTAATCAGCAAGTTACTCTTTGTTGCATATTCCAGCTCAGCTTCAAACGTGTGTGTGTGTGTGTGTGTGTGTGTGTGTGTGTGTGAGCATGTGTGTTGTGTGTCAGTGTATGTGTGTGTTTCAATGCATGTATTCCTACCCTTCCACAAGTGATGGCGCACTAGTAACTGAGCTATTTTTGTGTGAGGGGTTAAGATTAAGGTTCGGGCTAGGCTAAGGTTAGGGCGAGGTCGTGTTTATGGTTAAGGTCAGGGTAAGGGGTTAGGGAACGAATGTTAGTCAATGGGCTGTCCACTCGAAACATGAAAACACAACTTGTATGTGCCTGTCTGTGCTCGCACTGCCTTTTCTGCAGCTCTTCAAACAGAACCTTTGCTTAAATAACCTACTTTAGTGTGACTGGAGCCTTTGTTGCAGAGGTGCGTGCAGCGCCGGGCGCGTGTGGAGAGCGGTTTGAGCGGGCCTCCTCCCGCCTGTCATCTTTTATTACGCGAGGAGGTGTCATGTTTTTAACGAAGCCATGCACAGATGGCAGAGAGGAAGAAATGGATCACTAATTTTAACAATGATTAATGAACAGAGATGGAAAATGAATTACACGGGACTGTCGGAGGCACCGAACGTCTCCAGCGGAAATGTTACCTCCGTCTCCCCTGCTTCTCTTTTTCTTCCCTTTTTTCAGTGATGAAATGATTGTGGCAGCATTTTTATTTTCTCCCAGAGTCCTTTGTCAATTTGCCACCTGCTCTCCCAGATAAATTAACTCTTTGAAACTTTTTTTTCACCCAGGTGTTGCTTGCTTTCCTCACCATGTATGGTATTGGCAGAACATTGATTTAACCCTTTAAGGTGTGAGATCACATTAGAATATTCTTAACTGAAAATTCTATCTTTGATGTTGCAATCTCTATAGCTAATTGTAGCCCCCGGAGGAAGTCGGGGATACTATGGATTTGGCTTCGTCACAAGTCCGCCGCTGCCGCCACCATAGAGATTTCCTTGTGAACGCTCTACAGGCCACAGATTTCAAGCCATTTCTTTCATGTTTGATATGTATATGGGCAATAGTTAGGACGCGGCGCCTGTCGATTTTGGTTGCCATGGTAACATAATTCATTAAACAATAGACAATTTTGCACAAAAAATAAGCCAAAATGAAAAAAATGTGGGCGATCGGGGCTACACCCATTGGTCGCGGGCAACTGACCTGTCTCGTTTAATAGAAAAGAATTCAGCAAGACTGAGCAGAGTGGCATATGAGTTTAAGGACTCAATGGTTGTTGGTTGAAGTCACGCCTGGGGTAATGCCCTTGTACGAGCAAAGAGCAAAAGCTGTGATGCTTCTGTAAATATACATCTGTATAAAAGAAGTGGATGTGAAGAATGCACCCTGTATAAGCTGCTCTGGAGAGGAGCATCTGTTATGATGTGTTGTTTACTTCCAGCGAAGATGTGTGAGTCCTGTCTCACTGAAAAGGTGTGATGTACCGTATGTTTTGCACTAAGGTGTAAAAATTGGATTTTTTTTGTTCCATTTCTGTGTGGATATATATATATATATATATATATATATATATATATACACGGTATATTTAAATTTCAATTAGCAGAAAATGTGAAATTTAACCTCTCCTAACCTCAGTCGCCTTTGTGACTCCAGCCAAGTCTTTGTCCGTCCCCCTGGTGACCTGGACTAAGGTCAGCGCCCGTGTGACTGTAGGAGGGCGGAGATCTGGTTAGGGTGTGAAGACTGACGCTGCCCGAGCATGAGAAATGTAACATACTTGCTTCAGATTTCGAATGTGATGTGATGACCTCGGCCTGGTTTTTCTGGCCCGGATCAAGTTGAAGCAGAAGAGTTCATTTCACAATTCTTGGAATCAATCAACTTCTCTTGTTCTCTCTCTCTCTCCCTCCCTCCCTCCCTCCCTTCCTCTAAACTTACTCTCTCTCCCTCCCTCCCTCCCTCCCTTCCTCTAAACTTACTCTCTCTCCATGTCTGTCTCAGCATCTCTCTCATATGATCGTTTGCCGGGTTGTGTTCCATTTTGCACACTCACCTACCAGCTAATACACATGGTCAGAATTCTAATGTCATGTAGCATGTTGTTTAATTCCTAGTGTGTTCCGAAGCACAAGTATGTAAATATCAAGTACTAAAATCTTCAGCTGTATATTCAGCACTAGACACAACCCAAATTTCAAGTGTACATTGATGCACACTTGTTCAGGATTTGGTCTTCAGAGATAATTGACCCAAATTTAACAACCTCAGAACCATATTACAATGAAGACTAAATTACCTAAGAATGGGGCAGTTACGTGCTGAGATGAACAGAACTTAGTTTATTTTTGCTTAAAATATTAATAACCCCAATTAAACTTGCTGTGGTAACTACTGGCTTCAGTTCAATAAACACACTTCTGGGAGGACTCTGGACCGTTAAACAAGAGTCAGCTTGTTAGTTACTGACAGCCCAACATGACAGAACGAGGTCAGATCATCTCATTTAGTAGCATGATGCCTTAAATAATAAACATGCAGTACAGACAACAGGCCTGAGATAAAATGTATGATTTCCTATTCATGATACACCCATGGGCCAAAAAGCACGCTACACGTTATTTTGTTATTCTTGTTAGGAGCAAGGTACTCTTGATGGCAGTGACATCAAAAGTGTTTCTAATTTGGTATTTACCTGCTCTATTGTTCAACCCCATCCCAGAAAAAGTTGGGGTGGTATGGAAAATACGCATAAAAACAGAAAGCAGTGATTTCTAAATTTACTTTGACTTTACTTTGTCGCAAACAGTATGAAGACAAGATATTCAATGTTTTGTCTGGTCAATTTCATTTTATTTGTCAACATACATCCGTTCCAGCCATTCAGGCCTACTGAGCACTCCAGAAAAAGTTGGGAGGATTAGTAGTTTGGTAAAAAATTTGAATAATAATGTGATTTGAGACAACTAATGTCAGCAAAGGATTGTTTTCATGATTTAGAACAAAAGTGCCTTCCAGGAACAGCCCCGTTCTTTAGGAGCAAAGACGGGCCACGGATCACCAATTTGCCCACAAATTTTGAAGAGCATAATATGACTACAGAGACCCCGTACTGTAGCACAGCTGAAGACTTGTTTTCTGGAAGAATGGGAAAAATTTTGCACCTGAAGTATGTAGGACTCTATTTTTGGGTCACTTCAAATGGAAATGCATGAAATGGTAACATTTCACACAATTTCATACATGGCAAATGACATTTATCACCTTTGACCAGTTTGGTAGTTAACTGCTCTAAGATGAAAGTGTTTGCGTCTCAAGGGTTTGGACAGTGCGCAATAGAAGGCCTGTCGGTGCCTAATGATGGCACTGTGCAATTTTTGTGTCACAGACCTCGTTTGCGTTTTGACTCATCCAAACCACATTTTAACCACATTTTCTGGTTTTTTTCAAAGGACTAAATCGCAGCTAGTGGAGCTGTTAGGAAATAAATGCATATTGCTTCCCTCCTATTTTCATTTTCATTACATACCCTATAAATGATAATAATAAATGCATTAATACATTGGATCACGGTTATCAGAGGACTGAAAGAGGCAGCAATAAGGCAAGTTAGGTGCTTGTTCGTCACCTGACAAAATTACCAGTTCACTTTGGCATTAACACACTCGGCGAAAGGGAATGATAGCAGCTAATCTAATAGGTCTTTATGAAGCCAAATCCCCAGCACACCCACAGGTAATAAATAAGTCCAACCTTTTTGACAACATTGCCACAGCTGTACTATCACCTCCAGTCACAACATTATCAAAATGGAGTCTGGCCTAGTTTGATCTGCGATACCTCTAGCACTTATTTTTTCTGACTGCGTTCGGTCGCCCTTTATCACTTGGTGCCTTTAGTCCCCAAATTTTTATGAACTGTTGTGAAAGGGAATGGCAACATTACAAAGTGGATGATATTATCCCAAAAAATGAAAAAAAGTGTTTGTTTTTTTTTAAATAAAATTAATGTGGTGAAACATGAAATAATGTGCTGTTTTACTGTTTTCAATATATAGAGGTCATAGATCATTTAGAAATCACTGCCGTCAGTTTTAATTGTATCCCCGGGCAATGAGTCAGGGAAGCTATGGATCAGCAATCATCACACCACGTTTGTCGCCACGTCTGATGAGATTTTTAGCACTCTACGGGGCTCAGATTTCAATTAATTTGTTTCATATTTTGTGTGGACCTTGTGTGTGATATGGTCTGGAAGCCTATCAATTTTGGGGGCCATTGCTTTAGGGAGTCCGAGGATACATGTCAACCAGCAGGCGACTGACTATCTAGTTTTAATTTCTCCTACCGTCCCAGCTTTTTCAAATTTGGGGGTTGTGTACTATGAAATGTGCTATGGCTTAGAAGAATGAGGGGAGCCACTGCACAAGAATGCAAGTGTGGGAAATGGCACACAGCCCCTGTTTCGTGCCCATTCAGGATAAGGAGGGAATCCGAGGTAGCATGTACATGTGGGCTGTACCGATTTAATTCACACCCTGATGGGGAATGCTTTTTTTTGGGTTGGGGGGGGCAGGAGTTGACTGTAGGAAACAGAGCAGTGATTGTAGTTGATGTGAGGTTGCATGGCATACCCTAAAGCCTAAAGCACTCTAAACAAAGGCACGTTAAACAAATGTAGTGCCTCCGGGTGATCGAGGTCGGCCTGAGGCTTCGGTGAGTGCAATTAGAGAGAGAATGAAAGTAAGGGCGGCTTTTCCTGGAGCATGTACTCTCGTTTTTTTCCTGAAAGGAGTAGTTAATTCCCTCAACGTATCTGGAGGTGGCGCGACGGGAGGGTTCGGGAGGGGTGGGGGGTGGTTGCACATCTGTACTCCACCCCCAACCAGCTGCTCTGTGAGGGGGCACAGCCAGTAAGTACAGTGACTGGGTTACACAGCACTTAAAAGAGAGGTGGTGCTGGGGTCACATAGTTTCAGCACTGAGATTGTTTGCCTTGCGTCACGGGGAACCTTTTGAAGCAGGATTGTGTATCGCGCAACTTCTACCACACTTTTTCTTATTTTCCTCCAAAAATGTGCACCTGTTCAGATTATGAAAAAGGTTCACAGAAGGAATGAACTCAGTACAAGTCTTCCCATTGAATGAACTAACTGGGGTCCATCTTCTGTTTCTGAGGAGAATGGAACCAACTAAATGTACATGTTTAATGTGTCTCCAGAATATAATTTATTATTTCCTTTTAAGACATGCAATAGTAACCACTTTTTACCAATGTGAAATTAAACTAGTCCTTGTATAGAAGTTATCAAGCTTCAGATTACAGGTCTGAGAGCTTTGAATGAAGTATGAAATTGAAACAGCCAGTGATGGATATATTATGAAAGATTACCTGTTCTAATGTCAGATCTGTTCAATTTTAATTCAGTTCAGTATGCTTTATATGGATTACATAAAGTAATGTTGCCAGAGCATTGTATTAAATTTAAAGTAATGATAATGTTGATGACACAAAATACACAAAATCCCTAAAACTTGAATAGAAGCAAAAAAAAAAAAAAATGCTCACACCATGGAAAAAAAAAACTGCATGCAATAATATTATTTGCACATTGCAATTGTAACTTTTTGTGGATGGACACTTGCTGTCCTTCAGGTTGTAACTGACAAGTAGGGCCATGGACCCTTCGAGAGATTTGCAACTTTTCTGTATTTGTTACTGTCATTGTTTATTAATAATGTATTTATTAATTATTTATTAATATCACAGTTCTTGCATTCATACCAGAGACATGGTTGTGCAGGTATTGCAGCTGGACGGTACAGTGGCGCAGTGGTTTGCATTGCTGCCTCACAGCAAGAAGGTTGTGGGTCAGAATCCGGCCTGAGGCCTTTCTGTGTGGAGTTCCCGTGTTCTCCCCGTGTTCCCATGGGTACTGAGGTCTCCTCCCACAGTCCACAGACATGCACATCAGGCTAATTGGCGACACTAAATTGCCCATAGGTACGAGTGTGTGAGTGAGTGGCAACCGCGTCCTGCGATGGAGTGGTGAAACGTCCAGGGTGGGTCCCTGCCCTCTGCCTGTAGTCAGCTGGGATAGGCTTCAGCTCCCCCCCGCGACTCTTATAAAGGAAGGCGGCGGGTATAGAGCATAGATAGTTAGATTAGGAAGTGTTTTTTCATGCTGTGAGTGATCACAATGTGGAATAGCTTGCCCGGTCATATGTTGTGGCAGGAATTCTGGGTAACTCGGGGAGTTTTCAGGATCAGGCTTGATATAGTGCTTGATACCATTTAGACCCTTAAAGGGCATCTAAAGTCGATTCTCAGACGGGACGTTGAACGTCCAATGTTTACAAACAAATCACTTACTTTTGTTGACGTCTTGCATTGTCGCATGACCAATTTCATTCATATAAACCAATTTTTTTTGTACATGCGTAGATAATCCTTCTATTTCGGTTCGTTTGCGCAGGTGCGGCTCGCTGATTGGCCGATAAACAAAAACAATGGGAATCGACTTTAGATGCCCTTTAAGTATCTAAAGTGTCAGCTTCACTTTAGTAATAGGAAACTGGTGGACCTACTTTGGCTGAATGGCCTGTTCTTGCCAGTACTGTTATGTTAACGTAAAATGTCATTGTGGGTAAAACTTGCACAAGAATCAGTAATCATATTAATTAGGTATAATAACAACCATATAGTAGCAATGAGGTCTAAGGGCATTGTCTTTCACATGCATTTTGGTTTTATATGAGAGGATAAGTTTGAAGATGTTAATGAAGTGCAGCTTGCATAGGTACTTCTGGTAGAGAACTGGAGGCAAGGCCACATTCCTATGGACACTCCCATGCATATCAATCATTGCTCACCACCACTAGAAGCTGAGTCGATGGTAAAAGTGATGGTTTTCACACTAACTGATTTTCTTCTTTATTTTACCATTTTTAAAGCATTTGGTCATAATTTCATTCCCATATGAAATTCAAACTATGCATTTCTTGATGTGATTTATTTGGGAGAAATCAAGGTTATTAGAGCCGCATTGGGTCTCAAATGACAAACAGCTATGGGTTCTCCACACGCTCTGTAAGTTGAAATAAGATGATGCAAGTATATCTGTTTGCACCTCTGTCAAGTTTGAAAAGGCCCCTGTGCAACTAGATTTAGCAGTAATTATATCCTCTACGTAAGTGCAACAGGTATCTTAACTATTATTGTTGATGTTTTATTAAGGAGACTAATAAAAGAGGAGAGTTTTCGCCTGCACAGGCCAAAGTGAAGGCGGGGATGTGAAGTATTGATACAGTTGCATTGCCATCTGAACTGCTGAAAGAAATATATTAAATGTTAAATTTAATTCTGATTACAGAACATTGATCCATTTTGAGCTAACGCAGAACACTATTAGTTGAATAAACACTGAAAATTCAATTCCTTTAAGAGGAAAAAATGCGAGCAAGTCTTCCTCGATCACTTTCATCCGGACGAAAAGCGCCTTGAAGACATTTGCGAAATGATAGCACATAACATAAAAATCATGAATGGCCCTTGCCCAGCTCACGGTTTTACAAGAAGACAATTTGCGATTCAATAAATGTGTGGGCCAGGTGACTTATTTCCCTCGGACTGAGCTGGGTAAGCTATCAGTCCACAACAGGCAGGGGTTGCGATGTTTGTCCATAATTTCAAAGTCATTTTCAGAAACACAGCTTTACATTACTCACAAAAAAGAAAAAGTTAAATACTTTCAGAATTTCAGGCTATCCCGTCCTCTTCCCCACCCACCACATATTCAACGCAAAATCAACAGAGCAACTTAAGATTTTTTTTTTTTTTTTTAAATTGTGCTATTTATAACTCAGTTACACTAGCTTGAGTTCATTTAATTGAGGGAATTCTGGTCTATTTTCTTTCTAACTCTCCCTCATTCCACCATCTTGTTCCCTCTTCAATGTTCCATTCCTCTCTGTCTCTGTCATGTCCTCTCCCTCCCTGAAAATGTCACTCATCCTCTTTCTCCTGTTTTCCGCTTACCTTTCACACAATGGATACCCTCGTCCTGTCTACCTCCCTTTGAGTCTGATTAATTTTCAACATTTCCTTCCGACATCCAGATTATTACAGCTAATTGTGAGCAGATTTCTCATGTAGGTATAAGGTCAACTCTGTACAAATTGATCGCAGTGAAGCGCTAATCAATGTAAACCTTTTTCTGGAAGCCGCAAAAGTCACACCATTTCATATAATGTCATGGAAAAAGTCAATCTCATAAAATTGAATTCTTACATACAGTAGCATGCAATGTTTTTCCATAAGGATATAAATATATGCCGGATTGCCGGGTGTAACTTTGTCTATTTTTTGAATTCCCACTCTTATGGATTTGAAAATAATGATTTTTACTTTGTTCTATTAATGCACTAGCAAGTGTTGAGATTCACTGTCAACACTATTGCACTTAAAAAATTTACGATCTGAGTACAAATTACAAAATCACTGAAAATATTTCTTGCAGTTCTCCAACTTTTCCAAGTAGTCATTTTCATGATTTTTAAAAAACAGATTATGCACACTATGTGATATTAACTCCATCCTAATGTATAGTGTCTTAATAGAATTTGGTTATACACAGTTACATGAATCATATCAACATATGCACATCCTGATGGTGTGGGCGTACAAGAACACATTTCATATAAATTTATTTATTCGTTCATTTATTCACTTGGCAAACACATTCATAAGGATAGGATAAAAAAGCCCATCTGATGCATTTCAAAGGCAAAATGAAACAAACTGGTTTGAACTCACTCACAGATGAGTAGCAATCCTGAAAAACATATTCTTTTAAGGGTAAAATACCCATGATGCCTTGCATTACAGTCCTCCATAGCTATTCAACCTCTAATGTAACGACAATGCATCACGGGCAGTGGTAAGCATATGTACTTCTGTAAGGCCCTCTTTGAATTCACTGTCCGTATTCTCGGATTCTGTCCCTTTCGGAATATCAATCATAGATCATAATGCAGACTTGACATGAAAGTTATATCACTTCAGTGTCACGTATGTTTTTCAGAGTTTTTAGAATAGTTTTTGCTCTCACCTCTGCAGCAGGAATGGCATGTGATCTTGAACCCTCTATTGGATATTCCCATTATTAATAAACAGTAACAATCGCAGCTAAATGTACAGTAGCAGTGGGAGTTCACATTTGCAGTGCTATTTGTTATCATACTTTGGCCGTAGCAGTAAATGATGAAAATTATACTGTATTTTCAAATATAGCATTTTTTGTGCGATGATTATTTAAGAGATTCATATTGCCACAGTTTCAATCAGTCGAGAGTGATTACTTCAAATTCAGACAGACTGATGGCGTTTAACCTTTTTTTTTTTAGCATATTAAACTGTTATGCTTAGCTCCTCTGCAAATGAGGGCATTGTAGAGGACAAACAAAATCAGGATTTAAAATCATCTCACCTTTATAAATAGAATCAGATGCCTAAAAATGCTGCTTTGGGCAGCTGGCGCTAAATCTAAGGGTTTAGCCTCTTGCAGAAATAAACAAATGGAGATCACCAAAGTTAAATACCAGTCCAATGACTATCATTCAGATAAAATATGCTCTGCTGGAGGAGGATATAAGCATATTAGATTATGCAGCCTTTGTTATTGGAGGACAGCTGGCAGGGATAATGTGGGCATCGTTCATCATTTTTTTATTCGTTTTGATGGGCTCATATCACTTGCCCCGCTGGGCCTGCCACTATTCACATGCATTCTTACTGCTCTCCCGCTTTTGTCTTCCTCTCTCCTTTCCTCAAGAGTATCGGGAATGTTTGTTATGAAAAATGTAGTCTATAAAGTGACTCCTATTCACAAGGGGCCTCTGCTTTGGGAACACAGAATACAGGTGAAGCTGTTTTGTTGCAGCAGTTCTTGTTTTCTTGTTCAGCAGTTGAGGGGTAATGTGGTATGGCTGTTGTTTTTTTTGTTTTTTTCTTGTGCTTGTAAGAAGGAAGACCCTCTTGTTCAACGTGAGAATTATTTAAAAATGGATTTAGCCGCTCTTTTCATGGATAATTATTTCATTGGAAAAAAAGCATTCCAAAATAACTATTCATATCAATTTCTTTTTTTTTTTTTAAGTTTCTGCTCTCCGGAACATTCTTCCTGTCAAAGCTAATTCCAGTTTTCTAGTTAATTCCAGGCACAAATTCCAGAGGGCCTATTTTAGGAATGATTTTTAATAGATGGACCATTATTAACTACCCAGGTTATTAATGCAGACTGCAATTACTACTGAAAGACAACTAAGTAGTTTCACCGACATCTCTCAGTTATGGATATGCTATTAAGAAACGTGCTTTAATGGATGCCAGTGTAAAAGAAGTCAAAATTTACAAACGTGGATTTTTTTTTAATGCCTCAAATCTACAACCGGCTATAGACACATAAACAGTAGCCAATAGACACTGATAACACTGTATGTATAAATAAAGGTTAAATAAATAAAATAAAACACTGAGAAATAGCCCAGTATTGGTGATGCAAAGCACCACAGAATATTATTTACCCTGTTTCACAGAGAGATAAAATGAGGTACTTATACTGTCGTCCTCAAAACAAGACTCTGCAGTTTTACTGTGGATCCAGATCACTGACTACATTTTTTTTTTTGGTGAGACAATGATATCTATGGTAAGAACACAGCAGTTTCACTACTTTTATGGGGAAAATCTTTTTTTGAATAAATATGTATCAATTTATAAATATCAATAAGGCCTATGTGTTTGTTTTACTTGGAAATCCATTTGTTATTTTTGTTCTTGACTGAAATCATTATACAAAGCGATACTTAAAATGGTAATTGTCATAAAACTGGTGATTTACTTGCCTCATTCTCTGTCATTTATCACTGTTATGCCTGTCCTCACTGAGAATTGGATTTTTAAACGATTTATAGTCCCTGCTGATCAGTTCATTTCCAATGAGATGGAGGAAGAGCGAAATGATTTTTGCGTTGGGCAGTTTTAAAAGGATTGTGAAATGTCTTGATACAAATCTTATCACTTGCTGTAATAGCTGTATTGCTGAGAAAAAAAAATAATATAAAAAAAAGACTGGGCAAATTTTAATTTCCCGGCATTGTATTTAATGACTGATTTTTTTTTCCCCAAATGTGATTTGTGCTTATATTCAAAGAAGGTTATAGTCCCAGATAGCAAAAGACATTAATTTAATGTTGGATTTTGGTCAGATTGGTTATTTTTGGTTGAGGTTAAAAAAATCTATGTTGATTCAATGTTTAATTGCAGTTACCATTTCAACGTTTGAAAAACTGTTGTCGAGTCAATGTAGTATCGATGATGATTTTTCAATGTTGAAATGCCCTACAATGAATTGACATCGTTTCAATGGTGCTGATGGACATTGCCATGTTTGTGTCCCCTGGATTTTCAGGGCAAATAGATGGCCAGATAATTCAATAAGGTGCTTCCTACACCTAAGCCAAGCAGGAAACCTTAAAAGATCAAAAGAAAAGGTGTGTGCTAAAATGTACAAAAGAAGTGCAAAAGTGTAATTTCTTTTGAATCTTTAATAAATAACTAAATGAATTATGGTCTGTTTTATTGGTTTTTTTTAATTAATAGAGCATGCAGTAAAGCAGCTGTTCTCAGCCTTGGTTTCTTAAAAAAATGCAAATAGCCAATCTACAAGCTCACAACACATTTTTGAATATTCACCTATGAAATAATTATAATCAAGTATGGGGTCCCCCAAAACATGTCCCTGTAAAGTGGGGTCTTTGTATAAAAAGGTTGAGAACCACTGCAGTATAGCATACTTAATGGACCATTTCAGCATTTAAACCTTCGTCTGTATGTTTTTAATATGCCTCATTTAAAAAAATAATCATTTTACTTTATTTGGTGTTTTAAAGTTCTGCGGGGGTTGCTCCAAACTTGTCTATTAGTGACATCACTGCCATTCAGGCATATGGCAGTGATATCACTGACTAGTAGACTTCTTTGGCATGCTCCTTGTTGAACTATACCATAAATAGAGTAATAAAGTGATTTTTTTTTAATGAGGCATATTAATAACATACAGGAGGAGGGTTGAAAAGTGTTGAAATGGCCCTTTAATAATAACATTGTTTCAATATATAATGCAATGCATATATAGTTGAATCAATGTTGATGCAATTCTACATTCTTTCAATGTTGATCATATCATAGTTGAATCAAGGTTGATTCATTGTCAGAAATGATTGGAAATTCAACCTTATTTCCATGTTGATCATAGCGAGCACTTTCAAGGTTTTTTCAATATTTGACATCAATGTTGATTGCAGTCTTCAGCCTGACAATATCACAATGTTGATTCAATCACTTTTTGCTATCTGGGGTGGGACGTAAACTTAAGTCTTAAATCCGTTGTATATAGTCTTTAAATTTGCGCAAGATACGTGGGAGTAATAGCACCAAGCTCTGCAATTCTATCAGCTGCACTTCAGGCAGTTCTCAAACATAAAATGTATACATAAAAGGGAAGACAAAATATGTAAATGATCTGTAGAACAGTTTCCTCATGGCAGACTAAAATGTAGGGTTAAAAAATATCTGTATATAGGTAATAAACAAAAATTGCCTGTTGTGTACTCATAAAAGGCATGGATATGTAATTTATCTTTGATTGACCCATGTTACACTGGTCAAGGGCAGTGCGGTAGCTAAAATTTGGTGCCCGTGGTAGCTTGGCTTATTTGTGTATGGTGAGGAACACAAAGAGGGTAATTGTTTTCGCCCAGATGTTCCTTTCACACAACAAGCAGGATACTTTGTTCCCGCGGAGCTGATGAGGCCAATCAGGGAAATGATTAAAAATTGATTTTGTCCCTGTAATTACAGTATGTAAACTACTTAGCCAGGATTTCAAAGGAAGTGATTTTCTAATTATGTATACACTCTGGTGTCTAATGATTGGTGGTTAGAGGTAATGGAAAGAGAGCTCTAATGACCGTGCAGTGTCCTGGTGTTGAGCCGTCGTTCTGTTTAAGGCATCGGGATCCCCAAATTGAATTTTCGCTGCTGTTAATGTGCACATGTGGGCTCTTAGCACGCGATTTGAGCTCTAATACTGGTCCTGGACCTTCAAAGTCCACGGATTGGTTCCTCTGCAAATTTCACAAAGGGATCCTCATGCTGTCATGACTCACTGTCTCCATATGCCCAAAATAAAACTGAGAAATGACACTATGTTGGGTAAAAAGAAGTATGTATAATATCTAGTCATGTTACATCATATCTAATTTAGCACATGGATTGTAGTGCTCTTTGATACTTAAAAAAAACTGAAGGTATGAAAAGGAGCAGATGTTGAATTTCAAAAGGGGTTGAACTATACCCCCTGTGAGTTTTGCTCTGAGGGCTTTTATGGTGACATATTTTCATGAAGAGCGGAAAGTTCATCCACCTGTTAAAATGGACTTCACAGGCTGAGAGGGTCTGGGATCACACTGGAAAGACGACTTTGTGAGTTAACCCCTTAAACTCTGACTTTGCGCTTAAGTTTTCCCTAAGGTGGGTTCAAAGTCAGAAAAAGCATTTTTTTTCATATTTTACCACAATCTCACTCACATAGTCTGCATCTGTTGGTTGCAGCACTTCACTGAAGCTACATCACGCCTATATTGAGAAAAATATTCAAACCTATGACGCCATGTTCATATGGCCACCGCATTACATCAAATGGAACATATCTAGATCATCTTGTACATCATTTTATAGACATTTTCCTGTGATTCAATAGGACATATTTGGGATCCAAGGAAACCTCGGGATCGCCGCTAGAATTCAACATAGGCCTGAAATTCCACAGGTTTAAACAGAGCAGTTGTGTTTGGTGAACCCATATATAGGTTTTGTGGGATTAACCTGCACTTGTTGTTGGCGGCCCCATGGACTGTAACAGGGGCTTGTTTAGGGCCTGGCTATTGGGCTATAGCCCGGGGTATTTTTTCTTCAGCCCGGGGTCTTTTCTTACACTTAAAAAATAAGACGAGTATGAACTTAGAGCTCTTGCAACCACTGAGTCTTTAGCCTATCTTGTACTAATTTATTCGCGGCGTGCGTCAGAAATTTACTGTAGTTACAGGGACGCTTATGTGTCTGTTTCGTTTATCATAAAAGCCTCCCTCTTCCACCCGTATATATGTTTCTGTTTGCACGCACAAAGTTCATGATGCCTGAAATGTGACATTTAGGAGCTAGCTAGTAGAGCAACCAAAAAAAAAAAAAGGATCTGAGAAAAACATAAAATGATAAAGGTAACGTTTATTTATTAGATATAAGCCTTCCATTGTTGGTAAATTAATACGCCATGTCATTTGCATCTGGCAAAGTGACCGGCGGTCAGTTGAAAAGTATTTTGTCGATTGCAGCAGATGTTCAAAATACTGGATCAGAAACTAACTACGCTTCCCCAATATACTCCAGTGACGATCATATGCTTATCAGCGCAATGCTTCAACTAGGAGCCTGCGTCACGAAGTCTACAGTCACAAAGCAGTCTGTGTTTTTGGGCTAATAACGTCGCTCATCGTGCTCACTTTCTGATATCACGAAATTTGCTCTCTGATCCGCAGTATTAGTCACTGAAG
Source organism: Gymnothorax javanicus (assembly GCA_029692085.1). NCBI lineage: Eukaryota > Metazoa > Chordata > Actinopteri > Anguilliformes > Muraenidae > Gymnothorax > Gymnothorax javanicus. Next base: position 8,257,823 of record CM056209.1, on the reverse strand, counting down.
CCAAGGTCTAATAAATAGACTGTTGGACCTCTGCAGCAGACTGGATTTACTTGCTATTTAGCGTATTATGGAGCACTTTAATCGTGATTGTCAGACGGGCATTTACAAATTTGCCGCGTACACAACTCAGCTGACAGAGACAAGGTCAATGCGTTGCCATTCTCATTGATGCATGAGTACAGCTGTGCTGTGATTGGCTGTTGGCACGTACAATGGTACCACAGCCTGTACCAGAGATGTGATTGGCTGATGTACGTAATGGTACCAACCGACCTGCAAAAAAAAAAATTCTGAAGGGACTTCAACCAGCTGCTGACTGTATCTTGAGTGATTTTAGAATTTCTTTTCTTCATTAAAGGGTGTGAATTTACAAGTGTTCTCCAGTGTCTTTTGTCAGCTTTAATTATCCCCCGCCGCGCGTTTAGCGCGAAGCGGGGGATATAGCATTGGGCTCCGTCCGTCCGTCCGTCACGTCCGTCACGTCCGTCCGTACGAACACATATCGTACGGACGGCGGGGGATATTGCCATGTTAGTGGCAAACGCTTGTTTGGTGGTAAGTTGAGGGTTTCCGTATCGCAGCTCACGCGCACACTTATTTCCTCCCTCTGGGCTAAGCCCCGGATCTCCTACTGTCCTAGATCCGCCCCTGGGCTGTAACACACATCTTAACAGGTTGTATATTTTACAACTAACAGCGCAACAGTGTGGTCTTTTAGTATTTTTACTGTAAATATGGCTGAAATACCCACATGGAAATGGAAGCAAAGTCCCGTAAATTAAATCTGGTATTCTGTACATTAACCTCATATTCACTATTTTCAAATCCGGCATGTTTGGGTACAGAGCCAAAAATGTAAGAGGATATTTCACTGTCAAATACTTGTGGATGACGCAGTATCTCATCAACTGAATTTGTAAAGCATAAATGGTGGCTTTTCTATGTAATGGCCACTGTAAATAGATTAACATGTGTCAAGATGATGTTTATAACATCTATTAGTGGGATTTCTTTAAAGGTTTGTGTGGCTTTGATGGAATAAGCCATTGATGAGGTCTCTGACCTCAAGAGAAATGCATTAGCCGCGATTCAAAAGCTGAAGAACGCACATATTTTTTAAAAGCACATAATCTGCTTTCAAATATTAGCTCTGCTTTGATGTACTTTAAATGAGGAAACTGATGCTTCTCCATCATTGTTATTTCAACGCAGCGCTACACTGCGCATGGACCAGTTTCATTTCTCAGAAAGGCAGAATATCCCCCCCGAAATGAATCATAGGCGAGGTTGTGGGGACGTTTTGAAAACTCAATGATTTCTCCAAAAACTGTCGGAAGGATTAAGCTTTGAAATGTAGCCAGTGTCTTAAGACCCCGACGGTTGACACACTGCCTATTGGAAGACAAACCGTCACTGCCGTCCACATAAAGATTGAATCATTTAGTCAGTAGAGATGTGATCTATCACTTTGCATCTTTTGACATGTGATACTTCATGGAAATTTAATACCGCATCAATACAAGTGATAAATGGGTGGACTGTGATATAGATTGTAAGGGCCTCTTTGGATGCCTCTCAATTCATCTTTGCCCAAACCCACATAATACTTGAGCTGAAAGGATGCTTGATCAAGGAAAAAAAAATGATAGAGCAAAGTCAATTCTGCACTGGACACCTTGAACATCCTGGACAGGCTACCAATCCATGGCAGCTGTATAGAGAACACTAAAAGAATTCAAGTGCTGTTCTAAGAATTATGCCTCAAGGGCCACAAGCACGTCTTGCTGGTGGAATGCTTGTCGCTTGCAGATTTTTTGATCATTCCTCTCAGCACTGACAATTTGTTATCTGAGTTTCCCATAAGTGTCTCTTGAAGGAGGACAAACTTGGTAAATTGGTAATATTAATTATGGTCTCTCTCTCCCACTCTCCCCCTCTCTTCACTGTTACAGTTGATGTTGTACATCATCCTTGGCTAGCCATTAAAATTTTGAATGGAAACACTTGCAACACAGCTTTATTTTGAGTCGGAAAAAAATAAAAATGTGATCGAGTGAAATGAGGTGCGATCAGATAAAAGTAAATATCCCTAAAAATACCTGTGATATTGTGAAATATCTTTGGACTTCTCCAACAACACAATTTGGAAGCAGTCATAACTGGTTAATGGGATCCCAGGGTATTTGCATTAATTTATAATGTATCTCTTTAAAGGAGGGTTTAAATGTATGAGATCACGCTTTCAGTCAACTCAAGGGGGAATATTTTCATTCCTGCTTACCTATTATGGGCTGTCCTCTCACCTGCCACTGGTAACCCAACACCCACCTGTGCACTGAGTTTAGGGGCTGTAGCAGTATACTTTCAACATGTGAAAAGCAGGAGTAAAGTGCGAATCTGAGAACGCAACATCTGCCAAGATTGAATAATCTTCCGTTTGTCAACATCATCAGTTTGTGATATTTTCTTGACATCATTGAGATGACGCCCCCAATTTTCCCCATTTCAAATCCTTAAGTGAGGATGTGACTCAATATGTCAAATGGTGCAGAATCCTACAAAAATCCTTTATCCAGCTCTGGTTCGCTCCCAAAATCTTATCACCTCTAAGTCAGTCTAAGGTCCACCTCTGGTAAAATTCCCATTAAAGTCCTTCCATTAGTTTTTGCGTAATCATACTGACTAACTGACAAACAAACAAATTAAATTGCTCATAGGGGGTCACTTGCAAAAACTGGAAGACACAGAAGGAGACTGAGGATATTCAAATCATTAATAATTATAACTGTTTGTTGGACCAATCATTTGACAGAGGATTGTATGATACTTGTGCTGCACTCATTGAGGAGGCTTGGTTGAAATGGAAGATTTCACCGAGTAAGAACATGCACCATCATAGGACATCGATATTTTCATCGCCATGGAAACGGTCATAGCATCAAAACAGCTAGTCCAATATTAACAGAATTTTGAGGATTTACTGAGGGACATAATATCTTTTACCTCTGAAAAGTAGTATGACATTGGTTGTTAAACAAAAAAGTTAAAAATTGACCTTGAACTTTGAAATTCCAACACATGTAAGCGATGTTCTGTACGATAGAAGCGGGTCTGTGGGTCAGAGGTTTTGCGGATGTTCTGTTCCACAGAAGTGGGACTGTGGGTTTGGGGCTTTTTAGGTGTTTTGCATAGCAGATCAAGTAATTTGGGTTATTGGATTTTCAGCTGTTTTTTACAATCAGAGGTAGACTTTATAACTAAAAATATGCTGGTGACAGCACATCATAGAGGATCCATTTCATGAATGCAGGGCCCTCCTCCCTGAGCTGGATGCTGTTATACACTCATCTATCTAGTGTAGATCATTTCAAAAGCCCAACTTTGCCCCATTCAGTGGAAAGGTATTGTCTTGACTACCTCTGCTGTTAGAAGGGTAAATATTTTTCTTCAAAGTTGATCCTGTCAAGATATCTTGATTCCTGTTTCGAGAACAAGGATCCTACATAATTCTACTGCATTGCAAAATGTGAGAACACTATCACTGATCTAAAGTGGCGTGTTTTATTTACCATTTTATAAGAAGACAGAGCAATTTACCATAAAAATGTGATGGACAACTCCATAACACAAAAAAATGAAATTAGACTTGTTCAAAATTATTGATCTGTTGTTTGCTTAACAGGTTGCTAAGGGATGACAAAATAAGACATGACCTCTTATTACATTCTCAAATGATGTGAGGCTCATATCTCTGTGATATGATTACAATTTCACATCATTTTACCTTAAGGATTCTTGTTTCTACTCAATGCATTGATAAGTTTCACTTTTCTGGGATAAAGCACGTCGCTCCTTCGGTTTATCCTTGGGCCTTTTCTGTACGTAATTCCTCCATCCTCCCTGGAAAAAAAAAAATCCTTTTATCACACAATGGGTAATTTATATCCATTAGCAATGTTTTCAATCCGTCTCAGGGCCACTGTCAGTGCCGTTAGCAGAGTAATGATTAACGCGAGCTAATAATAGCCTGCTGTACCATCATATTTCCTTTTGTAAAACATGTACAACTGCCCTGCTCAGCTCTGTCAAACTCTCAGCTTCTTGCGTTTAGAATACCAACGTTTGAAAGAAAATACTTTAGTTTCTCCTCAGGGGAAATTTTTAACTCACTTGACGCCATTTGTTATATAATATGAAAGGTGAAGTGCTTGCTCGGATACCTGAGGTGATTACCTGTGCTAATATATTGCATTGCTGCGGCTGCTGAGTTTGCATACGGAGAACAGCTATCTTTGCTGCTGTATGCATTTTCTGAGTAGCAAAATAACAGTATATGCCTTTATTATGCTACCATTGTCGCTCTGAACACAAAGCTAAAATGAGCTCAAGTGTTATTCCTAGACAGATGTCTTCTGTGAATTTTGTTTGTCTGTTTATTATGTTTATTTGCATGGGGGGCTTGAATGCAAAGAGTGCTAGGTTCTGTGACTAGTGATATTCATCTTTGTTAGAATTTTTTATTTTTTATTTCATCTTTTTTTTTAGGTTCAGCGGATGACTTCGATTGATTATGTCTCACTGTATGCAACGCTCATATTGCCAATTCACACAGCTTTCATTTACTGATTTATTTCAGCTTTATTGTACCAAGGGAATAGATGTTGGCATCTCTGCGCCATAGATGTTGGCATCTCTTTTCGTGTGTGACATGTCCAGGAGAACTTCAATGAGGAATAAAGCACTTAGTTATAAATTTCATGTGGAACATTTAGCAATTCAGATTCACCTTATAGGGTATAACAGCTTCTGGTTTCAAGTCTGTGTGTAGTTTCAGTAATTTTTCATTAATTGACTTCAGGCTCATGCTTTGACTATTTTCTTTTGCGCACTGGCCCTTCAGTGATACATTTTTTTTTCTTGTAGTGATGTTATTACATTTCACTGTGTAATACATTGCAGTTGTATCTCCGTCTCGTAATAAAGTGATCACAGATCCTGGTTGCCAGTTCTGTGGAGGAGTTGTTTTTTCTTTATACTTAAACATGTATTGATGTGGTTCAGTCAATCACCAAAGTGGTGATGCTCTTGAGTGATGCGATGAGGGGTCGCCAGCGTGGAGTTAGATGTCAACTCCTCTCTGCGTAGATTCGACTGATTAGCGCGCTCTACTCGAGCCCAGCTGTCTGATTAGGGCTTCAGACGTCAGGCTGTGGTGGGAGTGGGTGTTTCATTTTGATGAAGTGACACCCCCACATGCCACCTAACCCCTCCCCCGGTTTGTGGTTATATTATCAGTCCTTATCATGCGCCAGGTCATTGTCTGTCTCCAGACTGAACAGGTGGTGTCGTCAACCACGAGCAACCATTTATGCATGACCAATCTCAGTGTGCGTGTGTTTATACCGAAGTGTGTGCAAGCGCGCATTAATTCATGCAGTGGCTCATGCGTATGTATTTAAATGTGAGCATGAAATGCGTACATAAATGAGGTTTGCTCCTTGCATATGTTTGTGTTTACGCGTGCCTGCATAAGTGTGTATGCTGCAGTGTACTTGCGCACAGGTATGCTTGTACGTGTGGCTCTTATTTCACTGATATGAAAGTGGCAGCACTGGCCAGCTTGCAGAGCCTCCTATGGCTAGGTTAAATTGACTTCAAATGCCGGTTACAACCCCAGTGATATCTGATATTCTCTAGACTCCCCAATGGACCTGCTGGGATTTATGGGGAGGGGACCCCAGCGTCAAAACCATGCTGAGGACAGCTGTCGACACCACCAATTAAAATCCACCTTTTTTAAGTCCTCCCAGAGCCCTTACCGGTTTGAGTGTAACTATTGCAGCAAACACAATTTCCTCGCTCTTTTTGAGAAAACTGTACAGTATCAAACCCAAATACTGTGGGGCGAAATCTGGTTAATCTCAATACGTCCCTTGTGGCCCCTTTCCAGAAACCACGGTGTCGTTCAGGCAGCGTTAGTTTTGATAGCTGCGGTCACTCTGACGGGCCAGGGTCAAATATCTGTGCTCTTTTCTGAGAAATGTGTAAACGCGTGGATTCCGTAAAAAAAGAGGACGTAAACAGAACATGCTGAACAAACAGAAATTAGCTCGACAGAGTCCTGCGTATCCTGGTGTGTTTGATCATTTTTGATTCAATCTGCAGGGAATATGTCAAAACGAGTAAATAGTGTTGATTGTTATGATGTGAAGGGTGGGAATTTTACGGCCCTGGTATTTAAAGGTATTGTTGTTTTGCGTGTGTAGGGAGTGAGGTTAGTAGAAAGATTAAAGCTCCGTAGCTGTAGACCTGACATTTTTGTTTCATAGACTGGTCTTGCAGTCCTCTGTCTGTTATTGTATCTTTATTTGCCTTACGGGTGGGCGGAGCGACTAGGGTCAGTCATTGGTGCATGATGTATACCCACCTATTTTCTGTATCCCCACTTATCAGCTAAAAAGCCAAAATTGGCATGCAAGGGAGGGTACACTCACTTTCTCCTGAATGATCTATCCATCTACCTAGTAGAGTATTACCCACTTCTCCAGGGACCACTACACCACTGGGGGAAGTTTTTTTCTTTTTAACCTTTGTTTAAGCATTGAGATGTTCCTCTTTTTCAGAGATACCCTGGGAGAAATGCCAGATAGAGTGGTTTCAAGTGAGGAAGGATAGAGGTAAACAGGGGAAAAGCCCCTTGGGACAATTTTAGGGTTGAGAGCTTAGCTCAAGGGCCCAGTGGCTGAGATCATCCCAACTTCATCTGTCCAGATCAAGTCAGCATCCCAAGCTCCACCGGGGGTAAACAGCAACTCTTTCGTTACCAGTCAAGCAAACTTCCTCTACTCTACCCTGTTGCCCTCTAGTTAGTGGTCCTCTAGGGGTTTGAGGTTAAGAGACGTACCAGAGGGGGTTATAGTGTAAGCATCAAGCATATTACAGGATACTCACGTCCACTTTCCCTCTGCTTGTCATCTTATCTCCAGGAGAACTCCGTGGTATACGGATGTGTATTAGTGTGCACGAGTGTAAGAGGAGCTGTAGACGGTGAGCTCAGCATCTTCTTCAGAGGTTTGAGTGGGAACCTGAGAGCAGATAATTAGATTTAGTGGTGGATTGCAGACGAAGGGAGGGAACTAGTGTGAGAAACAGAAAGAGAGAGTGAGAGAGACAGAAGGAGAGAGGGCCAAGAGGGAATAAGACTGATCCCTGTTTCAGTAGCTGATTTTGGGATGGCAATGATGCTATTATGATGATGATGTTGATGATGATGATGATGATGATGTTAAAGAATACACACAACCTAGTATGTCACTCTTCTGGCACTCATTTGCAGTGACTGAACTTAAAATTTAATCCTTACTTCATCTCCTAAGCGCCATGGTGGAAGTGTTAGTTAAGTTTCATTAACTTACACTTTCCCTCCCTGAGCCTTTCATGCTGTCCGGCCAATCAGAGTCAGGATCAGGAGGCCAATCAGGGTCTAGTCAGGGACAGTGACCCATCTTTGTGACCAAGGCTTCTCACCAATTCACAGTGTCTAACTGAGCAACCAAATAGTCCTACACTTTCCTTGCAAAGATGACAAGTTGTGAACTCAGAGTCTGGCAAATGGAGATATATAAAAACGTGCATCTATTTATACTAAAATTAAGTGGGCCGGAAATTCCGTCACCCTGGCGCAAGCGTGTGAAAATCTTACCCTTTTTCTTTTTGTGGATCCGGGGGGGTTAGGTCAGATGAATACGTGTTAAAATTCGACATGAGGTGGGAAGCCAGATGAGCATGTGCACTGGGCTGAAGTTAGGTGATAGGGCAGACCGTTCAGGCGGTTTAACACTAGCCTTATCCTGAAGTTACAATCCTTCCCCCTGGATTTGGGCGTGCTGTTAAATATGCGCTTGTGATGCACTTTTACTATAGTAGGCAATAGCCTTCGGCAGCAACCCCCACTGTACCATGAATTACATCAAATGTACAAGCATAAGAACACATAAAAAACAGGCCAGTAAATCTTTTGACACTGACCACTTTACAGTAACCTGTATAGTATCGGGTGCTTGCCATTTACCGACAAACGATAGCAGGGCTATTCAGGGCACCCTGGTCCTTGAGACCAGGAGGCTTTGCTTGTTGTCAGTGTTACTTTGCAATAGATCAATTACAGCAGTTAACTAGCTATAGCGGCTTACTTGGTTCTGAATTGGGTACTGATTTTAAGGTGAAAATGAAAGCCATTATTGTTTGTGGCTCTATTTCACCCTGCATCCCAATAACTTTCTCTCCTCACCTCCCTACCGCTACTCTCCAAGGGCCACTCCATGCCTATCAGGAAGTTATGTGAAACAATAGCGGGGAGCCACTGAAGGGAGTGAATGAGAGAATGACAAAGAGTAAATAGTAGGGACAGCTTATCTTCTTCTTGGTCATCAAAGTTGTCAGTATTGGGTAATATGTTTCATTTTTCTGTTTACTTCTAGATTTTTTGTATTACTTCATTGTTCATGTTATTTTATCCGTTGCTTTGTTTTTCGTTATTATTCCCATTGCCTGTTTCTATTTCCAAATGTCCTTCTTTACCTTGCACGCCCAAACCAGCACTTGCTGTTCTCTTTGTTAATTGTTCATTTGATTCCCTTGTTTATAGCCACGTCCCTAGACTCGCTTCCTATTTCTCAATGCACTTGATGTGAGTTTCTCCTTTGGAATTTGTTCCCTTCATGTGCCCTGTATTTCCATCCTAAGTCTGCAAGTTACTTACAAGCCTTTGTATTTTCTGGAATTATCTACCGATTGTGATTGGGTTATGTCCATGATTTTTGTGTTTGGCAAGTCCCTTGTGTATTGAGATCAATTGTTACAATTTTGGCTGGTTCACCAACAGATGATTCTGTCTTCTCTCAGATTTGGCAATCTCACCATTTGGCACTTGACCACTGGCTTGTTTTTCAACTCTGTTTCGGATTTCCTTCTCTATGCTGTAAGTTGTCTGATTGTTCAAGAACCGCACTGTATGACCCTGAGCAAACTTTCAAAAAGGTCTATGAAATTGCTGTCATGCTTAATTAAATCATGTTAATCATTTTGGTTCAATGTAACATAATTTACCTGGTTCCAGGTGTTAAATTTCCAGATTTGTCAGCAGGTTATGAGGCAATGGCCTCAGACAGGATACTATGTTTGATAATATCTGCCTCATTGAATACACTGATTGGATGAAATATGTCATACTTATAGGGGAAATTATAGTTTTGTTATCTCAGCTTTAAAGACAGGATTGTGTCAACTTCTGTCTTACTTAGAAGTGAAAACTTTCAGCGTAGCAAACAGTGATACATGATCCGCTGGGACGGAGAGCCGAGATTGAAGCTGCTTTGCTCACCTCCTCAAATATTGGAACAGTGGATAGAAAGAGGTAGTGGAGGAAGTAAGGAAGTAAGTCTGTTCCGAGTCTAGTGACCTATCAGGCTGGTGCTAAACCCCAGTTTTTTGTGGCATGAAGCGACTAGCAGTATTGCTACTCCCCCTGGATGGGATGCCAGTCCATCACAGTTTACTTCCCCAGCTCTTAGTCAGGTTTTCCTGGCAGTTTTCTGGTACGCATTTATACACCTGGACAGAGTGAGGCACTGTGGGAGTGCAGTGTTTTCCCCAAGAACACACCGCTGAGGCCAGGGCGAGGACTTGAACTCAGAACCTTTTGGTCCCAAGTCAAGCACACTTAACCACTTTCCTACACTACTGTGGAGGAAAGGAGGATGCTGTTTTTGAATATTGGGACATTTCTTCTAACTCTGGAATGGTGTAAAGACTCACTTCCTGAATTTTGTGTTGAATTATCCTTTTGCTAATTTCGACCTCAGCCCCTGTCCCCCCTCCTTCTGACAGAACCCTTCCTGAACCCTGCGGCTGCTTGTTTTAATGAAAGCACATACTTGAACAAGGAAAGGACATATCACATTACACTACACGTTTTATTTATTCTAAAGTAATTGAACATATGGTAGTGTCACCTTGATAATAATGATTTGCCTGCGTAGAAGTGAATGCAGTATTAATCTATTTAAGACACAGTATGACTCTTATTGAAAAGTTTAAAGCAATTTAATGTGCTGATGTGCGGACAAGATGTGAATTGAAAATTCCTTTCAGTAAAAACAATAAGGAAACTTAATGACCGTACCACTCCTGTACATACTGAATATGCTCAGAAGACACTTGAAAAGATTGACCTTGAGTCTTCAAAATGTTCATTTTCATTAGTCTCACGACTGAAAGGAGAAAATAAGCAGGTGATTTGAAGGTTCCCTGTCAGCAGCATTTGAGCAGCGACACGTCTACTTCACAATATCCACAAGATGACATTGCCATCAATATCCCCTGCCACCATGGAATCCCATTTTCAAACCCAATGAAGGTCATTACGAGTAGTATACACTGACAAAATTTCCTTCATCTAGGTAAAGTATTTTCTGAAAAAAAAAACTTGCCCCCATTTATCCAGACAGACAGACGGAAGGATGGACAGGTTCTATCGCAATATCTCCTGCTCCACTTTGTGTCATGGCGGGGGTTAAAAACAGGGAAAAAATAGAAAATAAAGACAAACTTCTGAGCCTTCCGAATTTTGGTCATTATGAATATGTTCTGCCCTCGAACATACAACGCAATTTCAGACGTCATACTTCTTAATGAAGCAGCATATCTGTGGTTTGACATTTAAGAACAATGCAGGATAAAATGGCTTTATAGAGTGCAGTGCCCTCCAAAATTATTTGCTCCCTTAGTGAACATGAACAAAACAGACTGTGAAAAAATGTATTTACTGTTTATCCCCTCGATTTTTCACTCAAAATATTCACAAAAATCTTACCTTTTTATTGAAGTAACAGTAGTGAAAGAAAAAATACATTAAATATTTGCTACGAAACAGATGCCACGATTGTTTTTTCTTTTTTTTGTGAATTGGTGTGACATCAGCACAAGTCTCTGCCATAGGATTTAAAACTACTGGGGCTTGGGTTGTTTCGCAACCCAATGTCCTCATTGGGTGGGCAATTATATCTAAAGAATGCCTATTGAGTAACCTGAAGTTGAAAGTTACTCGCTTTAAAATCGATGACTGTTTTCAACTCACAATGATGACAAAACTTCTACCGAAATGACAGAAAACTTTTTCAGCTTGCTAACGTGATTTAATGTCAGCACCAAACAGCTCTAACTGTTGGCCGATGTTACATTAGTTTACTGAAAGGTAGCTTGATCATGTGCCATGTGCAGTACCATTTCATCAGCTAGATAAGGTTCTCCATAGCTTGTGGTTGTAGCTTTAAGGAGCCAGCAACCAAGTGGAAAAATTCTCCAGTCATTTCAGCATTATGACTATGCTTACATGGACACACATAATCGGAATAAAGGCCCAATCAGATTAAAAATGCTTCATGTAAACACGTCAATCGGAAGATTCTGATCCGATTTGGTCCATTCGGAAAGAAATTTTATTCCGAATGAGAGAGGTGGTTTATGCCGATCATCATTCCGAACAACGTCCGTGTACGCACCCATTCGGATCCTGTCTTCATGGTTGGGGTAAAATTGTCTTCACTGCGCATGTGTGCTACAAAGAGCGAACGAGGACGTGCAGACAACGTGACGTTTGTTTACAACAAAGGCGGAAGCACAGCTTTTTTGTCTTCTACTTCTTCTAATATTTCCAGAAAATTAGACTACTCCGCGCATGCCCAAATGATTCATTCTGATTAAACGCATGGTGATGTATACGCAAGTCATGATCGGATCATTTCATTTAGTGTCCATGTGAATTTGGATTTGGAATTTCCGATCAACCGAGAAATTTTGCGCATGTAAACATAGCTTATTTGGTCTCAATAAACTTAATTTTAAGTAATGTTAGCTTTGGGTTGTAAGCAACATGAAGTGGCTGGAGCTAGCTAAGAAGTGGAAAATTTTGCCTGTCATGAGTTCAGTAGCACGAGTTTTGTGACCATTGTCTTTACTTGAAAACAGCTACCTGGCTAGCTAATTTACCTACGACTCCATCAGCCATCCTCTCATCTCCAGTAGGGGTTTGAAGGGCGAAAATGAGCTTTGATTAATCACTTTGGTCTCATGAAAGAAAAAGGGATGGTATAGCTGCTTCCTCCAGAATTTGAGTTGGGGGACGACCCTGTAACACCGATTGGAGATCTCTCTTGTTGTGCTCAAGATGAAAAGGCTCTCTGTAATCCTGACCATTTGCATAGTTATTTGCTAGCATGTACATTTTTTTTGTCTCATTTTCAAAATACCATTGCCATTCTATTGTCCGGTCTGTATTTGTGTGTAAAGTGTGAAAAATTTCACCTCTGAGTTTGGCCTTTATGTAGCCCGTGCTTCGGCGGCACATAGCAAACTGTTGGCATTATTAGCACGACCAGGTGTGTCTGGAGTAGCCATCCAGCACAGTGCATTGTGGTAGTTGTTGTCTTTACAGCAAGTGCAAAGGAAAGCCATGGGGGTGATAAATATACAAATATCTCAGGCTACTGCAGGAAAATGTGTATGGTTTTTGTGCGACTTATTTATACGAAGCCGACACTTTGAAATTGTATGGCGAAATATTGGTGAACTGCTCTTTTAAGATAAATGCATAACAGTGATTGGTTTGTACCTGGGCCCCTCTACTGTTGGTGGCTTCCCTCATTTCAGATGATACCAATGTTGTGGTACACCTGACCCACTACATTATGGCTGGAATTAATTCTAGATTAGCCTTTGGAGGAGAGGAAAGACTGGGGTTAAACTGGCCATACAAACATAAATATACACATAAACATAGCATTTGATTGTCCTTTTCTCTCCTGGAAAACCTGTGTGATGTGGTTCGGGTGACAGGAAGCTGCGGGGAGACTATGGATCAGGAAGCGCTGTGGTTTTATTCTCGGCCTCAACTCACTGACTCAGTCTCTTCTCCTTGATAATATGTAAATGTTGTTAAAATCTGTCACAGGCCCTTATGAGAGACTCACTTTCTACAAAGCGGGAAAAAAAAAACCAAAACATGGCTCAGTGTTTATGAATGAGACAAAGACGATGGCAAAAAAGGACTGGGTTAGATGACGGAATGTGTATCAGTGCATCAAGTGTACTCTACATTCTGTTGCATTATATGTTCTGTGCTTCAGGGCACAGGGACATGAAAATATAGAAGTCATTATATAAAGGCGTAAGCTGAATGAAAACTGTTCATTCCCCCCTCCAACCCACAAATTAAAAATATGTTCTAATTCACTTAGTATGTGGGTCACATTTCATTGTGATGCTGTTATTAGTCATGGACATTGACGACTGTTTGTTGTGTATTAAAAGGTTCTGCAGCCTCAGCAGTCAGTTTTACTGGCATTTCTCACACATCTGTGTGACAGAAAGAAGAGTCATTTTGGCACAAATCCCTTCATCCTTCTCTGTGCTCTGAGCTATTTGAGGATTATGTTTTTAGAAGGAACAGTGAATTCATTCTTTTTTTGTTTGCGTTCATCCCAAGCATTCATCCTCGTAAAAGATGGAGGCAAATATTTGAATGATGAGAATGATTTTGCCTAGTAACTAAGATAAATTCTGCCAATGGTACAATCTGAAATTGGATTGCTAGGCAGAGTGAAAGTCATTGACAGGACTACTAGTGACCTTGGGTCCAGCGTGCGCCATTCCTACTAAACTGCCATGTTGTATAAAGGTTATGCCAATGTCTTGAGAGTCAAGTGGAGGGGGTTCATGTGTGGGTCGTGGGTTTCTCCCATTCTCTGTCTCTCCTTCTTTTTTATGTCATAAAATGAATGGTGATTGATTTCTTATTTGCGGATATCTGTGGCCGGCAAACTATACTCAAAGTCTTTATGCTGAACAAGTCAAGCACACTAACTTAATGCTTGTCAGGCCCACAAGACAAGCATACAGGATTCCCATAATGCCTTGCCCTCTTCCAAAAGTGGTCTGCCTCTCCTTGGAAGGCCTAGGAATGCCCTGTTTATCGTGACCTGCAACCTGATACACAGAAGTAGTCCTAAATGTCCCGAAAGATGTTCCTGTTTGCATGCTGACCTGTCACTGATTGACAATCAGAGGAAATGGGGAGAATCAATAATCTCTCATCCTCAGGGTTTTTTACCATTGATTTTCACATGGGTGGGATGACTGCGTTTGCTGCACGTAATCAAATTGGGGGTGTTCTTAAAACGAGACTGGACCGGCTGGACCATGACACTTTCTCAATCTCCCTCTCAAAGGAGTCTTTTCTCTAACAAACAAAACAAATAACACATTGTTGATGAGAAACTTTTTTACCGTAGGAGTTTTTTTCTTTGCCTTCGAACCCTCATTCGCTCAGCGCTACCGGGTGAATCTGAAATGGCTCCATTGAGTCTGTTCGAAAGCTAAATGATGTCATTGGCAAACTAGCCATTCCCAGGCCAACGCTTTCGTGTTTGCGTGACTAAATGCATACAATTACGGACCGGGTGTCTGTGAACTCATTGTTATCGTGGCGGCGGAGCGCGGATAATAGGGACGGAGGAAAGCAGCCATGTCATCGCAGCGCTTCGCACAAGGGAGGACCGACAGGCTGCTGAAAAAATAAATCTCTCATTATCCGGCACCCCGTGTACTCTGTTTTAACTAAACGGGGTGATAGTAATTCAACCATCGCCTCTTTTGTCTCGGGAATGGGTTCCCCGCACTCAGCATTGTGCTTGACTGCACGATATGAAAAGCTGCTGTACGTACAGCGATCTCTGTGACCCCAATGGCCTCAGTTGGGTCCGTCAGAAAGTATCTAATAACCCAACTGCCCCACGCCACTGGAGATGTCATGCGGGTCCAGGTGAGGCCACTGCCTACGTTCAAGAGCAGAAGGATGTTGGTTTGCTCTAGAAAATTATGGACGATGGTTACACGCAGTGTTTTACGGAACGTCAACTAGATATGCATTTGCATGCAACCGCTGCCCTGGTGTATTAAAGTAAATTTATTTCTCAGTGTGTGGTACACAAGGATACCCTCGCACTTCACTTGAAAGCTCAAGGAAAGATCGTTATATGAACCTCCTGCATCAGGATCGAGTTCATTAATTTTACTGCTGTGATCATTTATTGCCCCATATAAGTTATTGTTTGAATGCTCTCTGGTAGC
The DNA here is from genome assembly GCA_029692085.1 of Gymnothorax javanicus. Taxonomy (NCBI): domain Eukaryota; kingdom Metazoa; phylum Chordata; class Actinopteri; order Anguilliformes; family Muraenidae; genus Gymnothorax; species Gymnothorax javanicus. Next base: position 8,242,637 of record CM056209.1, on the reverse strand, counting down.
GGAAGGAACACATTGATGCGCTTGTGGGGAATTTTTTTTTTTTTTTTTTTTACACAGTTAAATGTTTCTTCCACATCACTGAAAATCACTGTTTAACATTCACATTGTGCCACACCATGGAAGCTCACCTGTACCTTTAATAGACATTTAATGTGCAAAGCTTTTCTAGTGATTTATAGTTCTGTGAGAGTCAGAAGTAGTTTTGTACTTGAAAATGAATCTCTTAGCAAGCGATTCACCTAAACATTAAGTCATGTGGCTTTTTACCAAGCTTCAGTCGATTGAGATGTATACAGTATACATTCAGTTGCCACTTTATAACGTACAACACCTACTTGCCAATGCAAACATCTGATTTCAGAAAAGCATGTAAAGATGGCCAAGGGGGTCAGTTCTTCTGACCAAACATTAGCACCGGAAAGAACTGTGATCCAAGTGACTTTGACTGCAGTGATTGTTGTTACTAGACTGTCCCTTGGTTCACATCTATGGCAACAGAGTTTGGTGCAAATTACATTAATCCATGGAACCATTCTCTTTTATGTCAGCAGTTCAGGCTGGTGATGGTGGTGTGAAAGTGTGGAGAAAAATGCTTCTGGCTCAAATTAGTGTCCTTAATTCCAATGGAGCTTTATTTCAGTGCTGATACTTACCAATTGTTGCATTCTATTTGCATTCCTTTATGGCTGCAATAAGTCTACCCATCCTTAAATTACTATTTTCATAAGGATAACACGTATAATATTAATAATAATAATAATAATAATAATAATAACTAGAGGCACCCGTAGAGTGCAAGCCTCCGCCAAGGCAGCACAGTCCAAATCTTCATGAGTGGGAGCAAAGTTGAGTTATCGCGTATCATATGATTTCAAGATGGCTGCCGTGGCGGCCATATTGTTTCTCTGATCGCGGTGAAAATCAATAGGGTCCATCCTCGATGTAATAGCAATGCACCCACAAAATTTCAGACAAATACGTGCATTACTTTTTGAGTTATGTTGTTCACAAACAGACAGACCGACAGACAGACAAACAAACAAACAAACAGACAAGGGCGAAAACATAATCTCCGCCCCAACTTTGTTGGCGGAGGTAATAATGTCATAAAACATGTCATCTCTGGTTGGGTTATTGAACATAAAAACGAGTTCATTGTACTCAAATGGCCTCCACAGTCACCTTATCGCAATCAAATTTAGCACTTTACAGTTAAGGTGGATGGGGGATTTGCAGCATGAATGTGCAGCCAACAAATCTGCTGCGACTGCATGACGCTATCATGCCATCACGGACCAGAAACTCAAAAGAATGTGTCCATCACCTTGTTAAATCCATGTCATGAAGATTTCAGGCTGTTTTCCTTGGAGAAGTGGGAGTTGGGGTATCCAGCATTATACCTCATGAAATGGCCAGTGAGTGTATATGAACTGGAGAAAGCTTCCATGTACCAGTTTTTGAATCTCAATAGATACAGCGGGATGGTTATTCGAGCCAGATCATGGTAGCTGCCATATTTGACCATTAGGCTTTTGGCACAACATCTGTTGGCAGAAAGCATTCCTAAATATGAAGCGTCCGCAGTCGCTTAAGCATGTTGGGCCATGAAGTTACTAAAATGCAATACAACCACATGAAGGAAATAAGATATAGTTTGTGTTTCTTGCAGTCTGTACTTGCTCATATTTGTGGTCTTGTGAGCTTGTGTGACATAATATTTCATGGCACGAGTCCTTTTCCAAGGAACAAGATTGTTCAATGAACTAAAAAAGCATTCAAAGAGCTAGTATGTCTGCCAGCACATTTGTCACTAAGAACTGAACCAATATGGCTGTGGCAGCAATATTTGGAGTCAAATTCATCACAAAATTTAATCAATTGTTCCTTGGTGCATTGCCCACACTGCCACAAAATATTGAAATTGAGAAATTTGAGAGATATCGTCTGAACAAACGAACAAACAAACAGGATGGCTGAATGCAGAACTTCCGCCCAACTTTGCTGGCAGAGGCAATCAGGAATTGGTCTTGATTCCTCAAAAATGTCAGGGATGCATCCAATGCATGCTTATTTGATTTGAACAGAACTGACGTCCCATTTGCCATTTTGGCACTGAGAAGCAACCAATCCCACCTCCCCTGACTTCAGTATGGGACTGTGACTACCATCCACTTTCCTTGGCTTTCTAATTATTCTGAGACCTGGCATCTAAAGGCTCAGTCCCACTGGGCATTTTTTGCCTCGGCGATGTACTCCCGATGGAAACTGATGAACCTCGGGAGGCATTGGGAACAGGTTCCCCGATGTCCCGGGGAAGCTTCGGGAGCGTTGTGAGCCATCTGGAACCATCGGGAGGCATCGGGAGAACTGCGAAAAATTTCAGTGCTTGCATTGAAATTTTTCCCGATGTGTTCCCGACATTTTGTCGGGAAAACAGGCCGGGGAGGACTCGCCGGAGCTTTCCAGAGCCACGGGGAAGCTTCAGGGATGCTTCCCCGGAGCTTTGGCGAAATATTGTTTTCCCCGAGGCATCCCCGAAGCATCGGTGATGTCTCGCCGAAGTATCAGGGGACCTTCGGGGATATTTGAATCTTCGGCGAAAGTTCGGCGACATTTCGGTGACACATTCCTGATGTCGGGGTTGCATCCCCGAATATTCGCCGAAATTTTGGCGACGGTTGAAAAGTGCATTCTTCCCATGGCGCTGATTGGCTGGATTTTGCATTCGCGCGCACTATAAGTACATTTCATATAAGTACATGCCAGAGAGAGAATGATGCTGAGCCCAAAATGTGCATATATTATAGCGTAGCCAAACACAGGTATTTTATCAATGTTTTGTGCGGGCGCCAGGTCGTCTGTTAGACCAAAATAAATTAGTAGTGTTCAGCTCCACGACAGCATTTTACGGAAAAACTCGTCAACGAAACCATGAGAAACTAAATAATTTGTATTGTACCAACAAAGAAAGAGGCACTTCCGCTTGCTCAAATCATAACATTATTTACATCAAGAGAAAAAATGAACAGGTTAAGGGAAAAAAAACACATTTATCCGCGGAAAATAAATAACCCAAATTGCAGGCCCCAGCCTAGACACCTGCAAGAAAACTAAATACAGTGCTGTGAAAAAGTATTTGCCCCCTTCCTGATTTCTTTTTTTTTGCATATTTGTCACTCTTAAATGTTTCAGATCATCAAACAAATTTTAATATTAGACAAAGACAACCCGAGTAAAAATGCAGTTTTTAAATGATGAGTTCATTTATTAAGGGAAAAAAGCTATCCAAACCTACCTGGCCCTATGTGAAAAAAGTATTGCCCCTAAATCCTAATAACTGGTTGTGCTGCCCTTGGCGACAACAACTGCAATCAAACGTTTGCAATAACTGGCAATGAGTCTTTCACATCACTGTGGAAGAATTTTACCCCACTCTTCTTTGCAGAATTATTTTAATTCAGCCACATTGGAGGGGTTTTGAGCATGAACGGCCTGTTTAAGGTCATGTCACTGCATCTCAATAGGATTTAAGCCCGGACTTTGACAAGGCTACTCCAAAATCTTCATTTTGTTTTTTTTAAGCCATTCAGAGGTGGACTTGCTGGTGTGTTTCAGATCATTGTCCTGCTGCATAACCCAAGTGCACTTGAGCTCGAGATCACAATCTGAGGGTTGGACATTCTCCTTCAGGATTTTCTGGTAGAGAGCAGAATTCATAGTTCCATCAATTATCACAAGTTGTCCAGGTCCTGAAGCAGCAAAGCAGCCCCAAACCATCACACTACCACCACCATGTTTGACTTTTGGTATGATGTTCTTTTTATGAAATGCTGTGTTAGTTTTATGCTTGATGTAATGGGACTTTTACCTTCCAAAAAAGGTCAACTTATGTCTCGTCAGTCCACAGAATATTTTCCCAAAAGTCTTGGGGATCATCAAGATGTATTTTGGCAAATGTGAGACGAGCCTTCGTGTTCTTTTTGGTCAGCAGTGGTTTTTGCCAAGTGAAGCCTGCAGTTCTTTAAATGTTGTTATGGGTTTTTTGTGACCTCCTGGATGAGTAGTTGATGCGCTCTTGGAGTAATTTTAGTAGGCCGGCCACTCCTGGGAAGGTTCACCACTGTTCCAAGTTTTCTCCATTTGTGGATAATGGCTCTCGCCGTGATTCGCCAGAGTCCCAAAGCCTTAGAAATGGCTTTGCAACCCTTTCCAAACTGATAGATGTCAATTTCTTTGTTTCTCATCTGTTCTTGAATATCTTTAGTTCGCAGCATGACATGTTGCTTTTTGAGATCTTTTAGCCTACATCACTTTGTCAGACAGGTTCTTTTGAAGTGATTTCTTGATTCAACAGGTCTGGCAGTAATCCGGCCTCGGTGTGGCTAGTGAAACTGGACTCAAAAAATGTGGTTAATCACAGTTAATGCATGATTTAACGGGGGGGGCAATTACTTTTTCACATAGGGCCAGGTAGGTTTGAATAGCCTTTTCCCCTTAATAAATGAAATCATTTAAAACTGAATTTTGTATTTACTCAGGTTATTTTTTTCTTATTTTAAAATTTGTTTGATGATTTGAAAACATAAGTGTGGAAAATATGCAAAAAAGGAAGAAATCAGGAAGGGGGCAAACACTTTTTCACGGCACTGTATGTATATCCAGCCACTCAATGAAAATAATAAAATAATAATAAAATAGTTGATTAATTTCTAAAGGAAAAGATCGGGCTGCTGCAGTACAGATTATAACAACCAGATGCGCTTGCCAGACGCAAGTCGCGGTCTGCGAAATAAAGCAATGCCCGACAGCCTTCTCGTCATTTAACAAACTTCTATTATATATCAAAATTAAAAGAAAAATTAAGGAAACAAAATTGTAAAAATAAGGGCTAGAGGGGGAATATGAGAGGGGGAAACAATGTTCAAAGTAACTCGGGGCAGGAGTAAGTGGAGTTAATGCGAGTGATTAAAAAAAAATAAAGTTTTCATTCCGCGATATCAGTTTTTGTGGTGGGATGAGTTACAGGGAGTGCACAGGGAGGTTAGAGGATTTTTCAGTAAAAAAAAAAGTTCTTTCCCAAACCCTGCTTGGCGTCTCGCACTGGATTCCCATCCAAACTGTTCGATAATTATAGAGGCTGGTTGCACCTTGTAGCTCGCTACAATGTATACCTCCCCAATAACCCTTCCCCGAGGCACCTGGGATGGTTCGCAAGTACTCATCGATGCATCCCCTAATCTACGGGGATATTCCCCCGATGATTTTTCAAATTCGGGGAAGCTCTGGGGCACCTTCGTCGATTATCGGCGAAGGTACCCCGGAGCTTTCCCGAGCATCGGGAACCATCCACGATGTTTCGCGGGCATTGTTCGGGGGACATTCCCAGAAGCTTTGTGACCATAGCCGAAGCATCAGTGAACACTCACCGGACCATCCCCGATGCCTAATAAGTGCAATTTCTAATGCGACTACTCCCTTTTTTTGGCAAAAGCATCGGGAGCCATCGGGAGAAAATTTGTCTATTTCCACATTGCCGATGATTTTTCCCCAGTGGGACCTAGGCATTAGTTTTTATCCCTCTTGGGGAACTTGCATATCTGGTTTTTATCTTGAGAAACATATATTGTTTGGCTAGAAGCCTAAAATAGTGAATAGTAGTGAATAAAATTACTATTTTCAAGATACTTTTGCTCTAATATCTAAATATTTTATCACTGCAGTTGTGTTCCCTTTATTTGAGGAGAATGTGCTCTCTGTCCATCTTATGCCATAAGTTACTGCATTTTCTAAAATTTTTGCATGAGAGTGATGCCTGAGTGACGACTTATATTTGATAAACACTTGTTCTCTTCAGCTTTGAATTACATGTTACAAATTAGTCACGAAACACAACTCACCAGATATGTTTGTTGAGAAAAAAGAGGGATAAAAATTAGCGTTTGTTTTTCATTGTGAGTGAAACATGCCGATTGGATCCTGGATGCTGTCTTATTGAAGTCTCTTGTCCAAAGATGGAGGCACTTTAAAACGATGAAAAATTAAAGTCCATTTTGGCGCATAATTTTATGAGCATTCACATGGATCATTAGTGCAATTTACCCCGTCAAATGCAGAATGATGTTGTTCTGTACACTCCGAGGAAAGCAATAGGATTATAAAGTACTCTTTAGGGACCTGTAGAGAGGATGTGACTGTGGTTAACGGTTTCTAATATTGTCTTACTCAGTGGTCTGGTAGGGGTACTGTAGGAGGTTTGTACGCTGTGTTTTATTTAACCCCTGCAGACATATGTGTGACTTCACTCCTTAGCATGTTAGCCGACTGTGATCTGTCCGCATTGGAAGGAGATGAGCAAATACTGGCACAATCGGACAGTTCAATATGAACATTCTCATTGGTCAAGAGAGGCATCTTCTAAATCTTCAAATCTTCATGCAGGCATATACACAGACATGGGTACATACGCACAAACATGCAGACTGAAATGACACGCACAATACATGTCTGGTAATACGGGTATGCAATCATGCACAAATTAACATGCAAACACAAACATCCACGCACTTAGCAACTGTACTTTCCAAGTTCAAGTGTACTTAGCGAGTTCAACAATCCAAACAGCACATAACAGGACTTCTGTCTGTGTGTATGTGCATAAGAGTTTCCAGTTTAAGTGTACACAGGCGTGAGTTTCTTCCACTGCTCCCTGGTTTTTGCTTTGTTGTTCTTTGTCAGTTATAACATACTGCGCTTTTGCTGAAATGAATAGTCTTTGCTCAAAAGCAACGTCTTTGCATCTTAATATTGTTTTATTGCGCTGGATTGTTCTCTCCTGGATCTCTTTATGGCTGTTTTGGTCCGCAGTAACCATCACTGGCCTAAGAGGAGCACTTGCCAGAAAAGACCTGTATATCTGTGAGTGAGTTCCAGCTTTTTGCTATTGTCAGGCATTACGAGTTTTCCCACTGCTTTTCTGAACTGCGGGCTGTTTGTAGGCACACTTGTTGGCAGCTGGCTAACATGGTTTCATGTTCCAAACAACCTGTATGTTGGATGGCTCACTGATGGGAGTTAAGATGTAAATTGAGGAAAACTGCCCAGTGATGTTTCTTTAATGTCCATATTTTGCAGTACATCTTACCCTCATATCTCCTCAAAGAAGCACTGTCCATCATTGGGTCTGATATTATAAAAAATAATAAAAATTTGATTAGTAAATGATCCTGTTCCATTTACTCTCAAACATGCTGTGGCTCAGCTCCAACTGAATGAATCTAAATCGGACCTATATGGAATTTGCCATTTGCCAGAAAACATTGTGTTCTACCAGCTTTTTTCTGAGCAAAATCAGCTCAATATCATAGAGAAGTTTCAGACTGGTTTCAGGCCACTGCGCAATACAGAGTCTGTGTCTCTGACAGTGTTTTACAGCTTGCTGTTGTTTGTTGATCCAGGTCCTGTGTTGTGCTAATTAAACTGCAACTTTTTGAACACGGTCTTCTCTTGGATGTCTTAAATATTGTTTTGGGATTCAGAGCACTGCGCTTAACTGACTTCATACGGTTTACTGCTTCATAAGGAAAGGATGGGAATCTTTTGTTATTGGCTCCCATATTCTGTGGTATTCCCCAAGGGTCCATTTTAAGACCATTATATAATCCCTCTGGGCTCTATTTTTTTTAGCAACATACTATATTGTTTCACTGCTATGCCGATTACACACAGTGGTAACTTGCCTTGAAAACTGACAATGATGATCAGATGAAAAATCTGGCTGAGGGCTTTGCTGAGCACCTATGTTTGACACAAAATATCTGGTAATGTGAGCTGTTCACCAATCGATATTATCCCTCCCAAATTGTTCTCAGACACAATGGGGACTCCTTCATAATGTATAACCTGTTTCAGATTTGCAAGTTAAAATCCTGATGTTACTTCACGACTCACTGTAGGCTATGTTCATTTGTCCTGCGCTCGCTGCAGGATGTTCATATTCATTATGCTTTTCAACATCAGAAAATACAACTTTAACATCCTAGTTGGGGCGTAACAGCCGACAATGTCGCACTGCGATGGTAAACCCTTTGAGGCTCGCTATAGTGAAGCTACCAAAACTTATAAAAACAGGTATTTAACCTAAAAGTTATGGCCCTACCTCCTCTCTCATTGAAGAACAGACAACTTGCATTGCCCATGCCTCCCAAACCACTTCTCCCTCCAAAATTTTCTGGTCGTCTGCTTTTTTGTTGCTGCAAACTACACTACTCACTAAAGCCAGCTGTTTTGCCTCAGTGTGTTGTAAAATCTGCCTCGTGTCTCCTCATGGTCACGTCAGTTGTTGCATACAGCTGCTCCTTTGGACAAGATAATCTTAACAAAATCTTGTAGTGTGTGATGGTCTTTGAGTTTTTAAACATGTAGTGTGAGCTTGATTGCAATTTGAAAGAAGAAAATCTGGAAAGTTTCTCCATATGTACGTTACCTATCCCGATTTCAAAATCAGTTCGGATTTTAAAACTCCCGTAATATGAGCCTGGCGTGAGGCAAACTATTTCTGGAACTCCAGTCTATTTCAAGACTCAAACCCTTTCTCCCTCCAGAAGATCTGGAGTTATCCATGAGTTTATATCCTCTCACTTGAATAACTGGTCTTCACTTAGGTGTTCCACATGCCTCTCTTTCCTGAATCCAACTGGTCAGAAATGCTGCAGCTCAGCTGGCTCGAGAAAGAGAGGCTTTATCTCTCCAGTAATGACAGCCCGACACTAGCTATCTGTGAAATTCCAAACTGACTTTAAAGTTTTATTGATTATTGTTGAGCTCCACATTGATTTGCTCCAGAATACATATATGACCTCCTTCAAAATTATCCTGCTGTACTGTCCCTTAGATCCTCGAATAAGATGCTCCTGTCAGCTCCACGGTCCCACCTAAAAACTGAAGGTGACCGTGCCTTTTCCGTTGCTGCCCGCAAACCGTGGAATACTTTACCCCTTCGAAGCAGGTCATCACCTTCTTATAAATCATTTTTGAAACTTTACTTCACTTGCTTGCTTTTTAGTCCGTTTGATATTTTGTTTTGTTTCTTGTTCTGCTTTTATTGTCTTTTTACGTCTTGCTCTTTTTACTTGTCTGTATGTGTGTTGTTTTTATTTGCCTGCATCTATTAGTCATCTAGATTTTCCTCCTGTTGACATAATTCATTTGTTTGTTTTTAATAGATGTACAGACTTTAAAAATGCATATTCTCTCCTTTTTATTTATTTCATTTAATTGGCTTCATTACTTTTCTTTCTGGCTCACTCAGCACATTGTTTACAAATGCGCTTTATATTTAAAATTGACTTGATATCCATGAGAGGCTGGCTTTTTCACTTGAAACAGTGGCTGTGGTTGTAATCTGACTTTTAAGATAAATTTTTGAAGTCTTTACGGACATCATTAATGACTTAGAAAGCCATGCAAAGTCCCTTCATGTTTAAGGCCAGAAAATAACTGAAATGTCCTCTATGACTAGAGCCTTTTTGGTTCAAGTTCCACGCAAAATATTCAGGACCACTTGTGTTCTGGTCTATATTAAATATACCCGCTCAGAATCATTTTGCCGTACAAATCTACCTAGCCACAGACAGGTTTTACATCAAATTACTGTCATTGCGTATCTCTCTGTATGGTTGCAAATTTAGCAGTGAAAGTCAGGTATTGATTCTGTTACATTCTTAGCCGATGACAGACTTAACTCATTCGATATAGTCGATCCCCAATACAATGGATTGGGGTACTTCAAGATGTGTTTTGTGTACTGTATGACAGCTTGCATTCTCCACTGTGAATTCAAAACAGCCTTGTGGTTAATCCTGCTCATAGGGACAGGGGTGGGGGGGATCAAGAGGGTGTGGCAGAGGGTGTTGAAAATAAAGGGGGAGGGGGGGCAATATTTTGATGCACTGTACACATCTCTAGCCTGAAATCACTGGCCTCACTCAGTCTCCTCCAGATACGCCTGAGGAATCGTCAGTGCTGACCCCTTTAATACAGGATTTAATGTCAGCGGCTGTCTCTCAGGCCGCTTTTACTGCCTTTGGACAGGAAGGCAGCCATTGGCTTTGTTTCACCCTTCCTGGCAACCACCATATGCAGACATCTGTTCCCTTCTCGCCATTTTAACTAATGTAGATCAGGAGGCGAATTCACTGAACTGTGGCATGGGCAGAGTTTACCAATGTGGTCCATCATTACAAATGTTACAAATGAAATAAGATATTACAACCCCCATTCCGAAATAGTTGGGACGAAGTGTAAATTGCGAATAAAATCAAAATGCAATGAGTTTCAGATCACATGAGCCAATATTTTACTTATAATAGAACATAGATAATATTTTGAATGTTGAAACTGAGACATTTTACATTTTTATCCACAAAATGAGCTTATTTCAAATTTTCTGGTGCAACAGGTCTCAAAAAAGTTGAGACACAGGCAAAAAAGGGCTGAAAAGCAATTAATATATTAGAGAATCCGCTGAAAGAACATTTAGCAAGTAATCAAGTTAACTCGCATCAGGTGTGTAACATGATTGGCTATTAAAGGGATGTCCAAGAGAGGCTGGGTCTCTCAGAAGTAAAGATGGCCAGAAGCTCTCTAACCTGTGAAGGCTTGCGTAAAAAAAAAAAAAAAAAATGTGGAATACTTTAAAAACAATGTTCCTCAACGTCAAATTGCAAAGGCTTTGAAGGTCTCATCATCGACAGTGCGTAACATCATCAAAAGATTCAGAGAAACTGGAAAAATCTCTGTGCGTAAGGGACAAGGCCGAAGACCTTTACTGGATGCTCGTGATCTTCGGGCCCTCAGACGCCACTGCGTCACTCACCGGCATGATTCTGTCATTGACATTACTAAATGGGCCCAGGAATACTTCAAGAAACCACTGTCTGTAAACACAGTCCGCTGTGCCATCCACAGATGCCACCTAAAACTCTATCCTGCAAAAAGGAAGCCATTGTTGAGCATGAGCCAGAAGCGTTGCCGTGTTCTGTGGGCCAAGGCTCATCTAAAATGGACTGTAGCAAAGTGGCAAAGTGTCCTGTGGTTAGACGATTCCAAATTCGACATTATTGTTGGAAATCATGGGCATCGTGTCCTCCAAGCTAAAGAGGAGAAAGACCACCCCTCCTGTTATCAGCGTTCAGTTCAAAAGCCAGCATCTCTGATGGTATGGGGATGCATTAGTGCATATGGTTTGGGACACTTGCGTGTTTTAAAAAGCACCATGAATGCTGAAAGGTATATAAAGGTTTTAAAGCAACATGTGCTCCCCTTCAGACAACATCTATTCCAAGGAAGGCCTTGTGTATTTCAGCAGGACAATTTAAAACCACATACTGCAGCTATTACAACAGTATGGCTTCGTAGTAGAAGAGTTCGTGTGCTGAACTGGCCTGCCTGCAGTCCTGATCTTTCACCGATTGAGAACATTTGGCGCATAACTAAACAAAAAGTGCGTCAACGGAGACTCAAAACTCTCCAGCAGCTGGAAGCCCGTATTAAACAAGAGGGATCAAATTTCAATGGCTAAACTCAAGAAACTTGTCTCCTCAATGCCCAAACTCTGTGTTAATAAGAAGAGGGGATGCTACACCATGGTAAACAGGCCCCTGTCCCAACTTTTTTGAGACCTGTAGCGGCCATCAAATTTGAAATGAGCTCATTTTGTGGATGAAATTTTAAAATTTCTCAGTTTCAACATTTGCTCTGTTCTATTGTGAATAAAATACTGGCTGGTGTGATTTGAAAGTCATTGCATTTTGATTTTATTCACAATTTACACTTTGTCCCAACTATTTCGGAATTGAGGTTGTATTTACAGACACTAGTTTTACTTAAAAAACCTACACTTTTGTTGTATTAGATGTCACGTGCGGTGCGCAATAATGTGTGATGCAATTTCACGTGCACTTGTTTCTTCAATCAACCAATCAAAAACATGTTTTCACACTCTGCAAAAACATGGAGCTGTCACCACTGAGTGCCTGATGTGGAACAACATTCATGACTTCTGCGTGCCTTAATTGCCAGGCTGCAATGCTACATGCCTTGCTTGCTGTTACACAATTATGATTACCCTCCGATACCCCAGCCACCACCTGTTTTTGGGATCGGCTTCAAAGTACTTAGTTGGAGATGAAAATAGAAACGTCCAAGAAAAATATTACAGTTACACTTCTAACTAAGAGAAGTAGTCACATGTCCCTTTAGAACTAAGATCCTGCAGATGAAATGTATTTTAAATTTGTAAAAATAATATACTTAACATTAGATGTACATCTGAATTTGCTTAACCATGTAGGAATAGAGCACTTTTTATATTTCGTCATCCTTTTCTAAGGGACCGAATGTAATTGTACAATTGACTGCTCGCCTGCCCCTTGGTCAAATATGTATTGTGTCCTCAATATTTCATTTACAGGAACATAAAGGCCTAGAGTTAACAGATAGCGCTTAAAAAAACAAAAAAAAAAAAAAAAAAACACGTGACCAAGTCGACTGTTTGATATGTTTTTAAAATGAGACAATACACTGGCAAGCTCTGGAGTACAAGAAGACTGCGGATAACAGTAAACGTGGATAACGGGATAATTTCTTCACTGGTGAAAAAAAAAACCCTGCACAATAACTGGCCAGATCAAGAACACCCTCTAGAAGAAGAGTGTATTTTTGGCGGAGTCAACTATCAAGAGAAGACTTCACCGGAGTTAATACCAAGGATTTATTGCAAGATTTAAAGCATTGGTAAGCCTCAAAAACAGGAAGGCCAGGTTACAGTTTGCAAAAAAAAAAAAAAAATTACGGCTTTTACAAGTTTGGAACAAAATCCCATAGATAGAGGACACAAGGACTAACTTGTACCAGAATGATTAGAGAAGGATAGGGTCAAGGGGAGGAGCTTCCCATGATCCACAGAATACAGTCTCATCTGCGAAGCATGGTGCAGGCAGTGTTATGACGTCAGCATATGTTGCTGACAACGGAACTGTTTTTCTTGTATTCATTGATGATGTGACAGCTGACATACATAAGTAGCAGGATGAATTCTGAATTTAAGTGGGCTATATTATCTGGTCATATTCAGCCAAATACTGAATATGAAAAAACTCATTGGACGGTATAACACAGTGCAGATGACACTCATAGAAGAGTATATGCCCACCTGCAAATTTTTGCCTCAATTTGAAATAGACTAAGAATAATTTGATTAATATTTTTTTCACCGTATCCAAACCCCACCCACCCCGCCCTCCGGTTGGATCTCTGGCCTGATATCTCTGTCTTACCCTATATTCGGCATTACTCACTTTATATAAGCTGCAGCTTTATTGGCTCCTCCACCGTAAAGACAGGAGGAGGTCCACTGCCCATTTTCTGAAGCTGTTGATTAGACGGAGAGTAATGGATATGTCTGTAAAAGCTCAGGAAATGCTGACGACCTTCAGAGATTCAAAGAGAAGAGTTTACTGGCTGGAACTGGAGGGTGAGTGAGCTAATACTGTGTTTGCATGCTGAAGTCAGAGTTGGAGGAGCTGTACCAGTAGTGTATTGGGACCAGTTATCGTTCACGGTGTGTTGATACTCAATGAACAGATCTGCTCATTTAAGCACAAGACTTGCTCGTAGTGAAAACGCTATGTGTTCGTAATGGAAGGATGTAGCTTTTTTTGTAATGTGCAATATGATTCATCCTCAAAATATCATGTGCTACATTTTGCATAATTCAGTACTATAGTACAAGACTGCAGTATCAGTAGCTCCCCAACAGATGTGCTGATAAAGTAGTGTGGGCATGTATGTGTGTGTGTGTGTGTGTGTGTGTGCATGCGTGCATAGAAAAAAAAACACTGTCTCAGTTACTCCCAGTTGTGATCAGGCAGATCTTTTCTTGTAATGGGTTGACTGCCAACTGCAGCAGCTCACAAAGGGGGTACCCTAACAGCAGGTTCGGAGAATTTCAAAGTTGTGTTCATGGCTTTGGAATGACGAAACTGTACCGCCCTGGAAATTAATAGACAATGAGGTCAACATTGACCCTTCTAACCTTGATGTTCTCTTCATTTTTTGGAGATAAATGTGGGGCGGGGGCTGTACACTCAATGAATAGCATTTTAACAAAAAAAAAAAAACAGACCCAGCCCATCAAGCTTCCAGATTAAAATAAAGGGGACATAAGAGTGAAGCCTCTGATGTGGACGGTTGTCAAAGCTGCCTTGAATTGTGGTAGTGAGGCATAATGATTAGAGAAGCTTCAGTTGCCAGGTTGTTCAGTGGTACCTTTGACTAAGATAGTTAACCTGCATGGCTGCATTTTGAAGCAAGGTTTCACTGTATAAATGCTTGTATTTAAAGGAATCCACTGACAGAGAGCAGAGACCCAGCTCATGTGCAGACTTAAATTCAGTTCAGTGGCTTTATTGAAATTTGTGGTCAGACAGGCAGGGTCAAAAAAAAATGAGCATTGATCATTCACCACAGAATGGTAATCGAGTCATAATCGTAAACAGTCCAAAAAGCCACAACTAGGACATTGCAACACCAAAGCAAAATCACAAAACAAATCAGTAATCCAAAGACACAAATCAAACATGGGTATGCAATCACACAAACTGGGCTAAGCAAGAACCTAAAGGAAAAGGACAAACCAGGATTTTAAACAAAGACTCAGAAGAACAAGGAAAAAAAAAGAAATTTTGGCTAACAAAGTAAGGCTGGGCTAACACCAAACGACTTTAAAGGGCATCTAAAGTCGATTCCCATTGTTTTTGTTTATCGGCCAATCAGTGAGCTGCACCTGCGCAAACGAACCGAAATAGAAGGATTATCTACGCATGTACACAAAACATTGGTTGATGAATGAAATTGGTCATATGACAATGCAAGATGTCAACAAAAGCAAGTGATTTGTTTGTAAACATTGGACGTTCAACGTCCCGTCTGAGAATCGACTTTAGATGCCCTTTAAGAGATTTCAAAGTCGCAGACAAATTTCCAAAGTCGGAATAAAATCATGAGTTTTGCTATAGTTGCAGCGCGCTCCTGTGATCTCCGTCCTTAGACGTAAGGTGGTCATAAAAACTGAGCTGTTTAAAGGCGGTCTTTTTCCCGGTCTTGGCGTTATGACAATATCAAACATGTTTAATATTATCTTTATTCTTATGCAAATTGTGTTGTTCAATGACTTGACCATTAGGAGCAACCAATAGGTGCACTCTTCCCTGCACCAAGCAGGAAGCACCGGGCACAGGATGAGAAATAATCTCAAAAGGAATCTAGTTGTAGTCTTGCAAATAGTGACCCTGCAAGATCCCCAGTCTCAGTGATTTGCTGACACATTGTCTTTAGATGCAAGAGGGTGTCAGATGTTAGTCTTTTAAAAGTCTTCTTAAAGTTTTATCAAAGTCCACAATTGTACAGTAGGCATAAGAGTGCCCAGAGAGGAGTATAAATAGGGAGACCAGAAGAGCAATGTAAATGGGCTGCAGGTGTGCACGGGAAGAAAAGCATGCAGGGAGGTGTGGCCTTCAATCGGGAAGCAATCGATCAATTAAACAATGAATGAAGGGATGTGCAAATGAGAGATTGAAGACAGAAAGCACAGAGAGAGAGAGCAAAAGACTTAGCTACAATTAAACACTAAACTAAACAATGAATATGGAAAATAATAAATACAAAAAGCATAATACTAAATACAAAATAGGCTTAAACACTGACATTCACTAATCCTTTTAACATGTCCATGGCCTCTGGAAGAAACCTGCCCCGCTAGATTAAAGATGGACCACCATACTTCACCACGGGGATGAGGTTCTTTACGGACTGGCTATTTATTTTTTTGACCAAGAGGTATATTTTGGTCCTATCTGACCATAGAACTCTTTCCTGTTGGAATTTCTGACATCGTCGGCAAACTTTAGGTGAATTAGTTTATTTTTTGATGACAGATGAAGACTTTTTTGGTGACCCTCCAGAACATCTTGGAGTAGAGTAGATGGTGTCTGATTATAGTCTTGCAAACTTTCTACCCCCGAGACATAATTAATCCGCAATGCTCTATCAGTGATCCTTGGATTGTCCTTTACCTCATCACAGTATGGACATTCAAAATATGCACAGGTCTGCTTCCTTATTTTTAACATTGCCGTATGTCTTACACTACATAATTATTGCCCCATCATTGAAATGGGTATTTTGAACATTATAGCTCTTTACTTATAGCAATTCCCGCATGTTTTAAAGCTCAGCAAGTTCCTGCATTACTTCATCGCAGCATTCTTTTGTCTTCATCATGGTGATGCAAATCTAAGCGAACTCAGCCAGTGTGTTACATCATACATACCCAGGGAAACAGGAGGTCATGGTTGGCCATTTAAGTTTTCCTAATCATTATTTTGAACTTAAAGAAAAGTAAAATATGAATAGCAATGTACTTCAATTACATTTCTCTTGTAAGGTTTCTTTTGGGGTTCCAATGATTGTGGCACATTTTTTGGGGGATAATTTCATGAAGGCCACTGTATGATAATGTGCAATTTGTGTACATGAAAATCAATCCCATCATGTTACATAATATTCTGCTATTTATTGAAGTAAAAATATTCACAAGGTCAAATTTGGCATAAAACTGACTCAAAAAAATGGGCACCACTTTCATGGAGAAACTTATCCTTCAGTTGTTGTTTTGAGAGATTAAGGTTATTCCATGTGTGAGATTGCAAAGAACTGGAAAATATCAAACAAGGGATTGTACTGCCTTAAAAGAAGAGCGGAAAGTAGACAGTAAGAGAGGCGAAAGACCCAGAGTCACAACTGTGCGAGAGGACATGTACATTTGAGTCACAGGCGTCTGAAACACATATGCCTCTCCGGTCCTCTGCTGGCAGGTTCATTGAGCAGAACCTGCCAAACATCAGCATCTGCAATGGTGAGCAGATGACTACAGGATGCTGGCCTTATTAGCCTTATACTGGTCCAACCTTCTGTTCTTGTTTTCTCATTTCAGGATTTTCTTTGAAACTGTGCCGATGTGGTTACTATCCTGAGTCATCTGTTCACTGTCGCAGATGCTGTCGTTTGGCAGGTACTACTGAGTGAAGGTGCAAGCTAAAGATCTGTCAGGGATCTTCTCTTCAAACTGAAAACTTCTGAAGTTGTGTAAATGGGTTTGTCCAATTTTCCCAAAAATCTTCTGTTAGCTTGTAATCTCATGACTTTAATTAGTCTCTCAAAACAACAATTGTTGGAAATGTTTCTAAAGATAGCCATTTTGTTTCTTTCATTTTAAAACTCAATTTGAACTTTAGTGCAGCACTGAAAAGAAAGATATTTTACTTTCTCTGGATGGCACAACAGTGCGTCATAAAATGTAAGCAGTTCCTCTGAACCAAATTGATACTTAGGCGTTGATTACTAAAGGATGAGGTAGATTCTTGTGGAGAAATCTGCTGAAGGAAATGGACTTGAAAAATCATATGTAAAGATTGATATTAAAAAAAACAGTTATTTGAAGAAAAGTTATGAAAAGATATTCATTTGTAAGAAAATAAAATCAATCTTTTGAAAAGTACCACAATATGTGTGCATATGCTGTACATGCATTCTGTATGCATATATGTGCAAATGTGTGTGTGTGTGTGTGTGTGTGTGTGTGTGTGTGTGTTTTTTATTTTTGCTATTGTAGGCTGTAGATAATTTTAGAGGCATCTGTTCTCCTCATCTCTAAACAAGCTGCATTAATTTGGCTATTATTGAAGCTCTGTTGAAATGACATATGCAGCCCATATCGTCGCCACTCCAGGATGTGCTTTCATTTTAAATTACTTTGATACGATTCATACAGTTTTGTTTTATGCTATATTGCTCACTACATTCTTGCTTGTTATTTATGGCTTGCATTGCTTACGTTTCGAAATGTCATGCAGATATACAGCTGGTTCTTTAACAAAACAGTTCAGTCCAACTGTTCTAAATTGGCTAAAGGTGCAAGAGCTGCATCACATCAGATTCACACAGTCAATCCTTCATTTCATAACAATGCTGCATGTAACATCCTCTAAACTGCACCACCAAAGCAGGTCATTCAAATAAAAACAAAGATCATTTTAAAAGATCTGGTGAAATATATTTATTTGAATGGCCTAGTGTACAGAAACCGCAGTGACAGGACTCAATGAACTGAAGCATTCTTGCATCCTGCATCCTTGCTACAGCTCTGAGCTGCTCTCCCAGGGAAACAGCCAAAACATGGCACCTACAGCCCATAATAATTTTAATCTGTTGAAAAAAATCAGCCTTTTTTATTTCTAAATTATGTGACCAGTTTCATATGAAAGTGATTGTTACATCAGTATTAGAATGCTCGTTTAAGAACATTCCAGTCACGTATTTGTGATTGTGCACTTTGAAGGGTTAAAGTGAATGCATTTAATAATGCATTATGTTCATATTCTTTGTGAGATGAGCTTGCCTCTGTGTGAATTACATCACGTTTGCTCCTTTGATTTTCATTTGATGTATAATGCCATTTTTTCAATCAGTGGACATTATATCATAGCATTACACAGATTGTCTGTGAGACTGTTGACTGAATGTTTCAGACATTTGTAATCAATGAGTACAGAACGTTCTGTGCTTTTATGCGGAATGGATCATGGACCTTGCAACAATTACAGATGAAAACAAAATGATCAATATAGAGTTCTCTGGTGGAGGAAATGATATCAAAGATATCAAAGTAATCAAACAAGCACTGCTTCAAAGGTCAGCATGCTACCTCACCACTTCAGCATAAAACTACAAATATCTTAATGACTTATGACGATTTCTTTGACATGGGGGGACACTGCCTAATTCATCTGCTGCAAAATGTGGCTGTTGCCCAGAAACTGGCCTCAAATTACACAAAGTACTATTTCTGTTGGTCAGATCTATTTTAAAAGGAGGTTTGGTTACGTCATTGGGACATCTTTATTTTTACAAAGGCACAAACAATTCTGCTCCTAAATGTATATGTCAAAGGCAGACGATAGATGCCCTTACTCAAACCAGGGACCTTGGGTTCACAAGTCCTTCTCACCTCCAATACAGAAGCAGCTGGAGGTCGTCAGAAAATAACGCTACAAAAGTTTATAAAAAAAAAAAAATTAAGAACTATGCGAATATGACACACTTTATGAGAATAGAGCCCTCACAATTGAAACTGGCATTCTACCTGAGAATACTCAATTGTTTCATGCTAGGTTACATCTTTCTCTGATTTAAGTATAATGCAGTTGATTACTGTTAATGAGTCGTTCTGGTCAGGTTTATGATGTGTTTATTAACTGTTATCTGAGGTAATCCTTGATTACTCACCATTTTTATTACTAAATCAGTCAGACTGAATGCAACAATGCGACCGTTATATTGCACAATAGGGCACAGTGAGCACATAGTTTCATCCAATATGTTTATCGGCTTTTTTCATCAAAGAGGATGCACGAATCGTGCTCAAACTAAGGAAACCGCTGCGAATGAAACTGAAAACCTAAAGCTTCCTCACCACACCTACACTTACAAGTTAATGTTTAAATACATGAAATAAAAGAAAGATGAAAGCAAGTCTTCAGATGAAGAATTCCAGGTATCACAAATAATTTTTAACTGAAAGAATGACATGAATGAAGAAAAGAATTTCAACGATGCATTGAATAAACAGCAGCTTTGTCATGCAAATTTCAGTGTGAGACTGCTATTTAGTGGATGCTAAAATGCAAAATAAAGCACCATAGAATGTGGTTATGGAGCATGGGGTCATAAGGAGTTATAACAAGTTATAGCTTTTATGAAGATGGCAAGGACATCCCAGCCTCTCCAATGTTTCTATCTTCGACTCACTTTGTATATAAGCTGCTAATGAATACAATATATTTATAAAAAATTAAGTAAATTTACAACTTCATTAGGATTGTATAAATTCTGTATATTATGGAATATTAATCTGGATATTGTGTCTGCGGGTGTCTGTGTCAATGTGTGCGAGCATGAGTGTTTGAGTGGCGAGGTACCGTGTGTGCACGCATGTGTGAGCGTTCATGTGAGTTTGAGTGCGTAAGTGTGTATTGTGGATTTGGCACCGATGGCCGATGTCTCAGGAGGCTCAGGGTCTGGTGTTGAAGGAGTGATTAAAGATTGAGGAGGTTTGAGTCGCACGGGCAAGTGCAGACTGGTGCCAGGTGCAATCGATTGTGCGCTGGCACGAGGACAGAGAGCTCCAGAGCCACCAGTGCATGGAGCGCAGCGCTGGAACAAATGGACCCATAGAACAAGCAGAGCTGCTTTTACGAGAGAGTCAGTGACATCACAGGCGCACACACACACACACACACACACACACACACGCACGTGTGCACATTCATACTCCTACATGTACACGCATATGCGCACAAACATGCACACTCATGTGCTCACATACAAACATATACTCAAATGCCGTCTCCATCCTGATGCTGCGGTGATGGTAACTGTTGTGAAATACAGGCCAGGCTGTTGATGTTTGCTCTCCATTGAAGCAAATGTACGTAATTAATCAGAAAGTGAATTGATTTGCATATGAACTGCGGCGAATGGAAATCAGTGAGTTTGCATCTGTGGCCCAGTTTCAGTCTAACCGCCTGGCACTTAGCACTTGAATTTGAGTAAAGCGCTTGAGCAGGTGTTACTGTGTGCATTTTTTTCTTTTTCTTTTTTTTGTTTCTCACAAAACATTTTCATTAATTTTATGGACCGCTGAACTCATTGTGTTGCAAAAAGGACAAAGTGATGCTGGTTCTCATTTCTTGCTCTATTTCTAAAAGCATTTCTCTTTAGATTGAATCTTGGTCCTTCTGTGCCAGAGAGAGAGAGAGGCCTTGTGGACGTTCATGTTCCTGCAGCGACTCGCTGTAATCAGAGCATCTCCTATCAGAGCGCGCTCACGTGGTGTGCAGAAGGCAGGACAGGAAATCCTGGAAAGCAGTCTCCCCTGACCCGCATCAATGGTTCGGTAGCCAGAAGGTCAAATGCTAATATTTCAAACAAGAGGAGCAATGAGAGTGAGTGTCGTGTCACAAGCTCTGTTACAGGGGGACCTACAAGGTCCGACCATCACTGGCTCCTTAAACTGAACTGAAGGCTTTTTTCCTCCTCAATGTACAAAAAAAAAGCCTAAGTTACTGAGTTAGTGATACACATAATATTCCAGCTTCCCTCATTTTTTAATCACTTTCCTACATTGTTATAAACTGGCACCTTTTTTGCCAGTTATTTTAACTGTAATTTTACCATCAGTTTATAACACAGGTTCCGTGTATGTTAAGTATAAACCACAGTTAAATACGCGCGGGACTCCACTTGCAGTTAATAAAACCAGGAAACAATGCAGTAATTTAACTGTTAAATTCAGTCAATTTATAACAGTGTATCACTGATTGAGTGACAAGCTGTCAGTTTCCATGGATTTTCATTGAAATGCCTGATTTGTGAATCTACAGGTTTAAGTCACAGTGATTCTATGATTCTGATCCAGGTGTACAGTTCTATCCAGCTACACACTGCGATGTAAGGATCTTAGCCTCAGGATGCACAAACAGTGTGCGTGTGGATCCTTCTCTTCTGAGGGGCACTGGTGACTCACTGCTTCTCCCGCCTGCCCTCCCCTTCATCGTGCTTTTAGCTGTTTTACCGTCTTCCCTGCCTGGCACCTTAAACAGCTTACAGCTTTTACGCAGAATCCATTTATACATCTGGAAATTTACTGAAGCAATTCAGGTTAAGTGCATTATACTCATAGGCTGCAATGGTATTGTCCCCTGGGAGAATTGAGCCTAAAACACCTGATTTACAAGCCATGGCCCCCAAACTAAACGCTGCTCAACAGCAAACCAGATCTTCAATGTGTAATGACAGAGGTTTATAAGCACTGTGCTTACTGCATACATAGTCACTTGCTGGAGAAGTTTTTCTGAACAAGAAAAGAAGCATTCCCTCACTGCCTCAGGTTCTGTTTCGTGTGGTGTCCATACAGTTTGTCATCCAGCACTGGCTCCGTCTGACCCAAACCTGTTACTAGAGATCTACTGTCCTACAGATTTCCACTTCAAACCTCACATAGCACATCTCTTTGAAATCCTCCACATTACGCACATCCTACCTCCTCTGTAAAGTCCCGGTGTGTGTAGGAGTTTGACAGCTGCTTTCTGATATCCACAAGTGGTCAGAAATCTCCCACAAATGAGATGAAGGTTGAAAGTTTAGAGGTTTTTAATATTGCATCACAAACTGGCAGAATCTCTCCCAGGTTGCATAATTTGCTTGGGGGCTTCTGAATACACAAAAGTAAAGTAACATAAAATAATAAATGGTAATAGAATAATTGACATTAACTTTTTTTTTTTGCAAATATGCGATATCGTACGATGTACACTGTATCATATCTGATCTATACGAGATAATTCCTCTTTTGGGGTCACTGGTTTGGTTTCTTGTCCCAACAGACCGTCAAAATTGTTAACATAACTTGTGACGTGGGTGTGTTTATGATTGGAGATTTTGAATACAAGGTACTGAGACATAAACTGTTCACCCTAGAGACTCATGTGCTTTATATTTTTGCTGATTCACTGCATTTGAATCCTGAAATTAAACAAACAGATTGATTTTAACATAAATTGTTTAATTCACGTGTTATAAATCTGTACATTACAACTGGCCCCTTTTTTCTAGTTTTCCTCCATAAGTTTAGGTTGAGAACCAAATTCCATAAACATATTTAGAGCAGATCGCTGTGAGCAGGCCATCCCAGAGAGTGGTGTAATCAAAAACAATAGCTGCTGAGAGCAGAACCTTTCAGAAGTATGAAATAATAATGCGTGTGTGGGCCGGAGGGTCTGAGAACACAAATATTTCACAATAAAGTTGTTTAAATAAAGGCCTCGGCCTCGATGACTAAAAGATAGGACATGCTGTGTTAATTACGTTCCCTCATAAAAAAATAAACCTTGGGTCAAAAATATGACTTTTCTGCGTGGCAGGATTTAACTTGTAAAATTGCAACGAGGTGTGTTAGTCAGATGTGCTTGACAATGGAATGCTTCAAGGAAATATAAAATAGGCCGGGGAAGTGCGTGTTTGGAAGCGAGGAATCTACGTTTAAAGGCAACACAATCAACAAAGAGTTTAGTGTTTACTCTGAAAAGAAATTCTTTCAAATTCCACCCTCGCTATTGTATTGCATTACAGAGAGAACATAGCTCTGTTGAATTCTGGGTTTGTTGTTATTTAAACTGGGTGAAACAGAATACACATCGATGTTTAGTAAATGCTCTGGTGGAAGTCGATACTGTCCTTAAAAGTTCAGTGCCAACTCTATGTCACATTAGAGTGGCAAGAAAAGATTATATTTTTTCCAAAAGCATGAGGCATAACATTTTTAGTAGTGGGTGGCCGGGCTTATTCTGCTTTTATAATGTCGAGTAACGCCTGTTTCCTTAGATATTGACTGTGATTGGTGCGCATTGGTGAATACAGTTGCTTAGAAGTGACATGTAATGCTTCTGACAGCTTTGTCGTTAGGAAGCACATAGGAACAAATACTGTGAAACATATCAGCCTTTCTGACCTGTGGAAATTTAAGCTGGCCATCTAATTAACCAATTTATAGCCTAATTATCTTGTGTAGAAAATAAGCAGCTATTGCAAGTACTCATTTAGAAGCAAATTTTTATTGTTGGGTGCAACTTGTGTATTTTTTTGTTGCCTGGAGTATATTGTATTTAAGGAACACATCTGGTTCTGATTAAATGCTGTTTGTCTAAACAGAATATGCCGTCTCCTGAGCCGCCTCTCATTCTTCAGCATTTGCTGCCTTCGCTGTACAGTACTTGCAAAAGTAGTGTGATCACAAATATGTCATATACAAAAAGGCCCGTTTCCAAAAGTGAAATAAGTTTTTGGCAGTTGTTTTGCATCTTAGACCACAGGAGGATCAACAACAGCTAGGCTGTTTTGTTGCAAGTCTTTGGAATGAGCCCAGTAAATATATTTCTTGAGAATTGGTATTTTCCCAAAGGCTCTGTTACTTATAATTGGTGTAAGATTTCTTGGCTTGAGGTGAAAAATCTTAGAAGTTTCCCGTTTCATCAGGCCAAGTGTTTGTGTTTGGGGGAGGTATTGCACACAGTGCAGGGGCAGAATGCAGTTTCTACTGCTATATCTAGATGTTAAAAGAAAATGCTTGGTAGATACTTTATAGAATGATTAGAACAGGTGTTTTATACAGTACATGTCGAAACAGACTCTTAATGACTTGGTCCCATCTGGATGTGTTAAACAGATCTTTCGTTGAGGTTTTTGTTGTTGTTTTTTTTTTTTTTTCTTGCCATTGACCTAAATGTTAGAATGTTTATATCGATGAGTGGTGGTGAATGAAATTTACTTTTATTGCCGTATTTTCAAACTGCCATTAATTTCACATTTTCAACAATACCTACATTTTTGATTAGTAATGTCTGTCATGATGTGAACAACCTCTCCTCTTTGAATTATGATCATTTGTTTGAGATCTGTTTTTTTTTCTACCACTCTGTCATTTCGATGGCTGAGTGTTCATTGGATATGCAAATATGTAGCTTGTGATGTCATAATTTCCTCCTACAACTGACCGAGATACCTACTAGTAACACCTTAGCGACCACCCATTAACACCCAAGAAACCACCATAAACACCCTTGCAAGTCCTGCAAGATCCTTGCAAGCTCCTAGTAAATTATTTGCAACCACCAAATAACATGTTATTAACTTATACAACAACCTAGCCACACCCAAGAAACCACCTAATAACACCATAGTAGTGATTATTAAATTGATAATCACTAATTAGCATCCTAAATTACTAGGTCTGCAAATATGACTTCTGAGATGGCAATTATATACTGTTATCACCATTACCCTTAGTCTACTGTCTTCACTTTATCTTTCACTACTACAACAGTCATTATTTCCCTTGCACTGTTAATACTACCACCTGTCTAATTTTCAGCAAACCCATACATTTTCTTCAGTACTTCTTTGTTTTATAGTTGCTGTGCTGAAAGGTTGTCACCAGAGCTTAGAATTTACATTACAAAAACCTCAGCTGAGCAAACTTAAAACTGCATTCTAATCAGGTTACTGACAATGTTGTGCAGTAGGGGGCCTTACATTTTTATAGTGTAAAAAAAGTGTAGATTGCAGAAACTGAACAAAAATAAACCAGAGAGAGGGAGAAAAAGAGAGAAACCTATGAATTGATTGGCATCCTAAATCTATTTAAACAGGTCTACAAACAGTGGTGGAGCATGTCTGGAATAATAAGAGTCCAATCAGATTTTAAATTGGAATTGATTGTTGTGTGGCAAAGGGGGCAGAAGCCGGATGACAATAACCAAAATATAAGTGTTAATTTTTATGCTAATCCCCGCCAACGCCGTGTGATGCAATTTGGTTTCCCCCAGCAGGGGCAAAAAACGGCTGCACTCGCTGGGGAAAATGTCAGCCAGCAAGACCCTGAAAGATTGTAATATATTAGATGTGTTTCTGTTGGCGTGTGTCACCGTTGCTGGTGGCCTGTCTTGTTCCAGCACTCTGGACCCTGATCTGTTTCAGCTCGTCTGCTTATAGTGCGGAAGGAGAGGGAGGCATCAAATGTTTATGGTGACCAGTCATTTTCCCTCCCCCAGGAGAGTGAACCATTTTAAACAGTTTAATGCTATTATGAATAAACAAATAAATAAATAATTAGGTTGGGTAAAGCGCATACACCCCTGCCACCCAGCCATAACCGTATTACTCTCTTACTCCAGTTAAACCTTAGAGCGCTAAATGCAACTATTGTTGCTCAATGATGTAAAATATCAAAATCAAAGCTGTTGAAAACCTATCATGTGGCGACTTGTTTAAAAGAGCTCCTGCAGGGGAGCTCATTTAAACAAGTCACCACATGATAGGTTTTCGATAGCACAAGATAATTTGATTAATAATTTTTTTTTAAATTTATATCAGCTCTCCGAGGGTTAAAATAAAGGCATAAGATAGGGGATGGGAGAAGTGGAAGAATGAACGTATGAGTGTTAGCAGAGCGATAAATGGAGGAAGATGGATGTAAGCGAGGAGGGGTGGGGTAGCTAAATGCGCCATAAAACGCAGCAGGCACTAATGTTCACCATGTTGTTGTCATGTGATCGATTTACACTGACAAAGATGATGCAATCTGTAATGAGGCGAATGCAGATGACAGGAAGACTATGCCCTTATTTGGGCATCTTCCCAGCTGCCCAACAACACCCTGTCAACAGGCTGCTCTACACATCCAATGTCTCTCTCTCTCTCTCTCTCTCTCTCTCTCTCTCTCTATCTCCCAATCTTTTATGTTCTCTCCCCACCTCTCTGTTGCTCTTGTCTGTGAGTGTTTGCTCCATGGTGTACAACCATTGTTTATCAGTGCACTAACAGTGTAAGAGGTTCGGAAGTAATACACATATAGGTCAATTAAATTCACCAACATCTGCTCTCTTCTTTTCTATTTGCATAAAGCATTCACATGTTAATGGTGCCCCTTTCTCTGTATCTGCTCATTTCCTGTCTCAATGTCCATGTCCACCTTGTTAAAATATAACCACAAGTTTTGAAATGTATACTTTTTAGTAATATGGAGCGAGGGCAGTGCCCATCCAGTTTTTTTTATTTCCTCTCTCTAATTGCTTTAAGGAGAGCCTTCGGGCTGGAAAAAACTGTCGGCTGTTTTCTGAGTTTTGGCCATGTCGACTTAAACAAGAACATTCGCATGCCTCTCATACCAGAGCAGCTTAAAACCTTATAAATGAGTAACGACACAGATGGACCAGTGATAATCTATTTAGAATGCCTCACAGCTAACATTGTTGCATCGACAAGTCAGAATGAAAGTATTTTTCATCTTAACTCTCAATTACCTCTTTCTATGCATGTGTGACGGTGTGTGTGTGCATGCGTTTATGCTCTCGTGTGTACTTTCATATATAAATATATATATACATACACGCACATATGTATTAATTAATGGATGTGCGCGTATGTATTTTCTTGCAGTGATATTACAGCTATTGTGCTCACATCTCAAGACGGGCTATTCAAAATCTTTAAAATGACTGCTGTCCTTGTGCTCTAGAAAGATGATGGATTCATGTTCCTTTGTCTATATGTGTGTGTGTGCAGTGTCTGGGATCTCAGAGTGCAAAGGAAGAGTTGTCAATACTGCAGTAACAGCCCGTGTGTCTTTGGCCAAAGAAATCGGCACTTAATGGGCCTTTGACTGAAGGTGTAAATAGCACCGAAGGTCTGCACGTCTGCATTAGCTGAAGAGTCGGATTTTGCAGGGGGGGGGTGAAGATGGATCGAGGGGCTGTCGCATGTGACAGATGACAAATATGAGCCCTCATTGATCGTACAAAAACGAACCAACCCCCGTCGTAACCCGCTGAGTTTAGCTGTGTGTGGCCTTGCTTCAACGAGAGTACTCTTGCGAGTGTGTGTGTGTGTGTGTGTGTGTGTGTGTGTGTATGTGCACGCGAGTGTGTGAGCACGCATGTGTTTGTGCATGGTTTTGTGCAGGGGATGGGGGTGTTAGGGTAGTTAATAGATTTCAGTCCTGCTGTGCAACCCTTTGGTTTCGATTTTAATCTCTGACAGTCTCTGGTAAGTCCCCTTGACCTCTGCAGAGATTTTTCAGCGATTGTTTTTGTAACTCCTATCTTTTTTTCTCTCTCTGTTCCCTCTCTTCGCGGGTGACAGGGAGACCTCCTCCCTCTTGTCTCTGACGCTTACTAGCGGACGCTCGCTGAGCACCAGGGGCATCCAGTCACCTGACCAACAGGACCTCGCCAGGTATGCTGGTAACTTGTTAAGGTAAGAAACCAAGCTAAATATCCTCATAAATACAACCTGCCATTTCTGAAAAGATCTATGTATTCCATATTCATTGCTCTTACAAATTAATACTGAAGCGCAGAGCAAAAGTTGATGGTAGATCAGATGATATTAACCCTTGGAGTGCTGATCACTGCTATAGTCACACAAGGCACAAAATATACAAAGCAAAATTTCAGATTTCAGCCTTCAAAAGGTCAACAATTTTGTTAATTTTTAGTTTGCGAAGTAGTTGGCAATGACCTTCAGAAGGGTACACGGGTACCTGTGAGTTCTTCTGAAGGTAATTTGTCAATTACATAATGAAGGATTAACTTTTGTTGGGATAGGGTGAGTAAAAAATTAAGCACTTTAAGGGTTAAATGAGAAATGCAGAGTGGATGAAGCTGAAATATCTATTTCATACAGTAAACTGAGTGTATTTCAACACTTGTCTGACCACAGTAAACATGATAAAACAGTTTAGCCAAAGCGAGCAGAGCAGTATCCTCTAATGTCATGAAGGCGCTGCTGGCCTGTTTGTAGGTTCCAGCCTTAAAAAAAATTGCAAACTTACATCTGTCCTACGCTGGAGGAAAGAGATCATGGGTTGCAGTTCATGTGGAGAGAATTCTATTTCATCTAACCAAAGGAAATTGGGGTTCTGTGCTTTTTAGAAAGTTGATTTGTTCAAAACGAAAATAAAAAAAAACAAAACAAAACAAAGAAAAGAAATCAGCTGAGAAAACTTAAAACAATTAGATGTAACAAATTGATGCAATATTTTCACTGTGATCCAAAGTCTCACTTTTTTTCGGTGTAAGTTGGACCTGACAGTAGTGCCTTTGTGTTTGCCAATGAGCTGAGGACGTATGTGTGAAGAGCAGTGTTCCCACGCGACGCCAGCAGAGGCTCTTTAACATATTGCTGGTTTACTGTGCTTTACATTTCACCACCGGCCTCAATGTAAGGCTGTGGCCTCCTTGCATAATTTGAGGCAGAGCTAATCTTTTAGGAGACCAAGAATAAACTGCTGCGACAAAATAAAACTCTGCTCCCCTCCAGCAGTAGCGAGGTGCACCCATGAGTGTGACATGGCCGTAGTCTGCACTAATGGTGCTGAGCCTTTACTGAAGGCCCCTCCCCCAGCGGTTATATACTTTAACAGCAGACAGCAGTTTCCGCTTCTCACTGTATACAGACAATCAATCGTCCAGGAACAGAGACCATTTTATGTTCCATCACAACTCGCTAACCGCCAGTAAGTAAATTATTTGGTTCTGCAGTCCTTGGTGCTGTTACAATGACTTCATTCGCCATAGCAGCGAAAATGCCTCTTGATTGTGAGTTTTGCATAGTTTTATGGGTATACTTTGATATGGCAACCCCTATAATAACTCATTTATGAGCAGAAATGTAGATTTAAAAGTCTTCTTTCCTAAAATTAAAGGTTTGGTAAATGTATGTGGCATCTCTGCTCCCCTTGTCATCAGCTCATTTGTCACTCCGGAGGGATTTTATAACATTTGCAGTGATGTCTGTTTGTGAGCCCTAGGGGTAACACATCAAACCAAACATTCCTGAAAGGCCATATCAGTGTCGATTAGCATCTCCCGCCTGTCAGTCAAGCAGAGTCTGCTCTCCTAGGGAACATATTGTACATGTCCTTACCGGGTCACCAGCGATAATCACAGGGCCGTCTGTGGCTGGTCTCTAAAGGCCTTTAACAGCAGATCTTGATTCTTTCAGTGCTCAAGATCAGTTCTGTCGCAAATGAAGATCAGCCCTGTCACAAATTATGACCAGCTCATGTGCCTTAATGGACAGGATTACCCTGATCGCGCAGGGGTGCATTTCCAGAAATCACAAATACTAACTTACATTGCTGGGCCCATTTGCTGTGAATGGACGAACTACGTAAGTTGCTAACGCACCCCAGAGCGGGGATCCTCAAATCTTGGCCTCGAATCCAAACCCAGTCCTGGTTTTCTTTCCTCTCGGGTAATTAACTAAACAGTTAGCCCTGCCGATCGGCCAGACTGGCTTTACCCCGGACTCCCAGGTAAAGGAAGGGTAGAAGACCAGCAGTTTGTGGCCCTTAAGAACTGTGACTTGAGGAGCAGGGGCATGCAGTGTAACTCATTCAGGTCATCTGCAGTGCTGTAATTTGAGGTGAAGATTTACATCCCGCCCTCATTTGCCTCAGGGATGGAGGGAACTTTGCAAGGAATCAAATGGAAGCCGCAGACGGTGTAAACTCCCAGGATGTTGACAGTTGAGGTTTTGGCGAGAGTAATCAGGCGCGTTGCTGGGTCTAACCCTCTGGCCTTTTTATTCTGAGTGACTTCCAGTGTGGTGTTGTTGAGAGGCTCTTTATCCCTTTGATGTACCCTGCTAACCGCCATTCTCTGAATATAACTGCCGCGCTTCCTCGTCTTTGTAATGTGGTGCCACATCTGGGGATCGCACTCGCGACACCCGTTGCTTAATAACAATCACCTTCCCATTCTCACTGCACGGATTGCATGTAATTCACAGTGACGGATCTCGGTTGACAGTCAGTCTAGTACTCCCTCCGTCTCACTCATTGCTCTTACACAGGCTGTCATCTCTCATATCTCATTCCATTTTTAAGTTTTTACATCCCAGGTGATGAAGTCAGTTCTTGATATGATCTGCACGTGGATGTCATTTCGCTCAGCTTGGGCTGCCTGCACGTAATTGCTGGGTGGGACTTGATGAAGGAAGAGTAAAGGATTATGGGATTGTACTTTGTCAGGTTTTTTAACTTTGCTCTGTGTTTATGTTCCTGTGAATGTTCTTGTGTTTTTATTTTGACTATAGCTTTCAAGAGACGCACTTGTGATTTGCGAGTTGAAGTGGTGTTTTGTTGACTTTTGGTCTGAGCTTGTCGCATCTGTCATGTCACAGCCTCAGGTTGCCACAGAAAGACTTAGACACATGAACACGAATACAGCCAGCACCGTGAGCAGGCGTGAGGACATGGAACAAATGCCGTTGGTAACACTTTAGATAAAAGGCCCTCAAGGAGTGTTACAACTCCATTATAATCTGCCTTGTAAGCACTGAATTACATTGAGTGCTGAGTGTGTGTCTGCATTGGTCATCTGACCTATTTACAGTGCCATGAAAAAGTATTTGCCCCCTTCCTGATTTCTTATTTTTTTGCATATTTGTCACGCTTAAATGTTTCAGATCATCAAACAAATTTTTATATTAGACAAAGATAACCCGAGTAAATGCAAAATGCAGTTTTTAAATGATGATTTCTTTTATTGAGGGAAAAAGCTATCCAAACCTACCTGGCCCTATGTGAAAAAGTAATTGCCCTCTAAACCTAATAACTGGTTGTGCGACAACCACTGCAATTGAGCGTTTGCGATAACTGGCAGTGAGTCTTTCACATTGCTTTGGAGGAATTTTGGCCCACTCTTTTTTGCAGAATTGTATTAATTCAGTCACATTGGAGGGTTTTCAGTCATGCCACAGCATCTCAATCGAATTTAAGTCAGGACTTTGACTAGGCGACTCCAAAACCTTCATTTTGTTTTTTTAAGCCATTCAGAGGTGGACTTCCTGGTGTGTTTCGGACTATTGTCCAACTGCATAACTCAAGTGCGCTTGAGCTTGAGGTCACGTACTGATGGTCGGACATTCTCGTTCAGGATTTTCTGGTAGAGAGCAGAATTCATGGTTCCATCAATTACAGCGAGTTGTCCTGGTCCTGAAGCAGCAAAGCAGCCCCAGACCATCACACTACCACCATCTTGTTTGATCGTTGGTCATGATGTTCTTTTTAAGAAATGCTGTGTTAGTTTTACGCCAGATGTAACGGGACTCACACCTTCCAAAAAATTCAATTTTTGTCTCGTCGGTCCACAGAATATTTTCCCAAAAGTCTTGGGGATCATCAAGATGTTTTTTGGCAAATGTGAGAAGAGCCTTTGTGTTCTTTTTGGTCAGCAGTGGTTTTCGCCTTGGAACTCTCCCATGGATGCCATTTTTGCCCAGTCTCTTTTTTATTGTTGAATCATGAACACTGATTTTAAGGCAAGTGAAGCCTGCAGTTCTTTAAATGTTGTTCTGGGTTCTTTTGTGACCTCCTGGAAGATTTTTGATGCGCTGTTAGAGTAATTTTGGTAGGCCGGCCACTCCTGGGAAGGTTCACCACTGTTCCAAGTTTTCTCCATTTGTGGATAATGGCTCTCACCATGGTTTGCTAGAGTCCCAAAGCCTTAGAAATGGCTTTGTAACCCTTTCAAGACTGATAGATGTCAGTGACTTTGTGTCTTATCTGCTCTTGAATTTCTATAGTTTGCCGTATGATGTGTTGCTTTTTGAGATCTTTTAGCCTACTTCACTTTGTCAGACAGGTTCTATTTAAGTGATTTCTCAATGGGGACCCGTGCGGATGACATCACGAAAAACGTGAATAATCGTCAAGTGATGCGGATGTCGGGCAAACATCGGGCATCTGCCATAGAGAACCATTGAAAACGAGACGCACTAAATTGCTTGTTATTTGTTTTTTCTCCATGGAATGAAGCGGAAATGTGAGCTCAAAGGTAGTTTAAAAATAGAATTACTCCTCCTGAGGCATATATCGATGAATATTAACTGATTACACTAAATGAATGGCGAATGACGAGAGGTAAATTTAGTCACACTCCTCCCTTTCTCCCCTGTCCGGGGCTGCTACTTACGCCCAGGTAACCTGGTTAACCTGCTGCCTTCTGGTACTTATGTAGACCCACCAGCAGCGATAGGTGTACAAAACTCCTTTAGTAGGCTAGTCTTCACAAGCTTTGTTCCCTTACCTAGCATTAATCTTGAACATCAACATATTTTACATATACTGCGAGGTTTGAAATAAGCGGTATCGCATCAAATTTGCGATCTAAAAATGCCTATTTTCGAACCAAAATGAACAATACCGGACAAATGATTTGCAGTCGCTGCGAAAGAAAATCCTAACAACATAGGTGGAATAACTTCAAATTCTAGCATAGAATCATACGACTAGTGTATTATCAAGTAGGTTAATGAACTGTTACCGAGCTAGCTTGCCGTTACAAACCTGTCACAGGGGTCATAAATTAAATTATGAATACAAAGTCTCCCCCATTATCCTGCCTTGATTCAAGCATTGAACATGTTGCTTTTGCATTTCTGTAGCTGGCTAAGCGCTAACGAAAAAAACGGTTGTTATTGTCGCGGTTTGCGTTATCTGGACTGCTCCTTATCTGTGTTTCCCCGTTAGCTGTCGATGGTGAAGTGAATTTTTTCAGTGCCATTGTTGCTATTACTCAGTCTGCTCTGCCCAGCCAGGAATGCGTTTCTCGGAAGAACAGGTGCAAACTTACATAGTTGGAGCCATTGATAGTGAATGGACGAACTACGTAAGTTGCTAGCATAGTTAAAAAACTTTGCTTTTGGGAAACACACCCCAGGTCCCCATTGTCAACACAAGTTAGATCTAAAATAAAAGTTGATAAAATCGCCTAAAAACCTATTTTTTTCTAACTCGGCACATTGCCTCCTGTTGTTCGCTTGCCCGACTTCCGGGTTCGGAGAATGACGTTCGCCTTACGTACAGGCTATTTTTAGATATCGGGCGGGTCCCTATTCAACAGGTCTAGCAGTAATCAGGCCTGGATGTGGCTGGTGAAATTGAACTCAAAAAATGTGGTTAATCACAGTTAATTCATGATTTAATAAGGGGAGGGCAATTACTTTTTCTCATAGGTCCAGGTAGGTTTGGATAGCTTTTCTTCTTTAATAAATGAAATCATCATTTAAAAACTGCACTTTGTATTTATTTGGGTTATCTTTGTCCATTATTCAAATTTGTTTGAGGATCTGAAACATTTAAGTGTGACAAATATGCAAAAAAATAAGGAATCAGGAAGGGGGCAAATACTTTTTCACAGCACTGTATATACAGGCTTTTGAACCTCAATATGTATGCCTTTACTCAATAGTGTGTCACTGGTCAAGCACAATCGCAACTGGCATGCAATTTGATTCATAACCTTTCCATAGTTGTTTTTTGTTTATAATTTATGTTAAACTGGTCAGGCAGGTTCCTTCTATCAATGGGTTACATTCACTCAAAATATTACCAAAAATTAGTTGCTAACTTAGCCAACTAACATTATGCCATTCTAGATTTCATGGTGTCCACATGCTGACTTGCTAACATGCTCAATTTCAACTCATATCATCGCAGTTGACATGAAACATTTTTATAATTTTTTTATCAATATTTTGTCATTACATTTATAACATTGCCTTGTACAGCACTTTGGTCAGCTGTAGCTGTTTTTAAACATACTTTATTAATAAATTTGAGTTGAGTAGATAAATGTATGTAACTTTAAATCGCTTGTTGGATGTGGGAACCCTATGAAACAAACTAAAGAGAAAAGATTTAAATACTGAGGAGGAAACAGGAAATTAATTTAATAGGCCCCAATGCGAACATGACTCTGCTCTTTATCACTGGTATTAGTAGAGATCTTTGACAAATGCAGCTGCTCTCTATGTCGGCTGTACAACGTACTTCATATTAGTAGTAATGACCATAGGGCATTCACCTAAAATTGTTCAAAATTTTAAAACATTCTCTCAAGTAGGCAAATTCATACTCAAAGAATAGTGCTGTGCATAGTGTATTGGAAATTTTGGCTATGATCGTGTCTCTTTCGGGTTATATTAGACTAATGTACTGTATACTGTCCTAGATTCTAATTAACACTGGTCATGATACCATAATTAATGTTTGGAAATTGTGAGTCCTTTTTGCTACAGACCCACTAATGCAGAGTACAAAATAAACATCTAAGATCAAGTTATTATGTAGAAAACTCAGATGGAAAAGACTTTGGCACAGTAAGGTTTAGTAGGAAAATAACTGATGGTCAAATAAAAAGATGCAGTACATCTAGGTGGAGGGATGACCCTTTGCAGAAAATTTATTTCATTGCTCAACAAGGGTGCAGTATAGCCAATAAAAACAAGCAGATCCTCCTGCCAATAAAATGTTGTACTGCTTGTGGTTGTTTTTACTTTGTTATCATTCAAAAGGAATTTTATTTTCAGAAGTAAATGGGACAGAATTCACAGAAGAGGGGATTAAAACCAACAGAAAAATTAAACTACATGACTTTGCAGTGCAGGTCATGAAGGCATTTCCTGTGATTTTATTCCTGTAATTGTCTGAGCCACATTATTAACTAAGAGTGGCCAGAAGTCTGTAGGATGGAGACACAGTTGGACTGGGGGTGGGGTGGACATAAAACAGACTGAGATCCCTGGGTTTTGGCTAAATCAGCGTCCCCTGATGACACAGTGTGCACCTGCAGGTCACCATATGATCAGGTGGTCTGTTGACCGGGTGAATAGCAGATGCATTTCAATAAAGTCTGTCTTTTTGTCTTTTACCGAAAGATTCTAAGCCGGTTCTGCCTGCCAAAGATTCAAGTGCTATATCTTATCTGGCACTGTGTCTGTGTTTGCAATTAGCATTACTATTACAACATCAATGTCCGACTTATAAGTGCAAAGTAAATTTTCCCATAATCTTGCAGTAGGATTACAATATGGTTGTACTAAATGCTTACGATATATACAGTATGCTGAAGCTTTTAAGAAGGTCAGTATTCATTTTAGCTTTTAAACAGCCTAGTCTTTAAAATGCTGTGTCTGTCCGTCCATCTGATGTACCACGGAAGGTCATCTCGTAACACTAGTTACTTTTTGTGCCGTCTCCTTTAAGGACGCTTCGTCGGCCCCATTATATTCCTCTCCATTTTCCCTCCAATAAAACACGGCTAATTGGAGTGCCGGTGCTCGTTTTCACCGAAGGCACAATCTAATTACATTTTAGCTGGTGAAGAGGAGTATTTTGGGAAAATTGCATGTTCGTTCAATAAAGTAGAGCGAACACTGAAGCAATATTTATTTTTGCTTTGATTAACAAATCAGGGAAATAATTAGTTTTAAAAAAGAAAAACTCTGTGCTTAACCATTGTACCCTCCCATTTCCACCCACCACCCCCACCACCCCAATCCCATGATCCTCTCTGCTCCCTGCAGCTCAACAAGCCGTCACTCTTTAATGCTCTCCTACACAAACGCTGCCCCACCAGACATGTTAATGAACTTTTGC
The DNA here is from genome assembly GCA_029692085.1 of Gymnothorax javanicus. Classification (NCBI taxonomy): domain Eukaryota; kingdom Metazoa; phylum Chordata; class Actinopteri; order Anguilliformes; family Muraenidae; genus Gymnothorax; species Gymnothorax javanicus. The sequence goes on along the minus strand of CM056209.1, from coordinate 8,206,462 downwards.
CCTGGGTGTCTTTATTGTGGCCTACAGTTCCCTTTCTGAGAGGCTGCCTGCTTGCTAAACATTTTATTCATAACTTTTTAATAACATAAAAAGTATTGTTTCTCTGAGTTCGTATAAATAAACATGAACAAATTTCATCTATCTTTAACAAAGCATGATTAATGCACGTTAAGTCGCCGTATTGCTCATTCTCTGAAAAAGCCCATCAACATTAAATATTAATGTCACATTATTAATGGTTTTATAAAGAAAATAACCGGTTATTAATCCTCTGATTAAAGAACTGATTAATGTTTTACTGAACACCATGCATTGCTGATTCAGAGGATCACGTCCGGATGTGCAGTGGAATAATTTATTACTTTTTTTTATTAAATATATTTTTAATTGCCTAAAATGCCTTGCTAAAAAAATAGTCACGCACACGCACACACACACACACACACACACACACGCATGCACACAGATGCACACGCATATGCACTTACACACACCCAGCATGAGTTTTGCTGTTCAAGGGAAGGAATTAATAAAATCTGGTGGGAATGCAATGAAACAAACTAAACATAAAAGATGTTAATACTTAGAGGGAAAATTGGCACATCCATCTAATCTGAAGTATTCCTGTCACTGAGCGGCAAAGTAGAACTGTAGGCCCAATTTTGATGGACAAATGTCTTTTAATTTACTCAAAGTGTTTGTGTATATGACTCAGACTGGCACAGTATTGTAATACAATCCCAATTCTGAGAAAAAGATGCCACATTATGGAAAATGCAAATAAAATGAAAAAGGAATGATTTGTGATGTTCATTTACCCTGTATTACATTGAAAATGTTATTTGAAGCTTGAACCTGTGAATCCAGTTGAAAATGTACTGTTTTAACTCCAACAGAATGCAAAAAAAGTCGATGCAGATGAATAATCACCACTGTGTGACATCACTATGTTTTAAACACAGTCATTAAGCATGTTAACACTGAACAAACCAGTTTGTCAAATCTAGCAGGTGGAATTTTCCCCTATTCCTTCATTATGCAGGTCTTTAGCGGCACAATTATACAAGGCCTTCATTGCTGTATATTTTGCTTCATAATGCGCTATACATTCTCAATCAGAGACAGATATGGATGGCAGGCAGGCCAATCCAGCACCCATGCTTTGTGTTTACACAGTCACACACTTGTAGTCCATGCACAATCTGGTTTGGCCTGGTGGAAAATGCAGGGATGTCCCTGGAAGAGATGACAACCATTTAGCAGCATATACTTCTCCAAAATTTGTACATTTCTTTTTGCATTAGTGGTGCCTTCACAGATGTGCAAGTCACCCATGCAGTGTGCTCTGACATACCCCAATAGCATGACTGAAGTTGGCATCTGGATCTGACCCTGATAGCACCTTGGGTTGTCCTTGTCTTCTTTGGACCAGAGAACACAGTGGCTGTTTTTTTTTTCTTCCAAATACACTGTTCACTCATCAGACCACAATACATGTTTCCTCTGTGCTACAGAACACAGATGAAACTGAGCCCAGGGAAGTCGGTGGTGCCATTGCACAGTGTTGATGTATGGCTTCAGATATGCACTGTACATCTTTAACTTGCATTTGTGAATTCAGCAGGGAGTGGTGTTGACTGAGAAGAATTTACCAAAGTATTTCATGCCCACGTTATTATATCCATCACGTGACAGCTGCTAATAATGTGATGTCTGAGAGATCAGGGGTCACCCACATATATAAGTGGTTTTTGCTCTTGCCTTTTATCCTCTGAGATTCAACCACATGTCTTCCATCTTGTATTAATTTTTCTTTGGAGATTGATCTTCTCAAAGTGATGTATTTTAAGCTTACGCATCTGCTGGCAAATTGGTGAGCCTCGACCGATCTTTGCTCTCGAGAGACTAGTAATTTTTGGAGGCTGCTTTTATTTAATAACACAATAAGCTCACCTGTTTAGGGTCACCAGTTTAACATCACCTTAATATTGCAACATGTCATATTATCAGACCAAACCTGCTCCTGCACTAACTTCTTCAGAGTATGTTGCAGTCATCAGATTTGAAAAAAAGTCTATATGTTCAACTTTCTTAGGAATTTGGGTTGCGCAAAAGCAGTGCGTATGAGCGTGTCTGTACATGTGTGTGTGTGTGTGTGTGTGTGTGTGTGTGCTCACATATGGGAATACTTCTCTGCTCAATAGTTTGGAATCGGTCATCTTCAGTTCTTGGGATTTTATTCAATTAAAGTGTTTACTTAATAGTATATATGAACAAACACCAATATTTATTTATTTTTTTAACTTCAGGGGGCAAAAAGATTTTTCATTACGAATAATGCCATTATCTAGTTTATTTGATTCCCAATCAAATTATTGGCCTTTAAATTTAAGTACTGCTTTGCAAATATTAGGTTCTCTGGATATTACTTTAACTGTGGTATCATTCTCAATAGATGTCTAAACGGACTGAAATATGTCCTATAGTTGTGCCTTTGAACATGGGCGCACTTCATGAACTTCATGTGCCGGATTATACAGGATTTTAAGTCGAGATTAAGCTGGCTGCTCCATATGTTGTAATTTCCTTTCCAAAAAGTCCCAGCGGAGTTTGGTTTATGTCTTTGGTTTTGTCTTGCTGCATCACAAAAGTTCATTCAATGTAATGAATATGAGAGTCACTCGTGATTCTAAAATTTAGAGCAGTCGTGCACGTGTGTGCAGGTGGAGCAGCGTGCCTGTTTGGTCTGTGTTGTGTCTTTGTGCGTGTAAACTGTATATATGAGTGTGAGAGAGATTATGTGTTTTTGTATGTTAATGTGTGTATTCGTGTGACTACAGTTTATTAACAACTGATGCTCGAATCCACCTGCTCACATGCCCATTTGAATACGAGCGGCATGCATTAGCCATCATTGTAAATGATGATAAAATTAGATTATGTGCTAGATAGTAAAGCACAATAATGTCAGAATGCTCGCCTGTTTTCTGCGACTCTGGCAAAGAGAGACGGGCGAGGCTAGAAACGCCCCTCCTGCTCTCAACACGACAGTGTTAGAGCTTTCAGCGAATTCCTGACCCGCCGTGCAGGCTGGGTCTAATCTGATGTACATCTGTGATTAAATACGCGATGACACTGATATTTTTTTATGAGCTAATTCCATCAAAGGTCTGTGTGCTGAGACAGTGGGACTCAGTGGGAAGAGCTGAGGGGGCGGGGCTTGCATGGGCTGTTTGCGTTCGGCTCTCTCTGAACGGCATCTTAATTCTCTGAGGTACATTTTACCTTCCCTGACCTGTCCCAGAATCCCCCTCACCCCGCCACTGAGGAGCCACTATTTCCCTCGGACTCTCACTCTTCCTCACTTCCTGTTCTTCTCTTATTCTCTCCTTCCTGCTCTCTCTTCCTTGTAAACAGTACTTTCCCCTTTCTCTCTACTTCGACTCATCCTTCTTTCTTTGCCATCTGTAACTATGTCTCCCCCCCGGAGGGAGAGGGGAGACATATTGTTTTAGGCTCGGTTGCCATTCGCGTTCGTGTTCACGTTCCTACTGCGTTTCCGGAGCGCAACTCCAAAACCGTTGGCATGATCTTAATGAAACTTTGCATACTTACTACTCAGGTCCTGAAGTGGTGCCCATTGGCATGTGCCTGTCTGTCTTTCCGTCTGTCCATCCGTCCTGTGAGTTAGGCAGGGAAGGGGTCTGAGGGGGAGACGTAAATTTTTACAAGTAAAAACACATTCTAGTTCTTTATGTCTTAATTTCTGCTTCCCTGTCTCTGTTCTTTTCATTTGATCTCTGGTCACTGTACCCCTTTACTCTCGTGTCACTGGCTATCTCTCTCCAACCTGCTTCGATCTCCTTTACCCTCTTCATCCTGTTGACATGTATCATCTCTTTTTAAGCTCTATTTAGCGCAAACACACACACACACACACACACACATACACGCACTCACATGCAGGCAAAAGTGGCCGATAGCACGGTCGCACGTGTCACAGAGTCGCCGTGGGATACTTCACTGCCAATCACAGGTCCCTCTAAAAACAATTATCCCCGAACTTGCTTTCAGAGCTCACCGCCCTAATTACAGATTGGCGTCTCCGTTTAGCCTGAACTTCCTCAACCGCAAATTCTGCCCTGGATGTTGATCCTATTGAGGTTCAATCTTATTGTACTCACTGTCACTCCCTCCAAGCCCTGGATTCATCAAATATTTCTCACAGTTCCTTTTCACTTTCAGGTCCTTTCTTTCGCTCTTGTTTCTCTCTTTTTTTTCTTAGATATAACTGCATAGTGTTATCCTCTGGCTGATTTCATCTTCCCAAATTATGCTAAGATACATACAGACGGGAGGCAAATTAAAGGAAAAAAAAAATTGACATTAGCAGTCTTAGTAAGGCGTTGGGCCTCCACAAGCTGCCAGATCAGCTTCTACATGCCTTGGCGTTGCGTTTACGAGTGTTCAGCTTTACTGGAGGCATCGGAGTGCATTTGTTCCTGGAGATTTTCCCTCATTTGGTGTTTTGATGAAGGTGACAGAGTGCAGTCAAACACAACGCTTCAAAATCTCCCTTATGAGTTCTGCTGGTTTGAGATGGTGACTGAAGGCAGTGCTGTATGCTTTGGATTATTTTCATACTCATAAATCCGTTCAGTGATCCCTAGTGCCCCTTCGACCATTGTCGAGACTTCTCCTATCATGGTGGGAATACTTCATCATTGGACATAGAGGTGATCACACAGAATAACTGCACTGATTTACAGTGACCCTTCTGCCTTTAAAACCCCTTTGTGCAGATACAGATGCAGGCGTCCCTAAAATTCCAAAATTTAATTGCTAAATAATTCTGTAATTGAATTTCCAAATGTCTTGCTTCACTGGAATAATTTTCCACAGTGTCTGTGACACAAATACTGAGTCATAAAGCCTTAAATGGGCTCATGCATAACAGGAAAAATTGGCATTATTTGTACTTTGCGCTAATGGGTTAAGGGGATGGGTGAACCAGATTCCAGCTTTGAGCCTCGGCCGGTCAGGTCCTGTCTTTGTGGAGTCTGCATGTTCTCCCTGTGTTTTCATGGGTTTGCACCAGTACTCCAGTTTCCCCCTCCCTGAAAAAAACATGCCCTATAGGAACACTCCTGCCAGTACCCCTGACCAAGGCACTGGCTTTAGAACTGGAGTTTGTCTCCGGGCGCTGCTCTGTGGCTGCCCACTGCTCCTAACTATAGGATGGGTTAAATGCAGAGGACAAATTACCCCACGGGGTTCAATAGAGTGTATCTTATCTTATCTTGCGTGGGATGAACGCTCTGCATCACAATTCCAGTATTGGTGAGGGGACTTCTCCAAGAGACAGGATGTTGTCCTTTTCCATGACAAGAACTCCTTTGCTTTTTCGTTCTTACTGTGTGACAGTTTGGGAGAGTGGTTGGTGGGTGGGGGGTTGTCGAGTTCGTTTGGGGGTGTTTGGCCTCTTCGGCAGATATCCCCTTGTCCCTTGTCCAAACTCTAATACGCACAGATAATGCGCAGTATGATACAGGCTCATGGCCAAATTCCTGGGATTTCAACAGGGGGTCGAGAGAACTCAGGGGGCTACTGCAGGGGGTCCCTGGCCAGAGCTGATATGCAGTGACTTTATATAGACTTGGCAAATTATTTCAAAATTGAAAACCTGGTTTTAAAAGCAAAACTCTTAAAATTATTATGGAACTTTTCCACTGAAGCATTTGAGCCTGGGTACAGGGGTCTTGGGACAAAACAAGTTGTAAATCTCTGGCCTAATTGAACTCCGCTGCTGTAAATTTCCGCTTTGTTAGAAAATGTTTCCTCTGAGTTGAAAATCTTGAGGTCACACATTTTCAAGCAGACTCTTGATTTCTCTGTATCGCAATAAGTTGTGAATCGTGGGGTAGAATATGAAAGTTTAATGCAAATTTTTATAAACAACCTGCTCTGCCTGCGGTTCTTTTCAAACTTTGGAATTTTGTTTATTCCATTTTAAATGTGTTTCTTAGCTTCTCTCAAGGTCTCTGTGTTAAGTGCCTCAATTAAGCCGCTTTCACACCAGATGCGAAACGAATTTTTTGCACGACAGATTATATTCAAAGTCAATGCAAAGACGCGAATACATGCGTATCGCGTGTATTTGCGTCTTTGCATTGACTTTGAATGTAATCTGTCGTGCGAAAAATTCGTTTCGCGTCCGGTGTGAAAGCGGCTTTATACAGATGAATAAGTTCAGTGGTCACAATATCACAGCAAGAATAAACCGCTGTTGACTGGTGAAGTATTCGGTTTTCAGCTGCTCATGCCAATCACCGATCAAGGCATTTGAGCCAAATAATGAACGCTAATGCGGCACCATCCCAGTTCCTCCCAAATCCCTGTGCTGCGCTTGTGTTTGGGTCAGTGGTGCTCCTGATAATTGTTCAGCTTTCTTTTATCTCCACTTGATGCACATTTGGGTATTGCACTGCGGTGCTACAATGTGCTATTGTTCCTCAGATTAGAGTACTGTTCCTCTGTATGGGATGTTTTCTGTTCGGGAAAAAAAAAAAGCAATGGTTGCTGATGGATTTATAGCACTGTGAGAAAGTATTTGCCCTCTTCCCAGTTTCTTCTATTTTTGCATATTTGTCACATTTAAATATTTCATATCATGAAACTAATTCTAATAGATGAAGATAACCCAAGCGAACAAAGAATGCAGTTTTTAAATGATGATTTCATTTATTGAAGGAAAAAGCTATCCAACCTCGCCTGGCCCTGTGTAGAAAATTAATTGCCCCCCCTTACTTTCTAAATCAGCCAATCAGACAAATTTAATTGATAATTGGATTCATTTCACGAGACACATGCAGGCATGATTTCTGTAAGCCCTGTTTAGTCTCAACATCACTTAAATAGAGCCTGTCTGGCAATATGAAGAAGGCAAAAGCAGTACATGATGCCATAATCAAAAGAAATTCAAGAACAGATGAGAAACTAAGTTGCTGACGTCTGTTAGCCTGGGACGGGTTACAAAGCCATTTCTAAGACTCTCACACTCATTAGAACTGTAGTGTGAGTCATTGTCATCACATTGAGAAAAACTGGAACAGCGATGAACCTTCCCAGAAGTGGCTGGCCTACCAAAATTCGTCCAAGAGTGCATCAACAGCTCATCCACTTAAGAACCCAGATTAGCATCTAAAGAATCGTAGGCCTCACTTTGCCTCAATAAGAAAGAGACAGGGCAAAAGTGGCATCCATGGGAGAGCTGCTTGGTGAAAACAACTGCTGACCAAAAATAACACAAAGGCTTGTCTTACATTTGCCAAAAAAATCCTGATGACCCCCAAGACGTTTGGGATTATACTCTATGGACTGATGAGGCAGAAGTTGAGCTTTTTGGAAGGCATGGGTCCCATTACATCTAGCGTAATGATAACACAACATTCCACAATTAGAACATCATACCAACGGTCAAACGCGGTCAAGGTAGAGTGATGGTCTGGAGCTGTTTGCTGCTTAAGGACCAGGGTGACTAGCCATAATTGATAGAACCATGAATTCAGCTCTCTACCAAAAATTCCTAAAGAAGAATGTCTGGCCATCAATTCATGACATGAAGCTCGAGCACAGCTGGTTTATGCAGCAGGGTGCTGATCCAAAGCACACAAGAAAGTCCACCTCTGAATGGCTCAAAAGGAACATGAATGAAGGTTTTGGAGTGACCTAGCTGAAGTTTTGACTTGAATCCTATTGATATGCTATGGCATGATCTTAAACAGGTAGTTCATACTCAAAACCCTCCAATGTGACTGAATTAAAACAATAGTGCAAAGAAGAGTGGGCCAAAATTCTTCCACAGTGATGTAAAAACCTCATTAACAGTTATTGCAAACGTTTGATTGCAGCATGGTGAAATAACTACCCATTAATTTAAGCAGTTTTTACTCAGGTAAGAGGCATGCAAGTTTTTGCTCTATCTACTATACAACAGAGAGTACATGGCCTGAACTAAATGCCATTACATTTTGAGAGAAGAATGGGAAAAACATATAAAATGTTCATGTATATTTATCCTAATTCACTGCAAAAATGAAAAAAAAAAAAACTATTTAATTAACAGAAATAAGATGTCGAAGTCTTGATATAATACTCTTTGGCCAATTACGGCAAAAATTGTCCCACTCAGGTGAGAGAGTATGACTCGTTAAGATTTGCTGTAGCAAACAGCAATTTGAAATGCAATATTTTTGACTTGAGAGATAAAACATTGTTTAAAAAGCAAGATTCAAGTACTTCTCAAGGAAGACTTTTTTTTGCTTATCAGGCCTGTTGTACGAGGGCCTCAGCTGTTGCACTGCTGTTCCAGCTTATTTCCATAAATATCCAACCACTGTGCAAAAGAAAAATAACCCTTTTTGGTATAGTTTTTATTGACAGACGTCAGCCTGAATCCCAGGAGGAGACTAGCATTTTGTACACAATATAGTCAGTATGGCTCCAGACCTGCAGTAATTCTCTGAAATGTCCTGTAGACAACACAGTGACTGATTAGGATAAAAATACTGTTTCTCTTAGATCTGACAGCTGCATTTTTATGTACACAGAAGCAAGAAGCTCAGGTGTGTTCAGCAAACAGAATAGGCAGATTTCAAAGCGAAGACCTCCAGCTTTTTTTTTTTTTTGATGTGTTATAGACTCGTAAAAAAAGGTGTTAAAAACCTGTTTTGCACAAAAACTTTGAGCGATAGTAGTTCATGAGCATTTCTGCGCATTGATTTTTTTCTTTTTTTAATAACAAATTGTTTTTCCCCACAACATTCTTATGCAAAGACATTCAGCATTATCAGTATTCAAATGAGTCCAGTTAAAGTGAAAATATTGGCTTTCGCTTGCATGAAAACTGATTTTAATCACACCGCATGCTTACAGAGCAAAGATTTAAATGTTAAATGGGGAAGGGGGTTGAAGTCTGCTCGATCGTGTTTGTAGAATGCGGCGTGCTGACATTTCAACACGATAAGAACCGGCAAGAAAAGGGGAGGGAACGGAAAGTATGCCGACCTATATCGAAGAAGCTCTCTGAATACATCTCCCATCAGTTTCATCCTATAATTAATTAAGAGGTGAACTTTTTTGCAGCTGGCTTGATTATGATAGCGCCTAGTTCAAACTGCGCAGGTGAGAAGGACACATTTGGGGCAGGTGAGAGCAGGTTGTTGCGCGCAGGTACGAGAGGGAGACGGACAGGTTGTGTCAGAGTGGAGTGAATTAGACGTGGAGAGCGCACCTGGGCTTGACAGTGATCGCTGTAGCAGGCTGTCGTGCGACTCGGTGTCACACGGCTCAGTCGCAGCTGCACGGATAGGCGGAATAAGCTCGGCGAATAACAGCACATTGTTGGTCTAATCAGATTCAGAGGACAGAGCGGGGACAGAGGATCATGAAAAAAAGCCGCCCGGGCGGCAACATTAACCCCTTAATGTGTATTGTGACATCACAATAGTGTGATTAGAATGCTCTGAACTGCACAGACTAATGCTGATACAGCACCCAGAACAGGTAACGAAACTATATACTCTGTTTATTGAGTTCTGGTAATTGAAAGCAGTGGAATACAAATACACTGAGATAAAACTCTGAAAAAGCATTCTACAATTCAAGAATTCAAGGAATGAAATCGCTCCACCTACAGGGTGGTGACAGGGATGCGGGATGGGGAAGGAGGGACAACCACCCTCTCTAGCTACCCAGATGAGAGACTCCTGCTGTATGGTGCTTGGTGATTTATTGCCTTGTATTATATTAAAAGGTAACGCTGGTTCGTGTGGCAGTAGATTCAGTGCTCCGGCGCTGATTATTATTCTAATTTTCTTTTGACGAAAGACTTTTTTATGTACTCAAGGCTGGCGGAGTGAGTGAATTTGTGTGTTGACTGTGCATGCAGATAATTTATCAGTTTAAAAGTATTTGTTGTGTATGTCACTGTGTTTTTTTTTTTTTTTTTTTTTTTTTTACAGGATATTCTGTGTATGTGAATGTGCTTTTTTCTCTGGGAGTGTGCACAAGTGTGTGTGTGTGTGTGTGTGTGTGTGTGTGTGTGTGCGTGCGCGTTTGCGCATTTGTGTACTTATTTGCATGTGAGTGAGCGTGAATTACACTTATCATTTAGTTGGCACTGAGATTATAGGAATAAAGCACTGAGGCATTCTGGCTTTTGCCGAGCGTCTGAGTTCTTTGTACGGAAACCCATCCTGTCAGCGCATTTATGATAATGGGATGAAAAATGGATGCTATTTTTTGTGATTCTGCAATTTTCTTTATTGACATGATTAATGTTTGCATATAAATGAAATCCTTATAATACCACGATAATACCTGATTATGTGTGAATTAGGCTGAGAAATAATCCAATGAGGTTATGACCCACAGTGAACGGCACACAAAGCAGAGACGGACATGTTTACCGCGTCAATGCAGTTCATATTTAAATGACATGCTTTCAAGGTTGGACACATCTGCTGAGTGCATTGAAATCAGAATGCGGGAGAAGTATCTATAATTACCAAGCGCATGGCAGAACAGAAAGTCAATTAAAATGAAATCAGTGTGTCACTCTGCAAGCAAGATATGCCAGCAGGAGGCATCTCATGGAGTATTTAGGGGTTTTTTTTACATTACAAATCTCTGATGTGAACTTTATTTTCAGTTCTTGTTGATGCGAGTTTCATTTTGTAATCCGATCAACGAGCTTCTCATTCTCAAGGTCAGAGGGCTACAGGAGGATGTAAATACAGAGCAGAAGACGAGAGAGATATTGAGGGGGAAAAAAAGTTTGGGTTTAATCTGGAGCCAAGTTCCTGTGTGGGCAATATGGCTTCTGTTCAGCGCTGCCTGTATTCTACCTGTTAAACACACACAGACGCACACACACACACGCACACACACACACACACACCCACGCACACACACACACCCATACCTACCCTGCAAACAGATAACATTGCTGCAACATGAAGTGCAAGATGCTGGGCTGATCAGATTGGTTTTATGTCATGTGTGGTCTCTGATGTGTATAATTATGATAATACATAACAACAACAATTATTACTATTATTGCTATGATTGTATTAAAGAATTACTTAAATGTTAATTGAGATTAAAATAGAAAATAAAGTTATTTTCATGCCAAGTATACTGCTGTTGATTTTTATTAGGATTATTATAACCTCTGAAATAATTAAAATGATTTTAATAATATCTTGCTTTTCCTCTGAGATAAACTGTGTAATTATTTGTTGTTCACTGGTGCACTTTTTGACTTTTGGTTTCCAGTCGCTGTCAAATGTCAAGCCAATCGTGCGCTTTGAAACTGAAGATGGTGGAAATTGACAGTGAATGTGTGTGTGTGTGTGTGTGTGTGTGTGTATGAGAGAGAGAGAGAGAGAGAGATTGAAAGACAGGGACGGGGTCCACAGGGATCTACAGTGAGGAGAGCTGCTGGCAATATTAGTCAAGAAATGAAATGGAGTCACCAGATACACTGGGAATGAAGAGCTCTCCCAGTCACACACGACTTCCTGAAAAGCTTGATAAGATTAGTGGCTGTCTTCAACAGGAAGTGCGCTGTTTTTGCTGCTGCTCTTTGGACATAACATTGCATAAACCTTGACTGTAGTCTTTAGACCATAAAATATCTTCACATCTAGGCTCCGATTTATACTGCGCTTTTTCAAAATAACTGTAGAAAACTTAGAATCCTGTTCTCAGCTCTGAAAATTAATTCAAGACTTCTACTTTTTAGATTTTCCTCCTCTTATCTACTCTTTTTTGTTTTTTGAGAGAACAATAATTAATACAAACACTTATTGCAGTCAGTTGTTCGCTTAGTGGAAAATTGCTGAACCCTACCTGCTCAATGTGTGAGCAGCAACAGAAAAAAAATAGCAATAGTTAATATTTTCAGGCTTGCAGATATGGAAGGGTTATAATGTAAAATAATTATGTCTTACTATTCATAATGAGTTTTTCTAATGAGCCACATGTTTGCTTTGTGAAAACTGGAAACTGCAGAATCCTGTTGTGTAAAAATGATAAACATGTTGAAGTAGCACCATTTTTTTCCAGTTTCCACTTTTCAGTGCCTGAAGGCGCAGTTTAATTTTCAATATTTCCAATGAAGCAGTGGTAAATCATCACAAGTGTAAAGTATCTTTTTTTTTCATAATCTGTGCTACAATTTACGGGATTCTCACACTGAACAGAGCCTCTGACGCAAGCTCTCGAACAACGACTGAAGTGAATATAAGGATACAGTGGGTGAGAGAACCTGTTTCAGGAGATAAAACAGCTATTAGTTCTTTTATTTGGTCCTTTGTCATTCTAATAACAGGCTGAACAAAGCCACATTATTACAGAGGTCTGAAAAGTAATAACCTGTTCTATTGATTATATTAGGTGTTGTTTACCTTATGTTCTGATATTATTAAGCATAGCAGGATGCTCTCTGTGTTTTATGCTGTCAATTAACTGCACTTAATGATGTAAATAAGAGAAAGATTCTCCCAAAAAAGGGATAAAGGCACTTAGTGCATCTTGCACCCATTCTCTGACAAATTCTTCTCTTTTCTGAATTTTATTATAAAATAAATGAGGTTGTAAAGTGGACAGATTTAGGCCTTGACTGACATCAGAAGGACTGAAACAGTGCAGCCATTGTTTTACACATGATCTATCCTACTGTAGCAGAATGTTGCGTGATTAGCAGTATGACCGACACCATTGTGGTGATCATGAAAAGGATCAGTTTCCTGACATGGTACAACACAGATATGAGGAAACAGTGATGGAAGGGTGGGGTGAGAGAGAGAGAGAGAGAGAGAGAGAGAGAAAGAGAGATAAAACATGACCCAGATAATCACACACAGTCTGAATGTAGATGTATACACTAAACATCCTTTATGAGTGTATGGGCCTTGACCATGTTCTCCATCTTAGGGAATTCTAGATCCGGCAACATTTAGTACTATCATGGAGAGAAATGTATGTTGCAAAAATTTCAGGTTCTTTTCGGTTATATATATATACATATATTCAAATTTATTCCTTTAAATGTACATAAAGGTGGCATGGATGTCCTCATTACAAAATGGCCGGAAAGGAAATGCAGTTATTTGACTGCTTCTACCTGTTAGTGCAGAGGTAAATCTATTTTGATAATGATGTGGACATATCTTACTCTGTACAACCGGTGTAATGACTCAAATCCCAGACAAGACGGGGAACAAAAAGTTATCTCATTAACTCTTCGAACCCAATAGACCAGTTTTGTGGCTGCATACAGAACGTGCAATAACCCAAAATGCCCAAAAAAAACGGCGGCCAAACATGTAACTACAATCATAAGACTTTTGGCTGTCATGTGATTTTGTTTACGATCAGGAGGTCTCCCCATCACAGTAAACTGTGTTGTCTCAACCCCTTTATATAATACAGGGTTCAAAAGGCTTCAGCTCAAGCTTATGTTGCTGCAGTGGTACATTATGAGTTCGGAGAGTTGCACCCCTAGCTTGTACTGCATAGTTAATCTGTACCATTTTTAAGTTCCAAAGCCCAACGTCCCCCTAGTGGTAACGCTGACGTTACGGGATTTTCAATGGCATTTTGTGAGCCTCTGACCCTTAGACGCATAATTGCTCTCAAGCTGTTCCTGTTTAAGATTGCTTGATTGATAATCACACAATTTATTTACTGAATGATCAAGACCAATATATCAGCCTGTAATTATTAAGAAAGTATTAAGAAATGATTGAGATCACTGAAGAGCTACATTGTCAGCATACATAATAGTGATATGGTTGGGATGCGAAAAAACAAAATCCATTACCTTCCTGAATTCCATTTGCCGATCCTGCATTTTTTTTTCTGCAGTGCAACCTAATTTATATTAAGATTGCACTTCAAATGTTTTCAGAATTCAAAACAATAGGCTACAGTTGCAGGGAAGCACAGTTGCACACTAGCTGCTGCGATGAGATAATAATTAATTTATTAAATTACGAACACTTCTTCCGTCGAAGCATAGGTAATTGAATAATGTAGTAAATTGGTTATTAGTGCATCCTGAAAATTTGATGCATATTGCATATAAAATCATTTAAAATGCTTTCCATGTATCAAACTTTCATGGTAGCAAAATTATTAATGAGGTCTTGATGGTCCAGCTTCTGGGAAAGTCGTAATAAGGCTACAATATGAGATTGAATGAATGGCAATTATCTAGTTAATTAGTTGGAAACAAAATCTAAACCTTATGTAAATATTGGGCTTTAATTTCTTGGCGCAGCGCAGGGTGGCGCTGTGTGGCACAGCCCACGCAGTGGTCATTTCATCCGGTGCAGCCTGCGCAGTGGTAATTTTGTGCGGTGCAACACCATGCGCAGCCACTTTGGCAGTTTGGTAGACGGACGTGCGCCGAGATGGGTGTGGCGGCGTAGTAGGGGGAGGTGTCACATATTCATCATGACGCAGTGACAATTTCGTGGCAAAAGCCTCCGCCGAAAGTGCGCAGAGAACTCGTCAGCTCCAACCTGGTTTACTTTCTGTGCAGTGGTAATTTGGCTGACCAGCGCACAGTGCGCACACGTCACCGAAACCTAACAGGAAGGTTTCCAGAATGTCAGGCACATTTCAATGCAATAAATAATTACAGCAACCACTATTTTATGTAACTATCTGAATCAGGACATAAATTATAGTATCTATATCGATTGTCCTGATGTCAGATCAAAGGCGGTTGGCACGCATAATGGAAACTCGACCTGGCTTAATCAACGCAGCTGAATCTGTGATGCAAACTAACGGCTTCACATCTTTCTCAGCCAACCACAAACTGCCTCGGCATCAGGTAATGCGTATATATATATATATATATATAAAAATAATGCTTGCGTTCTATGCTCAGTAAAAGCAAATGCACACTGGACCTTGAAACAAATTTTTTTTTCAAGACGTTTGAATACATTCAAAGTCATT